>CM031242.1:151254625-152513346 GCA_018340775.1 Taxus wallichiana var. yunnanensis | reverse complement strand
CAAGTATTCAATGATGATCAACAAATTATTGCTTTCTTGGAAAAAGGGATAATTTTGAACAATTGTACTTTGAAGGAAGTGATTCGCATTTTGCGAATCAAGCTGACATCACCCATTCGAAGGAGTTGAGAGCGAAGATCCACTTTAAATGATGGCATCATTCAACTCAAAGGAAATAAAATTCCTAAAAGGATTTGGTTTCACTTCAGCCAAGAACTTTTTGATAAACATGACAAGTTTATCAAAGAGAAAGATTAGCGAGCGGGGACCTGCAGAAATTTTTGACTATGAGAAAGTTAACATCAGTACTCAAGGATAAACCTCGCCTAGTCAACATCGGTAAATGTTGCTCACTTGAGGAGCACAAGAAATTCATAAGCCTCCTTACCAAATATTCTGACATTTTGGCTTACTCATATGAAGACTTGAAGTCTTTCCAACCTAGGGAAATGGAGCATGCCATACCCTTGAAACCAAAGTAACGACTCCATTCAAAGCAAAGACAATATAATCCCAAGATAACGGGCACAATATTCCATGAGGTTCAAAAGATGTTAGACGTGTGGATAGTGTTTCCTATTCGACATTCGACTTGGATAGCTAATATTGTACTGGTTCGCAAGAAAAATGGAGAAATTAGGATTTGTGATTTCACAATCTTAATCAAGATTCCTTGAAAGATAATTATCCACTGCCAGTCATGGACCATATTCTACAGGAAGTAACTAGATCAGAAATGCTATCCATGCTAGATGGTTTCTCTGGTTATAATCAGATTCAAGTGGCTAGAGAAGACCAACATAAAACCACATTCACCACCCCCTGGGGTATGTTCACGTATAGAAGAATGCCTTTTGGTTTGATCAATGCCATGTAACTTTTCAAAGGGCTATGGATATGGCATTCGCATATTATAAAGACAAGATCATCGTGATATACCTAGATGACTTGACAGTGTTCTCAAAGAAACGAGAAGATCACCTAAGAGATTTAGAGAAAATATTGCAAAGGTGCAGACTTCATAAGATCTCTCTCTAATCTAAAAAAGTACCCATGTGTTGGGAGATATGAAGGGAAACTCCTAGGTCATATTGTTTCTAAAGAAGGAACTAAAATCGATCCTCATGTTCAAGCTATCAAGAATCTTTCCTTGCCTACAAGTAATCTTGGAGTCCACTCATTCTTTGGGAAGGTGAATTTTTGAGAAGGTTCGTGCCAGATTTCACTGAGCTGACCAAAGAAATCGCTGATATGATGAAAGGAAAAGAATCCTTCAAATGGTCGAAGGAAGGTAGAGAAGCATTTGAACAAATCAAGGGTGCTATTGCAAAAGCTCCTACATTTGTGTGTCCCGATTTTAAAAAGGATTTTATAATCTATTACTATTATGCCACACACACAATCTCCCGCCATCTTAACTCAACACAATCAAGAGGGAATCAAATCTCCTATTGAATTCATGAGTTCTAGATTCAAGAAACATGAACTTAATTACACTCCCTCGAGAGGCATGCATGTACAAATGGTGAGAGCCTTGAAACATTTCAAATACTATGTATCAATTCTCACACCAAAGTCTTAGTTTTGAGACACTCATAGCTTAAATCGATGTTGACACAACAAGAACCAGATCTAAAAGAGGTAATTGGGTCTCCAAGATCCAGGAATATGATTTGGATATCAAGCCTACCAAGTTAGTTCGAGGAAGAGGACTCTGCCAACTCATCATAGAGAATGAACCACAAGATGACTCCAAGAAGAACCAGTTGAAGAAGGTTTACCATCGGGTAGTTTTCACAAGCACCATGTATGAATGGTATTCCTGATATAGCCTACTTTCTCACATATGGCGAATGTCCTGAGAATCGATAGCTAAGGAAAAGAGAGCTATCAAATTAAGAGCTGCCAGGTATGTCATTTGGGACAACACTTTGTTTAAGAAAGGAGTTGATGACATGTTCCTCAGATGTGTTGATAAGGAACAACAACCAAGGTTGCTTGAAGATTTTCATAATCATGCTTGTGGTGGTCATTTCTCTGGCCCAGTAACAACTCATAAAATTTTGTGAGCACATTATTATTGGCCTACTATGTTTTCCGATGCTCATAAATGGGTGACAAAATGCGAAGCTTGTCAACAATTTGTTGGAAGACCAAAATTCGCAGCCTTTACCTTTCAATCTAGTTGTCATCAAGAACCCTTTCAACAATGGGGTTTAGATTTCATCGGGTTTGAATCCTAATTCTAGTGCTGGTCATACTCACGTGCTCACCACAACTAACTACTTTACAAAGTGGGTAGAAGCTATACCAGTGAAACAAACATCTATCATGTAATAATTGTGACTTCATCAAAGAAAATATATTGGTTCATTATGGAATTCCACACAAGATCGTGATGACAATGCCTCAAATTTTTCTTCTATAGAGATGATAGGTTTTTGTTATGGGTATGGGATATCTTTATCTCATTCATCATATTACTACCCTCAGGGAAATGGTCAAGCATAATCCAATAATAAAAACATCATTACTATCATGCATAAGTTAGTCGAAGAAAATCAAAGAACTTGGCACAAAAAGTTATATGATGCATTTGTGGGCTCGAACTGCATAACTCCCAAAAGAGCAATCAAGATGTCCCCATTCCAACTCTTATATGGAACCGATGCTCAAATTCCCATCACATTGGAGTTACCAACATTACGATTGGCTCAAGCAGTTGACGATGAATGCTTCGCCAATGCGTTAGATAAAAGGATCATGTTCATAAGCAAGCTTGAAGAGCAGAGAAGTCAAGTGGAAAACAGGATCGAGGAACATCAATCCAAGGTAAAGAAATTGTTCGACAGAAAACTAAGGAGAGACAATTTCAAATCAATGACTTAGTTCTTCTCGGGACAAGAGACGTGAACCAAAAGGAAAGCATGGGAAGTTTGATTCATGTGGCTAGGCCCTTTCAAGATCGACATTTTGTGGAGATAACACCTATTACTTGGCATATCCTAAAGGAACTCATTTGCCTTTTGCCCTACAATGGGCAATATCTCAAGCATTATCAAAATTGAAAAAATGGGTTGTCCTCTATGTACATAGGTAATTAGGATTTTGGTTTGTTTCTTTTCCCATCTTTTGGTCTCTCCTCTCAGATCATCCCATTTTTGTGCCCCATCATTTTTGAGATCATGTTCATCAATATTTTGGTCTGGGTCCATTGTTGCATCCATAAAGTCCTTGTCCCCAATAAGAGCCAATTGTTATTATCAACTAATTTTGACTACACAAAATTAATAAAAATGGAAATTTTGAATTTTTTCAAAAGTGTTACTTTGTGATTTATCTCTCTCATCACGATCGTCTCATTTTTGTGATCATTCTAGTCTTTGTTTCATCCATTTTGTGAGAACTCCTCCCACCAAGTCTTAAATGCATTAATAATAATTAATTAATATTTAATTAATTTATTCCTTTATTTGATAAAATCAATTTTTATTAAATTTGGGGTTTTTAATTAAATAACTATTAATATAATAATTATTAAAAGTCATTCGACAAATTTTTTATTTAATTTCTGGGGAAGTAAGCTTCTGCTTCCAATTGCCTGGGGATGCCAAATTGGCTTCTGACCCGGATTTCCCTTTCCTAGAAAATTTATTTTAATTTCCCGCCAGGATTTCTTCCACCGAATCCAAATCAATGAATTGGAAAATGGGAAAAAAATCTCCCGATTTCCCACATGGGGAAATAAAATGGGGATGCTCACGGCCTTGCCATTTCCACTCGCAATGGTAATTTATTTCCCACTTCCCCTAAGCAATTAATGCCACTACTGGGAAAGAGGGAAGTTGTTTTAGACGAATAAGAAATGGTTGTGAGGAAGCTTCCTAAATCCTCATAAAAATCCTTCCATCAAACTGTTGGAAGAAGTCATGAAGAAGCTTTCCAATTTCTTCTTATTTTTCTAAAGGAACGTCTCAGAGTAATATTTTATCACATCTTTCAACGAAACTACGCATTCACCAAGAGTTTTTAAAGCCACGCATTGCATCAGAGAAGTTTCAACGCAAGTTTGTTTTCATGTGCAAATAATATACATAACAAAAGAAGAAGAAACAATGAAGGCATTAAGTTAAGAGGAGGAATTTAATGTCCATGTTTGACAAAGGAGAATCCCACACATTTTGATAAAAAAGAAATGTCATGTTACCAGTTTTCAAGTCCAGAAAAAGGACAGCAAAGAACAACATTCACATTTCCTAAAGAAGGCTCATAATTTTCAGCCAAAGAAAATAATGCATCCAAATTAGGCATTTCCAAATAAATTAATATGCAAGCATCACACACATTCAAAGAAGGAAGAAAATAAAAAAGCCAAATGGACAGCCCATAAGCTTGTTGCAGTCAAGAGAAAAGAAATAAAACAAAAGGAAGATTAAAACAAATTTTCCATGCTAAAAATCCACCAACGAGAGCAAGAAAAAGAAAAAAGGAGTCAAAGTTCACGTCCAAAGTGAAATTCGCAAAAGCACTCAATTTTTTCCAAAAGGAAGAACAATTTCAACGTAAAGATTACTAAGCAAAATATCCAAAACAATCCAAAAAATACAGGAGAACCAAGAATAGATCAAAAAAAAAATTTTGTTTTGTTTTTGTTGTTTTCTTCAAATCTCCACATCAAAGACCATCAAGAGGCAAGAAAACAATTTAAGAAGAAAAAATTCTCCAACGCACTTTAAAATGAGAAAATATTAAATCATTTCATTTCCAACAGCAAAAATAGACGCAAAAAGAAAATTCACTTTAAAATTTTCACGCATCATTTGGAAAAGGGCACATTTAGAAGGAGAAGTCCACACAGCCACGCAAAGACCACGGAGAAAGAGAAGTTTTCCAAAGGAAGGATGGAGTTTTGTAAACAATAATCCCACGCATAAGGGACAACATAGAAAAAAAAGAAAAAAATAACGAAGCACATTTTTAAAAAATAATACTTTTCCATTTTTGCTTAATCAAAAGAAATCAATCAACTTCAGCAAAAAAGAAAATCCAAATGCATGCCAAAGGATTAAGAAAACACAAGTTCCACGCATTCAAGTAAAAAAGCTCAAAAATCACATTCAGAAATATAAACAATTAAACAAGTATTCATCACGCATCGATCAAGAGCATTCACAAGAAGAATAAAATCTAAAAAAGGAAATCCGAAATGTTCACGCATTTGCAACATTAAATACTCATGATAAAAATTTCATCGCATACCAAGGAGAATTTTTTAAATTATGAGAATTAAATTAAATAAAAAATTGGGATATTAGAAATCGGGTGATTTGTTTATTTAAAATAAATAAATAAATTAAAAATCATTGTCGCCAGAGTCGAAATTCAAGCCTAGTCTCGGTGTGATGTATTATTAAAAAAATTAGTAACTCGGGAGATTATTATTATTATTTTTAAAATAATAATAATAATAATAATTAAACAAGTCATATTATTCTTGCATTGACGGGGGTTTTGAGACTGAGACCCAACCCCGCTTGCATTGTTTTACGTGCCTGAGTCATTTTTTGTAAAATTCATAATGGCCAAAAAATCTAATAAATCTGCAGGAAGATCAAGGAAGCCAAGTGGAGAAATCGAACAAATCCACACTCAAGTATGAATTCCAAGGAATCATCCCTCCTAGTTCCATTAAGTCAGCATATGACAATATCACCGATACAAATCTGGGTCACATCAATGTGCAACAATTTTGCGAATGGGTGAAAACTGAAGGCAAAACCATATTCTCATATAGGCTTTACCATAGTGGTCTACCCCAAGCAACAACATTTCTGTCTCGGTGTAGTGTCCAGAGTTGGTTATCACTTGCATGGAGCATTATGATCCCAAGAGACGAGGAATTTTAAAGATAATCGTGAGCCTTTCCTCTTAATCACACCAGAGCACATTGAGGAATTGCTCGGCATACCTGACTTTCCTGAGAATGCGGATATCACTCACTAGTCAACACAAGAATTTTGGGATGAAGAACCCCTCATGTGGAGCAAGATGGTTAATAATAACTGGTTAGTGACCAAGAGGCCTCGAATTGACCGGCTTCCTAAAGAACTGTACCATGTTGAGTTCGTGGAAGAAATCGGGGACATGATTACTCTCCTAAGTCGAAGTTCAGGTTTACCCTCTGCCAGGATTTTCCACCCATGGATGTATCAGTTTATCTGTATCATCCTGCAAGAAAGAGTTTGTGGATTGGGCCACCATCATCAGTGATACCCTTCACAAACAATTGATTGAAGTTAAGATGACTGGATGTTTCTACATGACATCATATTTGACTTATGCAGTGGCAAGAAGAAAGCTATTTTCTAGACTCGAAACAAGAGGAGTCATGGGTCCATCAAATAGTGTTTTCCATTATTACCCGCAACTAAGTTTCAAAAATAGCTCTCACCATTTCAGAAGGGTCAACGATGCATTTACTTTCCACGTGATTCGGAACCTGAATAGGAATACAGAGGAAATATTTTCCAAAGAAGCCATGAATGTCATTTCCCAATGGGGAACATGGTTTATTCAATTTTCATCTTTTTCCTACATTCGCGTAAGTGGCTTTGCGGGTACTCCATGGAAACTTCCTAAGTACGTCAGTGACAAATGGGCATTAATGGAGCTTGCATGCGGCAACTATTCCAAGTTCATTGTCTTCAGTGACAAGCATCGCTTAAGAATTCATTTCCCAATCCAAATCGGGAATACCAATGTCCAAATCTCTTCAGTGCACAACTCATGGAAAAAGAGTTTTCCCTCATCACAATTCATCCATATGTGAAGAGAGCCTAGTTTGATATCAATGGATATATGCTAGAAGATTCTTGGAGCAAAGTATCAACATAATCCTACCATGGAAGATTTTTGGGCTGCCTGTTCAGATGAGCATGAAGTAAGAAGATGAGAGTTTTCTCGCCTAACCCTTTCTCAGATCAAGGCCTTTTGCATCAAGAGCCCTCCAGATTCATTTGTAAATGATGATGAAGATGTTATTGATCCTTCATATGATGTAGTTGCTTTTACCCCGTTGCCTCGAATTGATTGGACCAAGAGAGATGAATTTTCTCTTGATAGCAAGAATCAACCGATCCTTGAAAGAAGCATATCTTGGTACGAAAGAGAACTTGCCAAGTTACAATCAATTCAAGATCATACTTCAGGATCACAAAAATTTCCAACTCGAGGAGGTCTTCATTCAACCAAAGCCCCTTCTCAATCGACCTCCGTGCCATCCAATCATACGCAATCAACAAGAAAGGAGTGGTTGCCAAAATCCACTTCACCGAATAATGTGTCACGAGGAGAAAAACCTAAGGGTCCTAGCCCTAGTGAAGGAAGAGAGTGTGTATCGGGATTTTCTACTTCAAGTAGAGATTCTTCTACTCACATTGTTAATAGTTCTCAAAAGCTAGTGACAAACGATCCTCAGCCATGCCTTGCACAAACGTCCACTCAAGTGTAGGTAGTCCAAATATCGAACACTTCGGAGCCTATAGTTCATGAAGAGATTTCCCAAAATCTCCCAAATGAGAAGGAGGTGGATATCGAGGTTATTTCTCCTGAAATCGAGGTCGTGGAAAGGATTCTTGCAGAATCTCATGATGTCGAGAACAATGAGAATGTTGCTTTGAGCTCCAAGATTTTGTATGCAGAAATAGTGAATGATACTCCTTCTGGGTTGATTCCGAGGTCAAGAAAAGGAAGAGGGTTGTCAAGGCAATTGACATTGATTTTGATGCCCTTTTCAAAATTTCTAATGACATCATTCCCAAGAAGCCTAAAGTGCTTTCTCAAATAATGGTGGATAGTGACGGAAACAAATTTGTGGATCTTGCCATCCCACAAGTTGACAAGGAGTGTGATGCCATGACATCTGCTGATTATGAAGTTTCTAGACTTGGACTTGGAGGTCCACATTGGAAAGTGACATGGCGATGGCTCGAGATTCAATTGATATCGTGCTCAAGAGACTTGAGAAATATAAGTCTCAGAACTCTCAGCTCAAGGCTGAAAAGAATCAATTGGTGGAATATGTTCAACATCTAATAAATCCCATATCATCCACTTTCCCAGTACCGGATGCAGTGGCTGCCCCGATGAAGAAACTCTCAATTTATCAAAAGAAATAAACACATTGGGCCATGTCACTAAAACTTGGCTTTCAGAGATTCTCATTTTAGGCCAAGAGACGATCAAAACAATGGTTAAGTTCCATGAAGATGTCAGTGCGTATCTTGATCCAGTTCTTTCTTTCAAGGAAACTTTTGTTTCTAACATATCAAATTTGGATGAGATATTTCCTAGTTTATCAGGAGATGATGAGTATGGAATCCTCAGTTTTAGCCATTGAAGGAATTCTTGAATTTGAACATCGAGGGACACGTTTTCTTTGGTGTCTGCATCTCAAATCAAGGAAGATGCTTCTCGAGGATTCTATGATCCATTATGAGAGCATATGCAATGAAGCCTTCACTTCACTCACCTTGATTCAAGAATTCATAGCTGAGATCCCTTGCAACCTCATAAATGAGCATAATCAAAGGTGTTCATCGGAACATGTGGAAGAGCAATTTTCACAATTGTTTAAGGACATGTACACTCCCGCCAATAATTTCTCATTAGCTCTCAATGGAGCGTTGCATCAAATTAAAGAACTTGTTTGAGAATGCTCAATCAAAGATGGTTAATTTAAATGATATGCCAAGTAGATTTTGAATTGTAGGTATTTTGTGAGGCTATTCTTCGACCAAATGAACCTCCAGAAGAAGAAAATATGTTTGAAACATTGGGAAGGTTTAGATCCTTTCAATTAGCGAAAGCAGCAGATCCTAATTTCACCGACGGTTCAAGGAGATAGTTTTCTTGGTATCTAACGAAGTGGGAGAGTCCATTTCTCATACATTTGAGATAGGTGGACCCCATTTCAATGGATAAGGCACTAGTTATTATTGTATGTTTTTAAAATGGGATTTTAAGAAATGAATGTTGTTATTTAGGTTGCTTTTGGAAAACTGTGGATAACTTAAGTGATTTCTATTTTTAGTTGATTTTAATAAAGTTGGTTGAAAAAGTCAAAGGTCACTTAAGTGCCTTATTTAATGTTCATGTAAAACCCTAACTACTTTGTAACCAACTTTTGGGTTATAAAAGGAAGTGAGGGGCTCATTTGTAAAGGGTGACTTTGAGAGAGGAGAAGAAAATACTTTTGTGTGCAAGCTTTGTTTCAAGAAGAAACTTTGTGTTTTTTTTAAGAAAACATTTTGGAGTTAATGAAATTTGAACTTTGTGTCTCATTCATTATTCTCTTGTAACATTTGATGTTCTTATGTTCATTAGATGTTAGATGTTTAAATCTTGCATGCAAATATTGTCTTTGATCTTATTGTCAACGTTATTAAGTTGTTGTTCTTGTTCACAGTGATCAAGCTCTGTTATTTACTTGTTCATGTGTGTTCCCTTTACTCATTCTCATTTATTTAGCTGATGCAAACTTTGTTTTTATTTGTGTTAGTTATTGTTTGTTCTTCTCCATGCAATATTAGGCTCTATTTTACCTAACTCTTGCATGTTCCTTCCATTCATTCCTTTGTAATATTTGATTAATTCTCTTCCACATTTGTCTCCTTTTCAAGTGGAAGAAGTAGTAGTTCAATCTAGATTTGTAGTGTTTGATTAAATCTCTTCCATATTTGTCTCCTTGTCAAGTGGAAGAAGTAGTTGAATACAAGTAGTTAAACTTGGAGTTGTAGTGTTTGAATAAATTCATTCCACATTTATCTCATTGTAAATTGGAATATGTAGTCAAGTCTTTCCCAATATTATAGGTAGGTAGTTCTATAATCTTGGAGTAAGGATGAGTTATAAATATCTCTCCAAAGCACTCAATACAACAGTGGTAGGAGATGAATGATTTTTGTAACATCATTTCTAATTAATAAAATCCACAGTTCAAGTTTCTTGACAACAAATTCTTTTTAGTTTTGCTAACCCAAATCGAGGGAAGAGAAATGGCCCACTCTTACCCAAGGAGGAGGATGGTTTATTGTTTTCAAAATAGATCGTTATTATTTTCCTTAATTTGTTTAAATCAGACCGCTTTGTGTGTTTATTTTACTTTGTTTGTGAAGCTTCACATTTATTTGTTTGTTGCCATTTATTTATTTTTAGTTATTCATTTCACTTTGATAGATTAGATTTGATTTAGTGAGGATACATTTTTAATTCATCGATGGGAGTGGGGAGCTTGAGGAGAGATACAAGGATTCAAATAGTGATGGGTGGGAAATGGATGGAAGGAATATTCCACCTATGGCAAGAGTAGAGACAGGAGGCAAGCGGCCTTTTCCGGTGGCAAGTAAGAATGGGACAGTGTAAGAACCTTTATCGGGGACACCATGTGTGGATGGTCCCCTCTCACGCGTTTGCAAAAATCTTGAGATCTAGAAATGAATAGAGTCTAGGGATTATACCTCATCTCAAACAAGGTGACTCGCAGGTATGTATCTTGACATTCCTGATTGCATCATTGATAGAACCTTGGGTAAATTCGAACATGCATTGATTGGAAAGATTGTAGGAGGAAGACCAAATATTGAAACAATAAGATCATGGTCCATTCATAAATGGAAGCCAAGAGGACATTTGGAAGTCTCAACACTTCCTAATGGCTTCTTCTTATTCAATTTTAACAACCCAAAAGATCCTCAAAGGGTATTGAATGATGGCCCCTGGTTCTTGGGCAAGTTAGGTCTTTTTCTGCACAAATGGACACCGATGTTTAACCCTGACAAGGAAAACATCAACCAGTTCCCTGTATGGGTGAGATTACCAGGCTTACCTATGGAGTTGTGGGATGTAGACATTTTTAAAGGGATTACAAACACCCTTGGGACTTTTGTAGCTGTGGACAATGCCACTCTTACAAAAACTAGGGTTGTTTGTGTCAAGTTCTATATTTACTCACTCATGGGCACCTCATTACCTAAGTCTATAGCATTGAAATCTCATTTTGGTACATGGGAGTAGAAAATCAAATTTGAAAATTTCCCTTAGAAATGTGAAAAATGTCAGGATTGGGACATGTGAAACAACAATGTAAAATGGTAATCTCTAAGGTGTACAAAGAAGTCCCCAAATTAGGAAAGAAGACATATAAGGGAAAAGGACCTTACTATGAGACTAATCTTGCCGAGAATCTATTTCCAAATAAGGGAATTGTCTTTAATGAAAAGAAAGGAGAGGAACCTCATAAGGTAAATGACCTAGAGAAATCCCGAACTAAAAACTCCTCACAGATGGATGATGAAGGATTCATAGAAGTTAGGAATAGAAAGCAAAATAGAAAGGCATTCTCAGAACCACATTTTCAAGCAACAAAGACACATGTACAGGTTGATAAAATGATGACTGCAAAGAATCTTGAGCCTCTTTTAAAGGAAGTTGTGGTTAAGGAAAACAAAATCAAGAATACTTCAAAGGGGTCAAGAAGATGAAGCAAGTCTTGAAGTAGCTTTAGGCCCTTTTTCCAATGCTTTTGACAATCTGATGGGTTTAGGGGAGGATGGGACTATCCCCAAAACTGGATCTGAAGAAGACACAAAAGCTAACATAATCAAAAGTATCATAAATGAAGTGAAATCAACATGAACCAAGCCAATCAAATTGAACAAGTTAGGGCTGAAGAAAAGGAAATAAAATGAGGAGAGGATAAAACTAAAATGAGATTTGAAAACACTGTGAAAGCTGGGAAATGCTAAAGGGAAAAATTGCCACCCCCAAGGAAAAGAAAACTGGCTCTGGGAGGCCAAACAAACAAATAACAAGGAAGAAGATTAGCCAGAGAGATATTGATGATGGAACACAATCTAAACTCAATTTGAGGAGCTTTAGAAGAGTTAAGAACCAAGTGTCCAAATGAATGTAATAACTTGGAATGCAAGGGGTTTGAACAACCCAGTAAAAATGGAGGATCATAAAGGAACTTAAATCTAAATATAAAGTTGATATCATTTCCATTCAGGAAACTAAAATGGAGGAAGGGCAGTTTGTGGTAGCTAAAGACACATGCTGGAGAAAGGCAGAAGTTGTGGTTGTCAGTTCAGAGGTGATGTGGGTGGTATAGCTATTCTATGGGATCCTAAAAGATTCCAAGGTATAAATCTTCTTAGAAGAAGCAATCATTTGGCCATGCTCTTCACTGATAAGAAAACTAAGGAAAAGTGGGTCATATCAAATATCTATGCACCTAATCACAAAGGTGAAAGAAAGAGTTTTGGGATCAAATATCTAAATTCCATGAAATAATATCTGACATGAGAATGGATTGTGATGGGATATTTCAATACTCCATTGATGTTTGGTGAGAAGAAAGGGGGAAACATTGACCTTACTGACAAACATGGAAGATCTACAGGACTTTATATTGACAAAATAGACTCATGGATACTGAGTTGAAGGGGGAAAATATACATGGTCTAATAGGAGAAGGGGGATCAATTAATTCAAGTAAAGTTGGGCAGAGCTTCTGACCTCTTGGGGATGGTTAAATAAGGAAGCTTGTCTTTTCTCCCTCCCTAGGATTGGCTCAGATCACAACCCTTTACTTTTCCAAGTGAAAGACAAGGAAAGAAGAAGAACTCCTTTCAGATTTGAAAAATGTGGTTACAACACGAGGATATCACAAGGCTTGTGAAAGAATGGTGGGACGTGAAGATTCAAGGAACTTTAAATGTTTAGAGTTTGAAAAAGCTTGTCCAAGTTAAGAACAAGTTGAAGGGATGGAATAAAACAAGCTTTGGCAACATTTTTGAGAAGAAGAATTCTTTGGAGAGTGAAATAAGTGTTACAAGCCTATGGAAGATATTAGTTGTGAAGCCTAGAGGTGGGCCAACAAAAAAAAAGAGTTGTTGGCTGATTATCACAACATCCTCTTAAAAGAAGAAACTTTCTAGAGGCAAAAATCTAGGGTGCAATGGCTAAAAGAAGGGGATAAGAATACAAAGTTTTCCACATTACTACCCTGAAAAGAAAAGAGGTCTAACAGGATCTTGAGCATTGTTAGGGAAGATGGGGAAACCTTAACTGATTCTGGAGAAATCAAAGGGCAGCAGTCTCTTTCTACAGCAAACTTCTTTCATTAGAACTGCACCTAACAACACCAAGGAAGCTAAATTTTTAGATTGTATACCTCAGCTAGTGTCAAATACTGATAATAATATGCTTGTTAAGGTTCCATCTAAAGAGGAAATTGAATTTATGTTGAAGACTTTGAGTCTTGATAAAGCCCCAAGCCCAGATGGTTTCTGGCCCTCTTCTTTCAATTCAATTCTTTTGGGATATTGTTAAGAATGATGTTTGTCTTGCATTATCCAAGAATTCTTTAGAAATAAGATGTTGAAGGATATGAACTGCACCTTTCTAGCTCTCATTCCAAGAATCATAATGCTGCTGATTTTAAAAATTTCAGACCAATCAGTCTATGTAACTGTATATACAAGATGTGCTCTAAAATTTTGGCCTTACGTGTTCAACTACTTCTCCCATCCATTATCTCGGATCAGCAAGGTGGTTTTGTGTTGGGAAGGTAGATCCAAGATAGTATAGTCACAATCAAGAGACTTTGCACTTTGTCAAACACAATAAGAAAGAAACGATGGTGATTAAGCTTGATATGGAAAAATCTTATGATAGATTTTCATGGGAGTTTCTACACAAGGTCCTAATAAAGTTTGGTTTCAGTCAAGAGTTTAGGAGCTTAATCCAAACATGCATTTCTACTGCAAAATTCTCAGTGTTGGTCAATGGCACCCCTTGTGGATTTTTCAATAGCACGAGAGGATTAAGACAAGGTGACCCCATATCACCTTTTCTATTTATCATAATGGCGGAAACTCTAAGTAGAGCACTGAACTAGGCTAACGTGGAAGGAAGAATCAAAGGAATATCCCCTATTGTTAATAGTGAAAATGTGGTGCACCAACACTTTGTTGATGATACCATCCTAGTTGGAGAGGAAATGGTTCCTTTGGAAGCTAGAGAAATAAAAAATTGTTGGATGATTATGAAGAAGTCTCTGATCATCTCATCAACTTCAGCAAAATTCAATTTTCTTTGTCAACACCCTTGAAAAGAGGTGCTTAAAGATATCTAACATATTGGGTTGTAACATAAAAACCTTCCCCACAAGGTATCTAGGGATGCTCATTAGGACTGAAAGACCAAAAATGGCTGATTGGAACTTCCTTATTGACAGATTTATCAAGAAATTGGAAGGGTGGAAAGGATCATTACTTTCTCAAGCAAGGTAAGGCCATACTCCTTAAGTGTTCCATTCAAAATCTTCTTGTGTATACTATGTCCATTTTCAGAATACCTACTACAATTGCTAATAAGTTGGAAAGTATCCAAAAGAGGTTCTTATGGAGTGGGTCTAAACACAAAGCTAGAATACCCCTCATAGCCTGGGAAAAGATTTGCAAACCGAAGAAGATGGGGGCCTTGGTATAAGAGACTGGGAAAAGATGAATAAAGAAATCTGTCCAAAATGACATGGAGACTTGTCAAGGAAGAGAGTGTGTGGACCTCAATTGTTAGGAACAAATATTGGAGGAACCGTAGTGTTGTTGAATGGTGCTTTAGCACAACAGATTTTGAAGGATCTACTTTTTGGAAATCAATAAATTGGGCTAAGCACATTGTTTCAGGAGGAAGCAAATGGAAGATTGGTGATGGGTGTACAATAAATTTTTGGGAAGATAAATGGTTAGGAGAAAGACCTCTCAAAGACATCTACCCCAATCTCCAAAAAGATATCTATAGAGAAGTATGGGATCAAGGTGAGAAATTATTTTAATATGGAGGATCCTTATAGAGTGTGGAAAAACATAGAGTTGGAAGGCCAAAACAGCAGTGAGACTAACTCTCTTAACAACCAAATTGTGTGGGGTTATTGTGACTAGAAAGAATGAGCCAGATAGCATATATTGGTCAAAGGAGGTTAATGGCATATTCTTGGTGAGGAGTGCTTATAACACCTTCTTTAAAGATGAGGCAGAACTAGGAAGCTTCAAATGGGAAAGTGTATGGATTAAGGAAGTAACTCCAAAGGTAAACATGTTCTAGTGGTTGGTCCTTCACGAAAAAATTCTTACGGTGGCCAACCTCAATAAAAGAAACTTTCATATGGTTAATAGGTGTGTTCTATGTGAAAAGGAAGTTGAAAATGCAACACACTTGTTCCTTGAATGCTCCTTCTTGGAAAAGGTCAGAAATACTTTATTAAATCTTTTTGAGATAAATTGGACTTTCCCATCCTCTTTAAAATTGCTATGGAATCAATGGCATTGTCCCTTTAGAAGTTAGGGTCTTAAGCACTTGTGGATTCTCACCCTTATGCACCTATGTTGGGAAATATGGAAGGAGAGGAATAGAAGAATATTCAAGGGTAAGAAGGAAATGGAAAAGAGAGTTATGGCTCATTGTTGCAATTCAATCAATGCTAACTTTTCCATAATCCAAACCAATAAGAAGACTATCCTACAGGATGAAAGTAAAATATCTAGAAAATGGGGAATGACATCCAAGAAAGGAGTCTCCTAAATTGAATCCTAGATTGCAAGGATGGAAAAAACCTAGCGAGGAGTGGGTCAAATTGAATTTTGACGGGGCATCAAAAGGAAACCCAGGTAAATCTCGGGTTACTGGAGTTCGAGGCGATAATGGTAATTTTTTGAGACCATAATGGAACCACATAATTTCATCCTTGGGAGTATCATGGAACAAAGAAACTTTCGGAGGTTGGAAATTGTGGATGGAAAAGAGAGTGTGGCTCATTGTTGCAATTCAATTCAACTTTGCCATAACCACATAAGAAGACTATCCTACGGATGAAAGTAAAATATCTAGAAAATGGGGAATGACATCCACCAAAAGATGTCTCCTAAATTGAATTGATTGGGATGGAAAAATCATGAGGATGGGTCAAATTGAATTTTGACGACCAAAGAAACTTCGGTTACGGAGGGTTTTCGAGACCATAATGGTAATTTCATCCTTGGGTATCACTGCAACTTGGGAGTTCAATCGAACCACATAGGTTGTTGCTGATTTTTGGGAGTCACAATCGGACCAAAGAAACTTTCGGAGGCTGGAAGTATAAGGTGACTCACTAAACATTATAAATAGTATTTTAAATAAGGGTACTACTTCTATTTCTATTAAAGACTCTATAGACAACATAAAGGAGATGGGTGCTAATTTTGAAGGCATTAAATTCAAACATATATACCATGAAGCTAATGGCATAGCTGATTATTTTTCCAACAAAGGGGTATCAAGTGATGGTATGAATTTGATTTCTAACATGTTGAAATTGACCCCATGGTGAGATCACAATTAAAAAAGGAACAGGATGACGGACACATCATTACTTGACACTTGTGACATGACTTAGAAGGTTGCTCTGAATAATTAGTTTTCTATGAGTAAGAGATACAAAATCTTTGGTGAAATGTGTAGAAATTATGCTAATAATGGGAATTTGAGGCCTCACTCGTGCCAATGAGATATTAATTTTGGTGCGAGACATGGGGAGTTGATCTTGCTAAAATGGCGGCAGACCTTGAAGAGGTAAAAGTGATACTAGGATTACTAAAAGCACTATCTAGTTTATCCTCAATGACTAACACGTAATGAAGATGAAAGTTGAGGATGTGGCTCAAGTCATAAATGGTGGCAGCATAGAGATTCTGCAAGAAAAGTGTAAGAATCTAAATAGTGATGTGGATCAGCTCAAGGCTATGCTTCATAACTTCAACAAGTGGAGTATTCTCACTATCAAATCCACTTTACAACACCTTCAAACTCTTCAAAAACTAGCTAATGCCTACAGACGATGTGATGAGTAGGGGGGCTTGAAGAAGAGGAAAATGGAAATATCTGAAACTGATCTAGCCACCCTATGCATAAACATTGAGGCATTGGCTAAGGAATGGGCCAATCTGGAGAAAATGAAAAAGTAATGTTTGTTGTTAGGTTGTTGTTTAGTGTTGTTAGTTCTAAGTTTTTATTGTTGTTAGTTTTATCTTGGGTATCAATGTGTCTATTATGATACTTTTTGTATCGGTCTTTATATACTTTTGTTGTACAAAAGGAGGCCTAAAAGCCCGAATAAGAGAGAGGAGCAGAGAAGTCAGATCAAAGCACAAAAGTTACAAAGAAAGAACACCGAAGCCTAGAAACAAGAACACAAACGAGACTTAATAAAAAAACAACGGCAACAAAACAAAGAAGCCTACAAAATGCCAAGAAGCAAGAAAAACCGACTACTTCTTGGCCGCTTGATCAATACTCATCTTTACTTTTTTCCAAGCATGATACATACCCAAAAAGTGGTCATATGAGCAAAGATCCGTCTTATCGAGCTCCTCTCTGGTTCTTTTACTCTCTTTCTCATTGCCCCAAAGAGTAATCGGGACACCGCCGAGATGCGAAACACTTTCGCATGACCTTCGGATGAATTCCTCTATGGCCCCGAATGCTGCAATATTATACTCATGCCTAGTCTTCGTTTTCCCAAGGCGGAGTCTAGGGAGGTCGCTTTTTGTATATTTCATCAAGTCAAGCTATCGCTAATGCTCCCTTCTCCTCAATGCTTTTTTGCCTTTTTGCTTAGCAAGATTTTTTACCTCATCCTTCAGCAATTTAAGCTCAGCCTCTAAGGCCTCCAATCTTCTAGAAGGGTTATCCGTTGGTGCCGCCTGGGGACTGGCACTACTAATGTTCAGCAGATCACGAGCAATGTCATCCAAAGGTTCATCCCCCTCAGCAGTAGACTCAAGGTTGAGTCTCCTAGAAGCCCTGGTGACACGTTTAGAAGTAGAGACAGTGTGGGTGGCAGGGGCAGCAGCAGGAGGAAAAGAAGGAGAAGCATGAGCAGCCTGCATGGGGCATCAAAGCACTGAGAGGCGGGCAAAGCAGCAGGGACAGCAGGGGAGACAGGATTGGCAGCAACGGAGCCCAACAAAGCCAGGCCGGAGAGGAAGGGAGACCGGGGAATTTGATAAGGCAAAGCTTGTGAATAAGCATAAGCCCTCGTGAAGGGGAACCGCCGGTATGCTTCGAACTCCAAAATGGAGCGCTCAAGAGAGTTTACAGATAGTGGGGAAGCAAACCAACCTACTCCTACGAAAGTGATTCAAAAGACAAGGTGCTTGGCAGGACAAGAATAAACCCGCCTTCCAAGGATATGTATGAATAATCATCATGCGGGTGACTTCATCATACGGAGAAGGAATTGAATTAACAAGCAAGGCACCCGCGGTGTTCAATATAAGCTTCTCCTCCTCCTCCACAAATCTCTCTCTTCACCTCTTTGATAACCCTCTTGTTGAAGAAGCTGTATCCTTCCAAGCCGAGGCCGCCGCTTCGGCTATGAGTTCGTCATTAATAAGAATCTTCTTCGCCTCCATAGTCGACCATCCTCTCATTCCACTCCTTGGCAAAGCGAACAGAGATGCTTTGATCATGCCCTCGCACTCTCTCCACAAAGTTGGTGAATCCGCCAATACTAAGAATGTTCCAGAGCTCAAGTTATCTTTCCAATGTGGTCCAGACACGGCTCAATCTGGGCAGGAGGCCCTCCCATCTTCACAAGGATGTGCCTGGTTACAACAATTTTCAAAATACCTTTGGGCGTTGAGAGTGGTTCGTTTCTCACCGCTGCGGTCGCATAAAAATGGGAATCTGTGAGCCGTTGGTCCTCCCACGAACGGCCTGTAGGATTGCCGATCCGAGTCTCGCGTGAAGTCGCGCGTGAAAACTCCTTATCCTGTCACTTTCACCTTGTAGTTATCTTCGGTTTTCATGAGCTTGGCAACCGAATATCAATGCCTATCAGATTTCCCGCGTGCTGCTTTTTTAAATTTAGACAACTCCACTTGAAGTTCCTAAACAAAATCTTGCTATCATTTGGAGTAGATATCATATGCCACGCCAAATAAACTAAAACAAAGACCTGTGGAAGAATTTATGGATTTCTCCAAAGATTAAAGCATATCTTTAGAGATTGTTTGCGTGTGAAGGTCCGCATGTATGTTGTTGTGGAAGCCGATTAGGATACTATCATTATCCCAAATAGTGAAATTTAAATTAATGCCATAATTGGCCATCAGATCGGCCACCTTGTTTCCTTCCCCGTAAGTATGTATGATCTCGATGTCGTTGAAGGTATGACTGATGCTTATGGACTCAGAGATAAAATCTTTGATATTCCAGCCTAGAGAAGAGGACCTGATTAAGCAGATTAATAATATTAAGGAGTCCCCTTCAACAATGAGGTTCTGGATATTTTGGGCCCGAGCAACTCTCAAACCCCAGAGAACAGATAAAGCTTCTGCAAAATGATTGGTTTGGATTCCCATTTTTCCAGCATATGCAACAATCAAATTACCTTTATGGTCCCGTATTGCTCCTCCTCCAGCTGCTGTTCCAGGGTTCCCCTTAGAGGCACCATCAAAGTTCAGCTTGAACCAATTGATTCGTGGGGATGCCATTTGACCAAAGATCTATCCACACTATTCCCTGGTTGCTCCAATATCCGATCTCGCCAATTTGATAAGATGTGCTTTTCATTTTCGTGGTAACAATTGTTCTTAGGAGGTTTAAATCGCCATGTCCTCTTTGATGCCTGGGAGATCTTGCCAAGAGTGAGTTTAAAATTTCGCTTCTTATTTCTAAAAACTATATTATTTCTATCCTTCCAGATCCTCCAAATTAAATGCGGATGGCTAATTTCCGCATTCTTTTGATAGCACAATGTCCGAATGGTGGGTTCCATTGGTTCCACAATGAGTAAGATCCTCCTAAGCATCACCCAGAGAGCTTCAAATTTGGAAAGGACAAAGTTCCAAACTCTAAAGGCATAATCACAGTGTATGAACAGATGTCTAATGTCTTCATAGCTATTCCTACAAAGGTGGCACCAATTGGGAATGATAAATCCTCTTTTCATCAAATTGTCTGCTGGTGAGAATTTTACCTCGATGGCCACCAAAGAAAAAAATTTATTTTTGGGGGTTAACTCGTGCATCCAGATCAAGTTCCGCTTAAAGTCCGATTGGTTATCGTGGAAAAGACTGTATAGCCAGATTTGACCGAGTATTTACCCTCGTGTGAATTCTCCAGATCGCTCATCCTGGAATCCACTGACACAAAGGGAAGAGATCCAAAAGGTCTTGGAGGGAGGAAATAGTCTGCTTTACTTCAATACTCTCCATAGTAAGTCTTTTCCAATTCTTGTTGGTGCCATTTCCATCAATGTAGTCCTTGACTTTAGTTCCATATTTTCTTATAAGACTGCCCTTAGCAGCTCCCAAATCTCTCCAAGAGATTATCATTGGACCAGCTTATCCTCCGTGGTTAATGTCGCGCCATCCCCAATTTTCCATTTGCTTCCCTTCTTAATGAAGTTTCTACTTCTTAACAGATTATTCCAAAAATGGAACCATTGGGGAGTTGCTCATCATGCAGATAGGAGTAAAAACTTTGTCGATTCAAGTATTTTGTTTTAATGACATCAATCCGTGGTTGTTTCTCGTAAAGCAATCTCCACCATCTTAGCAATGAGTGCCTCATTCATTTTCTCAATATTTTTATTCCCACCTCCCCTAGATTTAGGGGTGCAGACTTTATCCCTGTGCCACAAGGTGAAATCGAACTTTTCTTCCATGCCTTGCCATAAAATTTTTTTTCTCAATCCTTTCAATTTTCTCTCGAAGGAGGAAGGAATTTTGAATAGTGACATGATATATATGGGCAAACTTTGGAGTGTGCTTTTAATGAGAAGGCACTTACCAAAGACTAGAGAGAGTGGTCCCTTTCCAACCGGCCATTTTTTTTCGAAATCTCACAATAAATCATCCCACACCGTGTGAGAGACTTTCTTCGTGCGCAAGAGGGAGGCCTAAGTACGTTCTTTGGAAGAGTACCAATTTTACCTTAATTTTAGCAATCTTGAGTTGTCTTTCCTGTGGGTGTTAAAGAAAAAAGGATGCTTTTGTCGTAATTGATCTCTTGCCCTAAGCGCATTCATAAAGCTGCAGTAAGAGCCTTGATAGCTTTAGCTTCAACCACCGAGGCCAAGAAGAAGGATAGTGTCGTCTCGCAAACCGTTGATGAGAGACACTGGCCGAGAGAAGTGGGTTTAGAACCATTTAAAAGGCCGTCTTCCACCGCTCTCCGCTAATTGTTCTACTAAGGTCACGCCTTAAGGATGAAGAGAAGGGGGAGATGGGGTCTCCCGCCTTAGACCTCCGCCGCCTGGTGAAGAATCCCACAGCTCTCCATTAACAACCACAGAGAACTCCGGGCAGTAGATATACATGATTTAACAATTTTTCTAAACTTTTCGTGAACCCAAATTTAGATAGAATCCCGTCAAGGAAGACCAAGAAACTTTGTCAAAGGCTTTATTCATGTCGAGCTTAAGGATCATGTTTGCCTTTTTGTTATTTTCCATAGAATGCATAGTTTCGTGTACCATAATCACACCGTCTTGTATTATCCTCGCTTTAATGAAGCCACTCTGCCGCTTTGAGATGAGATCCTTCATTATGAGCATGCAGCCTAGAAGCAATAATTTTGGTGAAGATTCGAAAATAGCATTAACCTGATCGATGGGTCCAAATCCTTGAAATCTTTTGCATTCATTTTCTTAGGTGCCAAAGACAATGTGTGTGTTATTGAGTTCTTTTAGAAGATTTCCGATCTAAAAATTCATTAACCGCTTTGAGAAGATCCTCCGAGCATATTTCCTAATTTCTGAAAAAAATTAATGGAGAATCCATCCGGTCCAGAGCCTTATCCCCTCAAGAGAAAAAAACAGCCTTTTTAGCTCATCGAGCGCGACCGCTTTAGTGATATCTCCAATTTCTGGTCTTCAATATCATTCGGGGATTGCCTCTAAAGCATGAAGGAAATAGCTTCCGGATTGCTGACATTACTCTCTAAGAAGATTTTTGTAGAATTCAAGTGCTTGCTTCTTAATGTCGTTTGATTTTTAGTAATACTTCCGTTGCTTTTAGAAACCTCTAATATCCTATTATCGGCTCGTGCTTTAGAGTGGTCATGTGAAAGAACTTTGTATTCCTGTCCCCCTCTTTAAGCCAGATAGCCCTTGATTTAAGGCGCCAAAAGGATTCTTCTCTACTGCATATCGTGTGTAACTCAGAAAGAATTCTCTTTTCATTTACTTCATCTTCAACTGATCTCCCCATAGTATCCATTTTTAACTCAAGATCCCAAGCTTCTGTTTTAATTCTTTCTTTTTTCCGAAGATGTTTCCAAAAACATTTTTGTTCCAAAGTTTGACTTGTTTTTTGACATTTTTGAGTTTTTGGACCAATCTGTACTGGGCAGTGCCTTCCCCATTCCAATCCCACCATTCCTTTATTCTATCATAGATATCAACGTGCTCCATCCACATTTTTTCAAATTTGAATGAGCTTCTTGCAGGTTTGGTCCAATTTAGAAAGCTTAAAGCAATCGGATTATGATCCGATCCACCCGGGGCAGGAAGAGAGGTAAAAGTCTTGGCTAAGAATCCAGTTTGCCGAGATAAGAGCCCTGTCCAGTCTCACCTGAATGAGCCCCTTTCCCACCCTTCTATTATTCCAAGTATACTTATTACCATGCAGATCCACATCAATGAGGTTTTGTTCAGTGATAAAATCAGCAAAATCCTCCATACCATTAGAGAAGGTGGGGGTTCCCCCAAACTTTTCGCCTGGGTTTAGAGGGGAGTTGAAATCTCCCATGATAAGCCAGTTAGCAGAACTATGCTGGTTTCTAAAGATTTTAAGATCAGCCCATAGTTTTCTTCTACCACTAGCAGAGTTAGGGGCATAGATATTAGACAAGATCCATTCACACTTTTTTTCAATAGTGACAAACTTAATTGCAAGATGATTAAAATTATCACTAAGGATCATACCAGTACAGTGCCTTTTATCCCAAAGAGTCGCGCCTCCTAAGCACCCCGAGAATCAACAAACCGCCATTTCAGAGCTATCCCAAAAATTATTTTTAATATTATCCATGGTCATTGCTTTCATCTTAGTTTCTGAAGAATCAAAAATGTCAAGTTACTGGAGTCCCGTAACTCCTTGATGTTTCTTTGCTTAGAGTAACCGTTAAGGCCTCTAATATTCCAAGATATGATCTTCATATGGAATGGTTGGTAGTTGGATTTGCTTGGTGGTTCAGTTGTCGCTGAACACCATCTGCAATATCCCTCTCTGTTTTCTTAGCTCTGAGAGTTTTTTTAGAGGGTCTTCCTCTTTTCGAGCTTCCTCCAAAATCAGCTAATCGTCTAACTGAAGATCTGGTTTTTCTGGAGGTAGAGGTGTCCCAATTGTCAATTTCCTTTTTCTTTTCACTATAAAGTGATTCTGGGATCCTTTCAAAACCTTCCATTCTTTTTTTTTTCTTTTTTGAGATGACCAAAGTGAACCCTGCAGTCCTGGATCTTCCTTTCCCTCGCAGCGTAATCTCCCCTTCCTCTTGTTCCTTATGAATATTGACAGGAGTGTGATTGCAATGCACTCCGCCACCACCGCTGACATGCCGAGGTATGGCAGCGGATCCTCATTCCTTTCTCTCCAAAGAGGGAGAGACTTGGGCTCAAACACCCTCATATCCTCCTTGATACAAGCTTCCTTTCTAACGAAAGGCAGGATTTCTTTCTTCCAACGTAAGGGATTAAATAGGTCTTCTTTTCCATGGTAGGCGTGATCTCCCCTACCTTTTGTTCCTTATGGATACTGTCAGGAGTATGATCAGAAGCAGTTTTGAGGCTGCAACAGTCCTGCGCAGTCGCTGTTGAAATGCTGAGGAAAGGCAGCGGATCCGCATTTCCAGTCTCTCCAGAAGAGAGGATCGCCAGGGGTTCACTCACATCCATATTCTCCTTGTTGCAAGCTTCCTCTCTAATGAATGTCAGGATTTCTTTCTCATCTGAACCAGAAGGGATTACACCTTCTTGTTCGTTCACTTCCAAGGAATCCTTAGCAAGGTCAACCTTCACAGAAGTTTCAAAAGGTTTGTCCGGAGATGCCTTCATAGTTTTGACCACTACTTTGTTGGGAAGCTTATCAGAAAGCATCTTTGGGACGCCTGCACAAGATGTTTCTTAATATGAGTTCTAAAACCCCTTTTTTTTTTTTTTTTTCCCTGCTATTTAATCGCACATTTCTCTGGCCGGGACCTTTATCTTCGCTTTCCTTTCCCGGCTTGGATCTTGCTGACTTTGTTTAGATCTCACACAATCTCAGCCGAATGAAACCAAAAGAGGGGTCTTCTTCTTGTTGCAGTAGCTGTCTGAGTGACCAATGCTTTGGCATCGCTTACATCTTAAGGTCTCAACTTCATTCTTTGAGTCCATGATCCAAATCTAGTTTTCAATATTATGTGCCTCGAAACTCCCGATCAATGGTGAGACAATGCGTAACCGAGCAAAAGCAAGCTCGGATCTGTTTCTTGTGGGTCCATCTAATCCAATAGGTGAGCCAAGGGATTTTGCAATATTTAACAGTATTTCATCATCCCATAGATGCAATGGCAATCCTGGTAGCCTACACCAGATAGGAATGGTGTTTATGTTTTCTGGATTTGGATCAAAACCCGATACCATTTTTTTCAAAAAAGACCCATATTTCCCAACCACCGTGGGCCTCCAAGCAACACCGAATCTAAATCCTCTTGTTGGTTAAATTTAGCCAAGAAAAAACCTTTTGGCATAATGGTAATGCTTAGGGCTCCCTTGGGTTTCCATTTTCTCATAGCCCATTTTCTAATGAAATCAATATTAGGTCTAGAGCCAAGAAACTTACCAACGAGGGAGAGGTTTGTTTTGTTTAAAGCTCTATCAACAAAACCATCTCGGGACCCTAAGACTGACCTAACTAACTAAGACTTCTTCCTAAAACCTAATTGGACTTCTTCTATGACCTTCCTACCTTCTCTCATGTGAACTCCACTTCCCTAAGTAGACTCAATCAAAATCATGCCAAAAATAGTAAAGATCTACCTATTTTTGGTAAACCTAGACTTTCCCACCCCTAACCGAACGCTGGTTATCCCTCAACCTAAATGTCATCGGTCACCTTAACCATCATCGGTTACCTTATATACACTTTCACAACTCTTTACCTGGGTTGGTCATTTTTAGTTGGGAGAGTTCTATTGCATTCAAGCATGAATCTCAAGACCTCTAACATCCAGAGATGATGGGACACACAACCACAGCAAAAAAAGCATATGATTCTTCTTCTTTCCAAGCATTGGAATATTCACAGGAACACTCTGGGAAGTATTTCCATGGACACGACCACAAAATTTCTTCTTTGATCGGATCAACTACCATCTTCCTCCACTCCCAAGATCTGCAAAATCAAGTAAGTATTTGATCCTAATCATTTTTACTTATTCTTAAAGTGTAGGTTCATTATTTTTTTATTACATTTATTCCTTCCTGCATTCCTGTATCATCACCTTCTCCCACCAACCCACCCATCCAACCATCCCAAGCCTTTTTCACCATTCTAAACTCCTCTATCTTAGTATCCTGAGTCTTCTTGGCATTATTATGAACCCAACCATTCTCCCTTCATTCTCTTGTGCAATCACAGAGAAGTCCTAAAACTACTTTTATTTAATTTACTATCAAATTTCCCCTACCGACGTTGGTCACCTTAACTTCATCGGTCTCCTCCTCTTACTACCGACATGGTCATCATTGACCGATATCGGTCACTGTGTTTTCTACTAACCTTCACCAAACTACCTCTAACATCACCTAAATTCCACCCAGACCTTACCAGATACCTCTTGTGACCTTACCTAACACCCCTGTGACCTGTCCCAACCAAAAACATACCTTTCCTGATGCTAGATTAGTTTAGATTTTAATACCTTTGCTTAATCTAGTTTGTTATAACATTTTGAGATACCTAAATCAAAGTGTTAGCAATAGGACCTTTATTTCTTGCATTTACTTTCATTAAGTTGATAAAAATAGAGGATTGACAACCATTCGAGGAAGCATCACACTTCCGGATCTAGCCTTGCTAGGTAGTCCTTTGACTCTTGCTATTTAATATCATTTGGTGGTCTTGTTTTGTATCTATAGGTAGTCCTTCCCAGACAAAAAGGAGTTCTCTACAATCAGCTTGGATAAAATCAGTAAAATGTGCATTCAACCTTCAACCAACATAATCACATGTATTCCTCCTTGACCTTTTACCTTATCTATTTTTTATCAACAACAATTTGGTGAAACATTTTGGCATGCTGGTGGGACCCATCAGGGGTTCTTTTGCATTGTTCATTCCTAGGTGAAAGATTGTGTGTCTATTTCCTTTTGAAAGTAGTTCACATTAAATTTCTTCCTCTGGAACATTCTCTCTCTTCTACTTGTCTCATTGACACTCGTATTTTGGACTAAAAAGAACCATTCTTTTCATTTTTGTATTGCATTAGTGAAAGACATACTCTTTCCTATTCATTATTTCTTTCATCGAATGTCATTGTGGATTTGGGTTTAAAATATTTGCATATCATTTTTGAGTGTTGCATCTGTAGCTCATTTAAAATTGTGGGCAACCTATATGCTGGAAGTCATGCCCAACTGATGGTTGAAAAATTGAATCATAGTGCACACTCTCTTCTCTACACCAAACCACTAAAATAAAGTACTCATTTTCTTAAACAACATCCTACCCAGAAGAAGTTTTCAATGATCACATGATCAAAGAGGATTGACAGTGGGCACCAAACTGGTTTCTCTGTCCAGTCATTATCTCAGAGAAAGGACCCCTCACCAAAAATTTACCTAAAACTATCCTTAGTTGTTGGATTTTTGTAGGACACCTTTTATCAAACCAAAAACTCTACTCTATTCACAAGTCAGTCCTAAATGGCATAATCGGAACATAAAATCCACCACATAGGATTTCATGTTTGCTAGTTTTTTGCTTGATCTGTGTTTTGAGGTGTGAGATCGTATTCTCCATTCTTTCTTTCCTTTCACACTCCATAATCATAGTTGGTGTATTTTGACTCTTTTTGAGTGTGTTAGGGTCAATCATTTCCATACTTAGTTTTTGGGTTGGTCTTTTATTTGATCTAAATTACCAAATTCACTTTTTTCCATCTTTTCACAAATTTCACAAGTGATCATTCGTCGTCCAGTCGACCATCATCGGTTTACTCATCTAACATCATCATTTTACTAATTGTTGTCGGTTTCTGTTATTTTGGTCATTTTAACCAAAGTAGCATTCATCACATTTTGTTCTTTTTGGGGTTTCTCAGTTACTTCACCATATCTCTGTGTCTTTGAAATCACTATCAAAGTCTAGATTTTCTTCATTTTCATCATTTATTGCCACATTTACAAATATTTTTATTTTCCATAAGTAACCAATCATCGGTCCTTAACCATCATCGGTTACCCCTCTATCACCGACATCGGTTACCCAACCACCATCATCGGTTCTTATGTTTTAATTTTTCAATTAAAAAACAATGACCATTTTTCACCTTCGGAACTATTTTCTCCATTCCTTTTGTTCTTTTGTGTCATCTACAGAGATCAGATTACCAGGTCTACTCTAACTCACATGGTTTTGACTTGTAGCCAAGCCAACACCCTCGTATTCCATGCTAGCCTTCAACCACTCCCGCCTAGCCCATCACCACCTTCCATTCTATCACCTATGGATCCTAGTCAGCCTATTATCATCAGTATCGGTGATGAGGAGTTTCACAAGACTCCTTGATCAAAACCCCACTACTTTACAATATTATTTATCCCATTCATCCACTTGGGATTCATCAGGGAAGCTTGTATATGACATGCCTGTGTCCATTCCTCCTACCCTCACACCCACTTCTACATCAACTACTACTAGCTGGCATTACCCTCTTCCACCTTACCACCATGTGGTGTCCCAACTTGACCCTACATCATCGATATTTACTTGCACCTATGGCATCTATCATGCCTTTGATGTCAGATTTTCTCCTGTGGTATCAACCATTCCTTTATCAACCACCTTGAGTGTAGGTCTATCTACACCCGCCACCTCTCATATACCTATTGCATCTCAGCCACCCATGGTGTGGAAACCCATACTCCCTTCCAAAACATTGTCCTCTCCATCCCAGTCTCTTCCTCCAATTACTATGAGGTCATTACATCCACTCCACCTACCTACACTTATCACCAACAACCCCCTATCTCATCTATCACTTATTCAAGATACTTTCCACTGCATCTATTCCTCCCTCACAATTTTTGTACTGACACCACCATATACTGGGATGCCACCCATGTCATACCTTCATCATCTACCCCCTTATACTGCAGGGGTGCCCAATCATCACAACCTACTAATGATCTTATCAAAATGATGATGGAAAGATGCAAGACATTGGAAGCATCGGTCTCGGCTCACGTAATTCTCTGACATATGATGAGATTTGCAATGAGCCCATTCACCCATCCATTTTGATTCATCCATACCCTATGCATTGGGAAATGCCTAAATTCAACCGATTCAACAAAAAGAAGACCCACAACAACACTTGTGGTCTTTTAAACATGGGTGTTATCTGATCACTCATGATGACACTTTGCTCTTATGAACATTCCCAATGTCCTTGACAGGACCTATGTTGGATTGGTATAGTGGTCTACCTAGGCACTCCATTTACTCATTCAACCAAGTAGCTCAAGCTTTCCTAGACCATTTTTCTATCAATATCATCAAGAAGGTCACCATGACTGACTTGTACTCGACATGACAATATGAAGATGAATCTATCACAGATTTTTCACTCATTTGGCAAAGCCTAATCAACAACTCACATTTCAACTACCTCAAACCAAGTTAATAGAGTTGTTCACTAGGGCTTGTGCTAGGCACATCTCACCAACTCTCCAAGTTCAAACCTTCACACATGTTTGATGAGGCATTCACCATGGCCCAAAAACTTGAAATTCATGCCATTGAAGAGAAGAAGATACAATTGTAACAAGAATGTTGCATTTAAATCAAATGATACCTCTTCTTCTTCCAAACCACAAAATAATTACTCTAAAGAAAAAGGATCTTCCCATGTGGTAGTTTTGAAAGCTGGCCCATCTCACCCATCCAACCAATCAAAGCCTTCTTCCAACCTTTCTCTTGTTAGGATTTTTTAGTTCAAGTGGGAGAAATGAAAATACACTCCCATAGGAGAACCCTATTCTTGGTTTTAGAAAAACTTCTAAAATCTAGAGCCATCACTCTTCCACCCATCAAACCACATACTAGTTTTTGACCCCTCTCATCCTATGCTGCATGGTACAAAGAAAATGATTACTGCAACTATCATCGCGTTAAAGGTCATAATGACAAGTAATTATATAACTTTAAAAAATATCATCCAAGAAATGTTAGATAGTGGAGATCTCATCTTGGATAACCCTAACACACAGCTAATCAAAACCTTCACATCTTCAAGAATTCATTCCCAAATCACACCCCATCATCTAACCAAACCAGTGAACCTTCTACCAATGATAGTAATAACATTTGTGAGGTTCATGTTGTTTTTGACATCATACAGCTCTTCCTCAATTTCCTCCTACTCCATCTATCGAGGAGATTCTTACATGAGCTCCTTCATCCATGGAGGAACTTGTTTCATCTACTCCTTTACCCACAGGAGTCTCCCTTATCTCCCCTTCACCCATGGAGGAGTCCACTATATCTGCTGATGCAATTTCCCCACACACCCCTCAACCTGATGAACAACCCATAATATTAACTCTCCTACCCATGGGAGAGTCATGCTTACCTTCCTCTTCACCAAAAGATGAACCTACCTCATCCTACTTGTCATCTCCCCTACCCATAGGGGATCCATTAGTAGCCCCTTCCTATTGGTGACAATTCTCCATTGGCTTTCAAGGATCTGTTGATTTTCTCTCGACTCTTTTACCCACAGAGTTAGAAGCCAACCATTTCCCTATCTCATGCATAACATTCTTTATAGGGATTACTACCAAATCAACATCATCCCCCCTCCAATGGTGTCATTTTTTTTCACATTTGGTTGACCACTTGGATTATGTGACAATTCCATGCTTTGGGGATGCCTTCGGCTACCTTTCTCAACTCAAGATGCAAAAATTTTTCTGTTGATACTTCCATGATCTATCCAAAGGTGTTTGAACAACCAAACCAACCATGCCCATGCCAGTTGTAAACCTCTTCTTCATCACCCTCACCCACACCTAAACCTTTACCATCGAATAAAATTTTTCCAATGCCTAAAGCCTTACCTACATCTATATCTTCCTCCACATCCAAACCCATTTGCCACATTGGGAGTCATGCCAGACATCAAGCCTAGTCCATCCCCCTATCAAACTGGATTTAGCCACATCCTCACAAGCTAGTGCAAAGACTATTCCCCACCTAAGAGGAAGACCCAACCTCTTAGGCCACATACACCAGCTTTTCCTACTACCCCTCTATCACCTTCACCACTTCCATCTATCCTAGGCCCCACCCATCAACCTTGGCCAAAACCTCCTACCCAAGGTAAACTAAAATCCACAACAGCCCACCTCCTCATCATGATCCTCTATTACACCCAAATTACCTACACAACTTACTGCCTTCACCATCACCTGCATCCTTTCTACCACCTATACCTACACCACTTCCAATATCCTCATCATTACCTATGATATTCCTTCTCTTCAACCAAGTACCTTCCACCTTGCCTCTTCCCACAGCCTTCACCACACCTCCATTATCACCTTGGCTAACCCATCCCCTTCCACCATCTTCCTTCCCTTCTACATCACACACTTCTTCTTCACCTTTACCCAAGAAGGTGCAACCAAAGTCCAAAATCCACTACCCTCCAAAGAGGTAGTTAAACCTACAACACCTTCAACCACTAGTTCATCTACACATCTTTACCCAAGAAGGTGCAATCCAAACCTAAAACTATACTACCTACTAAATAGGTGGTCAAACTGACTCAACCTCCGATTCCACCTCCCATGGTGCCTCTCCCACCAAAATCACCCACATTTCCATCTAGACCCACACTTACTTCACATTGTGATCCATTGGCAGGGTCTTATGCCAACATCTTAGCTAACCTTTTGGAAACCTTTGTCATCACATTGCCACCACTTAGACCTTATGACCCACTCAAACCTAAACTAGAAGGGTTTGATGATAAAAATTTTCACTTACCATCATCGTGTGTCAGGGCATGATGTGGAAACTATAAGGCTCTTAAGAATGTTCTTCTCCAACTATGTCCTCCAAAGAAAATTTTGATGATGATGATATTTTAGATGAGGACCCTATTCCACCTCCATCTATCACACACACTCCTCATCCCTTACCTATTCAACAACCTTCATCTCCACCTCCACAACCCTTTTATATCCTCCTCCAACATTTGAGATCAATATGGTCCACATAAGAGAGCTAGCCAAACCTCTCACCAAAATGCCAATGCATGTTGCATTTTCACAAAACTAGTATATGCCCTCACCATATTTTTTCCCATCCTATCACTACACCTATCATGACTCACTTTCTCCTTTACCACATATTAATATGGTTAACATTTACCACTCTGAGCCCTAAAAGAAAAAGGAAAGGAGAAAACAACCAGCCCATCCATGCCACTCTTTTACCAATATCCCATCTACACTGCACCAAAAATCACCATCCGTGGACCCACATACCCTATTTCTGATGGGGTTTCCCATCATACAATGATTAAAAAATTACACAATCTCCTCTCAAAATGTCTTTGTATGACCTGGTCCAAACCTCTGAGTCTCATCGATAGCCCTCATTGAGGTTCTACAATCTATTGAGGTTTTACCTAATGACCCTACTCCTGTGGCATCCATTATCACTCCTCACCATGTGGCCTCTCTTACCACTTCATCCCCTTCCTCTGCACCCACTACCACTCATCAAGTAGCCACTCTTAGTTTCTCTGATGATGAGATTATACCTCTCCAATCAGATGATTGATCCCACCCTATTCATTTCCATCTACATTGATAATATACACATTTGACATGTTATGATCGATGGTGGTGCCAATATTAACATCATTTCTTCCCATGTGTACAACCAAATGTGCATCCCTACCAATTACATGCATAATAACCTAGTTATGTTTCATTCATTCATTCAATGATGCCATGACTTCCACCCTTGGCACCATCATTCTCCACATTCGTGTGGGCCCCCGTACCATTCCAAGAATTATTCTATGTCTTAGAGGGGAATTCTAGTACAACATGTTGTTTTGGCTGACCTTGGATCCATGCCATGGGTTGTGTTCCTTCAACCTTACACCGTTGTTTAAAATTTGAACATGAAGGACACAACTATACCATTCCATCTGACCCTTCACCATTCAAGACCTGTAACATGTTGTATCGACCCAATGATGTCCTTATACTAGTTAAGGCATCTACCACTACTACCACTTCTTCTTCACCCATGGCCCCATCCACCAATGTTTCACTACCTCTTCCACAACTAACTCCTCTATTCCCACTATTGCCACAACTTTTGTAGTTAACCCATCAACTAACCCATCTACTTCTCAACCAACCAATGCTTCTTCTTCCCAACATGTCCAGTAATTCATCCATTCCCACTACCCACATATCAACTATTGATCCCTTAGAAGGTGTTTTTCAATGCCTCACTCTGGGGGAGTACCACCTTTATAATATTGACACATTCCTTACTCCTCAAGAGTATGGTAAACTTCACCAACATCCCCACTATGATCACCATAGGTGAGGTTTTCCCCTATGGTCCTCCCCACCTTCACCAACTTAACATATGGGGGACTTGATGCTTCTACCTACTCACCCGAAGCCACCTTCCCAAACTTGACCATTTTCATCTCGACCTTCAATCTCTCACCAACCACCACTTCACCCACACTTTCCTCCATCATTGTGCTTGGAAGGGCTTTGGCTTTGGTTTCTATGAACAAGGCCACCATATTTTCATCCCATGCACCACTCATAAGCATAAAGACCACAGTGGTATTGGATTTTCCAAACCATCTCCCAAGAAGGCCCGAGTCAAACTCATTGAGGATGATAAACATTCCCACCCCATTCACCAACTTCACCACCTTCACCTACAGAGTCTATGGATCCAGAATCCATTCCTCCTAACTTTTTTTTTTCATGAACACCATTTCCTGGGACCTCTAACTTATCAATGAGATGGTGAGGCTCCCTCTTCTCTTCCCTTCTGTATCCTGACATGATCGATGATGATACACCTTCTATTAACATCATTCAATGTAGGATGATGAGTCTATTCTCACTCTACCTACCTTGTGGAAGATTCTTATATTCACTAGTCATTACCTTCTGAGACACAAACCATGTTGAATGAATCGACCATCGAAATCAATATTCACACTCAGGATGACCCACACATTCTAAAAATAGGCCAATATTTAGATGTTTCTGAACAAGAAGCTTTTACTTCTTTCCTCGGGATCATAAAGCAATTTTTTTCTTGGTCCTATGCTGATATGCCCGGTATTGACCCAAACATTGTGGTCCACAATATCGTAACTATTCCTGAAGCCAAACCCATGAAACAAAAGCTATGGAAAATGCATCCTCGCATTTCCCTTCTTGTCAAAGAAGAACTCCAATGCCTCCTTTGGTTTCCTTCATTCTACCCATTGATTATCCCCAATGGATCTCTAACATTGTTCCTATCACAAAAGTGATAGGGGACTCCACATTTGCATGGATTTCCATGACCTTAACTTAGCTTTCCCTAAAGATGACTTTCCTTTACCTAGTATTGACCAACTAGTTGATCTCACCATGGCCATGAGATGTTATCACTCATGGATGGTTTCTCGGGTTATAACCAAATATTATTCCCCTAGAAGATCAACACAAAACCACCTTCATCACTCCTTGGGGGACCTTCTACTATCATGTCATGCCCTTTGGCCTTAAAAAATTGGTGCTACATATCAATGGGCCATGACTTATATCTTTCATGACATTATGCATCACATATTGGAAGATTACGTTGATGATATTCTCACCAAATCCAAACATCGGGCCAAACACCTTATAGTCCTTAAGGTCATCTTGACCATCTCATAAGTATTGTGTTCACCTTCAACCTAAGAAGTGTGTTTTGTTTTCTCTCTAGTAAGCTCCTTGGTTTTATTATTTCTTTGTGTGGCATTGAAGTTGATCCCACTAAAATCAAGGCTATTCTCAAAATTCCTCCACCTACTAACCTTCATCAACTTGTAGTTTTTGCAAGGAAAGTTATAATCTATTCATCACTTTATTTTTCACAAGCTTTTCGATGACCACTTGCCATCCATTTCATCATCTCCTCAAAAAAGGATGTCTCCTTCAAATGGGATGATGAATGCCACAAAGCCTTTGACACCTTAAAACAATACCTCCTTCAACCACCTATGCTCATTCCCCTAAGGATGACCAACCATTTTACCTTTATATTTCTACTATTGATCATTCCTTGGGTGCCATGCTCACTCATCATGATGAGAAACACAGGGAACAAGTGGTTTATTATATAAGTCATATGCTTTTAGACTATGAAACTAGATATACTCACATGCGAAAAACTCTTCTTAGCCTTAGTTTTTTTCACCACTAAACTTTTCCATTACCTACTCAACCACAAAACCTTTGTTGTCACCAATACTGACCCCTTACATTACATGTGCTAAGCCCTACCAACATCAATGTGTTGCACACGTTGGCTCATGCTTCTTGCAAGACCTAGATCTTGAATTCACCCATCAAAAATATGTCAAAGGAAAAACCATTCGCTGACCAACTCACAGATGCACCTCTCTCTCGGAAATCAATCCTCTAACTTTGATTTCCCGATGAATCCATCACTACCCTCTCTTTGGATGATACCATTTACTAGATGACCTTATTCTTTGATGGTTCCAAATGTCAGCATGTGGGGGTGGTGCCGGAGTTATCCTCATTCCTCTTGATGGTGAGCCTATGCCATTATCTTTCAAACTAGATTTTGATTGTACTAACAATATCACCGAATATGAAGCACTGTGTTAGGCCTTCAAAACCACCATAGCCTTAGATGTTAAATCAATTAATATCTTTGGTGACTCTCAACTAGTTGTGAACCAAGTTAATGGTATATACTAGTGTCATAATGAGATACTTCAAAAGTATAAGCATCATGTTGACATACTTTTGACTACCTTTGACCATTATGAACTTCAAACCACCCCACATTCCACTAATAAATTTAGATACCATGGCCTGTCTGGCTTCTCAAATCCCCACTTCACCCTCTCGACTCAAAAATATTTGTCACCATACAAAGGTTACAATCACCTTCTTATCTATTTGAGACATCAACTTTTTAGGAAACATTGAAACTGACCCACGTGACCTTTGGTATAAGTAGTTTGTTGACTACCTTTCCTTTCCATTTTGCCTCCAGATCTTACTCACAATGGACAATGAGCCTTTCTCAAAAGTGTCTCTCACTATGTCATCATGGGTGGTCTTCTTTATAAACATGGTTTTGACATTATCCTCTTACGATGTCTTACAAGTTTTGAAATTCCCTACACCATCAAGGAAGTTCATGATGATGGAATTTTGGGGGTCACTTCAGTGGTTTAGTTATCACTAAATGCATTCTTCACTGGGCTATTACTAGCCAACCCTAAACCATGATTTTTGTGACTATGTCAAGCATTGTGTGAAATGTCAAGCAACATGCTAATCTTCATCACACCCCTAGTCATGCCTTACAGTCACACGAGACCTTTGGCCTTTCTCTCAATGGGGTTTGGATCTTGTCGGAGAGATTAATCCTCATTCTTCCCAATGTCATCAATGGATTATTACCACTACCAAATATTACACTAAATGGGTGGAAGCCATGCCTCTCATTTCTAAAAAGATGAGAAAATATGTGAATTCATCAACCATCACATCATTTTTTTCACTTTGTGTGTCCCTCACCACCTCATCACTGATAATGGAAAACAATTCAAAAAAAAACCCTATGGAAACTCTGTGATGCCTTGACATTCAACTCATTTTTTCTTCACCTTATTATCCCCAAAAAAATGGCCAAGTGGAATCAACCAACAAAACCTTAAAAAAAATTCTTATGAAAGTGGTTGATGATACTGGAAAGGATTGGCACATGCACATTCCTTTTTCCTTATGGGCTTATCGTACTAGTATTCATACCTCAACTACTGCCACACCTTTCTCTTTGGTCTATGGTATAGAGGTTTTCCTACCTCTCGAAGTCCAAATACCATCTCTTCATATCTCACTCAAAGATATGCTCAATGATGATGATTTTTTCCAGGACCATTTGGCACAACTCGAGTTATTAGATGAACATCATCTCAATGCTCTCGATCACCTCCAAATCTACCAAAAATGTATCAAATGTGCCTATGATAAACATGTCCAAGAATGAACCTTCTAGGTTGGTGACCTCATCCTAAAGGAAAATCAACATGTAACAAAAAGAGGAGAAAAGTAAATGGGGAAAATTTTCTCCTAATTGGCTTGGACCCTATATCATTACTCATACCTATGGATCAAGTGCTTATCATTTGTCTTCACTCAAAGGTAAACCCAAACCTGAGCCCCTCAATGCCTTGCATCTTTGACCATTCTATTGTTGAATCAAGTCCTAGATCACCTTATGTCTATTAAATGCTTGTCCCTTGAGCACCATTCACCTTCCACTTACCTATTTTAAGGATCAATGACTAAACAAGAATCATGTGATTACCCATCACATTTCAACCTTATCTTAAATATGAGTACCATGGCTCTACTCATGGCATGATTCTCATGGATACTTTTTTCATCCTTTTCAAGGATGGAATCCCATGGTCATTCATTACTTAAAACCTCTCTTTCATAAGCTAACCCTTGTGTGCTATGGTTTTGTCTTCATAAAAGAAGCCTATCCTTCTCTATAGTCTTGTCCATGACCTAAAAGTCAAAAAAAAAAATAATTCAAAAGATAATATATGGGATTTTCAAATTCAAAACTCCTTGAGTCAAACTTCTCACAAAAAGATGACTCCCTCAAAAGGACATCTAATCTTTCTATCTTGCTTGCTATAAATAGACGCTCCTCTCAAAGACAACTATACAAAGCTAGCCATATTGTACATAGTCTATCACAAAAGAAGACTATTCTTACAAAAAAATAAAATAAAAATATTTTGAAGCTTCCCACATCGATCACTTCATGAAGACCTCAAGGAGATATTCTATTCATCCCACATAGACTTCCCACATCGATCAGTCTATAAAAAAAAAAAAAAAGAAAAAGATGACTTTTTCATCATGGACTTGCCTATTTTGATCTTGGGTCTCTTGCCAAAGAGGCATGTTGTCTCACACACTAGGTTATGCTCTAAACCAACTTTTTCACCTCACCACCTTTCCTTTCTAACCTTCTACCTACTCAAGGGATGTGCCACAAATGTGACATTTCATGATCATGTGACCTTCTTCACCCTTAGAATAGTCAATCATGCAATGCCTTTAGGGTTTTATGTTCATACACCATTTGGTATGATAGACTCGTAATGGTTCTTATCAATTAGGTATTTTTTTTTTGTCTCCTCTTACCATTCACCTCTTTTCTTACTTATTGATTCTCCTACATAGGACCAGACCATCACGACACCTACATTTAGGAATTCCTCTTTCACCAAAATCACCCATGCTAATTCAACCACCTAAATCACCCATGCCTAAAACCTTCATGCCATGACCTAAAATCAACATGCCATGACCTAAATTCAACCTCTAAACCATGCCTAAATGACCTAAACTCAACCATGCCTAAATGACCTAAACTCAACCATGCCTAAATGACCTCAAACATGCCTAAATGACTCAATCATGCCTAAAACCAACCAACCCATTCCTCTACCTCATCATATTCTTCCCTAGCTTATGGGAGAACTACATCATCCGAGGGCCCCTTTTTTTTTCGGGGCTATGTAGGTAGCACTCTCGAGGGCATGGGCCCTTGGAGGTTAGCTCGACCACTCTTTCCCCTAACCAATTTTCCCCCTTTTTATATTCACATTCTACCTTAGTTAGTTTCCATTTTACACAAAACTTGGAAATTAAACAATCATAAAAACATACATACTTACCATTTTATAACATCACCATATCATACATCAATCATTTCACATTTCCATGATATCAAATATTTGGACATTTACACCACAACATACATATACATCATCATTTATTTTCCATAATAACAATAACTTGGAAATTAAATCAAATGCAAAAAACCATGACCAAATCATGCCTATACCTAACTCCACCATGCCTACCTGACTCCATCATGCCTATGACCCGACTCCTAAATCCACCATCACCATACATGACTCCATCACTACATCCTATATCATGCCTAAATCATAGACTCCATGCCTAAATCCATGCCTAATGACTCCATCATGCCTAAATAACCTGACTCCATCATGCCTAAAACCTTGACTCCACATGCCTCATGACCTCATGACTCCATGCCTCATGCCTAAATCACCTAAAACTCCATCATGCCTACATGACCTCGACTCAATCATGCCTAATTCAACTAGTTTCCATTTTACACAATAAACAATGGAAATTAAAAATGAGTACATCATCCATCCAGTCAACATCATCAACTATATAAATGGGAGAGTTTGTGTATCAATACATATATACATATATACAAATATAAATATCAGTATCTCAAAAATCTCATGTACAATCTCACATCTTCAATACATAGGCTGGTATATATATCAAAAATCAAAATATCACATCTAGATATCAATCATCACCCCACCGATACCTCTTCTCAGTCTCAGTCTCACTTCTCTCCTCCTCTGGCCCTCTATCAAGCCCAATCATCTCGAGAGCACTGTAACCTCACCATGGCCCTGTCTCTAGGGTCGATGACCCCCTGTGCTACCTAAATTGTGAGTCCTAGATCTCATCTCACTCACTGGCTACCTGCTGGGCTCTGTACTTGGCATATGAGGGCACATCAATCCCATGTGGTGGCTAGATGATCTGATAGTAGTGAGCCTCATTTAGGGCATCCCGAACCTCACCATCGACATAGTCTGAGGTGGTGCCATGGGTCTCTGACTACTCCTATGAATCTCTGAAACTAATAACTCTGGCCCGACCCAAGTGTCCCTGTCTGATGCTTCCCTCTCCCATGTACATGGGACCATGTCCTGGTGTATGTCTACTATGGGACCCTATCCCTGGTACCATGGGGTACCTGCAGTACTACTACTACCTAGGCCTACAAGGCCATAACTGTGCTTGTTCATGGCCAACTAGCCCTGTAATCCTATCACATGTGCTACCTATGCTTATAGGGCTACCTACCCTCCATCCCCATCTCCACCCTATGTGAACTGTGTGCCTACTGTGCTACCTGGGCTGTAGGGCCTATACGCCACCTATGCCTAAAAGTGGCTAGGTGCCTACTGTGCCTCGACCCGTCATTGTCCCTGTAAACCTATATATGTGCCTATGTAGGGGCCCTGACCCCTGTAATGTATCCCTCTACACTATGACAATAGCTAAATTAGGCTACCCTAGCCTCCAATGGTGTCCGCCCCTTATAGCTGTGCCACCCACCACTTACCTGTATCCATCAGTGACACCCACATCATCAATCCATCTATCTACCACCTACTCCTCTTCCCCTGTAGAACACTCAGATGTGGTGGAGACATGGGTCTCTCCACGTCATCTCTCTATGGTATTATGGGAAAGGTGGGGGCACATCCTGCCATAATCCAAACTACCATCTAACCTGTCCATAGGTATCATCTCATGCTCCCTCGACCCATGCCCTTGTATCCATCTCAGTAGTTGAAGCTCCTCTAACTCCTCAGCCATACCTCTATATGATGGATAGTCAACATATGGCCTCCACATGATATCAACTGCCGAAAGGCCCTCCAATCGTTTCTTGTAGTATGACACATCATATGTGTCCTCGCCACCCTCTTGGTATCCACCGACTGGTACCCATCATCTGAAACCAACTCTAAACATGCCACCCCAAACCAATCATGTCATGGTAAACCAACTGGGCACACACACACAATGTGCTCATATGCCCAACAGTGTAATAAATAGTACAACACATACCAAATCTCCTCAATCTCCCATAGGCCCATAGCTCCCTATACAACTGAACTAGGAAAGTTTGGTGCCCAAGAAAAGTGTATCCACTCCTCTATCATGTCCTGTAGCACACCCATTAGTGCTCATGGAAATATCCCACCCTAGAATCTGGAAGAGAAAAACATCCCACTACCACCATCATCAACACCGATAGCCTAGTCTCTGTGGATAGGCTACATACATATCTCCATAAGTGAGACTCATGTTGTGATACCTCAGCTCACCCATCACCTCACCAAATACCACCACTATCGGCTCCACCGATGCCTCAGATGAAATGGAATATACTGGCTCCCCAACAATAGGAAGTCACAGGATCCTATAAACATCCTCCAAAGTGATGGTCATCTGCCCATGGTAAGTGAAAGGTATTGGTCGTGGAGTCCCATCTATCGATGAGAGCGACCATCAAACTATGATCCCAAGCTACATGCCTATAGCATCGGATCACACTAAGTCCAACATCGGTCATGTGCCCCCACTCCTCCGTGGTCATGCTAGGCCACATCTAGTACTAGTAGGGGTGGTACTTTATCCCTCATCCTTAGCTGATCTCTCACCTACATCATCAACACAACCTTGTCAAGACTTGACCACCTCAAACAACCTATTACCCACCACACAATACCCAACCACATCAATCATGCCTACCCCTTTACCTAATTCACCTACAAACCTATTGTCCCTTATCATCATTACCCACTAACTTAGTTCATCTCACCTACTTACCTATCCCACATCACCAAAATAACATTTTACCCTTTTCCCTCTACATAAATCTTCACCTACCCCTTCCTCGCCTATTTTACTTTCCTACCTAGCCCTTCTTTCACTTATTTACTCTTAATCATGATCAAAATTGGTCACCTTGACCCATCATCGGTCCTCTTTTTGGTGTTGGTCACCCAAACCTTGATCGATGCCAGCCAAAGCCAACCGACGATGGCCAAACCATGACCATCTTCGGTCTCTGTTTTGGCCAAAACAAAAAAACCCATCCCCATTCTCAAAAAATTCACAAAAACTAACCTAAAACCTACTCTAACCCACCCAAACCTATCCTAGCTTCATTCCCAACCCTATTTAACCTACATTGGACCTTCCCACCCCTCATTTCCTTCATTTTTACCCATAATTTAAAAAATTAACATTACACCCAAATTTTACACAAAACTGATTTCAACAAACTATTTTCAACAAATGATGGATTGGATTGGATGACTCCTACCTCATCTGGGCACTCATCTCCAGTGGTGGGACTTGCTCACCACACCGATGGTCCACCCGCTCCCTCTCCCACCTCCTCCATGCCCAAAATCAACTCTCACCTCAAACCTATCTAATCAATTTCAATAGATCTTGTGGAGAGACCCATGCAATCAAATGTCAATCACCTACACTAAGTGGCTGATACAACTCAAACTAGCCAGTGAGAGTAGTATCAAATTTTCCACTCTCAACTTCTCCTCTGATCATTTTCTAAAAATGGAAATGTCAAAATGAATCATAAAAAGTGGAATTTTCCTTTTTTAACCCCAAATGACATGAATGGATTGGTCATGTCATGCCCTAGCCAACCAACATTCTTTAAGAAGATAATTGAGGGGCAAGTCACCCAACATAACCATTTGACCCACCCCATGCCCATTCTTCCTAAAACCATTATTGATCAAACCACTTTTTATCCTTCCCGGATCCTATTAGTCCACAACAAGCCTACATTACATGTACATTTCCTTAACTAAGCAATTTAGGGACATGTTATTTACCTATACCTCATCCTTACAATGAGCCCAACTGACTACATAATTCGACCTAAATCACCCTTTGAGAAAGAAAGGGAAAATGGGATATACCCCTTGTGATGTTATTACTTCAATGTTGTTTAGCCTAATGGATTAATTATTTTATATGACTTGATGTTTATCCCCCATACTTTGGTGTCATGGAACAAAAGAGAAAAAATTGACCATTCCTACACTTAACCTCATTATTTCAAGACATCCATATACCTTGGATATGAAATCACTTCAACCTGTTTTTGGATAAAATATCAATCACCCTTTGATCAAATGTAGATTTTTCATGCTCTTTTTCTTGGTAACATATCACAATCTATATGTGTGTGTGTGCATTCAATGATCAATGCATTAAATTATATTACCCATTACCCAGTGCGGGCCTATTTTGCCCATACCATTAGCTATTGACCCTCACTTTCATCGAGAATGAGCATTAACTGAATGGAGCCGAATATGTTTATTTTATTTAAATATATCACCTTACCCTTGTGGTGTAGAGGATGTCATTCTCATTCCTAAAGTCTAACTTTTGTGAAAATCGGAGCTTAGTCAAAAAGTACATGGCCGTTTGAAGTTCAAATGTAGTCAAACGCGACTTTTCTCCTTTGCCTTTGGCCGTTTCAACTTTTCGTGTCAAAATCGCACCTCGCATACTTTTGTCCTAGCTGGCTAGAATATCTCCTTCCGATTCTCCTTTCCCTTTTGGTACTTAAATGAATTTTCAGCATCCTTCACCGGTACTCAATATTTTCGAAATGATCCCTTTAGATAGGATTTTCTAAAAACCTTTCTAGAAAGGTGAAATGGTCCTCCTAAAAAAATTAGCTAATTTATGGCTCCCACACGGAGTTTTTGAGGGAAATTGTCCCAAAACCCATGAAACAAAAACTTGACGATTTGGCAAGCTCTCGGCATTTAGGGGCAGTCCTCGGAAAAACTCCCAAGAGTGGGTGGGTCACAAAGGACAAAATTTTTCGACTTAGACGAAAAGATTTTTGAGGCCCAGCCCCAAGATTGGAAGCGCCACATAACCTCGGATGACCCGAACTAGGGGGAGTTAAAACCTTTTACCTAAAATGCTTTAAAAAGTGAGGGGTGGAAGGAACCTTATTTTTTTGCATTTTTTCCATTTTTTCCAAATGGGATTTTCTCGATGTGGAGAGTTAGAGAGAAGTCGAGGGGGCCCAAAGTAAACTTTTTTTGGGCCTCAATCAATCTACTTAAGGGCTAAAGGAATAATTTGATGTATGTTATCAAAATTACTTTGGGTGATTTTTGGATAACATTAACATTACACCCAAATTTTACACAATGGGATAATTTCAACAAACTATTTTCAACTAAATGATGGATTCAAAGGGAATCTTACCTCATCTCGGCAATTTTTCCAAAGTGGTGGTAGTGCACCGAAATGGTCTACCCACTCCCTCTCCCGCCTCCACCATGACCAAAATCAACTTGTCACCTCCAAACTAACGGGGAAATCAATTGAATAGATCTCATGGACCCACCAATTGAAGGCAATCAGGCCCGTATGTGGATCACCAAATCAGCTAGCCATCTCACATTGTGGTTCAAACTCGCCTTCTCCTCGTGTGGGGATTTTGGGGAAAAATGGCAATGTCAAAATGTTCCGTAAAAGTGGATTTTCCTTTTTTAACCCCAAATCGTACATGATGCAATTTGTCTTGAGAAAATAGGAAAACATCAATGTTGGTTTATCTATAACCAACATTGGTCACCAACATAACTATTTGATCTACCCTATGCCCATTTTTCCTATAAACATTATTACTTCAACCACTTTTGACCTTAGAACACCTATTACACCCTACCCGCAAGCCTACATTACATGTACATTTTGAACCGTGTTTAGGGACATGTTATTTACCCATACCTTGGTCTTTCTTGTTCACCTACATGGCTCGATCCGAATCGACTTTTGGCTCATTTGAATTTGTGTACTTTATACCTTGTGATGTTCTACAATGACCTTACCTTTCCTAACGACGTGATGTTTATCTTAAGCAAACCTTTGGTGCCATGGAACAAAACCTATTACCCAATCCTATACTGACCTTAATGTATTGTATCAATGACCATATCCTATACCTTGATTGATTTTCCAATCCTCACTTCATTAGTTTGAACCTGATCTTTCTTTGTTGTGATTTTTGCATGTTTTGTTTCGCATCCTCATGATTTCTATGTCTAGTTTTTGTAAAGCAAGGACATTCAGCAATCTATATGTGTGTGTGCATTCAATTGCCATTACCCATTACCCATTACCCATTACCCATTTATGCCCATACCCTACCTCCGACACTCACTTTCATCAATCAGGAATTTATCAAACCACTCCCAACTATTACAACTTATCGGTTTGTATTTTAGAGGAGTAAAATCACATTTAACCCTACTTGGGGAAACCTAACCTTTAATCATACTTGAGCACCGACTTCTATTTTTATCACATCACTTATCAATACAAGATACTAAAAAAAGGAAAATATAGACACCAAATTTGGGTCACACTCACTAACTTGGCCCCTTTCAATCAATTAACGTAACATGTTCACCTAACTATGACCCCTTTATCCGCATTTGTATTAATTTAATTACTTATAATTAAATTAATGTTCATCCTCACATTATTAATTAATTTAATTATTTAATTAAGTTAATTTACACATCACCTAGACACCTCACCTGGACCTATTCTAGGGGCATTTTAACTCATAATAAACAAGTCATCACTCTCAAAGATCGAGTCATCATTCCTAGTGATGAGTCCCCACTTGACCTAATTAACTCGATACTTCTTCCTAAACCTAATTAGACTTCTACTATGACCTTCCTACCTCCTCTCATGTGAAATCCACTTCCCTAATAGGACTCAATTAGAATAATGCCTAAAATAGTAAAGATCTACCTATTTTTGGTAAACCTAGACTTTCCCTGCCCTAACCGATGCTGGTTATTCCTCAACCAACGGTGGTCAAGTTAACCATCATTGGTTACCTTATATAAAATTTCACAATTCTTTACCCGGGTTGGTCATTTTCATTTGGGAGAGTTCTATTGCATTCAAGCACAAATCAGAGACTTCTCAACATCTAGATGACAAGATATACTCAACCACATGCCCAAGTAAGCACCTGATGCTCATCCCAAGGCATTATAATATTCACGGGAACACTTTGGGAAGTATTTCCATGAAATTGACCACAAAATTTCTTCACGGATGAATACTACCTGCCTTAGTTCACCTACCAGACCTACAAATGCAAGTAAGTATACTTGATTTTCATCATTTTGTACTTGCTTAAAGTGTAGGTTCATTATCTTTTGGTATTACATCTTATTCCTTCCTACATTCCTCTATCACACCTTCTTACCAATCTACCCATCCAACCACCCCGGCCTTCTAGCTCTTCGTACCTAACCTCTATGCATTCCTGAGTCTTCTTGGAATTATTACAAACCCAACCATTCTCCCTTCATTCTTTGTGCAATCATAGAGAAGTCCAAAACTAATTTTATTTAATTACCACCAAATTTCCCCTACCGACGCTGGTCACCTTAACCATCGTCGGTCTCCCCTCTTTACTGGAATCGGTCACCAAATAGACATCAATCGCTATGCTTTCAGATAACCTTCACCAAACTACCTCTAACATCACCTAAATTCCACCCATATCTTACTAGATACCTTTGTGACCTTACCTAACACCCCTATGACCTGTCCCAACTAGAAACATACCTTTCCCGATTCTATCCATTCGAGGAAGCATCATGCTTCCTAAATCTATCCTGCTAGGTAGTCCTCGACCCTTGTTATTTAATATCATTTGTTGGTCTTGTTTTTATCTACATGTAGTCCTTCCTAGATTAAAAATAGTTCTCTACAAGTAGCTTGGATAAAATCAGTAATGTGCACACTCAACTTTCGACTAATATAATCACAGGTATTCCTCCTTGACCTTTTACGTTATTTATTTTATCAACAACAATTTAGTGAAACACCCAACATGAGATTCCTAGTGATGATCATACACACAACCTACCCTTGTCCATATCATTCATTTTCACTCATAAAAAGATAAAAATGGTTCTTGTGGATGGTGGATCTGACCTAAATATATGTACTTTAAAACTAGCTAGAAATTTGGGATTCACTTATACTGAATTGGAGCCTAAAATCATCACGATCAAGGCTTATGATAACATGGAATGATAGTTAGCTAATATGATCACTTTTCCTATGGAAGTTGGGCCTACTATTCATGATACTTGGTTCCATGTCTTGACTTATACCTTCCCTACAATATGTTCCTTGGTCACCCATGGATACACGTCATGTAGGTACCTTCCACATTTCATCAATGTATTAAATTATACCATGAAGGATAGAATCTTACCATTCTAGGGGACCTCCAACCCTTCTCCCATTGCAAAGCATTTTTAGTTTATTTCCCAACCACCTATGAATTTATTTTCACCAAAGTATCTATCTATGTTCAATCAGAGAATCTTAATTTCCACATTTATCTAAATACCTTGTGCTCTTATAAGGATGGTGCTTCTACATATGTATCTCCCTTTTCTTCATGGGAGATGAAGGTCCTTGCAACTAGCTATGGAGAATATAACCTCTAACAGCCCTCCTAATTTCCAAACTCCCCCTATCACCCATAATGCATGGTAAGCCTTGTTATAAATATCAACAGCCCAAGAACACTGTAACATTGATAATTTTACTCCTGGTGGCCTTTTGGAAAATGAGAAACTACTCGACACTTCTATATCCCAATATCCTAATGATGAAATGACATCATGTTATCAAGAACCCAAGTATGTTATCCTAAAAAAATGATGTATTCCATGGGGTATCAAGGATATGGATGTGGTATAGACAAGAAATGTGTGTAGGAACCTCTTCTGACACCACATCACAAAGTATAAAAATATGGTATTGGTATCGACCGTATGGGTCCCATCCTCTAGAGGTCAAAGAAACCCTTCTAAGCATGAATATATTTCATCTAATTTTGATAGAAAAATAGATTCTTAGTGTAGTCTCTACAAATACCTTCCCTCTAAGAATCGGTTTCCTAACATGGTTATCCTAACCATATCCCCTACCATTCCTGAATTAAATCTTGTCCATCCTTCCCTTGTCAACTGGGACCAACAACAACATGTACCAATTGACTTCTTTGAGAATGATGAATCAATTGGTGAGTTTATGGGTCTCCATGATGACATTCCTATTGGTGACCATAAGAAGGGATTCTCCATTAATCTTGACACATACACATACTTTGGGAGGAGGCTAAATTTCATGGTCAAAAAAATTAAATGAAAACAAGGGAAATATATTATCAAATAAGCCCTGTAAAAATAAAAATACAAGTCCCATGGTGAAAACTTCTTCGAGGAACTTGTGGAAAAACAAATTGAAATGAATATGGACATAAAAAGTGACCACTCTAAGGGTGAAAATCTTGTTGAGACACCCTTAGATGAATATCTCAATCTCCCCCCAATCCTACACATATGGAAGATGAATCCAAATTTCTCATGGAGGAGACTATAGATGTGAATATTGGAACAAAGGATCAACCTAGAATGTTTAATTTGGGAGTTTCCCTCTCAACACAAGAATAGAAAACCTTTGTCATGCTTCTAAGGTAATTTTCAAACATATTTTCTTGGTCCTATACGGACATTCCAAGATTAGATCCATCATTGGTAGTGCATAACCTATTTGTGCACGAAGAATTGAAGCCAATAAACAAAAATCTATGTAAGATGCATCCTCATGTATCCCTCCTAGTTAAAGAAGAGTTGGAAAACTATTGGCAGTAGGATTCATCAAGCCTATTGATTATTCAGAATGGATTTCTAACATAGTACCTATGCAAAAGAAACCCATTGGTATCATAATATTTATGGAATTTAGGGAGATCAATAAATCATGTCCTAAGGATGACTTTCCTCTTCCAAACATTGACATGATTATTAGTTCAACTACAGGCTACAAAATTCTATATCACATAGATGGATTTTCATGCTACAACCAGATCAAAATTACAGAAGATGATCAGCATAAAATTCCTTCACAATCCCTTAGGGGACATTTTGTTATTAATTCATACCCTTTAGTATCAAGAATGTAGGTGTAACCTATCAAATGGCTATGATGTTCATCTTCCATGACATATTGAATGTTATTATGGAATATTATGTTAATGTCATCTTAGGAAATTCCCACACCAAGACAAAGTGCATCCTAAAATTAATGGTGGATCTTCCAATGTCTTGGAGATTATAAGGTAAGACTTAATCCAAAGAAATGTGTCTTTGGTGTTATATTTGGAAAATTACTAGGTATCATAGTGTCAAGAAGAGGAATTGAGGTGGATGCAACAATGGTCTCAACTAACACCTAAATTCCTCCTCCAAAGAACCTAAAACAATTGTGTAGTTTACAAGGGAAAATCCAAGCTATTCAAAGATTTATTTCCCAACTCATAAATAAGTGTCATTCCTTTACACATATTCTCAAGAAATATGTTGATTTCCATTGGGGTCCTAAACAACAACAATAATTTTCCTTACTCAAGGAGTATTTGGCCAAACCACCTATTCTTATGTCACATACCCCAGAAAATCCCTACTACTATATATAGATCAGCTACCCGGTTTGTAATTGGCGTGTTCTAGCTCAGTATGATATAAATCAAAAATAAAAATTTATCTACTACCTCAGTCGCACTTTGATTTCTTATGAGCTTAACTACCCACAAATTGAGAAAGCTTTCTTGGCCATTGTTTTTGCTTTCCAAAAACTTTGCCACTATCTATTGAATAAAAAGATCAAGCTCATATCTAGAATTGACCCACTCAAGTACTTATTGTCTAAACCCACACTTACTGGGAGGATGGCTAATTGGATCATCTTTCTCAATGATTTTGATATTGAGTATGTTAATTAGAAATTAGTCAAAGGGAAATTACTTGTGGATCAACTAGTTGAATCCCCTTTCCAGAACAAAACAATCGAATTTGGACTTCAGATGCTTCTATGATGTATATTGAAGAATCCATCACATGGAAAATATACTTTGATGGATCATTTACCTTTCATGGTTCAGGAGTAGGAGTTGTGCTTATCACTCCTATGGGTGATCTAATTCCTCAAGCATTTAGAATTGGCTTCCCATGCACTAATAACATAGCCAAATATGAAGCCTTGATTGTATGATTGAAAATATTTATACGATGAGATAACAGATGTATGTGTCAATGTTATTGTTGACTCTCAATTAATCATCAATCAAATGAACAATAAATATAAGGGTAATGATGAGAAGATCCTCCCTTCTAAGAAACTAGTGGATACATTAAAGGAGTTCTTTGCACAAATCACCTTCCACTAGATACCCTAGAGGAAAGAATCACTTGGTAGATGCCATGGATACAGTTGGGTCTATGTTACACATCCCACCTGGAAACAATGACATGCCATTCTTCATGGAACATTTAACAACACCTACATATGACATGTTGGAGTCTTTTTTGGTATGTGAAGTTGTTGGTCCCTTATCCCCCTGGTACCTTGATATCTAAAACTACCTACATGACAAAACCTTTCCTCCTAACATTTCCTAGTCTGAAAAATGCAACCTTATCCAGTGCATAACTTGCTATACCCTACTTGGAGGCACACTCTATCATCGAGCATATGAGAGGAATCTATTACAATGCCTTAACTTGTAAGAATTTATCTTAGCGGTCAAAGAGGTGCACAAAGGCATCTATAGGGCCCATACAAGTGGAATGGTTCTTGCTAAGAAGCTATTAAGAGTAGGCTATTATTGGCCTACCGTGGAAACTAATTTTTATCAGTATGTCAAGAAATGTTTTTGTGTCAAAAATATGGAAATTTGATACATGCTCTAGTGTAATCATTACAACCCATCACAACACCATGGACTTTTTCAAAGTGGGGACTTGATCTCATTGGGAAACTTATGCCCACTTCTTCTAATGGCCACAACCACATCATAATTGCACCGAGTATTTCACAAAATGGGTAGAGGTTATTCCTCTTACTTATGTCACTGGTGCATAAATTTCCAAATTCATAATGAACCACATTATATTTCAATATGGAATTCCCACTTCCATTGTATCTAATAATGGTAAGTATTTTAAGAATAAGAAAGATAAGGTTACGTGTCAACACTTCCAAATCAAAAAAATGGTCAACTCCCTATTACCCTCAAGGTAATGGACATGTTGAAGCCTCAAACAAGACTCTTGTTTACATCATGGAGAATATGGTTAACAAAATTGGTCGTAATTGGCACCTACATATTAATCCTACCATGTAGGCTTATCGAACATCCATTCGCACCTACCGATGTTACTATATAGAAACTATCCTACCCCTTGAGATCAAGCTCCCTTCTTTGTGCATATATTTGAGATATTATCTTGACAAAGAGGAGGATTATAGAGTGGCTAGACTTATAGAACTAGAGCTATTGGATGAGAAACACCTTCATGCACCGTACCACCTAAAAGTGTATCGAAACAAGTGCACTAAAGCTAAAACAAATGAATCATACCTCACCATTTTAAGGTAGGATATCTTGTCCTAAAAGAGAATTAGTTCAACACTACCAAATATCAAGAAAAGAAATGCAAGTTTGATCCTAAGTAGTTGATACCATATGTTTTGGTCACCAAATTTGGTTCAAGAGCATATAAACTTTATGATTCAGATGGTGATGAACTTTGGGAACCCATGAATGCCATACATCTCAATCATTTCTATATCCGAGTATGGGGGTCCTTCAAAAAATCAAAAATTATAAACAACATAAAAAAATAAAAAAATTAAAGAGAAATAAATTTGTTCAAGTGTGAAAACCATTCATTTGTGGCACTTTGGACAAGTCCTTTCATCAAAAATAGTTTAGGCCATCAGAGGGTTCATTTTTCACTATCATCTTACACCTACGGGTACCATTGTTTTATCCTAAGCTATTTTTTCGTATGTTTGAGATTCTTTTGAGCATGTCCTTCATGGGCTTGATCCCACCGATCCTACACTTATATGTGAGGATTTTTCCTTTGTACATTCCCATCTAAAATTGGGGGCATTCTTTGCATATTTACTTTCTTGTACATATGCATGATGTTTTCCCTTATACATTCCCCATTTAACGTTGGGGGCATCCACACATCATTGTTTTCTTATATATATCTTTAGAAAACTTTTAGAAAATCCCAAAACATTCAAAAAAACTTTCATAAAAACATCAAAAACATTTGAAATAGGTTTTTCTCAAAAGTAACTCAAAAATAGTATAACATTTTATCAGAAAATCTATTATGAGCTTTTTTAGTTTAAGTCTATTTACACGTTTTTTTATGTTTGCGCAGATACTTTTTTATTGTTATTTAACATGTGTATGTGGTAGATTTAATTCATTTTTGTTTTTGCATGCTTTTTTATCTTGTACTTTGTCAATTATCATTTCATCATCCATGTCATCTATACCATCACATCTAACATCTAACATTGTATATCATCAATAAAATGCTAAGTTGCATCATAATACAAAAAAATAAACATGTATGCTAAGCTAACATCATATAATATCATTAGTGGGGCTATAAGGATTATTTCTATCTCCCCATCATATACCATAATAAAAACATGGGCTAAGCATGTTATCTCATAAAACAAAATACGATAAATATCAAAGTCCATCATCATATACATGTAAAACATCAATGTCCATATAACAAAAAGTGTCTCGATATACATCAGATACAAGATAAGCCACTATGGGCATGGATCAAAAATTCATACCTTCATCTTGAGGCATAATAAAAATAATGCATATACATTGTATCAAAAACTATGTTCCTTCATCATGAGGCATATACCAAAAATAAATAAGTACAATAACATAGTCAACCCCGACTCTCCAAGCACCAAGACTACTTGGCCTATGACTAGGTGGTGGCATCTCGGCTAGGGGAGGCATCTAAACTAGCCTAACAGATTTATAATTTAGACCTAGACCGACTTCCTACAATTTGATTGTATAGATGTTTTCTTTGCCCCTTTAGAATCAAGCGGCATGAAATAACACCCTATAATGAATTGCCTCATCGAATCTAATGCAAATTCATATACTAAATCTATGGCTCCCCTCGCTAATGTTTTCTAATGAAGAGCATCACACTCTACCGTAAGTATGGAAAATCTACATGTAGTTGATTCCTCTAAACTCCCCACTATGCTCTCTCTGTTGTGAGATGATATTGCATAGTGGCAACCTAATCTCTCTCTCTCTCTCGTAGTGACATGTTATACATGTACCCTCAAAGTTTCCTAATCTATAGAACCCCGCTCAACATGTCTTGCAGAGTCTAAAATTTAATGAAGGCCACATAACCCCTTATCATGGCCATGTTTATATGCACCGTAAAACAACCACTAATGACCCACTTACTCTTGGAATGAGTCGTATCCAAGCACATGTATCTATGATAGCCCATGTGTGGCCCCCATTCAATCACCATGAACTCCACCTACTACAATATGTGGAATCCCTCCTCTAAGGGGTGATGGTGGAACTGTATCACTTGGTACATCCTATGCGGCACCTATAGTAATAAAGTTTGTTGATACACCTATTTTTGTAATACTTGTACATACACCTATTGAATGATGGGTGCATATTGTGCCTATGCCTCGGGATGCACTTGCGGAGCCTACCTTGAACTAGCCCCCGACCCTATGGTTGTATTCGAACATGAGGTTATACCTATGGAACCTATTATGTCAGTCCCTATGGTTGTGTTGGTACTTGTCCCTATCCATGTCCCTATCCTGGGTCACATGTAGCTTGGCCTCAGCCTCTAGCTAGCCTAATCGAGTTCTATCTCACAAATCCTAGCCTCAATTCCTCGCTACTACGTAATTATACTTGGTAGCTATAGAGGCCTATGGAATAGTACTTCGCTTAGGTACTACTATTACATACCAATCCCCATAGTCTTTAGTGGTCTCCAAATCTACAATATGTGTTCTCCTATCCCATATATTTGGGACGTCATCTTGATAGTTGTGTAATGCTCTTTTTGGTTTGATAAGAGGTCCAAAATCAAAAGTATTATGAATTCTATGCGGATACCACATCTCATCCTTGTGAATTCCTTGGATGACTCTAAGTTACCGTTGAACCCTTTCAACGTAGTACCACTCTAAAATATGTCGGTTGTTCCCAATAATAAATTGCTCAACCTAGGAAATACTAAGCTCAAAATCATCCCCACACCACTGGTATAAATGGTATGGTTTTCATGTCACCATCTTTAGTTGTAAATCATCAACTACTCATCTATAATATGCAATGTATCCTAAATGGGATCTAATGTCCTCACCTAATAGCTCTCATCCTATACAATATGGATCATGTGTGGATCTAACTTGCAACACTCCAAGAGGCCATCCAATAGAAATGTGATCTCATGCCCAAACCTATAAAAGAGTCACGGGACTCAAGGTCCTCATGCATCTATACACTATTAGATGTAGATCCCTATACAAATGGGTCAAGTATGGATTGGCCCTAGGAAAATATATCTCCATCTATCAATATGTGAACCACCGATGTCAAACCAAATGGAAAATTGGTACTAGTCTTGTCAGGAAGTAGGTAGCCTCTGACAAGATCCATCAGATAAACTGGTATGCATGTAATCTTCCTACTCTCAAAACATCTATACAAAATCATAGCCATACCCTGTTGGGGCATATCCTCTAACTAAAACATGTCCCAAATATGCTCCAAAATCCATACATGGTGCCCATACAATTTAACCAAGCTACCCTGGATAGGAACTCTAAGGATTCGATAAACATCCTCTAAGGTCACTATCATCTTTCCATTAGGTAACCAAAAATTCTAACTCTCACTATGCCAACTCTCGACTAAAGAAGTCAAGAGGTTGATGATCCAACATAATGTGTGTAAGTTGTGTAATGTATCATAAACCCATCACCTCCAAAACATAAATCAACCCCACTACTCACAACGAGAGAAGGTATACTTATATTCTCGTACGCATCCATGTCACTCACACACATCTAAATTGAGTAATCTCACCTGCAAGATCACCCAATACACAAACAATTAACATCATTTCTTCTAATAACATCTTCCTAAGGTGTTCTAATCACTCCTAAGTTATTCTAATCACTTCTAAACATCTTTAAATTTCCTCTAAAAACCTTCTAAAGGTCATAGTTTGTGCTAGAGCATCCATTTCAATGCTAACACATCCCTTATAACACTAACACATGCCTTTTAACACTAGCGCATTCCATGCTAGTGCAGAAATTTTGAACCTCCTGCTCTCATTTCAATGTTAGCACATGTCATGCTAGTGCACGTGATTTCACACTCTTGTTGTCATTTTCACACTAGTGCATGCACAAAACTAGTGTAAACCTATTTTAAATCTCACACTCTCATTTTTATGCTATCACAAGTACATCATGCTAGTGCATTTGTTAACACGATAGTGTACCTCAAGGCATGCACTAGTGTTAACCCGCTAACTTTACCTAGCTAAAACAAGTAATAAATGCACTTAAATTCCAAATTTTTTGTGTTACGTATTAGGATACCATCTGCTGGAACCTGCCCAAACTCTCGAACTCGATCAACATGATGTCTCGTGGTTCTATATTCACAACATCTCTCTCAAAATTTAGAGAAAATCTCTCTCAAAAAGTAATTGAGTATAATCACAAATAATGGTTCACGATGGATTTTACCCCTCCCACCTTGCTATTTATACCCTACCAACCCTAATTATTCATTTTATCTCCCCAAGGTCCAGATAACCAATTTTTTCTTCTATTTTCTTCCCGCAATGCACTAACATTCCATCTTAATGATTATTTTTATTAAAATGGTCAATTTTACTAACATTTTCACCTTGTTAGGGCATATTTTTACTTCCACATGACCTTTTCTTCTCTTTGGAGCATATATTTACTTCCAAGTGAATTTTTTGATGTGTCACACACATTTTCATTCTTCTATATCAAATTATTCCCAAAATTTAAAAAATCCAACTCATGGGTAAAAATTTCAAAAATCCCCAAAAAATGGTAAAATTCAAAAATTGGTAAAAGCATTAACACATCTAAATAATTCATAGGACACAATGTCCCCAAACATTTAAAATTTTCCTACAAAACATATTTATTTGGTCCTAACTTGTTCTCATGTACAACTTACAAATAATTTTGATCTACCCTCCATTAACAAATCTAGTTCACTCGTTATGTTTTTCTTCCTTCACATAAGCAATTATTTGGGGTAGTTTCATAGTGCACAATTGCTTTTTCATAGGACCCTTTTGTCCTTTATTTATTCAAATTGAAATGTATCCTTGAATAGGCTACCATTTTTAACCCCTTGTCGTTAACTCATACAATTGGGAACTAAATTTAGATAAAAAAACATTTTTGTGCAACTGTCTTGAAATTTGTTTGTTTGAGTTTGTTTTTTTGTATGGGTTTCTTTGTTGGTCTTCTTGTTTACTTTCTCGTATAGAATTACATTATGTATGTTGCTTTGAGTCAGTCCTTACATGTTCATATTCAATAAATAATCGATGACATAGATCATATAGCAAAATGATGAGGCAAAACTATTTATATGCAGCACTACTATGTTTGTTATCTCCATATGCAAGTTTTTTTCATCTCCACTTTTCTTCATCACCATTTTCTTCTATCACAAATTTTCTTCAACACCACTTGGGGCAATAGGGATTATATTTATCCCCCTTCCATCCTTTATTTCTTCTATCCATTGAAATTTTGGCTTTTCTTTCCCACTCACTCACATTGCACACTCATCTATTAGGCTTGTGTCGATGTTTCTTTTTCCTTCTTCTTTTTTGATCGTCGATTGACCTCTTCCATCACCCCATCGGCACTCGAAGGGGCATCCTTCATTCTAATATTTTTTCTTCCATTCCTTCAAAATTTACTTGTCTGTAATTATCTACTATCTTTGAAGTGGTGTCCTTGCATTACGCCACCCCAAAGAGGGGCAAATGTAGACACCTAAAATCTGCCTATGTAATTTTAATACTAAAATTGTACTAATTACCCTCTTTCCCATCATTTACATTATAATTAGTGATTTATGCTAATTATCTAATGTTCCTCTCCATTTTAGTGCCAATTAATGACACTTCGTTAGTTATAATCCTCCTATAATCAATTAATTAACTATTATTAGTTAATTAATCCTTTATAACCTTGTATTTAATTAATAAACCTTCTTATTAATTAAATCCCCCTTTTAAATCATCTAAATCCTACCTATTTTCCTCTAACTAACTTTCTAAGCTTATCCTAGCCTATTAATTAATCCTAGTTGATTAATTAAATCATCTCCAACTCCCATGAGTTGTTAATTCTACTTAATTCTTTCTAATCATGTTTATCCCTTCTAATTCTACTTTATCTTTTATCCCACATTCACTAGGTTTCTAGCTTCTCCCAAATTGGAAAGCTATATAAAGAACCTACCTCCTTCCTTCACACCTTACACCACACTTTTGATAGTGATTATTATAGGCATATGATAAGGGAATTCTCCATTTTTGAATAGCTCCTTCATCCTTTCATCCATTCTTCTCATATGTGAGTAGTAAAGGAAGATCCAAACATGGCCATTAAGCCATTTTGGTGAGATTATTTCCTCATTTGGAGATAACACATAATTGATTTCTTATGATCTAGATAGGTTCATGTTAGATAACAATCATACATTACAAAGCACATCCAATTTCAAAGGGATGGCTTAGCATTTGATGTTTTATTCATGTTGGATGCATTAGATTAGCTATTTCTTTAAGCTTTATCATGATGTTCATATTAGATTATCTTTGTTATTGGAACTACTTGGTGTTAGTTTCATTTAATTAGCTTAGATTCTTTAATATGCATACAACTAGTAGTTTCTAAGTTTCATAAGGCTATTATTGGATTACAATATTTCAATCTTTTGGAATCCAATATTTCAATTTTCAAATTCCAATATTTTAATTTTCAGATTCCAATGTTTCAATTTTCAGATTCCAATATCGTAATTTTGGAGTATAATAAATACCAATATTTAACATTTTGGAGTCCAAAATCAAAAATATTTGATTCCAATGAGAGATGTATTTTTAGCTTCCTAGATCTGGAATATGTCCATATTTACCGAAATAAGTTTTTAGGATGCAATATGATTTCTCTACATACTCCAAAGTAGTATGTTCTAAGAACATTAATTATTTTAGAGCTACATCTTAGTATGAAATTTCCCGGACTATCATTAAATATTCATCTAGACTATGGCATTTGAGGTATGCACATTTAATTTTCTATAAACCAAGTCTTTTTTTCCAAGAAGGATGTCGTTAAAGGGCTACCAACTATTGTAGATCCTAAAAATAATTTTGAGGCTTGTGTTGGTACCCAAATGGATTCTCCCTTAAGTGTTGAGCAAAGATCAAGGATCAAGCAGGATGCTAAGAGACAAATGAACCATAATATAAGTCATTTTGTATCCAGCGATGAAATTCAGCTAATTCTTTGTCACTCAAACTCTCAAGAAATGGATAGCACCATATTAAGGGTTTGATCTACCCTCACCGCTTTAGGTTGTACCTTCACTGGGGTGAGAGGACCCTTTTAACCTATATTGATGAAGAATATCAATAAATCTTTCTTTGCACAATTTTTAGGATGACCTTGAGAAAATATGATCAATACACCACAATCTAACTCTCACGAGTTGTCACTTCTAGAGAATGGAGATATTTTCTGGATAAGGTTCAGGTTACTAGAGATATTAATTGAAACCTGATTGTTTCTGCATATTTTGGCATTGGAATTTGTTCATTTATGGATACACAGTACAAATAGGGGTAGTTCTTGTAGAATTCATTGTTTAAGATGTTTTTTGGTGGGAAGTTAAGCAGGATAAAGTTGATTATATCATATCTTTGAGAACCTTTAACAAATACTAGAAAATTCACAAAATAGAATGCTTCAAGATAGCAAAAATATTCCTTCAACTAGAAGGTGTGTAATAATGGAAGCCCAAAGGTGCACGATTTCATACATTCTTCAAGAATTCAACACAAAGGCTCATGTTAAAGACTTAATTAAACATTAGAAATCCCTAGTTCATCACATCTAAGATACACTCATAGACTAACAAACAATCTTTATTAACATAATGAAAGTAAAGTGATTTTAAATTGTTTATTTGCATCACAAGATGAAATCTCTTCTCATAATGAAATTTTAAATGCCACAATACTAACACATGGATGAGATCTTGTGTGACTTATAGAGATTCTAACATAAGATTGCAACAGGAACAAGAAAAAATATTTGAAAACATTCTGAAATGAAACAAACACAATAATTCCCATGATTAACAAAGATTAATTCAAGACCTATTAAATTCATCAGTTGGGGAAAGTTTCATAACAATCTCAGAGCTCGTCAATGGCTATACACTTGCAACCAGCTTGACATGATTAAATTTAAAGGCATGGGAAATAAATGGGTTTCTTAGATGGTTTCTCAAGAAGATGATTTTTCTCAAACTTTCTTTATACAAATTAAATAACCCCCTTTTTCATTCGCTTTTACATGCTTTTATATGACCTTTTCAATTCAAATATATTTTCCCCCAAAAATAAGAATATTCGAGGGAATACTTCTTTGTTACATGTTCATTCTAAAAATGGTATTCATGCACTTCATCTTATACTGCCAGGTGTTTGAAACATGAGTCATTTTGACGGGCTCCACTTGTATCTGACTAGGATGTTTGGTTATTGCTTTTAATAGGTTACTTGAACCATCCCCCTTAGATCTTGATTAAGAAATCATCTCAAATGATCACTGAGTGTTTCCAGATGTTTGTTGACATGACACACACCTATGCTCATCTCTTGAAAACCTTCTCAAGCTTAGTACACTTCACTTTTCATCTTACTAGCTTAAATTCTATACATGATGTCTGTCAAATCACCATGATTTACCAGTTTTTCTTGTTTATACTTTCCTTCGTCTTTAAATTTCCCTTGTGTAAACTAAGCAAGATCCCTCTTACCTCAGGGAAATATTTTTCCAAATTGAAATATGTGTCTCCTTTGGGCTATAAAACTTAGTTTTGTTCCTTTGCAATTATGTATTTCTTTCATAACTCTAAGTATAGAAGATTCTACTAGGAGAAATGGAAAAGACACTCATGGCACACAGCCTGAAGGAGATTTCCTCGAGAAGATTTGAATCAGATTTTTAACCTGAGTGGCCCAAATGAAGCTTTTGTTAGAGCCTTGTTCAAAGTGGAATGTGTAGGAGACACTAAAGGACCATTGACATATCAATGGGTCCGTATAGCACTTTTAACTAGGTTGATCAGAATCAATCATGTGTTTACCTCCTTCCAAGTCATGTATTTCCATCTTTTTAGATGGGAGCACATGAAAATGCCTAAGGATTTGAAAAGATACTGGATTGAAAGGAGGCCTCAAGTCTCTAGGAAAACCAGTTTTCAATGTCCCTTTTTATGCAATGAAGAGTTTTTTTCAAAAGAAATCCCTAAGGAGTCATACATATTGTATGATAAAACCTTCATCGATACAGTTCCTTCCATCTACAACAAAAGTAAGTGAATTGGAGAAGAGGGTTCAATTCCTAGAAAAGATATAGGAAGAAAATGTGCCCTTGCCATCATGTCCAGTATCAGCACCTTCCTCAAGCAAGAGGAAAGGTGAAACACACATTCATTCTCTTGTCATTGTCTTAGATGGAGAAGAGGACCAATTTATCTCTACTTGCAATTTTAGGGAAGCACTTTCTTCATCTTGAGATAGCAAAGGGTAGTTTGTAACTCAGATATCCATGTGTTTGATGCATTTTGCCCCTTGTTCTAAATGGGAACTTTGAGGTCCTCAACCAATTCCTTCTCCAATGGAAAATATTCCCTTCCTCAGGAAGTGGGAAATAGGAACTAGTTCAAAACCTCATATTTTTCCTAGTCACCAACTTGCAACATCTTCCCTCTCAACACTTCAACCAGGACCTCTTCTTAGAGAACTCCTAAGCACGTTGGCCCTTCACAAGGGAAAGGGGAAAACATCTTTCTTTTCAGGTGGTCTGGACCTCCTAGATTAGGTATCATCCTATCAAAATAAATTCAAGCTTGAGGAGATTATGGGTCGCCCTAGGATGACCTTGGAGTCATTAATGGGTATTGGGATTTCCAGGGACCTAGCAGGGTTGATTATCTTTATACAAACAACATGGGGCACCGATGAGTTTGTACCTAGGAAGAACAAACTTTTGAATAGACTTACCATGTTAAGGGGAAGTTATGAAGTAGGATTAAAGGATGTTTGAGTACTATTCTCTTTCCACTATTTTAATCTCTGATGTATGTACATCTCTTATTGTCACGGGAAAGGGTCCCTATAGAAACTTTTCTTGTTTTTTGTTCAAATTGCAATCAATATGAGTATTGTAATAGTTCACATATCTTTTCCAAATGTATATGAGATTTTAATCAAATCTATCATCAACTACTACATTTTTTAATTTCAATTGAAACAAAGAAATAGTAAAAATTCAAAGAGATAACTGCATTTAATGTAGCAAAAACATCAGTTCATAGTATCCAATGAAGTATTAAAAGAGAACATAAAATGAGGAAGAGAGTGTTCAAGCATGCTCCTCTTCTTTTTATCTCGTAGCATCCTCCTCTTCATATTTTTTTCTTTGTATCCAACTCCTCTAGAAATCTAGCCACATAAGTATCATATCTTTAGAAAAATTCATTCATTTCATTTTCATTTGGTCCTAGGTGGTGATGAAAATCAATTTTTTTCTTGATACTACGTCCAAACATTGAGCCATTTTATATTTGTATTCTAATGACCTTTCTTTCAACTCCTTAATCCTATTTTCAATTTCATCACTTTTTCAATAGTTTCATAGAAGTCATCTTCCTGGATATTACCTTCAAATGAACTAAGTAAGAAATCCAATTTTAAATCCCCATAAATCTTTTTAAATTTATCCACCACCATTTCTTTTAGCCTTCTATTAATGGTAGAAAGTAAATCATCAACCCAATCCTTCTTGACTTCAAGTTTTTCTTGATTTCATTTAGGGTATCCAATCTGATCTTTGTCATCTCTTCAAGAGCATACTGGCTCCCTTTTTGCTTTATTATCGTACAATGTCTTCTTGCTTTATTGGTATAATGTATTCTTGCTCAACCATTTCCTTCGAGTCTTATTATATGGTCAAGCTTGGGGATAATTCCTTTCAAGTAAAAGATCTCATTTTCACATTCTTTAATTACTCCATCAATTTCATCTAAGTGACTTTTAAGATCTTCATATCTTATCCTTGCTTCAGTGATAACTTCCTTTCCCTTCTTAGTTAATCACCCAACCCAAGTGTCCATTGCTTGGACCTTTTTAATAGCACTATTCAATTTTTCCATACCTTCAAGGGTGTTCATAGAGGCACCTGCTAGCTCCTAACTGGTTTTCCTGTTATTATTGAAAACATGAATTTAAGGCTCTAACCTGCTCCTTAAGTTGTTTCTTTGTTATTCCATCCTCATCTACCTTTTGTAGAAGACCACTTATAACTTCAGACACTCCTTGTTTTAATTGTTCCCTTGATGGTTTACCCAAGGGGATGACCTGAATACTGTAATCATCATCAGTTATATCTTTTCTTGTCTTCCCCTCAAAAGGGGTTACTATTTCCAAAGTTCTTTCCCCAGATGAATCAATAAGGGTTCTTGTGATGGTTCTGGCTTTCTTTGGGGCTCTTATTGCCTTTGGAAAAGACAAGGTAGTGAGGTCAACTACTTGAATAGGAAGGGATATTTCTTCACTTAACATTAATTCACTAATCAAACCCTTCCTTAAACTTGTTTCAGCATTTTTTTCTTGCAAACCTTGCTGGATTTTGTCAGGTACGACTGTCATCTACATGGATACTTCTTGCTCCTTTTGTGTCAATATTTCTGTCTTCTCTAGAGCACTTGTCTCAATCCGGGCTATTGATTATTCTGGATGATTCTTCTCCTACCTTGGAATTTAAATTTATTCATCCTTAACCTAATCAGCCTCTATTTTCAAGGTACCTCCTTTGTTATTTCTTCAGCTAAAAACATAGTGGTATGAACTTTCACTTCATTTCCCTTTTGTATTGAAATTTGGGCGATGGGCTCTTTTTCTCCCATGATTGACTGATTTTCCAAATCACTATCCTCTTTTCCAAGTGGTACCTTGGGAAATTTTATGGTAGGTTGATATAATGGAAATGGATCCGCACTCCCCATTGAAAACTATGATTCACCACTAATGACAATTTCTTCATCAGCAATTAAGTCTTGTGCCATTTTCAGTTTATCTTTAAAAGACATTTTTTCTACTTGGTGAACGTTATCACTCTCAACCACCTTAATAGGAGTGGGCACAATATCTTCTACCATTAATTCAATATCCATATCCTTTTCTACCACTAGTTCATATTTTCTTGATACCGACAATAATTGTTCTGTGAAAGAATTTCCTATGTTTTGAACCATCTCTTCACTTACCAAGACATGAGTATCTCCTTCTGATCCCTTATCCTTTTCAATACTACCTATTGGTGTTAACAATGGTTCCTCCATGGATAACTTGAGCTTATCCAACATAGAAAATCCCTTAATAGTATCTAAATCAATCACCTCAGTTTGCATATTTTCAAATTTATTCATTGTTTGTACTGGAGGTGTATTAATATCTCTAATAAGTAGAGCTTCAGGAATGTCCATACCTGAGGTAAAAATTGGTTGTCCATTGTATTGACTGCAACATCCCCTTGAGGAACTAAACTTTGAGTGTCCTTTACTTCCTTCTCCACAAAGAATGAATGAGGGATTAGAGGACTTGACTGCTTCATATTTGGAAATGATGTAACCTATTGTTTCTTGATGTTAATAGTCCTTTCCATTTCTAGGGGATCAATTACCCTGTCTCTATGCTTGAATTTATTTGGTGTATGGACACCTACCCTCACTAGGACTTGGTTATGGAAAATTTTGGGTTTTTTTGCACCCTTTAAAACTTCATCATTTTAGGTGGTGCCCTTTTTTCCTCTTTATGCTGCTTGGGCTGACTATGACCACTTATGATAGCTGCACTCATCAACTTCTCAAGTATTGTTCTACTACTGCACAACATTTGGGAAGATCATATGCGAATATAAATCCATTCCCTTTTCCTGGAGTGGCACTGCAGGAGTAATTAGAGAATTTTCCATGGATTTCAAGAGCATTCTTTTAGTTTTCTACCTGAGGGCAGACATGGAAGTACCTGTCTCACTTGTGGTTGCTGTCCATTCATTGATAAGCCCAGCAAGTAGGCCTCCGGAGGGAAATAAAGGATATTTTCCTCCCAATGGGTCAATTTTATCAGCACCCTCCCTCAGATGTGGGAGATCATCATCCAAGTTTCCAAGACTTCTGAAGTGATTTAGAATCTTTGTGTTCTATATTGATAAGTCAATGTTTATCTGGGTCAACCAAATCACCATTCTTCTCATGACATTTATTATCCTTATATAAGGATCATCAGATTCTTCCTCATCCCAACTTGGGGGAACTATGGGTTGACTTTCTATCTTCTAATCAATATAGAATTTACTTACTATATTTAAATCATCAACAAGTCCTTCTAAAATGACAACCTTTAAATCCACAACTTGTAACAAATTCATCCTTGAAAAATCCCTCAACCTAACATCTTCTTCATCTCTGCAATTCATCCAATAGTCCTCAAAGTGAGTCTCATGCTTGAAAGTATTAGCCACATTGTTAACCACCCACCGAATGTCATAATTAGGCCTAGCTACAAATGTCTCCATGGTCAATCTCTTCATTTATTCTCCAATCAATCTAGCTTTTATAATGGAGGGGTAAGAAAACTTACCAATTCTAATAGGGAATTTAACATTTGTTTTGTGCCTCCCAAGAATTAGCTTGTGGACAAGCGCTAATTACCTTGCCAAATAAACAAAGCTTTTCATCCACATACCTTGGAAACTTGAAAGGTTTTCCTTCGAAACCACTAAATCTGATGTAAGTGAACTTCTTGTATTGAATGAAGTAACATCCATACTCCATAATTGCTTTCCTTGCATGCTCAGAAATTATATACTACCCCCATTTTGGTTTGAACAAGTAAATAATTAATGCAATGAAAGCATCATTTACTAATATGATATTCCCATTCAAATTAGTTAATTGCAATTGGGGAAAATTTCATGCATTGGGCACCGTTTAACATCAGCTTGTGGTGATAATGTCAAGAAATGCCTATGTGTTGCAACATTGTATACTAGATAAGTCATCATATAAAACTCCAAGTCTGTAGTTTCCCTCATTTTAATTTTGGCTATCAAGGTGGCCATATGATCATGAATTGCATCAGAAATGAAAGTAGCCCAACAAATATCTCCTTTTCTTTCCAATATATTTCATATGTAGGTGGACATCCATTCTTTAAATTCATTTGTAGTCTCCAAAATATCCATCCTACTATGGAGCACAATGATATCTTCAACCTCCTCAATAGATTGATCCCTAACTAGTCTTTTGGGGATTTTGTAAATTCCTTTCTATCTGTGAGGAGCCATTTTGTGTTTATCATTTTTACAAATTCCTTCTTTTTTAATTCATAATCCTCCAAGGAAAGTTTGATACCAATAGTAATGGGGTTTGCAATCACAGGTAATTTCAGAGTTACCGTTATAGCTGCTAGTGTTAATGTCAACATCACATCCTCACTCCCGTCTAATACCTTTCTCTTCTCAAAGTCATAATTCATCACGTAATACCATACTAACTCTAGGCATTGGACAAAATTTTGAATAGCACTCGCCAAGGAAATACAACTATCATGACTTTCCTTCAAGGATTCGCACATGTGGTCACTACTCAATCATTGATGAAAATCAATCAAGTTAGCAACCGATTTTCCAATGGAAACAAACACAAAACATAGGAGTTTCAAACTCTTATCGGTTTTCTACAGGTGCCTGAGAAATTCTAATTTCAAGATGGTAACTTTCACACTTTTATGGTTCACAAATTTGAGCCCCACAATATCTCAAAAGAAATTCACAGATAAAACTAACGAAATATCACCAATTTAGTAATAAAATATGAATACATTCGCATCCCCCAAGGTCCTTTATTTACAATAAGAGCGTTAATGGTGACAGGATTAAATGCATTGCTTTATAGTTGTTAACTCTATTTTTGTAATTTCAAATTTGGGTCATCCACATGGAAAATATCTTAGTTGAGGTGGGCTTGGGGGGCCTTTTGCATTTTATGCCACTCAAAAGAATTATGTGCTTTTAAACATTCTAGCCCACCCACCCACTTTCAATATAGGTTTAACATGTGGCTTTCCTAGGGCACTGACGGAGTCGCAACTTATTTTTACACCTTTTTACCTTTTCAAAACAAATCTAAAATTTCTAAAATACCTCTGGTGACCCACCCTTTCGTCTTTGATGTAGACTCAACACGTGGCTTTATCTGGGCACTTGCGGGGTTACGCTTCACTTTTATACCTTACTCCTTTTTTCAAAACAAGGCTAAAAGTTCCAAAGTCTTCTCGACAACCCACCTCCCCACTTTTAACTTAAAAATGGCCACATGTCCATTTGCGGGCTCTAGGCATTCCTTTTATACTTACGTATTTCATCATAATGTATCTAAATTCCAATAGGGTCTGCGCTTCCCACAACCACTGCGTCTTATGACACGTGTACATCTTCGGGTCAAAGTAAAAAAATTTCTTCACCACTTCATATTGTTGAATAGCCAATTAGAAATTATCAAGGCCACGGGACCAATTTGGCATTTTTTACAATTGTGAAAAAAGTGACAAGTTCACCAAATAGACCCATCATGCCATGTTCAATTAAAGACAACCATGTGTCTGTAGATGTTGGGGAAAAAATAACAAAGAAGGAATGACCATGGGAAATAAAAGAAAGGGAAAACCTTTCATCTACAACCAAAAAACCAATAGGTACACATGTATGAAGGAGAAATCAGAACTAACACAGAGCTCAATGTGATTCATGCCCATAGAGAAATGTTTAACAACAACCTGAAAAAATTAACTGGTCCGAAAGGGGTGAGGTTAAAACCAAGCACCAACACTAGCTCCGACTCGAGAATGGGAACTCCTAGTGAGTGCCACAAGAATAACATAATAAAAATAGCAGACCATGTGCCAAAATCCATTGGGCCATGGAGTTAGGAACCAACCTCCAAAATAAAGAAAAAAAAACCAATCCTTCCAAGACCAAACTGAGAAACCAACAAGAACTAGTCACCAGGGACTAGGAGAAACCAAAACAGAAAAATGCAGAAACAAAACAAAAACAAAAGACTATACACTGTACAATTATGCGTACCTTGATTCTGAGAAATCAATCAAGGAAATGTTTCAAGTTTCTACCATTAATAGGAAACTCAAGCAATTCCCCATCTAATTCTTTTAGGAAAAAGGTGTGCTCGCCAATCCTAATATCAATAGAATAAGGGCCCATCCATAATGCATCAAAATTTCCATGTTTTCCCTTATCCTCATGTCTACTATCCCATAATAGCACAAGATCTCCCACACTGAAAGCTCTTGGAGTTACCTTTTTATCAAATAATTTCTATAATTTTTCTTGAACTTCACATTTCTTTGGTGGGATTCTCTTCTCTCTTCATCTAATTCAACAATTTGATTAATACGAGCATCATAGGGACTAACCTCTTGGTCCTCCAATTATTGGATGAATTGGTAAGAAGATAATTGCATATGCAGGGGAAGTAGAGCTTGAGTTCCATACACCAACTCAAATGGACTTTTTCCAGTAGCTCTTTTGATAGTAATTCTATCAGCCCAAACAACAAACTTCAATTGCTCACCCCACTTTTGTTTTTTTACTTCCAAGGTCCTTTTGATTATCTTCAACAAATTCTTGTTGCTTGATTCTTCTTGTCCATTACCTTGGGGATTATAATTTGAAGCATATGCTAAATTGATCCCATACTCATGACACATGGCTACCAAAGGTTTGGCTCAAAAATCATAGCATTGTCAACAACTATCTTAGTAGGCACTCCAAACCTACAAATTATATGATTCAGAATGAATTCCATAACAATTTGGTGGGTAGATTTCTTGGTAGGGATTTCCTCCACCCACTTGGTGAAGTAATCAGTGGCCACTAATATCCACTTGTGGCCTACACTTGAAGAATCTAAAATCTCACCAATGAAGTCTATTCCCCACTGCTTAAATGGGGATTCAATTGATATAGAATGCAAAGGGAGGGAGCCTCAAGCTTTCAATATTCCTGAAAAAGATTGAAAACTCTCACACTTTCTTACCAGTAGAGTTATATCTTTTAAAAGAGTTGGTCACCAAAGAATTAGCCCTTGATATTTTATGAGTGTGACTCTTCTAGAAAAATTCCGTCCATAAACTCCTCCATAGAAATCATCAATTATTTTTGGGGCTTCATCCTTAGTGATACATCTCAAAATAAATCCCTCAGGGTTCTTCCAAGCTAACCCATAATTAGTGATGATGTATTTCTAGGAGGCTAACTTAAGTGCTCTCTTTTGATTCTTTCTTAAATACTCAGGGCACTATAGATGTTTGAGATAAAAAATAATATCCTTGTACCATTTAGAATTTGTCACTTTCTCAAGAATATTCAATATTTCTTCTTCAACCTCATTTATCTCAACTATTTGCAGGTTTCTTTCTACCATTAGCTTTGCTAGGCCCAATCCTCTGACCAATTTTGTAGTTTGGATGTCCATATCATATTCTTGCAATTTATTTTCCCATTGGCATATTTTACTTGAAATTTCCATCTCTGATAGGATATCCTTAACCATGGTATGGGGAACATAAGCTATAACTTTAGAGCTCAAAATATATGGCCTAAATATTTTTGTGGCCTTGACCAAAGAAAAGACATGTTTCTCCATGATAGTATACTTGATTCTGCTCCTTGTAATTCTTTACTAAATAAAACAATTAGTATTTCATCTCCTTCATCATCCTTTTGTAACAACACAGATGCAATAGTATTCTCTGAAGCAAAGGAAAACATTTGGAAATCCTTTTTATAATCAGGAGCTACTAAAATAGGGGAATTCTTCAATGCTTCCTTAATCCCAGTAAAGGCTTGAATAGCTACTTCTTCCCATTTGATACTCTAATCTTTCTTCAACATACTGGTGATTGGGATAGTTAATTCAGAAAATTTGGAAATAAATCTCCTAATAAAATTTATTTTTCCGAAAAAAGACTGAATTCCCTTTTTGGTTCTTGGAATAGGAACTTTACTAATGGCTTCCACTCTCTCAGGATCAATCATGACCCCTTATTTTGACACAATATGTCCAAGAAGCTTTTCCTTTTGAACCCCAAAATGGAACTTCTTGGGATTCAGTGATATACCATATTCCCTGCATCTTAACAACATCTTTCTAAATGTTGCAGGTGATCACTTCTTTTCCTTGAAAAAACTATCACATCATCCTGATACACGGAAATGAAATCATTTATATATCCAAAGAATGCTATATCCATTTCTCTTTGAAATGTGGCTCTAGCATTCATCAGGCCAAACAACATTCTGACATACACATAGGTTCCCCATGGAGTGGTGAAAGCAGTTTTGATTCTCTCTAACTACTTCACAACCACTTGGTTATACCCAGAAAAACCATCCAAAGTGGATAACAACTTAGAACCAGTAACTAATTACAACATGTTATCCATATTTGGCAAGGGATAGTTGTCCTTGATTGATGCCTTATTTAAATTTTTGAATTCAACACACAATCTTATATCCCCATTTTTCTTTCGAACAGGTACCAAGTTTCTACCCATGAGGATTATCTTGTAGGCTATATAATTCCTCCATCCCTTAAATTTTTCAACTCTTCTTGCATTTCGAGGAAAGCGGGGATTAATTGGTCTTTTTATCTACCTAAATGGCTTGGCATTGGCTTCTAGGGTTATTTCATTCTGAAAAATGTCTTCCCTATATGCCTTCAATTTTGAATACAACCATGCCAAGAAATCCTGGTACTTTTTAAATAATTGGATATATGATTTCTTTTCTTCTTTATTCAAATTGTTTCCAAACCATATTTTTGAGGTTTATCTTTTATGCCCAAAGTTATGTTCCTCAACATCCCTTGAGGTGAACATGTGTCTATTAATAATATCTGATCGGCATTATCAAAATTTGACTCAATGCAACCAAACCTCTCGGGAATAGTATTAGTTTTCAATTGGATAGTTTCCTTACCAAATAAGGTATATTTTCCTTCACTGCACAAACCATTGGTTCTCGGTCCATACTTTGATCGGAAAATTATCCTTTATTTTGTAGAAACCTTTGGACCTGAGAATCATCTTCAAACACCTTTCCAGTGCTTGATATTATCAGGGACAGATGACCTGGTCAATATTTCAATATCATATTCACAATAGGGAGACATTTTACAATTTTCAAACCTAGATCCCAATACTGCCAATTTTTCTGCTACAATATTATACCTCCTATCATGATGTATTATATTGAAAGAATCAAACATTTCAATGAAGTCCCAAACTACATGTTTATACTATTTCATTCTTTGATTCTTTGTTGCATATAGTTTTCTAACTTGCTTGACTATCAACTCTGAATCCCCTTTAACAATAATATCCTTGACATCATATTTCCAAGCAATCCTTAAACCCAACAACAGTGCTTCATACTCTGTAATATTTTTGTACACTCAAAATTGAGTTTAAAAGAAAAGTTAAAAACCTCTTGGCTTGGAGATATCAAAACAACACCGGCACCATTACCAAATCTAGAACATGCTCCATCAAACATCAGAGTCCAAGGAGAACCTACCTGCTCAGGATACTTGCACTCCTCAATTTTATGCTCCTTACAATCAGCATAGCCCATGAAGTTATCAACATCAACATCTATGTACAATACTTCATAAGAAGCATTATTAGGATCCTCAATTAGATGTAGCATTTTCTTCTTGCCATATAACTTCACAATATTTCCCTCAATTGGTATGGTGGTGTATGACATGTCCATTTGCATGCTTCCACCCACACTAGCTGCCCATTTTCAAGATAACAACATCCCCCAATTGGTAGGAAAATCCACAATAACTACATTCATGGTCAAAAATTTCCCGGATAAGCTGCCAATTACACTACTAATCCTTTGACATATCCAATTACTGTCACTTCTCTTGAATCCATAGCAGTGCACTTTCCAAAAGTTGTTATCACCTTGATATTTAACTCATTCATCACCTCTAAAGGAATTACATTACATGAGGCTCCTGAGTCAAACATACAATTATGTACCAACCTATCTTTAATGATCAAAGTGGTATAAAATGGATCCACATCTAGTTGAGATTCAACCAAATAAGTTCCTAGATACACCTCAGGTGATTCACCCAATTCTTCCAATGCTTGAGGTATTTCCAATTCTGCAATAATAGGAGGGGCCTCCACATTATTAACACTTTTTCCTTGGGTAATATTTTCTTCCTTGAATCCCAAATATTCAAATTCCCTTTTCCTATGCTCAGGGATCCTAAGTAATTCAACAATTGGGACAGTAACCTTGATCTAGCTTAAGATTTGAGCTATGTCACAAGGAATATATTTGGGTAAGGCAGTATTAGGAGGAAGGTTTACAATTTCATCTGATAGTATGGGGGTTTTGACAGTTTGGGCATGAGGAGGAGTACAAGTTCTATTTGGGGAAATTAGGCCTTTTCCAGATGTATCCTTTTTAGGGGTCTCCTTAGGGATATTGGTAAGGATTGGAATCTTTGGCTTGGCTTGTGGCCCTACCCCTTTGACAACTTTACTTCTAGTATTATATTCCTTCTCTTGAGAAACTACTGCATTCATCAACAGTTGTCGTATTCTTTTGAAGGAATTACCCCATCATATTTTTTAATCATCAATGCCCTCAAGTATTCAAAATCATGATTGGGAAAATCAAATGATTATACCATATCGATTTCAAAATTATTAATGGGGGGAAGAGGTAATACCCGGTGGACACAATCTTAGAAGTCTTCAATAGTTCTTATACTTATTATTTCTATTGAGGTTACCCCTATTGTGAGCTTACAAGACATTCCATCATGCACACATCACCATATGATTCATTGTCATCATCTACTTCCTCAATTTACTTGTTTACATCACATGGGGAATGTGGTAAGAAACACCTATTGCACCATTCCATAACACGGGCCTCTTCCATGGTAGAAATCCTGGTAGTTAAAGGATCAAGAACCAATCTATTTTCTTGAGGTTGAGGCTATCTATTTCTTGACCCCATGGGCCCTTTTCCTTGGTCATCTAGTCTATGATCACCTCTGGGGTGATTTCCAAATCTCTCCTGACCTTGTGGCTTATGTTGACCTTGGGAATTTTGTCCTATCCCTTTTTATGCTCTGGCCAATTTATAGGATATCTCTTTAACTGCTCCGACCAAAGTTTTTAACATCTTCCAGATCCATAGCCTTTCCTAACTGAGGCTTTTCAAGATTGATCAACTTAACACCTTCCCTCTTAGGAGGCTTTCCAACTACCTTAATATTATTCTCAATTTGTAAATCCATAGTGAAGGCTTTCCTCAATGTTCCTGGGTTTTTATCTCTTAAGTAATAAGCAGCCTTTTTATCAAAAGCATCATAATACTTAATCAAATAGGATTCATCACTTGGCCTTAAGATTATAGGTAACCTTTTCAAGGTTTTATTGAACCTAGTATTGAAATCATGAACAGATTCATTTGGATTTTTCTTTATATTTTCAAACTCAGATAAAAGGAACCTGGGGTCTGTCTTGTCCCCATATTGAAATCTAAAGGAATTTTTCATCTCAGTCCATAAATCTATCAAATTATCTGGTAAAGAATTGTACCAGTCATGTGTATCCTCCTCAAGAGTATGAATAAACAACTTTACATACATGTCTTCAAACTCAATTTCAAAATCTTCCATCATGTTGACAAAGAGTTTTAAATGCTGGTCACCAGTGATGGAATTTTTCCCTTGGAACTTTGGCAACCTATTTCTGACATCTTGTGGCACCGTATTAGGATATCCATACATACCTCTGAAATCTATAGGTCCAAAAATGTTGAAAACAAAAGGAATTCTATGTAGAGGTTAGGCCATATTGCCTTGAGGCGGTGAATTTACAGGAGAAATAAAATGATAGGGAATGAGGGGTCTTTGGAGCACAGGAGTATAGCTTTCAAAATATATATTCTCTAATGAATCAGCTTCATGGAAAACCCTATCAACCTTGAATGACACAGAAAACCTTGAGACACACACTTTTTAAATACAAATGATGGGCCCTCTCCAGTTGGAGAATTCAAAGTTACATGAGGACTACTTGGTTCAGAGTCACTTGAATAAGTATGGTAATTTTAAACTATAGGTTGTTCACTTTCCATAATTGGAATTTCCTTTCTTGACTCGTGACCTCTTACTACTTTCCACATTCATCTTCCTTCTGAATTTTCCTTTCACACTCTGAAAATAACTTCCTAGTAGGGTCCTGTTGGTTGTCAAAATAGAACTTTAATGAAAGCAACAGTCATGGGATGAAATTCCCTCCTCTTTGATGGGAGAGGTGCCCTTATTGAAAGTAAAAACTATTCACAAATGTACAACTTCAATTTCAATGAGGAACTCGATATCATGAAAGTGTTTTAAAATCCAAGATAGATTATCAATACAAAAGAATAGAAGAACTAATGAAGGGGAAAGGTAGAATAACACTCTTCAGGAAGTATAGATAGAAAAATAGTTCCCTATAAATGCTAAACTAGGAAAATATAGAATAGAATCATTTGTATTAAAACTATTAGATGTTATTTTGTAGACACAAAGTCCTAGAGATAACATCTACAAGAATATAAAGCTTCTCAGTGCAAATAGATAAATGATTCAATAATTTATGGTAGATAAGAAGGAATGAATAGACACAGATAGAAGTAGAAAGGAAAATATCCTTGTATTGATAGCTTTTGACTCTTTTACACTTTCAAAAATAATCAGAGTTCCAGCCCCTTGAAATGGTGAAGAGAGCTCATTATATAGCTTACAAATTGGTTACATTTGGTAACCATTTCTTTTAACTAAAATATTAATTAAGGAAATGCACAATACAATGTCCTTAATTAATTTACAAGGAGCTCAACACTAAAAATAGAAGAAGAGAAAAAGGAGCAAGAAGAAGAGACATCCGATTATGGCTGAGGAGGGCCCACTGACTTGAGAATCCGATGCCTAAACTTTTTCAATGCTTTTTTATTTCCATGCCTCTTGGAATTGTTGTGTTGGTAGTAGCATGAGTCCACGTTCCTAGACATTTCTCCATATCTTTATTGAATTTAGTATGCTCCAGATATTCCTTATTAGCTTCAGTAATAGCTGAATGGAGGGGTAAAATGTCTTCCATCTTCTCTTTAGTAAATGACTCTTCTTTAAACAAATCATTCTTGACAAAAGTTTTGAACTGAGCCTTGATTTCCTGAAGAGAGAAGGGAAAACCTATAGTTTCATCTTGAAGATGGCGGTGAATATCTTTGAAAGCTGATGAGACATAATTTTAAAAGATTTTCCTTTTACCACACATTCCTCAATCCTCCTAGTGCTTCTTCCAGAACCTTTATCTTCCATTCAACACTAAAAACCATGCCTTCAACAGGTTATTCTTAGCATCATCAAATACATTATTGACCAACAAGATCTTCTCATCAGTTTGGCCCATTAGGCAAAGATCTCGTAATATAACTAATCCAGGACCTTCACTCTTTATCCTTAGATTTTATTAAGGGAGAGAGTTTCTCTACCGCAAATTAATCACTTTTTCATTAGTTTTAAAGGCCTCCACAATGAAGTTCAAACCTGATATAGTCATATCATCCACCATAGCTTCCATAGCCTTCCCATAAGTTGAATACTTGTAATATGTATTTGATGCTCGAACTTCATCCGTTTGAGAATCATGGGGGTGAGAGAGAAGCCAATAGGGCTGGATCCAAAACTCTATCCTTGGCCAAAAATGATTTGATAAAATTGGAAAGAACCCGATTCTGTTCTTTCAACTACTCTATGGTCTACTTTCCTTTTTCAACCCATTTAATAACCTTAATTACTATTTCCTAAAGGTTATGAACTTCACTCTCAGGAGTGGATTCTCCCACCGAGATCCTGGAAAGCTCCAAATCGAGAACAAAATATCATTCTCTTCTTTATCAACCTTGGGCTTTAGAACCTCCAGAACTACTAACCTTGAGCATCAATTACTAATCTTGAAGTAATATTTTATCTATTTTTGGAGGAAGAGGAGCAAGAGTACTCAACAGAGATGCTATAACATCAAAATCTGGCCATATTAAATGAGAAGAATATTTCCTCTTCTTCACACAACAAGGCTGCACCAAGCCAAAGGTAGAAGAAGAAGAGGAAGGAACAAGAGGCCCAAGAGCAAGTGAACTCATGGCACTCAAATTATTAACCACTATTACCTCCCGGTGAAGTACATGAGACCTCGGGAACTTCCCTTGCAGAGGAGTCTACTATAATAGGAGGTTCAAGACTTGGAACCTCTTTTTCTTCTTCAACAGCTTATTTCAGAGCTCTTGTAGGATCTGACACTTCACCATCATCACTTTCACTAAGAACAATAATGTTCTCTAGTCTTGAAGGCAATTATAACCATTCTAAAAGAGATTATTCCTCAATTGGTTCTTGCTTAACCTCTTTAATCTTCTTTTTATACACTTGAGTGGAAGAAGGAGTAGATGATTCATGATATTTTATTGAGGAAGAAGGGGGTTTTCTCAGGTACCTTAGTACTAGGTGTATGCACTTCCTTCCTAGGTGTGGAAGTTTCTCTTGAAGAATATCTACCCTGATTCCTCTTGAGCTCATGAACTTTCTTGTCAAACCAAACCTTAGTTCTTACAAGAACAGGGGAAATAATCTCAGTCAAATCATCTCTCTCCTTTACGTACCAATCCAGGGTTTCTAAAGGAGTGTGTTTGATTGATCTTTCATATTCAAAGGATTGCAAGTCCTCATCATCATCCTTAAGCCCTTCAGGAACTTGGTAGAGATTGAGATTTGTAATTTTTTTACAGAGAGAGTCTACCATAATGCCTCCTTCTAGCTTCAAAATCATCAGACAATCAGCCCAGTAATCCTCAATGTCTAGTTTATGATGATAAATTATTTTGAGGTTCTGATCAATAAAATTCTTCAGATCAAAACAAGTCCTAGGTCTGAAGAAATGGATAGTGAGAGGAGCAATAGCCCTTTCTATGTTTTGGGCATCTAGAGTCATTTTGCATGTATAATTTCCCAAGGAGATAGGGAAATGGAGACCAATGATCTTCTTATCTCTGCAGGTTGTGCGTAGTTTATCAAGTTACATGCACACTTCAACTAGAGCCATTTGATCATTACGAAACATGGGGGATTGAGGGAGTAATTTCAAATCCAGCCAACCTGATGTATGAGAACCTTCTGAATTGGATGAAGAAAGCCCCATACTTGGCTATCAAATTCATAGCCTCATCAGAGAACTACTAGAAGTGTCACCCTCCAAGAGTCTAATAATATACATGGTGAAAGCATCATTGACCCTTCTAAAATTTTGATTTTTTTCCTCTAGGGTAAACTGAGGGCAGGTTGTGTAGATAGGCTCATCCTTCTTACCCTCCATGTAGGTGAAACCGAACCACTCCCGAGACACAGCTAGGGTATACATGATATAAGAATTCATATAGAACTTCTTAGTCTGCTGAACATTTGACAATTGCTCAGTTAGATTCATACAAATAATTTCATCCCAATTTATGTTTTGCTTGCCCTCACAGATGATATTTATAAAAGGGCACATCCAAAAATGAAATTCATTGGTGGAGGTCATTCCCATGATAGAAGTGAGAAAAATAATGAAATCAGACAGCTCCTCATTGAAATCAACCCTGAATAATGATTTGGAGAGTTGGGATGCTCCTTTCTTAAGGTTTTTTAACCATGACTTCACTACTCGTGCCTTGTTTTTTTCCTTTGTCTTGATCGAATAGAGTCCGAGATTGAGAAAGAGTGAGAACGATGGAGTCTTTGGTCTCATGAATGCATAGGGTAGTAGCAATGGTGGAAACATCCAGTTTAGCAATTAATTCTCCATGCACATTAGTAAGCTCCTTGGTATTTATGTTAAAATGAGCTCGCAAGCAAGCACGGTGTCGGCACACTGCACAAAGATGGGAAAACCAGCTACATATGTAATTCCATTGTCACCAATAATTTGGGCCATGGGAGAAGGGTTGGCACATGTTAGTCTGCCCCAAAAATCACCAAAATCGAAGTGCCAAACCTCACTATCCCCAATATTAGGTACAAAGGTATCGAGAGGTGAAAAATGTTCTTGACCTTGAAACTTGATCTTCATTTTCGCAATGCACAGAGGGATGACCTTCCAAGACCAAATTCATGATGATAATGCAAAGGAATACGGGAGACAAACAAATGAATCAATTTTTAAGGATGTGGGTGAGGAAAAGAAACCGAGCAATGTGAAAATGCAAGGTTGTATTCGATTTAAATAGTCATTCAAGAGATAGAAGATCATTAATGAGAATTAAATACAACTTACACTGACTCAAAAAGATGAGATGTGGGAAAAGAAGAAAAAATTGGCACGACCGGTACATGGGACATAGAAACACGTCATACGTGAAGACACGATTCGGCCGATGTGAGTGATGCAAGGAATAGGAAAACCGAAGGCCCAAACACATTTGGGACAGATGGGTCGAAAGTACGTGAAGAACCCAATGCAACCGAGGCGGCAATTGGGGAAAAGGAAGTTCGGGTGAACTTGGGACAAATGGGACAAGAAAACCTGATTCATCCAATGCAAGTGATATGGAGAATCAGGGAACACGAACTCTGAAGGAAATTTGGGACATGAGGGACAAAAATGTCAAACAGACCCACAAGTTACTTTAAACGACCCCAAGAAATGGCATTTTCATTATCTTTTCAAATTTCCCCTTCATTGAAACATTATGAAGGGTAACAACTCAAAATTTTAAAAAAATTTGAACTTCAAAAGAGGGAAATTTTGAGGGGACAATAGTTCCATAGTGAAGAAGTATCTTCTTCCCTCCATCTTTACACAAATTAATGAAAAATCTCACTTTACATGGGCTAAGATACTAGTAATTATCAAATTTCAAACCAAAACGGAGTCGCCACTAAGGATTCTCACCTTAGTTGTGCAAATGAACTTTAAGAAACTTATCAAATGTCTATCAATACTTAATTCCCACAAAGCTTAGTATATCCAACCTTCCTTTACCCATATTTATCACTTGATGATATGAAATTAGTGCAATAACCACTAGAAACTGGAAATTTTGCACAATGAAGTTGTGATCTCACACAATTCTTACAAATCTTGACAATGACGTTTAACTAATGTATTTGCACTCAAATCACATCGAAGCATTACTAGGGTATTTTTTTGTATGCATTTGTGCAAATAACTCCCGACAATGGAACCAAATCGGTGTTGGTACCCAAATTGATTCTCCCTTAAGTGTTGAGTAGCATCACGGATCAAGCAGGATGCTAAGAGACAGACGAATCATAATATAAGTTGTTTTGTAGCCAAGGATGAAATTCACTTGATTCTTTTTCACTCAGAAGCTGGAAAAATGGATAGCACCATATTAAGGGTTTGATCTACCCTCACTACTTTAGGTTGTGCCTTCAACTCAGGGTGAGAGGACCCATTCTGTAACCTATATTGATGAAGAATATCAATAAATCTTTCTTTGCACAGTTTTTAGGATGACCTTGAGAAAATATGATCAATACACCACAATCTAACTCTCATAAGTTGTCACTTCTAGAGAATGGAGATATTTTCTGGATAAGGTTCAAGGTTACTAGAGACATTAATTGAAACCTGATTGTTTCTGCATATTTTGGCATTGGAATTTGTTCATTTATGGATACACAGTACAAACAGGGATAGTTCTTGTAGAATTCATTGTTTAAGATGTTTTTGGTGGGAAGTTAAGAAGGATAAAGTTTATTATATCAGATCTCTGAGAACCTTTAACAAATACTAGAAAATTCACAAAATAGAATGCTTCAGGATAGCCAAAATATTCCTTCAACTAGAAGGTGTGTAACAATGGAAGCCAGAGGTGCATGATTTCATACATTCTTCAATAATTTAACACAAAGGCTCATGTTAAAGACTCAATTAAACATTAGAAATCCCTAGTTCATCATGTCTAAGATACACTCATAGACTAACAAACAATCTTTATCAACATAATGAAAGTAAAGTGATTTTAAATTGTTTATTTACATCACAAGATGAAATATCTTCTCATAATGAAATTGCAAATGCCACAATACTAACACACAGATGAGATCTTGTGTGACTTATAGAGATTCTAACATAAGATTACAACAAGAACAAGAAAAACTATTTGAAAACATTCTAAAATGAAACAAACACAATAATGCCCATGATTAACATAGATTAATTCAAGACCTATTAAATTCATCAGTTGGGGAAAGTTTTGTAACAATCTCAGAGCTTGTCAATGGTTGTACACTTGTAACCAACTTGACATGATTAAATTTAAGGGCATAGGAAATAAATGGGTTTCTCAGACGATTTCTCAAGAAGATGGTTTTCTCAAACTTTTTTCATACAAATTAAACAACCCCCTTTTTCATTCACTTTTACATGCTTTTATATGACCTTTTTCAATTCAAATCTCTTTTCCCCCAAAAACAAGAATATTCAAGGGAATACTTCTTTGTTACATGTTCATTCTAAAAATGGTATTCATGCACTTCATCTTATACTGCCAGGTGTTCAAAACATGAGTCATTTTCATGGACTCCACTTTTATCCGATAGGGATGGTTATTGTTTTTAACGAGTTACTTTAATCGCCCCCCTCATATATTGATTAAGCAATCATCTCAAATGATCTCTGAGCATTTCTAGATTTTTTTGACATGACACACACCTACGTTCATCTCTTGAAAACCTTCTTGGGCTTAGTGCACTTCACTTTTCATATTACTAGCTTAAATATTATACAGGATGTCTTTCAAATCACCATGATTTACCAATTCTACTTGTTTATACTTTCCTTCAGTCTTTAAATTTCCCTTGTGCAAACTGAGCAAGATCCCTCTTACCTCAGGGGAAATATTTTTCCAAATTGAAATATGTGTCTCCTTTGGGCTATAAAACTCAATTCTATTCCTTTGTAATTATTTATTTATTTTATAACTCGAGTATAGAAGATTCTACTAGGAGAAATGGAAAAGACACTCATGGCACACAGCCTAAAGGATATTTCCTTAGAAGATTTGAATCATATTTTTGACCTGAGTGGCCCGGATGAAGCTTTTGTTAGAGCCTTGTTCAAAGTGGAATGTGTAGGAGACACCAAAGGACCATTGACATATCAACGGATCTCGTATATCACTTTTAACCGGTTGATCAGAATCAATCCTGTGTTCACCTCCTTCCAAGTCATGTATTTCCATCTTTTTAGATGGGAGCACATGAAAATGCCTAAGGATTTGAAAATATACTATATTTAAAGGAGGCCTCAGTGTGTGTGCATAATTTTCTCAACTAAGTTAATGAAAATAAAAACTAACACCTAATAGTCTTTAATTAATAAAGTTAAAGCAAAATCTAAAGCACCATCAAGATAAGAGTTAAACAAGGTTAGACAATAACATTATTTGCATTTAAAACTTCCAAGCATGAATCAAACTAAGAATGAAAATTTGTCAAGAACCTCTACTCTTTTGATTAACAACAAAATTAAATGGACCTATGTAGGCCCCATGGAAATCAAAGTGGTTGTTTTTATTTCCAAGAACCTAGGAATGAGATCTTATCAATGTTGGGCTACAAGATCCTTTTGACACCTCCCATATGACCTAAGCACTTTGGCTAGAAAAAAAGGTTTAACTCTTCAAGTGGTCTATTTGTTATATTCTTTGCTTTTGTCTTCTCAAGGAATTCAGGTGTAAGTGTAAAGGTAGGAGGAGGGATCTTTATATAGCCCAATGGATAAAGGAACCACTACATCCCTTTACATGTGGGATAATAGGGATGTTGAGTTAGTTGTGGATAAGGGGGGTTTAGATAGGGTTGAGTTAACTTTAGGAGGGTTTGTTTGTCCTTTAGTGACTCATGTGGATAAAGGGGGCCTTTTAATTAATCAAGATGATTTAATTAATAGATGTGCAAGCTTATAAAATATTTTAGAGGAATATTAGCATGATTTAGACTATAGAAGGGGATTAAATCAATTGAATATTGATTTATTGGTTAAATGAAAGGGGATGCTAGTTAATTAATTAGTCTAGATAGTAAGGGAGATTAATTAACGAAAGGTCATTAATTAGGATATTTGTTGGATAGGTGACTTAATTAATTAGCATAGTGTAATTAATTAACGATGATAGGAGAGAAGATGAGCCCTTTTGATGAAATGTTACCAATTTATAGGAAAGGAGATAATTAGCACAATTTAAGTATTTAAATTACTCGGGCATAATTATGGGTGTCTACATTTTCCCCTCTTTGGGGTGGTGTAAGTGACACCACTTCAAAGATAGTAGACGGGTGAAATTTTGAAGGGATAGAAGAAAAATTAGTAGGAGGGAGAGATGCCCCCTCGAGTGTCAATGGGGTGATGAAGGAAGACGATTGACGATCGAAAAGGTGAGAAATAGATAGGAGAATGAGCAGGGGTAGAATGCCCCAGGTGAAGCAAAAGAATAGTGGTGAGAGGAAAGTGATGTAGAAGAAATATGGAGAAGTGGAGAGAAGAACTTAGCCTCTAGCCTTTGCATCGGAACAACTTCAATGTCATCATATTGCCAAAATATCTACATCATCGGTCCTTATGAAAAATATAAGCATACGACAAAAGTAGAATGACATGAAAATCCATACTATGAATGATTATCCATTGCTAAAAACACCAACTCCATGCAACATACAATAATGCAATGCAATATGAGAAGGAAACAAGATCATTTAACAAGGAAAACAAGTACGAATGCACATATCTAACCCAACAACAGTCAAGACAATTGTACAAATGTTTTGTTATCAAGTCTGAAGAGATCCACATGTTTGTGATTGATGACAAGGGTTAAAAATTATGCCCCGAGAAAGGATATATGCAAGGGGAAATGATAATGGACTCGGGTCCAAGTAAAAATATTTGTGCATAATGAAACAACACCGGAGTAATGAGAATGTGCCCCAAAGTATAGATGAAACAAGTATCTAGCTTTGTGAATGGTTGTGAATCCGATGATCCGCGATCTCGTATTAATCGGGGTATATGTGAAATAAACTATTAGGATATGGATATAATACAATGCGAAGACACAAGTTTTATCTGTAATAAGCGGAGTTACCTATTTTTGTAGGGTTTTTAACTTTTTTGGATTTTGTGAAAAAAATTACCTGTTTTTGAATTTTTGATTTTGAAGTGATATATATATTTGTTTTGTGTTTTCTAAAATGCGGTGGACAATAGAAGAAAATAGAAGAAATAGAATGAAGGGCCTAGGTGCAAGAGAAAATTCCCCATGGGAAGAAAGAAGCAACATGTGACAAATAATGTCCCTATATAGTGGAAAAATTAATAAAATAATTATTTACGAGAGTGTGGATAAGAGGAAAAATCACCTAGGAGAAATTAAATTGTCCTAGTGAGAAGAAAGAGGGACTAGAAGGCAAAAAATGCCCCTACATGGTGAAAAATAAAAGAAACATAATTATTATATTAAAATAATTATTCCGTGGTGATCAGAGGAGAAAACAATGGTCAAAACTAGCCTCAGGCATTCACAAAGTGGTGAAAATTAGGTTGATATACCCCACAGGGGTAAATCACCGTGACGATTCATTTTAATCGACCACTATTGATTTTTTACCGCAAGGCCCCATACGGCGATGAGTGATGAGGCTAGTATATGTCCGATTAATGTATAATATATGATCTCATCATAATCTCCTTTTGATTAAGTTTGAATGCATTTTGTGAATTTTAGTTGATCTAATATGAGTTAAGATGTAGCTATCTTTCTTTTGATTGATTTTGATCCTAATGTTAAAAACTATGAAATTCCTAACATAGTGTGTGTTTAAATTCATTTTTGTAATAAAGTAGGTCTAATCAGTCGAGGAAATGAAGTAGGTGGCGTTTAGTATGTTTTTGATAGTGTCTGTTCCTACACAACTTAGTTCTAGAACTTCCAAGCTAGTTCTAGAACTCCATCACACAGTCATCATTTAGTTTTGGAACTCAGAATTTAGTTACGGAATTTTGGACTTAGTTCGGAACTCCCGAGGAAAACTCGGAACTCTCACAGTTTTGATTCTTAATAATTTCTATGGTTCCAAAACTTCTCCAAAGTTTCGGAACCTGATGGGAGTTATCTATTTTAAACCACGTCTAGAAATTTTACATCTACAATCATGAAGGACAAGAATATTTTTGAATGCGAGATCCAGGAAGATTTATCCTATAACTATCTCGATCAATTGCCATCCGACTCAAAGCATCTATTCTGGGCATGATTTTATTTCATCAGAATCATTGAGACAACTGTGATTGAAAAATTTATATAAAGTAGACCTGCATTAGATAGAAATGAATTAATTAGAGATATAGAATAGAGAAAAGAAATAGATTAAGTATCCAGATCTAGTACGTTTTGTAATATTGAATGTTTTCATCAATAAAATAGCCATTCTGATTTGAGAGAATTCTGAGTTGTTAAAATCCTGATTCAAGGAGGAGCAAGGGCCCACTCCCCCAAGGACCAGGATATTTGTTTATTTGGTATTTATATTTCTTCAGCAAATAGCTTAGATCTGTTAATTTTATATTTCTTTAGTTCTTTTAGTTAAACTCTGTTGTATACTTGTTCCTGCAGGTGTTTAAATAAATCTTTATATTTCTTGCAATTACTTTCAAGCATTTTAATTTGAGTGTTTACTTTTAAAAGAAAGTGTGTTTATTTTCCAACAACAAGTGTGTTTCTTTTCTACACATTTTGTTTCCTTTCAGAAATCTTTTAGTGTGTTTTTTACTTTCAGCAAGTTTTCATAGTTTTATTTGAATAAGGTTTTACTAAGAAGTCCTTAAGACATTAAAGATATCCCCAGAAAATATAAAAATAGTTACATTTAACTACTAGATAGGTTAAATTACTCTTGTTGTACATAGCTTTAGACACACCCTGGTTTGATATGACATAATGAAAAAGTTGATTAAATGAAGGGAATGATGACACCCATCATTTTTGGCAGATTGCCAGAAACACTAGTTGGCATTTTCTAATTAAGTGTTAGCAAGAGCAACAAAACATACATCTGGTAGTTGAATAATCTTCCCTACTATATCACAAAATATATGAGTAGACTAAGAGACTCTGAGGGTAGATTCCTTCTAAAAAAATCTTCACAAGAATTCATAACATCCTCTAGTCAAAGTAAGGAAATTGATCAAGAATTGGAGGCACCACCATCCCCTATCAGACAAGAAATAGAATTGCCATTTTTGGAATTCTTAGATCAGTCACCTAAAGGGAGTAGAACTTTTAGGAGAAGGCTTATTACCCAAGATCCATTGAGGGTAATTTTTGATTCTCAATTGATTATTCAACCTCCTACTCCTGATTTTTCACCTTCCCCAAAGCATACAACTTACCACATTGATTGGGAGGAAACTTTAGAAAATATTTTTGAAATGGCATGAGAAGCTGAGGGAGTACCTGATAGGACCTTTACCTATCCAATCCAATTGGGAGATGATGACACATCAATGAAAAATATCTCACCTGCACATTTACCCACCTTCAGAGGGATGTCATCTAAAGATCCTAACCAATTTCTGTTTGAATTAAAGGTACTATTTTAGACCTATGATTATAAAATAGATCATCAAAAACTCAAGTTGTTTCCATCCACTTTGAAGGATGTAGCAATGAGGTGGTTCATAAGATTAACATCCATTTCTATTACCACTTGGGAAAAAATGGAGACTTCCTTCCTAGATAAATACCAGGATTATTGTAGAGGGAGAAATAGGAAGGAAGAATTCTTCAAAATCAAGCAGGAAGAGGACGAAAACATAGAAGACTATTTAGAAAGACTCCTCTTTGTTAGCAAACGATGTGGATTTTTTCTTATAGAGGAATTAAGTAAAACGCTTTTTTCTCAAAGGTTTGGATGACGAATCTAGAGAAGCCCTTAACTTGATAGGAGGGGTAGACATTGATCAAATAATAATGGATGGAATTAAAGAGATTTGTAGAAGCTATTCCAGAACAAGAGGTGGACCTATAAAAGGAAAATCGGTAAAAATTTGAATCCAGATATGAACAAACTAATAGATGAGTTAGCAAACTTTAAAACAGACATTTTAGTGTAATTAACCTCTACTATGGATGGATTACAAGCTAAAGCAAATTCCAAAACTAAACCATTGGCTATGTATTGTCCTAGATGCAAGAAGAAGCATGCATTAAGAGATTTTCCTTTAGATAAAATAGAAATGTGTCTTATATGTGAATCTAAAGAACATGATACTAATTTTTGTTCTTTACTTCCTATCATTAAAAATCAACTTAAACAAACTAGTGCCTCATCTATAACTGAAGAATTGAATTTTGTTTAGAGATAACCTAACCAAGGGCAGTTTATGCCAAGATCAGCTCCTAATCCATGGACAATGTCATGGGCTACTCAGGCAGTACCACAAAATTGGGGACAACCACCTTGGGTACCTCAACCAACTTGGAACCCTCAAGATTGGGAAAATCAAGCCTGGTATGCTCAGGGACATCAACAACCATGGGCTGGTCAAGGAAATCCTTATGCTTGGTCACAACCTAGATGGAACCCTAATTATTCCCGAGGAAGAACATATCCAAATTAGAATCAACGAGGCCATCATGGGATCCCCCGCACGAGAATTCACTGGCGAGAATGTATTCTAAACACAAATTCCAACACGCCTAGTAAAGCAAACCCTAGAAACAAACAAACAACTCTTATTTATGGAACAAAACCTAAAAAATCAGTTGATTTACATGCTATGGATTGTAAGGATATTCAAACTAGATCTAGGAAAATCATTAGCAGTCCACCCCTTTTAATCACTGAAATGACAGAAGAAAATGATAACCCTAGTATTTTTGTTCCAAAAGAGGATATAGAAAGAAAAGAAAAGGATCCAGATAGCAATACTATTGAGACTCCATTTCCTGAGAGATTCAAAGAAGATATAGAAATCAAGGAGTCTAAATTGGTTCAGGAATTAAGGAAATTGAATATTGAAATACCACTGTTATGAACAATTAAAGATATTCCAGAATTAAACAAATTGATCAAAATATTATGCATGAAAAATCCTGGAAGAAAGAAACAGTATCCCAAGACTATCAAAGTAGATGGGAAACTTGCTTATTTATTAGAAGTAATACTATTGCTTCCTAAATATATAGAGATCCTGGATGTCTGTTATTTCGTCTCTATAGGAAATAAAGATGTACATAATGTTTTGATAGATTTGGGAGATTTTGTCAATGTAATGACAATGGATACTCTGAAAACATTACCATTAATGGGTATACAACCTACTAATACCATATTACAGATGGTAGATCAATCTGTAGTAAAACCAGAAGGAATTATTGAAGACATTGTAGTTATGGTAGAGTCATGGGAATATCCAGTTGACTTTCTTATATTGCAGCCAAAAGGTAAAACATTGGGTTATCCCATTATTTTGGGCAAACCATGGTTAGCTACATTTGTTGCTTTGATAGATTGCAGGTTAGGTGATATGACAATCTCAAATGGTAAGAATTCTAAACAAATTTCCTTATATCCTACCACACAACCTTTTATTGACAGTCATGAACAATTGTGGGTTGATTCTCCTGAAACTAATAAGCAAAATTTGTCTTCTTTGGCTATGATCACATTGCAGGATCATGTAAGAGAAGTAGAAGAGATGATTAATCCACCATTGGATGAGAACCTGTTGTCTTCAGTGTAATTATAAATAGTTCCAGAACCCATGAAAATAGTTTCAGAACCCATGAACTTAGTTCGAAACCCACAAACTTAGTTCCAAAACCCGTGAACTTAGTTCGGAACCTACGGCTATAGTTCCGGAACCACTACAGTTAGTTCCAGAACCACGACAACAACAGTTCTCTTTGATTGAAAATGATTTCACTCCGGAGGAATGAGATTTCTCATGGGGAGAGGATGAATCAGTAGCTTCAGTTTCAAGTACATTAGGAAGTGGTGAATAATTTCTAGAAAGTAGCAGTGATGAGGAATTTGGCCTGCAAAGAGATAAGTATCATAATTCTCATTATTGTCCTTTTCCAGTATTTTATCTCAAGGAACTTTTGGAGATGTTGCTACATACCATATTTTGTTACCACATGCATGTCCAATAAATACTTTAATGAAACCATTTCCACAAATCATTTCATCACATATTGGAACCAAGCATGTTGAAATTCAACTAGGTAAAACTTTAAACATCAATAGTTGGTTGAAAGAGGATGAAGAAGATAAATTGTTTAATGTTCTAAAAAATCATACTGAACCTTTTGCTTGGGATTAAAAATATATGAAGGAGATTCATCTAAGTATCTCGCACTCATCACATATATACTGAAAACACTAAACCAGTTAGGCAGCCTCAAAGAAGGATTAACCCAACTTTACGGGATATAGTCAAACAAGAGATTGAAAAACTATTACAAGTAGGTTTCATCTACCCTATCTCAGATAGCCAGTGGGTATATCCTCTTGTAATTGTTCCCAAAAATAATGGAAAATGGATAATATGTGTTGACTATAGGGAAATAAACAAGGCCACAATGAGAGATTATTTTCCCTTACCATTCATAGATCAAGTCCTAGATAACCTTTCAAGTAAACAATACTTTTCTTTCTAGGATGGATTTAGTGGGTACAATCAGATTAGAGTTGCTTCGAGGATTAGGAAAAACTACATTTACATGTCCATGGGGAACCTTTTCCTATATAGTTTTACCATTTGGTTTATGCAATGCTCTTGCAACTTTCCAGAGAGTTGTACTTGTAATCTGTGTTGATCTAACAAATGATTTTTTGAAGTATATATGGATGAATTAACTATACATGGAGATACATTTGAAGATGATTTGATAAATCTAGATAGAGTGTTAACAATATGTGAACAACATAACCTATCTCTTAGTGATGAAAAATGTTTGATGATGGTGGATGAGGGAATTGTATTAGGACACCATATTTCACAAAAAGGAATTTAGGTGGATCAAAACAAAATTAGGATCATTTCAGATTTACCTATCCCTCAGACTCCCACAGATATCAAATCATTTCTAGGACATGTTGGGTACTATAGACACTTTATAAAATATTTTAGTAAAATTGTTGCCCCCATGTTTAATTTTCTAACCAAGGACTATGAATTTCTTTGGGATGAAAAGTGCCAGCATGCTTTTGAAGAAATTAAAAACAAATTAATCAGTGCCCCAATATTGAGAGGTCCTAATTGGGAAAAGCCATTTCATATTCAAACCAATGCCTCAAATTATTCCATTGGTGTAGTATTCAGACAAAAATATGAAGAAGGAAAGATGTATGCCATTTACTATCTTAGCAAGAATCTTACTCCCACTGAAAAGAATTACACCACCACTGAAAAGGAATTTCTTGTTGTAATTTATGCAATCAATAAATTCAGACATTATATTATAGGGTACAAGATATTTTGTATACACAGATCATTTAGAAATTAAGTATTTAATGAAAAAACCAGTGGTTGGAGGAAGATTAATTAGATGGTTATTACTTTTGCAAGAATTTGATATTACCATTGTGGACAATCCAGGTAAATCTAATGTGGTAGCTGATTTTTGTCAAGACTAACCACCATAGGGGAACAAGATCCGAGTCAAGGATAACTTTCCAGATGAACAACTATTTGCAATCTCAGCAAGTACACCATGGTTTGTTGATATGGAAAATTATCTTGCAACAGGAAGTTCCCTCCTTCTTTCACTAAGAAACAAATAAAGAAGTTAATTAAAACCAGTGCACAATTCAAATGGTTAAATGGAATTCTATTTAAGTGTGGTCCTAATTTTTTTGCACAAGTGTGTAAGAGAGGATGAAATCTTTGACATCCTTAGAGCATGTCATGATGAACCAAGTGGAGGACACTATTCAGTAAAAAGAAAATCTCATAAGATACTTGGCACTGGTTATTATTGGCCATCTCTGTACAAGGATGTGAAAATATATATCAAGAGGTGTGATCCTTGTCAAAGGATGGGATAGCCAACTTTCACCAATGAAATGCCTCTTCAGCCTCAAGTTACTGGTTGAGCTATTTAAGAGATGGGGATTGGATTTTTTGGTCCCTTTAATCCTCCTTCACAAGGGAAGGAATATATTCTTGTATGTACTGACTATGTGACAAAATGGGCAGAAGTGCAGGCATTGACAAATGCCACTGAGGAAGTAGTTGTTGATTTCCTTTGGAACAGAATTATGATCAAGTTTGGAGCACCAAGGAGCATAGTTTCATATCAGGGACCACAATTCATGTCTAATATGATCCAAGCTTTCACAAGGTATTACCAAATCAATCATAGGAAGTCATCTCCTTACCATCCATAGTCAAATGGACAAGTTGAAGTAAAAAACAGAGAATTAGAGAACATCCTTACCAAAATGGTTGAAGCTGGGAGAAAAGATTGGGTAAAGAGACTACTGAAGCTGTCTAGGTGTATAATATACTTGGAAAACTACAACAGGGTTTTCACCATATGAATTAGTCTATGGGAAAAATCCCTTGTTGCCCATAGAATTTGAACTTCAGACATTGAGGACAGCAGTGAAGGTGGGAATTGAATTAAATGTAGCTCAAAAAGAAAGAATCCTTCAACTCAATGAGTTGGATGAATTAAGGTTGGAAGCACTTCAGCAGATAGAGATGATTCAAGAGAAATGGAAGCAATGGCATGACATACATATCAAGAAAAGGCAATTCAAAGTAGGATACTGGGCATTACTTTCTGACTCTAAGTATCAACAGTTCAAGGGAAAATTGAGAACTAGATGGTTGGGACCTTGTCAGATTGATCAGATTTTTGACAATAGTTCTATTCAATTACTTCCCATTGATGGCGTAGTAGCAGAACACTCTGGTCAATGGACATAGGTTGAAACTCTACAGAAGCCTCCCACTAAGAATGAATTTTTAGGAAGATTGAAGCAAACAAATAATTTGATCATATGGAAGAACTCAATTCTTCCAAAATGATCAAATAATCAGATGATAGATCTAGAATAAAGGGAAGAAGATGAAAACCAGCAAATGACGTCTTCTTCCAAAAAAAAAAAATATAAAAAATATAAAAATATCTCTCAAGGTCAATTGAAAACCAGCAAATGGCGGTTGACCTCTTTTTGGCTAGTTCAAATAAAGGAATTCTTTTGAATTCCAGCTATCTTATCTAATCATGTTTTGTTCCACTTGTAGGAATGACGAGTCATCATAGCAAAAGGCTTACATCATCAAGGATGGTAATTACCTTTTTAACTTATTTAGGGTTGATTAAATTTTTGCATGTGTGATGTGACTTAATTTAAAAGTAGGTATGATGAGTCATCTATTTATACATTATGATTACAAGTGTGTAATCATGATATTGATTTGGATGGAATAAGTGGTGGCATGGTTATCATTAGTAATCATTATTGCAAACATCAAGTGAGATAAATATTGTAGAATTATCTTGAGGAAGGAGCAGTGAATTGATTTTGTATTCTGTCAGCAAAGAACAGAGAATTCAAATGTTTTGTAGCTAAGAACTAAGGTTCCACAACTAAAAACATAGGTTCCATAACCAAGCCATTAGTTCCGCAGCTAAGGAGAAGGCCTACAACCAATTCACACAAAATCAAGGGAGATAGAACTCAAGCTGATATGGGGATTAAGAAGAAATCAGAACCAGAGGATGATTCCCAGCTACTCATAGACGAAGAAGTAGCATCCATCTTTGAGCATGCAGGATGGCTTGAATTCTGAAGAAATTTTCAAGGCATAATGATGAATTGGTAAGAGAATTCATCATAAATCTAGAACAGTCTAGAACAAAAGTAAGAAATGTCTTTATTCCTTTTTCTGTAAATACTATAAGTAATGTGTCTGGAGTACCCATTGTTCATGTCCCACAACCTGTAAAGGGGACTTTGAAAGAACTGGTAGAAGTCTTGCTGCAAGAAGAAGAAGCTAAACCCCAGTATATCTATAATACAAAGAAAATCATAAAAGGGGTCAGAAGGGCTAGTTTTCCCAAACCCTTTGATAGGGTTACATTTTGGATAGTAAAATATTTAACTTGTGACGGTCAATTTGGGTCTGTGGGAAAAGAAGTCTTAAAAATGCTCATATATCTAAAGTATGGAGCCACCAAGCTGAATACATAATAAACCTCCCAAGGTTTCTCTTTGATTCCATTCAGACCATGGCTCAGAGATATTCTTGGGGTGTTGGAAAAATTAGGCATCATGGTCTAATTCACTTGATATGCCAACACCATTTCCTGTCAAAAAATAATGGAGAAGAAATTTGGGACAAGTTTCTTGGCAAGTTCAAGAAAAACCCTAATATTATCAGAAGGACAATTCCAGCCCCATTCTCTCCTTCAGCTAATCTAGAAATTGATGCCCTGTAGAAGGATAGAGGGAAATGGAAAGAGAAAACATACCAAGGAAAATAAGGTCGGTGAGGAAGATAAAAATAGTAGATCCTTTCTTTGCACTGTGAAGGAAATTCCTTCTTCCACAATAGCTTCAGAAGAACCAATATTTGTCTCTGACGGTGATAGCTCACCCACACAAGAACCAAAAAGAATAGTAAGAAGAATTTCTAGAGGGAAATTCACTACTAGGCATGTTGAACTTCCCTAGATAAGAAAAAGTCATAAGAGGTCAAGGGGAACTCCAGAAGTAAGGAGTGAGCAGGAAAGGATGGAAGAGGAAGCTGCTGACATTTTGGGCAGTATGGCCATGACTCCACCTAGGCCAAGTCATGCTGAAATGGATAGAGGAGAAGAGAGATTTGATGATCAATATTTTTAGGAGTTGGCTGAACCTTCAGCAGTTCCACATGAAGAAGAAGAGTTGGCATCTAGGATAAGAAAAGGAAAATTTCCTTTAATAGAGGAATAATTCCAAACTCCTCAAATAATTTTAGAGGAAGAGGAAAGACAACAAATTAAACATGCTTTGTTCTTGTCTAGAGTAGAGCTTATCATCAAAGAAAAAGATGAGGAATTGGAATTCCTCAAACTTCAATTGGAACAAAGGGAAATGCTCATTGATGAGCTAACAACTCATCTTGAATTGGCAGAACCGAGGAATTATCAAAGAACTAAGAAGCAATCGATAGAAAAAGAGGAAGAGTTTCATACTTCTAGAAAAAGCAGTGTTGTGTCCCTGCCTTTGCTGAGACTAAGTTGACCTATTTTCCACTAAAACAACAATGGGGTGATATTTGCAGAGATCTTAGAGAAGCCAAAACATCAAATGAGGAATTAAAGACCAAGATGGAGGAAGAGATGAAGGAAAGAAATGAATGGGAAGAAAAATTTTATGAGGAAGGAAATAAATATAAAAGTCTTGGCAAAATTCATATGGTTTATATTATGAGTGAGAAATCGCTCTCCGCAGAGACCTTCTCCTGCATATAGTGTGTTTTTGGAAGAGTAGTTCATTCTCTGGCAGTCGTCAATAATTGCATGTGGGCTTCCACATGAACTACAAGATGACTCTAAATTCATGGTAGCTTATTCTCTATCCATCCCTGAACATAAAAATATCCTATGTGAATTTTATCTTTGCAATTATATGCTACAGAAAAATACAGGATTTATGATTAACTTATATGTATGGGAGATCTAGCTCAATGCATTTATCTCTTTTTACAAAACAAAATTACATGGAAGGAAATAGAATATGATTTTTTATTAAAATTCAGCTCAACAGACCTCTGCATGAGAGCTCATTATGGTAAACCTTCTATCTTCCTCACACATTTTAGAACTCATGCCTTTGATAAGAGATTCAAGACACATTACCTTGTTATTCTGCAAAAGAGTATTGATGCCTTCACCTCCTATGAGGAGGAAAAATTTGAACATATTTATGAAGGATGCTCAAAAAGGTGGGAACTCCTTACTATTTCTTTGAAAAGAAGGGAAGTAATTTCCCTACAAATCTGATATGGAGTTTAGAGAGGGCCAAAGCATTATGCACAATAATTCCCCAAGTCAATGAAACCTACAGCCAAATATGGATGGGAATGTGAATGAGGCCACCTCTACTTCTCACCCCCATGTCTCCTTGGTAGAATAGAGAACCTCAAGACCCTACTAAATTTAAAAATTGGGAGAGGAAAATTAAAAAAGGAGCTGGGTACAGAAATCTGTAGCTTAAGCATTGGAAAATTTAGTTTCAACTATTTGATCGAGAAATCAAGTGGAATGCAGAACATATGATCCCACTTTTGAAGAATGAGTTTGTAAAGGAACTTACAAATAAGTAAGTTTGGGGGAAATGATGAGGCTAGTATATGTCTGATTAATGTATAATATATGATCTCATCATACTCTCCTTTTGATTAAGTTTGATTGCATTGTGTGACTTTTAGTTGATCTGATATGAGTTAGGATGTAATTGTCTATCTTTTGATTGATTGTGATCCTAATGTTAAAAACTATGAAATTCCTAACATAGTGTGTGTTTAAATCTAGTTTTGTAATAAACTAGGTCTAACAAGTTGAGGAAATGAAGTGGTGGCGTTCAAGTATGTTTTTGATAACGTTTGTTCCTACACGGCTTAGTTCTAGAACTTCCAAGCTAGTTCGGAACTCCATCACACAATCATCATTTAGTTAGAACTTTCGGACTTAGTTCCAGAACTCCTAGGGACAGCTCCGAACTCTCATAGGTTTTGGTTCTTAACAATTTCCTATGGTTCTAGAACTTCTCCAAAGTTCTGGAACCGATGGGAGTTATCTATTTTAAACCACATCCAGAAATTTTGCATCTACAATCATGAAGGATGAGAATATTTCTGAACACAAATCCAGGAAGAGTTATCCTACAGCTATCTGATCAACCACCATTCGACTCAGCATCTATTTTGGGCATGATTCGATTTCATCAGAATCATTGAGACAACTGTGATTGAAAAATGTATATAAAGCAAACTGCATTAGATAGAAATGAATTAATTAGAGATATAGAAAAGAGAAAAGAAATAGATTAAGTATCCAGATCTAGTACGTTTTGTAATACTGAATGTTTTCATTAATGAAATAGTCATTCTGATTTGAGAGAATTTTGAGTTGTTAAAATCCCAATTCAAGGAGGAGCAAGGGCCCACTCCCCCAAGGACTAGGATATTCGTTTATTTGGTATTTATATTTCTTCAGCAAATATCTTAGATCTGTTAATTTTGTATTGCTTTAGTTCTTTCAGTTAAATTATGTTGTATACTTTTTCCTACGGTGTTTAGATAAATATTTATATTTCTTATAATTGCTTTTATGCATTTTAATCTAAGTGTTTACTTTTGAAAGCAAGTGTGTTTCTTTTTGCACGGTGTGTTTCCTTTCAAAGCAAGCTTTCAAAGTGTGTTTTTACTTTAGCAAGTTTTCATAGTTTAATTTGAATAAGGTTTTACCAAGAAGTCCTTAAGACATTAAAGAGATCCCCCAGAAAATATAAAAATAGTTACAGTCAATTACTAGATCAGTTAAAGTACTCTTGTTGCATATAGATTTAGACACACCCTTGGTTTGATATGACATCAACAATAAGTTGATTAAATGAAGGGAATAACGACACCCATCAATGAGGATGATGGTGATCACATGGGACCGATTGAGATGGGAAGACACACCGAGGGTGCAAGTGGTATACCGACAATGGCATCTTTATGAGTACTCAAACCCTTCTTGTTAAAATTTGTAATTAATGCCCTATAATTAGGAATTAGGTTTAGGATTCATGTCGGGCATGCATGCACACTAAAGGTAGCACAGTTTCTTATTTAGGGTGTAGGTTCCTTAGGGTAGATGCTCGTATGTGTAGGAACACTCAAACACATACATGCACACGTGCATGTGCGAGATACGTCGTGCATGTGCACACACTAAAAGGGTAACACATAGATATAGGGTTTATACACATGCAAATGCATAGGGATATGACTGATGACACAAGCACTAAATGAGTTGCACACATACCCAAAAGGGTGCGTAGGTGCACCACCCAATGGAGGATAGATAAGAAAATGCCAAAAATATGGCATTTAGAAGAAAATTTTGGATTTTTGGGTTAATCCTAAAAAAAAGATATATAGATTTTTAGAAGAAATGTTAGTGACTAATGATTGGATTGACTTTTGCAGAGATGATTACCAGTGCTTCAGATGCGGAAGTGTCATTCACGAATTGTTGAGCTGGAGGGGAGCATGCATCGGTGAGATCATCATGTAGTAGCCATTCTTCTAGAGGTAGTGGGCCTAGGCCCCATGTCTCGGATGCCTTCCATCATGCTGGATCATGGGTTTCTTACTACTGCTGGCTAAGTGGTGGCATAGTCAAAGTCAGTGCTTCCGACTCCCTATGGGAGAGATGATCGTTACTTTGGAGGACGTGTGGTGGATTCTATACATTCCCATCCTGAGTACACTAATTAAGTACACTTCTAATGCCGGGTAGATCAGGGTAGATGTCAAAGAATTATTTGATCAAGATGATATACCACATGATGTTATGATGGTTGTGTTTCACGAGTGCATTTCTGACCCTCCACTGCACCGAGGGCCCCTATATGTTATGGCACTTATCAGTGGGTTTTTACTCACTGATAAGACTAGGACATATTTTCCGTGAGGGTTGATGACATTGGTACATGGGATCTTTAGTGGTGAGTTCTATTCTGGGGACAATGTATACTAGCGCACTTGTACTAAGACTTACATCTTATTACTTACCACCTGTCAAAAGATGGTGGGGCCTACCTCTCTACTATAGATTTGGTAATGGGACCACATTGCTATTAGGCACCCCATGGGCATGCTTCATGTTTGAGATCCAGAGGAGCCATCTTACATGGCATGGGTATCAGTAGGTGGTGATGTACAAGGCCACCTAGGTAGCTTATACAAGTACCGGTGAGAGTTCGATGATTTTCTGAAGAGAGATATCATATGGAGACCCTACAGGCACATTTAGTGGCCAGAGGATGTTGTAGAGCTTAGTGTTTGCATAGTAGAGCATTTTCTCCTTGGCAGTCGGAGCTATATCATCGAGCTATATAGGGTTGACAGATGCCAGTGATAGCTAGGCATGGTACAGGGGGTTCCACAGCTAGACATATGGTATTCCTGTAGAGACTCGAGAGAGGTAGAACATGGGGCCACATATACATGTGACCTGAGCCAGGGAAAGTTTCTTACAGGTGGCCCCATAGGTATGTGATCCAACACTACAAATTATAGATCCGGGAACTACCGTGGATTACCAAACGTGGTATGTGACTATTTTACCCCGATGTCTGACTATCCCAGAGGAGGCCTGGGTAGCAGGTGCTAGACCACCGAGAGAGATTTGGCATGGTGGTGATTAGAGAGAGGGTGCGACAGGCCATGACCCAGAGGATCCATTTGATGGATTACCCCATGATGAGTAGGGTACTACATAGATACAAGGATTGAGGCCACAAGATCCGGGACAGGCACTAGCACGCTTCCAAGAGCTAGAGTACTAGAGTAGAGACAGTCATCCGAAACACCACAAGGATCGGCCCTAGTGGCACAATCGGTGGTATAGGTAGCCACCCCACAACAATAATTACAAAGTAGGATCTAGTAGAGAGAGACCACGCAAGAGTAGAGAGAGACAAGGCCCGATCCCCGAGTGTGATAGCGACACGAGTTGAGCGAGATCGAGCTTAGACTCATTTTTGACAATATCTCGGAGAGCAAGATCGAGCTCAGGCCCAGCTATCCCAGGAGGATATAGTGTTGTACACTTTTAGTAGATATGATAGATGCCCTCATAGATGGCTCAGATGATAAGCCTATATCAGCAGATGTATGCCTAACTGTAGCCCATTATATTAGAGTGAGATAGGCTCAAAGTAGATAGCGTAGTGGGCTAGGCCAAGCTTTCCCAAGCTTCAGAAGAGATAGTGTCTTACCGACACATAGATGGTATAAGTGTGACTGCCTAGACACATAGAGATATGGTTATAATAAAGGTAAGAGCCTCTTATTACAGGTCCTTATACTTTGAGGTAGTTCTAGCTGAGTTGCGAGTGCCCTCCTACATCCAGCATTCCAGTAGAGGGACTAGATCAGAGAGGCCTTAGGCCTTAGTGGAGAAGCCACGAGGATAGCTAGGGTGACCGAACGATTTTCTCACTATGCCACCACCATAAGATAGACCAGCCACCCCCTATGAGGGATTGAGTCATCCTTGATTTTATCTTATTGACAAACATGCCTCTTGACTAAGGCCCTTATTCTTTGATAGATGTATCATCTTTTGTATGCCTCAGATGAAGACATTTTGATGTATCTTTGTAGTTATGTATATCTATCATTTTTGAGATAGATACATCACACATGTATTATATGGACATTTTTGACATAACATATGTGTTTATGAGATGGACATTGTTTGTTATTTCCTGATTGAGTATATGGATAGACAGATGTGTTTATGATGTTAGATGATTTGATTTTATAGAATATGTATCATGATTTTGTAGATGTATCGCATGTGTTTTGATTTCTAGATGATTGATCTTGTAGAATATATCAAATGTGTTTGTTTATGTGATGCACCATACTTAGTGGACAGGATGACACGATGATATGGGTGAGGGGGATATATTTTGATATTTGAGATCCCTCTTGTCCCCATTTGATGATACGATATGTGATGATTAGCTTAACATTCATGTATGATGTATACTTAGTTTTTTCTTGATATATGATGTATAGATGATGTTAGATGTGATGATATTGATAGTAATGTGATGATGTGATAACAAAACAATGCACATATAACAAGCAAACACAATCAAATGCCCATAAAGAACATAATGAATAGATACAACAATGTATCATGATTCACCAGCATGTAAAAACATACCTCAATTTACACAAGTAAGAATAAATCTAATCTAATCAAGAAAAGATGAATCCTAACAAAGTATGCCCAAGCAACAAACAACACAAATGTATAAACAAGCAAAGCAAGAAACAAGACAATGCAAGGAAACTAAAGTAAATACTTTTGCAAGATTTTGTTTTATGAAACAATTTTCTATTGTTTAGGGTGTTTGTGAAGCAATTTTCTATTGTTTTTGTGTTTTGTGAAAAAAATTTCTATTTTTTTGTTTTGTGAAACAATTTTCTATTGTTTTTGTGTTTTTCAAGAAATAATTTTCTATTGTTTTTGTGTTTTGTGAAACAATTTTGTATTCTTTTTGTGTTTTGTGAAACAATTTTCTATTGTTTTTGTGTTTTGTGAAATGATTTTCTATTGTTTTTATGTTTTTTGATAAACAATTTTCTATTGTTTTTGTGTTTTGTGAAACAATTTTCTATTTTTTTGTGTTTTGTGAAACAATTTTCTATTGTTTTTGTGTTTTGTGAAATAATTTTCTATTATTTTTATGTTTTTTTGGAACAATTTTCTATTGTTTTTGTGTTTTCCTAACACTTTTCCATAGCTATGCACAGGTATCCAAGAAAGCATGGATTCCCTCAACGTTAGATGGGGAATATATGAGGGAATATGCCACACACTTATACATAGGAAAGTGAAGTCACAGAAATACCCATAGCGTAAGATGGGGAATAAACCAAGACCATGCCCCTCACAGACAAATAAAAGGAGACAAAGCTAGATCAAGGCTTGACAGGATTGGGCCCACATGGAACCTCAGAGGTAGATGTGGAACTAGCCCTAGGCTAAGTAGAAATACCCTTCAGATGCAAGATGCTTGTGAATAACGAATCCTCCCAAGGCACCGGAAACCGGTTTTCACCCAAGGACCTATCCAAAGTGCCACAATTGTGTGGTTTTCACTTATGGATGACCTGTTTTCTCTTTTCCTTTTTCTTTGCTTTGGATTTTTTGTATTTTTATTATTTTACCATGTCTTTTTATTTTACGCCATGTTTAAGCATATAACCGCTTAAGATACATGGCATTCATGGGCTTCATGGAGCTCATCACCACCGAGGTAAGCAAGTTTGTATGCTCTTGTGCCATATTTGGCCTCTATAACATAAGGTCCTAACCAATGTGGTTCAAAATTTACTTTCTTTTCTCGTTCTTCCCTTGTGTTGAACTGATTCTCCTTCATGAACAAATCGCCAACCTTAAAGCTGGAGAGGTATGATTCTCTTATTGTAATTTCTATAGACTTTGTTTTGATACACTTTGAGGTGATTAAGGGCGTAGATGCACTTCTCGTCTATGAGCTCTAACTCAGCCAGCCTAGCCACCGATAATCTTCATCTTTATCCAGATAATACCTAAGAGATATTCTTTGGGAAGGAAGCTCAATTTCTAGTGGGATGATATATTTCGTCCCAAATATGAGAGAATATGGTGTCACACCGTAGGAGTGTGAATATAGGTCTTGTAAGCCCAAAGAGTTGGGTGGATTTGTAAATGCCAATTATGACCTGTTTTACTTACCATTTTCTCCATTATTCACACCAAAGTATTATTTGTGGCCTCATCCTATCCATTACCTTGGGGATAATATGGTGTAGACCATTTTAACTTGATTTGGAACCACTGACAAAGACCCTTTACAGTTTTATTCTTGAATGACTTTCCATTATCAGTAATAATGGCTACAGGAATGCCATACCGGCAAATGATATGATTCATGATGAATTTGGAAATCTGAGCTCTTGTTACATAGGTTAAGGGGACAGCTTCCACCCACTTGGTAAAGTATTCAGTAGCCGTGATGATGTGGGTATGACCATCAGATGAGGTAGGGGTAAGCTTCCCTATCAAGTCAAGTCCCCATTTAGAAAATGGCCATGGGGTAGTGATGGGTTGCAATGGTTGTGATGGAGCATGGATGAAATTTCCATACTTCTGACAAAGTACACATTTTCTGACATAGTTGCAACAGTCGGTTTCCATGGTAGGCCAATAGTAGCCTACTCTTAACAATTTCTTGGCCAAAACCATTCCATTAGTATGTGCTTTGTGTTGGTACCATTTTGAGCTTACACCATGTTGACTTAAATTTTCAAATTTGTATATGCTCAAAAATGTTTTATACTTTGATTTGATGGTCTATAGTTCTTCCCCTCCAGTTGAAATGCTTTAAAAATTCTCACAAACTTCTTGTTTTTCCCTAATTTGAAAGAATAATCCAAGTTTGCCCTTTTTTGTGCCCTATTTTTTCCAATTTTACGAGCTATGTCATTTTTCCTTTTCTAGATTGTGGAAAACTGAAATTGATCAAATCATACTTGTTTGTATTTGAAAATCCAAATCCTAGATTGGGAATGTTGTAAAAAACATGGTTTAGTTGATTTAAAATCAAAAAATCTACCATCCTTGGTGAAAAAATTGAATTCTAGGGAATCATTTGAATTTTTTTGCCTTTTAACGGTCATACGGGCATCATTTTCCCATCAAATTCATCCTCAGAAGGTATTGGAAACGTGGCGGGTTTTCATTGGCTAAGGAGCGATGGGAAATGTTTCTAACTTGTCATTTTTTTATTTTTGGCAAAGTGGCAAATTTGGCTCCACGGCTCTACCTTTTTCAAAGTTGCCTATGTGGCATTTTCTTATTGGTTGAGGAGAGGCAGGGAATCGGATATCCTTTGAAAATTTTGGATTTATTTTGTAAAATTTCCTAAGTCAAAATTTTGCCCAAATCCCATGCAACCAACCAAAAGCAGACATGTGTCCTAAAAGTTTCAAAATGGAGGAGCGCGCGGATTGGGGACTTAGATTTTAACTCTATTTTCAAAAAATTGAAAAAATCATTTCTAGCCCCACTCCAATCAGAGGAGGCCATGTGGCGAGTTTCTTGGGCGAAGTAAGGGATGCGAGTGGCGAGAAGAATTTTGTTGTTTTTATGTTTTCAGCTCAAAGTGTTGAAGTAAATTTTTGGCCCAAAAGCCCTTGGCCAATCACAACTAAACATGTGTCCATGAAGGGTGAGAGGGAAGTGCGGGCCATGGAGGGAAATGGGGAATTTTTCCCCTTTTGGCAAAAGGAGTTAAGGTAAAGTTTAAGCCATGGGCCCGCAAGCAAATCAATGAGCGGCACATGGTAGGCAGAGCGGATCGGCGGGCCAATGGAGGCAAGAGGGAATTTTTTCCCTTTTGCAAAAAGGGCTCAGAATCAAAATTTGGAGCGCTAGCCAAGGAGACACATGGCGAGGGAGAAATCGGAGGTGTGGGCCCACGGGAAAAATGTGAAAATTTTCCAATTTTCCAAAAAAGGTCAAAATGTGTAGAATTGAAGCACGATCCCAATGGGACCCACCATGTGCCATGTGTCAGCTCCAAAATTCAAAGGTGGAGGGTGGGGAAAAAATGAAATTTTTTCCAAATTTTCAAAAGGTCATAAAGTAAATGTTTTAAAATTGGGCCCAATCCAATCATTTTTTACCACGTGTCTAGCCTTATCCAAAAAATTAAAAAGGTAACTCAAGCTTATTTCTAAGTCCGCATCTTCCACGTGGAGGGCCAAGATTAAAAGATGGATAAGATCGACGGTTGTTGTGCATCCATTTGTTTTGACCGCCATGGGAGCTCCAGGAAGCTTGGAATCATGATTTTTGCATCAAAATTCATCAAATTTATAGTGATTTTGTGTCGTCTTGGCCTTCCAGGATCATTGGCATCACTTTCATGGCTTAATTCTTTGATCTAAGGTGGTTTTGAAATAAATTTTGCCCTAATCCATCCAAAAACGTGAAATGACAAAATCAAAAGTTGTAGAGGTAATTTGAAAAGGTAAAAATGTGAAAATGATGAGTAAAAGGTGTTTGCATGCCTCAATGATGAAAAACATGCCTCTAGGATGGATAATGATCTAGATATTTGTAATGATTTAATCTTTTTAGGCACACCTGGCAACTGCGAATGTTTTTCTGTTTGATGTCATTTTCATTGAATCATGAGGATTGTTTTGTAACAAACTTGATCCCATGGCATATTCTTTGCTTGGGAAAGAAGGCTCCAATGTGGCATGAGGTATATAATGCATTTTGGAGAAATTGTAAAAAGAGAAAAAATTAGAATTTCACGGGAAAATCTGGGAAGAAGCCCATTCTCTGAGAAACCGCCTGAGAACCATTTCTAATTCCCTTTTTGCATCATATTTTTATCATGTTGAGTTGGTTTCAGTTGTAAAGCCATCAACAATCTCTGAGATTTTTCTTATAACATTACCCTGTTGATAGATTTGATCATTCCTAGATTATTTTGTGTTGTCTCTTAGTAAAATTTGCATATACTTATGTTTCAGAATGTTTTCAATTTGTGTTTCTTATTCATTTTGTAGTCTTGTGTTTAAAATCTCTCTTGATCATACATGGTCTCATTTCTTGTTGATATTTTAGTGGCATCTGCAATCTCACATTTAGAAGAGCTTTCATCGATAAAGAGATAAACATATTCAAAATCATTTAACCTTCCTTGAATTCTAAGATGGTTTGTAAACCTTTGGGTGCACCTTAGGTCATGATAAAATAGAGATTTTTGGATACATTGTTAGTTCATCTGCTTCAAGCTTTTGTGGCAGGTTGTCAAAGATTGTGTGGAAGAGTGCAGATATGGGCCTCCTTTTGGTGCACATATCCTGGTTGAAGGAGTACCTTAACCCCTTTGAAGCATTCTATTGTTTAGGTGTTACAAATTTCTAGAAAGGTATTCAAATAATTTGGTAATTTCTGGTTAGTCTTATCTAAAATATCCCACCAAAATTTCATTCAGAATAACTAATCCTACCCCATACTACCCCTGCATTACATTGTGTGTCAACAAAAGAATACAATCCATTTACAAAAATACACAAAGCAAATCAGGATCATACCATGTCTCTAGCAGCCTCAACCTTGTCTTGAAAGCATTTCCATCATTTAGTAGTGACAACTCTTTTGAGTTTGAATAATGGAAGATTGATTATGTTTTCCCAATGCCATATCCATACAATATGCATAGTATAAGGATATATCCACCTCCTTCATAAAACAAAGGCTGCAGTATAGGTTCTCTTACCTTAGTTCAAGGGCACAACCTAAAATAGTGAGGGTTAGATCAAAATCCTTTCAAGGTGTTACCCAGTCCTTTAGAGCCCGAGTGCCAACAAGTCGATAGATTGCTCCCAGCCTACAAAATGACATATAAATCATCTATCTACCTCTGAGTGTCTTGCAAAATCCATTATGCTACTCAAGTTGTGAAGGAGATTAAATCCGGGTACCAACACCCTAAATGGCGCCATTGTCAAGGAATATTATTATGTATTTCAGTGTTTGAGATCCTGGTAATACCTCTTCGTGCTTTAGCCCATTAGACAACATTTTTGGCAACTCTATTGGGAACTTGTTGAAAATATTTGAGATATCTCAATGCATATCAAACCCTCGGTAATGTCCTTTACAAATTATGCATGTAAATACATTATTGAAGCATCATTTTATAATCATATTTGTAAGGATTAAATGAAGGTTATAAGTTCTACCTACAATTTTATTAGTTTCAGTAGTGGTTGCACCTTATTTACATTTGTGGTTGATTGATTCAAGAAAGGAAGGTCTGATCTATAAAGTCTAGCAAGATTTTTAGTGCTGATAAGTATTTGACAGAGTATTTTAGTGCATTTTCACAACTAGGGTGAAAATCCTTAGTGGCGACTCCATGCTATTCTAATATTGATAAATACTAGTGTCTTACCTTTCTATCATTTACTTTTGTGTTGCTAATCTCTACAAAACTAGAAGGAAGAAGATCTCTCTTCCTTAGAGACTCTGCTAAGAAGTTGTTTACAGATTCAAGGAATTCAGAGTTGGAAGGGAGAAGAGTTTGGAAAGTTGTTAAAGGTCAAACATCAGGTAAAGATATATCCATTGGTGAGAGAGATCAGCATTTGGTAGAGGATTATCACTCTTCTTCCAGTGATTTTGATTCAAGCAATCCTCTCATAAACTTTTTTGCCTCAGCTAGTGAAGGTCTTTCTATTATACCAAGTGAGTTCCTTCTCTAATCTACACATCTGTGTTTTAATCCAAATAAAACTTTCTAAGAAAGTCAGCACTTAGAGAATACCAGTATTTTGAATCACATTCTTGAGTCCCAAAGACCTTGCACTCCTCATCACCTTATTTCACCTCCAAAATCACCTCCACCTGACAATATGGCTCAGCCTAGACCTCTATTTGTTGTTAACACCTTTGGTCATATAAATTTTAGAGGAATGGTTGGGTATCTAAATGTTTTCCCACAAGATGTGAGAAATAGTTTACCAAAGTTTCAAGGTAACAATGCTATGATTGGAGATCAACATCTCAAACTTTTTGTTAACATGATGGAAGACTTTGAGATAGAGTTTGAAGATGTGTATGTAAAATTGTTCATCCACACCTTAGAGGAGGATGCAAGGGATTGGTATAAGGCTCTTCTGATAATTCCATTGATTCATGGGCAGAGATGAACAATGCATTTAGACTATAATATGGAGACAAGACTGATCCTAGATTCCTCTTGTATGAGTTTGAGAATATCAAGAAGAATCCAAATGAAATGGTTCATGATTTCAATACAAGGTTTAATAAAACATTGAGAATGCTACCTATTATTTTAAGTCCTTGTGATGAATCTTGTTTAATCAACTATGCAAATGCATTTGATAAAAAGGCAGCTAATTACTTGAGAGACAAAAACCCTACAAATTTGAGGCATGCTTTTACCATGGCACTACAGATTGAAAACAATATTAAATCCATTGGTAAACCTCTCAAGAGGGATGGTGTGAAGTTGATAAACCCTTAAAAACCTCAAGTTATCAAGGGTGTTGATTTGGAGAATGTTGTCAAAATTTTGGCAAGGGTTGTCAAAGAAATTTCATACAAATTAGCCCGAGTTGAGAAAGGAATTGGCCAAAGTTCACAAGGTTAGCAAAGAGCAAAAACCATGATAGATTTTGTAATCATCCTAGGGGTAATCAAAGACAATATGATAGAGGTAAAGTACCTATGGGAGGGGGAAATAGATAACCCCAAGCACGTGAAAGTAGATTGGTTCCTGACCATCTAAATTTCAGGGTTGCTACTATTGATGAAGTTGCTGATATGGATTGGTGTGATAGATTTTTTCTTCCTCGTCCTCCATGTGAAATGGACCAGCAAGTTAGTGAGGATGATAATGAGGATGGAACTAATGATGACATTTTTATGTTGGGAAGCTCTTCAAATTCACAACAAGCAAAGCAACATCAATAGAGGTAAGTGCAAGGACTACTGCAACCTTTTGGGATAGCATAAAGCGGGTACCACTTCTTTATCTTTCTCATACTCATGATGTAGATGTAGTTTAGGCATTTTAAATTCCTAACAATGACTTTGAATACCTAAGAGCATTGATGATTAGGAAATATTATGGTGGTATCCCTTCGGAGGAAGATAGACAGTTGTTAATGAATGTTGTTGTTGGTCAAGAGAAAGAGTATAATACTAGAAGCAAAGTTGTTAAAGGAGTTAGTCCTCAAGCCAATCCTAAGACACCCTTGCTCACAGCATTCCTAAAGAAACTCCTCAAAGGGAAACACTTGCTAAGAATTCTATTGTCCCATGTAAAAGTTATATTCCTCCTCGTGCCCAAGCTGCCAAGAGTCCCATGCCATCTAGTGAATCGCTTGTCTCCCTTTCGGTGTTGTCCTACCAAAGACTGCTCCTATGACATATCCCAAGTATTGAGCCAAATCAAATTGAGTGTTCCAATCATTGAGTTACTTAGAATACCTGAGCACAAGAAGAGAGCATTTGAATACTTGGGATTGAAGGAAGAAAAGAGTACCCCAAATAGAAATGTGAATGTTGTTGAAAACCCTCCTCCAATCATTACAGACCTTGGAACACCACTAGCATTGGAGGATCTTGGGGAAGCTCCTGAGGTGTATTTGGGAACATCCTTGGTTGATTCCCAATTGAATGTTGATCCATTCTTTACAACTTTTCTCATAAAAGATAGGCTACTTCAGAATTGTATGTTTGATTCGGTGCATCATGTAATGTCATGCCTCTAGAAGTCATGAATGAGTTGGATATCAAAGTGACAAGCTACCTATGGGAAGTGTACTACCATGGACTCAAGGAAAGTGTCGGTGGTTGGTTGTGTGAAGGGTTTGGTAGTGCAACTTGCAGCCTATCCGAGTAAGAATTTGAAACTTGATGTTGTAATTGTTGACTGCCCTGCCAAATGGGGTATGCTTTTGTCAAGAAAATGGGTTGCAAGTGTTGGTGGCAGTGTTCAAATGGACATGTATTTTTCCACCATTCTAATTGAGGGAAGCCTTGTTAAACTTTATGGTGAGAAGAACATGTTGCACCTAATTGAAGATCCAAACAATGCTTCCTATGAAGTGTTATTTGCTGAGGTAGATCTTTGAGAATTTCATTGGTTTTGCTGATGGAAAAGAAAATAAGATGGAAAAATCAAAGTTCCTTGATATGGTAGGTTCTCCATGGACATTGTTATTTGATGGAGCTTTCTCCAAATTTGGGAATGGTGCTGGTATAGTTCTACTTTCTCCTAGTTTGGAAGAGTTTTCTTTTCCTTCAAACTTAATTTTGAATGCACTAAAAATGTTGTTGAGTATGAGGCATTATTGTTGGGGTTAAGAATTGCATAGAAGTATGGAGTGAAAGATATTGTTGCAAAAGGAGACTCAGAGCTAGTTGTCAAACAAATAAGAAAACTATATGCTACAAAAAATCAGCATATGAAATAGTATAAGCATGCAATTTGGGATCTAATTGAAATATTTGATTCCTTTAACATTATGTATCATGACAGAGGTCTCAATGCTGCTACTGAAAAGTTGGTAGTGTTGGGTTCTAGATTTGGAAATTGCACCATTTCACCTTATTGTGAATACAACATTGAAGTGCTAACTAGGCCAGCTATCCCTGATAATGTGAAACATTGGCAAGTTTTTAATGATGATACTCAAGTGATAAGGTTCTTTCAAAACCAAGGTGATTTTTCAAATCATAATATTGATTGGGAGCCAATGGTATGCATGAATGAAGGAATATAAACTTTTTTTGAGAAATACATCATCCAATTGAAAACAAACACCATTCCTAGAGGTCTTGTTGCACTTGAGTCAAATTTTAACAACCGATTGCATCATAAATAGAAACATGTATGCCTCAAGGGATGTGGAAGATCATAACTTGGGAACTCATGGTAAACCAAGGAATATTTTTTTGGCAGCAATTTAAGTAAAGAGGAAAACAGTCCTATGCCCAACTCTTGAAAAATATCAAGACCGCCTTGCTTGGTCCTATTCCAAGCTAAAAGCAAATAGAGAAGACTTGTTTCAACAGAGATCCATATTGAGGCCAAGAATAATCCATTTGGATAGAGGAAAAGGTCAATTAATCCACTTCTCTCCATGAAAATGCAATAGGAGTTAAAGAAGTTGAGAGATGGAGGTGTTATTCATCCCACTAGATATTCATCTTGGGTTACAACCTTGTGCTAGTCGTAAAGAAGAATGGAGACATCATACTTTGTGTGGATTTTAGAAATCTAAAAAATCATCCATGAAGGAAAACTATCCCTTGCCAAATATGGAAAATATGTTGTAGCTTTTGTGTGGTCCGAGTTTTTTTCTACATTGGATGGTTTCTCCAGATACAACCAAGTGGTTATCAAAGAATCAGAAAGACTTAAGACAACATTCACTACTCCTTGGGGAACATATGTTTTTGTTAGTATTCCCTTTGGTTTGATGAATGCTAGTGCCAATTTTCAAAGAGAAATGGATGTTGCTTTTTCTCGGTTACATCAATGAGATCATTGCGGTTTACCAAGATGATGTGATTTGTGTTTTCAAGGCGAGAGAGGTGATCATTTGGAGAACTTTGAGAAGATGCTGATTAGATGTAGGGAGTATGGAATTTATCTTAATCCAAAGAAGTGTCATTTTTTACGTGCAAAAGGCCAAGATACTTGGTCACATTGTGTCAAAAGATGGTTTTATGATAGACCTTGAGAGAGTGGAAGCAATCAGTAAAGTACCTATCCCAAGAACTAAGAAAGGCATCCAATCTTTCTTTGGTCAAATTAATTTTATTATAAGGTTTGCTTCCAACTTTGCTGAGTTGACTCTTCCAATCATAAGCATGCTAAAGAAGGACCAAGTTATCTAGTGAGAGGAGGCTTCCATTCAAGCTTTTGAAGGAATTAAGGATGCACTTAAACATGCACTTGTTTTAGCAGCCCCAAACTATAAGAGGCCTTTCCAAATCTTTTCCTTTGCCTCTGAGTATACCATTGCTTTTGTTTTTCTGTAAAAGGATGAGAATGGGGCTGAGAGGCATATTTCCTTCTTTAGTAAGGCTTTACAAGTAGCTGAGCTGAAGTATACAATCATGGAGAAACAAGCATTTTCCTTGGTGAAAGCAACAAAAGTTTTCAGGCCTTATATATTGAGTTCAAAAGTTGTTTCTTATGTTCCCCACACCATGGTGAAAGACATCTTATCAGAGATGGAGATCTCAAGAAAAATATGTAGGTGGGTGAACAAGCTGCAAGAGTATGATATGGACATCCAAACCACAAATTTGGTATGTGGTTTAGGCCTTGCTAAGCTCATGGCTGAGAGCAACTTACAGAATGTGGAAGTGAATCAGCTAGAGGAAGAAAGGGTAGATGAATTGGTAAGTTCTGAGTGGTACAAAGATGTGGTCTTCTACCTCAGACACCTATGCTGCCCTAGTCACTTAAATAAAAATTAGAAAAGAGCCCTCAAGCTGGATTCTCAAAAATATATCATCACAGACCTTGGGCTGGCTTCGAGTAACCCTGAACGTGTCCTCTTAAAATGCATAACTAAAGATGAATCTCCCAAGATAGTTGATGATTTTAATGGGGAGTTTGTAGAGGACACTTTGTTGGAAGAGTAACAACACATAATATTTTGAGAATGGTTATTGGTGTCCTACTATCTTCAAATATGTAACCCAAGCTTGGTTAGAAAATGTGATAGTTGCCAATGTTTCTCTAGAAGACTAAAAGCTTCAGGCTCCCTCCCTTTGCAACTGTATCAATTGAAGCTCCTTTCAAGAAATGGGGGATGGACTTCATTGGTGAGATTTCAGATCCTTCTAGTGTTGGCCATAAGTGGATCCTTCTAGCCACTGATTATTTTACAAAGTGGGTAGAGGCAATCCCCACCAAGAAAGAAACACACCAAATAGTTATGGACTTCTTGTTGAATCAAATCATATGTAGATTTGGAGTCTCAATCAAGATTGTAGCTGATAATGCCATGTGCTTTAGAGCTAAACCTTTAATGGAAAATTGTAATGAATATGGAATCAATCTGACTTATTCTTCAAACTATAACCCCCAAAGGAGTGGACAAGATGATTTCAGCAATAAGAATTTTTTGAAGATCATTAGAAGAACCTTGGAGCAAAACAAGAAGAAATGGGGTGAACAATTGAAATTTGTAGTTTGGGCTGATAGGATAAATCCTAAAAGAGTTACTGGTAAAAGCCCATTTGAATTGGTGTATGGAACTCAGGATTTTCTACCCTTGCACCTGTAATTATCTTCATTTCATTTTTCCCAATAGTTGGAAGATCAAGAGTTTGGCCCATGTGAATCAAGGAGCAATCATATTATTGAGTTTGATGAGGAGAGAAGAGCATCCCATCAAAGGCATGTCAGATTTAGGGAAAAATTCAAGAGATTGTTTGACAAGAAGGTCACTCCTAGAGCCTTCAATTTCGGAGATCTAGTTTTGTTATGGGATAGTAGGCACAAAGACAAGGGCAAGCATGGAAAATTTGATGCATTATGGATGGGCCCTTATGCCATTGATATCGAATTGGTGAACATACCTTCTTTCTCAAGGACTTAGATGGGGAATTGCTAGAGCTCCCTGTTAATGGTAGACATTTGAAGCATTTCATGGAATAATCCACAAATCTGAGCTATATACCAATTTTACAGTTGTATAGTCTTTTTTTGTTGTTGTTCGTTGGTGTGTGGTTTTCCCTTGTTCTTAGCAAGAGCCATTAAGTCGATTTCTCAGCTTGTTTGTGAAGGATGGTTCTAGTTTTTTGACTGCCTTGCGTATTGACTCCTTTTCCCAATGGATATTTTGGCACTTGGTCTATGTTTTGTCCTTGTGGCACTCACTGGGAGTGCCCATCCCAAGCAAGAGCCGATGTTGGTGCCATTTTTGAGCTTGCACCATGTTGCCCTAAATTTTCAAATCTATATCTACTCAAAAACATTTTATCCTTTGATTTGATGGTCTGTAATTCTTCCCCTCCAGTTGAAATGCTTTAAAAATGCTCACAAACTTATTTTTTTGCCCTAATTTGAAAGAATAATCCAAGTTTTCCCTTTTCTGTGCCCTATTTTTTCCAATTTTGTGGGCTATGTCATTTTTCCCTTTGCAGATTGTGGAAAAATTGAAATTGATCAAATCATACTTGTTTGTATTTGAAAATCCAAATCCTAGATCGGGAATGTTGTAAAAAACATGGTTCAGTTGATTTAAAATCAAAAAATCTACCATCCTTGGTGAAAAATTTGAATTCTATGGCATCCTTTGAATTTTTTACATTTTGACGGTCATACGGGAGTCATTTTCTCATAAAATTCATCCTCATAAGGTATTGGCAATGTGGCAAGTTTTCATTGGCTGTGGAGCGGTAGGAAATGTTTCTAACTTGTCTTTTTTTGATATTTTGTCAAAGTGGCAAATTTTGCTCCACAGCTCCACCTTTTTCAAAGTTACCTACGTGGCATTTTCTTATTTTCCGAGGAGAGGTGGGGAGTCGGATCTCCTTTGAAAATTTTGGCTTTATTTTGCAAAATTTCCTAAGTCAAAATTTTTTCCGAATCCCCACAGCCAACTAGAAGAGGACACATGTCCTAAAAGTTTCAAAATGGAGGAGTGGGCCAGATTGGGGACTTAGATTTTTTAACTCTATTTTCCAAAAATTACAAAAATCATTTCTAGCCCCACTCCAATCAGAGGAGGCCACGTGACGCGTTTCTTGGGCAGAAGGGATGCGGGTGGCGAGAAGAATTTTGTGGTTTTTTGTGTTTTTGGCTCAAAGTGTTGAAGTAAATTTTTGGCCTGAAATCCCTCAGCCAATCACAACTAGACACATGTCCATGAAGGGTCAGAGGGAAGTGCAGGCCACGGAGGTAAAAGGGGAATGTTTCCCCTTTTTGGCAAAAGGAGTTAATGTAAAATTTTAAGCCATGGTCCCGCAAGTAAATCAATGAGTGACACGTCGTGGGTAGAGCGGGTCGGTGGGCTAGTGGAGGTAGGAGGGAATTTTATCCCTTTTACAAAAGGGCTCAGAATCAAAATTTGGAGCACTGGCCCACTGACGAATCACAAGGAGACACATGGCAAGGGAGAAATCGAAGGTGTGGGCCCGCAGGGAAAAATGTGAAAATTTTCCAATTTTCCAAAAAAGGTCAAAATGTGTAGAATTGAAGTGTGATCCCAATGGGACCCACCATGTGCCATGTGTCAGCTCCAAAATTCAAAGGTGGAGGCGGGGACAAAATGAAATTTTTTCCAAATTTTCAAAAGGTCATAAAGTAAATGTTTTAAAACTGGGCCTGATCCAATCATTTTTTACCACGTGTCCGGCCTTATCCAAAAAATTAAAAAGGTAACTCAAGCTTATTTCTAAGTTCGCATCTTCCACATGGAGGGCCAAGATTAAAAGATGGATAAGATTGACGGTTGTTGTGCATCCATTTGTTTTGACCGCCATGGGAGCTCCAGGAAGCTTGGAATCACAATTTTTGCATCAAAATTCATCAAATTTATAGTGATTTTGTGTCATCTTGGCCTTCCAAGATCATTGGCATCACTTTCATGGCTTAATTCTTTGATCTGAGGTGGTTTTGAAATAAATTTTTCCCTAATCCATCTAAAAACGTGAAATGACAAAATCAAAAGTTACAAAGGTAATTTGAAAAAGGTAAAAATGTTAAAATGATGAGTAAAAGGCATTTGCATGCCTCAATGATGAAAACCATGCCTCTAGGATGGATAATGATCCGGATATTTGTAATGATTTAATCTTTTGGGCACACTTGGCAACCTACGAATGTTTTTCTGTTTGATGTCATTTTCATTGAATCATGAGGATTGTTTTGTAACAAAATTTATCTTATGGCATATTATTTTCTTGGGAAAGAAGGCTCCAATGTGGCATGAGGTATATAATGCATTTTGAAAAATTGTAAAAGATTAAAAACTTAGAATTTCACGGGAAAAATGCGGGAAGAAGCCCATTCTACGAAAAACCACCTAAGAACCATTTCTAATTCCCTTTTTGCATCATATTTTTATCATGTTGAGTTTGTTTCAGTTGTAAAGCCATCAATAAGCTCGAGATTGTTCTTATAACATTCCCCTTGATATATTTGATCATTCCTAGATTATTTTGTGTTGTCTCTTGGAAAAATTTGCATATACTTATGTTTCAGAATGTTTTTAATTTGTGTTTCTTGCTCTGTTGTAGTCTTGTGTTTAAAATCTCTGTTGATCATACATGGTCTCATTTCTTGTTGATAATTTAGTGGCATCTGCAATATCACATTCGAAGAACTTTCATCTGATAAAGAGATAAACATATTCAAAATCACTTTACCTTCCTTGAATTTTGGGATTGTTTGTAAACCTTTGGGTGCACCTTAGGTCATGATAAAATAGAGATTTCTGGATACTTTTTTGGTTCATCTACTTCAATATTTTGTGGTAGGTTGTCAAATATTGTGCGGAAGAGTGTAGATCTGGGCCTCCATTTATTGCACATATCCTGGTTGAAGGAGTACCTTAACCCCTTTGAAGCATTCTATTGTTTAGGTATTACAAATTTCTTGCAAAGTTCTTTAAAGAATTTGGCAATTTTTAAGTTAGTATTATCTAAAATATCCCACCAAAATTTCTTTCATAATAACTAATCCTACCCAATACTACCCCTGCATCTATATTTTTTTTTTACAAAAGAATAAAATCCATTTACAAAAATGCACAAAGCAAATCAGGATCATACCATGCCTCTAGCAGCCTCAACCTTGTCTTGAAAGCATTTCCATCATTTAGTAGTGATAGCTCTAATGAGTTTGATTAATGGAAGATTGATCATGTTTTCCCAAAGCCATCTCCATACAATATGCACAAGTATAAGGATATCTCCACCTCCTTCATAAAATAGAGGCTACATTATAGGTTATCTTACCTTGGTTAAAAGGCACAACCTAAAATAGTGAGGGTTAGATCAAAATCCTTTTGAGGTGTTACCCACTCCTTCGATCCCGAGTACTAACACGTCGAGATAGATTGCTCCCTTGGCTAAAAATGTCATATAAAATCATCTATCTACCTCTCGAGTGTCTTGCAAAATCCATGATGCTTTGCTCAAGTTGTGAAGGATATTAAATTTGGGTACCAACACCCCGCACACCCCTTCATGTACTTCTTTGATCACTTGGATCGACTCTGTCATATCAAGACAACGTAACAAATTCCCATCGTAGCCATGATGATAAAGTGTACCTCCTAAAAGGGTATAGCGGGATATTTGGAAAATTAGGCTTTGTTTCTCGGAATGGGAGATGTTAGGAGGGAACATGTTTTCTTTGAGATAGGTAAAGATGGGATCATACCATGGGGAATTAGGACCAACAACATCACAATCTAGATAGCATTCTGACATGCCATATGTAGGCTGATGTAAATTTTCCACAAAGAATGACATGTCATTATTCCCTAGTAAAATACAAAGCATAGAACCCACTGTCGCCATAGCATCTACCGATCTATTTTGTGCTCTTGGGATCTGTTCAAATGTGATGCGCACAAAGTACTCTTTTAGAGTTTCTACCAACTTTTGTAAGGTATGAGCTTTTCATCCTTAACCTTATATTCATCATTAACTTTCTTGATAATTAACTAAGAATCACCCACAACCTTGACATGATGGATGTCCCATTTGATAGTGAGCTTCATCCTGCAATAAGTGCCTCATACTCTGCAATATTATTTGTGCAAGGAAAGCCCGGAAAAAATCTTGCAGAATAGGGTTGCATAAAGACTAATGAGGACCAAACCTACTCCTAAACCATGAAAAGTAAAGGACCTTCAAAGTGTATCTTCCATACGAGAGATTCTTCTATGTATAGTAATAAGGAATCTGGAAGATCAGATTCAAAGGTTTAGTGCCTTGCAAAGGTGCTTGTTGATTAATTTTCGAGTACTTGTCCCTTAACCGACTTCGATGCATAAATTCTATGTCAAATTCACTTAATAGGATGATCCAATTAGCAATTCTACCTGTGAGGGCGGGTTTTATAGCAGAAGTACTTGAGCGGGCCTGCTTTAGATATAAGCTTGGTTTTGGTATTCAATAGATAATGGGGAAGTTTTTGATAAGTAAAGACAACATCCAAACAAGCTTTTTCAATTTGGGGATAGTTGAGCTCATAAGTGATGAGAGTGCAACTGAGGAAGTACACCACTTTTTCTTTATGACCAAGGTCATATTGGGTGAGCAATGCACCAATAGCAAATTGTGTAGCAGAGATATAAAGTAGGAGCGGCTCACCAAGATTTGGAGGCATGAGGACAAGTGGATTGGCCAAGTATTGTTTAAGCAAGGTGAAGGCTTGCTACTACTCTAGTCCCCAAATGAAGGCGACATCCTTTTTAAGCAGGTGGGTGAATGAATGACACTTATCTGCAAGTTGGGAGATGAAGCAACAAATAGCCTGTATTTTTCCTTGCAAGCTGTGTAGCTACTTAATGTTACGAGGAGGAGGCATCTCAGTAATAACAGATAATTTAGTAGGGTCTACCTCAATTCCCCTTCTTGATACAATGAAACCCAACAATTTTCTTGATAGTACGCTGAAAACACATTTCTTTGGGTTCCACGGACTTTGTACTCTCGTAGGCACTCAAAGATACACCGCAAAATAATAGGGTGATCCTCTCTTGTCTTAGATTTTCGAGGATGTCATCCACATAGTCTTCTATGATATCATGGATCATATCATGGAAAATTACCATCATTTCCCTTTGATATGTATCTCTTGCATTTTTAAGCCCAAACAACATTACCTGATAACAAAAGGTACCCCAAGGAGTTGTAAAAGCCATCTTGTGCTAATCTTCATTAGCTATATTAATTTGGTTATATCCTAAAAATCCATCCATAAGAGATAGAATCTCATATCCTACTGCTGAATCCACAATCATATCAATATTTGGTTTGGAAAATCATCCTTAGGGCAAGCCTTATTAATGTCTCTAAAATCAGTGCAGATTCTGATCCCGACGGGCTTCTTCTGGACAAGGAAGATGTTGGATATCCATTCAGAATAATCAATAGGTAGAATGAATCCTACTATAAGCAATCTTTCTAATTACTCTTTAACTAGTAGGGCCACCCTTGGGTGCATCTTTCTGAGCTTCTATTTAATAGGCTTCATATCTGCATGTACAACTAATTTTTGCATGACCAAAGTTGGATCTAAGCCTACCATGTCCTTATAGGACCATGTGAATACATCTATAAACTCCCGTAGTAGCATAGTGAATGTTTTATGTTCCTATGTTGAGATTGATGCTCCCAAATTGACTATTTTTGGGTCCTCTTTTATACCAATGTTGACATCGATAGTTTCCTCTACTAGTAATTTTGACAAGTCCTCCATACGCGTAGGATCAAGAGCAAGGTTGAGATCTTAGTCCAAGAATGTATCCATGATATTTTCATCCTTGGCATAATCACTTTTATTTTCCTTTGATTTTTGCACCTGTTTGTCAGCCAGCGCCTCAAAGAGGTTTTCACTGTGTGACTTGGACTTTGATTTTTTCCGAGGATTTATGTTGGAACTTTTTCCCTCACTTTTTCTTAATTTTTTCTGACCACAAAGCTTAGCCTCCTCACCGAAGTAGGCATAGGTATCCAAGTCAATATAGAAGCCCTTTTTGTGGTCTCCAATGGGAATTGTATCCGAATGCCCATGAACTCTACAATAGCTTCATCATTCTCAAATAGATCTAGTGACATATGATGTTGTTGGTCCCATTCAACAAGGGAAGGGTAAACAAGATCAAGGGTTGGTTCCATGGGGGTTATGGTTAGGACAGCAGTATTCATGAATAGGTTCGTGGAGGAAAGATCCTCATATTGGCTATAATGGGAATCCGTATCACTATCTAGATAGTTAGAGCTATCCTCACGTTCAGAGCAAGTAGCATCTTGATCATTGGGGTGTGCCCCATAAGGGAAAATTCCAATGCCGTATCTTTCTATTTTAAAATGTGGGAGAGGTATTGGTTCTCATTGTCCTTGCTCATTTCTTTCGCATCCTAGGCCCTTGTAGCCCATGGAGTACATCATTTTACTGGATTTCTTGTATTCAAGGGTTTGATAATAGTTTGGCTGAGTATGCTCGGGAACCAAGTTGTAGGTGGGTCCAATAATTTTTCTTCAGCTAACAAGCCTCCAGGTAAGAATGACCCAATAGTGCATTCATTCCTAGGTCTTCTAAAGTGATAGTTTGGTCGACCTCTAGTCTTGGGTGACAATGAGAGGTCTGAAACCAAGAGGACATGTTGCAAATTATATTCTCCACAACTGCATGTACTATAGAACCTTCATCTCCCATGAATCAAAAGGAGAGGTTTACGTAGCTGCACCATGGGCACAAGAACTAATAGAATCGAATCTATCAGAGATTCCATGGCTTCATATTGAGAGGGACAGCTATATTGGTGGAGGGACATACATATGTGCCCTTACGTGTAAAACTATTGAGAGCTCTACAGTGAGAAAAGGGCTCTGAATCTCCTTGTATTGTAATGGTGTGTCCCTCATGCTTCAATTTAATGCACTGATGGAACGTCGATGGCATGGCCTACATGGCATGAATCCATGGTTGGCCTAGAAGCATATTATACGAAAGTTCCAAGTCTAAGACATGAAAATTTGTTTGATGGCAAGTGGGACCCACCTCTATGGGAAACGTGATTATGCCGCTGACTCCCTTTTCGTGTTGTCGTAAGTGGTGATAGTGATGATATTTGACTCAAGATCTACCTCAGTATGCCCTAGCTACTTAACCAAATTTAGCATGCATATGTTCAACCCTAATCCATTGTCCACAAGCACTCGTTTGATCTTCCTACGGGTAACAACTACCTCAATATACAAAGGAATATTATGCATTGGATTTTTAGTAGGGATCTCCCTATGATTGAAGGCAATGTGTTCATTCAACATGATGTTTTCTACTAGAGCTTAAAGATGTGTAGGATCTCCCTCTAATGACACTCCTAACCCCTGAAGAGTTTGGTATAGAATTTCTATATGTACATTTGATATCTTAAGAAGATCTAATATTGAAATCTTAGCAGACGTTTTCTCAAGTTTCTCCAAGAGGTTTTACTTACCATTTTATGGGGTCGATGGAGAAGGTTTCAGAATCACAAGGTGGGCACACCTCTGCTACCGTGGCGCAATCATTTCCCTTGATTTAGATGGTGTTGACATAGTTAGTAGGAGAGTGAATAAATCCAATAAGCAAATCATAATGATTGTTGTCTTTCTTGGTGTATAAGTAATTCACTACTTTATAACCTTGGGATGACTCTCCTCAATCCACTTTGGCTTTTCTAATTTATCATGTTTGGGGAATGGATCTTTATATATCCCCATCTTTTCATTGGGTGTCTGAGTTTTCTCTAGGTTTTCCACCTCTATCTCCCCATTTTCGATGAGGTCTTGGATATAGTGATGAAGTCACAAAATTTTTTTATGTCTTATGTCCCTTGACACAATGCATTTCACAATATTCATGCTCCTTGTACCATGATGGTTTTGGAGCATTGTCATCAAATGGTTTTGTCATAGGATATGTCACCATGTGAGCCGCATCTAATTGTTTTAATATAACTGAAAAAGGTTCATTGAGGGGGGTGAACATTCTCCACTTGGGTGGTGGTTGAATGGGTCCTTTGGTCAGTTTAAAAGGTTGACTAGTTTGAACCACTTGTACACGTTTGGAATCAGTGATCCCATCTCCTACCACATTTTTTTGTTAAATACCTTTGGCTTCTCCATGGGTTTGACATTTTATTATTTCTAGATTGGGACTTGATAGTTCCTTTGGAAATGAGAGCTTTCCATATTTGAACCCATTTTTAAATGACCTCCTCAAAAGTGTGAACACAATGCATTTGGAGGTGGAAGGGTATGTTGGAACCCTATAATATTAACCAAGTATGAAGACATGTGGGCACACAGGGTCCCAGTTATGAAAAGGAACACAATGTAAAAGTGCGTAAAATAAAGAGTTAAGGAAGCACATAGCTCGCACGAGGCGTGAAAGAAGGCTCGAGGTCTTAGTCAATTTGGGCACCCAAGGTAGAACATGTGAAAAGCGTGATCGGTTGCATACGGATAAGATGCCAGCCTGGTGATAGGTTGGCCCAGGAAAGAGCATGCCCGAATGGAATCTTCTAGAAGATCATCATGAGATGGAGTGGAAAGCTCGGGCTGGAGGAGCATGCTCGCATAAAGGACCACATTCGACACTTGGTGTTGGATCTGAGGGCACTAGAAGGTGAGTTGGTAGTGTAGGAGAATTATAAATACAAGTGCCTGTGGAGTAAAAAGAGAGAGATCAATATCTAGAAGTATGAGGTATAGTGGGTTAGAGAATGGGTGGAGCTCTGCAGAATTATTGTGAGGGGATATTTGTATTTAGGAAAGAATGCACTAAGCATGGAGTTGTAATTTTTCTTTTTTGTTAGCTTAGTTACATACGTCCAGTGATATGCATGATGCTGGTCTGCTCTCTGTGACTCTCTGTAATGAATCAATGAATATAATGAGGTTACCTGTTATATATAGACATGGATATCAATGGTTTTAATGCACATTTCTCTCATATGAGTTCTCTTTCCTTTCATGCTATGTATGAATGCTTGTATAATTCTTTCTATCATAATGCATGTTCTAGATTCTATTAAAGTACTCAGTCGAAGTGACTGCAAGGATCTAGAGGCCATTCTGAGCCCTATGGTTCTTGTTTGTCTTAACTTCCCTCCTAAAAACTCTTACACTAATCATAGATGATGCTTCCTACTAAACTCACATAAAAGAGAGACTCGGTACCCACACATGCCTCGGGTGAGCACTCAGCTTCTGTTGGGTGATAGGCCGGCGTGCATGGGGTTCCTTCCTTTTATAATGGGGTAAAACTAACTACATCTTGGTTCCATTGCTAGGACCTCTTTTCAAAGTTGTAGTGGGATATAACATACATCATGATCTATGTAATGAGTAATGACAGAGTGGTTGACATTGGAGAACATTGAATCATGGTTCAAGAGCACGGAGGATGAATTTACTCAAAGATACAACACTGGACCTGAGTTTAATACATGTAGATGGGTAGAAGAGAACCTCTACCATGATCTACTGAGACCTTCTTCTACTACTTCCTAGTAGAACTATATGAATGGCTTTTAACCTATACATCTAGATCAAGTTGGCATTATGGATCACATGTATGGGCCAAAGAAGACTACCAAAGGTTACAGGATGTAGATCTGATGTGGACCCATGTTGTAGATCATTGGTGGAGAGGAGTATTGACTAGTTACACTCTGGAATATGCCATTTCCACGTATTCTTGTTTGGAGGTTGCTGAGTTTGAATTTCTACAAGAACCTAGAGGAACGTTTCTACATGTTATTCCTCTAGCTATGAAGATATTGATGGTTACCATGAGTTTAGAGGCTAGGTAAGGGAGCTTGGGTGGAGGAAGATGGCAGATATCATGACAGAAAAGGAGAGGGAAGAAAGACGGCTCAAGTATAATGAAGTGCATGAAAGGGAGATTGCTAGACGACATGAGGCTACTAGTGTGATGGATCTATAGAGACAGACGTTGTGGGAAGGAGTTGAGGTTCATGTAGAGGACATGGAACCTTAGAAGTTTGTGCTACCCCATCTTGGCAAGCATGTGAGGGAGACCCCTTCAGCCTTACGGTGAGAGTTCGTTGTATGGAGAAAGGATAGTCATTGGTGCATATCTAAACCCACCCAATGACCGAGCCCTGGTGCTTGGTTTTCCCGATCCAAGAAGAAGTGTTATTGACCCAGTTGATATCAGTGGAAGAGACAGATCCATGCCTAGGAGGTATAATTTTTGGTTCCTTCTTCTATGGCTGCACATATTCCAGTATTTGGAGGAGTCTTTGGACAAGGGGAAAGTATACAAGCTTTCGGTCTCACATCAGGGAGTGGCACAAGACAAAGTAGTGGTAGTGGGGTGCTATCACAGACCATTAGCGCACAGTTCAGTGGGACCGTGGGGGCACTTGGCACATATCCTACATGCCCTATTGGACCTAGTGGTTCTAGTGGATCTGGTGGCTTTGAAGGCACAAGACCCAGTGGACTGGTGGATTAGGCGGTGAAGGAAACACTGGTGGGAACTAAGGATCAGGCTCGGGGGATAGGGACCCCAGCCACCACCTCAAGTATTCTTTGAAATATCTCTACATTTTCCAAATTATAGGGGCATTGAGGATGCAGTGGAACATGCTTAAAAATGGGAGCTGCTATAGCGTGCAAAGGGTATCACAACATCAGAATGAAAGGCTAGTCAGTTTGTGACCACATTGCAAGGGCACGTGCATTGTGTAGAAAGTATGACCCTCATCAAACGGTGGTGGACTATACTACCTTAAATAATGTATTCTTGGTAGAGTTCCACATTCCTGAGTTCAAGCAGAAAAGCATTAGTGCTTTGAAATAGATTCAGCAAGGAATGATAGAGAGTGTGTGGGAGTATGATGCATGCTTTAAAACTCTCTTGTCTAAATTATCATATGATATTCATCCTTCTCATCATGCACAATGGTTTGTTAGAGGATTGATCACCCCTTTTAGAAGGGCCTTATCTCATAAGACTTTTACAGACCGCGTGAAGCATTGGAATCTTCCTTGCACGCCTGAGGCTGTTGGTAGTATTGATACTAGTGTTAGCCCATTCCTGGAGGCTCAGATTGCTACTATGGCTAAACAGTTGGAAAAAAATTTGTGAACTCAGTCCATGAGACTCGAAGTGGTTTTGGTGCCAGATTGTGAAATAGAGGGGCATGTTAAGGATAACTTCCCCTAGAGGATGGTACACATTGTGACATGATGATTATGAAATCTGTCATGGGGACCAGGATCCAAGTAGGTGTCCCTTGATGCAAAGTGTGTGATCGGGAAGAATGTATCCTATTATTGTAAAATTTGTACCTCCATATCTCATGATACTAAGGACTGTACACTCATTGATCAGATCCATGAGGCCATTGATCATGGGGTGCACCAAATCAACATTTCCAAAGTGGTTCTAAAAATGATGATCACGTTATGAGGATCACGCGGTGGAGGCACACGTGGGAGACGTTTTGAGGAGGATTCCATGGTCGAGGTAACTATGGAGGAGGAAGGAGTGAGTTCTGTGTGGAACATGTTTCAACTATGGATCTATAGAACATTACAAGTATGAGTTCCCAGGACACTGGTATAGTGCTCATGGTGCACCAAGAAGCATCGTATGAGGATTTCCTAGAACTATTTGATCATATGAATTAGTAGCACCGGAAAGACAAGGGTGTTGCGATGGTTAGCATCAAGAAGGCAGACATACAATGGATACCTTGGGTAACATGGGATGAATTTTTAGAGCCTGTCTTGGTAACAAGGGTAGAATCCACACATGCAAGAGAGGTACCAAGACAGAAGACCGCCTATGAGGGGGGGGTCATTCATGGAAAATATCCAAACCCCGCGCATCAAAATGAGATATATCAGGATAGCATGGATGTTATTCAAATATTACAAGGGGAGATCTAGTGTCTAAAGGAGAAATCCAAGAGGGAGGAACAAGGAAGGAGAGTCAAAGCACAAAAGGATGACCTGGATGAGGTCAAGAAGGTGTGTAAAATGCTAAGGCAGGAGAACATCATTCCTTTGCTAGGATCTTGGTTGAGAGAGAAGGTACCACGTGCCAGAGAAGAGTGCTAGAGATAGTTATTGCACATGAACCTTCCCCCTCACAGCCTTAACTATGATAAGGAGATTACGTTGAATGCAATTGTAGATGGATGGCTCCTCTACAATATCCTCATTAACACAGGTGAGGAGGTTAACATTCTAACTTTGGATGCATGGCATTAAATGAGGAGACATATATTATAGCCATCTTTGAATGTGTTATAAATAGTAAACAAAACTAAGGAAATGCCCATCGAGTGTCTTGAAGGATGCAACTATTACTATCCAGGGAGCCAAGTTTATTGGGGACTTTGAAGTCTTGGCACTCACCGAGGTAGACAATTTCCCAACACTACTTGGGTGCCCTTGGTGTTACAAGAATAATGTGGACCTTTGGTTCAACAAAGGGTACATTAGCTTTGAGAACAAGGAGGAACGGGTCATTATACCCCTAGTTGATGGGAATTTGACACCTATATTGAACCGTTGGGGGAAGAAGTTCTAGACAAGATTTATGTGTACTCAATTAGAGACCCTAAGATGATACACCCTACTAATGGGGTTATCTAGTTTGAAGATGCTCAGTTAGTAAGTGATACCACCAATCTGGCATGTGACAATTAGGCACATGGAACTTATGAATTAATGGGATAACACTTGAGAGGGTCGGTGACCAAGGTGACAAATGTGTGCATGGTTAGGCACCTTGGAGGAAAAGAAACGCCCAAAGATTCGAAGGAGCCTTCCCTGAGATCTTTCTGCAGGAGGTAGAAGCTTAGTAGAAGAATGAGAAGGAACGAAGGGAGATGTTAAGTTATGTATTTCTTGGCATAGTAGCTTAGTGGTGGGCCACACATCAAGAGAGCCTTTTAGAATGGCACGAGGTAAGAATTGCTCTCTATCAGATTTTCTAGGAGTAATGTACCCACCATCATCAAGGACTAACATGGGAAGGATCCCGCCTCTTTCCATATCCAGGAGTGTGAACAGGTTTGGAGAGAAGGCATGAAGCTTTGCCACCATCCCTCTAGGTGCACAAGTTTTATTCTACACTACAGGGTTGTGCGTGCACATGGTACATTCATTCGAGAGACACGCCACTAGATGAGGAATTTGTAAGAGCTCACAACTGACCTTATTTAAACCTTTGAGTATTGGAGTACCAAGCCATTGATTGATAAGGCCTTGCAGGGTATAAAGCACCTTACCATGGGGGATAATGCCAGGATGGAGGATAGGTTGTTAGAATTATTAGGTGAACCAGGTGTAGTGGCATGCTTTGAAGAAGTTGAGGAAACAAAAGAGTTACTGACTTGAGCACGCATGTTTGGAAAAAGAGAAGGGAAAGTTGGTATATGTGATTGATGGAGAGGAATCAGAAATCTTAGATGTTAGCCATTCTGTAGGGACGTGTGAGGTAGTGGATAGTGTAGATGCTCATGCGCGTGCCTACCATGAGCCTTTAAAGACGAAGAAAGTTAACATCAATTCAAAATAAGAACCTAAGGAAGCTATTATTGGGGATTACTGGATAGAGAAGGAAGTATCAAAGATCATTGATCTGCTACGTGAATTTGAGGATTTATTCCCACGTGGGTACCATGAGCTCAAAGGCATTCACCACTCCTTGGGGGAAATGAAGATAAAGTTGAAGGATGGTGCACACTGCTTTCAGAAAAGGCCCTACCGAATGAATCCCAATTTGCGCATGAAGGTTAAGGAGGAGATAGACAAAATGATAGCTTTTGGGATCATTGAGGCAGTGGAAGAATCAAAGTGGATAAGCCCGATGGTAATCAGCATAAAAAAATATGGGTGGATTAGGATTTGTGTGGATTATAGGGAATTGAATGCAGTTTGTGTCATTGATCCATTTCAACCCCCTTCACTAAAGAAATTTTGGAAGGAGTCACTGGGTGTGAAATCTACTCCTTTACGGATGGATTTTCAGGGTACCACCAAGTCCGAATTGCAAAGGAAGACCAGGAGAAGACAACTTTCACCACCGAGTGGGGAATTTTTGCATATATGGTCATGCCCTTTGGGTTAAAGAATGTGCCTGTTGTCTTTTTGTGCATAGTGGTGCAAGCATTCCAAGAATTCATCCATAAGTTTCTTTAGGTCTATTTAGATGACTGGATAGTATATGGTTTGGTTAAAGACCATTGTGAAAATTTGAGGTTAATTTTTGAGAGATGTAGGTAGTTGAGGATATCCCTCAACATTAAGAAATGTGTGTTTGCTACCCCCTTTGGGACTTTATTAGGGCATATCATATGTAATGAGGAATTGTTGGTAGATCCTGCTAAAGTTATTGTGGGGTTAAGGGAACCCTCGCAGTGCGGTGCATGATTCCTTGGGCATGTGGGCTATATTAAAAAATCATTAAGGAATATGCCAACATCGTCGTGCCATTAGAGGAACTACTTAGACATAAAAGTGTCTTCCATTGGGGAGAGGCATATCATAGGGCATTTGATACATTAAAATATAGGCTTATTACCACACCTATTTTACGGTTTCCCTCTTGGGACAAGCCCTTTCATGTTCATGTAGATTCCTGAGGGACCACCATTGGAGCAATGCTTGCATAGCTAGGTGAAGGGATTATTGATCATCCTCTCTATTTTTGTAACACTCGAACGAAGCTGTTGTTACTTTCTCCTAAGCATACAAGTGTTGATATGTGATTTCTTGTAAAGGATGTGATCCTCGATTCGAAATCATGCTTGATATGTATTGAATTTCTTGCAGATTGCAGATCTTGACTGAGTCAAAATATGAATAGACTCTTTTATTTATTTCATTTTGTGTCTGAATATTAATCTGATCACGGAATGAATTATAGAGGTATTCATCTATAATATCTAGACTTGGATCAGTGGAATTGATCCAAGTAATGCTTTAAATCTGTTTGTGATGAATTAGATCACAGACCTTGAACAGGTGGCAAGGTATGGAAGCATTGATTAAGCAGGTCAGGAGTATGACTCAGGCTGATCTTAGGAAATGAAATGGTTCCCGATATCAAAGTATATCTGGAAGGTCTCGATTTTAGACCAGGTAATAATTCGTTGACATACAATTCTGCAATAAGAACAGGAGCTAACTCTGTTCTAGAAGGTATGATACAGGTCTTTCCGAGTTTTCAGGACAAGGACCAAACTGAATTATTAAGGGTTAGTAACCTAAAACTAAAACCTAACCTAGGGGTTAGATTATTGTTAGTCTAACCTAGACCTAGGCTATTTGTTAATATCCTAAGTTAGTATCTTTGTGTAAATTTGTTAGTGTGGGTATTACCCTAAACTCTAACCTAAGATACTAACCTAACTTATGAGGAGATTATGAAGGGGCCTATGAAGGGTGGCGAACCATGGGCGGTGTTTTCTATGGCAATAAATGTAAGGGATAAGGATGAGGGACAGGTCATGGCGGAGGCTTAAGCGGCGGCTAATCTGTGCAGACTTGGCAATTGCTAAGTTTGGAAATGAACTTGAGTTTTAGTTGGACTGTCGCCAATTCTGGCGGTCGGTGGGAGTAGAGTTTAAGCGGGAAAATTGGTTTAATGGCATTCAATACTCTCGGAAGTCGAGCTCGGAACTCGCGAGAAGGCATGCAAGCGGAAATTTGGGGGTTTGTTTGGCTTGTCGCGATTTTCGGTCTTCTCTCTCTCTCTGCTTGTTTACTGGTTCTTCGCACCAGTTCTCTTTGAGTTGCATGGCTAATATGAACTGCCATAGCTCTTTTCTCTGTCATGGAGGATATATATGTGATGGAGACAGCGAAATTTTGTTGGTCGCTTTATCGGGGAAAAGAAAAGGAAGTTTGAGCTCTTCCTGTGGTCTGCTTCGGAAATTTGATCAAAATACAGGCATGCTAGGCCCTAACCTTTAAATATCTTGCTGTCTTTCAAGTGCTTTCATTAAAACAACTCTGTTCAAATGTTTTGTGAAGATTAGATGAATTTTCTATGAGATCTAGTTTGATTTTTGGCACTGTATCTCTTCTGGTTCGATTTTTCAATTTCCTCTTGATGGGTGTTTGTTGAAATCGAACTTCGACTCTATTTGCATTGAGTATTCATTCTGGCTTATGCATGTGAGGTATTTATTTATAAAGGTTGAGTGTTCGGCCTGTTTGGCATGAGCCCTTAGAATATACCTGTGTGTAGTATAAGACCACTGTATGTTTTTTTGATTGTGGTCACTGTTTCTTGTTATGGAAACTGTATGGAATGATTCTGATGAATACTGTAAGATTGATCAGTATTAATGCTTCTTTGGGTACTCTATCGTGGGATTTGTTGACAGCGACTAATGATACTTTCGGGTTTCATTTGTTTTCAATTTTTGGCTTGGAACAGGCAACTGTTGTGTTACCGTAGTCTTTACGACCTTGCGGAAGTTGTTTTCCTTGTTATTGTGTTAGCGGGATTACTTGTGGACTGTGTATAATATAAATACATCTATACTTTATTATAACGACTCAGTGGAGTCCTTGATTGAATCATATATAAGCTATCTACTGTTGTGGATGTAGATTCATCCTTGTGTTTTGTTATTTGCTTTCGTGGAAGCCTTATAGAGAAAGGAACAGTCCTTCTGACCACGGTTATTTGTAATAAATAATCAGTATAGATTTCCTGGGTATGCATTTTCATTTCTATGTGAAAGCTGTTCGAAAGTTCGAAGCGGCTCAGTTGATTTCCTTGCTTGAAATGGGTATTCGATTTGCTTCACTTGTTTCATTCTGAATGTTTGCCATGAATGGCATAGATGGATTTATCATCCGACTTCATAGTACGTTGCTGTAGGGTTCAGTGATTATATGTACAAAACCATTAACAGTTTACAGTATGAATTCATATGCATTTGCTTGAATTGTTACCTTCGTTTGAATCATTAGGAATTCTGGAAAGGTAGCTGGTACTTCTGTTTCTTTCTGAACTTGACTTTGGACACTGTTTTTTGTCGCTGTTGAGATCCTTGAGTATGGATGACTGTTTCGTGTTCTGACCTTGTTTGGGTAAGTCGCGAATATCACACTAAGACTTGCATGCGGCAAGGTAAGGATTGTTTGGTTGAATTCCTTTCTTTTACTTCAGTCCGATTTTGACTGAGCAAGAATATGTATGCTATGTTCTTTTCCAATTAATCTGTCCGATTTGACTGTGCATGATTTGGAAATACTGTGTGGTCAACATAGCATAGTCTCACAGGAAACCTTAGATTGTTTGATGCAATAAGGTTGTTGTTTTCAGCGATACGCTTGTAGTTCTTGTTTTCAACTTATGTCAAGCCTTACTGTGTAAAAGGAACTAGCATTGGGCTTAAGGTTGTTACATGAATTGTTAATGTGTTAGTTGCTGTACAGGAGTTTTGCTGTGTTTCTATTTCGTGATTTAGAACAGTGATCTTGCTTGCGGCTTGTCTAACTTGTTCATTTATATACTGGTTGAATGTTTTCATATGTGAAGACGGTACAGTGATGAACTTATGTGAAAGGAAGTATGAATGGTTTGGTTCTTTCTCTTCCTTTATTTAATACTTGTTGATATTTATCTATCAGTGGGAAATTGTTTTGTAACATATTGGTGGAATTCCGAATTGTTATGTTGTTCCCTTTTGGAAGAATGAAACGATCTGACCAATGTCGTGATTTTGGATTCAATGATTGTTATGTACATTCGTTCCTTGATTCTTTTAATATTTGATGAAGTATTAGAAAGTGAATAAGACTATTTGTAATAATGATAGAGTTACATATTTGTAATCATTTTGTATTACAAGGGCATAGTCTGATTATGTTTACTTATGTGAATATCTGATCTCATTTAAACAGGGTGTTTAATGAAAACAATTGATGGATTGCAATTGTTTTAAAAGTTAGTGCTTATCATGCTCAGTTCATTGAACTGACTCATGTTGACTATTTTTGCAGATGGTTACCGTATGAGGTAAAAGTAATGCAGATCTGACAAGCTGATCAGATTGTTTATTTGATTTGTAAAGAATTACAGCTTGATTTTATAGATGTACTAAATGGGAAAAGATGTTTTCTTTTCCGTTAGCATTGTATCAAGTATGCTGTTGCATAAAATGTAATTGTATAGTTTTGAAAGGAATGGAAATAAGTGTTTGATACTTATGTGTTGTATTCTATTTCTGAAAGATGACCTTCTTCGGTTTATGTAACGAAGGGGCATTGTTATCATTGTATAATATGGATGCTTTTGTGATTGACAATGAAAGCTTGTAAGTAATAAGATTAAATTCTTATGAGTGTTTAGTAGTTCTAACTTGTTCTAGCAAAAGCAATATTGGAATTAAATTATTGTCTCTCTAGAAGATAGGTTAAAAATTGAGCCTAAAAGAGAACGCTAAACAAATTGGATTAAATTACTAATCCCTAGTCCTAAATATGACAGGACAATATTAAATTGGATTCTTAATCAACTATATCTTTATACTTGAAAGTATGATATAAATTCAGTTAAGAGAACTGATAGGCAATCAAATGGAGTTCAGATGGCAATCTCAAGTAAAGGTTATGAGATATTGTCCCATTCTGTTGCTTTAGAATCAGGTGTATTCTAATGACTCCTTGATGAGAGCTTGACCGTAATACCTCTACCAAGTAATGAGTCTTTTAGAGGAGGGTCGTCTTAAGACGAAGAATCCAGGGATCGGAAAGGCTAACCTTAGGGTAAACGTCTTTAAAGTAATTTGTACTCAAGTGCTTAACGCATATTGATGAGTAGATCTTTCGAGGCGGATTTAAAGGATGACGGCACAAGACAACTGCAGGGTTGTACCTCCGAGAAGATTAGGATCTTCTCGAAGTTACAACAATGCAGGTGACTTATGACGACACCCTTTGCATTGATCGCTAAGATTTACATTTGTGACTGGATTAGTTACTCAGGGATTGATTAGGAATGTGGTCAGGTTATAAGGCTGCCTAGGAGGTTCGGGGTATCTTGACACATTGGTCTAACTGTAAGGTTAAACCAGTATGTCACCGTATCCCTAATCCTCTGGATATCCATATAACATTATCACCTTGTTAATCTATCTCCGAGTGATTCAGTTGTGAAAGGAAGGACTGACAGTAGTCAGTATAAGACATTCTATATAACATATGAATGGGGTGAAGGACGTATTCCAGATTGACGAGTATGCCGTTAAGGAATACGAGACATGAACAGTATGTTTCAAATCTTTGGCCAAAGTATCGCAAGCTGCTGATTGCGTTGTCCTAATTCACCTAGTCTAAGGGATGAGATGCCGATGAATAATGGTAACAGTTATTCAGTTAGATTCCTTGGACAGAGCATTCTGAATCCCAGATTAGGGAAGAGAACCGCAAGAGTGTTGTGTTAAATAAAAACACTAACTCTTTTTACTCATGAATAGATCGGTAGATTACCGAGTCATGGAATGAATAGATCGGAGGTATTCCGAGTCATTACAGCTGCATATGGTTGTCTGTTATATAAATGGTTATTTGAATTGTGAGTTCTAAATTATGTATTTAGAACCAGTATGCAATTATCAAAAAAAAAAATTTGACTTGTTCTATTGTCTAAAATGAGGATGTTACAATTTTGCAAGCAGGAAGCTAACACTAGCAGAGCATAATTATACCACAACCAAGCACGAGGCATTGTTAATGATCTATGCACTCTTTAAGTTTAAAAAATATCTTCTAGCAACACCCTTTGTGTTTTACACCGACCACATGACATTGAAGTATTTAGTAAACAAGCCTATTCTACAAGGGTGCATCTATTGATGGGTGTTATTGTTTCAAGAGTTTGAATTCACCATTGTAGTAAAACCTGGGAAAAGAAACTATGGGCCTAATCATCTGTCAAGAATTGATCCAGGGGAGGATGCGTAGAGTATTAAGGAAGTAATGCCAGACACACAACTATTTAGGTTGTGGCGCACACCCTTGGATTTAGAGGAGATTGTAGTATTCTTAAAGGAATGTGTGGCGCCAGACGGAATGAAGGCATTGGAAAAAAGTTGTTGGCCATACGCGTCGCGGCCCTACATGTTAATCGAAGAGCCTTATACAAGTTGGGATGCGATGAAGTTTTACACATGTGTGTATTAGAGAATGAATTCCTAGCCATCATGGAGGAAGTGCAGGTGGGAATTTTGCAGGTGATGCCACCGCGCACAAGATATTAATGGTAGGTTTATCATGGGAAACCTTGTACAAATATTTTAGAGATTATTGTAAAGCGTGTGACCATTTTCGAGTGCATTAGCAAACTAGGAAGTTGAGATGAAATTCCTTTGTGACCTATTCTAGCAAGGATCCTTCTGAAAAGTGGGTGATAGACTTTGTAGGACCTATTACACCGGCGGTGCATGGAGGACTCGGGTCACATTATGTCATCACTTACACAAATTATCTCACAAGGGTGGAAGAGGCAGACCTAACTAAAGATTGCATGGCAGAAACAATAGAGAGGTTCTTGTGGGAAAACATTATCACGAGGTATGGATGCCCTTTGAGTCTAACCAGTGATAGGGGTACACATTTCTTGAATGAGACCGTGAGGATCATGTTATCTGAGTTCATGATGGCTCACCAAAATACTACGCCTATCACCCACAAGCAAATGGAACCTTGGAATCATTTAACAAAATATTGAGTCATACCTTGACCAAGATTTGTGATGTTGGAAGACTTGATTGGGATGACAAAGTATCGGCAGTATTATGGGCTTACAGGACAACGTATAAAAGACTAAACAAAGCCACACATTTTCAATTGGTGTTTGGTATGGAAGCTATTTTTCCAGTTAAATTTATGTTGCCTTCTCTATGAATAGCGCGCGTAGGAGGGTTAGCCAATGAACAAGTGCTAGAAGAAAGAATTAAGGAGCTAATGAAACTGGATGAGAGATGATCACTTGCCGATGGAGCCAAACAGTGGAAAAGGCAAAGCAAAAGGCTTGGCATGATTTCCATATTAGAAACAAGAAGTTTGAGGTTGGGTAGATGGTGTTATTATATGATTCTAAGTTTTGTGCCATCTTAGGAAGTTGAAATTCCATTGGTTGGGTCCTTACACAATCTCGTACATCCTTGATTCGGGCACATGCTAGTTACAAGCGCTGGATGGGACAAAGTTTCCTAGACACTTCAATGGCAGTAGGCTAAAGCCCTACTGTAGATAAGTCTTCTTGGTGTTTTTAAATAAGGTAGTTTTGCTAGTTAGTTTAGAAGTTTCCTTTATGCTTTTCCCTTTCTTGTGTATCCCTTTTGGGTTGTTGTTTCATTTTGTGTCTTGGGTGCCAGTAACCTTATTACTGTTTTTGGAGAATCTATGAGTGCATAGAGGACCACACATCGCTTTAAGTGTGGGGTGGAGAAAGGTGAAGAAGCATGTGATCAAAGTACCAAGAAAGATGTGTTAAAAACCCTTGTTGAGTAGTTGGGTTGAAAGAGGTATATAAAAGAGGAATATGGAAGAATTCTTGGTGTCGTGGTAAAGCTACTTATAGATCCCATGTGCGAGGAGGAGAGCACATTTGAAAGCAACATGTGGTAGGCAAGATCAAGGATCAGGATAGAAGAAGTGCCTTCGGCGCAGGTTACACGAGCGCAAGATTCTCCTATCGGGTTGGAGGAGTTTTCACACAAGTTGGGCACACAAGTGAAGGCGTTGAAGATGGGATTTGTTTGAAAAATCTGTATTAAATGAGAAAAGTATGGTGGTAGGTGAAGTAGCATTTAATGTTCAGAAAAGAGAAAAACTATAAGTAGAGGGTCGGGGCACTCTCATTTTTACTTTGTGAAATAGAAGAGTTGGAGATATAAGTGAGTTCGACAAACTAGGGCTTTTAGATTTGATCGAGTGAAGGAAGATCTATGAGATTGAAGCAGCCAATTTGAGATTGTGAACCAGAAGGAAGGGGTTACATGGGCATGGAAAGAATTGAAGAGGTGTTGTCTTGTGAATATTTTATCCCAGTTAGGGTTCGACAAACTAGGGCATGGGTTTAGAAGAGTTATATCACGATTTGAGATCAAAGGATTGGAGGAAGTAAAATAGAGTAACAAGGAGAGATTTGGAGTAATAAAAATACCCGACCATGGCACCCAAGAAAGGAAAGGGAAAATCCAAGGCTAAACAACTAGAACCCATGGTAGACATAAATGAAGAATGGTATGTAAAGATGTAATACCCAGATGGGGTGATGATGGGGAAGGAATGGGAATCCCACTTGAGAAGTGTACCTGTTAGTGACTATAATCACTACATGAACACAATAGAAAAGGAAATGGCGTTGGAATTGGTATGCCCCACCAAAAATGAACACCTAAGGGTTTACCTATATACGATGATGATGTCAAGGTTAAAATGGAGAAGGCAGGGCTATTGCAACTCTATGAGTTGCCTTATTTTGGAAAGCCGAATTCTGTACCAGTGGTTGATGTCACGGGTGCATGAAGATTACTTCCACTTTGCTGGGCATAAGATGCACGTGACTCCCAATTAATTTCACAATTTACAGGCCTCATATGTGAGGGAGATAGCCTAAAATATGATCTTGGAGATAAGGAATAAATTCAAGAAACCATCACCAAGTATGCTTGTAAGAAAGGGTCACAGTATTATGACATTTTAGACATCAAAGACCCTGTAATGAAAATGGCCTTGCATCTGGTGACCAAGCTGAATGGCCAGGAAAGATGGACACAGGTCAAGAAACCTTAGCTACACATCTACAGGAAGATTGCAAAGGGAACTATATATAACCTAGCTACGTACATCGCTAAAGAAATTGTCAATTTACGCGAAGGAAGGGGACAGGATCCTCTTTGGTAACGTCTTTCTCACCATTGTATTCGTAGAGATTAGAGTGCTTGTCATGCCGAAAAGTTCGTGTGGGAATACCCAATCGAGGATCCTTCACCCACGAAGAGGTTCAAAAATATGCTTGTGATACAATGATGGCACCCCACAAGGCACGGCTGGAAAAATGGTACACACGCCTAAGGAATGCATTCGGGGCAGAGTGGAGAATCCCTGAACAACTCCCAACAGCCACTGAGGGAGAGGCTAAGTTTGTGGTCTATCAACACTACTACCTGGGTAGATTCAAACTGATAGATGATTCATGGAGCCCTTGGTGCAAGCTCCCCTTTGCATTTACTGCTCAATACTTCCAAGCGGGGGTGAACAAGTTTAAAGAGTCAAAGAAGCTAAGGCTGGAACTGGGTAGGCTAGACCAGGAACATAGGGAGATGAGAAAGAAGCTAAATTACCCCAGTGGCAAGCATGCATATGTGGAGAAGTACGTGTCACACGAGATTCAAATGACAAGGCTGATAACGTTACCCATTCTAGAGGATCAATGATGTGTGTGTACTTGTGCATAAGGCTGAAGTTCAAGAAGGGTGCATATCTAGAGAGTGAAGTCTCCATACCTAAAGATCCCTTGGGAAAGAAGGGGCCCATGTCAAAGAAGAGAGGAAGAGATGGAGAAGCACCAAGTGTGCTAACTGCTCAAACAAAGTGAGCATGCCATCCACAAGCACCAAGCCAAGCACTTACATGTAGAGAAAGAAGTCTCTAGTGAAGGAGAAGATGCTTGAGGTAGAGGTGCCTAGGAAACCCATCTCCAAGGAATAATCACTTGAGGAAGAAGATAAGGTCAAATCCCCTAATCAAGAGCCACCTCTCAAGAAGAAGCAGAGGGTGGATGAGGAAGCTAACTCGGAGGCAACCGACAACTTGGAAAAATACATGGGCAAGGAAGAGGGGATGAAAGTGAAGGAGATGGCAGTAGAGAAGAAGAAGAAATAGAGAAAGACCAAGAGCCCCATGTGGTTAGTGTCTACGACTCGGAAGAGGAGAGTGAAGATGAGAAGTAGGAGTTTGTATTCACATGGTGCAAGGGCACAGAAGATGAGGAGGACACAAAGACATGGAGGATGAGGAGGTTTCCAGGGAAAAGGAGGGAGCCATAAGTTTTACAAAGGAGTAGATCATGGAGGTGGCAGAGAGAGAAGCACAGAGAATGCTCAAGGTCTTGGTAGACCAAGAGTTGGAGCGTAGCATGGACATAGTGCTAAAGGAGGGGAAGGAGGAGAACATTGAAAAATAACATGATAGCCTAGGAGGCCCCGCTCTGATAGTAAGCTTCCCCAAAGGCGTGCGCTCGGGTAGAAGAACTCTTGATGTAGAACAAAGACCTATAATGAGCTATGTTGATGACACTAGGAAGGTGTTACACATGCAATTCTAGAGCACCGTACCCACGGAAAGGCTCATAGCCATGGGGTCTTTTGAGAAGGATGGTGCATACCCTTGAACCAAGAATATGCTCTCTTGGGTGTTTAAGTCTCACATTGATGAGCCAAAATTCAAAGTCTACCATGAAGTTCTCATCATACTGCCAAAATCTAAAGGGTTCAATCCCTTAGTGAATTCTTGGGGGCTCTCGAAGGAGCAAGTGTGCAATGCACTGAAAAAGGTCACATTGAGGCCGAGGCTAGATTATTCATGCACAACAATAGGATTAGACTGCTAGAGGTGAAGTTAGGGAAGAAGGAGGAAGAACTGGTAGAGAAGGCCAATAGTTTGAAACAGGAAGAACTGATCAGCACATAGTTAAGGCATGAGTTAAGGGAAGAGAAAGTAAAGGTGTAGGAAGTTTACAAGAAAATGGAGTCTATCAAGGGCACCATCCTCCTAAAGCACCTAGACTTAGCGCCACCCACACAGAAATACTCATCCCTCTTGGAGTGTATAGAATACCTAACACGCATCCTCACTATGGAGAGATGACCCTTGGCCCTAGAATCTACTGAAGAAGTGGCCACATGCTTGAAAGAGGAAGACGGTTGAAGGTGGTAGCACTCGTTGCTAAGTATAGCCAAGTACTCACGGAGGTTAAGGTCATTGCCCAATCTATAGAAGCCGCATATGATACATGCATGGATAGAGATAAGGTGGCGAGATCCTTGGTCGCCACACTTGAGATGGAACTAAAAGAGTTCCAAGAAAATAACAAGGGGAATAGGGCGGAGAGAGATAAGGTTTTGGCTGAAGTAGAGAAGAAATTGGAGGTAATTGAGGCCTTAAGAAGCTCAATTAAGGCCCGGCTAAAGGAACTATACCCCAGATCACTAGAAGGATGGATAAACTTGAGGACCTGGGAAAAGAGATGGAGCAGATTGTGGACATTTTGGGCACCTAGGGAGTTGGCCTGAGTTTTGATGAAGTGAGCACCCTAGTGGGAGACCTCTGCCAGAAGGCACAAGGCGAGGTCAAAGTGTGGAATAAGCTAGAGGTAGACCTCCGGAAATATTTTCCTAGCTTGTTGAGTTGATGCCCCCCCATTCTTCATTCTTTTCCCCGATTCTTTCATTCCTTATTCTTTTCTTTGTAAAGTATAAGGCTATTCATTAGTTCCCTGGATAGCATGCATCTTGGTTAAGTGTTTCGAGGATGGAGAACATGCATAGTGTGGGGTGATGTTGGACCCCTATAATATTAACCAAGTATGAAGGCGCATGGGTGCATAGGGTCCCAGTTATGAAAAGGTGTGCAAGGTAAAAGTGCACAAAAGAAAGAGTTAAGGAAGCACATAGCTCATGCGACATGCGAAAGGAGGCTCAAGACTTAGTCAATTTGGGCACCCAAGGCAAAACATGTGAAAAGCATGATCGGTTACACATGGATAAGATGTCAGCCTGGCGATAGGATGGCCCAGGAAAGAGCATGCCTCAGATGGAATCTTCTAGAAGATCATCATGAGATGGAGTGGAAATCTCAGGCCTAGAGGAGCATGCTCGCATAAAGGACCACATTCGACACTTGGCATCAGATCTGAGGGTGCTGGAAGGTGAGTTGGCAACGCAGGAGAATTATAAATACAAGTTCCTATGGAGTAAAAGAGAGAGAGATCAATATCTAGAAGTACAAGGTATAGCGGGTTAGAGAATGGGTGGAGCTCTGTAGAATTACTATGAGGGGATATTTGTATTCAGGAAAGAATGCACTAAGCATGGAGTTGTAATTTTTTTCTATTAGCTTAGTTACATACGTCCAATGATATGCATGACTGTGGTCTACTCTCTATGACTCTCTGTAATGAATCAATGAATATAATGAGGTTACCTGTTATATATAGACATGGATATCAATGGTTTTAATGCACATTTCTCTCATATGAGTTCTCTTTCCTTTCATGCTATGTATGAATGCTTGTATAATTCTTTCTGTCATAATGCATGTTCTAGATTCTATTAAAGTACTCGGTCTGAAGTGACTACAAGGATCTAGAGGCCGTTCTGAGCCCTATGGTTCTTGTTTGTCTTAACTTCCCTCCTAAAAACTCTTACACTAATCATAGATGATGCTTCCCGCTAAACTCACATAAAATAGAGACTCAATACCCATGCGTGCCTCAGGTGAGAACTCAGCTTCTACTGGGTGGTAGGCCGGTGCACATGGGTTTCCTTCCTTTTATAATGGGGGTAAAACTAACTACAGGCTATGTCCAAATTTAGGTTGGGCACAAAAATACTTACCAGCTGTTTTTCAGGGAAAGCCTAAGGGAAGCAACTAACTATCCCTCTCCACTATTATAGGAAGCTAGAGAAAGTCTCATTAGGGCATTTTTCGGTGCCACATAAATCTACCATGGTGACATCACTCTCTATATTTTATGAGAAGTGATGTGCATACCTCTCTCGCCATTCTCGCCAAGTGAAAATTGATCCTCGAGGTAAACGTGTAAACCACTCCAAGGCTTGACCTCCTAGACTCTTGGGAAAAAGTTGTATGAGATAATTATCACTATAATACACCTCTTGACACACCATATAGAAATATTTGACATGATCCCATGGATCTCCCTTCCCTTTATATTTGTCGAATTTTGGCATGTCGAATTTCTTAGGAAAAGGTTAAAGGGTCATAGTCTTGTCGAAAGGATAGGGACATAATTCTTCATATTGATACTTTCTAATGCTCCCCATATTGATCTCTTGAAGGATTTCAAGTTTTGATTTCATAGAATGTACCTCTTGTGTGATAAATTGTTCTTTCTTGGGAGAAGCGGGGATATATATTCAATGATACTTTGTATCATCTTCTCCTTGATTTTCTCTATGGAGTTCAGCGATTTTGACCTTAGGCCTTGACTTTTGAAAAAAATTCTTGCTTCCTTTTGTACATGAGAGGTTGGCAAAGCTAATTGTCATCTTAGGTTACTAATCTATTATTTAATGGTGGTTTCTTCTTCTAAAGGTTACTCCTCTTCCTCGTATTGTGGATTTTCTTCAACATTCTCATGTCCTGACCTATTTTTACATGGCACTTTGATAAAGGGTATTCTATCTCCCACTACTTTATCATTTCCTCGCATTGGAGGTAGAAGCATGTCCATGCATCAAAATATCCTCCATGTTGATAAGGGTTTCTCTTCTTCATTAATGTTGTTGTCGTAGGTGGAATTGTCTCATTTTCAATGGGATTTTTGGCCCCTAATTCTACAACCCATGCTAGCACCCTATCCTTATTTCTAAAAAGAAACGTGTCTAATAAAGTAGGGTTAAATTCAAACTCTACATGTGGGGATTCTAATTCATCACCACTATGATTGAACATATCTTCTATCTCTTTTTCCGTAGAAAAAAGAGGCCCCAGATCATATCTAATGAAAGGGTTTGACCCTTATCTGTTTGAGGCTTCCCAAGCTTTTGCTTGTTGTTCCTCGTATGTTTGTTTCTTGAGTCCTAATCATGTTTTGGGAGCCATGATTTGTAGTAGTTTCACTAGGGTAAGTTATGAATGTGCTCAAAAATTTGTATTCACACCTAAGTGAAATGCAAGATGAATGCCAAGAATATGAATGAATAACAATGTGAGAATACCAATGTGATAGAGTGATAAATCAATAGTGACACAAATATTTGGTATCTAATCCTATCAAATGAATGAATTACTTCCTAGACTATGTTTCAACAAAGTAGTTTGGTATCGCAAGATAATTAACAAGATGTTCTCACTTATGCCAAGTTCAAAAGAATGAACAAGATGTAAGTAACTACAAGAAGTTAATGTGACCTCATAACAAGGTATACTAGACGCGAGCTCAAATTTGATTAAGACCTATACCTCAAAAAGTGCCAATTACAATTTTTGAGTGACACAATAATGTCACCAAGATATTTTAACCAAAATTTTCAAGAAAGTAAGGTATTGATATCAAGATGATATTGATATAACATACACAAGTGGTAACACGTAGCACTCTTCAAAATCGAGGTAATAATAGAGTTGAACTAAAATCTTAGAGTATAACTAGGAATTGTTAAAATGTGTGTAGCATAACCTTACAATATAGATATTTAGGTCAAATTCACAAGAAAGAGATGTAAATACCAAAATTGTAGTGATACGATATAAAAAAGGTAACCTTTCTAAGGAATTTCAATATGAATAACCACCCCTAACTATAATGACGATCCTTACATGGGTATCAAGATCATAAAGGCCACCAATGATATAAATATGCCTCCACACACTTTAGACATTTAACTTACCCACCATAAAATGGATGGGTGTAAACAAACAAAAAAGTGAAAAAAACAATCGATTGGTAACACAAAGGTAATCACCTTTCTTTTGATCAAAAAGTGTCAAAAGAATGTGAAGGAAATAGATCAAAAATGAGGATGAAAAATGCTAGCTTCACTTTGGAAAAGTTTTACCTCGCCCTAAGGCAAGCATAAAAACTAAGTGAAAGTAATGTGTCACATGTTTCGTGATGAAAAGATGGCTCACAACTCAACACTTGTTTTTAGAGTGGTCAAAGTGGGATCTTGGCCAAAGAATATCTTCCTAGGTGGTTTTCTTGTCCTAGGTGTTACAAAGTTATCTTAAGTGAGCGCAATTTACCTAAACAGTCCTAACTATCTTGGGAGTATCTCAGATTTACTTTACTCCCTTCAAGAACACTATATAACTAGTTCATCTACATGTACTATCACTGGGGTTGCCATACAAACAATCGGTAATGTTATCTCACACAGGAATCACTAGTCAAGTAGGTAGTGTAGATCCCTTCTGTTTCATCCATAAGGTTCCCTCTTGTGTGGAATACTTGGGGTTCCTAGAACCACCCCCATCGTTGTAGCTTAAGGTGTTATGCCAACGGGGTTATGTTCCAATTGATCTCGATAGGGACGTACCCTTTTAAAACCTGTGTAATGAGTTGTTTTGAATATGTTGTTCTTTTTATCTTATTTAATTAGGTGTGGTTTTCTTGAACACATTTTTAAGCAACTCCGTATGAAAATTTTATTAGTAGTTGTGACTTCGTTTCGATTCCTCCTTTCTTTGAAAAGAGTGGTGTTTTGGTCTGTCTGATTTTGTGTTTAGTAGTTTTCCATCAAAAGAGTAAACATCATTTTTGATTCTCAATATCATCCAAGGATGCAAGAGAAGAGCATACGTGATGTTTCCAAAATCCAAAAAGATATCAAATGGAAAAACACTTTAATTCAAACTCACCAAGTTAACCCATTCCAATTCAAATATTCCTAACAATTTCAAAGCATCAAAAATACTTAAGAATCATTTCTGATTCCCAAGATCACCCCAAGGGATGCAAGGGAAGAGCATACATGATCTTATTCTTATAAGAAAGCATGCAAATTTTATCTAATCAAGTAAAAGCATGTAAAAACACCCTGCAAAAATGAGTATTTAATTAGATAAAACTTGCAAGAAAGTTAGCACCCTAACACATTAATCTCAAAAAAACAAAAATACACCTATGCCCCTTTTTAGTGTCTACGTGAGGGTTAGGGCAGATGCACTACTCTATTTTTTTCTAGCTCACAGTGTACCTATGTCACCCGAGAAGTGTGTGCACCACCAAAAATACGTATGCGCCACTTTAGATAAAAATAGGATTAGATTCATATAGAGCACTTGTGCTACTAGAAAAGCATGTGCGCCACCGCTAATTAAAATAGTATCGATTCCAACAGAATTCTTGTGCTACCAGAAATGTTTCTGCACCATAAGAAAAGCATGTGCACCTGGGTTAGGGTGTATGCGTTGGTCTAACAGGTTTTACGTTGCAGTGAAGGTATAGTACAAAATGACATCTACACTTGGGTTAACGCACCTGTGCTCTGGTTAGGGTACGTGCGCTGGGGTTAATGCACCTACACCAAGGTCAATAGATAGAGATTCATGCTCTCGATAGTACACTTGTGCCACCGAGAGGTGCTTGTGCCACCATAATGTGTCCGTGCTCTCTGTTAGTGTGCCTGTGCCACTCTTGCAACCAAAACATGACAAAAAACACAAAAAAGCTTGCAATACTTCAAATTTTATCAAGTTAGTTTTAAAATGGCAACAATCCATTAAAATGATGGCTATGAACAAGAACCTACACATAATATTAGAAAAAAATCCAAGAAAATGGACATTAATTACTACATGTGCATATGAAAATTTAGCCAAAAACAATAGAATTTAAACTAAAATTCCAAGGGACTAGGTCCCACCAGGTGTGCCAAATGTGTGCATAATTTCCTCAAATAAGTTAATGAAAATAAAAACTAACACCTAGTAGTCTTTAATTAACAATGTTAAAGCAAATTCTAAAGCACCATCAAGATAAGAGCTAAACAAGGTTAGACAATACCATTATATGCATTTAAAATTTCAAAGCATAAATCAAACTAAGCATGCAAATTTGTCAAGAACCTATACTCTTTTGATTAACAACAAAATTAAATGGACCTATGTAGGCTCCATGGCAATCAAAGTGGTTGTTTTTGATATCAAAGAACCTAGGAATGAGAGCTTATCAAAGTTGGGCTATAAGACCCTTTTGACACCTCCTATATGACCCAAGTACTTTGGCTAGAAAAAGAGGCTTAACTCTTCAAGTGGTGAATTCTCAAGAATAACAAAGGAAAGCTTTTAGTCTATTTTCTATATGCTTTGCTTTTGTCTTCTCAAGGAATTTAGGTGTAAGTGTAAAGGTAGGAGGAGGGCTCTTTATATAGCCTAATGGATAAAGGAACCACTACATCCCTTTGCATGTGGGATAATAGGGATGTTGAGTTAGTTGTGGATAAGGGGGGTTTAGATAGGGTTGAGTTAACTTTAGGAGGGTTTAGTTTGTCCTTTAGTGACTCATGTGGATAAAGGGGCCTTTTAATTAATCAAGATGATTTAAATAATAGATGTGCAAGCTTATAAAAGCTTTTAAAGGAGTATTAGCATGATTTAGACTATAGGGGATTAAATCAATTGAATATTGATTTATTGGTAAAATGAAAGGGGATTCTAATTAATTAATAATAATTAATTAGTCTAGATAGTAAGGGCTATTAATTAATGGAATGTCATTAATAAGGATATTTATTGGATAGGTGACTTAATTAATTAGCATAGTGTAATTAATTAACGATGATAGAGAGAAGATAATCCCTTTTGATGAAATTTCACCAATTTGCAGGAAAGGAGATAATTAGTGTAATTTAAGTATTTAAATTTCTCGGGCATAATTATGGGTGTCTACATCAGGTCTCTGGGAAAACTAATTTTCAATGTCCCTTTTTATGCAATGAAGAGTTTGTTTTAAAAGAAATCCCTATGCAGTCATACATATTGTATGACAAAATCTCCATTGATATAGTGCCTACCATCTCAAACAAAGTAAGAAAAATTGAGAAGAGGGTTCAATTCTCGGAAAGGATACAAGAAGAAAATGTGCCCTTGCCATCATGTCTAGTATTAGCACCATCCTCGAGCAAGAGGAAAGGTGAAACACACATTCATTATCTTGTCATGATCTCGAATGGAGAAGAGGACCAATTTATCTCTTATCGTCATTTGAGGGAAACACTTTCTTCAGCTTGAGATAGTAGAGGGAGGTTTGTAACTTGGTTATCCATGTGTTTGATGCATTGTGCCCCTCATTCTGAATGGGAACTTTAAGGTCCTCAACCAATTCCTTCTCCAATGGAAAATCCACCCTTCCTCAGGAAGTGGGAAATAGGAACCAGTTCAAAACCTCATATTTTTCATAGTTGCTAACTCTGCAACATTTTCCCCTCTCAACACTTCATGTAGCCCTCTTGAGCAATCTGGCACATTGGCCCTTCACAAGGGAAAGGGAAAATAGATTTATTTTCAGGTGGTCTAGACCTCCTGGATTGGGTATCATCCTATCAAAATAAAGTCAAGCTTGAGGAGATTATGGGTCACCCTAGGATGACCTTGGAGTCATTAATGGGTATGGGAAAGTTCGGGGACTGGCAGCGAGGATTTATTATCTTTATACAAACAACATGAAGCACCAATGAGTTTGTACCTAGGAAGAAAAAATTTTGAATAGACTTCCCCGCTAAGGGAAGCTATGAAGTAGGATTAAAGGATGTTTGAGTACTATTCTCTTTCCATTGTTTTGATCTCTTATGTATGTACATCTCTTTTTGTCATGGGAAAGGGCCCCTATAGAACCCTGTCTTGTTTTTTGTTCAAATTGTAATCAATACAAGTATGTCAATAGTTCACATATATTTTCTAAATGTATGTGATATTTTAATCAAATCTATCATGAACTACTACATTTTTACTTTCAATTGAAACAAAGAAACAGTAAAAATTCAAAGAGATAACTACATTTAATGTAGCAAAAACATCAATTCATAGTATCAGTTCAATGAAGTATGAAAAGAGAATATAAAATGAGGAAGAGAGTGTTCAAGCATGCTCCTCTTCTTTTGTATCTGTAACCTCCTTCTCTTCATATTTTTCCTTTGTATCAAACTCCTTTGGAAATCTATCCACATAAGCATCATATCTTTTGAAAAATTCATTCATTTCATTTTCATCTAGTTTCAGGTGGTGATGAAAAATCAATGTTTATCTCGATACTATGTCCAAATATTGAGCCATTTTCTGCTTGTATTCTAATGGCCTTGCTTTCAACTCCTCAATCCTATTTTCAATTTTCATCATTTTTTCAATAGTGTCATAGGAGAATTCATCTTCCTAGATATTACCTTCAAATGAACTAAGTAAGAAATCCAATTTTAAATCCCCATAACTCTTTTTAAATTTATCCACCACCATGTCTTCTAGCCTTCTATTAATGGCATAAAGTAAATCATCAACCTAGTCCTTCTTGACTTCAAGTTTTTTCTTGATTTCATTTAGGGTATCCAATCTGATCTTTGTCAGCTCTTCAAGAGCATATTGGCTCCCTTTGTGCTTTATTGGTACAATGTCTTCTTGCTCAACTAGTTCCTTGCTGAGCCTTGTTATACGGTCAAGCTTGGGGAGAATTCCTTCCAAGTAAAATATCTCATTGTCACAGTCTTCAATTACTCCATCAATTTCATCTAAGTGACTTTTGAGATCTTCATATCTTGTCCTTGCTTCAGTGATAACTTCCTTTCCCTTCTCAGTTAATCGCCCAACCCAAGTGTCCACTGCTTGGACCTTTTTAACAACACTATTCAATTTTTCCATACCTTCAAGGGTGTTCATAGAGGCACCTACTAGCTCCTAACTAGTTTTCCCCTGTCAGCTATTGAAAACATGAATTTAAGGCTCTAACTTTCTCCTTAAGTTGTTTCTTTGTTATTCCATCCTTATCTACCTTTTGTAGAAGATAGTTTGCAGCTTTAGAAACTCCCTGATTTAATTGTTCCCTTGATGGTTTACCCAAGGGGATGACATGAATACTATAATTGTCATTAGTTATATATTTTCTTGTCTTTCCCTTAAAAGGGGTTACTATTTCAAAATTTATTTTCCTGGATGAATCGGTAAGGGTTCTTGTGATGGTTTTGGATTTCTTTGGGGCTCTTATTGCCTTTAGAAAATACAAGGCAATGAGATCAACTGTTTGAAGAGGAAGGTCTATTTCTTTGCTTAACATTAATTCACTAATCAAACCATTCCTCAAACCTGTTTCAGCCTTTGTTTCTTACAATCCTTGTTGGATTTTGTTAGGTACAACTGTCATCTGCATGGATACTTCATGCTCCTTTGGTGCCAATATTTTTGTCTTCTCTGGAGTACTTGTCTCAATCTAGGCTATTGATTCCTCTGGATGCTTCTTCTCCTACCTTAGCATTGAATTTTGATCATCCTTAACCTAATTAGCCTCTATTTTCAAGGGGACCTCCTTTGCTATTTCTTCAGCTGAAAACATAGTGGTATGAACTTTCACTTCATTGCCCTTTTGTATTGAAATTTGGGCGATGGGATCTTTTTCTCCCATGATTGACTGAGTTGCCAAATCACTATCCTCTTTTCCAAGTGGCACCTTGGGAAATGTTATGGTAGGTTGATCTAATGGAAATGGATCCGCACTCCCCATTGAAAACTGTGATTCACCACTAATGACAATTTCTTCATCAGTAATTAAGTCTTGTGCCATTTTTAGTTTATCTTTAAAAGACATTTTTTCTACTTGGTGAACATTATCACTCTCAACCACCTTAATAGGAGTGGGCATAATCTCTTCTACCATTAATTCAATATCCATATCCTTTTCTACCACTAGTTCATATTTTCTTGATACCGACAATAATTGTTTTGTGAAATAATTTCCTGTGTTTTGAACCATCTCTTCACTTGCCAGCACATGAGTATCTCCTTTTGATCCCTTATCCTTTTCAATACTACCTATTGGTGTTAATAATAGTTCCTACATGGATAACTTGAGCTTATCCAACATAGAAAATCCCTTAATAGTATCTAAATCAATCACCTCAGTTTGTACATTTTCAAATTTATTCATTATTTATATTGGAGGTGTATTAATATTTCTAACAAGTAGAGCTTCAAGAATGTCCATACCTGAGGTAACAAATTGGTTGTCCACTGTATTGACTGCAACATCCCCTTGAGGAACTAAACTCTGAGTGTCCTTTACTTCCTTCTCCACAAAGAATGAATGAGGGATTAGAGGACTTGACTGCTTCATATTTGGAAATGATGTATCATGTTGTTTCTTGATGTTAATAGTCATTTCCATTTATGGGGGATCAATTACCCCATCTCTATGCTTGAATTTCTATAGTGTGTGGGCACCTAACCTCACCAGACTTGGTGATGGAAAATTTTGGGCTACTTGTGGGCCCTTTCAAACTTCATCAATTCAAGTGGTGCCCTTTTTTCCTCTTTATGCTTATTAGGCTAACTATGACCACTTATGATAGCTATACTCATTAAATTATTAGTATTGTTCTACTCTGGCACAACATTTGGGAAGATCATATGCAAATCTAAACCCTTTCCCTTTGCTTAAAGTGGCACCGCAGGAGTAATTCAAGCATTTTCCATGGATTTCAAGAGCATTCTTTTAGTTTTTTGCCCGAGGGAAGACATGGGCGTACCTGTCTCACTTGTGGTTACTTGTCCATTCATCAATAAGCATGGAAGTATGCCTCCTGGATGGAAATAAAGGAAATTTTCCTCCCAATGGTTCAATTTTATCACCACCCTCCCTCAAATGTGGGAGATCATCATCCAAGTTTCCAAGTCTTCTGAAGTGATTTAGAATCTTTGTGTTCTCTATTGATAAGTCAATGTTTATCTAGGTCAAAAAAATTACCGTTCTTCTCATGACATCTATTATCCTAAGGGTTGACTTTCTATCTTTGATTAATATAGAATTTACTTACTTTATTTAAATCATCAACAAGTCCTTCTAGAATGACGGCAACCTTGAAATCCATAACTTGTGACAAATTCAGCCTTGAAAAATCTCTCAACCTAACATCTTCTTCATCTTTGCAATTCATCCAATAGTTGTCAAAGTGAGGCTCATGCTCAAAAGTATTAGCCACATTGTTAACCACCCACCAAATGTCATAATTAGGCCTAGCTATTAATGTCTCTATTTCCAAGCTCTTCATTTATTCTCCTATCAATCTAGCTTTTATAATGGAAGGGCAAGAAAACTTACCAATTCTAATAGGGAATTTAACATTCATTTTGTGCCTCCCAGTAATTAGCTTGTGCATGTGCACTAATATCCTTGCCAATTCGCATAACCAAAGCTTGTCATCCACATACCTTGGCAACTTGAAACGTTGTACTTGAACCACTAACTCTGATGTAAGTGAACTTCTTATATTGAATGAAGTAACATCCATACTTCATAATTTATTGCCTTACATGCTCATAAATTCTATACCGCCCCCATTATGGTTTGAACAAGAAAATAATTAGTGAAATGAAAGCATCATTTACTAATCTGATATTCCATTCAATTAGTTAATTGCAATTATGGGAAAATTTCATGCATTTTTCACCTTTTAACATGAAATTCTGGTGATAATGTCGGGAAATGCCAATGTGCTACAACATTGTATACCGATAAGTCATCATATAAAACTCCAAGTCTGTAGTTTCCCCCATTTCAATTTTAGCTACCAGGGTTGCCATATGATCATGAATTACATCAGAAATGAAAGTAACCCAACAAATATCTCCTTTTATTTCCAATATAATTCATATGTAGGTGTACATCCATTCTTTAAATTCATTTATAGTCTCCATACTAGCCATCCTACTCAGGTGCACAATGATATCTTCAACCTCCTCAACGAATTGAGCCCTAACTAGTCTTTTGGGGATTTTGGCAGATGCCTTTCTATCTATAAGGAGCCATTTTGTGTTTATCATCTTTACAAATTCCTTCTTTTTACTTCATAATCCTCCAAGGCAATTTTGATACCAATAGTAATGGGGTTTGCAATTACAGGTAATTTTAGAATTACCCTTATGGCTACCGGTGTCAATGTCAACACCACATCCCTACTCCTATCTAATACCTCTCTCTTCTCAGAGTCATAATTCATCATGCAATACCATACTAACTCTGGGAATTGGATAGAAAGTGGAATAGCACCCACCAAGGAAATATAACTATCATGAATTTCCTTCAAGGATTCACTCATGTGGGCACTACTCAATCATTGACAAAAATCATTCAAGTCAAGAACCGATTTTTTGATGGAATCAAACACAAACCATATGAGTTTAAAACTCTTACCAGTTTTCTACAAGTGCCTGAGCAATTCTGATTTCAAGATGGCAACTTTTGCACTTTTATGGTTCACAAATTTGAGCCCCACAATATCTCAAAAGCACTTCATAGATAAAAATGACAAAAGATCATCAAATTAGTAATAAAATATGAATACATTCACATCCCCCAAGGTCCTTTATTTACAATAAGAGTGTTAATGGTGGTAGAATTAAATGCATTGCTTTATAGTCGTTAACTCTATTTTTTGCAATTTTGAATTTGGGTCGTCCATGTGGAAAAGATATTAGTTGAGGCGGGCCTAGGGGTCCTTTTGCATTTTATGCCACTCAAAAGAATTGTGTGCTTTTAAACATTCTAGCCCGCCCACCCACTTTCAATATAGGTTTAACACATGGCTTTCCTAGCGCGTTGGTAGAGTTCAGTAGCTTATTTTTACACCTTTTTACCTTTTCAAAAAATCTGAAATTTATAAAATACCTCCGGCAACCTGCCTTTCCATCTTTGATGTAGACTCAACACGTGGCTTTATCTAGGCACTTGCGGGGTCGCGCTTCACTTTTATACCTTACTCCTTTTTTTCAAAACAAGGCTAAAAGTTCCAAAGTCCTCCAGCTACCCACCTCTCCACTTTGAATGGTCATGTGTCCATTTGCAGACTCTAGCCATTCCTTTTACACTTTTACACCTTTCATCATAATGTCTCAAAATTCCAACAGGGCCCACCTTCCCACAACCACTCATCTTATGACACGTGTACATCTTCGGGGTCAAAGTAAGAAATTTTCTTCACCACTTCATATTTTTAAATAACCAATTAGAAATTATCGAGGCCATGGAACCAATTTGGCATTTTGTACAATTGTGAAAAAAGTGACAAGTTCACCAAATAGACCATGTTTCCATAGATGTTGTGAAAAAAATAACAAAGAAGGCATGACCATGAAAAATAAAAGAAAGGGAAAACCTGTCATCTACAACCAAACAAACAATAGGTACACACAGAAGGAGAAACTGTAACTGACACAGAGCTCAACATGATTCACGCCCATAGAGAAATGTTTAACAAGAACAACCTGATAAATATAAAACTTCAAGCATCCACACATGAAGAAAGATATTAACTCAAGAAAAACATACCGAAAAAAATAATGCTGGTTTGAAAGGGGTGAAGTTAAAACCAAGCACCAACAATGGCTCCGACTCAGGGATGGGCACTCTTAGTGAGTGCCACAAGAACAATATAATAAAAACACACCAGACCATGTGCCAAAAATCCATTGGTCCATGGATTTAGGAAACAACCTCCACAACAAAGAAATAATAACCAATCCTCCCAAGATCGAGCTAAGAAACCAACAAGAACTAGTCACCAAGTACCAAGAGAAACCAAAATAGAAAAACGCGGAAATAGAACAAAAACAAAAGACTATACACTATACAATGATGTGTACCTTGATTCTGAGAAATCAATCAAGGAAATTTTTCAAGTGCCTACCATTAACAGAAACTCAAATAATTCCCCATCTAAGTCTTTTAGGAAAAGGTGTGCTGACCAATCCTAATATCAATAGAATAAGGGCCCATCCATAATGCATCAAAATTTCCATGTTTTCCTTATCCTCATGTCTGCTATCCCACAATAGCACAAGATCTCCCACACTAAAAGCTCTTGGAGTTACCTTTTTATCAAATAATTTCTTCAATTTTTCCCTAAACTTCACATGTCTTTGGTGGGATTCTCTTCTCTCTTCATCTAATTCAACAATTTGATTAATACGAGCATCATAGGGACTAACCTCCTGGTCCTCCAATTGTTGGATGAATTGGTAAGAAGATAATTGCATATGTAGGGGAAGTAGAGCTTGAGTTCCATATGCCAACTCAAACAGACTTTTTCTAGTATCTCTTTTGATAGTAATTCTATCAACCCAAACAACAAACATCAATTACTCACCCCACTTCTGTTTGTTTACTTCCACGGTCCTTCTGATTATCTTTAACAAATTCTTGTTGCTTGATTCTCGCTTGTCCATTACCTTGGGGATTATAATTTGAAGCATATGCTAAATTGATCCCATACTCATGACACATGGCTACCAAAGGTTTGGCTCAAAAACTCATAGAATTGTCAGCAACTATCTTAGTAGGCACTCCAAACCTGCAAATTATATGATTCAGAATGAATTCCATAACAATTTAGTGGGTAGCTTTCTTGGTAGGCATTTCCTCCACCCACTTGGTGAAGTAATCAGTGGCCACTAATATCCACTTATGGCCTGCACTTGAAGAATCTGAAATCTCACCAATGAAGTCCATTCCCACCGCTTAAATGTAGCTTCAATTAATATAGGTTGCAAGGTAGGGAGCCTGAAGCTTTCAATCTTCCTAAAAAACATTGACAACTCTCACACTTTCTTACCAGTAGATTTGTATCTTTAAAAATATTTGGCCACCAATAACTAGCCATTACTATTTTATGAGTTGTGACTCTTCCGAAAAATTCCCTCCACAAACTCCTCCATGGAAATCATCAATTATTTTTGGGGCTTCATCCTCAGTGATACATCTCAAAATAACTCCCTCAGGGTTCTTCCAAGATAACCCATAATCAGTGATGATGTATTTCGGGAGGCTAACTTAAGTGCTCTCTTTTGATTCTTTCTTAAATACTCAAGGCACTGTAGATGTTTGAGATAAAAAATAATATCCTTGTACCATTCAGAATTTTTCACTTTCTCAAGAATATTCAATCTTTCTTCTTCAACCTCATTTATCTCAACTGTTTTGCAGGTTTCTTTCTACCATTATCTTTGCTAGGCCCAATCCTCTGACCATTTTTTTAGTTTTGATGTCCATATCATATTCTTACAATTTATTTTCCCATCAGCATATTTTACTTGAAATTTCCATCTTTGATAGGATATCCTTAACCATGGTATGGGGAACATAAGATATAACTTTAGAGCTCAAAATATATGGCCTAAATATTTTTGTGGCCTTGACCAAAGCAAAGGCCTATTTCTCCATGATAGTATACTTCATTTCTACTCCTTGTAATGTGTTACTAAAGAAAGCAATTAGTATTTCATCTCATTCATCATCCTTTTGCAACAACACAGATGCAATAATATTCTCTCAAGCAAAGGAAGAAATTTGGAAAGCCTTTTTATAATCAGGAGCTGATAAAACAAGGGCATTCTTCAATGCTTCATTAATCCCAGTAAAGGCTTAAATAGTTGTTTCTTCCCATCCGATACTCGATCTTTCTTCAACACACTGGTGATTAGGATAGTTAATTCAGAAAATTTGGAAATAAATATCCTAATAAAATTTATTTTCCGAAAAGGATTAAATTACCTTTTTGGTTCTTGGAATAGGAACTTTACTAATGGCTTCCACTCTCTCTAGATCAATCATGACCACTTATTTTCACACAAAATGTCCAAGAAGCTTTCCTTTTGAACCCCAAAATGGCACTTCTTGAGATTCAGCTATATGCCATATTCCCTACATCTTAACAACATATTTTCTAAATGTTGCAAGTGATCACTTCGTTACCTTGAAAAAATGTCACATCATCCTTATAACGTAAATGAAATCTTTTATATAGAGAGAGAATGATATATACATTTTCTTTGAAATGTGGCTCTAGCATTCATCAAGCCAAACAACATTCTGACATACACATAGGTTCCCCATGGAGTGGTGAAAGTGGTTTTTATTCTCTCTGACTACTTCACAACCACTTGGTTATACCTAGAAAAACCATCCAAAGTGGATAACAACTCAGAACCAGTAACTAATTGCAACATGTTATCCATATTTGGCAAGGGATAGTTGTCCTTGATTGATTCCTTATTTAAATTTCTGAAGTCAACACACAATCTTATATCCCCATTTTTATTTCAAACAGGTACTAGGTTTGCTACCCATGAGGAGTATCTTATAGGCTATATAATTCCTCCATCCCTTAAATTTTTCAACTCTTCTTATTTTTTAGGAAAGGAGGGGATTAATTGGTCTTTGTTTCTACCTAAATGGCTTGGCATTGGCTTCCATGGGTATTTCATGCTGAAAAAGGTCTTCCCTATATGCCTTTAATTTTGAATATGACCATGCCAAGCAATCCTAGTACTTTTTTAATAATTGGATATATGATTACTTTTCTTCTTTATTCAAATTGTTACCTAACCATATTTTCTGAGGTTTATCTTTTGTGCCCAGGTTATGTTCCTCAACATCCCTCAAGGCTGACATGTGTCTATTAATAATGTAGTCAACATTATCAAAATTTGATTCCAGTGCAACCAAACCTCTAGGAATAGTATTAGTTTTCAATTGGATAATGTCCTTACCAAATAAGGTCTCTTTTCCTTCACCTACACAAACCATTGGTTCCTAGTCCATACTTTGATTGGAAAATTCTCCTTTATTCTGTAGAAACCTTTGGACTTGAGCATCATCTTCAAACACTTTCCAGTGCTTGATATTGTCAGGGACAGACGCCTGGTCAATATTTCAATATCATATTCACAATAGGGAGACATTGTACAATTTTCAAACCTAGATCCCAATACTACCAATTTTTCTGCTACAGTATTATACCTCCTATCATGATGTATTATATTGAAAGAATCAAACATTTCAATGAAGTCCCAAAATGCATGCTTATATTGTTTCATTCTTTGATTCTTTGTTGCATACAATTTTCTAACTTGCTTGACTATCAGCTTTGAATCCCCTTTAACAAAAATATAATTGACACCATATTTCCAAGCAATCCTCAAACCCAAAAACAACGCTTCATACTCTGAAATATTGTTTATACACTCAAAATTGAGTTTACAAGAAAAGTTAAAAACCTCTTGGCTTAGAGATATCGAAACAACACCAGCACCTTTACCAAATCTAGAACATGATCCATAAAACATCAGAGTCTAAGGAGAACCTTCCCGCTTAGGATACTTGGACTCCTCAATTATATGCTCCTTACAATCAGCATAGCCCATGAATTTATCAACATCAACATCTATGTACAATACTTCATAAGAAGCATTATTAGGATCCTCAATCAGATGTAGCATTTTCTTCTCGCCATATAACTTCACAATATTTCCCTCAATTGGTATGGTGGCGTATGACATGTCCATTTACATGCTTCCACCCACACTAGCTACCCATTTTCTAGATAACAACATCCCCCATTTGGCAGGACAATCCACAATAACTACATTCATGGTCAAGCATTTTCCCGGATAAGCTACCAATTACACTACTAATCCTTTGACATATCCAATTATTGGCACTTCTCTTGAATCCATAACAAGTACATTTTCCAAAATTCATTGTCACCTTGATATTTAACTCATTCATCACCTCTAAAGGCATTACATTACATGAGGCTCCTGATTCAAACATACAATTATGTACCAACCTATCTTTAATGATCAAAGTGGTATAAAATGGATCCACATCTAGTTGAGATTCAACCAAAGAAGTTCCTAGATACACCTTAGGTGATTCACCCAATTCTTCCAATGCTTGAGGTATTTCCAATTCTGCAATAATAGGAGGGGCCTCCACATTATTAACACTTTTTCCTTGGGTAATATTTTCTTCCTTGAATCCCAAATATTCAAATTCCCTTTTCCTATGCTCAGGATCCTAAGTAATTCAACAATTGGGACAATAACCTTGATCTGGCTTAATATTTGAGCTATGTCACAAGGAATATATTTGGGTAAGGCAGTATTAGGAGGAAGGTTTATAATTTCATCTGACAATATGGAGGTTTTGACAGTCTGGGCATGAGGAGTACAAATTCTATTTGGGGAGATTAGGCATTTTCCATATGTATCCTTTTTAGGGGTCTCCTTAGGGATATTGGTAAGGATTAGAATCTTTGGCTTGGCTTGTGGCCCTACCCCTTTGACAACTTTACTTCTAGTATTATATTCCTTCTCTTGAGAAACTACTGCATTCATCAATAGTTGTCTTGTCTTCTTCTGAAGGAATTCCCCCATCATATTTTTTAATCATCAATGCCCTCAAGTATTCAAAATCATGATTGGGAAAATAAAATGCTTGTACCATATTGATTTAAAAATTATTAATGGGGAAGATGTAATACCCAGTGGACATAATCCCAAAAGTCTTCAACAGTTCTTGCACTTATCAATTTAGTTGAGGTTGCCCCCTATTGTGAGCTTACAATGAATTCCATCATACACACATCACCATATGCTTCATCGTCATAATCTACTTCCTCAATTTCCTTTTTTACATCACATGGGGAATTTGGTAAGAAACACATATCACACCATTCCATAACATGGGCCTCTTCCACGGTAGAAATCCTGGTAGTTAAAGGATCAGAAACCAATCTTTTTTCCGAAGGTTGAGGCTATCTATTTCCTAACCCCATGGGCCCTTTTCCTTGGTCATCTGGTCTATGATCACCTTTGGGGTGATTTCCAAATCTCTCCTGACCTTATGGCTTATGTTGACCTTGGGAATTCGTTCCTATCCTTTTTTTGCTCTGACCAGTTTATAGGATATCTCTTTAACTGCTCCAGCCAAATTTTTTACAACTACTTCCAGATCCACAGCCTTTCCTGACCAAGGATTTTCAAGATTGATCAACTTAACACCTTCCCTCTTAGGAGGCTTGTCAATTGCCTTAATATTATTCTCAATTTGTAAAGCCATAGTGAAGGCTTGCCTCAATGTTCCCGTGTTTTATCTCTTAAGTAATAAGCAGCCTTTTTATCAAAAGCATCAGAATACTTAATCAAATATGATTCATCACTTGGCCTTAAGATTATAGGTAACCTTTTCAAGTTTTTATTGAACCTAGTATTAAAATCATGAACATGATTCATTTGGATTTTTCTTTATATTTTCAAACTCATATAAAATAAACCTAGGGTCTGTCTTATCCCCATATTGAAATCTAAAGGCATATTTCATCTCATTCCATAAATCTATTGAATTATCTGGTAAAGAATTGTACTAGTCACGTGCATCCTCCTCAAGAGTATGAATAAACAAATTTACATACATGTCTTCAAACTCAATTTCAAAATCTTCCATCATGTTGACAAAGAGTTTTAAATGTTGGTCACCAGTGATGGCATTATTCCCTTAAAACTTTGGCAACCTATTTTTGACATCTTGTGGTACCATATTAGGATATCCATACATACCTCTGAAATATATTGATCTAAAAATGTTGACAATAAAAGGAATTCTATGTGGAGGTTGGGCCATATTGCCTTGAGGTGGTGAATTTACAAGAGAAATAAAATGATAGGGAATGAGGGGTCTTTGGAGCACAGGAGTATAGCTTTCAAAATAGATATTCTCTAATGACTCAGCTTCATGGAAAACCCTATCAACCTTGGAGGACACAGGAAAAAATTGAGAGGCACACTTTTCAGATGCAAATGATGGGCCCTCTCTAGTTGGAGAATTCAAAGTTACACGAGGACTACTTGGTTCAGAGTCACTTGAAGACGTATGGTAATTTTCAACTACAGGTTGTTCACTTTCCACAATTGGAATCTCCTTTCTTGACTCGTGATCTCCTACTACTTTCCAGATTCGTCTTCCTTCTGAATTTTCCTTTCCCAACTCTGGAAATAACTTCCTAGTAGGGTCCCTAGTGAAGAAAGATCTTCTTCCCTCCATCTTTGCAAAGATTAATGACAAATTTCACTTGACATGGGCTAAGACACTGGTAATTATCAAATTTCAAACCAAAATGGAGTCGCCACTAAGGATTCTCACCTTAGTTGTGCAAATGCACTATAAGAAACTTGTCAAATGTCTATCAATACTTAATTCCCGCAAAGCTTAGTAGATCCAACCTTCCTTTACCCATATTTATCACTTGACGATACAAAATTAGTGCAATAACCACTAGAAACTGGAAATATTGCACAATGAAGTTGTGATCTCACACAATTCTTACAAATCTTAACAAAGAATGATGTTTAAACAACGTATTTGCACTTAAATCATGTAATAAGCATTACCAGGGTCAATTTGTGTATGCATTTATGCAAATAAGTCCTCGACAACGGTTCCAAATCAGTTTTGGTACCCAAATTGATTCTCCCTTAAGTGTTGAGTAGCATCACAGATCAAGCATGATGCTTAGAGACAGATGCATCATAATATAAGTCATTTTATAGCCAAGGATGAAATTCAGCTGAATTTTTGTCACTCAAAAGTTGGAAAAATGGATAGCACTGTATTAAGGGTTTGATCTACCCTCACTACTTTAAGTTGTGCCTTCAACCAGGGTGAGAGGACCCATTCTGTAACCTATATTGATGAATAATATCAATAAACCTTTGCTTGCATAGTTTTGAGGATGACCTTGAGAAAACATGATCAATACATAATAATATAACTCTCACGAGTTGTCACTTCTAGAGAATGGAGATATTTTCTAGATAAGGTTCAGGTTACTAGAGAAATTAATTGAAACTTGATTGTTTCTGCATTTTTGGCATTGGAATTTGTTCATTTATGGATACACAGTACAAACATGGGTAGTTATTGTAGAATTCATTATTTAATATGTTTTTGGTGGGAAGTTAAGTAGGATAAATTTGATTATATCAAATCTCTGAGAACCATTAAAAATTACTGGAAAATTCACAAAACAAAATGGTTGAGGATAGCCAAAATATTCCTTCAACTAGAATGTGTGTAACAATGGAAGCCCAGAGGTGCATGATTTCATACATTCTTCAAGAATTCAACACAAAGGCTCATGTTAAAGACTCAATTAAACATTAGAAATCCCTAGTTCATCATGTCTAAGATACACTCATAGACTAACAAACAATCTTTATCAACATAATTAAAGTAAAGTGATTTTAAATTGTTTATTTGCATCATAAGATGAAATCTCTTCTCATAATGAAATTGAAAATGCCACAATACTAACACATGGATGAGATCTTGTGTGACTTATAGATATTCTAACATAAGATTGCAACAGGAACAAGAAAAACTATTTGAAAACATTCTGAAATGAAGCAAACACAATAATGCCCATGATTAACATGGATTAATTCAATACCTATTAAATTTAAGGTCACAAGAAATAAATGTGTCTCTTAGATGGTTACTCAAGAAGATTGTTTTTCTATAAAAAAATTCATACAAATTAAACAACCCCCTTTTTCATTCTCTTTTACATGCTTTTATATGACCTTTTTCAATTCAAATCCCTTTTCCCCTAAAAAGAATATTCGAGGGAATAATTCTTTGTTACATGTTCATTCTAAAATATTATTTATGCACTTCATCTTATACTGCCAGGTGTTCAAAACATGAGTCATTTTGATAGGCTCCACTTGTATCTAATTGGGATTTCTAGTTATTGTTTTTAACAGGTTACTTGAACCGTCCCCCTCATATATTGATTAAGCAATCATCTCAAATGATATCTGAGAATTTCTAGATGTTTGTTGACATGACACACACCTATGCTCATCTCTTAAAAACCTTTTCGGGCTCAATGCACTTCACTTTTCATCTTACTAGCTTAAATATTATACAAGATGTCTGTCAAATCACCATGATTTACCAGTTCTTCTTATTTATACTTTCCTTCAGTCTTTAAATTTCCCTTGTGTAAAATGAGAAAGATATCTCTTATCTCAGCGGAAAGATTTTTCCAAATTGAAATATGTGTCTCCTTTGGGCTATAAAAATCAGTTATGTTCCTTTGCAGTTATGTATTTCTTTCATAACTCTGAGTATAGAAGATTCTACCAGGAGAAATGGCAAAGACACTCATGGCACACATCCTGAAGGATATTTCTAAGATTTGAATCATATTTTTGACCTGAGTGGCCTGGATGAAGCTTTTGTTAGAGCCTTGTTTGAAGTGGAATGTGCAAGAGACACCAAAGGACCATTGACATATCAATGGGTCTGTATAGCACTTTTAACCAGGTTGATCAGAATCAATCCTGTGTTCACCTCCTTCCAAGTCATGTATTTCCATATTTTTATATGGGAAAAATTAAAATGCCCGAGGATTTGAAAATATACCGCATTTAATGGAGGCCTCACATCTCTAGGAAAACTAGTTTTTAATGTCCCTTTTTATGCAATGAAGATTTTTTTCAAAATAAATCCCTAAGGAGTCATACATATTGTATGACAAAACCTCCATTGATATAGTGCCTACCATCTCCAACAAAGTAAGTGAATTGGAGAAGAGGGTTCAATTCTTGGAAAAGAAACAGGAAGAAAATGTGCCCTTGCCATCATGTCTAGTATCAATACCATCCTCGAGTGAGAGGAAAGGTGAAACACACATTAATTCTCTTGTCATCATCTTGGATGGAGAATAGGACTAATTTATCTCTTATCGTGCGTTTGAGGGAAAAAAATTCTTCACCTAGAGATAACAGAGGGGAGGTTTGCAACTCGGCTATTTGTGCATTTGATACATCTTTCCCTCATTCTGAATGGGAACTTTGAGGTCCTCAACCAATTCCTTCTCCAATGGAAAATCTGCCCTTCCTCACTAAATCGGAAGCTGGAACCAGCTTAAAAACCTCATATTTTTCCTAGTCACCAACCTATAACATCTGCCCCCTCTCAACACTTCAAACACCCCTCTTCATAGAAATCCTAGCACATCATCCCTTCACAAGGGAAAGGGGAAAATGGATTTCTTTTCAGGTGGTCTAGACCTCCTGGATTGGGTATCATCCTATTAAAACAAATTTGAGATTGAGGAGATTATGGGTCTCCCTAGGATGACCTTGGAGTCATTAATGAGTATGGAGATGTACACGGACCTGGTAGGGTTGATTATCTTTATACAAACAGCATGGGGGACAAAAATTTTGAATAGACTTCCCTACCGAGGGAAGCTATGAAGTAGGATTAAATGATGTTTGATTACTATTCTCTTTCCACTGTTTTTGATCTCTGATGTGTGTACATCTCTTTTTTCATGCGAAAGAGCCCCTATAGAACCCTATCTTGTTTTTTTTTTTAATTTTAATCAATACAAGTATGTCAATAGTTCACATATCTTTTCCAAATGTATGTGAGATTTTAATCAAATATATCATGAACTACTACATTTTTACTTTCAATTGAAACAAAGAAGTTGTAAAAGACCTTTTACACTTCAAAACTCCCGATTCAATTGTTCCTTGATGGTTTACCCAAGTGGATGACATGATTACTGTAATCATCATCGTTATATATTTTTGTCTTCCCCACAAAAGGGGTTACTATTTCAAAAGTTCTTGCCCTGGATGAATCAGTAAGGGTTTTTGTGATGGTTTTGGATTTCTTTGGGGATCTTATTGCCTTTGGAAAAGATAAGGTAGTGAGATCAACTGCTTGAATAGGAAGGGATATTTCTTCACTTAACATTAATTCACTAATCAAACCCTTCCTCAAACCTATTTCAGCCTTTGTTTCTTACAATCCTTGCTGGATTTTGTCAGGTACAACTATCATCTGCATAAATTCTTCATACTCCTTTTGTGTCAATATTTATGTCTTCTCTGGAGCACTTATCTCAATCGGGATATTGATTCCTCTGGATGCTTCCTATCCTACCTTGGCATTTCATTTTGTTCATCCTTAACCTAATCAGCCTCTATTTTCAAGGGGACCTCCTTTGTTGTTTCTTCAACTGAAAACATAGTGGTATGAACTTTCACTTCATTGCCCTTTTGTATTGAAATTTGGGCAATGGGCTCTTTTTCTCCCATGATTCGCTGAGTCGCCAAATCACTATCCTCTTTTCGAATTGGTACCATAGGAAATGTTATGGTACATTTATCTAATGGAAATGGATCTACACTCCACATTGAAAACTATGATTCACCACTAATGACAATTTCTTCATCAGTAATTAAGTCTTGTGCCATTTTTAGTTTATCTTTAAAAGACATTTTTTTCCTTGATGAATGTTATCACTCTCAACCACCTTAATAAGAGTGGGCACAATCTCTTCTACCATTAATTCAATATCCATATCATTTACTACCACTACTTGATATTTGCTTGATAATCTGACAATAATTGTTCGTGAAAGAATTTCCTGTGTTTTGAAACATCTCTTAACTTGTCAGTACATGAGTATCTCCTTCTGATCCCTTATACTTTTCAATACTACATATTGGTTGTCCACTATATTGACTACAACATCCCCTTAAGGAACTAAACTTTTAGTGTCCTTTACTTCCTTCTCCACAAAGAATGAATGAGGGATTAGAGGACTTGACTGCTTCATAAATTTCAAATGATGTATCCTATTGTTTCTTGATGTTAATAGTCCTTTTCATTTATGGGGGATCAATTACCCTATCTCTATGCTTGAATTTATTTGGTGTATGGGCACCTACCCTCACCAGGACTTGGTGATGGACAATTTTGGGCTTCTTGTGCACCCTTTAAAACTTCATCAATTCAGGTGGTGCCCTTTTTTCCTCTTTGTGCTACTTGGATTGACTATGACCACTTATTATAGCTGCACTCATTAACTTATCAGTATTGTTCTCGCTTCTAACACAAAATTTGGGAAGATCATATGCAAATCTAAACCCTTTCCCTTTTCCTGGAGTGGCAATGTAGGAGTAATTGGAGAATTTTTAATGGATTTTAAGAGCATTCTTTTAGCTTTTTTCCTAAGGGAAGACATGGGCGTACTGTCTCACTTGTGGTTGTTGTCCATTCATCAATAAACCCAACAGTAGGCCTCTGGAGGGAAATAAAGGATATTTTCCTCCCAATAGGTCAATTTTATTAGCACCATCCCTCGATGTGGGAGATCATCATCAAGTTTCCAATACTTCTGAATTTATTTAGAATATTTTTGTTGTGTATTGATAATTCAATGTTTATCTAGGTCAACCAAATCACCATTCTTCTCATGACATATGTTATCCTTATATAAGGATCATCAGATTCTTCCTCATCCCAACTTGGGGGAACTATGGGTTGACTTTCTATCTTCTAATTAATATAGAATTTACTTTATTTAAATCATCAACAAGTCCTTCTAGAATGACAACAACATTAAAATCCACAACTTGTGATAAATTCATCCCTGAAAAATCTCTCAACCTAACATCTTCTTCATCTCTGTAATTCATCCAATAGTCCTCAAAGTGAGGATCATGCTCAAAAGTATTAGCCACATTGTTAACCACCCACCAAATGTCATAATTAGGCATAGCTACAAATGTCTCCATTGACAAGCTCTTCATTGCTTCTCCAATCAATCTAGCTTTTATAATGGAGGGGCAAGAAAACTTACCAATTCTAATAGGGAATTTAACATTCATTTTGTGCCTCCCAGTAATTAGCTTATGCACGGGCACTAATTGCCTTGCCAATTCACATAAACAAATCTTGTCATCCACATACCTTGGTAACTTGAAAGGTTTTACTTCAAAACCACTAACTCTGATGTAAGTGAACTTCTTGTATTGAATGAAGTAACATCCATACTCCATAATTTTTTGCCTTGCATGCTAAAAAATTCTATACTGCCCCCATTCTGGTTTGAACAAGAAAATAATTAGTGAAATTAAAGCATCATTTACTAATTCGATATTCCCATTCAAATTAGTTAATTGCAATTGGGGGAAAATTTCATGCATTGGGCACCATTTAACATCATCTTGTGGTGATAATGTCAGGAAATGCCTATGTGCTGCAACATTGTATACCAGATAAGTCATCATATAAAACTCCAAGTTTGTAGTTTCCCCCATTTCAATTTTAGCTACTAGGGTGGCCATATGATCATGAATTACATCAGAAATGAAAGTAGCCCAACAAATATCTCCTTTTATTTCCAAGATAATCCATATGTAGGTGGACATCCATTCTTTAAATTCATTTTTAGTCTCCAAACTAGCCATCCTACTCAGGAGCACAATGATATCTTCAACCTCCTCAATGAATTGAGCCCTAACCAGTCTTTTGGGGATTTTGACAAATGCATTTCTATCTGTGAGGAGCCATTTTTGTTTATCATCTTTGCAAATTCCTTCTTTTTTACTTCATAATCCTCTAAGGCAAGTTTGATACCAATAGTAATGGGGTTTGCAATCATAGGTAATTTCATAATTACCCTTATGTATTCAGTGTTAATGTCAACACCACATCCCCACTCCCATCTAATACCTCTCTCTTCTCAGAGTCATAATTCATCACACAATACCATACTAACTCTGGGCATTGGATAGAAAGTGGAATAACACCCACCAAGGAAATACAACTATCACAAATTTCCTTCAAGGATTCACTCATGTGGGCACTATTCAATCATTCGATTTAAAATATTTCAAGTCAACAAATGATTTTTTGATGGAAACTAACACAAAACATGGGATTTTAATACTCTTACCGGTTTTCTACAAGTTCCTGAGCAATTCATATTTCAAGATGGAAACTTTCACACTTTTATGGTTCACAAATTTGAGCCCCATAATATCTCAAAAGTACTTCATAGATAAAAATGACGAAAGATCATCAAATTAGTAATAAAATATGAATTCATTTACATCCCTCAAGGTCCTTTAACTCTAGTTTTTACAATTTTGAATTTGGGTCATCCACGTGGAAAAGATCTTGGTTGAGGTAGGCCCGATAGGGCCTTTTACATTTTATGCCACTCAGAAGAATTGTGTGCTTTTAAACATTCTGGCCCACCCACCCACTTTCAATATAGGTTTAACACATGGCAGAGTCACGGCTTATTTTTATACCTTTTTAACTTTTCAAAAAAATCTAAAATTTCTAAAATACCTTCGGCGACCCGCCTTCCATCTTTGATGTAGACTCAACACGTGGCTTTATCTGGGCACTTGCAGGGGTCACACTTCACTTTTATACCTTACTTCTTTTTTCAAAAAAGGCTAAAAGTTCCATAGTCTTTCAAAGTGACCCACCTTTCCACTTTTAATTTAAAATATGGCCATGTGTCCATTTGCGGGCTCTAGGCTCCCTTTTATACTTATACACCTTTCATCATAATATCTCAAAATTCCAACAAAGCTTTCCCATAACCGCTCATCTTATCACATGTGTACATCTTTGGGGTCAAAATAAGAAATTTTATTCACTACTTCATATTTTTAAATAGCCAATTAGAAATTATCGAGGCCATGGAACCAATTTGGCATTTTTTAGAATTGTGAAAAAGTGACAAGTTCACCAAATAGACCCACCGTGCCATGTCCAATTAAAGATGACCACGTGTCCACAGATGTTGGGACAAAAATAACAAAGAAGTCATGATCATGGAAAATAAAAGAAAGGAAAACTGTCATCTATGACCAAACAACCAATAGGTACGCATGGAAGGAGAAACTACAACCGACACAGAGCTCAACATGATTCATGCCCATAGAGAAATGTTTAACAAGAAAAACCTGATAAATATAAAACTTCAAGCATCCAAACATGAAGAAAGAGATTAACTCAAGACATGCAGACTAAAAAAACTAACTAGTCCAAAAGGGGCGAGGTTAAAACCAAGCACCAACACCGGCTCGACTGGGATGGGCACTCCTAGTGAGTGCCACAAGAACAACATAATAAAAACAACAGACCATGTGCCAAAAATCCATTGGGCCATGGAGTCAGGAACCAACCTCCAAAAAAAAGAAACAACAACCAATCCTCCCAAGATCGAACTAAGAAACCAACAAGAACTAGTCACCAGGGACCAAGAGAAACCGAAATAGAAAAACACGAAAATAGAACAAAAACAAAAGACTATACACTATACAATGATGTGTACCTTGATTCTGAGAAATCAATCAAGGAAATGTTTCAAGTTCCTATCATTAACAGGAAACTCAAGTAATTCCCCATCTAAGTATTTTAGGAAAAAGGTGTGTTGGCCAATCCTAATATCAATAGAATAAGGGCCCATCCATAATGCGTCAAACTTTCCATGTTTTCCCTTATCCTCATGTCTACTATCCCACAATAGCACAAGATATCCCACACTAAAAACTCTTGGATTTACCTTTTTATCAAATAAATTCTTCAATTTTTCTTTGAACTTCTCATGTCTTTAGTGGGATTCTCTTCTCTCTTCATCTAATTCAACAATTTGTTTAATACGAGAATCATAGCTCCTAGTCCTCCAATTGTTGGATGAATTGGTAAGAAGATAATTGCATATGTAGGGGAAGTAGAGTTTTAGTTCTATACACCAACTCAAACAAAAATTTTCCAGTAGCTCTTTTGATAGTAATTCTATCAGCCCAAACAACATACTTCAATTACTCACCCCACTTTTATTTCATTACTTACAAGGTCCATCGATTATATTCACCAAGTTCTTGTTGCTTTATTATGCTTGTCCATTACCTTAGGGATTATAATTTGAAGAATATGCTACATTTATCACATACTCATGACACATGGCTACCAAATGTTTGGCTCAAAACTCATAGCATTATTAGCAACTATCTTAGCAGCACTCCAAACCTGCAAATTATATTATTCAGAATGAAATCCATAAAAATTGGTGGGTAGATTTCTTGGTAGGGATTTCCTCCACCCACATGGTGTAGTAATACATGGCCACTAATATCCACTTATGGTTTGCTCTTGAATAATTTGAAATCTAACAAATGAAGTCCATTCCACACTGCTTAAATGGGGCTTCAATTGATATAGACTACAAAGGGAGGGAGCCTAAAGCTTTCAATATTCCTGAAAAACATAGACAACTCTCGCACTTTCTTACCAATAGAGTTGTATCTTTAAACAAAGTTGGCCACTAGTAACTAGCCCTTAATATTTTATGAGTTGTGACTCTTCTAGAAAAATTCCCTCCTCAAACTCCTCCATATAAATCATAAATTATTTTCGGGCTTCATCCTCAGTGATACATCTCAAAAGAACTCCCTCAGGGTTCTTCCAAGCTAACCCATAATCAGTGATGATGTATTTCTAGGAGGCTAACTTAAGTGCTCTCTTTTGATTCTTTCTTAAATACTCAGGGCACTATAGATGTTTGAGATAAAAATAATATCCTTATACCATTCAATTTTTCACTTTCTCAAGAATATTCAATCTTTCTTCTTCAACCTCATTTATCTCAATTGTTTGCAGGTTTCTTTCTACCATTAGCTTTACTAGGCCCAATCCTCTGACCAATTTTGTAGTTTGGATGTCCATATCATATTCTTACAATTTATTTTCCCATCGGCATATTTTACTTGAAATTTCCATCTCTGATAGGATATCCTTAACCATGGTATGGGAACATAAGCTATAACTTTAGAGCTCAAAATATATGGCCTAAATATTTTTGTGGCCTTGACCAAAGCAAAGGTCTGTTTCTCCATGATAGTATACTTCAGATTCTTCTCCTTGTAATGTGTTACTAAAGAAAACAATTAGTCATTCATATCCTTCATCATCCTTTCGCAACAACACGATATGCAATAGTATTCTCTAAAGAAAAGGAAAACATTTAGGAAGCCTTTTTATAATCAAGAGCTACTAAAATAGGGACATTCTTCAATGCTTCCTTAATCCAAAGAAAGGCTTGAATAGCCGCTTCTTCCCATCTCGATACTCATATCTTTCTTCAACATACTGGTAATTAGGATAGTTAATTTTGAAAAATTGGAAATAAATCTCCTAATAAAATTTATTTTCCCAAAAAGGAATTAATTCACTTTTTGGTTCTTGGAATAGGAACTTTACTAATGGCACTTCTTGAGATTTAGTAATATACCATATTCCTAAATCTTAACAACATCTTTTCTAAATGTTGCAGGTGATCACTTCTTTTCCTTGAAAAACTATCACATCATCCTGATACACGGAAATGAAATCATTTATATATCTCGAGAATGATATATACATTGCTCTTTGAAATGTGGCTCTTACTTTCATCAATCCAAATGACATTCGACATACGCAGGTTCCCCATGGAGTGGTGAAAGTAGTTTTGATTCTCTCTTCGCTTCATAACCACTTGGTTATACCCAGAAAAACCATCCAAAGTGGATAACAACTCAGAACTAGTAACTAATTCCAACATGTTATCCATATTTGGTAAGGGATAGTTGTCCTTGATTGATGCCTTATTTAAATTTCTGAAGTCAACACAAAAACTTATATCCCCATTTTTCTTCCGAATAGGTACAAGGTTTCATACCCATGAGGAGTATCTTGTAAGTCTGTATAATTCCTCCATTCCTTAAATTTTTAAACTCTTCTTTTTTTTTTGAGTAAAGGTTAATTGGTCTTTATTTCTACTTAAATGGCTTGGCATTGGCTTCCATGGGTATTTCATGCTGAAAAGGTCTTCCTATATGCCTTTAATTTTGAATACGACCATGCCAAGCAATCTTGGTACTTTTTTAATAATTGGATATATGATTGCTTTTCTTATTTACTCAAATTGTTGCCTAAACATATTTTTCGAGGTTTATCTTTTGTGCCTAGGTTATGTTCCTCAACATCCCTCAAGGGTGACATGTTTCTATTAATAATACAGTCATCATTATCAAAATTTGATTCCAGAGCAACCAAACCTCTAGGAATAGTATTAGTTTTCAATTGGATAGTGTCCTTACCAAATAAGGTCTCTTTTCCTTCACCTACACAAATCATTGGTTCCCAGTCCATACTTTGATTGGAAAATTCTCCTTTATTCTGCAGAAACCTTTGGACCTGAGCATCATCTTCATACACTGCTCGGTGTTTGATATTGTCGGGAAAGACTTCTGGTCAATATTTCAATATCATATTCACAATAGGGAGACATTGTACAATTTTCAAACCTAGATCCCAATATCGCAATTTATCTCGCACACAAGATTATACCTCCTATCATGATGTATTTATTATATTGAAAGAATAAAACATTTCAATGAATTCCCAAACCGCATGCTTATATTGTTTCATTCTTTCATTCTTTGTTGCATACATTTTTCTAACTTGCTTGAATATCAGCTTGAATCCCCTTTAACAAAAATATAATTGACACCATATTTCCAAGCAATCCTTAAACCCAATAATATTGCTTCATACTCTTCAATATTGTTTGTACACTCAAAATTGAGTTTACAAGAAAAGTTAAAAACCTCTTGGCTTAGAGATATTGAAACAACACTCCATTACCAAATCTAGAACATGCTCCATCAAACATCAGATTCTAAGGAGAACCTACCTGCTCAAGATACTTTCACTCCTCAATTATATTCTCCTTAGAATCAACATAACCCATGAAGTTATCGAAATCAACATCTATGTACAATACTTCATAAGAAGCATTATTATGATTCTCAATCAGATGTAGCATTTTATTCTTGCCATATAACTTCAAAAGATTTCCCTAAATTGGTATGGTGGTGTATGACATGTCCATTTGCACACTTCCACTGACACTAGGTGCCCATTTTCAAGATAACAACATTCCCCATTTGGCAGGACAATCCAAAATAGCTACATTCATGGTCAAGCATTTTATTGGATAAGTTTTCAATTGCACAACTAATCCTTTGACATATCCAATTACTAGCACTTCTCTTGAATCCATAGCAGTACACTTTCCAAAAGTCATTTTCACCTTCATATTTAACTCATTCATCACCTCTAAAGGCATTACATTACATGAGGATCCTGAGTCAAACATATAATTATGTACCTGCCTATCTTTAATTATCAAAGTGGTATAAAATGAATCCACATCCAGTTGAGATTCAACCAAAGAAGTTCCTAGATACACCTCAGGTGATTCACCCAATTCTTCCAATGCTTGCGGTATTTACAATTCTGCAATAATAGGAGGGGCCTCCACATTATTAACACTTTTGCATTGGGTAATCTCTTCTTCCTTAAATCCCAAATATTAAAATTCCCTTTTCCTATGCTCAGGGATCCTAAGTAATTCAACAATTGGGATAGTAACCTTGATTTGGCTTAAGATTTGAGCTATGTCACAAGGAATATATTTGGGTAGGGTAGTATTAGGAGGAAGGTTTACAATTTCATCTGACAGTATGGGGGTTTTGACAGTCTGGGCATGAGGAGGAGTACAAGTTCTATTTGGGGAAATTAGGCCTTTGCCAGATGTATCCTTTTTAGGGGTATCCTTAGGGATATTGGTAAGGATTGGAATTTTTTTCGGCTTATGGCCCTACCCCTTTGACAACTTTACTTCTAGTATTATATTCCTTCTCTTGAGCAACTACTACATTCATCAACAATTTTCTATCTTCTTTTGAAGGAATTCCCCCATCATATTTTTTAATCATCAATGCCCTCAAGTATTCAAAATCATGATTAGGAAAATCAAATGCTTGTACCATATCAATTTCAAAATTATTAATGGGGGAAGAGGTAATACCCGGTGGACACAATCCCAAAAGTCTTCAACAATTCTTGCACTTATCAGTTCAGTTGAGGTTGCCCCTGTTGTGAGCTTACAAGGAACTCCATCATGCACACATCACCATATGCTTCATCGTCATCATCTACTTCCTCAATTTCCTTGTTTACATCACATGGGGAATGTGGTAAGAAACACCTATCGCACCATTCCATAACATGGGCCTCTTCCATGGTAGAAATCCTGGTAGTTAAAGGATTAAGAACCAATCTATTTTCTTAGTGTTGAGGTTGTCTATTTCCTTACCCCATGGTCAATTTTCTTGAGTCATCTGGTCTATGATCACCTATGGGGTGATTTCAAAATCTCTCCTGACCTTGTGGCTTATGTTGACCTCAGGAATTTTGTCCTATCCCTTTTTCTGCTCTAACCAATATATAGGATATCTCTTTAATTGCTCCAGCCAAAGTTTTTACAACCTCTTCTAGATCCACAACCTTTGCTGACTGAAGCTTTTTAAGATTGATCAACTTAACACCTTCCCTCTTAGGAGGCTTGTCAAATTCCTTAATATTATTCTCAATTTGTAAAGCCATTGTGAAGGCTTTCCTCAATGTTCCTGGGTTTTTATCTCTTAAGTAATAAGCAACCTTTTTATCAAAAGCATCAGAATACTTAATCAAATAGGATTCATCACTTAGCCTTAAGATTAAAGGTAACCTTTTCAAGGTTTTATGAACCTAGTATTAAATCTTGAACAGTTCATTTGGATTTTTCTTTATATTTTCAAACTCATATAAAAGGAACTCCGGGGTCTATCTTGTCCCCATATTGAAATCTAAAGGAATTTTTCTTCTCAATCCATAAATCTATCAAATTCTCTTAAATTCTTGTACAGATTACGTTCATCCTCCACAAGAGTATGAATAAACAACTTTGCATACATGTCTTCAAACTCAATTTCAAAATCTTCCATCATGTTGACAAAGAGTTTTAAATGCTGGTCACCAGTGATGGCATTATTCCCTTGAAACTTTGGCAACCTATTTCTGACATCTTGTGGCACCATATTAGGATATCCATCCATACCTCTGAAATCTATAGGTCCAAAATGTTGAGAACAAAAGGAGGTCTAGGTGGAGGTTGGGCCATATTGCCTTGAGGTGGTGAATTTACAGGAGAAACAAAATGATAGGGAATGAGGGGTATTTGGAGCACAGGAGTATAGATTTCAAAATAGATATTCTCTAATGACTTAGCTTCGTGGAAAACCCTATCAACCTTGAAGGTCACGGGGAAAAACTTGAGACGAACACTTTTAGATGAAAATGATGGGCCATCTCCAGTTGAAGAATTCAAAGTTACAAGAGGACTGCTTGATTCAGAGTCACTTGAATATGTATGGTAATTTTAAACTACAGGTTGTTCACTTTCCACAATTGGAATTTCCTTTCTTGACTCGTGATCTCCTACTACTTTCTAGATCCATCTTCCCTATGAATTTTCCTTTCCTAACTCTGGAAATAACTTCCTAGTAGGATTCCTAGTGAAGAAAGATCTTCTTCCCTCCGATTTGCACAAATTAATGACAAATCTTACTATACATGGGTTAAGACACTGGTAATTATCAAATTTCAAAAAAAAATGGAGTTTCCTCTAAGGATTCTCACCTTAGTTGTGTAAATGAACGATAAGAAACTTGTCAATTATCTATCAATACTTAATTCCCAAAAAGCTTAGCAGATCCAACCTTCCTTTACCCATATTTATAACTTGACGATACGAAAATAATGTAATACCCACTAGAAATTGGAAATTTTGCACAATGAATTTGTGATCTTGCACAATTCTTACAAATCTTGATAATGACATTTAAACAACATATTTGCACTCAAATCATATAAGAAGCATTACCAGGGTCAGTTTATGTATGCATTTTTGTAAATAAGTCCCCAATATTGGTGCCAAATCAGTTTTGGTACCCAAATTGATTCTCCCTTAAGTGTTAAGAAGCATCATAGATCAAGTAGGATGCTAAGAGACAAATGCATCACAATATAATTTCTTTTGTAGCCAGGAATGAAATTCATTGATTCTTTATCACTCGAAGCTAGAAAAATGGATAACACCGTATTAAGGGTTTGATCTACCCTCACTGCTTTAGGTTGTTCCTTCAATCTGGGTGAGAGGACCCATTTTGTAACTTATATTGATGAATAATATCAATAAACCTTTCCTTTCATAATTTTCAGACGACCTTGAGAAAATATGATTAATACAAAAGAATCTAACTCTCACGAGTTGTCACTTCTAGAGAATGGAGATATTTTTTGGATAAGGTTCAGGTTACTAGAGACATTAATTGAAACCTGATTGTTTCTACATATTTTGGCATTAGAATTTGTTCATTTATGGATACATAGTACAAACAGGGATAGTTCTTGTAGAATTCATTATTTAAGATGTTTTTTTACTGGGAAGTTAAGCAGGATAAATTTGATTATATTATATCTCTGAGAACCATTAAAAATACTGGAAAATTCACAAAATAGAATGCTTCGGGATAGCCAAAATATTCCTTCAACTAGAAGGTGTGTAACAATGGAAGCCCAGAGGTGCACGATTTCATACATTCTTCAATAATTCAACATAAAGGCTCATGTTAAAGACTTAATTAAACATTCAAAATCCCTGGTTCATCATGTCTAAGATACACTCATAGAATAACAAATAATCTTTATCAACATAATGAAAGTAAAGTGATTTTAAATTGTTTATTTGCATCACAAGATGAAATCTCTCCTCATAATGAAATTGAAAATTCCACAATACTAACACACGGATGAGATCTTGTGTGACTTATAGAGATTCTAACATAAGATTACAACAGGAATAAGAAAAAAATTTGAAAACATTCTGAAATGAAACAAACACAATAATGCCCATGATTAACATAGATTAATTCAAGACCTATTAAATTCATCAACTGGGGAAAGTTTCATAATAATCTCAAAGCTCGTCAATGGTTGTAAACTTGCAACAAAATTGACATGATTAAATTTAAGGGCACACAAAACAAATGGGTTTCTCAGATGGTTTATCAAGAAGATAGTTTTCCTAAAACTTTTTCATACAAATTAAATAACCCCCTTTTTCATTCGGTTTTACTTGTTTTTATATGACATTTTTCAATTCAAATCTCTTTTCCCCAAAAACAAGAATATTCAAGGGAACACTTATTTTTACATGATCATTCTAAAAATAGTATTTATGCACTTCATCTTATACTACCATATGTTCAAAACATTATTTGTTTTGATGGGCTCCACTTGTATCTGACAGGGATGTCCGATTATTATTTTTAACAAGTTACTTGAACCTTCCCCCTCAAATATTGATTAAGAAATCATCTCAAATTATCTCTGATCATTTCCATATGTTTTTGACATGACACACACCTATTCTCATCTCTTGAAAACCTTTTCGGGCTTGGTGCACTTCACTTTTTATCTTCTGGCTTAAATATTATACAGATGATGTCAGCACAAATCACCATGATTTACCAGTTTTGCTTGTTTATACTTTCCTCGTCTTTAAATTTCCCTTGTACAAACTGAGCAAGATCTGTCTTATCTCAAGGGAAAGATTTTTCCAAATTGAAATGTGTCTCCTTTGGGCTATAAAACTCAATTTTTTTCCTTTGCAATTATTTATTTATTTCATAACTCTGAGTATAGAATATTCTACCAGGATAAATGGCAAAGACACTCGTGGCACATAGCCTGAAGGATATTTCCTCGTAATATTTGGATCATATTTTTCACCTGAATGACCTGGATGAAGCTTTTGTTAGAGCCTTGTTCAAAGTGGAATGTGTAGAAGACACCAAAGGACCATTGACATATCAACGGGTCTGTATACAACTTTGAATCAACCCTTTGTTCACCTCCTTCCAAGTCATGTATTTCCATCTTTTTAGATGGGAACACATAAAAACACCTAAGGATTTGAAAATATATTGGATTTGAGGCCTCGGGTCTGGGAAAACCAGTTTTCAATGTATCTTTTATCACAATAAAGAGTTTGTTTCAAAAGAAATCCCTAAGGAGTCATATATATTGTATGACAAAACTTCTATTGATATAGTGTCTTCCATTTCCAACAAAGTAAGCAAATTATAGAAGAGGTTTCAATTCTGGAAAAGATATAGGAATAAAATGTGCCCTTGTCATCATGTCCATTATCAACACCATCCTCGAGCAAGAGGAAAGGTGAAACACACATTCATTCTCCTATCATCATCTCAGATGGAGAAGAGGACCAATTTATCTTTGCTCGTCATTCGAGGGAAACACTTTCTTCACTTGAGATAGCAGAGAGGAGGTTTGTAACTCAACTATCTATGTGTTTGATGAATTGTGCCCCTCATTCTAAATGGGAATTTTGAGGTCCTCAACCAATTCCTTCTCTCGATGGAAAATTTTCCCTTCCTCTTAAAGTGGGAAATAAGAACCAGTTCAAAACCTCATATTTTTCCCGCCATAACCCTATAACATCTTCCCCCTCTCAACACTTCAAGCAGCCCTCTTCAGAGCAATCCTGGCATGTCAGCCCTTCACAAGGGAAAGGGGAAAATAGATTTATTTTCAGGTGGTCTGGACCTCCTGGATTGGGTATCATCCTATCAAAAGAAATTTGAGCTTGAGGAGATTATGGGTCTCCCTAGGATGACATTGGAGTCATTAATGGGTATGGGGATGTCCAAGGACCTAGAAGGGTTGATTATCTTTATACAAATAGCACGGGGCACCGATGAGTTTGTACCTAGGAAGAAAAAACTTTTGAATAGACTTCCCCTGCTGAGGGGAAGCTATGAAGTAGGATTAAAGGATGTTTGAGTACTATTCTCTTTCCACTATTTTGATCTCTGATGTATGTACATCTCTTTTTGTCATGGGAAAGGGCCCCTATAGAACCCTGTCTTGTTTTTTGTTCAAATTGTAATCAATACAAGTATGTCAATAGTTCACATATATTTTCCAAATGTATGTGAGATTTTAATCAAATATATCATGAACTACTACATTTTTTACTTTCAATTGAAACAAAGAAACAGTAAAAATTCAAAGAGATAACTACATTTAATGTAGCAAAAACATCAATTCATAGTATTAGTTCAATGAAGTATGAAAAGAGAATATAAAATGAGGAAGAGAGTGTTCAAGCATGCTCCTCTTATTTTGTATCTGTAGCTTCGTTCTCTTCATATTTTTCCTCTGTATCCAACTCATCTGGAAATCTAGCCACATAAGCATCATATCTTTTGAAAAATTCATTCATTTCATTTTCATCTGGTCTCAAGCGGTGATGAAAAATCAATGTTTATCTTGATACTATTTCCAAACATTGAGCCATTTTCTATTTTTATTCTAATGGCCTTGCTTTCAACTACTCAATCATATTGTCAATTTTCATCATTTTTTCAATAGTGTCATAGGAGAAGTCATTTGCTTGGATATTAACTTCAAATGAACTAAGTAAGAAATCCAATTTTAAATCCCCATAACTCTTTTTAAATTTATCCACCACCATGTCTTCTATCCTTCTATTAATGGCATAAATTAAATCATCAACCCAGTCCTTCTTGACTTCAAGTTTTTTCTTGATTTCATTTAGGGTATCCAATCTGATCTTTTTCAACTCTTTAAGAGCATATTGGCTCCCTTTGTGCTTTATTGGTACAATGTCTTCTTGCTCAACTAGTTCCTCTGAGCCTTGTTATACGGTCAAGCTTAGGGAGAATTCCTTCCAAGTAAAAGATCTCATTGTCACAGTCTTCAATTACTCCATCAATTTCATCTAAGCAACTTTTGAGATCTTCATATCTTGTCCTTGCTTTAGTGATAAATTCCTTTCCCTTATCAGTTAATCACCCAACCCAAGTGTCCACTACTTGGACCTTTTTAATAGTACTATTCAATTTATCCATACCTTCAAGGGTGTTCACATAGGCACCTGCTAGCTCCTGATTGGTTATCCTGTCAGCTATTGAAAACATGAATTTAAGGCTCTAACTTGCTCCTTAAGTTGTTTCTTTTTTATTCCATCCTCATCTAACTTTTGTAGAAGACTGTTTACTGACTTCGGACACTCCATGATTTAATTGTTCCCTTGATGGTTTCTTGAAGGGGATTACATAAATACTATAATCATTATCAATTATATCTTTTCTTGTCCTCCCCTCAAAAGGGGTTACTATTTCCAAAGTTCTCACCCTAAATGAATCGGTAAGGGTTCTTGTGATAGTTCTGGCTTTCTTTGGGGCTCTTATTTCCTTTGGAAAAGACAAGGTAGTGAGATCAACTACTTGAATAGGAAGGGTTATTTCTTCACTTAACATTAATTCACTAATCAAACCCTTCCTCAAACTTGTTTTAGCCTTTGTTTCTTGCAATCCTTGCTAGATTTTGTCAGGTACAACTATCATCTGCATGGATACTTCATGCTCCTTTGGTGTCAATATTTTTGTCTTCTCTAGAGCACTTGTCTCAATCCAGGCTATTGATTCCTCTAGATGCTTATCCTCTTGCCTTGGCATTTCAGTTTGGTCATCCTTAACCTAATCAACCTCTATTTTCAAGGGGACCTCCTTTGTTATTTCTTCATTTGAAAACATAGTAGTATGAACTTTCACTTCATTGCCTTTTTATATTTAAATTTAGCCAATGGGCTCTTTTTCTCTCATGATTAACTAAGTTGCCGAATCACTATCCTCTTTTCCAAGTGGTACCTCATGAAATGTTATGGTAGGTTCATCTAATGGAAATGGATCTGCACTCCCCATTGAAAATTGTGATTCTCCACTAATGACAATTTCTTCATCGGTAATTAAGTCTTGTGCCATTTTAAGTTTATCTTTAAAAGACATTTTTTCTACTTGATGAACGTTATCACTTGCAACAACCTTAACATGAGTGGGAACAATATCTTCTACCATTAAGTAAATATCCATATCATTTTCTACCACTAGTTCATATTTGCTTGATACCGACAATAATTGTTCTGTGAAAGAATTTCCTATGTTTTGAACCATCTCTTCACTTTCCAGCACATGATTATCTCCTTTTGATCCCTTATCCTTTTCAATACTACCTATTGGTGTTAAAAATGGTTCCTCCATGGATAACTTGAGCTTATCCAACATAGAAAATCCCTTAATAGTATCTAAATCAATCACCTTAGTTTGCACATTTTCAAATTTATTCATTGTTTGTACTGGAGGTGTATTAATATCTCTAACAAGTAGAGCTTCAAGAATGTCCATACCTGAGGTAAAAATTGGTTGTCCATTGTATTGACTGCAACATCCCCTTGAGGAACTAAACTTTGAGTTTCCTTTACTTCCTTCTCCACAAAGAATGAATGAGGGATTAGAGGACTTGATTGCTTCATATCTAGAAATGATGTATCCTATTGTTTCTCGATGTTAACAGTCCTTTCCATTTCTAGGGGATCAATTACCCCATCTCTATGCTTTAATTTCTTTGGTGTATGGGAACCTACCCTCACCAGGACTTGGTGATGGACAATTTTGGGCTTCTTGTGCACCCTTTCAAACTTCATCAATTTAGGTGGTGCCCTTTTTTCCTCTTTGTATTGTTTGGGCTGACTATGACCACTTATGATAGCTGCACTCATTAACTTCTCAGTACTATGTTTCTGCTCTAGCACAACATTTGGGAAGACCATATGTGAATCTAAACCCTTTCCCTTTTCTGGAGTGGCACTACAGGAGTAATTGGAGCATTTTCCATGGATTTCAAGAGCATTCTTTTAGTTTTCTACCTTAGGGAAGACATGGAAGTACCTTCCTCACTTGTGATTGCTGTCCATCCATTGATAATCCCAGTAGTAGGCCTCCTGGAGGAAAATAAAGAATATTTTCCTCCCAATGGGTCAATCTTATCAGCACCCTCCCTCAAATGTGGGAGATCATCATCCAAGTTTCCAAGACTTCTGAAATGATTTAGAATCTTTGTGTTCTATATTGATAGGTCAATGTTTATCTGGGTCAACCAAATCATCGTTCTCCTCATGACATATGTTATCCTTATATAAGGATCATCAAATTCTTCCTCATCCCAACTTGGGGGAACTATGGGTTGACTTTCTATCTTCTGATCAATATAGAATTTACTTACTATATTTAAATCATCAACAAGTCCTTCTGGAATGATGGCAACCTTGAAATCCACAACTTGTGACAAAGTCATCCTTGAAAAATCTCTCAACCTAACATCTTCTTCATCTTTGCAATTCATCCAATAGTCCTTAAAGTGAGGCTCATGCTTGAAAGTATTAGCCACATTGTTAACCACCCACCGAATGTCATAATTAGACCTAGCTACCAATGTCTACATTACCAAGCTCTTCATTTATTCTTCTATTAATCTAGCTTTTATAATAGAGGGGCAAAAAAACCAATTCTAATAGGGAATTTAACATTTTTTTGTGCCTCCCGATAATTAGCTTATGCATGGGCACTAATTGCCTTGCCAATTCGCATAAACAAAGCTTGTAATCCACATACCTTGGCAACTTGAAAGGTTTTACTTCAAAACCACTAACTCGATGTAAGTGAACTTCTTGTATTGGATGAAGTAACATCCATACTCCATAATTGCTTTCCTTGCATGCTAAAAATTCTATACTACCCCCATTCTGGTATTAACAAGAAAATAATTAGTGAAATGGGTATTTACTAATCTGATATTCCCATTCAAATTATTTAATTGCAATTGGGGAAATTTTCATGCATTGGGTGCCTTTTTAGCATCGGCTTGTGGTGCTAATGTCGGGAAATGCCAATGTGCTGCAACATTATATACTAGATAAGTCATCATATAAAACTCCAAGTCTGTAGTTTCCCCCATTTCAATTTTAGCTGCCAGGGTGGCCATATGACCATGAATTGCATCAGAAATGAAAGTAGCCCAACAAATATCTCCTTTTCTTTCCAAGATAATCCATATGTAGGTGGACATCCATTCTTTAAATTCATTTGTAGTCTCCAAACTAGCCATCCTACTCAGGAGCACAATGATATCTTCAACCTCTTCAATGAATTAAGCCCTAACCAATATTTTGGGGATTTTGGAAAATGCCTTTCTATCTATAAGGAGCCATTTTTTGTTTATCATCTTTGCAAATTCCTTCTTTTTACTTCATAATCCTCTAAGGCAAGTTTGATACCAATATTAATGGGGTTTGCAATCACAAGTAATTTCATAATTACCCTTATGGTTGTCTAGTGTTAATGTCAACACCGCATCCCTACTCCTGTCTAATACCTCTCTCTTCTAAGATTCATAATTCATCACACAATAGCATACTAACTCTAGCCATTGGATAGTAATTGGAATAACACTCACCAAGGAAATAAAACTATCAAGAATATCCTTCAAGGATTCACACATGTGGGCACTACTCAATCGTTGATGAAAATCATTCAATTCATAAACCAATTTTCTGATGGAATCAAAAACAAAACACAAGAATTTTAAACTCTTCTTGGTTTTCTACAGTGCCTCGAGCAATTCATATTTCAAGATGACAACTTTCACACTTTTCTGGTTCACAAATTTGAGCCCCACAATATCTCAAAAGCACTTCACAGATAAAAATGATGAAAGATCATCAAATTAGTAATAAAATATGAATACATTCACATCCCCCAAGGTCCTTTATTTAAAATAAGAGCGTTAATGGTAGTAGGATTAAATGCATTTCTTTGCATCCGTTAACTCTGTTTTTGCAATTTCAAATTTGGGTCATCCACGTGGAAAAGATCTTAGTTGAGGTGGGCCTGGGTTGAATTTTGCATTTTATGCCACTCAAAATAATTGTGTGCTTTTAAATATTTTGGACCACCCACCCACTTTCAATATAGGTTTAACACGTGGCTTATTAGAGGACTTGACTACTTCATATCTGGTAATGATGTATCATGTTGCTTCTCGATGTTAATAGTCCTTTTCATTTCTAGGGGATCAATTACCCTGTCTCTATGCTTGAATTTCTTTGGTGTATGGGCACCTACCCTCACTAGGACTTGGTGATGGACAATTTTGGGCTTCTTGTGTGCCCTTTCAAACTTCATCAATTCAGGTGGTGCCCTTTTTTCCTCTTTGTCTTTGCTTGGGCTGACTATGACCACTTATGATAGCTATACTCATTAAATTCTCAGTATTGTGTTGCTCTGTCATAACATTTGGGAAGATCATATACAAATATAAACCCTTTTCCTGGAGTGGCACTATAGTAGTAATTGGAGAATTTTCCATGGATTTCAAGAGCATTCTTCAGTTTTCTGTCTAAGGGAAGACATGGATGTACCTATCTCACTTGTGGTTGTTATCCATTCATCGATAAGCCCAGCAGTAGGCCTCTTGGAGGGAAATAAAGGATATTTTCCTCCCAATGGGTCAATTTTATCAGCACCCTCCCTTAGATGTGGGAGATCATCATCCAAGTTTCCAAGACTTCTGAAGTGATTTAGAATCTTTGTGTTTTGTATTGATAAGTCAATGTGTTGGTGTCCATTTTGATCTTGCAATACTTTTTCCCTAATTTTCCTTTCACTCTGCATTTCCTAAAACATTTTTACAGTTTTAATGGGTAAGATGAAGTTGTTGCCTCTGTTCCCATGCCTTAATCCATTTGAAAATCATTTGACATGCCCCATTTTGAAAGAATGCTCAAGTTTTCCCTAGTTTTCCAAATCCATGGCCTTCTATCAGTTTTCCATCTTTCTCAGACTTTGGAGCTCATATTTTCTCATTTTGCACCTATATGTCTTCAAAAATCCTTCCCCATGGTCGAAACTTGCATAAAATCAACTTCCCCTTATTTTTTGAGCAAAAAAATCCATCACCCACGAAGAAAAAATTGAATTCGGGCATCTCTAGTAAATTTTACATTTTTAATGGTTGACGGGTGTCGTTTGACCATCAAAATTAAGCTCAAATGACATCTCCTACATGGCCACTTCTAGTTGGACAAGGATCGGTGGGTTTCTTTGAAAAACTTAGCCATTTTTGGCTTTGGGAAAAAATTCAAACTTACCCCGCAACTCCGCAGGAGGACACGTGTCGTGTTCCTATGCCAAGGTGGGATGGAAGGCTGGCAGAAGACTTAGGAAAATTTTGCCTTTTGGTGAAGGGGAGAAAAGTGGAAGAAAATCCCATGGGTCCGTAATGGAGTAGGTGGTGGACATGTGGCCGAGCGGGGACAGAGCAGGCTGGTGGAGGCAAAAGGGAATTGTTTCCCTTTTGCAAAAAAGGACCTAAGGTAAAATTTTGGAGTGCAGCCCCGTGGCCAATCACAGGTGGACATGTGTCCATGAAAATTCATAGGGAAGTGTAGGCCATGGAAGGAAATGGGGAATTTTTCCCTTTTTGGCAAAAGGAGTTAAGGAAAAAATTGAGCTGCGGACCTGCAAATGAGCCACAGGGAGACACGTGGCGAAGGCAGAGCGGGTCGGCGGGGCAACAGAGGCAAAAGGGAAATTTTTCCCTTTTGTAAAAAAACTTAGTATGTAAATTTGAAGCACAATCCTGCGAGTTAATCATCGAGTGACATGTGGCAAGGGAGAAATCATAGGAGCAAGCCCGCAAGGAAAAAATAAAAAAAATTCCAAATTTCTAAAAAGGTCAAAATGCGTAGAAAGCTCACTTTTCTTCTCAATATATAATGCATTTTTGAGAAATGCAAATGTGGGGAAGTTGAAAATCACGAGAAAATTCTAAGAGAAAGCTCATTTTTCCGAGAAACCCACCAAAGAACCAAGTTAATTTCTTCGTGTTGAATCTTCATGTATTTTAGTTATTTACAAGTGTATAGCCATCACACAAACTCCGAGATTGTTCATGAAACTCTCCCCTACTGATGAATCTAACAAGCTTTTGAGTTAATCTGTGTTTTTCTAGGCAATATGATGTTTGTTATCATTTTAAATACCTGCAAATAGTTTTCATTGTTCTTGTTGTAATCTTGCATTGAAAGTCTCTAGAAATCACATAGAATCTCATCCTTATTAATAGTTTAGTGGCACTTGCAGTTTTTTTTTTGTCGAAGAGCTTTCATCCGGAATTGAAAATAAGCAATTTAAAATCACTCCACCTTCATTTGTTGATTGGTATTGCTTGTAATCCTTGGGGGTACCTTAGGTGTGGTTTGATCAAGGATTTTTGTGTTTAATTGAGTTCTTTACTTCAAGATTTTGTGGTGAGTTCTCAAATATTGTGTGAAGAGTGCAACCTAGGCTTCCATTTATGTATCTTCTGGTTAAAATAACATCCTCATTATTTGAAGCATTTTATCTTATAGTTGTTCAAGTGTTGTAGAGGTTGTCAAAGATTTGATATATCCAATTTTTTCTTGTCAATACCCCACAAAAATCATCTGAATAACTAATCCTACCCATACTACCCCTGCATTGCATTATGTGTCAACAAAAGAATCTAACCCATCTGCAAAATTGCACAAAGTAAATCGGGATCATACAATGTCTCCAAAGACCCTCAACCTTGTCTTGAAAGCATTTCCATCATTTAGTAGTGACAGCTCTGTTGAGTTTGAATAATGGAAAATTTATCATGTTTTCCCAAGGCCATCTCCATACAATATGTACAAGTATAAGGATATCTCCACCTCCTTCACAAAACAGAGGCCGCAATATAGGTTCTCTTACCTTGGTTTAAAGGCACAACCTAAAATAGTGAGGGTTAGATCAAATCCTTTCAAAGTGCTATCCATCTCTCCACAAATCTAAGTGTCGTTAGATAACATACCGGATACAAAATGAAATATATCAATATCTATCTGCCTTCAAGCTTCATGACATATTTCTGATGCTGCTTAGACTGAAAAGGAGAACAAATTTGGGTACCAATATTTACTAGCACCTTTTCCGGGGACATTATTTAGTATTTCAATATTTCATATCCCTGGTAATGCTTCTTGTGTGATTTATGTTCAATTACAAATCTGAGTATCATCTTCTGATAATATTTATAAGATTGGAATGAAGATTAAAGTTCTGAAGTTTGATATTCTCTTAGTTCAATCTGATCCATGTGCATACATATTTGAGATATTTGAATGCATACCAAACCCTGGTAATGTCCCTTGTAAATTTCTGCATGCAAATACATTATTGAAGCATCATTTTATAATCAGATTTGTAAGGATTGAGTGAAGATATAAGTTTTTCCTACAAATTTTACTAGTTTCCAGTAGTTGTTGCACTTCATTTGCATTTATGGTTGATAAATTCAAAGAAAGAAAGGTTTGATCTATAAAGTTTGGCAATATTTTTAGTGCTTTGATAGATATTTAATATAATATTTTAGTGCATTTTCACAACTAGGGTGAAATTCCTTAGTGGTGACTCCATGTTGTTCTGATCTTGATAAAGTACCAGTGTCTTAACCTTTCTGTCATTTACTTTTGTGTTGTTAATCTCTGCAAAACTAGAAGGAAGAAGATCTCTCTTCCTTAAAGACTCTACTAAGAAGTTGTTTACTGATTCAAGAAACTCAAATTTGGAAGGGAGAAGAGTTTGGAAAGTTGTTAAAGGTTAGACATTAGGAAAATATATATATCCATAGGTGAGAAATATCAGCCTTTCCTAGAGGATTATCACTCTTCTTCAAGAGATTCTGATTCAAGCAATCCTCTCATAAACTTATTTACCTCAGCTAGTGAAGGTCATTCTACTGTACCCAGTAAGTTCCTTCTTCAATCTGCACCTTTGTGTTTCAATCCTAGTAAAACTTTATAAGAAAATCAGCATTTAGAGAATACCAGTCTTATGAATCACATTCTTGAGCCCCGAGGATCTTGCACTCCTCATCATCTTGTTTCACCTCCAAGATCACCTCCACCAAACAATATGGCTCAGCATAGACCTCCATTTTTTGTTAACACCTTTGGTCCTATAGACTTTAGAGGAATGGATGGTTACCCAAATGTTGTCCCATAATATGTCGAAATAGATTTCCAAAATTCCAAGGTAAAAATGCAATAATCGGTGATCGCACCTCAAAATTTTTTGTTAACATGATCGAAAATTTTGAGATAGAGTTTGAAGATGTGTATATTAAGTTGTTCATTCATACATTATAAGAGTATTATGGGGATTGGTACAAGGCCATACCTGATAATTCTATTGATTCATGGATTGAAATGAAGAATGCATTTAGATTGCAATATGGTGACAAGACTGATCCTAGATTTCTCTTGCCTAAGTTTGAGAATATCAAGAAGAACCCCAATGAATCAATCCATGACTTTAACACAAGGTTTAACAAAAAATTGAGAATGCTACCTGTTAATCTAAGGCCTTATGATGAGTCTTGTTTAATCAAATATGCAGATGCATTTGTTAAGAAGGCAGCCTATTACTAAAGAGACAAAAATCCTACCAATCTGAGATAATCTTTCACCATGGCACTTCAAATTGAAAACAATATCAAGGCTATTGGGAAACCTCTTAAGAGAGATGGTGTAAAATTGATAAACCCTAAAAAACCTCAAGCTAGCAAGGGTGCTGATTTAGAGGAGGTTGTGAAAACTTTGGCAGGGGCTGTCAAAGAAATCTCATATAAGTTAGCAAGAGCTAGAAGGGAATTGGGAAGACTTCACAAGGTCAGCCAAGAGCACAAAACCATGACATATTTACCAATCATCCTAGAGGTGATCAAAGGGCAGATGATAGAGGAAAAGGACCCATGGGGTCGGTAAATAGACATCCTAAAGCATGTGAAGGGAGAGTGACTGATCCCTTAAGCGCTAGGGTTGCTGCTTATTCAAGAAGTTATTAATCTTGATTGGTGTGATAGGTGTTTTTTACCCCATCCTCCATGTGAAGTGGACCAGCAAGAAGGTGAAGCTAATAATGATGATGGTACTAATGATGATATTTTCATGGTGGGTTGTTCTTCAAGCTCACAAGGAGGAGCAACATCTATTGAAGTAATAAGTGATAGGACAATTTTGTAAATTTTGGGATTGCATCAAACAGGTAAAATTTTTCCTTCCCCCTCATAGTCTTGAAGTTAATGTAGTGCAAGATTTTGAAATTCCTATCAATGACTTTGAATACCTAAGAGATTTGATCATTAATAAATATGATGGCGGTATTCTTCTTCGGAGGAAGATAGAAAATTGTTGATGAATGTTGTTGTAGCTCAAGAGAAATATTATAACACTAGAATAAAATTTCTTAAAGGAGTTGGGCATCAAGCAAAACCTAAAAAAACCCTTTCTCACAAGCATTCCAAAAGAAGCTCCTAGAGAGAAACACTTTCCAAAAGCTTTGGTGTCCCAAGCAAAATTGCAGTCCTCCTTATGCCCAAGCTGCCAAGAATCCTTGCCATCAAATGAATCTTCTTGTCTCCCTTCCAATGTTGCTTTGCTAAAGAGTGTTCCCTATGACATAGCCCAAGTATTGAGCCAAATCAAAGTGAGGGTTCTAATCATTGATTTTCTTAGGAGTCCTGAGCATAAGAAGAGATCATTTGAGTACTTGGGGTTGAAAGAGGAGAAGACTACTCAGGTGGAAATATAAATGTTGTTAAGACTCCTCCTCAGATCATTGTTGACCTTAAAACACCACCATCTATAGAAGATCTTTGAGAGACACCTGAGGTATATTATGGGACATCCTTGGTTGATACCTAATTTTATGTTGATCCATTCTTCACAACTTTGATCATAAAGGATAGATACTTCACAATTATATGTTTGATTCCTGTGCATCATGTAATGTCATGCCTCAGAAGTCATGAATGTGTTGGATATCAAAGTGACAGTCACCTATGGAAAATTTACTGCCATGGACTCAAGAGAAGTACTGGTTGTTGGTTGTGTGAAGGGTTTGGTTGTGCAGCTTGCATCTTATCCTAGGAGGAATTTAAAATTGGATGTTGTGATTGTTGATTTCCCTGCCAAATGGGGTATGTTATTGTCAATAAAGTTGGATGCAAGTGTTGGAGGGAGTTTCCAAATGGATATTTCTTTTTCCACCATTCCCATTGAGGGAAGCCTTGTCAAGCTCTATGGAGAAAAAAATGTTGCATCTAATTAAGGACCCTAACAATGCTTCTTATGAAGTATTATTTGCTAATGTTGATGCTGATAATTTTATTGGTTTTGCTAATGGAAAAGAACACAAAATGGATCAGTCAAAGTGCCTTGAATAGGTATGTTCTCCTTGGACCTTGTTATTTGATGGAGCTTTCTCCAAATTTGGAAATGGTGCTAGTGTAATTCTGATTTCTCCTAGCTTGGAAGAATTTATTTTTTCCTTCAAGCTTAATTTTGAATGTACTAACAACATTGTTGAGTATGAAGCCTTATTGTTGGGTCTAAGAATTGCATGGAAGTATGGTGTCAAGGACATCATTGCAAAGGAGATGTAAAGATAGTTTTCAAACAAATCAAGAAAATGTATGCTACAAAAAATTAGTGAATGAAGCAAGTATAAGCATGCAGTTTGGGATTTAATTGAGATGTTTGATTTATTCAATATTTTACACCATGACAAAAGTTTGAATGTTGTTGCAAACAAGTTGGCAATGTTGGGGTCAAGATTTGGATTTTTCACCATTTCACCTTATTGTGAGTACAATGTTGAAGTGTTAACTAGCCCATTTGTTCCTAACAACATCAAGCATTGGCAAGTGTTTGATGATGATGCTCAAGGGAAAAGGTTATTACAAAATCAATGTGATTTTGTAGATTAGCATATTGATTAGGAACCAATGGTATGTATGACTGAAGGAAGAGAGACTTTGTTTGGAAAATATATTATCCAATTGAAAACTAACACCAATCCTAAAGGCCTTTTTGCTCTTGAGTCTAATCTCAACAATGTTGATTGCATCATCAATAGAAACATGTTTTCCTCAAGGGATGTGGAAGAGCATGACTTGGGAACAAAGGAAAAACCAAGAAGAGTTTGGTTGGGTAGCTATTTAAACCAAAAATAAAAATAGTCCTACCTCCAATTATTGAAACAATATATAGATCGCCTTGCCTGGTCATATTTAGAGCTAAAAGGATATAGAGAAGACTTGTTTCAGTATGAGATCCCTCTTGAAACAAAATCCAAACCATTCAGATAGAAGAAAAGGCAAATTAATCCACTCCTCTCCATGAAAATGTAAGATGAATTGAAGAAAGCTCAAGGAAGGAGGGATCATTCAACCCACAAGGTATTCATTTTGGGTTGCAAACCTTATGCTAGCAAGTAAAGAAGAATGGAAATATCATACTTTGTGTAGACTTTAGAAATTTGAATAGAGCTTCATTGAAAGAAAATTATCCTTTACCAAACATGGAGAACATGCTGCAGTTAGTGACTGGATCTGAATTGTTTTCCACCTTGGATGGTTTCTCTAGCTATAATCAGGTTGTTGTCAAGGAGTCAGAAAGATTTAAAACTGCCTTTACCACTCCTTGGGGAACATATGTTTATGTGAGAATTCCTTTTGGTCTCATGAATGTTGGGGCTACTTTCCAAAGAGAAATGGATGTTTCTTTTGCTGGTTATATAAATGACTTCATTGCAGTTTATTAGGATGATGTGACTGTATTTTCAAAGAGTAGAAAAGATCACTTGTAGCATTTGGAAAGAATGTTGATCAGATGTAGAGAATTTGGAATCTCTCTCAATCCAAAGAAGTGTCACTTTGGGGTGCAAAAGGCCAAGCTGCTTGGTCATATTGTATCAAAGGCTGGTGTCATGATTGATCCGGAGAGAATAGAAACAATCAACAAGGTGCCAATCCCAAGAACAAAGAAGGGCATCCAATCTTTCTTTGGGAAAATCAATTTCATTAGAAGGTTTGTGTTCAATTTTTTCTGAGTTGACTCTTCCTATCACATGCATGTTAAAGAAAGATCAAGTTATCAAGTGGGAGGAGGCTTCTATTCAAGATTTTGAAGGAATCAAAGAGGTACTTAAACATGCACCTATCTTGGCAGCTCCAAATTACAAGAAGCCTTTCCAAATCTTCTCCTTTTCCTCTGAAAATAATATTACATATGTTTTGCTCCAAAAGGATGGAGATGGGGTTGAGAGGCCTATTGCCTTCTTTGGCAAGGCTTTACAAGCTGTTGCGTTAAATTACATAATCATGGAAAAACAAGCATTTTCCTTGGTGAAAGCAACAAAGGTTTCAGGCCTTATATTTTAAGTTCAAAAGTTATTGCTTATGTTCCCCACACCATGGTAAAAGACATCTTATCATAGATGGAGATTTCAAGTAAAATATGTAGATGGGTGAACAAAATGTAGGAGTATGATATGGACATCCAAACCACAAAGTTGGTAAGAGGTTTGGGTCTTGCTAAGCTCATGGGAGAGCAACTTGCATATTGTGGAAGTAAATGAGGTAGGGTAAGAAAGGGAAGATGTTCTTGGGAAATTAGTAAGTTTTGAGTGGTACAAGGATATAATATTTTACCTCAGACACCTTTTTGTCCTGATCATTTAAATAAAAATCAAAAAATATCCCTCAAGCTGGCTTCCCAAAAATACATCATCACTGACTTTGGGCTAGCTTGGAAGAACCCTGAAGGTGTCCTCTTGAAATGTGTAACTAAAGATGAAGCTCCCAAAGTAATTGCTGATTTCCATGGGGGAGTTTGTGGAGGAAACTTTGCTAGAAGGGTTACAACACACAAAATTTTGAGAGCTGGTTATTGGTGGCCTACTCTCTTCAAATATGCAACCATGCTGATTAGAAAATGTGAAAGGTGTCGAGTTTTTCTCGAGAAGACCTGAAAGCTTTAGGCTTCCTTCCTTTACAACCTATATCAATTGAAGCTCCTTTCAAATAGTGGGGGATGGACTTCATTGGTGATATATCAGACCCTTCTAGTGTTGGACATAAGTGGATCCTTGTATCCATAGATTACTTCACCAAGTGGGTAGAAGCAATCCCCACCAAGAAAGTAACACACCAAGTTGTTATGGATTTCTTGTTGAATCATATCATATGCATATTTGGTGTACCGATCAAGATTGTGGCTGATAATGCCATGTATTTCAAATTTAAACCTTTGATGGCAATGTACAAGGAGTATGGAACCAATATGACTTATGCTTCAAACTATAATCGCCAAGTAAATGGACAAGTTGAGTCCAGCAATAAGAACTTGTTGAAGATCATTAGGAGAACCTTGGAGTTGAACAAGAGAAAATGGGGTGAACAACTGAAATTTGTAGTTTGGGATGATAGAATCACTACCAAGAGAGCTACTAGTAAGAGCCCATTTGAGTTGGTGTATGGAACTCAAGCTCTGCTACCCTTACATCTATAGTTATCAAGAGGTTAGTCCATATGAAGTAAGGATTAATCAGATTGTGGAGCTAGATGAAGAGAGAAGAGCATCCCACCAAAGGCATATCAGATTTAGAGAGAAGTTGAAAAGATTGTTTGACAAGAAGGTCACTCCTAGGGCCTTCAATATTGGAGATCTGGTTTTGTTATGGGATAGCAAAAATGAAGATAAGGGAAAACATGGAAAATTTGATGCATTATGGATGGGAGCTTACTCCATTGATATCAGAATTGGTGAGAATAGCTTTTTCTTAAAGATTTAGATGGGGAATTGCTTGAATTACCTATTAATGGTAGGCATCTAAAGCATTTCTTGGATTAATCCCCAAATTTGAGGTATGCACAGCTTGTACAGTGTATAGTGTTTGGTTTTTTGCTCTGTTTTTGGTGTTTTGTCGGTTTGTGGTTTGCTTTGTTGTGTGGCAGCCATTTTTATGTCGGGTTCACAGCTAGTTTTTGGTGATTTTGGCTCATGACTCCTTTTTCCAATGGATTATTTGGCACTTGGTCTACTTATTGTTCTTGTGGCACTCACTAGGAGTGCCCATCCCAGTGGAGTGATGTTGGTGTCTATTTTGATCTTGTAATACTTTTTTCCTAATTTTCTTTTCACTCTACATTTCTGAAGAAACATTTTTATAGTTTTAATGGGTAAGATGAAGTTGTTTCCTCTGTTCCCATGCCTTAATCCATTTGAAAATCATTTGACATGCCCCATTTTGCAAGAATGCTCAAGTTTGCCCTAATTTTTCCCTAGTTTTCCAAATCCATGGCCCTCTATCATTTTTTCCATCTTTCTCAGACTTTGGAGCTTGTATTTGCTCATTTTGCACCTCAATGTACTCAAAAATCCTTCCCCATGGTCAAAACTTGCATAAAATCAACTTCCCCTTGTTTTTTGAGCAAAAAAACCCATCACCCACGAAGAAAAAATTGAATTCGGGCATCTCTGGTAAATTCTACATTTTTTTACGGTTGTACGGGTGTCATTTGACCGTCAAAATTAAGCTCAAACAAAATTGCCTACATGGCCACTTCTAGTTGGACAAGGATCGGTGGGTTTTTTTAAAAAACTTAGCCAATTTTGGCTTTAGGGAAAAATTCAAGCTTACCCCCGCAACTCCATAGGAGGACACATGTCATGTTCCTATGCTAAGGCGGGATGGAAGGCTGGTGGAAGACTTAGGAAAATTTTTCCTTTTTGCGAAGGGGAGAAAAGTGGAAGAAAATCCCGTGGGTCCACAATGCAGCGGGTGACGGACATGTGGGAGGCGAGGGACGAGAGTAGGCAGCGAAGGCAAAGGGAATTGTTTCCCTTTTACAAAAAAGGACCTAAGGTAAAATTTTGGAGCGCGGCCCCGTGGCCAATCACAGGTGGACATGTGTCCATGAAAATTCAGAGGGAAGTGTGGGCCATGGAAGGAAATGGGGAATTTTTCCTTTTTGGAAAAAGGAGTTAAGGAAAAAAATTGAGTCGTGGGCCCACGAATGAGCCACAGGGAGACACATGGTGAAGGTAGAGTGGGTCGGTAGGGCGGCGGAGGCAAAAGGGAAATTTTTCCCTTTTGCAAAAAAGACTTAGTATGGAAATTTGAAGCACTGGCCCGCGAGCGAATCATCGAGTGACATGTGGCAAGGGAGAAATCAGAGGTGTGGGCCCGTGAGGAAAAAATGAAAATTTTCCAAATTTCCAAAAATGGTCAAAATGTGTAGAAAGCTCATTTTTCGCTCAATATATAATGCATTTTTGAGAAATGTAAATGTGGTAAAGTTAAAAATCACGAGAAAATTTTGAGAGAAAGCTCAATTTTTTGAGAAACCCACCAAAGAACTAGGTTAATTTCTTCTATGTTGGATCTTCATGTATGTGAGTTGGTTACAAGTGTATAGCCATCACACAACTCTGAGATTGTTCATGAAACTCTCCCTACTGATGAATCTAACAAGCTTTTGAGTTAATCTATGTTTTTCTAGGAAATATGATGTCTGTTATCATTTTAAATACCTACAAATAGTTTTCATTGTTCTTGTTGCAATCTTGCATTGAAAGTCTTTAGAAATCACATAGAATCTCATCCTTATTGATAGTTTAGTGGCACTTGCAATTTTGTTTTTCAGAAGAGCTTTCATTTGGCATTGAAAATAAGTAGTTTAAAATCACTCCACCTTCATTTTTTGATTGGGATTGCTTGTAAGCCTTTGGGGGTACCTTAGGCATGGTTTGATCAAGGATTTTTATGTTTAATTGAGTTCTTTACTTCAATATTTTGTGAGGAGTTCTCAAATATTATGTGAAGAGTGCAACCTGGGCTTCCATTTATGCATCTTCTGGTTGAAAGAACATCCTGATTATTTGAAGCATTTTATCTAATAGTTGTTCAAGTATTGTAGAGGTTGTCAAAGATTTGATATATCCAAGTTTTTCTTGTCAATACCCCACCAAAAAATCATCTAAATAACTAATCCTACCCATACTACCCATGCATTGCATTGTGTGTCAACAAAAGAATCTAACCCATCTACAAAAATGCACAAAGCAAATCAGGATCATACAATGTCTCCAACAGCCTCAACCTTGTCTTGAAAGCATTTCCATCATTTAGTAGTGACAGCTCTGTTGAGTTTGAATAATGGAAAATTGATCATGTTTTCCCAAGGCCATCTCCATACAATATGCATAGTATAAGGATATTTCCACCTCCTTCACAAAACAGAGGCTACAATATAGGTTCTCTTACTTTGGTTGAAAGGCACAACCTAAAATAGTGAGGGTTAGATCAAATCCTTTCAAAGAGTTATCTATCTCTCCACAACTACGAGTGCAGGTTACATCACATCCCCGACTACAAAATGATATATATCAAGATCTATCTTCCTTCAAGCTTCATGCCATATTTCTCATGTTGCTTAGACTGAAAAGGAGAACAAATTTGAGTACCAACACAATGTTTATCCTGGGTCAACCAAATCACTTTGTTCTTCTCATGACATCTTTTATCCGTATATAAGGATCATCGATTCTTTCTCATCCCATCTTGGGGGAACTATGGGTTGACTTTCTATCTTCTGATCAATATAGAATTTACTTGCTGTATTTAAATCATCAACAAGTCTTTCTGGAATGATGGCAACCTTGAAATCCACAACTTGTGACAAAGTCATCAATGAAAAATCTCTCAACCTAAAATTTTTTTCATCTCTACAATTCATCCAATAGTCCTTAAAGTGAGGCTCATGCTCGAAAGTATTAGTCACATTGTTAACCACCCACTAAATGTCATAATTAGGCCTAGCTACAAATGTCTCCATGACCAAGCTTTTCATTTCTTCTCCAATCAATCTAGCTTTTATAATGGAGGGGAAAGAAAACTTACCAATTCTAATAGGGAATTTAACATTCATTTTGTGCCTCCCAGCAATTAGCTTGTGCACATGCACTAATTGCCTTTCCAATTCACATAAACAAAGCTTTTCATCCACATACCTTGGTAACTTGAAAGGTTTTCCTTCAAAACCACTAACTCTGATGTAAGTGAACTTCTTGTATATTATGAAGTAATATCCATACTCCATAATTTCTTGCCTTGCATTCTCAGAAATTATATACTGCCCCCATTCTAGTTTGAACAAGCAAATAATTGGTGCAATGAAAACATCATTTACTAATCTGATATTTCCATTCAAATTAGTTAATTGCAATTGGGGGAAAAATTCATGCATTGGGCACCGTTTAACATCATCTTGTGCTGATAATGTTGGGAAATGCCAATGTGTTACAACATTGTATACCAGATAAGTCATCATATAAAACTCCAAGTCTATAGTTTCCCCCATTTCAATTTTAGCTACTAGGGTGGCCATATGATCATGAATTGCATCAAAAATGAAACTAGCCCAAAAAATATCTCCTTTTCTTTCCAAGATAATCCATATGTAGATGGTCATCCATTCTTTAAATTCATTTTTAGTCTCCAAACCAGCCATCCTTCTCAAGAGCACAATGATATCTTCAACCTCCTCAACGAATTGAGCCCTAACTAGTCTTTTGATAGATGCCTTTCTATCTGTGAGGAGCCATTTTTGTTTATCATATTTGCAAATTCCTTCTTTTTTACTTCATAATCCTCCAAGGAAAGTTTTATACCAATAGTAATGGGGTTTGTAATCACAGGTAATTTTAGAATTACCCTTATGGCTTCCAGTGTTAATGTCAACATCGCATCCCCACTCCCATCTAATACCCTCTCTTCTTAGAGTCATAATTCATCATGCAATACCATACTAACTCTAGGCATTGGACAAAAATTGGAATAACACCCACCAAGGCAATACAACTATCATGAATTTCCTTCAAGGATTCACTCATGTGGGCACTACTCAATCATTGACAAAAATCATTCAAGTCAGCATTCATCAAGTTTGTATCTGTTATCCTATCAAGGTCACTTGTGACCCCCGACATACCCAAGGAATAAATCGGCATAGTATTTATTTAAAACCCTAACCTTACTGCAACCAATTTTCTAATGGAAACAAACACAAAACACTTGAGTTTAAAACTTTAACCAGTTTTCTGCAAGTGCCTGAGCAATTCTTATTTCAAGACAACAACTTTCACACTTTTATAGTTCACAAATTTGAGCCCCACAATATCTCAAAAGCACTTCACAGATAAAAATGATGAAAGATTATCAAAATAGTAATAAAATATGAATACATTCACATCCCCAAGGTCCTTTATTTACAATAAGAGCATTAATGGTGACAAGATTAAATGCATTGCTTTACAGCCATTAACTCTATTTTTTGCAATTTCAAATTTGGGTCATCCATGTGGAAAAGATGTTAGTTGAGGTGGTCCTGGGGGGCCTTTTGCATTATATGCCACTCAGAATAATTGTGTGCTTTTAAACATTTTGGCCCACCCACCCGCTTTCAATATAGGTTTAACACGTGGCTTTCCTAGGGTGCTAGCAGAGTCGTGGCTTATTTTTACACCTTTTTACCTTTAAAAAAACTTTGAAATTTCTAAAATACCTCTGGCAATCCGCCCTTCCATCTTTTATGTAGACTCAACATGTGGCTTTATCTGGGCACTTGCGGGGTCATGCTTCACTTTTATACCTTACTCCTTTTTTCAAAACAAGGCTAAAAGTTCCAAAGTCCTCTTCTGCAACCCGCCTCCCCACCTTAAAAATGGCCACATGTCCATTTATGAGCTCTAGGCATTCCTTTTATACTTTTGCGCCTTTCATCATAATGTCTCAAAATTCCAATAGGGCCCGCCTTCCCGCAACCGCTCGTCTTATGACATGTGTACATCTTCGGGGTCAAAGTAAGAAATTTTCTTTTCCACTTCATATTGTTGAATAGCCAATTAGAAATTATCATGGCCACGAGACCAATTTGGCATGTTTTACAATTGTGAAAAAATGACAAGTTCACTAAATAAACTGTCATGCTGCATCCAAAGTTGACCATGTGTCCACAGATGTTGGGACAAAAATAACAAAGAAGGCATGCCATGGAAAATAAAAAAAAAAAGGAAAACCTATCATCTACAACCAAACAACCAATGTACGCACGGAAGGAGAAACTACAACTGACACAGAGCTCAACGTGATTCACACCCATAGAGAAATGTTTAATGACAACAACTTGATAAATATAAAACTTCAAGCATCCACACAGGAAGACAAATATTAACTTAAGCCATGCATACTAAAAAAACTAACTGGTTCGAAAGGGGTGAGGTTAAAACTAAGCACCAATAGCTTGCATGCTAGGAAAACAACATAAGAGAGCCTTTCAATCAAGGAAGTCTAAAGGGAAATAACACCATTGGATTAAGTGTATCCAAACTTATGTTTCCTACAACAAACCCCCTCCTTATTTAGAAGTTTATATTTAATGACCTTCATAGATAACTATATCAAAAATACTTGGGTATACTTATTGAATCACAATTTTGAACCCTTCAAGAATTTTAAGCAATTTAAGGCCCTTATAGAGAAATAAAATGGACACTTCATAAAGGTCCTTAGAATAAACAAAGGGGAGAATATGTATTCAAATAACTTTGTAATTTTTGCAAGTATGAAGGAATTAGAAATTATTTTCAACCAATTATACACCGCAAAATATGGTTTGGCTAAGAGGAAGAATAGGACCATCCAAGAGATGGTGAGAAACATGATGAAATCCAAGGAATTTTAAATGAATATTAGGGTTAAGTTCTTGTAAAAAAAAATTGATGTCCCACAAAGGTTGGACATTAGAAGATTCCACAAGAAGCGTGGACAAAAAAATACAATGTGGAACACCTTAGAACATTTAGGTTTATTGCATTAAACTTCCAACCATGATCTTGTATAAGGTTGTATTTACCTCTTTGTTGCAATCTTCCTTTCTAAATTTCAGACGTAATTTAAAGAAACTAGGCCTAATTTAATGCATGTAATAATATTGATTTCTAGATTTATGAAAACACCTAAGGATATGCCTTTGTAAGCAAGGAAGAGAATCATGAGATGTGTCAATGACACGAAAGGCTATGGAATTTTTTATATTGTAGATTGTAATTTTGAGTATGTTGGTTATACTAATATTGATTGGGTAGATAGTGTAGATGACATGAAGAGCACATCTAGATATGTGCTCTGCAATGGGTTAGAGCTATTTCTGGGCATCCAAGAAGCAACCCATAGTTTCTCTCTCCATAGAAAAATTTTAATATAGTAAAATAAATGTGGTTGCATGTCAAGATATTTGGCATAGGAGAATCCTTGCAGACTTAAATGAGAAACAAGGAGATTCCACAACTATGTTTTGTGACAATGTATCCTTCATTTCCCTCACAAAAATTCAATCTTCTATGGTCAAAGAAATCATATTGAGACCCACTTCAATTTATAAGGAATTTGGTGGAGTATAGAGAGAGAGAACTTCAATATTGCATATTTGAGTAGAAACTCATGGATATTTTCATTAAACCTAAGAGAAATATTGAGTATTATAAATGCTATAGCAGCAAGCTCTAGACTATCTTTAGACGCATACAGTCAACTCTAAACTAGTTTTATACTAACATTGTAAAAATTTTAGCCACATAAGTAGCTCCAAACTCTATATATAGGAAACTCTGAAAACATACATCAAACTTTATACTATCAACAAAAAACTCCAAAATATTAATAACAAGCTTAATAATGTAAGCAATAAGCTTCAAACTATAAAAATAACCATCATTGTGAACTACATAAACTTTTAAGCAAAGCTATTTAACCTAGACTAACACCAAGTAGTCTAAAGATAAGCTAAAAATTTATACTAGAACCATCATGATCATAGCTTATGAGAATGCATAATGAAAATTACATGAAATTACTCATCTAATCTATAAACATTCTTACTAAGTTAATGATTGCTAATTAAAATGAACCTAATTAGATCTATGAGCAATCAAATTATGTTGTTCTCTAAAGAGAGGGAGAAGATCTCACCAAAGAATGGCTACAAGGCCAAGCTTGGATCTTCTTCTACTACTCAACAATGGTAGAATTAATGCAAAGTAGTTATGCTAAATTAATGGAGAAATATCTTGATCATATGTTTTATATGGTAATACTATTCAAAGTATGGTGTAAGGTGTGAAGGTAGGAGCTTGGTCCTTTTTATAGCTTTCTATTTGGGGAAATATTGAATCACAATGAATGTGGGACAAATGATAAAGTAACTCTAGGCTAATTAACCATGATTAGATGATTTAACTAGTGAGTTAGCAACTCATGGGAGTTGGGGGTGCTTTAATTAATCAATTAGGATTAATTAATAGGCTAGAATAAGCTTTTTAGGCTATTTGGAGGTGATTGAGGAGGAATTTGATAAGATTAGAAGCATTTGAAAGTGGGATTTAGCCAATAAGAGGGTTTATTGATTAAATGCATGTTAAAAAGGCTTAATTAGCTAATAATAGCTAATTAATTGATTCGAAGAGGATTATAACTAACAAAGTGTCGTTAATTGGCATCTGGAATGTGATAGAAGATAGTTAATTAATGAAGTGTTGTTAATTGACCAAAATAGAGGGAAACATTAGTTAATTAGTGGAAATCAATAATTATAATGGAAATGATGAGATAGAGGATAATCGGTACCACTTTAGCATTAAAACTATGTAAGTAGATTTTAGGTGTCTACATTTTCCCCTCTTTAGGGTGGCATAAGTGACGCCACTGCAAAGAAAGTAGAAAAGCATAAACAAGAAATTTTGAAGAAAAATTAGTAGAATGAAGGATGCCCCCTCGAGTGTCGATGGGGTGATAGAAGAAGTTGATTGATGATCAAAAATAGGAAGGAAATGGATAGAATAATCCAGGAGGAAGAAACCTTACTAGTAATGAGAATTGATAAATGAAAATGGAAATATCTTTTACATCCATCTCATTCAATATTTACCTTTGTTTCATCACTTTTCTCATATGATCTACATCATTTTCCCTTATTAAAATGTATGCATACAACAAAAATGTAAAATAACATGAAAAGCTATAATACTAACATTTGTTCATTCCTAAAAATTCTTAACTCCATGTAACATACATAATACAATGCAATACAAGAAATTAAACAAGCTAACCTGATAGGGAAATCAGTACAAACACACATACCCAAACAAACAACGTTTAAGACATTGCACCAATGTTTTTGTTATCGAGCTTCAGTTCTCGAATGTTCGTGTTTAACGACAAGGGTTAAAAATGGTTCCCTAAGAAAGGATACATACAAGGGGAATAATGGAGGACACAAGTAGTCCTATGAAAAATTCTTCACACACTATGAAATAGTACCAAGAAACTCTTTGTGTCAAAGGGGTATAGACATAACAAGCAAACCAACTTTGTAAATGGAGGTAGATCAAAATGAATCATGAGTCATTGTGTAAGAACAAGTGAGAACCTAAGAAATATTTTTTGTAGGAAAAATTTTGATGTTTGAGGAAAATGCATTTGATACAAGCTTTAGATGCATGCATGTCGTTTACCAATTTTTGAAAAAATTGAATTTTACAAAAAAATTAGATTTTTATGAATTTTTACCGCTTTTTTTTTTATTGTTGTTTTTTTTTTCAAGAAAAAAATGATCGAGAAGAATGAAAATATCATAGGACATCACCAAATAATGTTGCAAAGCAAAAAAATTCCCCATGTAGTAAAAAAGAGTCGCTAGAAAGCAAAAAAATGCCCCAACGTAGTGAAAACGAGTGAAAAATGATTATTATTTAAAATAAATCATCGCGTTGAGTGCTAGAAGAATTTGAAAGAATAACCATGGTCCCATAGTGCTTTCATGGTGAGATACATGATGTAGGGGGTCAAAACGGGTATAAATACCAAGTCACGGGGGTAAAACCATCGCGGCTAGTTATTTGTTACCTAACCTTACAACTTTTATTGGTGATTTTTCTCTAACATATGAGGGGAATGACATGATTTTAGGACTGTACACATTGTGTAGACATCATTCAAGACTACATGAGGATTTTTAAGGATGGCCCGTAGGTACGTAAAGAAAAAAATTAATTTAAGCTCATTTATTAGCATTTCTTGTAGTAGAAAGTTGTGTGGCAACATCGGTGCGATCCCTAGGAGGTCTTTGAGGCGTGTTCGGGGTATGTGAGCATAAAGAAGAGCATACATGACCATGTATGTGTGAAAATGGATGTGTAGGCATGAGGAATCATATACGCAGCCACGTATGCATTGAACAAGGTTTGGGGAATAGGGCATGCCTACGTGAAAATGTAGGCACTAGTATAAGAAATGGGGCACCATTGCTTTAGGGCGCGCTAGTGCTAAAATGGGCACACCTTGGTGCTGCAATGGGTGCTTTGAAATGGATGGTTTGTTTTGTATGGCCTTAGAATAATTTAATAGGAGATTTTTTTTAGAATAAAGTAGATGTTAAAAAGTGGTGTTCTGATTTTGTTGATTGGTCTACCCAAATTGGAGACACGGGAGCGATATGGATGGTTGTGAGCCTATGAGGTTACTTTTTCATATCACGATTGCATATTCTTGGAGATGAATTTAGATGTTATGAGGCTTGTGTATGTGGCTCACATGCCATAGATTATACTAGACCACAACCTTCTCATGGCCTTAGCAGAGAGATGGCGAAGCAAGAGTTAGACCTTGATTTGAGACTAACGAGATGAGAATCACCTTGGAGGACATGTGGCACATACCATGAGTGTCGATCTAGGGCTGATTAGTTACATACGATGGTGAACATGAAAATATTCTATAGAGTATTGTGGATATGTTTAACATAGTGAACATACCTCGGTGGGGCATGGATGTTAACATACGTAGATGTTTTTCTAATTGTCGGCTTGAATAGGCTCTAGTGTACTTGATGGCTCTTTTTAGTGGCATATTTCTTCCTAAAAAGACTAGAGCATGCCTATCTCTTGGTTTGAATAGAGTTATTCATGGTCTCGTCGGTGGAGAGGTTTATTCTTTGGGGCTAGTGTCTACTATCCCACTTATATTTAGATCTATATTTGATATCATACTACGGTCAGAAGACCGTGGGTCTAGCTACATTATTACGAGATATTGGCATGGAATCACATTTCCATAGGACACACATTAAGAGCGCTACAAACAAGGCCCCTGGATGAGCCATATATTATGGGTTGGGTGCTTGTTGGTAATGATATTCATGGCCACACTAGGGACATAGCATATTACAGGTAAGTATTTGATGATATACAACTCTCGCATGGTTACATGACACCCATACATATTATATTAGTGGCCTAAGGATGCTACAGAGATCAACACAGTAGAGGTTGAGAATTTTATCATTAGTAGCAGGGACTACATCATTTAGTGGTATAGAGTGGATATAATCCAGCACCAATTAGGCCATATCCAAGGGATTCCTAGAAATGAGATGTGGTATGGGCACAAATCTAGGGATACTTTTGACATTGGCCCACGGATCAGACCACGAAAAGCTTGTGATAGTTTCTTATAGGTCGTTCCATAGCCTTGGGTTCCACATCCATAGATAGAGGATCTTAGGCAGACTAGAGACTATGTAGCATTTAATGTGATAGTGTTACCACGATGCCCCACTATACCACAAGAATCCATAAAAGGATGGGATTGTAATAGTGGCACAAGACCTCTTGAGCCGAGGCTCTTAGAGAACAAAAATAGGTAGGGAACAGGGTAGAGAAACATGCAGATCTACAGGTGTGGGGTCAAGGAAGATTGGGGAAGATATACAAGTGTAGATGCCCACATAGCCACGGGTTCAATTATAGGTACATTTACAATAGGTTCCATTACATGTTCTTTTATCACCTCCATATGCACCAATTCCACCACACGGCCATCTGAGGGATGGAGGAGATGGGGGAGATGGGGATGCTTAGGATGGATGGGGTTCCTATACATACCCAAAATTGTATGTATTGTACAATCATAAATTGATTACAGAAACCCCAATGATGATTCAGATCTCTTTGCAAGGTGTTCGAAATCTAGAAAAGCTCACCAAGTGTACATTTGCATCCTAAAAAGCCATGTCTAGCTTTTGCATGTTTTGTTCTAACTCTACCCCCTTTTTCCTTGCATTTTAGTTTTTAAGTTATAGGAATTTTGCCACCCGCTTGGGTGGTAGTCCCCTGACCGCCACGCAAGATAGGGCAACGGTCCTGTAACCACCACCTGTGCAGTGTGGCGATCCCCGTGCGCATTTTCTAGAACGTTCCAATGCTTTCATCAATGTAAAAATTCAATTTGCATCTGCATTTCTCAACCACTCTTGCTTGCATTTATGTTTTGGCTACCTAGTAAATAGTGATTTCTCTTTGTTTATGATAAAAGAGTTCAATTCAAACTTACCCTCTAGTAAATCCAAATGCTATAAATACCCAACTTGTTTACAAGAAAATGGCCCCTCTCCCTCTATGAATTATTATTCAGTGTGTTTTGAAGTTCTCCCATAAGTTTCAATAGGTTTAGATTTTGCATGAATTCTTAGCCTCTCCTTTCTGCTTTAGAGATCACTTGATCTTCACACTTTCATTTTGCTCCATTGCTATCCTACACAGTCAGCTTAGCATAAGATAGTTTCAGTTCTAGATTAGAGTTCATTTGATAATCTTAGAGTTGTAGGTTGTTATTTTGTCACAAGAAATAGATCCCAAAATTATCCATATATTTGCGTTGTATCCCTACATTAAATCCTTCTAGAAATCACATAGTCAAGCTCTATTCACTTGCACTATCCCTCTCTTACTTGAATTTTATTCAATTTATATCCAAAGCTACCATTATTTGAGTATCATCTTCTACTGACGCTATCACATTCACACTTTTATGGATTCACAAGAACATGAAGGAATGAAGAGATCACACTGAGGGGACAAGTCACGACACAACTAGATTTACCATTGTTCTATAAAACTCTAGGTTTGAACTATCAAAGTTGTAGTTACAATATATCAAATAGAGTAGCAAATCATTTTATTTTAGTAAAAGCTTTCTTTCAAGTATTACAAGGAAGATGTGATTTATTCCTCACTTACGAGGTAATATTGAAGGTCTTTCAATTAAATTAGTTAGTTATTTAAATATTTAGGATAAATTCACAAGTGCACAGGCAAATGGCTACATCAAAGGCTAACTTGCTTGTTTTAATTTCTATTATTAGACTAATTGTTCGTTATCGAATATATTAGAATAGCTACTCTTTAAATTTCATTCAAATACGTAATATTGACAATACAAAAATAAAATAAATATAAGCATAGTGTAGATATATCTTTCATAGTTAGTTTACTTATTTCAGTTAAGGTTGAATCATCTTTTGCATGAAAATTACAGGACCCAGAGAGCCCAGGGATTACGTATTCGAGCCAGTAGTACCTCAGCCAAATCTCTTCACAACATTAACAGATATAGATCAAGGGATTAGGATTCAAGTCTTTCAAACAACACTAAACCTACAAGCAGTTAGTGAAAAATTGAGATAATTGAATATTGAATACGACAAAGCATAAACATTTTGGTCGAGTCAACCTAACTATAGATTGCCTAGATAGGATATCCGCATGACCATGCAAGAACTCGAAAGAGAATAAATATTTGGTTGTGATCCATTAGTTCCACAGCCAAATGCAAGATACCTTCTCATCGACATAGACACAGGCTTACGTATACAAATTTCCAGAACACCCATAAGGTATTCTGAGAAGATCACATAACTCTTGATATTAAACATAGAATCCAAAAAGGCTTATGACTATTGGATAATTTGAAGAAGAGATTTATTCTTCACATGACCATAAGAGGTCCACGACAACCATGAACTCATCGTTTTGATCCCTAAGTACCCCAACCCAACGGGCCTGCAAAGTCAGTTAAATATTGACACTAGTTTTTGTATGCTAGTATTTAGATCCTCACCACTCCCGCCAAATATCGTAACACAATTTTTTGCATTAAACATAGAAGCCAATCAAGCCAATATTTTTTGGGCTAGACCAGAAAACCACCCATGGTTTATTATAAATCCACTACACCTCTCACTACCATTGTCCATGACCTTGTCTGGAAATATACACGAAGCACCTACAGGTCACTTTCCATGTATCCAATAGCCAATAGATAGGATCTTGGCAGAGCTCAACATTGATTGGAGCCTCCAAGTAGCTATTATATCTAAATGATCCATTACACCAATTCAGGTTAGGAGAGATTTCTTTGCCTTAGATTCACAGATCCCTTTATTACGTGTTGAGGATATAAGATTTCCTAACTAGTTTTTCTATATCCACATATATTCCATTTCCATCCATTTGTCTCGGTATGACCTTGGGAGGTCGGAGTACGAATAAGAGCTACTTGTAGATTCTCATACTCACATGTCACTTTTCTATTGTACAAAATTGGTGAACCCGATGTGAAGTAAACAATTAGTTCCCTTTTTATTTTGATTTATTTCATCCACCTTCACTCTTTCCCATTATTCTCGTGGGTATTTGTATACCCCTCGAATATGTTGGGATACAACACATATGGCATACCTCTCTCGGGTCTCAAATCACATTATGTTCAAATAAATAGACAACCATCGCTCTCACTTTGCATGGGTGACAACTATTCAAGTAACTACTTGAAATCATAAACTCCTCCTCAAAGAACTAGCTCTAGTTCTTCTTTCCGAATTGAGGAGTTGGATCAGCTCACACAAACACAACTAGAGCCCTTAGGATCTAACAATATGACATTTACTGGAGAATCCATTTCATCTCCTCAAGTTTTGTTTAGACCAAAAATCAGTAGACAGTCATATCCACTCCCATTTTTGGATGAGGAGTATTTAGCACACTACGCTAGAAGTGAACAATGCTTCCAAAACATGTACCCACCTATAGGAAGTTTGCAAACACAACCGATACCCTACTCCAAGAAAACACCCCCATTCCTCCACCTATGGGAAATACTCTCGGTGAAGCTTGGTAGGGTAATGATCAATTCATAGCAGGTACCATACCCCTCTACAACCTCAAGGTATACAACAACCACCATTAAGGCAAAACACTATGTCTTCACCAATTGAGGTCATCTCAGCCTTAGTTGAGAAGGTTAGAGGATTAGAACTTGCTCAAGCAAATCAAAATTCACATTTCGGGAAAGCAGGAATTCCCAACCCTCCGCATCATCCCAGCCAAGTTGACCTCCTCATAGGAATAGGCATGTTAGGCATGCCTCCTCAACATTCATATAACTATCCATAGTAAACACCAACTAGAACCGCATTTTCAAACGTTGCTCTAGTTGAAAATATGATACCTCCCGGCTTAGTACCAAATAACCCATACCAGAGCAATGCTCCTCCCTACTTGAACATTTATTCAAAATCACCACAGGGAGACATGTTCTCCTCTCCTGAGATGTTCACTCAACCATAGGGATTTCCTTATGTCCCTGTAAATACATATGCTATGCCATATCAACAACCCATTCCACCTCTACCCCTCAGCATGCACCATCGATGGTTGAAACCTATGCGGTAGGGACTTACTCAAAATATTTAAAATAACCTCTAGATTTCACCATACGAAGCATCATGCTTCCAAGACCTCTTCCGATTTTCCTAAATACAAAGGGGAGGGAGATCTAAATGCACATATCAAGGCCTATGCCACGGCCATTTGAGAATTTCTCCCTTGGGATGTGGTTGTTGCTAAGATATTCCCTAAAACCTTAGAGGGTATTGCCCTTGATTGGTCTGAGAATACCGAAGCCTTAATACACTCGTTCAAGCAACTTATGTCGAGAATTTATCAAAGCTTTTGGTATGAACAAATTGTTAAGAACAGGAATTAGGAATTCTTATGTGTTAAACACGAGCACAATGAATCTGCTTACTCATTTTATTCAAAGATGGCGTACTGAGTCCTCTACTCATCATTAAGTGCTCCAAACATGGATTAGATGGAACTATGTGACTTACTTCATTCCATCAATAGAGAGATAAAGGAAGAAGTCCAAAAATTCCCGCTAAGGACTTATGATGAAGTACTGAGAGTGCTCTCCTAATAGATCAAGCTTGATAGACAATAGTTGTAAGACATGGAACAAATGGGAAATTAATCACTCCCAATCAAAACACTATGACCTATCCTAATGCCAGAATACCAATCAAGGACTGTTATCCAATTTCACCCCCCAGGGTTGAATTGATAACATACATCAGGATTCTCAAATCCCAGGCAAATTGATTGATCCAGGGAAAAAATCATGTTTCTAGGGTCCCTTCAGAATTTTTTCTAACTCTCCTGTCCAGGTTGAAAAGAACAAGCTCTGAGAAAATGCGAGAAAGTTGCAGAAAATAAGCTTGGGCCAGAAAAAATTGTGAAAATCAGCTAAGTCCTAGTCCAAACGACAGTCGGGACATTTGGGACGAAAAGGCACGGATCGGCCGAAAAGCCTACAGGCAGCCCAAACAACAAAGGGACATCTGGGACAAATGGACGCGAAATGCCTGAATCGGCCGGAAGAAAGAAAATTTGTCGAATCCTTTATCGGGAGCAAGCGGGACAAGATGACGTGAAGGATGCGAACCGCCGATTAAGCCAAAGCAGAAACTTTAGCACAAGGACAAGTGGGACAAAGGGACGCGCGGGGACGCTGAATAGGCAAGGGGTCGAAAGCCAATCAGATCACGCCATGTGTCACCGACAGAAAAGGGACGAGGAAGCCCATTTCGGGTGGATTGGAGGATTTTGTCCCATGAAGCACTGGGACATCTGGGACAAAAATACGTGGTGGACGTGAAAATCCGAGTAGGCCCGTGGACAAATCACAGCATGACACGTGTCGCCAAGGAAAAAGGTCCAAAAAGTCAAAGGGGCGAGTTTTCGAGCACTGATCCGAACCAATGAAATAGTGCCACATGTCCAAGTTTAAGGGGCCCACAAGAAAATCCCATGAAAAGGTGGAGAGAGAAAATTTCTCGGTGGGAGCTTGCCATGTGTCGTCCAGATGGCAGAGCGTAGGAAAAGAAATTTAAAAATCCGTTTTTGCCTGTTTTGTGCCCTAAATCTTCAGATCATCATATCTTTCGATCCAGAGCTCAGATTTGCACGTTCTTTATATCAACGGAAATCTGTTGAAGTTCTCTACATGATTCTGGGGTCAATCTTGCATTTTGGTGTAGTTTGGAGGGATAAAATTAAGAAAACGTCTCTGACGCGTGGTGATAGACAGAAGTAATGCTTCAACTACCAACTTTAATGCAGCAGACAGCTCGCCGCTCCTGTTAGACAGCCCACCATTTTGCCAGAATCCACCACTTCTGCCATAATGAGATGATTTTAAATGCTACCAAGAAGTGGTTGGGGTAGATTCTAGATTTCCTCTCTCTCCCCTCTCATTTCTTCATATATATTGTAAAGAGGAGCTTTTTAACAGGTCGGACATTCTTGTTTTGCATCCTCCCTTCTTCCCTCGCTTGCAAGAGAAATTGTGGAGCTTTCAAACCTCCCATATGGGTTGTAATGCCAGTCTTTTTTGCCTCTTGGCCACTGCAATGTACTGTATCGACTCTTGAGCAATAATATATGTGTTGTGATTGACTCTCGAACCCTCTCATGTATTCATTGTTATCATTTTATCTCTTATTGCGCAAAAGTTTGGTTACCTGTGCATGGTGTTTGTATTGTATCTATGTGGTCTGTGTTAAATTTTTAAAATGAGTGTCTAACATTCCTCGGTGCATCACCTTTGTAGTTTAGGTTTTATTCTATGCATTTTCTTACCCTGTCTCCTTGGCAAGTTAGATTAGGTTTTAGCAAACCCTCTGCATTTTTGTGTGCATCTGAATAGAGGAATAGGAACCAGCATTCTCTGGAGAATATTTTCTCATCTTTACAAGTCCCACACTTGGAGAAAGGATTCCATGTTGTGCAATCACACTGGATGCCTGAACATCAACCTAGAAGCCTGATTTGCATCCAAGGGTGCTGTGAGTCTGCAACAACAAGACCCAATATCCTTAACAAAAACCATGGGGTTATAATAGATGGGGTAACAGACCAGGTTAAAAGGGCAAATGTCGTAAACATTTCACCACTCATTAACAATTAGCAAAATAAAAAATTTACTCCAACAATCAACGTGGTGGATTTTAATCATCCATCACGACAACAACAACAACAACAACGAAAAATCCAGACAAAAGGTCCAAATCAAAACCCAACTGGATATCAAAATTAAAACCAAAGGCAAATGACCTCAAAATTTTAACTCTAACAACCAGCAACCTAATCAGAGTTTTGGACCACAACAAGTTTCAAATCAACAACCTTGAAACTATAATCCAAACTTGTATTGTGGTTTCCAAAAGATTCAAGGCCATGATACTAGGACTTGCCACGACTACAATAAATTCATGCAACATTTTCTAGAAGACCAAAGACAACTCTTTATAGATATGTTCTTAGCAAATTCTACATTACCCATGCCAAACACTTACAGGGGGTAGTTTCCCTCAAAATTCACCAATCAATATTTTTAATGATCCACTCCCAAATTACTCTAACAATAAAAATTTATATCCAAGAGGAACGAACAAGGGTGTTATGATAGGAAATAACAATCATGAAGCCTCAACTTCATTAAATCCATCGGTCGCACCCTAATTAGGAACTTGACCACAAACCAAGATAGTTGGTCTGGTAGAGTTAGATACCAAGCTACACATAGAAACCATAACAAGAACACGAGATTATTATTCTTAACCAGTTCCAACCTATCCATTAGAACCAGACAACATTCAACAAACATTGGTAAAACCCATAGGTGCTTATGATCTAATTAATGACCTAACAAAGACCTTCTCTCACATTTCCTTCTTGGATTTATTGAAGAACTCTCCCACCCATAGGGTTGCTCTCTTAGAAGCATTAGGTCTTGGTCATCTAATTAACATCACTCCTCCACCTGAAACACAAGTAAACCATGTAGACTTTGATGTCTACCCTCCAGGGTAGCCAGATAGGGATATTGAGTTTATATTTGATATAAGAAAAATGCCAACAAATGCTGAAATTACGTGTAGAGGTGACCCAACCTTACATTTACAAGTATGGGTTTACAATAATTATGTTAAGCGTGCAATGATTGATGATGGGGCAGTAATTAACATAGTCCCCTTTGATTTTTTTTAAAAGCTAGGATATGGAGAAACAATTTGTTCCACAACACAAAATATGCTAAGAGGTTATGATAGCCTCAAGGCCACTTCAATTGGGACCATAGTTTTACCAATCACCTTAGGACCCAAGACAGTCCTCACCAAATTTTATATTATAGATCAGGAAACCAACTATAATATGATCCTTGGTCGACCATGGATACACTGCATGAAGGCAATCCCTTCCACGTTATTCCAAGAAATAATATTTTTGCACCTAGGGAAAATATTTGTGGCACAAGGTGACCCAAAACCATTCATATACACCTAGCATATTTGAAGAAGAGACTAGGTGTTCACTCTGAGTTTGAACTCCCAACGAATCAACTTAATAAACCAATCAATTCAAAACCAAAAGAAAAATTGATACCTGCAACAGAATTAGAAATTACGAATCTAGTCAAAGGCATTTCAGCACTCAAAAATGAGACTAATGTCATAGAAATAGTATCATTAGGGACTACTGTAAAAATTGCTATGTTACTAGAGAAATATCTACCCATTCTCCTACCATTTGATTCCATGGGTATGGGATGTACCCTAGGAATTGGTTCCCTTCCATCAGACGAAGTTTGTATGGTAGAAATAACCAAGGCAGAAGAAATAGACGTGAGGAATTTCCCAAAATCCATTTTTCCAAGAAAATATTGGACTCTCCACTTCGATGGAGCTAGATGTCACTTTGGAGCTAAGGCAGGTGTGATCTTTACTTCTCTCGAGGGAAAGATCCTACCTTTTTCCTTTAACTTAAACTTTGAATGTAAAAACAACGGGGTTGAGTATGAAGCCCTCCTTCTTGGCCTCATCATAGCCAAAAATTATGGGTGTTGATAACATTAGAGTGCTAAGGGACTCGTAACTAATCACAAACCAAGTCTCTGAGGTATATGAGACCAGATCTTGACACTTACAACTCTATAAAATGATGGTATTAGATCTAACCAAAGGATTCAACTTCATATCAATCAAAGTAATCCCATGAGAACAAAACATTCTCATGGATTCAATAGTAGCCTTAGCTTCCCATTTCACTCCAAGTAGTAAGTTGGAAAAAAAAGTTTCATGGTATCACTTCATAGTGAAACATTGATGCGTAGAATACCAACAAACCCACTCGACACGTATAGAAGCTAAGAATGAGTTTTCTATCCTAGATCACTTTGGCAAAGTGATAGAGTCAGTCCTCGATATCTGAATTCCTATGCAAAACTACATCTCGCTCATCACATAGTGCATTTTTCCATAATCCCACATTCCTCTTCCTATTTTTGAAATCCCATGATCAAATTTCACCCGCAAAATAATCTCGATATCTACGAGGTAGAAAATGGAGAAAGTTTGGAATTACCTCTGGACCCACCTAAATTTGAAGAAGGCAATGCTTCCTTAATCAAAGGAACAATTGACATAAATATTGGAATAGAGGAATAACCAAATATTTTGAAGTTGGGATCCTCGTTAACTCCAGAGGAGATAGAAATACATACTCATATCCTCAAGGAACATCAAAAGGCTTTTGCATTCAATTACAAAGAAATGACAGGAATTACACCACATATCGCAGTACATAATCTTGTCACCAAACCAGATGTAAAGCCAATTAAGCAAAAGTCAAGACCAATGAAACCAAAAGTGGCTCTCATGGTGAAAGAAGAAGTAATGAAACTTCTCTAGGTGGGATTCATCAAACCAATCAACTATTCACAATGGGTATCTAATATCATCCATGTTCTAAAAAAGAATGGGAAGATACACATTTGCATAGACTTCTAGGACATTAATAAAGCTTGCCCCAAAGATGACTTCCCATTGCCATCCATTGACATCATTGTTGATGCAACAACTGGATTTGAGCTTTTGTCTCTCATGGATGGATTCTTGAGATATAATCAAATCAAAATATTTGAACAAGATCAAGCCAAGACCATGTTTATAACTCCTTGGGGAGCTTATTGTTACATTTTCATGCCATTCAGTCTTAAGAACTCCGGTGCTACATGCCAGTGCAAAATGACATACATATTCCATGACCTTATTCATAAAATTGTGGAATCCTACGTGGATGACTTGTTGACCAAAGCTAAGAAGCGATGTGATCACCTAGAAGTAATCCATATCATTCTCTCACGATTGATCAAATATGGTATCACATTTAACCCGAGAGAAATGCGTAATTGGTGTGACGGAGGCAAACTTCTAGGTTACATTATATTGTCACAAGGGATTGATGTCGATCCAGCCAAAATCTGGGTTGTTCTTGAAATGATTCCACCATCATGCGAGTCTAGTTTCAAATCATTTCTTGGGAAATTGGGTGCAATTGAAGGTTCATTCCGGACTTAAGTTTTGTTGTTCATCTAATCAACAATTTATTAAAAAAATATATAGCATTGATTGGACAGAAGAATGCAACGAGGCCTTCAAAGTAGTTAAATGCTTCTTGTTATCTCCTCCCATGCTAATGCCTCCTAGACCAGATCATCCTTTGATCCTGTATTCACGGGCTACTGATGTCTCGCTAGCTTGCATGTTGGCTCAAGAAGACAATGATAAACAAGAATGTGTAGTCTATTTCATTAGCTAGACATTGCTTGATTATGAAACACGTTATACATAGGTAAAAAGAGAATGCCTTGTCATAGTCTTTGTAAAGAAACGTTTAATACATTACATGTTAAATCAAGAAACAAGGGTCATTGTAAAGACAGATCATTTACGGACATTCCTCACATAAGGGTCTTTATCTAAAAATGTTGGACATTTCATAACCTTAATGGGTGAGTTTGAATTAACATTTGTAAACTAGAAATCCATTAAGGGAAAAATCATTGTAGACTGGTTAGTTGATAATTTGTTAGATGGAGGTGATCTGGTAGATCTAGACTTTCCTGATGAATGCATATATTTTTGAAACCAAACCCCCATCTCTATATGTCATTGGTACACTAACATCGTCAATTTTATCATGGACTATACGTGCATAAAAGAAGGTGCCACATCACAACAAAGAAGGTGGTTACGCATTATCACTGCTAAATATGTTATTTTAGAATAGGTGCTCTATCGTAAAGCCTTCGATGGAATGCTTTTAAGATGTGTTGACATGAAAGAATCCAAAAAGATTATTTATGAATCCCACAATGGGATATGTGGAGGCCACTTTGGTGGTCATGCCACTACTCACAAAATACATCAGATGGGCTATTTTTGGCCCACTCTGGAACATGACGTAGTAGAATTTGTGCGCAAGTGTCATAAATGCCAAGAATTCTCCCACGATATTCACATGCCAACACAAGCTCTACAACCAATCGCAACCCCATGGACCTTTTCCACATGGGGCCTAGATTTGATAGGGAAATTCTCTCCCTCATCAATAGATGGCCATAAATTTATAATCATGGCCACATAATATTTTACCAAATGGGTAGAGGTCATGCCTCTCACCACCATACCAGGTTTTGTAATTGCTAAGTTCATTTTGAATCAAATCATTTGCAGGTATGGTGTCCCGTAAGTCATTATCTTAGATAATGGCACATCCTTTAAAAATGATGAGGTCCATGAGTTATGCAATAAATTCAAGATAAACCATCATACGGCCTCTCTTTATTACCCTCAAGCCAATGGACAAGCTGAAGCCACAAACAAAACATTAAAATCTATTCTCCTCAAAACAGTTAAGGAGAAAAAATGGGATTGGCATTTAAAATTATACCTGGCCTTGTGGGCCCATTGAACCTCAATAAGAACACCAACAGGGGCAACCCATTTCTCATTAATATTCAGGGTAGAATCAGTTCTCCCACATCTCATTACAAGGGATTTTGGGAGAAGAAGCCTATAGAGAGGCACGCCTCTCTCAACTAGAAAGCCTTGATGAGGCCAGGCTAAATGCCAAACAATGGCACAAAGCCTATGCTAACCGGATGTGCTGGAAATATAACAAAAAGGTCTATGAATGAGAAATATACGAGGGAGATCTAGTTCTAAGACTAGACAGTCAGATTGATAAGAAAACCGGTGAAGGAAGGAAATTTCAGCCCAAGTGGTTGGGCCCATATCGAGTCATGAAAGACTACGGAAATGGTGTGTATCTCTTGTGTACATTAGAAGGTGAGGAATTCAATGAAACTATCAATTCCTTGCATCTTAAACAGTTTTACACATAGGTCATCAGCATCACCATTTGTATATTATATCTACCTACATTGCATTAGTCACTTAGTTGTTTCATTTTGTTCACTCATTTCGTAAATTTTGTGGTCAAGGAACTTATTCTTAAGAAATTCATTATAAGCTTCTGAAAATATTGGCAAAAAAATTCAAATCATATCTCTTCAATTTTCATAATATCATCAAATAGTTTCAAAATCATTTCATCAATTCGACAGACAAAGTCTTGACAAAAACCATACCAAGGCCTACATACTTGGTCATACTCATTCTTTTCTACTTTGGGTTAAGTTGTTCTTACCTACAGTCTATTCTAGAAGCTTCTTGGTGTCACATATATCTTTCTTACATCTCTTTGAAACAAGGATACTCCAAAATCACAAATCAGAAATGTCAAATTAAATCAAAAATACTAAACAAAATAGAATATTTTATTTTACACACTTCTTTACCCCACCAACCTTCGGTGATGATCCTGCATCTCTTACTAGTGATATGAGGTTGAGAAAGGAAAGAAGTGCCCTTACTCACCTATATACTACCTTAATGATGAGCCCATGCTTCCTACCAGTAGCATGAGACAAGGTGTAGGGGGTCCACTCACATAAATTAGTGAATATTAATATTTCAAAGAAAATTATATTAAGTGAAATTAGGTGTCCAAACTCCAAAGAGATCAAATCCTCAAAACTAGATTTTGTCAACCAAGTTGCCATTCATGAATCTAAGTCTAGATAAACTGGAAAGTAAGTTGCATTCTGAACCATGTAGTAATTTTTAGTAAGAGTAAGTACAGAGGTCTAAATTTGGTTTCTATCAAAACCTCATCTTTCTCTCATCATTTTCATTCATTCAAACTCATATAATTTGTGCCCTTCCCAACTCTTGGTGTTGAGCCCTCGCATCTTACTAGTTGTGTGAAGTTAGGAGTGGGGCAAGTTCATCTCATTATCACTTTATATTCATCACGTTTTTCCAAAACAAGAAGCAATGAACATTTCCCAAAGAAGCCAAAAGTTCAGTACTACAATATGTTTACATCATCACGTGTCAGCATTACAAAAACAAATAAAAGAAAAACATTATGTTCAACATTTGTTATCACTTGTCATCCATTGCATACATTCTGAAAAACATATAAAAACAAAGATTCTAAAAACATCTAGTGTACACATAGGAAATGAATCACAAAATTCTAGATACAAGAAGATCTAGATCAAAAAAAGATATATATATATATATATATATATATATATATATATATATATATATATATCATGTTCTACATACAATGCCATCATGCACTAGGCATGGTCAAAATGCTCAATGAGCCCAGAAAATACAAAAACAACCCATATAAACATCTAGCAAAATCACTACAAAAATACCAAATGGCCTCTCAATCCCTGTGGGATCCCTCAGAGGGTGCACGATCGCGCCTAGGACTCTTGCTATGATGACACTCTGAATGAAATGAGTTCTCATGATCATGGCCACTGGTTGTGGTCTCACTACAAGAATGACTCTACCTCATCAGATGCTCAACAGTCCTATATCCAGCTACCTCAACACAAAGGGAGGTCACTAACTTTGTCGCCTTCCAGACAGGGGAAAACACATCAATATATCAGCTAGCTACTAAGGGCTCTCTAATGCTTGCAATAAGATTGGCACGAGTACTCTCGAGAGGAGCAATAGGGTGTCCGTACATACTTAGAAAATAAAATCTCACCATCCCTCAAAGTGATCGCTGTAAATAAAAAAGAGAGAAATAGCAAATAAAATCACCAAAAATAAAGTCAAAAACAAATGAAACAACAAAAGGAAATATCAACTAAACATTTCTAGCTAAAAAAAATCAAGAAAAGAGTAGTAACTCACTTAGATCTCTAGGCATCTAGGTAGGGTCTCTAGGATATGCGCTGTAATCATGCGCGTTGTTGCAGACTGTGGAACCTCCCCCAAATCAGGAAAGAAATGATGTCCTACCACGGACTCACCATATCCTCCAAAGTCCTGAGAAGGCAACTCCTCTAAGATCAAGGTCACATTTTTTTGCACTCTCCTCGCCCACTTATCCCTCAAGATATCTCCCGAGTTTCATGCCACTTAAAATCACTATCATCCTTCTCATCATCTGTCCCACCAGCCCCACCTCCAATCTCATCCCCACTATCTCCTCCTTTATCTCCTCTCTGGTGAACTCCTCAAAATATGTGTCCATATCAATGGGCTCATCTCCCTCTCCACTATGAGTAGGAGAAACCCCGATCATAAGTAAGGATTCTCGAGGAGCACCAGCTACCCCTCGAGCATGAACCACCCGCCTAACTACAATGGTAACTCCGGGAGTAACCGTGGTCCAACCTCGACCTCCGGGACCTCCGCTGGCCTCACGAATAGACCTATACATTGGCCCCACTGGAGGAATCATATCGACGTAAGGGAGGCCAAACTTCTGAGGTATGCTATAAAAAAGGTGATTCTCCAACCTCCCTCTCCTATCTACCAGTTGACCTATGGAATAGCAGGCAATCAGTGTATGTGTCTCCTCTCCCCATAACCCTACCATGGCCTAATAAGGAGTGGCCTCCATGTCTATAATAGTCAGAGAAGCCACTGGCTGGTGTGGCATCTAGTATGAGTCATCCTTGTCCACCTTGTTACCCTGACAACCCCCAGATCCTCTGCTGTACACCTCTCCCATAGGGAATGATGCACTCATACACCTAACTCATAACTAGAGTAGGTTGACTCAATGACTGCCCCTGTAATCTGACCACCCTATATAAATCATAGTAGGTGGTTCCAAGAATGTCTACTCCCTAAGTGTAAACATGGCCATGGGCCTCAATCTATGTAATAATGGGAGCCCAACAATATAAGAGAGTATCCCCTCCCTTGTCCCCAATCAACCACGAGGCCAAGATACCCATAATAGCCTTGTGGATCACAGGGATAGGAGAAATAGCAATGGAATGGACCTTCACCCCCTTCTTCAAGCCCATGGAGACAACAACATCTCCCATGTAGGTAGCCCACTGAACTATCTGAGACCTGGATACTATTGTCTTAAGAGACAGTGCCTCCCAAGAATCAGAACCCCAATATGTGATAGACGTCCTCCAGGGTGATAGTCCACTCACCCCTAACACCTAGTAATCGGAAGGTATTCTAGTCTGCATCCCAGTATGAAAATAAGTCACACAATATGCAACTAGTAGGTGCAACATGAGGAACTTGTGTAATCCTCCAAATATCAGCCCTCTACAGAGTGTCCTCTCTGTCTAGGTCAGTGCCTCTAACACTTGTTGGGAGCCAATCACACTCCCTCTCTCTACTCCATCTGATATACTCCTCCTTTTGAATCCACCCAAAATAGAAAAAGAGTAAGTTAGTAACATAATCCAACTAGAAAAATCATCAAGAACATATAAAAATGTCAAAAATGTAAAAACAATTAAATAATACATCTTTTTTTTTGCATTCTGTTCAAAACCGCCACCCTATGCAGAGCGTCGCCATCATAGGGCGGTGGTCCCATGACTGCCACCCTGTGTAGGGAAGTGGTCCTATCCTGAATCGGCAAATGCCCCCAAATCCCTAAAAACACTTTAAAAGAAAAAATACATTGTTTTGAGAAAATAAAGACCTACCCTATGGGCACCCCCTAGAGACTCATTTAAAACTAACATTTCCAAAAATGATCCCCCAAGACAAAGTTTTCAACATTTCTATATTTTAGGTTTAAAAATGATAAATTGAGAAGAACTAACCTGAGACTTCGTGGGTCGATCTCCCGCTCTCAGAGGCATGATCATGATCTCACAATGAATGTTTTGACTATAGTCTCATCGAAAATGGTTACCGTGGGTCCCAGAGCTCAAAAACCACCAAATCGATATGCACAAATGAATAGTAAAATGAGCTCATTTTATATATATATATATATATATATATATATATATATATAATATTCTAATCTTGTTTTGAGTGTTTTTACATAGAGTTGGAGCACCGACGAGAGGTAAGTTCTTATCCTCACACAAATGGTAAGTCCTCATTTCATTTTAATTTAGTATTTATTTTTTATTTATTTTATCTATCTACACTTGAGTCCCTTTTTCATTTTACAGATAGTGAGAATTTGGATGGCAACATTTCGGCACACGGGCGTGTCAAGTATAGCTTCTAACTCCCCATTTTGGGACCGCCATACTCGGACCCACCATTTTACGCCTCTTCATGGCTAAAACGCTTCTCCGAGGGGGAAATATGTATGTACCCAAAATTGTATGTATTGTACGGTGGAAATTGGTTATGGAAACCCCAATGATGATTCAGATCTCTTCACAAGGTGTTTGAAATCCAAAAATCTCGCCAAGTATACATTTGCATCCTAAAAAGCCTTGTCTAACTTTTACATGTTTTGTTCTAACCTCTACCCCCTTTTTCCTTGCATTTTAGTCTTTAAGTTATAGGACCGCCACCCTGCTTGGGTGGTGGTCCCATGACCACCTCCTAGGATAGGGCGATGGTCCTGTAACCACCACCCTGCGTAGGATGACGATCCTGTGTGCATTTTCTAGAATGTTCTAACGCTTTCGTCAATGTAAAAATTCAATTTTCATCTACATTTCTCAACCACTCTTGCTTGCATTTATGTTTTGGCCACCTAGTAAATAGTGATTTCTCTTTTTTTATGATAAAATAGTTCAATTCAAACTTACCCTATGGTAAATCCAAATGCTATAAATACCCAACTTGTTTACAAGAAAATGGCCCCTCTCCCTCTATGAATTATTATTCAATTTGTTTTGGAGTTCTCCTATAAGTTTCAATAGGTTTATATTTTACATGAATTCTCAGCCTCTCCTTTTTTCTTTAGAGATCAATTGATCTTCACACTTTCATTTTTCTTCATTGCTATCCTACACAGATAGCTTAGAATAAGATAGTTTTAATTTTAGATTAGATTTCATTTGATAATCTTAGAGTTTTAGGTTGTTGTTTTGTCACAAGAAATAGATCCCAGAATTCTCGGTATATTTGCGTTGTATCCCTACAATAAATCCTGCTAGGAATCGCATAGTCAAGCTCTGTTCACTTGCACTATCCCTCTCTTACTTGCATTTTATTTGGTTTATATCCAAAGCTACCATTATTTGAGTATCATCTTCTATTGACGCTATCACATTCACACTTTTCTAGATTCATGAGAACATGAAGGAATGAAGAGATCACACTGAGGGGACAAGTCATGACATAACTTGATTTACCATTGTTACTCAAAAAATTATGGGATAATTTTTTTGATTAGAAGTATCTACAACTAGGTTGCAAGACATTAGTCTACCATTGGTAGGTTCCAAAACAAAACCTATTTACCAAAACAAAAATTTCCTTTATTTACTTATATCAAGTTCACAAGGTTCAAATTTTAGGGTTACATGTTCTAGTTAGTTTCAGGGAGAAATATACCCCTATACCCACTCTCTAACAAGCTCAAAGTTTAAACTAGTTTTTTCTCATACTTAGGACTTCCATAAATTTTGTAAGCCATTCTCGTTGGATAGGAAATTTTCTCACATTTTTGGTGATATAAGGAAGTCCTCCTAACTCCTTCGAGAACTCAAGATATGGTCCGACAGAGTTTTGGGATCAAATTTTCCCCAAGGGGACACGTGTCAAGAGGAGGGGAAAACCCCTTTGGTGGGTTGGCGGGGTGGGGCATTTTTGGAATTTTTTCCCATGTGGTACAAAAGAAAAATTTCTCCCGAACCTCCTGCCACCCCAAGGTGCCACGTGGCACTCTCTCGGTGGTGTGGGGTGGGGCAAAATGGAAATTTTTTTTCCAAAATTTTCAAAAATCTCAAAGGGAAAAAAGTTTCGCGCTCCACCGCTGCCCATGAGGACACGTGGCAGCCTCTCGATTGGCATGGGCCGGTGGAGGAAATGAAAATTTTCCAAAATTTTCAAAAAAAAGTTTAAGGGTTAAAATTAATCCACGCCTCGCCTCATCGCCCTCGTGAGGAGGACACGTGGAAGCCCCGATTGGTTGGGGGGCTAGTAGAGGAAAGGAAAAATTTTTCCAAGTCCAAATTTTCAAAAAATTTCCTAAGGGAAATTCAACGAGAAATTTTTGGTTGTGGGCCCGCCAGGAAAATTTTCCCAAATTTTCCGCCCAAGCACAAAAACTTCAAAGTGCCATAACTTGAGCTAGAAAGCTTGGTTTTGGGAAAATGAGGACTTTTGGAAATATCTCGATGCCCTCTTTGTACAAGAAACATAAAATTTACATTTTGATAAGTTTTTAAGGGTCAATTTTTGCAAAAAGGATCTGCAGGCTTAAATTTGTAAACTGGCATTTTTCCAACTTCCAATTTGATTAAATTTGAACTCCTCCTTCACTCCACATGTCAAAAAGACATGGAGGATCAGTCTAGGGAGGGTTTAGAGTGTTTTAGTGAAGTGAATTTGTCCAATTATTCAAGTTTGCATTTTTCCAGCAATGGACGGGAAAATGATTGTGCAAGCTCCGATTTGAAATTCATTGAGTTTTAGAGATTCATTCTTAACTGTTTTAGTGAATTTGAGTTTCTTAAGTCTTCCTAAATGTGAATTTCAAAGTTTCATAACTTATTGTTGAGTGTAAGATCGAACTGCTCATTTTTAATAAAACATAAATTACCAGTAATGAGTTTAATAAAGTGGACTGTTTCTTTGAAATTTGTTTATCATTTCTTTGTGTTTTGGATGTGCATATGATTCCTAATTTAGTCAAATACAATTGCTTATCAAACAACCATTCATTTCTACATTAAATGCAGTTTAGAATTCAATTCAAATATGCATTTTTCAAAAGAGAACAATATTGTCTTTCCTTCCCACACATTCTTTCTTTCTTTTCTTCTTCAAACAACAATTAAATTTCAACAATAATTCAAATCAAATGTGCAATACACTTTGAGAAAGAAATGCATTCTTTCATTTTTCATCAAATACAACATTACAACTTTCCTTTTTCATTTGTTTTCAAATACAATACATACAATAACAACATTGTTTCTTATTCCTTTTCAAAACAGAGATATCATTCTTGGACAACAAAACAATTCCAATATACAATCCAATTTTGAAACTACTTCAATATTTTATTCATAATTCAATGACACTTTTACAACTTAACACTCTTCCAATTCGATTACAAAATACAAATTACAATGCTTATAATATCCTTTACATTTCTTTCCAAAAACATAAAACAAGTGTAATTCTTCTTTACATTCCTCAATGCAACTACAACTTCCATTAACAATGCAATGCTTCACATTACAACATTTATACATTCATCCACTCAAAGTGGGAGAAGTTACATTGAATTACTCAAAGGGAAATGACTGTCAAACTGTGAAATTCCTTCTCCAAATAGTAGCATGCTTGTTTCTTCTTCTTTGCAACTTTGATCACAACAAGGAAGGGGGAAAGGCAATGCTCTCCACCCAACCAAGACATCCAATGAGAAAGGAGAAGCCATCCTTCCCCATTGGCCCCCGAGCCCCAACCATATTGAAATGGAGCATGAATATCAACACATGGCAACAAAGGCTTCTATCACATACAAGCAACATTCACATTGCATACAATCAATAAAATGCATAGTTCAAAACAAGACAGCAGTTCCCAACTGCATTTGAAACAATTCATACAACACATAGGCTTGATCAAGCAAGCCAACAAGAGAAAGAACTATGGGGAACTCCTTATGCCTCCCAATTTGGAATTGGGCATCCACCAAAATGCATACCACCAATAAACATATCAAACCCATAAACCTTATATCTCCCAACCCCTCCTTATATGCCCCCAAAGTTTATCCCTTATGCCCCCAAGAGTAAGAAATGCAAGTAGTTTCTTTTCCAAGGTGGATCCCAAACCAAAACTCCCTCCTCAATAAAACAGTGCCATTGGCAATCCCTTATGCCCCCATATGAAATCCCCATATCCTTCTCCTACACCATGCCCTAAGCAATCTACCCAACCAACCAAGAACACAAACACAAACACCATTTAAACATGCATGCAAGAGAAGGAAAACATTTAAAACACAACTCAAGATGCCTACCTCTCCATAATGGAGTTTGTTCCAAGCTCACAAGCTTTCCACAATGTCAAAGTGCAGTCCAAAACCAGCAAAGTATAAGCATGCAAAAAGACTCCAAGCTTCCTCCACAACAAGCTCCAAAACAACAACAAAAAAATGCGCCCCAAGAGGAAAATAACAAAGTTTCAACAACCTCAAATGAGCAAGAAGCTTTGAATTTAAAGGAGAGGGAAGAGAAGAGGATGATGTGGATCCATGTGGGATGCCACATCATTCTTCCTCAACCCCAAGAGGAAATCAACATCACTCACCAAATCACAATAAATAAAAATGACAAAATGACTTACATACTCCAAAATGCCCATACTCCAAAAGGACCAAATTTAAAATATGTAAGGGAAGTGCAATTAAAACTTACAAATTGTCACTTCAAAATGCATTAAAATGCCTAAATTTAACCTCCAAACCATAGGCATGGTTGGTGGATCATTTTAAGAGGTGTGGGACAAGTTTAACTTGTCCCACAAGCCTCCAAATTTGGCCTCCAAGGACAATTTGAATTCCTAAGGAGATGAAGTGTTTAACATTCCAAAATCTACCTTACATACTCTTACATATTTCTTACACATTCTTACATGTTAACTTACACACTCTTCCAACATTATTATTTAAAATCAACAAATTTATTAATTACATTCCATGTCCCAATTAAATTTAAATAAAGTTTAACTATATGACTCTCACATTAAAACTATCACATTTAAATTAACTAAAAGAAGGAACACATTACTAAGAAAAATACATACAACAATAATTAAAAAGAACACATAATTAAAACACATATCCCATGGTCACATATAATGGAAATCCCCCATGGGAAATCCTAACATAACTCAACACACACAACACACAACACAGTTGCCATGGTGACCTTGTTGAATTCACCTAGAATTTCAATATGGTTAGTCTCCAGTCCCCGACATTGTTGTGATTTTTTTTAACCTGCAAAATGCAAATACCTCCTTTGGCCTCGTGGCCATATCAGAACATCCAAAATGATATAAACAACATTTCAAAATCATCTAATCATATGAATCATGACAATATCAAGAATACAACATTATCATTTTTAATTAATTAAATCAACTATATCATCATCAATGATCTATCATACTAGGTCTACCCAAAATATCCAATGTCATAAGTCCAAATCAACATCTATAATATGTCCATGTCAAAATAGTATATCATCAACCACATATAGAAAATGTCTCTAGTAATCATCATGCATAACAACTGAATCCAGATCAATAAAAATCCATGATCTAACATCTAACCACCATACTGGAATAAAACATAATAGTGTCCATAATATGATCAATAGTATCAAAATCAGTATCTAAAAGTGTCAAAGGGAAGTGGGCACTACATCCCCCTCCCCTTAGACTCGACTTCCTCCTGGAAGTCACTAGAACAAGTGTGGAAACTACACTCATAATACTGTGGCATCCTCCAAGTGGTTGCAGTCTCATCGTATTTGTCCCACTGTACCCATACTTGATCAATCTCTCTACCTCGAAGGCCCAGGGTCCTGTGATCTATGATATGGATGGGCTCCATCACCTACCCCTAATCCTACACCTGCAATGATGTCCAGTCCAACACATGAGAAGGATCTGCAATGTACCTCCTAAGGACAGAAACATGAAACACATCATGTACGCGAGACAAGCTGGGTGGTAATGCTAGATGGTAGGCCAAAGGGCCGATACACTCCAAGATCTCAAAAGGACCAATGAATCTAGGAGCTAACTTAGAACCTTTTCCATAATGGATAGGGCTCTTATGTGGTCTAACATGAAGGAACACCTTCATGCCCACATCAAAACTATGATCAATCCTATGTTGATCCACATACTTCTTCTACCTGTCTTGTGCCTCCTACAATCTCTACCTGATCAACACTACCTGCTGCTCCATGTCCTACAAAAGAGCTGGTCTAAGAGATACTTTATCCTCTAACCTGTCCCAACTAAGGGGTGTCCTACACTCTCTACCATATAATGCTGAAAAGGAGCCATGCCTATAGAACTCTAAAAACTGTTATTGTAGGAAAACTCCACTAAGTACAAGTACTCCTCCCACTTAGACTGCTGATCCATCACATACATCCTAAGCATATCCTCCAAAATCTGATTCACTCACTTGGTCTATCCATCTGTCTTAGGGTGATATGTTGTGCTGAAGTTAATCCTCATCCCGAGGACATACTGCATGGTAGTCCAGAAATGTGAAGTGTACAAAGGATCACGGTCACAAATGATCTTCCGTGGGATCCCATGCAACCTGATGATCTCATCCAAATATACTCATGCCACTACTCTAGTTGTATAAGTGGTCTTCACAGAGAAAAGTGAGCCACTTTTTTCAATTTATCAACCATGACCATAATGGCATCATGGTGATATCTCGACATAGGTAGTCCAACAATGAAATCCATGGAAATGGTGTCCCACTTCCATTCGGTATGGCATGAGGATAAAGAAGACCTGTTGGATGTTGATGCTCAGCCTTAACCCTCTGGCACTCTAAACACCATGACACAAACTAAGCCATGTCTGATGAAGTCCTCTCCAGTGATACAACTGTCGCAAAGTGGCGTGCATCTTCTTCACCCCGGGATGGGCTGAATAGGGTGCATAATGTGCCTCTACCAAGATGTCCTGCCTCAAGCCTCCATCTCTGGGAACATATATCCGGCCTCTATGTCTGAGAAGACCATCTACCTCTAAGGTGAAACCATCAAAACTTCCCCTCAAGGGTCTCTGTGACTCTATCTCTACTGAGCCGCAATGTAGAAGCTATCAAGAGGAAGCTGTTGAAGAATCCTACTCCACAAATATGTGCTCACTATAGTGGCCATAGCCACATGTCTCCATCTACTGAGAGCATCTACTACCACATTCTCTTTCCCCTTCACATGCTCGATCTCCATGTCATACTCACAAAGCAACTCCATCCAATGCCATTGATGAGCGTTTAGATTGGGCTGCGTGAAGAGGTGGTGAAGACTCAAATGATCTGTCCTAAGTGTGAATCTCCACCAAGAAGAAAATGTCTCCATCTAACCAAGGCATGCACCACTACCGCAAGCTCAAGATCATGGGTAGGATAATTAAGCTCTTGTGATCCTTGAGTTTACGAGACTCAAAAGCTACAACCCTGCCATCCTGCATCAACACACCTCCAAGCCCTGCTAAAGAAGCATTTGTGTAAACAAAGAACTCACCCTGTGGATCCGGCACTGCAAGAATGGGTGTTGTAGTGAGGCACTCCTTCAGTGTCCTGAAGGCCTACTCACATCTGTCCATCCAAACAAACTTCTTCCCTTTCCTCTGAAGGGAAGTGATAGGGTGCGTAATCCGAGAGAAGTCCTGAACAAATATCTGGTAGTATCCTGCTAAACCCATGAAGCTGCGCACCTCGGTCACTATAGTGGGTGCTGGCCAATCCATAATGGCTCTAATCTTGGAAGGATCGATCTGTGATACCTTCCCTAGAAATAACATGTCCCAAATACTGCACCTCGATCGAAAGAAAGCACACTTCTCCAAGTTCCCGTAAAGTTGTTACTCACGAAGACATTGAAGAACCTATCGAAGGTGCCCTCATGCTCCTCATGTGTATGTGAGTATATCAAAATGTCATCTAGGAAGATGAGCATGAAGTGATCTAAGAAGGTCCTGAATACCCCATTCATCAAACTCATGAACACTGGGGGCATTAGTCAAACCAAAAGGCACCACTGTGAACTCATAGTGCCCATATCTCGTATGGAAGGTGGTCTTATGAATGTCCACCTCTCAAAATCCTCAATTGATGGTAGCCTGACTTGAGATCAATCTTAGAGAACACTGTGGCTCCCTTCATCTGATCAAACAAGTCATCAATACGAGGGAGAGGATAACGATTCTTGATCGTTACCTTGTTCAACTAGATGGTAGTCAATACACAACCGCAATGATCCATCCTTCTTCTTCATGAAGATCACCGGTGCACCCCAAGGGGATACACTAGGATGGATAAGGCCCTTCTCCAAAAGGCCCTCAAGCTGCAACTTGAGCTCACAGAGCTCGGGGTGGTCATCCGATAAGGTGCCCGTGAGATAGGCTCTACTCTGGGACTAGGTCTATATGGAAGTCAATCTCATGTGGGGTGGCATCCCGGTAGCTCCCTGGAAAAACATCGAAAAACTCTCTCAAGATGGGATGATCATCTAGCGATGGTCCACTAGACCCATCCTTTGATCTGTCACTAACTGTAATAACATACATCTAACAACCCTCATCACACACACCGCTTAAGCTACATAGGAAATGGTATGAATAGAAATGGGTCTTGACCCCGAGATCACCGACTCAACTCCCAAATCATCTACACAAGCTATAGTCTTGTGATAACAATCCATCCTGGCCCTATGTGTAGATAGCCAATCCATACCTAAGATAACTCCATACGAGCCCAAAGGAAGAATATGGAGATCGAGGTGGTGGTGAAAGGTCCCAAATCTACAACACACTCCTTAACTAAGGAGTCCACAGAGATCTTGGCTCTAGAAGCCATCTCGACATCCCAACTAAGACCTTGCCTAACTACCACCAGCCTGCATCACTCTACTAAAGATGGTGTAATGAAAGAATCAGAAGAACCAGAATCAAACAATATAGAGGTAGGAATACCACCAATGCTACATGTGGTCTCAATGACTGTGCTCTGGTGCTCTACCTAGTGGTTCTCAACCACTACATAAATCTATGGTGGCTATGTCCCATGTCACCAACTATTGGCTCAAAATCGGTGCCTTACCCTTGTTAGGGTTCTGAGGCAATCTCTCCAGAAATGTCCAACTACTCCACATCCAAAGCAACCACCTGATCCTCTCTAAGGAGCAACACCTCCAGTAGGTGCCCTAGAAGCCTATGGTGTGGATCCGATGATCTAGTTGTGGTCTATTGTGGCCTCTACTGGTGAGCTCCTGTTGACTAAGCTCTAGGTCCACCTTATGTCCTGATGGGACCCCTAGGAGGAGGCCCCATACTCGACCTCTCTGTGCATCAGCTCTCTGTGGAGGTCTATAAGGTGGGTAGGATTATTGCTACTGTTGTGGCCTAAAGGATGACTATGAATGTTGACCACCATGAGGAAGAGGTGTTGATCCTCTCGATCTACCATCCTGCATCTCATATGTTGAATGTGGCTCCTGACTTGGTCTCTAGCTGCTTGGGTTTTACCCGAGTCTCCTCCACAATATAGGCCTTCTCCATGGCCTCTACTAAAGTCTGTGGATAGTGAATCCACACTGCACCTCCAATGTCCAAATTTAGGCCTCGGATGAACCTGTGAATCACACCTACTCATCCTACATATACTCTACATACTGAAGTAGATCTAGAAATCTACTCTCTACATACTGCCACCCAAAAGAAAGCTGTCGAGGTCATGGAACTCATCAATCCTCTGATAAACCTCCTGATAGATACCTACTCTGAATCTCTCCTCAAATAGCTCCCAAGTTACTGACTTTGAATCTACATGGAGCTTCTGCTCCTCTATCCTCCACCATACTCCTACTCCATCCCTCAGTAGATGGATCACAACATGAGCTTTCGTGTTGCTAGAACAAGGAAAAGCTTGAAGCAACCACTCAAGCTCACTAGCCAGGCCTCTACCTGAAATCCACCTATATCACCTGAGTAATGTGAGGGTTGAAGCTTCAGGATCTCCCTGATGTGATCCATTGCTGTGGTCTGTCGGCCTCTAGGTCTCTCTACATGCTCATCCCTAAGCCTAGGGCTCGAGACCTCTCTATGCTCTGGAACTCTGTCACCCTATCTCCTAGGTGGTGACTCTACTCATACTGACTCCACATGGGAGTTCTCTCCTCTATGCTCCTCGCTGAGTCGAGGAGATACTGACCCTCGATGGAAGGAGCTCTATCATGACTAGTTTCTTCCCTCCACCTAATCCTCCACGTAGAGTGGCATTAACATCCTGAAGGGTCTGTAGAATCTGAGGTAGAATGGATACTACACCCTAATCCGGTGGTGGTGGTGGTGGTGGTGGTGAATCTAAGTCTCTGTGAAGGTTTCTCTCTGCTCCGTCTGAGCCTCCTACATAGACCAAAGTGAGAGTTAGTTCATTTTGCTAAGTTTTACACAACTTCCATGTTCACTAAAACATACAAATTATTACTAAGTTGTTTTCTAGACTCACAAGTGTACTCGGTTTAAGTTTTCATGTCTCAATTTTTCTAGTGTGCCCAATGGTCCAAGCTTTTGAAACCACTCTCGATACCAAACTGTAGTGCCCATTTAAACAACCACTTGAGACCAAAGAAACAACCTAGGGTTAGCTAGAAAAATTATGGGATAATTTTTTTATTAGAAGTATCTACAACCAAGTTGTAAGACATCAGTCTACCATTGGTAGGTTTCAGAACAAAACCTATTTACCAAAACAAAATTTCCTTTATTTACTTATATCAAGTTCACAAGGTTCAAATTTTAGGGTTACATGTTCTAGTTAGTTTCAGGGAGAAATCTACCCCTATACCCACTCTCTAATAGGCTCAGAGTTTCAACTATATTTTTCTCATACTTAACACTTCCAAAATTTCCTAAACCATTCCCATTGGATAGGAAATTTTCTCACCTTTCGGTGATATAAAGAAGTCCTCCTAACTCCTTTGGGAACTCAAGATATGGTCCGATGGAGTTTTGGGATCAAATTTTCCCCAAGGGGGACACGTGTCAAGAGGAGGGGAAAACCCCTTTGGTGGGTTGGCGGGTCGCGGGAATTTTTTTGGAATTTTTTTCCCATGCTCAAAATAAAATTTCTTCCGAAACCTCCGCCACCCCAAGGTGCCACGTGGCACCCTTTGATTGATTGAGGCCGGAAAGTGAGGGTGAAATGGAAATTTTTTCCAAAATTTTTAAAAATCTCAAAGTGGAAAAAAGTTTCCAGTTTCCACCTGGCCTGCCTCGTGAGGACACATGGGAAGCCTCTCGATTGGCAATGGGTGGAGAGGAAAAGGAAAATTTTTCCAAAATTTTCAAAAAAGTTCAAAGGGGAAAAATTTTCGTGCCTCCACCGTTGCTGCCTCATGAGGACATGTGGAACCTCTCGATTGGTCTATGCAAGCTAGTGGAGCAAAATGGAAAAATTTTCCCAAGGTCCAAATTTTTTGAAAATTTTCCTAAGGAAAATGGAAGGAAATTTTTTGGTTCATGGGCCCACCAGGGAAAATTTTCCCAAATTTTCCCGCCCAAGCTCAAAAATTTCAAAGTGCCATAACTTGAGCTAGAAAGCTTGGTTTTGGGAAAACAAGGACTTTTCATAAATATCTCGATGCCCTCTTTACACACAGAAACATAAATTTACATTTTGTTAAGTTTTAAGGGTAAATTTTTCAAAAAGGATCTACAGGCTTAAATTTGTAAACTGACATTTTTCCAACTTCCCGATTTGATTAAATTTGAACTCCTCCTTCACTCCACATGTCAAAAAGACATGGAGGATCAGTCTAGGGAGGGTTTAGAGTGTTTTAGTGAAGTGAATTTGTCAATTATTCAAGTTTGCATTTTTTCGGCAATGGATGGGAAAATGACTGTGCAAGCTCCGATTTGAAATTCATTGAGTTTTAGAGATTCATTCTTAACTATTTTAGTGAATTTGAGTTTCTTAAGTCTTCCTAAATGTGAATTTCAAAGTTTCATAACTTATTGTTGAGTGTAAGATCAAACTGCTCATTTTTAATAAAACATAAATTGCCAGTAATGAGTTTAATACAGTGGACTGTTTCTTTGAAATTTGTTTATCATTTCTTTGTGTTTTGGATGTGCATATGATTCCTAATTTAGTCAAATACAATTTCTTATCAAACAACCATTCATTTCTACATTAAATGCAGTTTAGAATTCAATTCAAATATGCATTTTTCAAAAGAGAACAATACTGTCTTTCCTTCCCACGCATTCTTTCTTTCTTTTCTTCTTCAAACAACAATTAAATTTCAACAATAATTCAAATCAAATGTGCAATACACTTTGAGAAAGAAATGCATTCTTTCATTTTTCATCAAATACAACATTACAACTTTCCTTTTTCATTTGTTTTCAAATACAATACATACAATAACAACATTGTTTCTTATTCCTTTTCAAAACAGAGATATCATTCTTGGACAACAAAACAATTCTAGTATACAATCCAATTTTGAAACTACTTCAATCTTTTATTCATAATTCAATGACACTTTTACAACTTAACACTCTTCCAATTTGATTACAAAATACAAATTACAATGCTTATAATATCCTTTACATTTCTTTCCAAAAACATAAAACAAGTGTAATTCTTCTTTACATTCCTCAATGCAACTACAACTTCCATTAACAATGCAATGCTTCACATTACAACATTTATACATTCATCCACTCAAAGTGGGAGAAGTTACATTGAATTACTCAAAGGGAAATGACTGTCAAACTGTGAAATTCCTTCTCCAAACAACAGCATGCTTGTTTCTTCTTCTTTGCAACTTTGATCACAACAAGGAAGGGGAAAGGCAATGCTCTCCACCCAACCAAGACATCCAATGAGAAAGGAGAAGCCATCCTTCCCCATTGGCCCCGAGCCCCAACCATATTGAAATGGAGCATGAATATCAACACATGGCAACAAAGGCTTCTATCACATACAAGCAACATTCACATTTCATACAATCAATAAAATGCACATAGTTCAAAACAAGACAACAGTTCCCAACTACATTTGAAACAATTCATATAACACATAGGCTTGATCAAGCAAGCCAACAAGAGCAAGAACTATGGGGAACTCCTTATGCCTCCCAATTTGGAATTGGGCATCCACCAAAATCATACCACCGCCAATAAACATAAAAACCCATAAACCTTATATCTCCCAACCCCTCCTTATGCCCCCCCCCCAAAGTTTATCCCTTATGCCCCCCAAAGTAAGAAATGTAAGCAGTTTCTTTTCCAAGGTGGATCCCAAACCAAAACTCCCTCCACAATAAAATAGTGCCATTGGAAATCCCTTATGCCCCCCATATGAAATCCCCATAGCCTTCTCCTACACCATGCCCTAAGCATTCTACCCAACCAGCCAAGAATGCAAACACAAACACCATTTAAAAATGCATGCAAGAGAAGGAAAACATTTAAAACACAGCTCAAGATGCCTACCTCTCCATAATGGAGTTTGTTCCAAGCTCACAAGCTTTCCACAATGTCAAAGTGCAGTCCAAAACCAGAAAAGTATAAGCATGCAAAAGACTCCAAGCTTCCTCCACAACAAGCTCCAAAACAACAACAAAAAAATGTGCCCCCAAGAGGAAAATAACAAAGTTTCAACAACCATAAAAGAGCAAGAAGCTTCACTTTTATAGGAGAGGGAAGGAGAGAGGATGATGTGGATCCATGTGGGATGCCACATCATTCTTCCTCATCCCCAAGAGGAAAGTCAACATCCCACCAAATCACAATAAATAAAAATGACAAAAATGACTTACATACTCCAAAATGCCCATACTCCAAAAGGACCAAATTAAAAATATGTAAGGGAAGTGCAATTAAAACTTACAAATTGTCACTTCAAAATGCATTAAAATGCCTAAATTTAACCTCAAACCATAGGCATGGTTGGTGGATCATTTTAAGAGGTGTGGGACAAGTTTAACTTGTCCCACAAGCCTCCAAATTTGGCCTCCAAGGAAAAATTCGAATTCCTAAGGAGATGAAGTGTTTAACATTCCAAAATCTACCTTACATACTCTTACAAATTTCTTACACATTCTTACATGTTAACTTACACACTCTTCCAACATTATTATTTAAAATCAACAACTTTATTAATTACATTCCATGTCCCAATTAAATTTAAATAAAGTTTAACTATATGATCTCTCACATTAAAACTATCACATTTAAATTAACTAAAAGAAGGAACACATTACTAATAAAATACATACAACAATAATTAAAAAGAACACATAATTAAAACACATATCCCATGGTCACATATAATGGAAATTCCCCCCATGGGAAATCCTAACATAACTCAACACACACACACACACAGTTGTTGCCATGGTGACCTTGTTGAATTCACCGGAATTTCAATATGGTTAGTCTCCAGTCCCCCGACATTGTTGTAATTTTTTTAACTTGCAAAATGCAAATACCTCCTTCGGCCTCGTGGCCATATCAAAACATCCAAAATGATATAAACAACATTTCAAAATCATCTAATCATATGAATCATGACAATATCAAGAATACAACATTATCATTTTTAATTAATTAAATCAACTATATCATCATCAATGATCATATCATACCAAAATATCCAAGGTCATAACCCAAAATATCCAATAATATATCATCAACCACATATAGAAAGTCCAAATCAACAAATAAAAACATAATAGTGTCCATAATACGATCAATAGTATCAAAATCAATATCTAAAAGTGTTAAAGGGAAGTGGGTACTACAAATAGCTTCTCTTTAAATTTCATTAAAATGTGTATCATTGAAAATACAAAAATAAAATAAATATAAGCATAGTGTAGATATATATTTCATAGTTTACTTATTTGGTTTAAGGTTGAATCATCATTGCATGACAATTACGAGACCTAAACAGCCCAAGGATTACATATTCGAACCGGTAGTACCTCAACCAAATCTCTTCACAACATTAATGGATATAGATCAAGGGCTTAGGATTCAGGTCTTTCAAAAAAAAATAAACCTCAAGCAATTAGTGAACAATTGAGACAATTAAATATTGAAGATGACAAAGCATACACATTCCTACGAAAGTCAACCCAACTATAGATTTCCTTAATATGATATCAACATGACCATACAAGAACCCGAAAGAGAATAAATATTTGGTTGTGATCCATTAGTTCCATAACCAAATGCAGGAGACCTTCTCATCGACATAGACATAGGATTACGTATACAAGTTTCTAGAACACTGTAAGGTATTCTGAGAAGATCACACAACTCTTGATATTAAACATAGAAGCTAGAAAAGGCTTATGACTATTGGATAGTTAGAAGAAGAGATTGATTCTTCACATGACCATAACAGGTCCACAACAACCATGAACTCATGGTTGTGATCCCCAGGTCCCACAACCCAATGGGCCTGCAAGTCAATTAAGTATTGACACCAGTTTACGTACGCTAGTATTTAGATCCTCACCACTCCCGCCAGATATCATAACGCAATTTTCCACATTAAACATAGAAGCCAATCAAGCTAATATTTTCTAGGCTAGACCAGAAAACCACCCATAGTTTATTATAAATCCACTACACCTCTCACTACCATTTTCCATGACCTTATCTGGAAATATACATGAAGCACCTATAGGTCACTTTCCATGTATCCAACAGCCAATAGATAGGATCTCGAAGTAGATCTCGACATTGATTGGAGCCTCCGAGAAACTATTATATCTGAACGATCCATTACACCAATTCAGGTTAGGAGAGCTTTCTTTGCCTTAGATTTGTAGATCCCTTTATTGCGTGTTGAGGATATAAGATTTCCCAACTAGTTTTTCTATATCCACATATATTCCATTTCCACGGCTGTCTCGGCATGACCTCGGGAGGTCAGGTATGAAGAAAAGATACTTGTAGATTCTCATACTCACATGTCACTTTTCTATCATACAGTTCCCCACCACATAGTCCGGTGGGGGAGGATCGAGAGCATACTACGAGTTCCACGAGGTATCTTCACCAAGACAGACCACTCATATTACATGTGATCCAGATGCCTTAACATATTATTTATAATAGGTTATAGCAAAGCAAGATGAGGCCACTATCGAGAGAGACCAGTTAGTTTTCAAGAGACTACGGTTTATAAGATGACTTGTCCAAAGGTGAGAGTAGAGCGCAATGCACTCCAACATGCATGGGCAGCATTTGGAGTTCAGGATTTAGTTTTTCAAAGGTGTGCTTCCATTATAGGCAAGGCCAAATATTACAAGATGTTATACCATGGGGTCATTCTAGTGGGTCATAAGGACATGGATTACAATCAGCTATCTAGAAGTAGGTCCAGATCTAGATCATAGAGGCCACCATGATCTACTAGATCAAGCACAACAATCGTCAACTCATCATGGAGCTTATACATATCATATGCCACCATCTCAAGGCTCACTACAGATGCCACCACCTGGACCTAGGCCAAGTAGTCCATGGTTATGTGAGAGTCATGGTTAACTCTTTGTATTATATTAGATTTTTATTTTTGATGTATGCCTCATGATGAAGGCACACTTTTTACTGAGATATGTACTTTGTGTATTGTTTTCTAATATGCCTCGTGATGAAGGAACATTTTTTATCCATGCCCATGATGGCTTGTTGTATCTAATGTATATCAAGACATGTTTTTTTATACATGGATATTTTTATTATTATGATATATAACAATGATGGACTGTTTTTACTTATCACATTTTGTGTTATGAGATAGCATGTTTAATCCACATTTTTACTATGGTCTATGTTTGAGGGGGATAGAAGGTGATCCCTCTTGCCCCTCTTGGTGATATCATATGATGTTAGCTTAGCATACATGTTTAATTTTCAGTTTCATGATGATGTATCTTAGCATTTATTGATATATGATGTATAGATGTGATGATAGATGATATGATGATGAGATGACAACAAAATGTACAAGAAAACAACAAGCACAAGTTAATCAAATCTAATCAAAGCAACATAACTATGTAAAAGTATGCAAGATAAAATGAACTCAATGCAATTCACAATAGATCAAAGTAACACTCAATCTAAGTAAACAAATGAATCCAATTTACAGCACACAACACAAAGAAGTAATGTCATCAAAACTATGCATAATCAAACAACTAAAGTAAGAAAACCACTAATTTGATTTTGTGGGACATATTTGAAATGTTTTACGTTGTTTTTAGTAGTATCTTGAGACAATTTTATATTTTTAATAATACTTTTGATAAGGCCTACCCTATGTTTTGGGTAATAGGAGAACATTTGAAAATAGAACGGCTTGTTGGAGATCATAATCCCTGCAACTTATTGAAAGGGTCTTCATCTCCCATGTAGTAAAGGGAAAATTGATGTTCAAGCATTGTTGTCATTAGGGGTCAAGGAATATGGATCAACCCATGAGGTGATAGCCTCATACTGATTCGAAATAGCTCTCTCTATATAAAGGAAATCAACAAAATTATGGAAGTAACCTGATAATGCTCTGTAATGCGAAAAAGTTTGTAAATCCCCTGAAATAGTTATAATTTTCCCTTCATAGTATAGCTTCAGAAACTGGTGATACATAGAAGGCACAACCTACACGACATGAATCCATGGGCAGATGAGAAGTATGTTATAAGGAAGCTCCAAGTCTAGAACATGGAACTTTGTATCGTGAGTAGTAGGCCCTACTCCCAGTGATAATGTTATCATGTTAGCCGATTGTCACTCTTCATTTTCATACACCTTGATGGTGATGACCTTTGTTTCCATATTTGTTTCAAAGACAACTCAATTATCAAACTAGTTTCAAGGTATAAATGTTTAGGCCTGATCCATCATCCACAAGCACCCATTTAATTTTCTTATGATTGACAATAACCTCAATGTGTAAGGGAAAATTGTGTGAAGGATCTTCTATAGGAATTTCCTCTTGACTAAAAGTTAAATTATCCATTAGAGAAATTTGTGTAATCATTGCTTAGAAGCAGGTAGGGTATATATCAACCGATACTCCTAACCCTTGTAATATCTTACAAATGATGTCCTTGTGTACATTAGAGATATTAAGAATATTTAAGATTGAGATCTTAGTGGTAGTCTTCTCAAGTTGCTCCAAGACATCATAGTGACTATCCTAAGGGGTAGATGGAGGAGGTTTTGAAATAACAAGGTGAGCATGTCGCATTACCATGGTATACTCCTTTTCTTTGACCTTTATTGTGTTGATATGCTCAATGAATGGGTTTACACAACTAATTACGGCATCATAAGAATTGTTCTTTTTGGCCACATAGTTTGTATCTTTATAGATATAGCCAATACCTTTATTTTGGGACATTTGTCCTTGATCCAACTTTTCCTTTCCTTTTTTATGTTTAGGGAAAGGTTCTTTATAAATTCCCAAGTCAGCATTGGTAGACTTGTTAGTTCCCGAGGAATCCATTTCCACGTCACCACTTTCAATTAGGTCCTGGATATAGTGCTTTAGTTTTAGGCACTTATCAGTTTTTTGACCCTTAACATGATGAAAGATGTAATAATCATTTTCTCTAAACCAAGATGGTTTAGGTGCATCATCGGGATAAGGTTTATTTCTAGGTATTTTACCATGTTAACCACCTCTAACTATTTGAGTATCGATGACATAGATTCAGATAAAGGAGTAAATGTATGATGTAACTCAAGGTTCGAGAGGTCCCTTAGCTAGTTTCAAGGGAGCACAATTTTGAACTTCATACACCTGTTTAGAATATGTAATACCGTCACCTACAACATTTTTGTTCTTTTTGGAAAAAAATTGATTTTTCAAAGAGGTTTTAAATCATTATTAGGTTTTGAATCACGGTTGTCTCATGATAAGGGTTTCAAAGTCCCTTTTGTCAATAATGTTTTTTCTATTTTACTACCCTATTCTATAACCTCCTCGAATGTATTAACGCAATGCATTTGCAAATGGAAAACAATCTAAGCTAAGCCATCTCACTTAGCTTAGTTTTTAAGTCATTAGATTCATTGAGTTTTATTGTGCAATTAGATTTATCCTTGTCATGTTATTTTTGTTTATTGTTTGCATGTCCCTACATCATTTTCCCTTTTCTTTAGAAGAAGGATCACCAAGGCTTCAATATTTTCAATGTCATCTCCCAAATTGAGTGGCACACATTTTAATTTTTCAAAAACATTTGAGAGTATCCTCTTACATGATATTAATGCTTTGAGGTTATAATTGGTGTGTTTTTTAAGAAAATATTTATTATCCTTTACTTTTTTTGGTAGCTTCCTCTTTTCCTCCCAAAGTTCTTTAGTTAACTCTTACACATGGGGTTTGTGAGCATGGAGGTTATTGTTATTTGTAAGGATTTTATGCATGAACTTTTAAATATCTTCAATTATATGTTGCCACTTTATGTATTTATCATTTGATAGCTATCTATGAAGGCTACATTCATTCTTTTTACACTTTAGTTGGTGGTGAGTGCAAGTTAAAGGATAGGACTTCAAATTGAGGCTCATCCATGCATATGTCAATAGTTAAGGATATCAACTTTCTTTTCATGGATGTCACAATCATATCTTCTATGTGATTCCATAAGAACAATTTTGAGTCCTTTCATTTATGGTACTAAGAATGGAGAGACTTCAATGTTATACCATCATTTGATGTGTTAACCTCCTCTTGTTTAGATTCCACCCATTTCTTCTTCCATTTATTATTTTCATGGTCTTCATGCCTTTCCTTTCTTGTTGCAGAATTTTCTCTCAATAATATTCCTCTTCTTTTAGTTTTATTACTAGTTTTGGGTCCTTGAGAGGAAAACTAGACCCGGTACCAAATTATTTGGTGCCTTAACCACAATTCCCTAAAATTTCTTCAAGCTCATGGCCTTTTAGAGGGGATTCTTCCTTGGTATTGTTTTTACTTGGTGTATCTACCTCACCCTTTCATTTTCATGTTTCATACATCCAAATTCTTCACTATCACCCAAATTATGTTCTTGTAGAGTTGACTTGGTGCTCACAAATGTGTCGAGCCTTCTACCTGACTCTTCTTATAAAATTTAATTTGACTAAGTTACCTCTAGATCCATGGTGTGGTTGCAATAATACATGAATTGAGGATCCAACATGCTAAATTTTGTTGAAGATCCTTTTCATTTGTTTGTGAAGTGGGAATGTTTTCACCCTTTTTAGATTTGATTAAGATTTACACCTATAACCAAAAAGGAATGAAATAGAAGCTATAGGGGGTTATTATGATTAATTAACTTCTAACATTAACCATTCAATATCATAATAATGCATTAATACTTACAACAAATGTACATGATATAATACAAGTTCACAAACACAAGGGATTGAGTGCACTTAGCTGATTACAGATGATTATGGACAGGATGATCTAAATAATGGAACAAGGAGATCTAGACCTGGGAGAACCTCAATACTAAAACTATGACCTAAAGATCCTCCTAATCAGTACCATACAGTAGTGATGGGAATATCTACATAATCTTGAACTATAGGTATAGTCTTAACCTTTCTCGGAACTATGGTCTATAACTTCATGGGTTTGGCATTTATCTAAATATCTTCATCACTCCCTATTGGTCATTATTCATCATATCGCAAAGGTCTCGAATTCTATGCTCAATATTTCAAACCCTAACCATGGATAAGAAGTCCTAAAATAAATTTTAGTTTTTTTGTGGGCACATGTGCACCAAAAACATTGGAACTACTCCAAATAGGCCTCAATTTAGACATTGTTATCCACCTAGTATGAGATATCTAGTTATAATGAAATCATATTTGACATCCTTTCTTTGATAAATCTTGAATTGAGTTTCTATATTGAAAATATACTTGAGTGGATGAATTTGAGTTCTTGCAAATGTGAGAAGAAGACCTTAGATGTAGTGGGAAGCTTTAGACTTGTAGATGGTGCTGTCATAATGAATGTTTAGAGGTATTTGCAAAGTGTAGGGATATTTGGGTACCTTTCATGTTAGATTTTATAAAAGGATTCCCTAATAGTGTTAGGTACTAAATTAGGTTAGTTTCACTTGCTTAAATATGTTTTTGAAGGTGATTTAAGCTATAAAGAAATACTAAGGAATAAATGACTCAAATATTAATCAGTAATTGAAAGTTTGGGATCAAAGTGAGTAATGTGTATGGAAATTCCTTCCCCTATTGTACATTTTTGACCCTAGAAGGGCAATATGAAGTGCAAAGTTTATAAGCTAGCTACTATAATTTCTAAATGGATTTCATGCATTCAATTCTCAAAAAATGTCGATAAATGAATGTGTATGATCAAGTAAGATAGATAAGATACCTAGAGATGTCTTCACTTGATGTTACTTTTACAATATCCCATTATATTGGTGTTGGCACACTCCATGATGAAACTTGCAATACATAGTATAGTCAATGTCCCATTATCTTCTCTCTTTAGTGATGGAGAGCAATGGAGGAATAGTGAGTGTTGTGTCAACAGTTTTGGCTGTAGAATGTCTATTTTCTTAGCCAAATATGGTTTTGAAATGGCTGGTTATTGACTTGAATCAGACGGTTGAAAAGTCACTCACGTAGTTTAAGACAGAAAAGGTGTCTACACCTATTTCTTTGAATAAGATTCTTAAATAACCTCCGAGAAAAGAATGTGGGTCCTCAATCACTGTAAAGGTGCAGTTCACAAGCATGAAGGATAAGGAAGGTGTGACCCACCTTTGTGTACTAGATGGATATCTGTATCAAGCATTGGGTAAAGTGAATCTTACACTTGGAGTAATTTTTTGGGCTCTAGACCTAATATTGATGCTATTAGGAAATGGGCTCTGAGAAAGTGGAAACCAAAGGGAGATCTAAATATTACAACCATGTCATGGGGTTTCTTCTTGGCTAAATTCAACCAACGTATATATTTGGATATGGTGCTTTTGGGAGGGCCCTAGTGCATGGGTAATATGGGATTTTTTTGAAAATATGGTATCCAGGGTTTGACCCCAATACTGAGAATATACACACTATACCTATATGGTGTAGACTTCTGGTCTACCCCTTCAATTCTAGGATGATGAGATCTTGTTAAATGTTGCTAAATCTATTGGATCTCTAATTGGGCTTGATGGACCAATGAGGAATAGATCCAGAATTTCTTATGCAAGATTCTACATTTCTTCTGAAATGGAACAAGAACTCCTAGAGCATATCATTTTACAGTCAAAATTTGGTACATGGAAACAAAAGATTGAATATGAAACCTTTCATTTGAGGTGCAAAAATGTCATAGAATAGGACACTTCACCAGAAAATTCCCAACCTTGGCCAAGCACAAGGATGAAGGGTTACTTTAGGAGAATATGATGGGTAAAAATGATATGGTAAATGATGGCTCTAAAGAGGCACCTAAAATAAGGAAAGAGAATGAGCCTAGGATCCCAACAGATGGTTTTGAAAGAAGGGAAAAATAACAAATGGAAGTGATTACTCTAAACCAGCCAGATCTGAAATATAAGAAAGGAAAAAAGGGGTTCCAAACTCCAATCAAGAAACCTCTGGTTTGTAGGAAACTATGGCACCCTAAAACTCCAAAGCGACAAAACCAGTAGGATAATTCCCAAGCGCAAAAGGAGATCTAGTAGTGGAAACACTTGTGAAGGTGATTATGGAGGTTGATGAAAAGACTGCTATAGTAAGAGTTAATCTCATTTCCAAGGATACAGATTACATGTTGAACATGAAAGATCAGATGATGGATTGAGTAAATGAGAACAGATTTGAATTAGTGACAGAAGAGGTAAAGAGGGGTAAGAATGATCCCTTATATATCATAGAGGAAGAGTTGCATGAGGAAAAAGAAAATAAGGAACCAGACCTCCTAATGGAGGAAAAATATCTATGACATAAAATCTCTCACCTGAAGGTGGGCAACTTCAATTCAGTAATAAAGCAGCAATTTCACAGCCATACAAGGATCAGGAATAGGGAGAAAAGGAGGAGGGGGAAGTTACACCATTCCTAGAAAAGACACTTTCTGATGGTGATACTGATTCGATCAATGGGCTTATAGAGGTTAAATAAAAAAATGAAAGGATTTGAGGAGATCCCAGATACACTATATAATGATTAAAAAAATAGGAAACTAGGGAGCCTCAACATCCAGAACAACTAGATCGTCTACTAGAAGGATAGTAGATTTTGGAAGCAATTCTAAAAGGAAGACCTTCAAAGAAGGAACTTAGAAAAAAGAAAACAGAAAAATATATTGTAGATGGAATTCAAAGTCAATTGAGCCATCTGGAAAATTCATCCCCCATATTATTTAGATGAAGATAATCTCTTGGAATATAAGAGGGTTGAATGGGAGCTCTAAACAAAGAATACTTAAAGAGTTAAGACTTTCAAGTAGACCTAATATTTTGATTTTGTAGGAAACTAAAATGAAATCAAATATCCTTGAAAATTGTAAAAAGATTTTCTGGGATAACTCAGAAATTGTTGTTGATTCTCAAGGAGCTTTAGGTGGTTTGGCTATTTTTGGGATAAAAAGATTCTTACTGGTATGGTGATTTCTAACACCAACACCCATCTTGTTGTTAAGTTTCATGCTATTGATAATAATTTTACTTGGATCCTTTCAAACATCTATGCACCTAATACTATAAATGGAAGAAGGAAGCTTTGGAATGATTTAAAGCTCTTTAGAAGTCATCATAAAAATGACAATTGGCTTGTTATGGGAGACTTCAACTCCCCTTTAAATCCTAGAGAAAAGCAAGGGGGCAATTCTAGATATTCCAATGGCATGGATGAATTTTCTAATTTTGTCTCTGACTCAAATCTCATGGATGTGGAACTTCATGGTAATCAATTCACTTGGAAAAACAGAAGAGTGGGAAGTGACATGATTCAAGTTAGACTTGATAGAGAATTTATCTCTGCCAATTGGATCCTACATCAGGACTTTCATCTATCCTCTTTACCAAGAATTGGATCAGATCATAATCTGATTGTTTTAAATCTTTTCAATTGGGCTAAACCAATGTGGTGCTCATTTAAATTTGAAAATATGTGGATGGAGCATGATGACATCTCTGATCAAATTAAAGAATGGTGGAATTGGGATGGAGGAGGAACTGCTCAATACAAATTAATTCAGAAATTAAAAAATGTTAAAAAGCAAGTTAGAATCTGGAATAAAGAAGTTTTGGAAATATATTTGAAAGGAAAAAGGAGTTAAAGTAAAAAATACAGGAGCTGGAATCTCAAATAACTGTAAAGGGCATGTCATTAGAGGATCAGTTAGCGAGAAAAAATATTTTATCTGAGCTGCATACGGTCTATAGTAGGGAAGAAAATTTTTGGAGGCTTAAGTCCAAGGCAATTTGGCTGAAAGAGGGAGATAGAAACACAAATTTATTTCATATGACCACTATGAAACATAGAGCTTGCAATAGGATAATAGAAGTTTTAAAAGGAAATGGTATTATCATCAAAGATCCTAAGGATATAAAGGTAGAAGCTCTCAAATTTTATGAAAATCTGCTCAAAGAGAATAGTGTAGATAATGAAGAGGTTGCCTCTTTTATTTTAGAGGCCATTCGAATGACAGAATAGATGAGAAAATATTCAAAAACCTTTCTAAAGTAGTCACTTTAGCGGAGTTGAAAAAAGTTTTTTCTCTTAAAGGGGATAAGGCACCACTCCGATGATTTTTCTACAAAAAAATTTCATATTTTTGGGAAATATGCTCAGATGACTTATTAAGGGAAGTGAATGAGTTCTACAAAATAGGTGATCTCCTAAAAGAGATGAATAACACCCACATTGTGCTTGCTCCTAAAAAATGGATGCTAAATATTTTAACAAATTTCGCCCCATTATACGGTTAATGTTATCTATAGAATCTTTACTAAGATTATGCAACAAGACTCAGAATATTCTTGGTAATATGATCTTAAAGCAAAAAAGTGGATTCATAAATGGAAGGATAATTCAATATGGTGTGATGATGGTGCATGAAATCATTCATTCAATGGATAAGAACAAAAAATATAGCACGGTAATAAAACTTAATATGAACAAGGAATTTGAAAAAGTCTTTTGGCATTTTCTTGACAATATTCTAACTAAATTTGGTTTTCATAATAAATTTAGAAAAAATATTAAGGCTTGCATTTCTACAACTAGATTTTCTGTGGTGGTTAATGGGGATCCAGTGGGCTTATTTGCTAGCAGTAGGAGATTAAGATAGGGTGATCCTATATCCCCTTTACTCTTCATTCTAATGGTTGATAATCTTAGTAGATCCATTACCAAAGCTGTTAATGAAGGGATTTTAAAAGGAATTAGGCCTACTTCTACAAACCAAATAGCTTCACATCAGTAATTTTTATGACACAATTCTACTTTTGATGGCCTCTATCCTTGAAGCTAAGGCTATTAAATCTATTCTGAAATTTTATGAGGTTGCCTCAGGGAAAGAGATAAATTTTGATAAGAGTTCCATCTTCTTCTTTAATACTCCATTGGAAAGACAAAAAGAATTTCTCAAATTCTAGGGTGCAAAATCAATTCTCTACCCACAACATATATGGGTCTTCCTCTTAGAACAAAAAAAAATTCTACCACAATTTGGAATGGTTTACTTGAAATATTTCAAAATAAAATGGCTGGTTGGAAAGGGGCCATACTATCCAGTGCTAGAAAATGTCTTCTAATCAAAAGCACTCTGCAGAATTTACCTATTTACATTATGTCTCTATATAGCATTCCTGTTGTTTTTAGGGACAAAATTGAAAGGATTCAGAAGCACTTTTTATGGCAGGGAATGGAGGAAAGATTCAGATATCACTTGGTGGCATGGGATCAAGTATGTACACCTAAAATAATAGGTGGGCTAGGCATAAAGGATATCATAAAAATGAATATGGCCTTAATTTTAAAAATGGGTTGGAGAATGCTTATTGAAGGAAACCTTGGATTGATCTAATTAAGGCCAAATATCTAGCTCAACAAAAATTAATTTCTTTCCTTTATGATGGTCAACTACCACAAGGTTCTATTTTTTGGAATAATTTTATGCAAATCAAGGGTGTAAATGGAAAGTGGGAAATGGCAGGGCTATCCAATTTTGGAGTGATAACTAGACTAGCTTCAGTTTAAATGATAAAAAATTTCGTCAAAGATATTCTAGAACACAAGTATGGAACTAAAGTCAAAGACTACATTGAAATGGAGGGTAATAGAAAAATATGGAAGCAACTTAAGGTGGAGAGGAATGATCTAAATTTCATAATATCCTCACTTCAAGAGCAATTTGGATAACATACCCCGAATCAAATTGATGTCAAGGATGAAATTGTTTGGAACAACTCATGTGATGGAGAATACACTATCAAATCAAGATACAATTCCTATTTTGAAAACATCCATTGTGATTTCAAATGGAGTAGGATTTGGATGCCTGAACTTACTCCTAAAATAAATTTCTTTTTTGGCTTGTTCTCATAGGAATAATACTCACAAATGAAAACCTAATCAAGAGAGGATTTATAATGCCAAACATGTGTTTCCTATGCAAAAAGAGGTTGAGGACATCAAGCATATTTTTTTACATTGTGAGTTCACTTCAAAGATATGGAGTTATGCTTTCTCAAAGTTCAATGTTTGTTGGATAGTGCCAAAGGAATTTATTCAAACTTGGATACAATGGGATCCTCCTTATAAGCATTGTATTGTTAGGAGATTATGGAATCGGTTATGCCCCATATTATATGGAGGATTTGGAAAGACAGAAATGACATAATATTTAGAAATAGCAGACAAACATGCAAGACAAGATTTACTAAGATTGGTAATGTAGTTAAAGATAATATTGAAAGATTTAAACCACCCAAGAATAAGAAATATCCTAAAGATGAAGAGGTTATACTTTCAAATTGGAATATTGACATTGAAAATGTCTGAAAATGGAGAACTCTAACCATTGACAGATCTTCAATTCATTGGATCCCCCTCCTAATTCTTGGTATAAATTCAATTTTGATGGAGCCTCTCGGGAAACACGGGGGCAGATGTTGGTGGAGGAATAATTCAGGATCATAAAGGTTATTTGTTGTTGCTTATATTGGCAGAATGGGAAATCAGACCAATCATTATGCTAAAGCTTTATCAGCTTTATGGGGTTTAAGACTTGCTAAGGATTGCAACATTCAGAACATTATTATTGAAGGTGATTCCTTGAATGTTATAAATCATCTTAATCAGATGCATCCTCCAAGTTGGACTATTAAATATTTCATTCAGGAATCTATTAATATATGCCACACCTTCAAAAGTATTAAAATTTTCCATACATATAGGGAGGGCAACAGGGTGGCGGACACCTTAGCTAATTATGGTACCAATAACAACTTTATCACTTGGAATAATGAGAAAAACACCCCTATTGAAGTACATAATTCTATTACCAAGGATAAATATGAGCATCTACATCTTATGTAGAATCACTAATGAGATTTTGTGGGATTTAATGGAAAATAAGGTTAGTACATGTGAGAGGAGTAATTATTTTTACAGTCATCAAAATTTGCATGCTCCTCGGACTTGCATAGTTAGATGATTAAAAACCGTCCTAGGAAAGAAACAAATAGCTTATTTATGGGTGGTTTTAAGCAAGATAATTGTAGAAGAAGGAAAACGGGGAGATCTGTTTGATTAGAGCCAATCTGCGATCCCGCTTTGAAGGATAACACCTTGAGTTGTGGAATTTTCTTCAAATGGGGTGAGATGTTTGTCGATTAAAGCCCAACTGCGATCCCACTTGGAAGGATAACACGAGCTATGGAATCTTCTTCAAATGGGGGTGTCACCAATTTTATCAAGAAAATCCAAGGACATGACCAGAACATTTCGGTGTGTTTTGCTACAGATTGGAAAGAAAGGAAGGTTAGGTATGGAGGAAAAGAGTGTTGGTGAATGAGGAGCTTATTTCCAAGGTTACGGGTCTAGCTCTGGATGGAATCAAGTTTTTCAGCAAAAGGGTAGACAAAAATGTTGAAGTGAAGAAGTTTTTTGAAATAGGGGAGGAACTCCTCTTTGTTATGGCTAGCATTAAGGTAAGTTCCATACAGAACCATTTGATGAAATTACCAGAATGATGGTCTGTTTTATCTCCCTTGAAGGATGGTACATCACTATCCCCACAAAATACTTGGTATTTCTTAATCATTTTAGGAGAATTTTTTTGTTTGCTTCCCACACTATCTCCTAAATTCAATGGAGCATTCCATTCTTGACTTCCAAAAGTGTACTAGGGCCATTCCCCTCCACCAGGGGCTCATCTTTCTCCTTCATAGGCATTGCCTCATAAATTTTCCTACCATTCTTGCTACCCCTGGTGCCCCACCCATTGAGAATATTCCCCATCTATTAACCCAACCACCATTCCTAATCTTAGAAATTCTAAAGTGACCCCATCTCCCTCTTGGCCGTGTCCTTAGGAGTAACAAGGATATGGAAATAGCTCATAATATTTTACACATTAGTAATGTAGGGTAGGATAATGTTAATCAACAAGAGAGGGAAAATCTTCTCCTCAGAATGGAAATGTTGGAAAATGAGGTCGAAAGCATTAAAAAGATCTGCATTAGTTAAATAAGCAAAAGGGGAAAAGAAAGATGAATGAGGATGTTGGTATTGGGACAAATCAGACTGATGAAATATACAAGAAATTGAACTCCCTTGATAATAGACTTGGGAAATATAAGGATAGACATGATCACAACATGGCCATCTTCAAATCTATATGTGATTTTCTTGATCAACAGGTCAGAAGCATCACTATGTTGAGTGGAGTTCTTGAGGAAATTTGGGGTAATAAAAGGAAAGAAACCAAGTCATCTCACAGCTGAATGTAAATGACCCCATGCATGTCACCACTTTGGCACTTTTTACCTCTCTATAGACAATCAAATCAAGAATTGATAGGGCTTCGAAGAAATAACACCTTCTAGGCAGGTTGGATGCGTTCAAGTTGTTGTTTTGTTGCTGATAGTATGTTGTTTTTATGTTGTTTAGTTACAGTTAAATCCTTGTCTTGCTTTTTCTTAGTAGCTTCTCTTTTGACTATTGTTGGTCTTATTGTAATATCTAGATTCAGATCCTTTTTTGCTACTTTTTCATGTTTATCTAGTTGTTGAGCCTCTTTTGTAATAGGGTATAGTCCCTTCAAAACTATTTTCCATTAATAAAAAAATTCTGCAATAAATATTTTAATTTTAACTCAAATGTAAATGAAATTTGAAGCTGTAAATGATGAAATAAAAAACATGCAAAATGTGGAAGGAATAAACCTATTTTTTTTGTAAAGGGAAGAGTTTCATATTCTTTTATTGTACTTGGAGTTTTGGATCGTTTGAATTTGTTGAATAATTGGGGGTGATTAGTCCTAAAATTTTCCAAGGAGATCCTAGAGTATTGGGTATATGGAACCCAACACATAAATTTTAAAGATAAAGAAGAAGAATGAGGATCTGAAGTACCCCATGAAGGAAGAAAAGCATGTATCCAATTTTTTCAAAAATCAAGTACCTCGTGAAGGAATAAAACCATGCATCAAAAATCTTACTTTAAGGATTTCTTGCATCAAAATCATACATTGGAGGAGAGAGACATAATATTGCACTCAAGTAATTATTTTAAGAAAATATGAGGAGCACATGGTAAACATGTAAATTGTCTTTATGCAGAGTTATAATTGTAGCTTAGTAGGTTGATTAATAGACCGAAAGTGTCTTTAGAAGCAACCTTAACCTTATTATTCTTTCCTGCAAATGTATATTTGTTGTGAAATTTATCACTATATGTATTGAGAGTGCTAGCAACATACTTGATATTATTCATATGTAATAACTTAGCTTTACACTCTTTTAATGTATGACATAGATGGTCAAATGATCTAAATTTTCAAACATGATTAATTCTTGTAAAGGAGGAAGTAAGATTTATGTAAAAGGTCTTGCAAGTCACTATCAACTAGGATATTATTCATCTTGGTAAGCATGGTTTGATAACACAAGACATAATCATTGATATGTTCATTAGAGGCTTGACATAGCTTAGACATTTGTGCATAAGAAACCTTATCCCTAATGTTGATAGAAAATTGTGCCAAAAATTATTTTCCAATGTAGTGAAAGAACACACAGAATGTGTGGGGAGATCATAAAACCATTGTAATGAAAATTCCTTAAGGCTCCTAGGGAATAACTTGGTAAGCAAGATGTCATAAGAAGTATAATCAATGCAAACCACATGAATGACTTAAGATGTTCCACAAGATCACCATTCCCATGATATATAGGAATTTTAGGTGCAACAAAACTAAGAGGAAAAGGGTAAGATGCCACCTTGGGAGCTATTAGATTATGTAATAATTGAGTGGAGTCCATAACATGAGGATAATTACATACACCTTGTTGAAATTGAAAAATTTGAGCTTGGTATGTGTGAAGAATGGTTTCAAGATCTTGTGTGCCATATGAAGAATCATACAATCTATTAGATATGTGATGTTTAGTAGCAATAATGGCTACATGAATAGGAATAGAGACATTATACATCATAATTTTGGGTACCCCTGAGAATGGACATTGTAGATTAGGTTTATTTATGAAAAAATGGACACTTTGTAGAATATTGGGTACCCATGAGAATAGTATATGTTGGTGTTATGAGATAATTTTAAGACCTTCCCAAAGAGAAGCTTCATTATATGGTTTATAATGAGCAAGTGTGACAACAAGAATAATTATTTTAGTAGTCTCAATGTGATAGAAGTGTAACTTGTTCTTGATCCACAACATTGTCATCATGATCATAAGAATTATCACTATGGGTTTTAATATCATGTAGGGGACCTCATGAGAAGTATCAAGGATAGATGGATTGACATCAATAGGCATAGAAGATGAGGTCATGAGGTGATGATGCTTACGAGTAGGAGGAGAAAGCTCAATTTGTTCAATAGGTTTATTTATGAACCGAGCACTACACCATGCAAGCACATGGGAGGAAATTAAATACAAGCTAAAATAAAATGAATATATTAAGAATTAATAGTAGCATATACTTTTGGAAAAAAAGGAGGTACCCTAGGGGAAAAAGGTATAATGTTCAATTCAAGAGTCAAGTTCACCAAATATTTTCACCCTTTCTCGATTTGATTAATATTTACACCTATAACCAAAAAGTAATGAAATGGAATATGCAAGGGTTATTCTTCTTAACTAAATTCCAACATTAACCATTAAAAATCAAAATAATGCATTAATACTTGCAAAAAATGTACACAATATAATACAAGTTCACAAACACAAGGGATTGAGTACACTTAGTTAATTACAGATGATTATGGACTAATCTGGGTGATTTAAATGATGGAACAAGGAGACCTAGAGTTGAGAGTGCTTTGATAATGAAACTATGACTTGTTGATCCTCTTGGGTAGGATCATATAATATGGTCGAGTAATATACTGTGTAGCCTTGATTTATTTATACGAGTCTTTACCCTAATCAGAATTGTGATTTGTAACTTTATAGGTTTGTCACTCATTATCAATCACACTTTAGGGGTCTCTGGATGCTCTTCTCAATCTTTAAAACCCTAACCATGGATAAGAATTTTTTTAAAACAACCATTAGTTAGGTTGTGATCATCTCGTGCACTACCTACTTTAGCACTACTTGAAAGAAAACTCAAACTACACATTGTTCTCTACGGCATGTGATATCCGGTTATAGTGCAATCAAGTTTTACATCCTTCCTCTAAAAATATTGACATGAGTTTCTATCTTGTAAATATACATGAGTGAGTGAATTTAAGTGTTTGTAAATGTGGAAAAAAATCCCTAGACCTGGTAGGAAGCCTCATAACCATAGATTGTTTTTCCCTAATGAATGTGTAGAGGTATTTGTAAAGTGTAGGGAGCTTTGGGTGCCTTTTGTGCTAGATTTTTTAATAGGAGTCCATAAGAGTGTTAGGTACTAAATGAGGTGAGTTTCACTTGATTATATATGCTTATAAAGGTGATTTAAGTTACAAAGGTTAGCGTGATGAGAAAATTACCTAAAGAATAATGTGCAATTAAAAGTTTAGGATCAAAGTGAGAAAGGTAAAAACCGTACACTAGGGTCAAGAGTATATGACCATTCCTACCCATATAGTACATTTTTAACCATAAAAGGGAAATATGAAGTGTAAATTTTGGAAGCTAATCAATAGAGTTTCTAAATGGATTTTATGCATTTAATTCTCATATTTTTGATAGATGAATCAAACAAGTTAGACAAGAGACCTAGAGATGTATCAAATGAGAATGGTTAAAGTGAACTTGTTTGAGCAAGAGAGAAATATTAAGACTAGAAATGTCAAAGAGTGAAATTACCAAATTTGAGTTTCTATAGGGACTTCATTTGAATATTAATCTTCTTTCTTGTTCTCCTCCTTCATGGGCGCATTTCGATAGTCTAAAAGGCATATTCAAGTACTTTTTCCTTTTTCCTTTTGCTTAATCAACCATCTCTTCTTAGGCACATGTATCTCCTCGTCCTCCTCTTTATTTTTCCCCACTTACCTTCCTCTTGGGTTTCAAAAATTATTATAGTTTCAATCCTTGATTTTTCACAACACTTATTTGTTGTGTATCATTATTGTAGAGATTAGTCTCTTGTGTCTAGAGATATGTGTTCTTTCCTAGACACACATATCCATCTTATAAAAGATAAGTGTTAACATCCACATGGTTCACATCAAGGAATGTCTTATGCTCATTCATAATATGATTCATATATTGAATAAATTATTTGGTGGTGAACCCAAAGGGGAGTTTTCCCCATGAAGCCATAATATTGTCTTCTAAAGATATGCACGTGAGAGATTAGTGTTACATCAATACAAAGTAAGAATTTTCTTTCACCAAGTTTGGTATGAGCCTATGTACAAACCATTCATCTTCAAAGGTATTATTTAATTTCCTATACCATTTATCTAACTTGATCTTGTATTTCTTTGTGGTTTTGGAAGGGGTGAGGTATTATTTACATAGCGCAATTAGGTATTTATATGGTGTACTTCCATCTTATCTTCCCTTCTCCTTCTAGGATTTTGATTTCATTTAAGAATAAAATAATAAGGGTTATTTCCACATAAATTATCCTCCAATGGGAAATGTGTCGATTATAAATTCACATTAATGCTCTTTGTAACATATGAAGAAATATTATAGAACGTACCTTTTCCATTTTTTATCTTATGTGCAAGAATCACTTATTCACCTTCATCCATATCTCAATAGTTTTTAAATTAGAGTTGAGGAGGTTTTTGTAACCCTTTTTTAGATCAGTTATGTTTTAAATAGGGAAAGTGTTCCCTCCTCTCTTATACTTTAATAAGTCCATGTTATCACAAAAAATTAGCACCCTAAGATTTAGGAAGGAGAAGATTTAAGGAAGTTGGGAATTTTAGCCTCAGGCTTGGGTGGTTGGTTATGGATAGACATTGAATAATAGTATGGTAAATTTTTAGGAAAATCCCATTGAGAGGGTTTCCTAACACTAGATTCATGAACCTCCATATTTTAAACCCACTCTACAACTTAAGGCACCATTTCAATTATAAAGCTGTAATTTTTATTGAGGTTTGAACCAGACTTGATATACATCCAACCAATGGATAAGGGACCTTAAAATCAATCTTACTTTCATTGTATGTGTAACCTTGAGTTGCACCATGTTCAGCTCCATTTCTTGAATATGCCTCTAGAAATCAGCATCTGCCATAGAAATGCCACCATCACCTACATAACCTTGTTTTTGATAAACATGTTAGTTAGATGAATAACCATATGGCTCAGTTTGGGGTGGATTATATGCATTTTATTCATGATGGGGCTCATAAAACTAATTTGGAGGAGGATTTTGAAACTATGGGAATGGATTGGACTGGTTTTGTTACTACAAATGATGGTTCTAGCAAGGAAATGAAGTCATGGTTGCACACAACTTCATGGAAAATAATAATGAAATGATGGAAAGAAAGGAAATTGTATTCTAAATGAGAAAAAATGGGTTGTTTGGACCATTGGAGTCACCAAATGTGCTTTAAAATTCCTCCAAATGTTGAATATAACCAAGAATGCATCAAACTTGGTAATATGAAGTTGCAAAGTGCTTTAATTGTGTCCCATTGGGCATGCCAAAAGCTGTTATTAAAAAAGTAGCACCACGAGATTTTTCTGTGGCATATCTCTAATTTTTACTAACATGGGACCATCTCTCAAGTTGTGGGACTTGCTACTTGAATTGGACCTCCGAGAGAAGGTAAAATTCCTCTACCTAATCTAATGTTAAAACTACTCTTATGGAGTAAATGCATCTAACCAATCCTAATATACAAATTCCAATGGACAGAGAGAGGGGATTAGGAAAATTCATGAAATGGAAATCCTAAGCTAACAAAGGGTGATAGCATTAGAAAAGGGTGTGGAAATATCCTGCTGAGGGAGAAGAAAGAAGGAAAATGCGAGTAAGGAAAGGTCATACGGTTGTGACATAGACCGAAGGCATCAATTACCATATTTTATCCATGAAACAGAATCATAAGAACCTAAAAATTATAAATTCATGCACATAATACAACAAAAATAATGGAGAGGCAAGGAAATACAATAAAACAAGTGCTAGGGTTGAAGGAAACACCACAAAATAGAGTTTTTATTGCTTTGAGAATAAAACAAGTACTAGTGTTACATGTGAAGAATAGAGGCACAATAACACTTTCTAGGCCCATGTGAAGGCTTACAACTCATTTATGTTGAGAAAAAAAAAAATTTTGACATAGTTTCCCCACATCCCAAAATATCCCCCTTCTCAAATGAGAGGTATTACAATATATAGAAGAATGAGAAAAGAGAGGGAAAAGAGAAACTCAAAATTCTACCCCCACCTACCAATAGTATCAATATATTCCTTAAAATGGCATGGGAAACCTTACAAACCTATTCCCCCATTGTGCATTTCTTCTGGAATAAGCATTGGGCCCCATACTTCATTAATTTTGGTTGTTGAGTCAGTTATCAGACTGTTTCATTCCAATGATTGATATTTTTCTATTTTTCACCTACCTACCTTCAATTAAATTAATAAATAAAATATCCATGGTGTATAGGATGTTGATACCTTTCCAACGATATAAATTTCATGAAAATCGAGCAATGGGTCAAAAGTTATGGCCATTTTAAGTTTCACATGAAAAAATAATTCCTAAACTATTTTTATTTGTCTTCATCCCATCCAAATTTGCCTTCATCCCATCCAAATTTTCCTTACTTATTGAGTATTTTTCAATTATCAAACCAATCTCGGCATATCCTTTTATGAATCTTCTATAATATCCATAATTTCCAAGGAATATGTGTACACATCATTGAGTTTTGGCACCTCAATTTGGGCAATAACTATTATTTTTGTTGGGTTAACAAGCATTACATACTTGCATATAATGTGTCCAACTAACATCCTAAAAGGTGTTACAAAATCACACTTCTTGAGGTTTAGTGATATTTTTAGTTGGTTTCAAGATTTGAAGATCATGTGTAAACATTCATGATGATCTTTGACTAGGCCACACACCATCCAATCATCCAAGTATACTTCCCGAGTTTTAAGATGAATTCTTCAAACATAGCCACTCGATCCACAAAAACACCACATGAACATTTTTGAGCCCAAAGGGAATCACCATATAGGAAAAGGATACCCATTTTATTTCAAACATTGTATTTTGGTGATCCTCTTCAGCTATTTGCACTTAATGATAGCACTGAAAACCCATATGTAAATGTTTATATCTCTCACCCTACGACACCTTCCAAAATCTCTTATGTAAAGGGTGTGGGGAAATGAATTGAAAAAACATACTACATTTAGGTGATTGTAATATACACATATTTTTATGTGTCCATCCTTCTTGATGTTGATCGAATGGGGATGATCCATTGATTTTCCTCATTGGGAATATCACTCATGTTAACAACATATTTTCAATTTATTTTTGATCATTATGTGCGGGTTGGGAACCATTTGATACTGAGTCTCTTATACATTGGCTTAGTTCCTTATACCAACTTTATGTGTGTATTTCTTAAATAGGTATGCACACCCCTCATTTTTTATTAGATTTTTGGGAAAAATCCTTCATAGTCATGCAACATTTCAATTAGTTTTGGCTACCTTTTACTTCAGACTAATAGTTTCCAATTCTCACGATCTTTGGTACCTTCTCCATGCTAATATTGACCATTATTGACTTCAAGGGTTAATTATATGCTTCATTGTAAAATACTTTTTATCCATCAGAGCCAATATATGTCTTGATATTGATTTCGTTTCCTTTTTTTCTTCATCTATTTGATGAAACATTTTTTCCTTACCTTTACTCTTTTAGATGTGTGTTGACTATACCCTCATCCTTTTCATTGGAGTAATTTTTTTGTTTCACTCCTAAAAAAATTTTGTAAAATTTATTCCCATTTCCTTACATAAATTTAGCATTCACTCTCTCTAACAACATTATCTCTTAATATGGCACACTAAATCTACTAGAGTGATTGGTGAAAATTAGTTATGTTAGATTTGAAGGTAAATGTGTGTGCATGAATAAAGTTTTAGGTGTTCCCATGTTTATCTTCCCTCCAAGCGTCATTTTCCACATACCAAGCACATGCCCAAATGTTCAAGGTGTGGCGAGAATCCATGATTTTATAAGGTAGGTCTGAGTGTAATTGTGTCTTATTTCCAAACCACTTCACATCTTTCTAAATGTTCCCAGGGTTTGTCACTCCTCTATAGCTTGGTATTTTGTATGGGTGGTTTGTTAAAACTATGCGAGACATAAAATCCCAAACCTATTTCAATTATTATAGAAATGGGTGATATTTTTATCACCACCTTGTACAATTCCTCATATTATGTAAAACATAGTATTCATGTGTGCCTTTTTGGGCGACATGTAATACTTCATTTCTTACACAAAGGATTAGATATTTCCCCTGTCATGATATTGAGGAATGGGTATATTATTTTCCTACCAAGTTGATGTACATACACTACCTTCAGTTTTGGTATTGTGTTTATCATCTTCCACTTGCTTGTTTGAACAATTTCACAATATTGTCCAATCAATTCATAGGATTTGTGAGCCCAATTTTCAAAAATGTGTTGGATGTGTTTTATTTTGAATGCATGTTATCCCATTAGATCACTCCTTCTTGAATTGGATAAAAATATCACAAACTTTCAACTTTATGTTGTATATATGGCCCAAGTCTTCCTTTCCTTCAAGATTCTCTATGTATAGGCCCCTGACTTGCGTTAATTGGTATAATCATGTGTTAAGATTGATTATCAAAGCTTATATAACACTTTTTAAAGCACAGATCAAAAATTTTGGTGTGACAAAATGGAATTCTAAGAATTTACTATAAATTTAATTCAACCAATCTAATCACCTCAAATTAACCTTGAAATATGATCCCGATAATGAATATAATGCCATTTTTAATACCTCTATTAGTAGTGCATGAGTATTTTTAGCCATAAATAGGACATGTGGAAAAGGATGAAGCATGGGTAAACCCATATTATTCCATGCATCATTTGTAAGTATGTTTACTTCAAGACCCATCCCTACCAATATGTCATTGATATCTCAACCATCTATACATGCATCGACCGTAATTTTCTAATCATAATCTTTGGCATGCATTATTTGGATATCCCTTATTTGTGTTTGGCCAAGGTTTTTCCCATCATTATGACCTTTATTTTCTATGAGAGACATTAGTCATGTATTTGGGGGATGTCGTCTATGTGCAAGAGTATGTTATCTTCTCTAAACTCATATTTTTTTACTCTTCAAATTTAGGAATTCCCCTTACCTCATTTTTGGTACATGCATCTTCTATAAGAAACTAAATATATCCTTAGAGCTCTCTAACTATCTCATTTATCTCTTGTAGTACTTCCCTATGTTATAATTCATTAGGGTATCCCTTTTCTGATTGAGGATACTTACACTTTATTTTTAAGGGGGAGTCGAATTCTTTGTGCACACAAATCCTCTTGTGATAATATTGACTTTTGGGAATTAATTATTTTTAGTGCACTTGTTTTATATCTCCACTCATCCGGTGAGGTGCACTCAATCCTTATCATTCATGCACCCTTCTCAAGTTTATCCTTCATCACAATGGACATATCAAGGAAATATTTCACCATATGTTCTCCTCGACAGTACATGCACATTGGGAATGTCGAGATTTGGTAGTAATCTAGGTACTCACAATTATAACAATTCGTCGGTGGAAATATTCCTCCCCATGACCACCACATCTTTGACCACCTCATCTGCATGAATTTCTTATTGTTTCCTTGATCTGAATTTTGGATGAATGATATTAGTATCATAAGCTAATAAAATCACCATTTTGATTATGTAACTTTTTATCACTTAACATTATTTCTATGGCTCTTATTGGATGTAACCATGAAACAGGATTCAAGATGAACTTATAAACCATGAATTTAATAAAATCACCATTTTTAAAATGTAACTTTTTGATCACTTAACATTCTTTCTATGGCTCTTGTTGGATGTAACCACAGAACATGATTCAAGATGAAGTTATGAAACCATGAGACCTCAAAGAAGATAGGTTTCGGTGAAAAGGATTAAACACTATGAATATTTCATCAAAATAAAAACTTGATTACTTATTTTTTTCCTCTTAAAAATTATGTAATTTCAAAAAAATGTCACCCAATTTCGAGTTTGTATGCAAAATTTAGGGCCTCCGGAAGATAGAAAACTTTGTATGGTGATAGAACCGCACCTAAAGATAGAGTAACCTGAACAAACATCAGTGGAAATTTGGGAACTATCTTGGAGCCTATGTAACTTCCATTCTATGGCAAGTGGTAGTTATATCACTAGGGAAAGTATGGGAACGATAATAGTGTAAACGGTTCCTCTTCAACTTTTGAGTCTTTTGGGCTTCTAATTCAAACTCTCCTTGGTGTAAAAATTGTGTGTGTGTGTGTGTGTGTGTGTGTGTGTGTGTGTGTGTGTGTGTGTGTGTGTGTGTGTGTGTGTGTGTGTGTGAGGAAGGTATTTGTATGGAATAAGGAAGAGATTCCAACTAATTTTTATTCTTGACCATATGTGGTTTTTTTGAATTGAAGTGTGAAAGAAAGGTGTGAGTGAGTAGTTACAAAATTTGTATGAGTTTTTTAACATCATAGTGTTTATGGAGGCCTTGCTAAGTCAATAAGCTTGTACTTAAATACATGATAATGATATGAGGAAGCATTTCTTCATTATTGTTGGCGTTTTCTCAATTTGGGTTTCTCCAAGATAATCTGGTGTCTCTTTCATTATGTTTTACTCTCCTTCATTTCTTAATATTTCTTTAGTTATGCAACACTTCTAGTTCATTTCTAAAGCATAGTTAATAACTATTTATGCAAATTGAAAGAAAATATTATATTGATGAATGGTGGTAATTGTGAGGAATGCATAGGATCCATGTTAGTGAAAATTTTTGTGTAATATCCACCTAGTTTACATATTAGATCGGTATCATAGTTGGTTCATGTTTTATAGTGTGTGGTTTATTTAGTGATCATTTTACACATGTATTCTCATTACAAGAGCAACAAGTGCTAGTGTAAAACATGATTTTTTATCTTTGTAATAAGACATATCCATAAGGAAGTGGAAGAGAGAAGTGATAATTATGGCCCATGAAGATGATAGGAGATCTAATGATGGTGAAGAAATATTCCACATATTGGAGGAGGATGTTTCCCATATATCTCACTACATGGATGAGCTTAGGAAGATTATGAAGGTTTTCATGGTAAAGCTTGGAGTTTCTATGGATACTTCTAAAACAAGTGAGGAGCGTGAGTTTTCCCACCATGAGAAATAACAGCCCTATTCCAAATAAGCTCTACCTCCATTCAAATTAGAGGCAAAAATTTATATTCAAGCATATGAAGGTGAGGTGAATGTGGATAAGATTTATCATTGGTTAACTCAATTAGAGGTATACTTTTATTTTCATAAAGTTAGTGAAGAGCAACAAATTTATTTTGCAAGGTTGAAGCTAGCAAGTCATGCTCTAACTTGGTTTGAGATTTATCTTAATTCTTTGGTTGTTAAAAGGTTACCCCAATTACTAAATGGGATGAATTTAAAACTTTTATTAAGAGGAAATTTTATCCTATTTGTTATGAAGAGGAAAGGTCTATTGATTGGAAATATTTGAAGAAAAAATAAGGTCAGATTGTGTGTTCTATACAAGTGAGTTTAGAAAAAGGAAGTCCAAATGGGAAAAGATACATTTGACTGTGAGATCCTCATGAATTATGTCGTATGGCTGCATAGTCACTTAAGGAGGCTCATTCTACTTACAAATCCAAAGGACATAGATGAGGCTTGTTCTCAATCCCATTATCTTGAGATGGATGAGAAAAATGTTCCATCTCCCTTTTCAAATTCTTTTGATGTTCTAAATAAGAAATGTGGGGTTAATACCACTTCTATGATTGCTAAAAATATTCGACCAATCATTTTGAGCATTATGATTTTGATGGTCAAATCAATGAGACTTGTTGGAAGTTGCATCCAGAATTGCATCCGTTTAAGAACAAGAAAAATAAAAAGAATTTTATGCCATCACTTAAATTATAACCAATTTATATTGAGAGAAGTGAAGAGGTGGATGAGCACTAGTGTTGTCTTGACCTTCAGAATAAGGTATTTTTGGGTAATGAAGATACTCAAAAAAAAGGTGAACCTTCTAATATTTTTCATATCAAGGTACAAATTAAGATGATTAAATTTGATGCTCTTTTTTATTATTTATCATAAGTAAATTTTATTGAAAAATATTTTGTTAATAGAATTGGGTTGGAAATGTATGATCATCCTAATTTGTATGCTCTAGGATGGGTGAAAAAAGGAGTAGAGATAAGGGTTTCTAAACAATACAAAGTCAAGTTTGCAATAAATGAACATTTCAGTGATGAAGTTATTGTATATGTTGTACCTATTGAAATTTTTGGTATGGTTTTTCTAATTCCTTATATGTATGTCAGAGATGTTATTTTCAAGAGGAGATTGAACCAATATCAGTTAGTTAAAGATGGGAAAAACTACACCATAAACTCCTATGAAGGAAAATATAAGCTCTCCTTGGAAATTTCCACTCAAGGTAACCAGTTGTTTAATGTTAGTGGGAAGGTTTATTTTCTCATTTTTAAAGATAAGCAAGAATGTAAGGATCTTCATAGTTGTTCTATTGACAAGGAGTATGAGATGCAGTTACCACCAGGTCATCTCCACATATAGAAGGAAGAAAATAACTCACCTCAAGGGCATGAAAAATTAGATCAAGAAGTTCACATGATAGATAATTTATTTCAGAGAATGCACCTTTAGGTACAAGAGAGTTTCAAGAAGAGGGGGAAAAAATTCCTCGCCATATGAGTTCCTAAGATTTTAGGGACCAAAAGCCTCTAATTTGGGAGGCATGATCCAAATTTTAGATCAGTAATATTAGAATCATAAGCTAATAAAATCACCATTGTTATAATGTAGCTTTTTATCACTTAACATTATTTCTATGGCTCTTGTTAAATGTCATCATTTTAACAGATTCAATATGAACTTACAAAAAAGTGATACCTCAAAGAAGATATGTTTAAATGTAAAGACTTTAAAACTATGAATATTTCATTAAAATCAAAACTTGATTACAAATTTTTGTTTCTCTCAAAAATATATAAGTTCAAAAAAAACGTAACCCGATTTGAAGTGTGAAAGGAAGGTATGAATGAGTGAATTACAAAATTTGTATGAGTGTATGAACATCGTAGTTTTCATGGAGGCCTTGATAAGGAAGTGATATTTTACTTAAATATATGATAATGAGATGAGGAAGCATTGCTTCACTCTTGTTGTATTTTTCTCAAGTTGAGTTTCTATAGGATAATCATGTGTCTCTTTCTTTCTTTTTCTCTCCTACATTTCTTGGTATTTCTTTGGTTATGCAACACTCCTAGTTCATTTCTAAAGCAAATTTAATAACTATTTATGCAAATTGAAATAAAATAGTATATTGATGAATGATGGGAATTGTGAGGAATGCATAGGATCTATGTTGGTGAAACTTAGTGTGTAATATCCACCTAGTTTATGGATCATTTCTTAATTATTCCCTATTTTTGTTTGCCTTAGACCAAGGGCTCTAGACTTGTGTATCTGATATATTACATGAAAACATTCCATATCATATGTATATACATCACATATTTTGTAGTATAGTGATACCTTAGTTTTGGCACTCACTACAGTGAAGGGAAAATTCTTTATGTCGTGACTTTCTCCATAAATTGCACATGCCCTAAGCATGGCGTGCACACTACATTGAAGGTGGTTTGTTTTGGTGTAATTTTTAACTTCACATTTTAAACACCAAATTTCATTTCATATTTCTCTCATGTTGTTTGCATTTAATTTTTCCAATTGATTTTTCATTGATGTTATCTAAGCCTCCATAAATGGGATCACCCCAATATCAATATTTCTTATTGCTTAATCTTGTAATGTTTCATCCAATGCCCCTATTTGATCAATAATTTTTTTATGGTATAGGTTACACCAAAATGACATGAGAAACCCACCTATAGACAATTATGTGAGTTATGTCATATGGATTCCATATTACATATTAGAAATCATATTTTTGAGACATGCATTATACACATACACACTCTCTATTAAGTCTTGATGTATACATTTCAACATGGAGATACTTTATTGTTCCAACTTGGGGATATAAAATTCCTTTATAAATGCCTCCCTTAGCTATTCATAGTTGAATACTGATTGTTGGGGGTCACGCTTTTGGTACCATGTATGTGCACGATCCAACAAGGTTTTAGCAAACTAACTTGTCATGTGCTTTGAAAAAGTAATACCTTTTATATGTAATATGAGCTCACACTTATGCACATGTTATACATCAATCTTAAATCCACGTTAGTCTTGTAGACACAAAAATATGCACCTCTTACTATTACATAACAATTCTAGTATGTTGTTATATACATGATTTTCAAGTATGAAGATTAGACACTAGTGACACCTTTTCTTAGTCCTTTTATTGATTGAGACTTTTCCTCTTATTGCTTGCATTCATATCTTTTAATGGTCTCAAAAATATTCATATTTGATCTCGAGTGTTATTTATGTTTCTTGTCTTTGGGATAGTACCACTCAGTTAGGAAACTACTACCCAAGCACTATTGTACCTTGTTTGAAATGGTTTTCAAGTTAGTGTTATCAAATTCATAAATTACCTAAAATTAGAAGGAGTAGGGTTTACTAATACCTCGAAGATAGTCACAATGTCAGGATGATGGAATGTGGACAATGTGAAAATGCTCCTCCTTAAACCAAATTCAAGATCCTTGTAATCTCAATGACAACTAGAAAAAGATATTATATAGATAAAATACCAAGTTACTCAGAAAATTTCAATCCTAGGAATCTAAAGGGACTTCCTTGAAGGGTGTTAACTCGTTTTGATACAATTAATTTGCATCGATAAAATAAGATTGATGATCAAAAATAACAAAGCTAGAACTCCATATAGATAGGAAGGTGGTTTCTAGCTTTGTAAGTGGACCAAGCTATGGTTGTTGTTAGCTTGAAGTTTTCAAAGTAATCATACCAAAAATCCTTGGTTGTTTCTCATATTTCATTAAAGATCTAAAACTACTCTTCAATGTCCTCAAAACTTGGTACAAATGTGATAGTGCATAAGGTGTGTCGGTGTAGAATCACAACACCCCTAAATTTCTACAACCAGATGGGTTGAGACTCTCAGTGTGATTGCACAACATGGAGCATCTCTCAAAGTGTGGGACCTTGCGAGTTGAGAGAGCTCTCTGGATTAAGGTTGGTTCCTATTCCTTTCAGTGCATACAAATAAAATATTGCAAAGGATCTACTCTAAGCCTACTCTATTTTACCAAGGAGACAAGGTTGAGAAGATGTGAGAAAATAAACCTAAGCTAATGAGGTGATGCACCAAAGGAATGTTAGACAATTGTTTTCAAATTAACATAGACCAACGAAATGCAATACAAACACCATGCACAGGTAACCAAAATTGTAATAAGATATCAGAAAGACAACAATGAACACATGATAGGGTTAAGAATCATCCACATACATATATATTATTTCTCAGGAGTTGATACAATACATTGCAGTGGCCAAGAGGTAGAAAAATTGCATTACAACCCGTATGGAAGGTTTGGAAAGCTCTACAAATTCTCTTGTAAATAAGGGAAGAAGGGATGGTGCAAAAGAGAAATGTACAACCCTTTACAATGAGCCCTGCCCCTTCTTTTATAAATTTATCACGAGAGAGAAAAAGGAGAGAGAGATGGGAAAACTAATTTGAAGATTAATTCCTGGCCATCAATACCTCTGAAAATATTCCCCAAATCTATCATGTCCACCGCTTTGTGTCTGCATTTGGCATGTTAAAGAAGGAAAGAATGGTGGATCAAATCCAATTTGATATGGTTGTTGGAGCAATCGGATCATGTATTAATGGCACAAAGATGTTTCCCCATTTTTCACCCTCCAAACCTCTTTGAAATTAAAGGGTTTACATGGCATAGGTGAGGTTGAGACCTTTCCAACAGTGCCAAATTTGTTGAATTTTGGGCACTAGGTCAAAAGATATGTCCATTTGAATGTTTGAGTCGAGTCCATACAAAAATGGAAAAAACCAAGTGAGCGAAACGGGTTCATGTTGTATATATCTTTCCCCTAGGTAGATATAGACAAGCAGGAGAATGGAGAAATCAAAGAAGCTCAAATCCCTGACATGCCCAAGGCACCAAAAAGTGGTGCACGACAATGGATGTCGCAGGGGAAAGCAGTGCGCCCAAGGCGCACGAAGTGGTGCACGACAATGGATGTCAACGAGGGAAAATGATGTGCCCTTAGCGCACTGAGAAGTGGCGCACCACAATGGATGTCAATAGGGCAAATGGTTTTCCCAAGGTACACAGAAGTGGTGCATGACAATGGATGTCGACAGGGAAAACGGTGCGCCCAAGGCGCATAGAAGTGGCGCATGACAATGGATGTCGACAGGGAAAACGGTGCGCCCAAGGCGCACAGAAGTGTCGCACGAAAATGGATGTCGATAGGGAAAATGGTGCACCCAAGGCACACAAAAGTGGTGCATGACAATGAATGTCGACACACACATGGATGCGCCAAGGTGCACCTTCAGGAGGTGCAACATTTTGAGCGCTGACAGAAGAGACCACAGTGCGAGATATTCAGATGGCCATAACTTTTGACTGGGAGCTCAGATTCATGCAAGGTTGGAATTTTCGGAAATCTTATGAGGTCCTCTATCCAACTATGACTGGATATCTTTAATTAGATGAGAAAATTCTTTAAAATACAAAATACAGTTCGCCACTTTTGGGTTCGCTGGGGTTCTCACCTACCATCATTATGAGATGAGTTAAGTGCATTCTAGAGGTGGTTGGGGTAGATTTCGAATTCCTCTCTCTTTTCTCTCTCATTCTTCCTATAAATTGTAAGGAGGGGCTTCTTTCTAAAGGTTGGACATTTCTATTTTGCCCCTCCCTTCTTCTCTTTGGCAAGTGAACTTGTGGAGTTAAAACCTCCCATTTGAAACTGTAATGCAACCTTGCCTCTTGGCATTTTGCAGTGTGTTGTATCAATCTTTGGAGAAAATTAATGCATTTCTGTGGATGATTCTCAACCCTCTCTATATTCATTTACATCCCCCTGATCTTTCACTGTGAATCTGGCTATCTGTGTATGATCTTGCATTGCATTTTAATGGTCTATGTTTATTGGCAAGACAGGTGTTCTTCATTCCTCGATGCATCACCTTTGTAGTTTAGGTTTTATTTTATGCATTTTCTTACCCTGTCTCCTTGACAAGTTAGATTAGGTGTTTTGTAAACCCTCTACATTTTCTACGTGTGCATTTGAATAGAGGAATAGGAGCCGGCCTTCATCCGGAGAGCTTTTCCGTTTTCACAATGTCCCACACTTGGGAAAAGCTCCATGTTATGCAATCGTACTGAGAGTCTCAACCCATCGTCTTGCAGAGTCCCAGGGGTGCTGCGATTCGACATCAATAGTTTTGGCACAGGTGGGAGCAAGAGGTCATTCTACAAGATTTTAAGGGATTTTCAAGAAATTCGGACTTAAAAATTACAGTTTCTGATTTCAGCTTTTTTCACCTTGCAATTTGAACTTTGAAATCAATTTTCAAGGGCTTATCTTGCTCAAAACAAGTCAAAACTTCACCGAGTTGATAGATCGGGGTAATCTTCAAAAGGGAATTCTTAGATTTTGAGATTTTGACTTTTAAAATTTCATGGTTTTTTTATTTTCAGATTTCAGGTTTTCGGAAGTCTGGCATTTTTGGATTTTTGGGACTGTCATTCCAAATCAAATTCCAAACTCTAAAATATCAAAAATACAGGTCTTTCAAATTCTATTTTTTAAATATTGTCAGGTTTGGTGTGTAACTTGGCAGAAGCTAGCCTTTTGAGGCTCATTTTTCTAACACATCTGGCGACTCCGAAGGGATAGAATTCAGCGGTGTAGCAGCACAAGTTTCCCAGGCACATGAGAAGAATTCGAACCAGGTCTAATACTCAAGAAGAGGGGCTATTTTTCCACTTGCAACTATCACCAGGAAGAGGAAGAAGACCACAAAGATCACCATCTCCACCTAACAGGACTTTGTCTACACCTCCACCTGGTAGGCCTTTTCTCGCATCGACCAGGGTTCTTAGGCCAATCATAATGGCACATCTACCACCGAATCCCTTTGTCAATTTCACGGGCAGTAGTCCACTTGCCCTAAATGCTCATAATCAAATTCCAGTTGCAGCACTAAAGAATATACCCTATTTTATAGGAGAAAATCATACTACTCCTATTGATCACATCCAGGATATTGCTAATGCATGTGTAATTCATGAAATAAATGAAATGGATGTTGCATTCAAGTTGTTGGCTTCATCTTTCAAATGTAAGGCCTTACAATGGTTTAGGAGCCTTGCAACAAGGTCTATTATGAATTGGAACCAACTTTGTTTATCTCTTTACAACCAATTCGGGGAGAGGGCAGACAATTTGTCTTTATTGGAACAATTGACAACAATCAAAAGGGCTCCTAACGAACAAATGACTGATTTCAACTTGATTCCAACGAGACATGGGACAGATCCCACTAGTTTGTGAGACCATCTGCTTGAAGGAGCATTCCTTTATTTCTTAAAGCTATAAATTGAGACATAGCCATGATGATCCAATCAATGGGAGGAACAATGCTGCCTGGGGCCTACAACACGGCTATCGTGAGCAGAGAACTATTTGATACCAAGCTGGAAAGCTTGCACCAAGGCCACCAATGCCTCTCTATCCAGATATGGGAAATCCTACAACCAGTCAAGCACCAGAGTTGAATCCCATTCCAACTCCTAGAAATCAAAGCAATAATGGGGCATCGACTTCTTCAGATACTTCAAAGGAATTGCAGGAGGTTATGAAATAGCTACAGAACCTTGGAAATGAGCTTGTGACTATCAAAAGATAGCAAGCTCAAAGTGCTAGACCGTATCAGCCTCAAGCACAGTACCAAGCTAGGCCCTCATACCAACAAAATAGACCACCACCTCAGGCTACAAATCAAAACCAAAACCAAGGACAACCTCAAGCTACCAAGCCATTTCGACTGTATGATCCAAATGTAATGACGTCCTCAAGAGCTTTGGTCCCGACACAAAATAACATGGCACAGGAGTACGACTGGTGTTACCCTTGCAATCTACCTCACAATCAATCAGCATGTTTCAATGGTGCACTAAATCAGGCCTTGATGGTGCAAACCATTGGTGTTCCTCAAGAACCAAGTCAGGAGGAGTATCAACAAGAAGAAACGCAACAAGAAGGACCTCCAGCAGAAACCACATTGGCAAATTGGCAAACGGAAGACTTCTGTGGAGTTAACCAACAACCTTTTCAAGGCATGGCTGCCAACACACGGTCAAAGAAGAGAAATATAGGAGAGGGACAACCATGTAATCCAGTTGTTTCTCAGTCCACTCCTACACAACAAGGGGTCAGTAGACCAAACGCAGCTCCAAATGTGCAAAATCAACCTAAGGTACCTGTTGTAGCAACAACACATGCTGTTCAAGCTCCAGAAAAGGTTGCACCAAGTAAGGGACAACAAAAGGACAATTCATCCCCTTTCAACATCATCGATCAAATGAAGAAGACACATGTGAACATTTCCATGTGGGAATCACTTGCGATCCCAGGGCAACGAGATTTATTACAAGCTACAATGGCTAATTGGTCTGCCACAAATGTATCAAACCAGGGGACATGAGAAAGTTCTCACTAATGCAGTGCAACATGATGGGGGCCAGACAAGGAAAAATTTGAAGCCTCCACCATTCTATGTTTCATTGGTTGTTGGAAACCACTTGGTACACAACTGCATGATAGATTCAGGAGCAAGTAGTTCAGTGATGCCAAAGCAAATAGCGGATCAACTGGGTTTGAAGTATGAGCCAGTGCTGAAAGGAGTAGTGCAACTAGATGGAATGGCAGTAGGAACAGTTTGGGTCATTAAGGGGTTAAGCCTAACACTACATTCCTATCCTAATGTTACAGTTTTGCAAGATGTGTCTGTGATTGACCTTCCACCAATCTTTGCATTGTGTCTATCAAGAGACTTCACTGCAAAAATCGGTGGATATTTATCTACAGATTGGTCATGCATGATTTTTAGGACAAGGTATGGAGCCAAAGCAACAATCAGGTCAGAACCAATTTCGAATTTCCATATTGAGCCTCATGTACCAAATCCTATCAATGCAAATTGCTCGGCTTTTGATCAGGAGGAGTGTTCAAGTGATCTAGAAATAGGTACTAAGGTCAAGGGAATTCCTGATTTAACTTTGGATGAATGGGCAAACAAGAGTCATGAATTCGACCCATACAAGGAAATTGAAGAATCTAAATTGGGCGTGTATTGTATACACAAAGAAAATTCACCCATTCCTGACATCATTCAGCCTGAACAAAAGGATGAAAACAAAGTTTGGAAATTATTTTTGATTGTTCGAGAAGCAAAAAAGGTGCTGGAGGTGGTGCAATGTTGATTTCACCACAAGACATCAAATATTTTTCAGCTTTTCATTTCCAGTTTTCCTGTTCAAACAACACGGCTGAATACGAAGCATTGATTCATGGAATTCATTGGGCCAGGAAAAGGGGCATAAAGAACTTGCAGGTGTTTGGAGATAGCGAGCTAATCGTCAACCAAGTTAGGGGACAACATGCTACAAAGAATGACTTATTCGAGCAGCTACAATAATAGGGTATGGGACCTCATTGAGGATTTCGAAGCTTTCAACATTGTGTCCATACCCAGGAAGAAAAATGAAGTCGCAGATAGGCTCGCAGCAGTTGGAGCAACGTTTGATGTGGTTGACAACATCAGAAGGGGAAAAACACAGCCACATATCCATGTGATTGTGAGGCCGCCAGATTCCAGATAATAACACAAGTGGCAGTGTTTGAGCAAATCAACAGATCGTCAATTTCTTACAAGAAGAGGCTGAATTCTTAGCTAGGAATCGGGGACGGATTAGAGAAGCAAGATGGGAATCAAGTAGTGCAGTGCGGACAAACAAGCTTCCTAAGGGTTTAGTAACATTGGAGTATATCTTCAACCCCCTAACGAATAGTTCCGTAAGGAAAAGGCTAACATACGAGTCAAGAGAGAAGATTTGAGCCAATTCCGGTTGGGAAGGAAAAACTCTTCAAATTGGTAAAGTGGCCACTGAGCAGGAGAAATCAGATTTCATACACTTTGCCAAGAATTTCTAGATGTCTTCACTTGGAGCTATGAAGACTTAAGAGGATTCGATCCAAATTTGGCACAACATACCATAGAATTGGATCCAGATGCTAAGCCCATCAGGCAGAAGCAGAGACCAGTCAACCCTCACATTGAACCTCTAATGAAGAAAGAGCTAAATAAGCTAATAGAGGAAAGCATTATTTTCCCGATCAAGCACTCAAGCTGGGTTGCAAAATTGGTTCCGGTCAGGAAGAAGAGTGGAGAAATCAGGTTGTGTGTGGATTTCCGAGACCTAAACAGGGCATCTCTCAAAGACCATTACCCACTTCCTTCAATGGAACAAATATTGCAAGTAGTATCCGGTTCAGAGAGATTCTCTCTCCTAGATGGCTACTCAGGGTACAATCAGGTGATGGTGAAAGAAGATGACCAATTCAAGATGGCTTTCACCACCAAATGGGGGACCTATGCCTACAAGAAGATGCCATTTGGGCTATCAAATGTTGGGGCCACTTTCCAAAGGGAAATGGATATGGCATTTAAGGGGTTGATCAATAAAATAGTTTTGATATATCTTGACAACATCACTGTATTCTCAAAAAATGCAGCGGATCACCTCTGTCATTTAAGGCAAGTATTTCAGAGATTTAGAAGATTTGGGGTATCATTGAATCCCAAAAAATGCATATTTTGGCTCACGAGGGAAAACTTCTAGGCCATATTGTTTCAAAGGAAGGGTTGACGATTGACCCAGAAAGAGTTGAAGCAATTCAAGCATTGCCATTGCCAAGTCACAAGAAGGCTCTTCAAATCTTCTTGGGAAGGATCAATTTTGTCCGCAGATTTGTTCCAAATTTTGCTTCTCTTGTGAAGCCAATAACGCTGATGTTAAAGAAGAGTATGGCATTTAAGTTGACATCTCGAAGGCAAGGCAAGTTTTGAGGGAATAAAAGAGGCTATATCTCAAGCTCCGACTCTCGTCAATCCAGACTTCTCCAAGGACTTTGTGCTATATGCCTTTGGTGGTGGGGACATGATTTCTGCAATCCTAGTACAACAAAACAAAGGAGGATTAGAACAACCAGTTGCTTTCTTCAGTCAAGGCTTGAGGAATACGAAACTAGGTACTCTTTCATTGAAAAGCATGTCCTTGTAGTAATCAGGAGCTTAAAGAGATTCAAGCACCTAGTCTCAAACAACAAAATCCAATTATTGGTCTCTCATGCGGGAGTCAGGGACTTCCTTCTAAACAAGGATCTAAATGAGAAACGTGCAGGATGGATAACTCGTGTCATGGAATATGACATTGAGATCAAGGTCACCAAACTAGTACGTGGGAAATGACTATGTGAGCAGCTAGCCTTGAGTCAACAAGTTGAAGCAGGTGATGAAAAAGAGACTGCCTTGGTACTACAAGATGATCAAGAACAAGAAAATGATGATGTGCCTACTCCTTGTTGGACTCAGAATGTGATACACTTCCTACAGACAGGCCTATGCCCCCCAGAAATGAGTAAAGCAAAGAGGAGATACTTCAGATTACAAGCCATTCCATATGTGCTTGTTGATGGTGTTTTGTTTAAGAAAGACATCAATGGAGTTCTATTAAGGTGCATTGGGACAGGTCAAATTGAGAGGGTGTTACGAGATTTTCACGATAGAGATTTTGGAGGACATTTCACCCCACGAGTAACAGCTCTCAAGATAATGAAGGCAGGGTATTATTGGCCGACAGTCTTTAGTGACTGCTATACATGGATAAGAAAGTGCAAGAAATGTGCACTCTTCACAGGCAAAGAAAGACTAGCAGCATTTCCATTGCACCCAATTCTAGTTGACCAACCATTTATGCAATGGGGATTGGACTTCGTTGGGGTCATCAATCCAAACTCAAGCCAAGGCCACAAATGGATTCTCACGGAAATGGACTATTTCACCAAGTGGACCGAAGCAGCAGCGCTCAAGGAAGCAAATGAGTCTAACATACTAGACTTTTATGAAGGAATAGTGACCAGGTTCGGTGTGCCGGCCACTATCATATCAAACAACACATTGGCATTTATAGGTTCCAATATTACAGAATGGGCTGTCAAGAATGGAATCTACTTGAGCAGCTCTTCAAATTATTACCCGCGGGGGTAATGGACGAGCAGAGTCCACGAATAAAAATTTGCTAAGAATCATCGGGAGGACTCGGACGAAAATCAAAGAACATGGCATACCAAGCTAAAATCAGCATTATGGGTGTGTAATAACACCAAAGAGGTCTACGGGTAATTCCCCTTACAAGTTGGTCTATGGAAAAGAGGCGATGTGCCTATATCATTAGAAGCGCCTACATTGGAGTTCATGAAGTAGTTGAAGTTGGCTGAGTTCGAACCAATGGAAGCTAGGTATGCAGAGTTGATGGAATTGGAAGAAATTAGAGAACATGCAATTCAAACAATTGAGAAAGATCAGGCCTTAGTAAAAAGATGGTTTGATAAGAAAGCAAGAGCAAGGACCTTCCAAGAAGGGGATTTAGTTATGAAATGGGATGCAGATCGGGCAAAGCCAAGAAGGAATTCCAAGTTTGATGCCATTTGGAGTGGTCCCTACATGGTCATGGGATGTAAAAGTAGTAATGCCTTCCAATTGTCTACATTGGATGGAGAAGAATTCCCGATTCCGGTTAACGGAATCCATCTTAAACATTACTACTAAAAGGAAAAGGTTTACCCTTGTAAATATTAGCCTAGATTTCAATTCCTCTAAGTGCGTATGCACATTGTCTTGTTGTAGTTAGGTTTCTATTTCCCTAAGTGCTCCAGCACAGGTTTTTTGCTCTCAGGTTGATTTCTATAGTTCAGAATGTTGTTAGAGAAGAAGTTACGGTATCAGGTTCGGGATCAGATATCAGGTTGGTTTCAGGTTATTGCTTATGACTCCATGCCCAATGGATTGCTAAAAGGCCACTGATCTTCTACCTAGCAGGTAGGTGATCCCATTGAGTCACCAAATTGTTGTATATATTTTCCCCAGGTAGATATAGACAAGCAGGAGAATGGAGAAATCAAAGAAGCTCAAATCCTTGACATGCCCAAGGTGCATAGAAGTGGCACACGACAATGGATGTCGACAGGGCAAATGGTGCGCCCAAGGCGCATAGAAGTGGTGCACGACAATGGATGTCGACAGGGAAAACGATGCGCCCTTGGCACACTGCGAAGTGGCGCACGACAATGGATGTCAACAGGGAAAATGGTGTGCCCAAGGCACACAGAAGTGGTGCACGACAATGGATGTCGACAGGGCAAACGGTGTGCCCAAGGCGCACAGAAGTGGCGCACGACAATGGATGTCGACAGGGAAAATGGTGCACCAAGGCGCACAGAAGTGGCACACGACAATGGATGTCAACAGGGAAAATGGTGCACCCAAGGTGCATAGAAGTGGTGCACAAAAATGGATTTCAACACACACATGGATGCGCCAAGGCGCACCTTCAGGAGGCGCAACATTTTGAGCACTGACAGGAAGCAGACCCTGGCGCAGATATTCAGATGGCCATAACTTTTGACTGGGAGCTCGGATTCATGCAAGGTTGGAATTTTTGGAAAGCTTACGAGGTCCTCTGTCCAACTACGACTAGATATCTTTAATTGGGTGAGAACAAATTCTTAAAAATGCAAAATATAGTTCGCCACTTTTGGGTTCACTGGGGTTCTCACCTACCATCATTATGAGATGAGTTAAGTGCATTCTGGAGGTGGTTGGGGTAGATTTTGAATTCCTCTCTCTTTTCTCTCTCATTATTCCTATAAATTGTAAGGAGGGGCTTCTTTCTAAAGGTTGGACATTTCTATTTTGCCCCTCCCTTCTTCTCTTTGGCAGGTGAACTTGTGGAGTTAAAACCTCCCATTTGAAACTGTAATGCAACCTTGCCTCTTGGCATTTTGCAGTGTGTTGTATCAATCTTTGGAGCAAATTAATGCATGTCTGTGGATGATTCTCAACCCTCTCTGTATTCATTTGCATCCCCCGATCTTTCACTGTGAATCTGGCTATCTGTGTATGATCTTGCATTGCATTTTAATGGTCTATGTTTATTGGCAAGACAGGTGTTCTTCATTCCTCGGTGCATCACCTTTGTAGTTTAGGTTTTATTTTATGCATTTTCTTACCCTGTCTCCTTGACAAGTTAGATTAGGTGTTTTGTAAACCCTCTGCATTTTCTATGTGTGCATCTGAATAGAGGAATAGGAGCCGGCCTTCATCCGAAGAGATTTTCTGTTTTCGCAATGTCCCACACTTGGGAAAAGCTCCATGTTATGCAATCATACTGAGAGTCTCAACCCATCGTGTTGCAAAGTCCTAGGGGTGCTGCGATTTGACATCAATAGTTCACAGGCCCAAAACTCACTTTATGCCCTTTGGCACCAAAAATACAAAAATGCAAAATTTTCCCTACTGACCCGCAATTCACTTTTTGGTGTAAAAAACATTTTGGGCCCGACGGTCTGATTTTTTAGGCAAAAGGTCACTCAAATGCTCGTCACTGCATGCAATTAAGGCTTGACACGTGGCTCTTTGGGCATCGGCGGAGGTGTGGCTCATTTTTTCACTTTACACCTTCTTGGGGAAAAATTTTAAATTACCTCCGATGACCCACCATCCTTCTTTGACTTTTCAACATGGCCACGTGTCCCTTTGCGGGCCTTAGGCATTTTTCTTCATTTTGGCCTTAAGATCCTCCGTGGGCTTGTGGGCCCAAAATTCACTTTATTCCCTATTTGCAAAAAAACAAAAAAAAATGAAAACTCCCTACTGACCGGTTGGCCTGATTTTTTACTTGGGCAAATTTCCCTCTTTGGGCCCGCCGGCCCGCATTTTCCATTTGGGTGAAAAGTCTCTCCCTGGCCCATCATCACCCGTAACTCGCAAAATATGAGGAGTTAGAAAGACTTCTTTATATCTTTGGAAAGGGGAAGAAATTTCCCACCTAAAGAAGATGTTTTTAGGAGACCTTAAGTGCTTAAAAATATGAAAAAAATGGATTGAATCACTAAAAGAGGAAAAATAGGTGCAGCGATTAACCAAAAAGCATGAGCTTATTTTGGATAACAATTTGGTGACTCGTGGGGACATCTGCCTGCTAGATGAGATGATCAACTTCCTTTTGAAGCATCCATTGGGCATGGAGTCATAATTGATAGCCTAATATGATCTGAACTTTGAAATCCAGTCCCTAAACCACTTGGACATTGTTAGAACCAGAGTTGACCCTAAATATTTTAGAAATGGGCCCTTCAAGACTCGATTTTAGTTGATATGTATTTTTTCCATTTTAAAATTAACAATCTGTCAAGGAGACCATGGGCCTCCCTGATGCAAATGTTGAAGGGCCTGGTGCATTCAACTGGAGGCACATTGAACTGTATAATGATCGAAACCTAGAGCAACAAAAAACCAGTGCCATAACACTTAGGTAAATAAAACCTATGCTACAACAAAACAATTTGCATACGCACTTAGGGAAATTTAAAACCTAGGCTAATATTTTACAAGGGTGAAGAATTTTTCCTTTTAGTAGCAGTGTTTGAGGTAGATTCCATTGACTAGGATCTACAATTCTTTGTCATCCAACTTAGCCAGCCGAAAGGCATTGCTACTTGTGCATCTTGTGATCATGTAAGGGCCACTCCAAATGGCATCAAATTTGGAATGTTATCCTAGTTTTTCCTTAGAACTAAGTCCCCCTCTTGAAAGTTCCTTGTTCTTGCTTTCTTGTCAAAGGTCTTCGTGATCGATGCTTGATCTTTCTGCATGACCTACATTGCATGCTCTCTTGCCTTTCCTACTTCCATCATCTCAGCATACCTGATTGTCATAGGTTCAAACTCAGCTAGCTCTAACTATTTCATGAGCTCTAAAGTGGGAAACTCCAATGATATGGACAATAATACCTCTTTTTAATATACAAGCTTGTATGGGGAGCTTCCTGTGGACCTTTTGGATGTGATCCTATCAGCCTATAGAGCTGATTTGAGCTTTGTATGCCAAGTTCTCTTATTTTCATCAAGAGTCCTTTTGATAATCCTTAATAGGTTCTTATTTGTGGAATCTGCTTGGCCATTACCCTGAGGGTAATAATTTAATGAAGTGTTGAGGTACACACCATTCTTGACTACCCATTTAGTGATCCTTGTACCAAGGAATGCCAATGCATTATTTGATATAATAGTGGTAGGGACTCCAAACTTGGTGGCTATTCCTTCATAGAAATCCAAGATGTTGGATTCATTTTCTTCTTTAAGTGCCACTGCTTTAGTCCACTTGGTGAAATAGTCTATGGTTGTAAGTATCCACTTGTGGCCTTGGCTTGAATTTGGGTTAATCACCCCAATGAAGTCTAGTCCCCATTGCATGAATGGCTGATCCATTGAAATGGGATGAAGGGGCAGGGCTGCTAGCTTCTCCTTTCCTATGAAGAATGCACACTTTTTACACTTCTTGACCCATGAGTAGTAGTCCCTAAACATTGTAGGCCAATAATAACCAGCTTTCATGATCTTGAGATTTATTACGCAAGGGGAAAAGTGACCTCTCACTTCTCCATCAAGGAACTCCTACAATACTCTTTCAATCTATCCCGACCCAATGCACCTCAATAGGACACTATTGATATCCCTTTTAAACAAGACACCACTAGAAAACATATATGGAATGGCTTGTAGTCTGAATTATCTTCTCTTTACTTTGTTCCATTCTAGGGGGAACTAACCTATTTGGAGGTAATGCACCAAGGCTTGGGTCCAACATGTAGTAGGTGCATCATTAGCTGGTTTCTCTTGATCATTTTGTAGAAATAGGACAGCCTCTTTTCCACCCTCTGACTTAGCATGTTTCTTAGAGGTGAGCTATTCACATAGACCCTTGCCTCAAACCAATTTGGTCACCTTGATCTCAATGTCATATTCCATTACCCGGGTGATCCAACCTACTCTCTTCTCATTCAAGTCCTTATTTAGGAAAAATCCTTAACACCAGCATGAGATACTAACATTTGAATCTTATTGTTTGAGACTAAGTGTTTGAATTTATTCAAGATTCTAATAACAGAAAGGAAATATTTTTAAATGAAAGAGTATTTTACCTCGTAGTCCTCCAAGCTCTGGCTAAAGAAGGCTATGGGTTATTCTAAACCTTCATTGTTGGGCTAGACCAAGATGGCTAAGATGGTGTCTGACCCTCCGAAAGCATATAGCATGAATTATTTTGAGAAGTTTGGGTTAATAAGAGTTGGATCCTATGATATTGTGAGCTTGATGGCCTCAAAACTCTCTTTTCCTTCTGTTGTCCATTTAAATGCAAGACTCTTCTTTAACATCATTGTTAAAGGCTTCACAAGAGTGGAAAAATCAGGTACAAACATACGAACAAAGTTTATCCTCCCCAAGAAGCTTTGGAGAGAATTTTTGTGTTGTGGCAATGGAAGTGTCCAGATGGCTTCAACTCTTTCAAGATCAATTGTCAACCCTTCTCTTGAGACAATGTGTCCCAACAATTTTCCCTCATGGGCCAAGAACACACACTTCTTTGGGTTTAGTGATACTCCAAACCTTCTACACCTTTGAAATACTTATCAAAGGTGGAAGACATGATCTCGCTGCATTCTTTGAAAAGATAGTGATGTCATCTAGATAATATTGTTGATTAAGCCTTTGAATGCCATGTCCATAACTCGCTAAAATGTTGCTCTAGCATTCGATATTCCAAATGGCATTTTTTAGAAGCATATGTTCCCCATTTGGTGGTGAAAGTTATCTTGAATTGATCTTCCTCTTTCACCATTATCTGGTTATAACCTGAGTATCCATCTAGCAATGAAAACCTCTCAGAACCAGCTACAACCTGTAAGATTTGTTCCATTGATGGAAGTGGATAGTGGTCCTTGAGTGATGCTCTGTTCAGATCATGAAAGTCCACACATAGTCTAATTTCTCCATTTTTCTTCCTCACAGGCACCAAGTTTGCAACCCAACTCGAATGCTTGATAGGAAAGATGATATTAGCCTCAATTAGCTTGTTCAATTCTTTTCTCATGAGAGGCTCTATGTGAGGGTTTATTGGCCTTTGCTTCTATCTGAAAGGCTTAGCTCCTGGATCTAGCTCGATAGTGTGTTGTGTCAACTTTGGGTTGAAACCTCTTAAATCTTTATAAGTCTAGGCAAAGACATCTGGGAATTCTTGACAAAGTTGAATAAACTCAGATTTTTCTTGTTGAGTGCTTACCTTGCCAATCTGTAATGTTTTTCCTTCTTCTATGGAAATGGGCTCTGAATCTTCACCCTTTACCTGAATATTCACCTTCTCCTTTTGGAATTGGTCATTTGGGTTGAAGATTGATTCCAAAGTGATAAGACCCTTTAGTAGTTTGTTGGTCCTCAGCTACACCACTTGATCACCATATTGCTGCTCCAATCTGTCTTGGTTCCTGGAGGAGAACTCGACTTCTTCTTGTAGAAATTTGATAATTTTTGATCATTTTCAAAGACTTTCTAACTTTTGTTATTATTGTGGGACAACTGGCCTCACAACCAACTTGATATGGGGCTAAGATTTATTACTCTTGATATTATCCATAATGTCAAAGGCTGCCCCAATTACTACCAATCTATATGCTTCTTCATGTTTCTTCCTTAGGATGGAATTGATGTTGAATACTTCAAAATCTTCAATGAGGTCCCATACCCAGTTCTTGTAGCTCTTTAGCAATTTTTCTTGGCAACATTTTTTCCCTAGACTGATTAGAAACTAGCTCCTTTGTCATCGAACACTTACAAGTTTCTTATACCCCTTTTCCTTTCCCAATGCAGTCCATGGACCAAAGCCTCATACTCTGTTGTATTGTTTGAACAAGAAAATTGGAAATGGAAAGCTGAGTAGTATTTCATACCTTTAGGTGAAACAAGCATAGCCCCTCCTCCGGCTCCTTGTCTACTCCTTGAGCCATCAAAGAACAACTGCCATACTTCATTATCATCTTTTTGTTCTGGCTTAATGATGTTAGGAAGAGGGTGATTCTCCTCATGCAAATAGTAGACTCCTAGCTTAGATTCCTCCATCTCTTTATAGGGGTCAAAAGCATGCCTCTTTTTCCCACTCGTCGAGGGTCAAGTCTAGGATACACCCCACCTTGGTATCTATCTCACAAGTGCTTGGGAGGTCCTCCTAATCAAAGGTTGAACAATTGGCATTGATTGGGTTGGGTACATAAGACTCAATATGGTAATTTATAATGGGCTCAGATCTGATTGTGGCCTTAGCTCCATACCTTGTTCTAAAAGCATGTGTGACCAATCAAGCAGACAAATAGCCTCCAATTTTGGTAGTGAAGTCCTCAATAAACACAATGTGAAATGTGGTGGTAAGTATATGACTAATATGTTATGTAACATAGTCACATTTGGGGGCATGCAATGTGAGGCTCAAATCTTTGATGACTCCAATAGTTATCACTATTGTCCCATCCAATTACACTACCCCCTGGAGATGACTTCGTATTGGAGTCCCAGCTGATCAACTATTTGCTTTGGCATTACAGAGCTACTTTCTCCTAAATCAATAATGTAATTATGTACCAATTTTTCCCCAATGATCAATGAAACATAGAATAGAGGGGGCTTCTGATTCTTACCTTGTTGTCCTCCATGATTTCCCCCAGTCTGAGTTGCATTGGTAAACACCTTCTCTTGTTGGTCGTAGGGGCCGATTTGAACTTGACCAATTAGCCATAGCAGTCTAAAACAGATCTCTTTGTCCTAGGATGGCTAGTAACTCCCACATTAAAATTTTCACATTTTTCTTCTTCATTTGTTCAATGACGTCAAATGAGCAATCCTTTTGTGCCCCTTTCCTTGTATATTTTTCTCTTGCACATGGTTCGTTACAACTAGTGTCTGAGTGGGTTTGGAAGGTGGCTTGGACTGGCTCTACATATTGGGAGTTACATTTTGAGTGCCAATACCTTGTGGAGTAATAGAGGGTTGAGGATTACCTATGTTTGGTGATTGTCCCTCTCCAATATTCCTTTTCTTGGACCATGTATTGGTAGCTACACTTTGAGAAGGTGTTTGATTCATCCCATAGAAATCTTCAGCCTGCCAATTGACAAGCATAGTTTCACTTGGAGATGCTTCTTTTTGAACTTTGCTACTAATTTTCTTCTTGGTTGGACTCTTGTGACACACCAATGGTCTATACCATCAAGGCCTAGTTTAGTGCACCATTAAAACACATTGATTGGTTATGTGGTTGATTGCATGGGAAACACTAATCATATTCTTGTGCCATATTGTTTTGTGTTGGAACCAAGGCCCTTGATGTTGAAGTTGTGTTTGGATCATATGACCAGGAAAGGCCTAGTAGTTTGAGGTTGTCCTTGGTTTTGGTTCTGATTTGTAGCCTGAGCTGGTGGCCTATTTTACTGATATGGGGGTCTAGCCTGATACTGAGCTTGAGGCTGATATGGCCTAGAACTTTGAGCCTATTACCTTTTGATAGTCACTAGCTCATTCCCTAGGTTCTGCAGCTTGTTTCATAACTTCTTGAAGCTCTTTTGAGGTGCTAGAGGATGAGGTAGAGGCTTCAGTTGAACTCGATTCCTAGGAGTAGGTATAGGAGCTAATGTGGGTGTCTAACTAGTACTTAGATCTCCTAGTTCTAGGTATAGAGGCATGGGTGGCCTAGGAGCAAGTTTTCCATCTGAATTAAACAATTTTTAGCTCTTATGGAAATGTTATAGGCTACAGGTAAGGTGGTGCCTCCCATGGATTGAATCATTAAAGAAATATCAGAATTTAGAGCTCTAAGAAAGTATAAGAAAGAACCTTCATCTGTGGGCCTTACAGCCAATGGAATCCTATCCCATGTCCTTTGAAATCTGAGGTTGAAATCTGTCAACTACTCATTAGGATCCCTCTTGATTGTTGTCAGTTGCTCCAATAGGGATAGATTATCTCCCTTCTCTCCAAATTGATCATGAAGAGCTCGCATGATGGTCCCAAGTTTGAATAGAGCCTGTTGTTAGACTCTTGAACCATTATGAAGATTTACCCTTGAGTGAAGAGGCTAGTAACTTGACTGCAATGTCCATCTTAGTGATCTCATGAATTGCATAGACATTTGCAATGTCTTGAATGTGGTCACTAGGAGAAGTTTGGTTCTCTCCAGTGAAATATGGGATGCTCTTTAATGTTGCCAAGTGGGACTAGATTTTGTGCATTATGGGCAAGTGGGTTACTGCCAGTGAAATTGACATAAGGATTTGGTTTTGCCATCTGGTTGATCTAAGAATATTTTTGATTAAATGAACAACCTACTAGAAGGAGGTGTTGACAAGATTTTGTTTGGTGGAGACAAGCACCTTTGGGCTCTTCTCCCTCTTCCCCTTCTATCTGGGGACAAGTGTAGATAGACAAATAGTCCTTCCTATCTAGTTCTTGACCTTTTTATATTATTCTCATGAACTTGACAAGCTTGGAATATTGAAACCAGTAGATTTTGATTCTTTTGGAGTCACCAGATGTGCAATTTCAAAGCTTCTTAAAATCTAAAATTACAGCAAGTGCACATCAATCTTGTTGCAATAAAGATGGAGATTTCTTATCCCACCGAGCATGCCAAAAATTTTAGTGTAGAATCACAGCACCCCTGAATGTCTCGCAACAAGATGGGTTAAGACTCTTTATGTGATTGTACAACATGGAGCATCTCTCAAAGTGTGGGACTTTGTGAGTTGAAAGAGTTCTCTAGATTAAGGTCAATTCCTATTCCTCTGTTTAGATGCATGCAAATAAAATCTTGCAGAGGATCTACTCTAAGCCTACTCTATCTTACCAAGGAGATAGGGTTGAGAAGATGTAAGAAAATAAACCTAAGCTAATGAGGTGATGCACCAAAGGAATGTTAGACACTCATTTTGTAAATTAACACAGAGACCAATAGAAATACAATATACACACCATGCACAGGTAACCAAAACTATAATAAGAGATTAGAAAGACAACAATGAACACATGAGAGGGTTGAGAATCATCAAAATATATATATATTATTTCTCAGGAATCAATATAGTACATTTCAGTGGCCAAGAGGTGGAAAACTTGCATTACAACCCATATGGGAGGATTGGAAAGCTCCACAAATTCTCTTGTAAACAAGGGAAGAAGGGAGGGCGCAAAATAGAAATGTCTAACCCTTTACAATGAGCCCCGCCCCTTCTTTTATAAATTCAGCATAGAGAGAAAAAGGAGAGAGATGTGGGAAAACTAATTTGAAGATCAACTACTGGCCATCAATGCCTCTGCAAATCCACCCCAAATTTTTCATGTCCGCCGCTTTGTTTCTTCTCGACGTGTTGAAGAAGGAAAGAACAATGGATCAAATCAAATATGATCTAGTTGTTGGAGCAATCGGATCATGTATTAATGGCACAAATATTTTTCCCCATTTTTCACCCACCAAACCTCTTTGAAATTAAAGTTTCAGGTTTCCATGGCATAGGTGAGGTTGAGACCTTTCCAACGGTGCCAAATTTGTTGAATTTCAGGCACTGGGTCGAAAGATATGTCCATTTGAATGTTTGAGTCGAGTCCATAAAAATGGTGAAAACCAGTGAGCAGAATGGGTTCGTGGGCCTGAAACTCACTTTGTGCCCTTTGGCACCAAAAATGTAAAAATGCAAAATTTTCCCCACAACCCGCAATTCACTTTTTGGTAAAAATTATTTTTGGGCCCGACAATTCTTATACGGTGAGGCTTGGCACATGGCTCTTTAGGCATGACGGAGGAGTGGCTCATTTTTCACTTTACACCTTGGGGAAAAAATTTCAAATTTCCCCGACAACCCACCATCCCGCTTTGGCTTTTCAACATGACCACATGTCCCTTTGTGGACCTTAGACATTTTTCTTCATTTTGGCCATAAAATCCTCTATGGGCTTGCGGGCTCGAAATTCACTTTGTGCCCTATTTGTAAAAAACAAAAAAGTTCCAAAACTCCCTACAAACCCACTGGCCTACTTTTTACTTGGGAAAATTTACCTCTTCGGACCCGTCAGCCTGCATTTTCCATTTGGGTGAAAAGCCTCTCCCAGGCTCGTTGGCCCGTAACTTACAAAATATGAGGAGTTAGAAAGACTTCTTTATATCTTTAGAAAGGGGAAGAAATTTCCCACCTGATGAAGATGTTTTCAAGAGACCTTAAGTGATTATAAAATCTAAAAATTGGATTGAAGCACTAAAAGAGGAAAAATAGGTGCAGTTAACCAAAAATAAGCATGAGCTTATTTTGGATAACAAGGTGAGTTCATGGAGGATGTCTAACTTCTCCCATAAAAATGGTTGTTGGATGATAAAAATGTCATAAATGTCAGTGATTGGATGAGAGCTACCTAGTATAGTCATCTACAGAGAATACATGCATCGACAATTTTACTATACTAGAACAAATTGGATAAAATGCTAATTATGACAATAATTGATAAAATATTGAAATTTGACAAAGACCTAAGATGATCCAAGGGGTCACGGGTGATAAAAAATATCATTAGAGAATAGATAGATTGTTAGTGATCCCTGTGCAAATTTTATATTCTAATAACAAATATTTGATAGAAATAAAGAATAAAAATAGATTGTTTAGGTTTTTATTATGTGCGTAAAAAGAATGAAAATAATTTAAATGACAATGTACTAACTTTGGACATAAGAATGAAATTTGAAGACCTGCATGTGATAGTGAGAGGTCTACAAATATCTAATAGATTGACAAGAGTTTTTAGGACTTACGGAGATTGATGATGATTTCCCTTTGTTATCCATCGCAACAAGGATTCACTCCAACCTTTCGGACCCTAAAATAGGAGCTCTAAACTTCTATTTATAATCATTATCGATTGATTAGGATCACCGGTGATCTATAATTTTGGGGGAAGTAGCTTGGAAGTTGTTTTAACCACCTCTAAGTTGGTATTACATGGGTGGGGATGCCATGTGGAGAGGTTAAGGATTTTAATAGGTTATGGGAAGGGATAAAAATGGATTTATATGGGTGGTGGATGGTTAGGGAGGTTAAAGGGATGTTAGATAAATATTTACAAGGGTTAAAAGCATGATTTTATGGGATGAGGATAATGATTTAGGCTATGATTAGAATAATAGGTTTAGTGATTTAATTGTGTGTATGGGGTGTGGGCATGGTTGGATTGATAAAATTTCTAAGTAAAAAGAATCATGCGGTGCGATGGGGCACAAAAATTTGTCACATGTGCACATGTAAAGGTCAGTAAAGTGGTACATGTGAGGTTTATGCCTAGGAAGAGAGAACTCGAGACTTAGTAGATTTTATAGTTACATGCTAAAAATAGAAAAAGCAAGTTGGAGTACAGCTCAAGCAAAGGATAAAAGCAGGATGACTTAGTGACCAAGAAAGGGCTATTTTTGGATAAATAACATATGAAGGGTCATGGATGATAACAAAACTCTAGATTTGATGATAAAATTTAGCAACAACAATTTGAGATTAGCACATGAAAATAGGAAAAATCCAGAGACAAATAAAATATCAAAAATAATTGATAGATTAAAACTTGAGCAATTACATGATGAGAGAGCTTACAATATATAGGAGAATGAAATCCTTAAAACAAGGATTCAACTCTAATCTTTAATCCCATAATATCCTCACATATCTCTCCTATAATCACTCCCAAACCCAACAATATCTCACACAACTCCCAAATAGCTATGTGAGTTGTTTATTCAACAAACTCACAACTAATACATATTATCCTATATTATTAATAATGAGTTGATTAATAACTCATATTAATAATATTACAAACTTTATTTTTCTCACACAAATATGATATTAATATAACAATATTAATATCATACTAACACACTAACTTACTAATGTAATATATGAATATTACATTTAACTATTACAAACAATAATGTGAGCACTAATTTCCTAACATTCACCCCCTTAGTGTGAACATGGGTGAGTTCTTTCTAGTACCTGCTCATGTTCTACAATACGATGGTTTTCAAAGAGTACCATCAACTCCAACAAGTTTTCTAGTGGAACCATTAACCACTCTGTATGTGATTTTCTAAGAGATTCACAAACTCTCAAATTGGTTTTCTAGTGGACCACCAACCACTTTCATAGCAGCATACATGTTTCCCCACTCCCATTTTTACATTCAAGGGAAAATATAAGAAATATCACTCATACAGGAGCTCACTTATTACAAGAGTGAACAGGAATAAATCATTTGTTCTTATTACAATACACAATCAAAATTAAACACACAAAAAAACAATGCCACAAATTCATTGTGTGGCCCCTTCGCTTGTGGCTAGCGAGAGGTCACTGATTAACCTCCTTCCTCTGTTTCCTCCAGCCTCCATGGTGATGCTACTTAGTTAGAAAATGTAGCTTTTAGGCTCATTACACAATTTTTCTGAGTGTTGGATTCAACCGATAATGCACCCCCGACTATGGACATCATGTACAAGTGAAAATGTGTCTAATTAAAAAATTACATAAATGTATTACGCACCACTTTTCCTTTTTTAGATCCCTATTTTTATTTCCACTTTTCTCTTAAACTAGAAACTAGGTTTTTGTAAAAAATTCTAGATATTAACTAAACAAACCCAATAAATTTCATAATATTTTGAATCTAGGTTTTTAGATACATTCAATCTATCAAACATTTGTTTTAAAAACAAAAAAAAAATTCACTCAACTTACACTGAATTTTATGCATAGATACAAGACAAATCTAAAGCTAATGTAAACTGCAATATTGTGCGTCTTGTTCTTATCTTTCCAAAAAAAAATGAGACATCAATCGGATGTCATATGAGTAAACTGTATTCTTTTTACTGTGATGTGTCTGCTGGAAATTTTCTTACGGGATTCCTTCAACCATCTTCTTCTTCTTCTTCTTCTTCTACACTTGCAGAAGGAAACCTACTCTGATACCAGATGATAACAAAACTCCATATTTGATGATAAAATTTAGCAACAACAATTTGAGATTAGCACATGAAAATAGGAAAAATCTAGAGACAAATAAAATATCAAAAATAATTGATAGATTAAAACTTGAGCAATTACATGATGAGAGAGCTTACAATATATAGGAGAATGAACTCCTTAAAACAAGGATTCAACTCCAATATTTAATCCCATAATATCCTCACATATCTCTCCTATAATCACTCCCAAACCCAACAATCTCTCACACAACTCCCAAATAGCTATGTTAGTTTTTTATTCAACAAAATCACAACTAATACATATTATCCTATATTATTAATAATGAATTGATTCTTATTATTATCCTATATTATTATCCCGAGGAAGAGGAGCACATTCTTGCTGCTTGGAACATTGGCACTGATAGCATTAAGCATAAGGATAACAACAACATTGATAGATCTTCTGTACATTGGATTCAGCCACCCACTACATGGTACAAACTAAACTTTGATGGAGCTTCAAAAGGTAATCTTGGGGATTCAGGAGGTGGTGGGGTGATCAGAGATCACAGAGGCTACTTTGTTGCCACTTTTTCTGGTAAGATGGGTAAGCAAACAAATCATTACTCGGAAGCTTTAGCAGCGCTCTGGGGAATAAGGTTGGCTAGAGATTGTAATATTTCTAATATTATAATTGAGGGGGATTCGTTGAACATTATTAATTTGTTAAATCAAAATCAACCCCCAAGCTGGTCTATTAGGGATTTCATTAATGAAGCTATTGAAATTTGTAATTGTTTTGATAATTGTACGATTATCCACACCTATCATGAAGGCAATAGAGTGGTTGATAGTTTAGCAAATATTGGTGTCAACAACACAATGCAAACATGGTTAAGTGGCGACCCTCTTCCAACCAAAGTACTAGATGACATCACTAAAGATATACATGATTTTGAACACAATCATTAATAGATACAAAGTAGGTGCCAAGGATGTGATTATTAATTTCAATGGTAAGTTTAATGATTTTTTTAAATTTCGCACACTTCAGAGGTCCCCAAAAGTAGAGACGATATAGAGTCGAATGGAATTAAAAATTTTACCATTGTGCAGAGCAGGAACAATACCAGAAAAATGGGGGCTCCATGTAAGACCAAACCCATTCACGATCCAACCTGGAAAAATGACACAATTCTTTGGCATTATCTACAAATGGGGGGTATTTCAAATCTCATTGAAAAGATGCAGGGTTTTGACTAGGACATCTCGGTGAAATTCACAAATGGTTGGAGAAAATGTACTAGAGTATGGAGAAGTTAGGGTTGAGATCTCTGAGGAACTCATCACCCAGGTCACGGGGCTGAACCTGGATGGAGCCAAGTTCTTCAACAAAAGATTCGACCATGAGGTTGAGGCTAAAAATTTTCTCGAGGAAGGGGAGCACCTTGAGTTTGTTGCATTGGAATAAAAGTGGCCTCTATCCCTGAGCCCTTTGTTGAGATAGCGCGAATGATGGTTAGGTACGTCACACTTGAGGGAAGATATGGCACCATTCCTCTGAAGCATTTAATATTTCTCAATCATTTCCATAGGAATCTAACCATCAATTTCCCGCATTATCTATTGAATTCCTTGGAGAGGTCTGTTTTAGAAGTCTAGAATCATACCCGGTGTACCCCTACACCAAGGTCTGATTCTACTCATCCATCACCACTGCATCTCTTGCTCTCACCCTCTACCTACTCTCCCTATTATTATCCATGTCCCTTCCAAAGTAAAGGTCTAGACTCTACTACCTCTAGCGAGAAAGATGAAAGGTAAAAAGGATAAGGTTTCCCTGCCTTCTTCACAAAGGATTTTGCGTGCACCCACGGGGACATTGAAACTTCACGAGAACTTATTGCATATCAGTAAACATGTTGAAGAATGTAGAGATGTGGATCTTCTTACCAGGGTTGGAAATCTTTAAGAGGAGATTAAAGACCTCAAAAATGCTCCTAAAATTTTGGAAAAAACAAAAGGAAAGAGGAAGTTACAAAATTCTGAGGACAATGATACTACTGCTGAGATTTTTAAGAAGCTCCTTTCACTTGATGCCTAGGTTAGGCAATGCCAAGGGCCATCATGACTGCATCATCTCTGCACTGAAATATTTTTATAATTTTATGGAGCAGCACGTGAGAAGTGTTTGCAGCCTTAGTGGCATTCTTGATGACATCTAGGATTCTAATGAGACTCGTGACCTTGCCCTTGCTCAGGCGGACATGAATGATCCTTCACATGCCATGGCCATTGTGTTATTCACCTCTCTTTAGAAAATTAAGGTCAAGATTGACAGGCGGTCAAAATAGTGCAAAGGCCTGTGTGTGTCATTTAGTTCTTTGTGAAGTTGTTGTTTTTCAGAAGTTTTGTTGTTGTTTTCTTGCTGGGATGCCCTATTTTGGATCCCTCTTTGAAGTATTTTGGTCCTTTTGTTCTTCTTCGGATCTCAGTTTGGATAGATCTTTTTGTACTCACTTTACTGATATATCTAGCTTTTGAGCCTACATGTTTAAGGCATTTAGCCTTTCTTAGTTGGGTTTTCTCCTTATGGTATCTGGCTACTTGAGCCTTTTTGTACTCAGTGGCAGTTCTTACAAAACTATTTATCCCTAATAAAAAAATAATGAATTGATTAATAACTCGTATTAATAATATTACAAACTTTTATTTTTCTCACACAAATATGATATGAATATAACAATATTAATATCATACTAACACACTAGCTTACTAATGTAATATATGAGTATTACATTTAACTATTACAAACAATAATGTGAGGACTAATTTCCTAACAATGGATGGATCAAGCTATTAATAGGGATGAAAGAAAGTATTATTTATGTGAATATCTATTATTAGTAGTTTGTACAGCATGTATGTAATGTACACGTTTCTATTTTGAGCATGCGCGTCTATTTTGAGAGTGCATATGCGGTGAAGGGAAATTCCCACCCCTATATATATATATATATATATATATATATAGGGGTGGGAATTTCCATTCACTCGCATAATATATATATATATATATTTGTTTTAATACCATGTCCTATTATTAATGACTAAGTACTAAAAGTATTTACAAGGTTATGGATTAGGTTTGATGTTTGTGCATGTTTTAGCACCTAGTTATGGTGATGTATTCAGTTCGTATGTAGAACTTTATTATAATGGATTATGGAGGATTGATTATGGTCATTGATGTGTTTGAATATGGTGATTACATCGTGCACTTGCTATTAATTGTTATCTAATATGTGTGTTTCCTTATTATGTGTGTTTCTAATTGAATGTATGTAATGGCTAGTATGATTGAATGAGTACTTGGTTTTATATCATCATGCATTTGTATGTTAACATCTTATCAAGCATCACAAAAGAGGGACCTGGTAGCTTTGCACATCACGGGTGAGTGTTCAGATCTATCTGAATGAAGTTCCAGCACACTTAGGAATTGAGTGGAAGTAAAGGACTACATTTTGGTTTTGTTGTTAGGGCCTCTTTTCAATTTTTTTATTAGGATGTTACTTACAGATGACATATCGATTGACTCTAGAGAGAATTGAAATTTGGGTAGAAGATGGTCAAGATCAATTTGTGCAAATTTATAACATTGTACCGATTTTAATGCACGTTAGTGTGTGGAAGATAATATTTATCATGAGCTCTATGAAATGTTCTTCAACTTCTTTCCAGTAGAATTGTATGAGTGGCTAGCAACATATGGGTTAGGGAAGTGTTGGGGTAATAAGTAAATAATTTGGATGCGTAAAGATTACCAAACTCTTTTTGATGTAGATGTGGAGTGGACTAGAGCTATAGATCGTTGGTGGGCTGGAGTGTTGTGTAATTATACATTAGAGTATGTTATTTCTACATATTTATGTCCTTAGGAGGCTGATTTCAAATTCTTGCACAAGCCCATAGGATCTTACTTGTGTTTTATACCATTATCAATCAATATTTTGATAATAAAATTGGATTTAGAATGCCTTCCTATGGCTAACTAAACCCCACCATGTGCGGTGGTCGGGAGTAGGTGTGGAGAAAGATGGTAGACTGGTGGAAAAATACGGGGAGAGGAAAGATGGCTCAAGTTTAATGAAGCGTAAGAGAAGGAAATGGAATAAAATGAGATTGAGGAATCAATGGTGTTAAGGAGAGAGATGGATAATGAAGTATTTTAAGCTCTCAGAAGACGAGGAGCAATAGCATCTGGCTCTCCCGACATTGGGTAAGTGCAATAGAGAATCCCCTTCAGCTTTAGATGAGAGTGCATTAGAGGAAAGTATAAGGACTTTGGGACCCATTTGATCCCACCTATCCACCTATCCCTTACGCTTAGTGTTCTAAATCTATAAGTAGTCATTGTCAAGTAGGATAGTGCACGTAAACAAGCAGAGACAAGTAGATATCATTTTGTTTTAAATTCAAGAGATAAATTTAATAACGCACCCATGGCATCAAAATTAGTGTCATTCTTTGGAATTTTGATTGTAGGGTTGTTTTTAGGCGTGTCATCGAGGATAGAATGTTAGCACACGTAACATTAAGAGAACTTGTGTGGGTGCTACAACCACGTAGACTATGGGTGTCCAATTTAGTACTACAACTAGAACATAAGGGAGTACATCAAGGTCAGTGTGTCCCACCATAGGGGCACTGGAGGATCAAGAGGATCGGTGGATCGGGTAGGTCGGGAAGAGGAAATACTAGTGGAGGTTCGGTTCTAGATCCGGTGGGCAAGGAGGATGCACAATCAAGTAAGTGAAACTACAAGTGTTTTTTTTTTTATAATCTGGGCACATAACACATATGAAATGTTCAGATGTGAAGTTAAAGGAAAAGTTACAAGGATGATCAGGTCATGTATGGTGAGGCACTTGGGCTTAGCTCAGTTCTAAGATATACTTGGTAAGGGGAATCGACACATTCTTGCACACTATGGAGACTTAGTGGTCAAATGAAGGGGATAAAAGAAACATGATAGTCTATACCTTGTGTAGGATAGTAGTGCACTAGTGGTTAACACATAGAGACAACCTCTTGGAGTGGAAAGAACTGAGAATCACCTTTTCCACCAATTTTACTCATACCAATGTACCTACACACATTTGTGAATTTCATGGTAAGGATTGACTTCACATCATGTCTATACCGTGAGAGATTATGGGTACAAGGTCAATAGGATTTACCACCATCTTTATGGGTGTATAAGTTCTACTCCGGTTTGCGTGGATGTGCACACACTTGGTATTTCCATCTTTGAGCTAAAAGGAGAGTATAAATTGGTAAGAGATGACTACAGGTATGATTTAAACTTTTTATTATTTTCTACTAAGCCTCCAATCCATGAAGCTTTGCAGATAATGAAGTGCATCACATTAGGGGATAGCATGAAGGCAGAAGAGCTCATGTTAAAGTATTTTAGATAATTTGATCTTGAGGCACACCTTGATCTTAAGGATATAGAAGAAATACAAATGGTTCGCACCTAGAAGGAGAAAGAGAAAGGAAAGATGGTATACATGATTAATGATGAGTAATTTGACAATTTGGATGTTAGCCACATTAAAGGTGTGCGCAAGGTAATGGATTCTACGAATAAAAATCCACACACATACCATGCTCTCATGAATACAAATAAGGCTAACATTGGTACTGAGGACGAGCCCAAGGAGTCCATTATTGGTGATTACTGGTCCGAGAAAGAAGTAGTTAAGATTATTGAACTCTTTCACGAGTTCTAGGACTTATTCCTATGTGGTTACCATGAATGAAAATGTGTACATCCTTCTTTAGGTGAGATGAAGATAAAGCTGAAAGAAGGCACACACCTGATTAGGAAGAGACCTTATAGTATGAATCATAATCTACGTGTAAACACGAAGGAAGAATTTGATAAGATGCTCAAGTCTGGAATTATTGATCCTATTGCATAATCTAAATGGGTTAGCCCCATGTTAATCAACATCAAGAAGGATGGGAAAATGGATTTGTGTAGACTATAGAGAAATAAATGCTTCATGTCTCATGGATCCCTTTCCCACCACTTTCACAAAAAAAATCCTTGAAGGATTTGTTGGGCACGATATATACTCCTTTACATATGATTTTTTAGGCTATCACCGGGTGTGCATCAAGAAATAAGACCAGGAGAAGAAAAATTTCACCACTAAGTGAGGAGTTTTTGCATATATAGCCATGCCCTTTTGATTGAAAAATGTGTCAGCAGTGTTCCCCTGCATTGTTGTACATGCATTTCAAGATTTTATTCATAAATTCCTCCAGGGTATATCATGATGATTGGGTAGTATATGGTTTATTCAAGGATCACTTTGTGATGATTTGAGGCTTATTTTGAGAGATGTAGGTAGTTAAACATCTCTTTTAACATTAAGAAGTGTATCTTTTCTACACCCTTTGGAACCTTATTTGGGCACATCATCTACAAGGAAGGAATTTGGTTGACCCAACCAAGGTAGCTATGATCTTGGGTTTGGAAGAATCTAGCAATCAAAGTGAGGTGAGCATATTTCTAGGACAGATAGGGTACTACACGAATCTCATCAAAGGATACACAAAGATTTCCATGACCCTAGAATAATTACTCAAAGCTAAAGGGAAATTTTATTGGGGTGATGTGAAACAGTAGGAATTTGAGACATTAAAGGAGAGGCTTACTACGGACCTATTTTACACTTTCATTCATGGGACAAACCCTTTCATGTTCATCTTGATGCTTCGGCTTGGAAATTGGTGCAAAGTATTAGTGCAATCGGGAGAAGGGATTGTAGATCATCCTATTTATTTGCAAGGGAAGTTGACACTGTAGATCAGAATTAAATAACTACTAAGCGCGAGCCATTTTCTATGATCTATGCATTACATAAGTTCGAGATAGTACTTATTGGTAACTCCATTTATTTTCTATACAAATCATATGGCATTCAAGTACTTGGTCAACAAACCCATTTTTCAAGGGTGCATATGCAGATGCATACTTATTTTTCAATATTTTTATTTCACCATTTGTGAAACCATGTACAAGTAATTTAGGGCTTGAATATTTATCAAGAATTAACTCAGGTGATGACGCACAAAGAATAGAAGACACTATGTTAGAAGCATAATTTTTAGATTAAACTACATGCCCATAGAATTAGAGGATATTACAATATTTTTATGCACTTTGGACAGGATCCTGAAGGAATGAAGTCCTTAAAGAAGAAATATCTTGCAATATGCATGGCACTTTATCAGTTGATTAGTGGATATTCGTATAAGCTAGGTCATGATGAATTATTGTGCCATTGTGTACACGATCATGAGTGTGACGCCATTATGGAAGAGGCTCATGGTGGAATAGCAGGAGGACATTATGCAGGTGATGTTTCCACACACAATATTCTTATGGATAGAATCTAGTGGGAGACCTTATACAAATACACTAAGGAGTATGTGAAAGCATGTGATCATTGTCAGCACCTTGAGAATCCTAGCCACAGAGATGAGATGTTGTTGCATCCTATTACAAGCATGGAACCCTTTGAGAAATGGGTTATTGATTTTGTAGGTCTTATTTCACCACCCGTGTGTAGGATGGGCATGTGGTACATTATTACTTGTACAAACTATCTTACAAGGTGGGAACAGTAGTACCTATGAATGATTATACTATAATACGACAACAATATTTATTTGGGAGAACATTAGTAGTAGGTATGGTTTTCCATTAAGCTTGACCAAGTATAGAGGAACTCATTTCTTGAATGAGACAATAAGAATACTTGTAGCAGAGTGTATGGTGGCACACCATAAAACTACTCGTTATCACCCTCAAGCTAATGGTACTGTAAAATATTTCAACAAGATCTTGGGAAAGACATTGACTAAAAATATAGAGTGCAGGGGACCTCCCCTCCAGTTGAGATCGGTGGATAGGTGAGATAGGAAAGATCATCAATAGTTCTATTGGAGATAGATATCTATATAGGGGCGGGCGGCTGGCCACATATCTCATATCTGGTGAGAAGAAGGATTGATTATTGATTAGAATATCAGTTATATTTTTGGATTATAGGACTACTTATAAGAGATTAAATAAGGCCACACCTTTTCAATTGGTATTTTTGCATAGGTTGTGTTCCCAGTTGAATTCAAGTTACCATCCATATGTATTGTCTGTAAGGTGGATTGGATGATGAGAAATATCTAGAGGAGTTCATTGATAAACTAATGTAGTTAGATGAGATGTGTGTTGGAGACGAGAAGAATGAGAAGTAAAGTTAGAAAGCATGGCATGATAGGCACATTAATAATAAGACATTTGTACTTGGTGAGATCTTCCTTCTCCATGATGCTAAGTTTGCACTCCACCCAGGAAAGTTTAAGGTGTATTAATTGATACCTTTATAGTAACAAGATACTTAAATCAAACACATGTCAATTGCAAGCAATCGATGGCACCATGTTTCCCGATTACTTCAATGGGATTAGGTTTAAGTCATATAATAAATAAAGCTTCTTTGTTTTTGTAATAATGTAGTATTTTCATTTAGATTAGGGTTCTTTCCTATGTTTCTTTCCGATGTTGTTATGCTTTGTTTTTGAATTTTCTTATTTTATTGTAATAAGTGCACTTATGTGTAGGAAGTTGGTTACTATCTATTGAGTTCATGCATAGAGGATCGCATATACTTTTAGTGTGGGCTGAAGTAGGTTCAAGTACATGTAATAGAAATCCTTTGGTGTTGAAAGATTTATATATAGGTTGGCGTGTTGGGAAGGATGACACAGTTATAAGTGTGGAAATTATGTGAAAAATATGTTGTGAGTGTTAAAAGTCATGGTACTCATAAGGAAATTGCTCATGATGAATACCACACATGAGAAAAGGGTTGTGTTGTCAGAGGCTCACAAAGACCCCCGGATGCAGATCGAGGCTTCTAGGTTGATCACTCTAGCATCCAGTGTGATTGCACAACATGGAAACCTCTCTCCAAGTGTGGGACTTGTTAAACTGAGAGAGGAATCTCCATATTAGAGGCTGGTTCCTCAAACTCCTCTGATTTAGATCTAATGCTTGCACAACTACAGAGGTTCAGTCCTAATCCTACTCTAAATTGCAAGGAGACAGGGATAGAAGTGTAAAAATTGAAACTAACTAAAGATGGTGATGCACCAAAAGGAGTGGTGAATATTTTTGTCATGCAAATAGACACAAACCAAAGATTGCAGCATAAAACATACACAGACTGATAAGATATAATTTAGGATCTGAAATGAAGCAAATAATACAAACAAAGGACTGAAACTCATTCACAAAGCTTGCATTATCATTTCCAATGTCAAAATCACTACATTACAACCTCAGAGAGGTAAAAAAGTTGTTACAGTCTTTGAAGAGGTCTTATTCTTCAACAATCACTTACTGGAGGTGAAAGAAGAAGTCTGTTGTGCCAAAAAATGTTCCACTCTTTAGAAATGAACCAAATTTGGCTTTTACATTGCATGGGTCGGGCCCATGAGAGAGAAAATGTACAAAATGTGGGAACCCATTCCTCATTGACTACAAATGCATTAAATCAGCATAGAGGACCTTACAAACCCATACCCTACCATTTTTGACCGAAATGGAGGAAAATGTGACCCATTACGCATTAAATACTGCGTTGAAATGTCACTTCTGGCCATGAACACACGTCAAGGCCGTTTCTTAACCTTCTCTCTCTATGCTACACCAAAATTCAATATTGACCCTGGAATCATGTAGAGAATTTTATAAGCTTTCCAATGATATAAATAACGTGCAAAACCGAGCTCTAGATCGAAATATATGGCGATCTGAAGATTTAGGGCACAAAACAGGTGAAAATGGGTTTTGAAAATTTTCGCGCTCGCCACCCTGGATGACACGTGTCGAGCGCTGATTGGATGAGTAATTCTCTCTCCTTCCCTTACCCATAGGTTTTCCTTGAAAGTTTTGACTTTTTGCAACTTTTGGAAAATTTCCCATTTTTTCCCCACTTCCCCGCCACTTGGGACACGTGGCATGATCTAGTTGGAGGACAGGGGTGCGGGGTTATCCTTCACCTTTTGTTTTTGGCCAAAACTTTTGCCAAATTCTCCAAAGTTTTCCCAAGCTCCACACTCTCCTTCTCCTTAGGACACATGTCCCGTTCTCGACCGGCTTGGTGACCCTTCAAACCTCGCCCTTTGAACTTTTGGAATTTTCCCCGTGACACATGGCGTCTCCCGATTGGCCCACGGCCTGCCGGCCTTTGCGTCCCTCGTGTCCCTTTGGCCCAGCTTGTCCCAATGCTTCCCGGGACAAATTCTTCCGATGCGCCCGATTCGGGCTTCCATTCCTCTTCGATCGATGACACGTGGCACACTTTCATTGGCTATCAAAATCTTTGGCTCTCCGCGCCGCCGCATACTTCGCCCCGGTTGTCCCGATGCTGTCTGGGACAAATTCTTCCGAACCGCCCGAAATGGGCTTCCTTGTCCCTCTTTGCGGCTGCTTCACCTTTTCGCGTCCTTCACGTCTTTTCGGCCCAGATGTCCCAACCTGTCTGCGTAACAGTTAGTCGATTTCTTTCCTCCTTTAGCTTGATTCACCCTTTCGCGTCCCGCGCATCCCCACGGCCCGGATGTCCCTATACTTTGCAGATCGCTGAAGGCTTTTCGGCTGGTTCACACCCCGACGTCCCAACTGTCCCAAGGGCCGCCTGGACCAGGACTTAGCCAATTTTCATGATTTTTTCTGGCCCAAGCTTGTTTTTTGCAACTTTTTCACCTTTTCTCAGAACTTGCTCTTTTCTTCTTGGACAGGGGAGTTAGAAAAAATCTGAGGGGACCCTAGAAACATGATTTTTTTGCCTTGAATCAATCTATTTACCTGGGACTTGAGTATTCTGATGTATGTTATCAAATTTACCCTGGGGGGTGAATTTTGGATAACGAGTTGTGCGATGTAAAGCAAGGTAGGTAGTGGCATGGTAAACTACTTGGAATATGGCGTAGAGGATTCAAAGATTATGAGACATAAAGGTGTGCATAAGGAGGTATGTAGCTTGTGAAGTAGTGAATCACACCACAAGATTATGACCAAAGTGTGGAAGAAAGTAGCTAAAAGCATGGAAGAAAGAAGTGAAAAGTGTGGAAATATTAGAAAAAACATAATTAAAGCAGGTATGGTAGTAGGTAAGGAGAAATTAATGTAGGTAAATTTAAAAACTCTATAAAAGGATTGAAAGATACTTCACTCTCACCTTCCATGTTTGAGAATTAAAACCTTGGATAGCGAATTTAATTGTGAACAAGTGTGAGTGTAGAAAATATTTCATCGAACTAGTAGAATTTGGTCATGGTTAGAGTGAAGCTCCTTCGTGGGAAGTGTGAGAGCAAAGAAAAGGTGTTCAAAGGGGTTCAAGGGTTTGGAATAATGGATAGGGAGCATGATTTAGTAAGATAGAAGTAACAAAATGTAGAAAAAAGGAAAGGATAAGTTTTGAAAGTTAGATTTTGTGCCAGAAAGAGCATTTGCAATAATCACGAGGAGCAAGAAGTAGAAGGAACCTAAGGTAGAAGTACAATAGGTGCCCAAAGAGAGATTCTCTAAAATGTAATATCCTGAGGGCATAATTATGGGGCATGTTTCATAATCCCACATACGCAAAAGTAAATTTAGTTATTACAATCATCACACAAGTGCAAAAAGGATCGAGATGGAGGAGTTGATAAAGAAGACCAATTTGTGGACTGAAGATGACAAACCAATCTATGATGATGAAGGGTACAATACCTTGGAGAAAGAAGGAGTTTTACAAATTTATGAGTTTCCATATTTTGGAAAACCAAAGAGACTTTATCAGTGGCTCATGTCAAGATTCCATGAGGACTTCTTCTACTTCACAGGAAGGCGAGTACAAATCAACATGCCACCGATCAAAAGACTTACTGAGCTTACAAAGCTCAAGTGCGTAAATTACCATTTACATGGATGATGAAATAAGTGTGGATACCACCGTATATGAGATGGCATATCAGAAAGGAGGGTGCGCGATGGAAATATTAAAGGTAATTGACCTTGTTTTTAAAATCATCGTGCTTCTTTTGATGAAGTTGAACAACGAGTAGAGATGAAGCCAAGTAAATAAGAAATGGTTCTACATAATGAAGAAGATGGGAAAAGGGATAGTATAAAATCTCATTGTATTCATCTCAAAATGCATTATCAAGGAAGTGCATGCACGTGACATAATTACTTGGGGTGTGATCCTCTTTTCTATCGTATTTGCATAGGACGATGTACCGAGGGCCCTAACGACAAGGGAAGGTAATACCCATCAAAGAAGAAGTCTTTTGCGAAAGTTTTGAGGACTACATAAGTGATGGTATGTTGGGCACTTATAAGCTCAAGATGGAGATGTTGTATGGAATAATGTGTGAGGATTTCAAGCATGAATGGCACATCTTGAGAAACTTTCATGTAATGGTGGATGGAAAGGAAAATTTTGCACTATACCAAAGATTTTGCATTAGGAGGTTTTTCATGAAGACTAGTTAGTGGATGCCATTGTATCACCGCATTGTTATAGATAATGAAACAAATAAAGGTAAATAGGCCAAGGAGGAATACCTTTTATCACATGGTTGAAGGTTGAGTGCATGCATTTCTGATTTTTGATCCAAATTGATTGTGTGAGCTTCCCTTTGGCTAGGAGGAACTACCTATAATGCAAAGAAAGACCACAAGATATAGTTAATAGAAAAGGTTAGTGGATTTCCTAGCATGAGCTAGATCTAGGAAGTGTGATACTTCCTTGATGATTGTCAATCCACTGATATATAAATCAATATAAAATAATTGAACATGCAAATAAAAGAATCTAATGCTAGTGTTCGATTTAGGTATCTCAGATTACTATCAATTTCAATCCAATTAAATGCTTAATAATTAAACTGGTGAAGGTCCTAGGTTAGGTTGTAAGTTGGGTAGGTGGTTTGAGGGTCATAGATAGGGTTTGGGTAAGATCTGGTGCAGTTTGGGTTGATTTTGCATGATTAGGAAGCTTTTAGGTTTAAAGTAGTTTACCGTGCACACAGACTCGATGTCGGTCAAGGTGTGACCAATGACATTCAGGATGACTGATATCGGTTACTATGGATAATAGTAGAATGTCAAAATTGGGTGTCTAGGCTCTCTCTATGTCTGCACAAAGAGTTGGGAATGTCTGTGGTGAGGTTGTAGGTGGGGTATCAAGTTTGGGTGAGGTTTTGTGAGTTTTGGAGGTTGTTAGGGGAGGTTTAGCTAAATTTAATAGGATACATAGTAATCAATGTCATCGGTGACCGATTCTAGTAAAGAGGAGAAATCAACGACGGTTAAGGTAACCGGCATTAGTAGGGGGAAATGGTAGTAATTAAATAAACCTAGTTTTGGACTTCTCTGTGATTATACAGAGAATGGAGGGAGGATGGTTGGGTTCGTAATAAATTCAAGAAGACTCAGAGATGTCTAAAGATCAATTATAGAGAGCCAAAAGGTTTTGGGTGGTAGTTTGGGTAGATATGGTACGAGTGTAGGAATGGAGGAATGCAGGGAAGAAATAAGATCTAGTAACAAAAAGATAAATACCCTATTAATTTAAGTAAGTATTGAATGATGAAATCAAATACACTTACTTTTATTTACAGGTCAGATTGGTGAAATATGGTAGTGGTTGATCCGTGAAGAATTCTATTGTCAAGTGCCATGGCAAGACTTCCCAAAGTTCTCCCGTGAATGCTAATGCCTTTAGACAAGTATCAGGTGCTTGTTTGAGCCTGTGATTGAGTGTATTCCATATTTTTATGCTAAGAAGCTCTCGCTTCATGCTTGGGTGTAAAATATCTCTAAAAACTTAGAATTACCAACCTTAGTAAAAGGTTCCAAAACTATATATAAGATAACCGATGATGGTCAAGGTGACCGGCGTCGGTTAAGGCGGGAAATCCTAGGTTTGCAAATAATAGGTAAATCCTTACTATTTTGGCGTGCTCTAATTTTCATTCCAGGTATCAAGTGAGGGTTAGCATTTAGATAAGTAGGATTATTATTAGAGAAGGAATAGGACTTTAATTTTAGGGTTATACTAAGTCCTAGTTGGTTAAGATAAGTGGAGATGCATTCCTAGTTAATTAATAGACTAAGAATAAGTCCATGACGAGGTGTCTAGGTGATGTGGCTAGGTGAGGTGTAAATTAATTTAATTAAAGTAATAAAATTAATTAATAGTGTGAGGATGAGAATTACTTCAATTGTAAGTAATTAAATTAATCGAATGTGAGGTAAGGGGTCATGGTTAGGTGAATACGTTACATTAATTAATTAAAGGGTACCAAGGGGAGTATGGCCCAAATTTAGTTTCTATAGCCATAGTGTAATTTTTTGTATGCTTTCATAATACACTACTTCTAAGCCTTAGTAAACAAGTTTTCATACATGTAGAAGATAAGATTCAATGAAGACAAGGTAGACTACATCTTCCCCACACTTCGAAATACTTACGTATATCCTGGTAAGTCAGCTTACATTAAGACTATGATATCAGATGATATCATCATTAATTCCATGACCTTAGTAGTTGGAAAGATAGATGTGGCTAAGGTATACATCTACCTTAAGCCTAAATTGGTCAAGGGAAGATACATTGAGGATGATTTTTGACTCCCGAGCTACCTAAAGGAAAATAAATATTCGGAACAAGACAAGAGCGCGAGGCCACCCCTCCAAGGAATGAGGAGGAAGAAGTTTATAAGGATGAAGAGGAACAGTAGGAGGATAATGGTGCACTCAATCATGACACCAAAATAAAACTAACTACAGAGCACAAAAGGGCCACGTGAAGATACTCCTCCAAGGTAAGAAGAAGAAGATGTCATAATTGACCTTGAAGTCGAGGAGCTAGAAAAGGAACAAAGTGGCGCATTAGACTAGGGCTACAGGTAGAAGCTAAAGAGAAAAAATAAAACACATTGTAGTGACACTCGAGACATCACAACCTATTAGGAGGTCACTAAAAATGTCACCAATCAAGCTGTCCCAGAGAAGAAGACAAAGATAAGGTGTAAGCTCATGCCAGAGAATGACAAAGTGAGGAAGAAGGGTTGTCAAACATGGCTGCACGTAACAAAGAGCCATCACCTATTATCAATTTTTAATGTGAAGAGGAGCACAGAGATGATGATACCCAGGTGACATGGAATTTCTCGGTGAGCACAAGGAAGAAGGCCCCACCGAAGGAGATGAAGAAAAAGAGAGAAGTATAGTGGAACCATCTAGGAGCATAGAGAAGCTTCTAGAGAAAATGGAAAAGGTATGTTCTAAGGTTCCAAAACACATATCTATGGGTAGAAGAATTGGTAGTCAAAGAATAAAATAGGTTATACACTTAGTAGACCTTGGGTATGTTGATGACCCTTCAAATATTTTTGGCACAAGGTTTCATAGCACAATCACTAATGATCAATTATATGGGTGGAAGATGATAACCCCAAGGGTGCAACTATGCGCACAAAGGAATATGTTAAGTTGGAAAATACAAACGCACATGGATGAACTAGAATTTGATGTCAATAAGGAAACATGTATAAATATTAGAATGAAGAAGGTGTTTCAAGAGAAACATATAATAATAAAGCCCAAACAGCTTTATAGATGAGCATGCAAGTAATGCCTTGACAAAGATGGCAGCAGAAATGGCATGGAGAAAATTGGATAAAGCATTTGCACTTAGGACGTTGTTAGAAGATAATAAGAACAAGGAAAAGAAAATATAACAATTGATTGAAGTGCGTGATAGAGTAGTGAGGTGTAAGAAGGATATTCTAGAATTTAATTTTGACATTGCGAGTGAAATTTTAGAGGTGTGTCTAGAATTTGATGAGAATATGTAGAATACGTATCCTTCACCTTTGCTTTTTCTCAGTAAGATTTAGTTCATCTACTACTTCAAGAGAATTCGTCCATGCAAGGGGTGACTCAAGACTACATTGTGGTAGAAAAGGAGAAGAATAAGAAGATTATAGCATGTAGGATTGGGGACTATGACACCATGCTACAAAAATTGAAGGATGAACCGAGGAAGGTAGGTTGGGTATTGAATAACTACCAAGATCCAAAACAAATCCTCAAGGTGTACATAATCTAGGAATAAAATGAAATGCTCGTGGCTAAGAAGGATGAATCACTTGGAATAGAAAAGAATGTAGTTATGATTGCGAAAAACATGATGCTCTTAAGACGGCAAGGGAGCCACATGAGGTAAGAATAAATGATTTGGGGTCTTGGTGGTGCAAAATATGGACTTTATGGAGCAAATGATATTAGACCTGGTTGGGGTGATAAAGGATTTCAAGCACAAAGGGGAAGATATGACTCCAGAGGAGATGGAAAATATATTTAGGGTAGTCCCATATGTAGTGAAAAAGGGGTTGGTGGAATGGAATGTCTTTGGAGAGCACAATTAATAATGTTATGTTGAGATTTTGCTACCAAATGAGGAGAAGGAGACCAGTGCACCATGAATATCCTTTTTATTATTTTTATTTCCTCTTCTTGTATATTCATTCCTTATTATTTTCATTCTTTATTCATTGTGTCTTGGAGAGATAAGTTGAGAAACCCCATTTCCAAGAATGGAAATGTAATTAGTGTGGGGTAATGTTAGACTAATTAAATGGCTAAGTACTGAAAAGAAGCACATAGTGGAATGGGGAATGAAATTGTGGAACATGTGCACACGCAAAGGCTAGAAAGTGGTGTGCGGGATGCTTGAGCTCGGGAAGATAGAACTTAGGACTTGGCTGATTTTGTAGTTACGGGCTAAAAATAGGAGAAAAAAATTTGGAGTGCGGCTCAAGCAAAGGATAAAAGTAGGATAACTTCGCAACCAAGTAAGGGATATTTTGGATAAATCACATATGAAGGGTCATGCATGGATAAATCTATTAATAGGGATGGAAGAAAGTCTTATTTATATAAATGTCTATTATTAGTAGTTTTGTACAACACACATGTAATGTATGCATGGCTATTTTGAGAGTGCATAAGTGGTAAAGGGAAAGTCCCTACCCCTATATATCTATTATATGTCTTTTTTTTAGGACCATGTCCTATTGTTCATGACTGAGTGCTGAAATTATTTTCACGGTTATGGATTAGGGTTTGATGTTTGTTCATGTTCCAGTGCCTAGTTATGGTGATGTATTCAGCTTTTTTATGTAATACTTTATTATAATGAATTATGGAGGATGGATTATGGTCATTGATGTGTTTGAATATGGTTATTATATTTTATATTATTTTTTATCCAATTTGTATGTTTATTTATTATGTGTGTTTCCAATTGAATGTATGCAATGGCTAGTATGATTGAATGAGTACTTGGTTATATACCATCATGCATATGTATGCTAATATCTTGTCAAGAATCACAAAGGAGGGACCTAGTAGCTTCGCGCACTTCAAATGAGCAAGCGATTAGATTTTTTAAATGACGTTCCATTGCACCTAGGCATTGAGTGGAAATAAATTACTACATGTATGCTACCTAGGGTGATGAAAAACCCGGTTTCTACATTTTCCCCTTTTTTAAGAGGTTTTATGTGGACAAGATGCTGGAAAAAAATGAGTGGGATAACTTGATTGGTGTTTGGATGGGTGGTCCCCACTCAAACTGGGGGTGACTATGACTAAGTGCAATTATCACCAATTTGAAATGTTTGTTGCATGGGATAGGTTTGAATAAGGGTTTGTTTTGAGTTAATCTACCCCAAGATTGGGCATGGAAACAAGATTACTACAATGGTGGAATTACGCTACCATGGAGTAAGATGATAAGGGAACCAAAGGTTTCGCAACTTATGGATGTATGACTCATAGGAAGTAAACACAGGGAATGATCCTAGATGAATATGTTATCCATGCAAGTTTGATAAAAAAATTTCCCATAAAGGTGGGCTTCTAAGGTCAAAAATTTAATTAATAGGGGAACCAAAGATTTCATGTCTTATAGATCCGTGACTTATTGGTGATAAGGTTACACGATCCAAGATGTATTTTTTATAAGGGAGGGATTGATTATAGATTGATGGATAAATTGTGACAAAATGATAATTGGATAAGGCTCATGGGGCCACCTTTGGTGTGAGTTTGGCTAACTACTAGTCATTGTGTGAGGATCTTAGCTACTAGAGGAGATAGTACATCGTGGAGGTTACCCGATGAGCCTCGCTACATGGCATATCGACACAAAGGTAGGCAAAGACTGACAAGAAATGTTGTGAGTGTTGGTCAAGTTCCAAGATATCTAGATAGAGAACCCGATAGGGGTCCTAGTGGTAGTAGCAGGGGAGCAATGCTTAAAGGAGAATTTGTATGATGGATGTTTATTTTACTCAAAAGATATGATATTTTTAATGTATGTGGCTCTTTTGAAGCATATATTGATGTTTATTTTTTATATACAAAGTTTTGAGACTCATGATGATGTACATTGATGTATACATACATATTTTTATGACTTTGACTCATGGGTTTTTTAATTTATGTTTATAATGCAATGTTGATATAGTTTTGATGTGATGTTTAAATGTATAAATTTTAATTTTGATATATGACATGTTGATTTTGAGATATAATTGATTTTGTTGTCGATGTGATGAGTATGGACGTTAGATGTTAATTTGATATATGATATGTTAATTTTGATGTTGATATGATGTGACTTCCAATATAATGGTGTTGATATATGTATTCCAAAATGTACTTTAATCATGGTTGGGAATAAAATGTGAATTGTTTGTCTTTTAGAATGGATTTGATGCATATGTGACATGATGGTAAAATGTATAATGATGAAAATGCACTTTGTGGCCTTGTAACAAAAGTTAACACATAACTAACAATAAGTAGTCACATGTAGGACCTTGGATATGGATGGAAGTGAGTTTGTATACCTTCCTAGAACATGGGAAGGGTTGACATATGTAGTTTGTATGGGATAGTAGGTTCTCCTTTTAAAGGTTTGTAGGATCATAACCTAGCTACATTTTATTAATGCAAACTAGTCGATGCGGGAAGTTTTCTTTTGATGGGAAAGTTGATCGATGTGGGAAGAATTCTTAGGATTTTTTTTTAATTTTGGAAGGTTATCAATGCAGAAGACTTTTTATAATGATATGGGTAGCCATCCTTCAAGGGAGTAGTTTATAATTGACTTTCATGATTTTTTATTTTGAATAGTTTTCCTTTAAGGGATCAGTCTATATTTGATAGACAATTGTCCTTTGAGGGATCAGACTATTTTTGATAGTATAATTTAATAGTTTTCATTCAAGGGATTATTTTATATTTTGACAATAGACATCTGTAGATATTCTGTTTTTTTATGTTGGGGGAAGAGCTAGTAGAAAAATTTTAGGGGAATGTGTGTGTACTGGACTACAGGTGTACCCTTAACATGTTTTTATTCAAAAGAGAAAAAATGTACATGAATGTAATGATCATAGGGTTCCTTCGATGAGGAACTTTTCCATGTAAAATATATGATGAATAGATTCGGTGTGCTCATATTTAAGGTATTAATTATAAGGAAGTGACGATAGATTGCATATTTCCAATTCATTATGGTATGGAATGATAGGTTAGTTATGGAATGGAATATTTGATGTAACTAATGTCATGGTAGTAGATATGTTAACAGTAGAAAGGTTGTAAGTGCAATGCATTCAAAGGTTCTTTTTTTGGTGTACCATCAAGGGAGGCTAAACAATAGGCTCCTGGCCCATATTTGTGAACGATGTCATATGGACCAATCTAGTTTGGGGAAAACTTTCCACATTTACTCCCTCCAGAGTAGTGACATTTTGATTTTCTTTTAGGAAAAGATCACCAATATTGAAGTCACATTCTTTGACATGTTTTTTATATGTTCGTTTGATGCTTCTTGATAAACATAATGATGTTCAAGGATTGTTAGGTGACGCTCATCTAATAACTCAAGTTTTGTTATACATTCTTGATGATAATATTTGTTAGATGTAAAATATCTAAGGGACATGTGGAGAGATAGGATTTAGAATTCAAGGGATAAGAACTCATTGGAATCGTAGACTAAAGAAAAGGGTGTAACACTTGTAGGAGTACAATTGTTTGTTTGATAAGCCTAGAAGTGGGGTAGATGTTTGCATCCAAGGACTAGTAAAGGTTCGCATGGAAGGCTTATGCCCAAGAGGAAAAATTCTAGGACTTAGCTGATTTTGCGATTACGGGTTAAAAATAGGAAAATCAAGATGGAGTGTCAACCAAGAAAGGTCTATTGAGATCGGTTGAGAAACCCCATTTTCGAGGACAGTAATGTAATTAGTGTGGGGTAATGTTGGACTGAAAAATATCTAAGTACGAAGAACGCACAGAGAAATGATGTGCACATGTGAGGCACATGTACGCAAGCAAGGACTAGTAAAGAGGTGTGCGTAAGGCTCGCACCCAAGAGTACATATTCTAGGACTTAGCCAATTTTTTAGCTACGGGCTGAAAATAGGAAAAGCAAGATGGAGTGTCATCCAAGAAAAGTCTATTTTTTAGATAAAGTTCATGTAGTACGAAGATGAAATTTCATGCATGGATTGAGCTATTAATAGGATTAAAGAAATCCTTATTTATACGATAGTTTATTATTAGCTAATGCACAAAAGCATACATGTGGTCTATTTTGAGCATGTGGTCTATTTTGAGGATGCATGGGCGATGAAGGGTAAGTCCCCACCCCTATATACATATATTTTATGTCATTGTTTTGACACCACATCATATTATTCATGTCTAATCACTAAGAGTGATTGTATATGAGGTTATAGATTAGGATTTGATTTTTGCACATGTTTCAAAGTTTGCCTAGTTATGGTGATGTATTCATCTTTTGTTGTGTAATACTTTGTTATAATGGATTATAGTTATTAATGTGTCTGAATATGGTGCATACATGGTGTAATTGATCTTAAATTTTATATGATCTATGTGTTTCCTTATTATGTGTGTTTCCAATTGAATGTATGCATTACTTTGGTATAATTGAATGAACACTTGGTTAATCTAATATCATGTATCTATATGCTAACATATTGAAAAGCATCACAAAGGAGGGACCTAGTAGTTGTGCGTGATTTGGGTGATAATTCATCCCTATTGAATGAGGTATTAGTACACATAGCATTTAGGTGAAATAAAAGACTAAAAAATGAGATTTGGAGATGACAATTCCTACCTGCTTGATCGACGGTTTTCATAAGGATTTTGTTAAGTGTCTTATTAGAAGCTTTGGCTTGTCCATTTTCTTGTAGATAATAAGGTGATGAAAATCTTAGTTTGATGTTAAATGTGTTGCATAATTTCTTAACTCCCTTGTTTTTAAAGGAATTTCCATTTTCAAAGGTGACGAGTTTGTGAGGGATGTTGAAGTGACATATGATGTGTTGGTAAATGAATTAAAATATTTTGTTTATTTTAGTAGAGACAAGGGGAATACCCTCTACCCATTTAGATAAATATTCCATAGTTGTGATGATAGAGCGGTGTCATTTTTATGAATGGGGGTTGATGAGACCAATTAGTTCAAGTCCCCATTATGATAAGGGCCATAGATCTTGAGCGGGTTGTCAGAGCCTGACTAGGTATGTGAGTAAGATTAGAATGTTGTTGACATTTAACACATTTCTTAACGTATGCGCAACAATCTTGATTAAGAGTAGGCCAGTAATAGCCCATCCATAAGACACATTTAGTAATAGCCATATCATTAAAATTTTCACCACATATACAGTCATGGCCTTCTTGGATGGATATAGTGGCTTCATGATATTTGAGACATCATAACAAGAGTATTTCAAATCCACGTTTGTAGATAAGACCACCTACGATGACATATCGGGTAGTGTTGAATGAAATATCATTTAGCATTCTTAAATAGGTTAGAGGTAATTTTAGATTCTGAGACATAGTTCTAAGTTTAAGTGTACCAAAATTTTGTTTTATTATCCTTAATGAGATTGATGAAAGGGAGTTCATTGTTTTGTGATTGTTGATTGAGTATATGCACAACAATGAACAGTTTGGAATCATCATTGCTAAGGGATGAGTGATGTAAGAGAAGCCATGGTGTCCATAAATTTATTAGAAGATCATGGAATTGTTTGGATGGTGTAACGATCAAAGGCTTCTAAGAGGAATTCAACAATGGTTTTATATTTTTGTAAAATTTTGTTTTTTACATTGATAAATTCCTTTGATTTGGTTGATAACAAGTTGAGAGTCTCCATAGATATCCAGAATTTGAACACCAAACATGATATTTGTTTTAAGACCCGTAACAAGAGCTTTGTATTTGGCTATGTCATTAGTGTACAAAAATTTGATTTTAAATGATAGAGAGATAGGATTCCCAGGAGGTATGATAACGATATTAGCACCCCTACTAACACCTAGATCCATCAAAGAAAAGTGTCATTTTTATAGGAATGTATTCTTGATCGATGGTGTTGATGGATTTGTCAGGAAATTATTCATGAGGTAATTGATTATCAAGAAGAGGAGATTCAGTGAGCTCGTTGGCGATGGCTTGTCATTAAATATATTTTTACGGGATGAATTCTAGATCAAATTCAGCCATGAGCATGAGCCACCGAATGATACAGTCACTATGATATGGTTTGTAATGCATGGTTTTAAGGGGATTAAAATTGGTGACAATGTAATTTTTATGATTAAGTAGATAATGAAAGAGTTTGGAAGTCATGAAGTATAAGGCACAACAAAAATTTTATGCTTCGGCGTAATGGGTTTTATAGTCATGGAGAGTGTTGCTTATATAATAAATGGCATGCTCATGAACTTTCTCATCTCAATGTATTATAATGGCACCCATGGCATGGTTAGTATTATATATGTATATGGATAATGACTCCCCCTCACATGGATGTGTAAGAAAAAGTTACAATAAGAGGTATTGTTTGAGGTATTTGAAGGCCTTTTGACAATTGTTATCCCATTTGAAGTGGAAATCCTTTCAAAGGAGATGGTGGAAAGGATGACAATGATCTAAAAGTTACAAGATTAAATGACATACTTACTAGAGTCTTCCTTGGAGACTAGGAATCTATTTGAGGTTTGATGGAGGAGGAATCTCGGTGATGGATTTGATATTTGAGGGGTCTACTTTAATGTCCCTAATAGAAATGATGAACACTAGAACTTTTCTGGTGAGAACACTAAATACACACTTAGCAAGGTTAAGGAAAAGAAAGTATTGGATGAGTCAAGAAAATATAATGTCTAAGATAATGAGATGGTCCCTACGTTGCTTATATTTTCTAGGAGGTCATCAACATAGTCTTCTATGGTTTTATGGATGAGATCATGAAATATATAAGTCATCCGCATTGATAGGTGGCTCTTGTATTTTTAAGTCCGAAGGGTATGAAACTTGAAGAACAAAATTCCCCGAGGAGTACTAAAGGATATTTTATGTTGATCATTTATTGCAATAAGCATTTGATTGTATCCAAAGAATCCATCCATGAGGGGGAGAATATCATGATTATGGGTGAGGTCGATGAGCTAATTGATGTTAGGAAGAGGAAATTCATCTTTAGGACAAGCAAGATTGAGGTCTAGAAACTTTGTGCATATGCGTAACTTTCCAAAGGATTTAGTCACAGTACGATGTTAGAGACCCATTGTAGATAATCAATGGGTAGTATGAAATTGTTAGATAGAATACATTGTAACTCTTCTTTGATGAGGAGAGCTACATGAGGGTGCATCCTATGTAGCGTTTGTTTTATAGGCTTAGTGTTGGGATAGGTTACGATATTTTTAATGAGGATGTTAGGGTCAATACCTAGCATGTCACTATATGACCATGAAAATTATTGAATATGTTTAGAGAGGAAGGTGATGAAGTCCTTCAATTCTTATGAATCTAAGTGTTTTCCAAATTTAACTATGTAGGGATCATGTGGATTCCCTATGTTAACATCAATAGTGGATTCATTAAGAAGTTTTAATGTGCCATGTGTAAACATATTTTGAAGATAATGGCATTCGCCCTATATAGGAGAGGATAGTAGTTGCCATGGCATTGAAGGATTTTGATGGTAGGGGAGTCCTCCTCTCTCATTTCCAATAATACAAGTAGAAGGGTCTTAGTACCATTGTTAGTCTGATAAGTAAGTGGTCCTAAGGTAATCGTATTGACTAAAAAAATTTCAGCTGGGATGTAAATAGTGTCATCGTCGTGTCAAGGCAAAGATGTGATGTGAGTATTGAGTAGATGGTTTTGGTTCTATAATAGATCTAGATGTAGTATTTTGGAGATGTCCGAGGAAGGATTCTCGAAACATAACCCATATTTCTTGTGAGTCTTTCAAGAAATATCAAGGATTAGGTCATGAATACCCTATTCATAATGCCCCAAGCCAAATCCTTTGCATGAACATATGTACAAAGGCTTGGTTATATAAGAAGGATAAATCTAACATGAATGGTTTCGCATGATGTTGATTGTTGTTATGTGAGGAAGGAAAATCAATCTTATTGTCGTGCAAATGTGCAACAAGGAAATTGACAATTTCTGAGCATGACAACTATACCCCTATGCCAAAATTTTCATGTCTTATCATTCCCATGCACCCCAAGTCTATCCAATCAGTCCAGTAACCTCCCAATCGATGTTAATTCATTCCCCTAGGTGATTTTAGGAGTCCATCAAAAGATGTTATCTTTTGGCAGTATTGGGAAGGGCTATCACTAGCCTTTCCAAGACTAGATCAACCCACGGAGTGGATCGGAAGGGAAAAATTCAATACAGAGGTGAATGGAAGACCTTAGAACATAATGGAAATTATTTTGGAATGTTTGGGGAAGTTTTGAAAGACTTAGAGCAGTCTAAGTAAAAATAGGGTTCACAAGCCTAGGCAAGTACACATCTTAAAATAGTTGTTGGGATTCGAGAAGAATATTCCAAGAGCTATGGATGGAGTTATAATTAAATTGAAACATCTCCGAGAAATAGAATTCCAAGACCTACATGATGGTGAAATTATATTTTCACAACACCTTGGTGCATAGTATTTGCAGGTAGTTTTTGTTAAGCACAGGTGGATTCTCAAGTAATAAATCCTCTTTTTCAGGGATCATATGGATTAATCAAGACATGATACCCCCACCATTGAATTCACAATTACATTTCCAGTTATTAGGATATAAAATTTCACCAATAAATTCCACCTGGGAGCTTAAGTTATCATCATTCCAAGCTACCCTCTCAAAGGCAATTCAGGAGTTAGTAAATTTTTGGGAGGACACGTGTCAACACCAGGATCCTGGTGGGATTTCATGTCCCTGACATCCCTAAGATCAGGTACACAAACCTTGGAAAATTTCCCAGCCCCCATGTGACCTTTGGGACCCTCATGTGACCTCCAGACTTGACAGTTAAGCCCCCAGGTGCATTTTTAGAGCATCCATTCCCTGTCATTGGATCAAGCACCATGTGTCAGCTCCAGGACCACTATGGAATTTTATGTCCCTCACATCCCTAAGGTCAAGGACATAAAACATGAAAAATTCACCCAGCCCCTATGGGGATTCCTTTGGTCACCCATGTGACCTGCTTCCAGCCCCTCGTTGCTTTAAAGCTGGTTTTAGAGCATTCATTCCATGTTGTCGGATCGCCCACCACGTGTCTCAATCTTAGTCATTATGGAAAATTTATATCCCTCACATCCTTGAGGTCAAGGACATCAGGAAAAAAAAATTCACCCAACTCCAACTCAAAAATTTGAAAAAATTTCTAAGATGCTTCTTGTTGCTTCTCACTGCCAGAGGAAAAGTTATAGAGAACACCTCACTCCACCATTTCCAAAGCTTGAACCAGCTCCATCATAGAAAATTATCCTTCACTCCATGATGGCACACAAGTCTTAGAAGAATAATTCATTGAGATAAGAAAAATAAATGGAGAACCAATAAGAAGAACAAAGTGGAAATCCCCATTGCCATAAAATGAAGATTCGAACATATCTTACAAACCGGTGCATGGATTGACGAACCATTTGTTGTTGAGTTTTCTCTCTTGAAGGCCATTAAAAACACACTTTCAATCCTCCCTAGTGGTGTATAGAACATTCACAAGTGAATAAATCTCATTTTTGGCTCAACGAAGGAAAAATTGAATTTCTGTCAAACCATTTGTTGGATTGAAGAGAAATTTCTCCTGAAGCATAAGAAGCAAAAACCTATCGCAATGGAATTGATTTCATCACAAATGGAGAAAAAAACCAGACCTGAAATTTTCAATCTCCATTAATGGCTGCCATGACACAATAATGGAAAAAATCAGTGAGCTACCTCTCCACTTCTCAGGGTTCTAGTGGGCAAAATCACAAAAATTGGAGGGAATGATCGTTGAAAAATCTAGTTTCACGTGAACTAGTTTTTGCACCATGAATTCCCTATTTTTAGGGATATGGAGGGCTATGTTTTTTATCATCATTCTTCCCTCTTTGAAGAAATTCTCAAATTCCTAAAGATTTGGTAGGCAAAATCATCCGAAATTCAGAGGGAAGGATCTCCAAAAAATCTAGTTTCTCTCAAACTAGTTTTTGCACGATGAAGTCCCTACTTTTTAGGGATATGGAGGGATGTTTTTTTCAGTATTATTCCCCCGCCAATGAAAATATCATTTTCCCACTTTTTTAGGTGAAGGAATTACTCAAAATTTAGAGCGTGGAACCCTGGAATAAAACCCAGAATTTCAAGACTGTTTTGTTGCAATTTGACATTCGTGGCACACTTACTAAAAATAACATGTCTCCCTACATAGGGGTCTGTTACTTTGGGTAAGACACCATTTGAATATTCCATGAAGAAGGTGGTGAACATAGAGGGAGTATCACAGGAAAAGTCATCAAACAGTTCATCTCAGCTCGTAATCCGCACTTACTAAAAATAGCAAGTTGTTCTGAAAGGGCAAGTTTGGCACAATGGGACATTAAGGAATGATCATTCAGGTCAACATCATCATGCAATATCATCATAGGAATTTCTCATGGGGAATGTGGGATTCACCTTAGAGAATTCAATAGTGTCTCCCGACACTCACTCCATGGCTCGAGTTACAGGAGTATCTTGTGCGGGGTAGAAGTTACGGTCATCGGCAACACCATTCATAAAAATTTTAAACACTCATTCCAAAGCATCTATGAGCCCATTTGAAGGATTTTTCCATGAGTTTTAAGATTCATAGTTTCATCGCATCATATCTTTCAATCAACAAGGATCATCGAGACTTCATCAGGGGCAACATCTTCTCCTCTTCTCACTCTTCCCTCTCCCCAACTTTCTCTCTCTTCAAATGTTATAATTCTTCATTGGGGTTTACACTTTTTGATATGCCTTTAAGTCACCTAAAAGTGACTTTAGAAACATAATGTAAATTAATTCACCTTGATTTTATAAAAGGGACTTAAATATTTGATAGGAATACAAATAGTCTAAAGTTAGAAATAAGGCATATGGAGGGTCATGGGGAAGACGATAAGTCACCTCTCATTCTATAAATTGTAACACCATTCCCATTTCAAAGGGTTAGTGATTGATCTTGTAAACTCAAGAGTTCATTGCACTTAGAGAAAGAAAAGGAGATAGCCATTTGCTTCTACTTTCCTCCACTCTCAAATTTCTTCCATTCCCACACTATGTACAACTTTTTTAAGCATCAATACAAGAAGAAGGATTTTTAGCCTTTTGACGAGGATATTTTAGAAACTATGAGTTCACAATCTTATCTCATCTTTTTTCCATTTGCAAGGTTGTTGCTTCTCATAAATGCATGTGTTGAAGTTTCTAACTAGTGTGTTTGTAGGAATCTAATTTCCTACCTATAACATTAGTTCCCCTATCTCATTTCTAACTCCCCTTTCCCTCTTTACAGACAAAGTCCTCTCTAGCAAGAAATTTCTAGCTTTGTCGTAGGGATAGTGGAGTGCCCCTGTTGATCCCCTGGTCAAAACTCCACCACAGAAATCTATATTTTCTTATGCATACATATACGGTAGCTACACCGGTTAAGTAGAGGGACTTAGATTCCTAGAGCGTTGGCAAGAAATCCACAAGTTTTTCCACCGATAAATTTTCTTGCCAACAAATCCCTTTATAGAATATATTTTTTTAATATGTGGTGGGCCAATGGAGATAATGACTCTAACGTTGGGTTTTTACATGGGTTGTTTTTCATGCCTTCGTATGTCTTAGGAATAGGAACAGAATTAAGGGAAAAGAGGTGGTATTCCCCTACTAAAATGAGTTGCATAACATCTTCAAAGGAGCTATCATTTGGTAATTTTTATGTGATAATGGAAGAATTGGTAAGGGTTTCATTAAAGGATCCCAATTTTATTTTAGGGACAAGCACATCGTTAGGTCAATACATCATATGGAATTCCTTTAAAGGGTTTGGGTCAGCTGGAATAGTGAAGGTCCTACCTTCATGTTTGTATTTAACATAACTATAGAGGTTGGATGAGATATAACACATAGTGCATATCCAAGGGCATCCTAACAAAATATTATATTGAAACTCTCCCTTTACTAGGTAGAATATTTCATGAAGGGTCTTGACACCAACTTTGATGGGTAAGATAACCGTGCCTAGTGTGGGGAAACAATGTCATTAAAAGCACATAGTATTGTAAGAAGCTGGGCAATGATAGTGTTAGGTAGTTGGATTTTATCAAAATATTTCGATGATATAATATTTATGCTAGCACCATTATTTTCCATAACTCTCTTAACGATAATATCATCAATTTGGGCAAAGTGATAAATAATGGAAGTTTGTGATCTTTAGGTTGTAAAGAAAAGATTTTGATATTGTTGAAAGAGATAGCAATAGACATTTTGAGGGTACCGGTCATCAAAAGGTACCGATATGGATTGAAGTGCTTTAATCATGGATTTACAAAGTGTTGTGGTGAGGTTTGAACAAGATCATAAAGGGACATATTTACTAAAGCTTGATGGAGTATTTTAATGATGGTATTTTATATGAAAGTAGTGGATTGAGTGTGCGGAGTGACATGGATAGATAATTTAAATTTAGAGGATGGAATATTAGGCGATTCGAGTGCGATAGGGATGGATACCTTGGATTTGTTTTGATATGACAACTTAGGATTTTTGTATGAGCTCTAGTATTTATATGCACTACATCAATTTTATGAAGTGGGGTCTTCTTAGAAGAGGCCTCGCCTTTGTTAGATGTAGACGTAATGTCGGTGATGGTTTGGGTGTAGCGGTTTTAAATGTACGATGGTTTGTTTTGACTGAATTTTATCATTCTAGATTTTGGGAAGAAATTATTCTAGAAATACTTTGAATAGTAGTGTGGAGGGATTCGTAGTCCTCATTTGAATGTCTTGGTGTTAGATGATAATCACAAAATTCTTCAAAGTTGTACCAAGATAGTTTCCACCCTCAAGAGCTCGATGGCTTGAGTTGAGGTAGGGTTATGATTGATTATTGGATGAGCCTTTAAATTATTTTTGTAGATTGTTCTATTGAGGCTAAGGTTGAGGGAATTTGTGCTTCATTTTATGATCTGAAATTTGGTGTTGGGAGGATCATTTCATGTGTGGAATGTTTAGGTTTCAATTGGGAATGATCGGGATTCTATAATGGTAATTGTAAATTTAGACGAGGGGTGTGGACCTATAATGTAAGGTAAGGACTTTATATCTTGTGATGAGTTCATCATATAATTTTGTGGTATGATTACTATTTTTTTGGATGGAGGGATTAGAGGTCATGTAGTGGATTTTTAAGATTCCAGGACATAGTGTCGGGTGATATGATTTTCATAAGATCTCTTCATGATTTTTATGATAGGTTCCTTTTCTAAGAGTCTTGAAGAGATCACATGTGATTTTTAAGTATATTTGAAGTACATGGAGGGATTTGTGGTCTTACTAGAGGCAAGGCTAGGGGAATTGTGTGATTCAATCAGTACTTCTATGGTAGAAACACTAGGTGTTCACGGTGTGGATAATTCATATGGAATTTTTGTAATAGAAATAATAAGTGTTGAAGATATGGATGGTTTTAATGGTGCTTCTATGATGGGGACTTTATATGTTGAAGATGTGGATGATTGATTTTTAAAAGTGTTAATAGTGTAATGAGAGAGGACAACATTACATTGGACTTGACTAGTAGATGGAGTATGATTTGGAAAGGGTTGTTTTGGTCTTCAAACTTGCACCTGTGTCTCGGATCTGGAAGAGCTAAGCTATTTGAGATCACAATGGAACCATCTCCAAGTTGTGGGACCTTGTGTGCTTGAGATGGATCTCTAGAGAAGGTTGATTCCTCTATCTATTTCTACTACTATTGTTACTCCTAGTGCTGAAAGGGGAAACTAAGTTAATAAATGCCAAGGACTAGGGATAAAAGGATAACATGAAAATAAACTACACTAAAAGGAGATAGCACTAGAAAAGAGGGATGAACACTATCTGTTCTAAGTGGGAATGAAAAGGGGATGCGTGACGGGGAGGTTAGGCATGAGTAACACATTGAAAATGCATTTACCAGATCATTCTCATGGAACACAACTAAATAAGGAACTACAAGGGACGTGAAGTGGCACAACAAACACACAATGCAAAATAAAAGGCAAGAAGAAGGAATGAAAACATGTTAGGATAGAGAATATTCACAAAATGATGCTTCTATTACTTCTAGAAATACACAGAGTTATTACAATGGCAAAAGAGGTTGATATCCACATGCATGAGCCAGATCTAGAGGTCTACAACTCATAATGCAAAAAATATGAAGTCCTTAGCAAAACACGTAAGGATTCAAAGTATCCAACGTTAATAATGATCCCAGATCTTACATTTATAGATGAATCTGTAGAAGGAGAAGAGGAGGGAAAACCTAAATTTGAAATACAACCACCAACAAGAAGCATTCAATGTCTACAAATCCTCTTGCAAATCATTGAATGCACTTCCCGTGTCTATTTGACATGTCAAAGAAGGAAGGAGGGTGGATCATATCAAATCAGGTGGTTGAAGTAATAAAATCATTAATTAATGCCCGAACATATGTTTTCCCATTCTCACCTACCAAGTATGCCAAAAATTGAATTTGAATGTCTAACATAGTGGTTGATATCACCAACTCTCTCGAAAAGTGCAGAATGCACTGATCGAGCTCGTAGAAAAATATACAGGTTGTCAAAGGATGTCGAGTTTTCTATGCACGCAAGACACGGGGCATTCACAAATTAGCTGAAAGGATAGCCAACTGTGTAAAATGTTTATCATTTCTACCATGTGTCACTTACTAATTTTTGCAAAGATTTGGTGACATGGTGGCATGCTTTGACTAGTTGCATGTGGCACACTCAAGCATGTCCAAAGATGACCTGGCATAGAAGGGTGCAAAGGAGGGCCCAAGGAAGGGTGCACACAATAAAATAGAGGAAGGCATAGAGGAATGCACATAGGGAAATGAGCCAAACTAGTGAGAAGAGAATGCATGGTTCAGGCGCAACCATTACAAGATGATGGGTGAGGTGTGTAAGATCCAGGGGCTTAGTTGATTGAAGCATGTGTAAGGCATGCACGCAAGGTTAAAGGCTGTTGAGAAGAAGGAAAATATGCAGAAGATGCAAGCAAGGGAAAGATGGAACGAAGAGGAAAAGGAAAGGAAGGGAAGAAGGGGAAGCATGCAAGGGCACGTGAGGAAAATAATGGAATGTGCTCAGGGAACTTCATCTCGATGTAATATTGTAATGAATAAATCAAATCCTATACAAGTTATCCAAATCACTAGGAGAGTTATTTGGATAGCAATTTTGGTGACTTTTGGGGCCATCTACCTAATAGATGAAGGATATCTAGTAGCCTAAAGCATCCATTTGGCATGGAGTCTATGTAATCATTTGAAGAAATACCCCTGAAGTCACCTAAAGCATCATTTATTGACTTGATTTTGAATCTTACAACTGCTAAAAGAAGATATACATTTTAGAAGCAAAAGAAGAGCACGCATAGGAAGCACGTGAAATAAAATAACTATGTACAAATAAAAATGTGTGTGCAATGCACTTAGAGGAATTGAAACTACTCTAATATATATATATAATGATGAAGAAAACTTAATGGAATGGTTTGAGGTATATTCCATTGATTGGGATTTACAGCATGCCTCCATCAAGATGAATTAACTCAAAAGAGTTAGCTTCTTTACATGAACTAATGATATATGGGCCACTCCAAAGTGCATCAAACTTTGAATGGTGCCCTAGTTTAGCTCTGTTAGCATCCCATTTTAGAACTAAGTCCCCAACTTTGAAATCTTGGGGCCTAGCCTTTATGTCAAACCATTTCTTTGTTGCTCATTGATGTTGTTCTAGCTTGATCATGGCAGAGTTTCTTGATTCTTCAAGATTGACTAGCTCTGTCATTCTAATTTCTCTTTGGTCTGCACCTTTGAATTCCAGCTACTAGGAAAACACCAATGAGTTCAACTCTAGTGTTAAAGGAAGGGTAGCCTCCTTGCCATAGACAAGCTTGTAAGGAAAATTTCATATTTCCTTTTTAACTATGATTTAATCTACCTCGGAGTGTGTGTGAGACATTTGTATTTCACCTTTGTCTTTGGTTGATGTTCATTGTGTGTTTCATGATCCTGATCAAGTTCTTGTTTGTTGATTATTCCATACCATTTCCTTAAGGGTAATAGTTGGAAGAATTCTTCAGATAGATGCCCAAATTTAGAGCCCAATCAATGATTTTGATCCCAAGAAAGGCTTTTGCATTATAGGAGATAATGTTCGAGGAACACCAAACCTTCTAACTATACCTTCAAGAAATTACAGGATGATTGACTCGGTTGATTCCTTAAGTGTGACAGATTTTGTCCATCTAGTGAAATAGTCTCGCAGTCATTGTCAAGACCCATTTGTTTCCAGCACTTGAAGGTGGAGTAATCATACCTATGAATTCAATACCCCATTGTGCAAAAGTCTGATCCACTTGGATTAGTCAAAGTGGAAGCATTGTCAATCTTTTCTTTCTACAAATAAAATGCATTCCTTGCATTTTGTGACCCACTTGTGTGCATATGTAAACAGGGTATGCTAGAAGATACCTACCATTATGATTTTCATTGCTGCATTTTTGGCATAAAAGTGTCCACTAGAGAATTCATCATGAAACTTTTCTAACACTTTTTATTCTCGCATGTTGTTGATACATCTTAATAGCATGCCATCAAGATTTTTCTTGAATATAAGTCCATTGACCAAAACATAAGGGATAGATTGTAACCTTATATGTCTTCTTTTCTTTGTTCAAACCGAGAAGGGTATACGCCCTCTAAAAGGAGTGTGATCATGTCACTCGTCTAGTTTTGTGTGTCGGGATTTTTGTTCTACTCAATTTCTACACACAAGATATCTTCATCAAGAAATAATGAAGTTTCAGATTCATTTTGTGCATCTTTAGAAATATGCCTACAAAGTGTGCTACCTCTTACCATTTTTGTGGCTTTGATAGTCACGTCATACTCCATGATTTTGGTCACCCATCGTGCTCTCTTTTCATTGATCTTTTCTCCCATGATGAAGTATCTAACAGAAGAGTGGGAGACTAACACCTTGATATGATTTTTGGTGAGCATAGTTTTGAATTTCTTAAGTACACACATGATAGTGAATACTTACTTCATTGTGACTATATCTTAATTCGTAATCCTTCAAAGTTGTCCGGATTAATAAAGCCATAGGTTTCTCTAGTCCTTAGTTCATTTTCCTAGGTTATGATAGTAGCAATACTCATATCGGTACCATAAGTATAAAGGATGAAGTCTTTTGAATAATCTGGGTTGATGAGTGTTGGTGCACAAGAAAACTCTTTCTTGATTCTGTTGAAACTTTCTCTTCCTTCGTTATCCATCTAAAATTCATGTCCTTCTTGAGCATCAGGGTGATTGGCCTTACCAATCCTACAAAGTTAGGAATAAAGCACCTAATGAAGTTGATCTTGCCAAGGAAAGACTGCAAGACCTTTTTGTATGATATAAGGGAAAGATTCAAGATGGTTGAAATGTGCTTAGGATCAATTATGATGCCACCCTTTGAAACCACATGGCCCAAGCCATAGAAAAATTGCACTTCTTGGGGTTAAGAGATACCCCATACTTTCTGCATCTCTCAAATACTTTCTCTAGGTGTGCCATATGATTAGTGCTCTAATTTAAGAAGATTGTTATGTTATCAAGGTAAACCAAGATGAAATCATTGATGTAACCTTTGAAGGTAATATCCATGGCATGTTGGAAGGTTGTGCCTATGTTTGACAGACCTAAGGGAATTTTCTAATACACATATGTTCCCAACTTGGTTGTAAACATCATTTTGAATTGATCCTCTTCTTTGACCAAGATTTGATTGAAGCCTGAATATCCATCTAACATTAAAAATATTTGTTTGTCAACCACAGTCTATAGAATCTACTCCATTAAAGGAAAAGGATAGTGATCCTTTAGTGAGCGATGCCTTATTCAAATCTCTAAAATCAACACAGAGTCTGATTTCACCATTCTTCTTGCACACTGGAACTAAATTTGTGACCCAAGTAGAGTACTTGATGGGAAAATGATTTTCACCTCAATGAGTTTAGATAATTCCTTTCTCATGAGGGGATCTATCTTTGGATTGATTGTTCGTTTCTTCTATCTATCGATGGGATTGATACCAGGATCAAGATCAATGGAGTGTTGAGAAATAATTTGATCAAAACCTTTGAGGTCTTTATACTCCCATGAAAATATATCACTTTACTTTTACAAAGAGAGATGAAGCCCTAATTTTCATCATGCGTGTAAGCCTTCCTGAGCAAAGCATCTCCTTTCTATGCACAATAGTATTTGGGATTAGTCTTCTTGCGTAGCATGCATATATGTTTTTCACCCTTGAACTTGTCATCAGGGCCAAACATTTTTTCTATGGTGACCATCCCTTTAGGCATCTTGTTTGTCTTTAGTTGTATTACTTGGTCACCATAGTTATCATGTAATTCAACTTGCATGCTTGATGAGAACTCAGATTCATTTTGGATGAAGAATAATTTCTCATCCCTAGGGGAAATGAGAACCACTCCTACTCCCGCATCATTTTTGCTTCTGGAACCATTAAAATATAACTTTCATAGACCAAGTTCAACTTGATCTTTCTTGAGTGTGTGCGGTAGCACAGTTTCTTCTTCAAGAATGTAGTAAGTACCAAGCCTAGTTTTGAAGGCTTCCAGTTCTTTAGCATATGGGTCAAATTTATGGTGCCTCTCTACCCATTCATCAAGTACTAGATCAGGAATAGAGGGTGGAAGAGGATGCTCTTCAGGAACTAAATTTGTTTCTTCTTGGATTAAACAATTGGCTTAGAGAGGGGATGGGACATATGGCTCTACATGATAGGAAAATATAGGATCAGCTTGTATGGTAAATTGGGTACCATACCTTTTTTGGTAACATATGAGACCAATCAAGACAAGTAACCACCCACTTGAGCAAAGTGAAATCTCTTAACATGCATAAAGAAAATAAAGGAGGTAAGTCAATTATTGACACATCTTGATAAATTGTTAAACTTGGACATGCATGAAGGGTCAACTCAAGATCCTTAATGACTCCTAAGGTAGTGACAGTTGATTCATTGAGTTGCAGGACTCCTTTAGACAAGGGGTTATACTTAAGACCTAGGACATCAGCTATCTTCTTAGGCATAACAGAGGTACTAGTGCCTAAGTCTATCATGCAATTATGGACAAGATGTTCACCTATGATCAAGGACATATAGAAGGGTGGGGTTTTGACAAACTTACTTACTTTCTTCTCATTTTCTTAGAAGTGTGTGACTTCGTATGGCTGGATCAACACGCGGGAGTTACACCAAAGCTTCATGAAAAAGATTTGTTGAGATGGAATAGTTAGGGCATCCCATATTGTGACATTTATATTTATCTTCTTCATCTAGTCAACAATGTTGAATGGAGGACCCACTGACTTGTGTATTTGAGGAAAAATATCCATTTTTACTATTCAAAGTGCGAAGCAAAATTTTTAGCTAAATCATGAGCTTAACCTACCAATAAAGGGGCATGCACCACTTCGAAGCCTTCCCGGGGCCTCTTTTGTAGGGACTTGAGTTCTCTTACTACTAGATACCTTGGTTGCTTCTTCCTACTTTTGAGGGTTGGTTTTCATTGCTCAAAGTGTGACTCGTGCATGCCTAACTCCAACATTCTCTTCTTATATCTTATGTTATCTACAACTTGGATGTGTGGTTTTCTTGTATAATTTGCTTCTTGGTTGATTGTCGTAGTGCCCTTCACATTTAATAAAAAAGGGTATGTGTCTAGTCTCGATGGAAGGGATTTAAGAAGGTAGTTGGAGTTTTATGGTGAGTAGGTGGAGGCAGGTGTGGGAAGGGACATGGGAGGAGGTAGAAAGGTGTAGTTGCGTGGGCAGGTGGAAGGAAGGTAGACCTATCACTTCCCTTCTCAGTAATTCATGCTCTTTAATTGTGCCTCTAACTATTTACCTCATGAAAAAAATTATGCTTTGTAGATGGGCATTCTTGGAAGGAAGTGAATTTTTTTTTTTTCCCTGAATCTCTTTGCAATAGAAAAATTCCTACAACATTCATTTTTGGTGATTGTGTTGGGGTGGCGAAGCAAAACTAGGGGAATTTTTCTCATCCTCCTCTATCTCGCACCAAGGATTAGAGTTGAAGTAGGCTAATCCAATAGAACCGAGGAAGAAATTATTTCAGTTGTTGTATTTGTGTCCGCCTAAAAATATTTTGTAGAATGTGGACACACAGGAAGGGTACGTGTGCTATTGTACCAAATGCCTTATGAAACATGGTCTCATAGATGGTATTGACTACAACTTGTAGGGATCTAGGAAGCATAATATGAATCCACATGAAGCATTACAATGGTTTCACAAATACAACCAGTATGTGTCTTCCACATTGTTTCACCTTCCCACCACATGTTTTCCTAGTCTGCATTGAAATAGGAGGTTTGGAGAAGGATATGAGTAAAAACCTTGTGTGGGTTCTTGTTTTTCTTACAAGTGCCTTAGGTAGAGGCAATTTTAGGGGAGTTATCCTGTATAATTTTTCATTTCTGGCTTTATTAGCTTAGTTTTTTGGCTTAGAATAAGGACGTGGGTAGCCTTTTGTGCAACAAGAGAAAAATAAATGCAAAATATGGATCTGTAATGATCTTTGGGGTGTGTTTTTTTGTTGGTCGCCCAACCATATTGGGGAAGAATTTGAACTTCACCTTCAAATATATATTTTTAAATCTTGTGGTGGTTGTGTAGAGGCCCTTACCTTATGTTGTAGATCCACATGCCTCAACCTATGAAGAATGAGAGTTTGGGGGTGGGGATGATGTCTGGTGCACAACTTTTGAAGGCATCTTCTGGGTCTGCGTATGATGGGTCCCTTTTCTTGTTGTTGTATGGAAATCCATCTAAGGACAATGAATATTAGTTTTTTTACTCCTCTAACTGCACCCTTGTTAAAAAAATGGAGTTATGCTCATGGCAGCAAACTATTTGATGAAAGGCCTTAGTGAGATGTTGAACTGAACCCTGGAACTTCGACCGACTTCATTCCTCTAGGCATGGTTCATCTCCCCTTATCTTTCATAACTCTCTTACTTTAGTTTTTCATTTGTAACTTAATATAATTTTAAAATATTAGGATTATAATACATTTATTTGTTTTATATTAACTTGTTGCAAAATAATAAATTGTCGTGTCGTAACTCACGAAATCAAAATAACCCTTTTGTATTAAACCATGAACTTCAACCCTCATTCTGAGGTGATTTAGAAAAATTCCTACCCAACTAGATCACTTCAATATTGTTTTATTGACAAGACAAAATTGACTTCCCAGTAAAAAAATTAAACAAAAAAAAAAATTGACCATCTCCTGTTTAAATAGATAATTTTGCATTTTTTGAAGACTCGTTAAGTACCCTTCGTAACTCCGAAAATGGGATGTTAAGCTTCATTCGTGTACCTGGTTATGTGAGGAGTCACCTTAACCTTTGGTTTGACCCGAATGAACATTTTTGATATTTTTGATGCCATACTTGGGAGCAATGTTACACCATTTTGTAGTTGTGAGAAGCTACTAAAACTATAAAGTTGGCTTTCATTTTGAACCGCCATTTGAAACCTGGATAGAGAAATTATTATTTGTTTTCACAAACCTCTAGTGTTTTTACTAGAAAATTACATGGAACATTCAGTTTAGGGAAGAAAAAAATTGTATAGTTTTGAAAATCCATTTTATAGGCCTCCAGTCGCTTGATTTGACAAGGTCAAACTAAACCAATTTTCGACTTGTCACTCTAGAAAACTTGTCACCGTTTGAAAATGGTTTTCTAGTTCTCAGTCCTATCGACTCTGATGAATTCTCCTTATATACAGGAACTGGTAGGAAGTTTCTCATTGTGTGTTCATCCATCAAACATCATGTTTTAGACGTGGTTTTCTAAGCCCTCGAGCTAACTTTTATTCATTTGCAACTAGGTCAATTACGACCAATGGCCTTGGAAAACTAGAAGCCAAATGTAAACCGTTCCTAGTTCCAAATTTTTTCAGTTACTATGAACTCTTGGTATATAAGTAGACACGTATAAATTTAATCGTGGTGTGTTTTCTCATCGAAAGACAATGTTTGAAAGTGGTTTCTTAGCCTCCGATCCTGATTTGAACGTTTTGTAGCTAGCAAGAAAATGTAAAAAATATAAAGTTGTAGGACCCTCGTCAGGTTGCCAAACCACTGTGGAAACTTTTGACACATGTAAATAATTGTTTAAAAACTCTATAGTGTAACTTGTTGTTTGAAATAGAACTCTTGAAAAAATGGTGTTTTCTCTCTCTTCCCTTCTCTTTCTCTCTCTCCGGGTTACGAAATGAAGTGAAATGAAATGTAATGAATACATAACTTTAAACCTTTTCTTTCGATTGCAAATTGTAATTATTATTATATGTAAGTGGGAAACAGAGAAATGTTAATTATGTTAGATTAGGGTGGATGCCATGCAGGTTATTTATTGCGATTTCACGCTCACGTGGTTTTTCAGGATGCAAGGATGATGGTGAAAAGGCAATATGTAATTCATTAATTATCATTGTAAATATTATATTTCATTGTAAAATGAATATATGTATAATGTAGTCTCATGTTACATAAGGTTATATTAGATAATTTGCTAGTATGTATGGGATGCTAGTTTTTAGGGATATCTAGGAAATGTGTATCTAATCATAGGTTCAATTTGATTCATAGTACACATGGTAAAAAGGTTTGATATATATATATATAAGGTAAATGAATTTGAAGTAATATCTTGTAGTGCATATTCAGTGTTCAATAAATGATTAATGAATCATCTTGTGCATTCTTACTTTGTAAATGTAATAAAGAGATTTAATTGAAAACACTCTACCCTTGTGTAATATCAGAGCATAACTTGTCTTCATGTGTGATACTCTTTACCATAGAAGACATTGAAAACCATAGAATGAACTTAAACTCTACACTCGATGGAACCTCCTAGTTAGGGTAAACAAGAGCCCAAGAATGGGTTTATCATCTTAGTCGGTATGTTTAGTGACATTGTCATAAACATGTCTGATAGGAGCAACACAGTCAAACTTTATTTGGAGTAAGTAGAGCTATCTCTTCCTTCATATCCTAGTGGACTACCTTGTCTTCTCGAAGATAGATTTAAAATTAAATTTTTTCATCGAATGAAATCCCTGTTGGATTCAGATGACATAAATGGAGATCATGATATAGTTGTACTATGTCTTGCATTCTTGTTAGTGAACTCTTTAGTCCCTTGCAACTAAATGTCTTATCTTTGGCTTGTGACAATATAGTGCCTTGATCTCTCACGAAGGGTTTATAGAGTAAATACATTTTAACCTTAATCTAATCTATAATAGGGATTAAATCCCTGGGTGAAAATTGGAATTAAGCTAAACCTTAGTTGATTTGGAGGTTAACATGTGGGTAGAAAATTATAAGTAACTCCTTGTAAAACAAAATTGTTTTGAAAGATGTTGACTTTAGAGAACCCAAGAAACCGAAATCTTGTCCTGTAATACCTTGTTATGTCCATTTATGACATTAAGAAATAAATAATATTTCACATGTGGAATCGTGAAATGCAGAAAAATGGGACCTTACCTTGAACACAAATCACTTGTGGTTCATGTGTAGTTTATAATGCTTCTAACCATGTACTTCTTTAAGATGTCAGAAAAGTACTTTGTAACTCTTTTGTTAAAATGCGATGGTAATAATGAGACCATAATGTGATGTAATAGTAAAGCATATAAAAATAAACATGAGATTTGAGGTCAGGAATAATGCCACTCTTGGAGCCCTTTTAACCCAATTAAATATTTTCATGTGTTACAAAGAATATGAGTCTCCCCTTGGTGAGATCAAACTTCGAGTAGAACAAAAGATATATATTTATAATCTAAATAAAATTTCTTGTTTTGGGAATGTCAAATCAGGAAATAAAGACACCATGATCGAATAATGTTTATAGGGAAAAGGTATCTTGAATCTAAACCACCCTCCCTTAAATCCTAATATTACTACGGACATCAAGCCGATTCACTTGAGTTGCAGGGTAAAACACAAACATTGAATAAATGTTTGAGAAGCATATTCTTAACATAAGAAAAATATAATTAAGTACTTTGTATGCAATTTGAATTATGCCAAATAAGTATGTAAGTTATGGAAATTTCCATAAAAAAAACAACTTAAAATGGTCAAACTATAAATTAAATGTGGAATGAACTTAAGAATATGTAGTTGGGAAAAGGAGGAAATTGTCCTTACTCAATAATGTTCTTGGAATGTTAATCATAACTAAGATGCAATTAATGAAATGATGTGTTGTGGGTTTGTCAATCCTTGAGTCCTTTTCTTGTGGTTGGGTCATTGCAAGTATTCATTCATTGGGAAAAGTGTGGCATCTACATGTCCATGGTGTTGTCATGTGTCTATCTAATTCGATGTCTTGTAAGTGTCATATGTGCCTTTGAGTTTTCTTTACTTAGAGCCCTTGTGGTGTTTTGTAGTGAGAAATGTAAGTCAAAAAAAAAAAGTATCCTAGTATTTTAACTGTTGTTTTTGTGTGTGAAAAATGTGGGCATTACAATTACACATAAGTCCTCAATGCCAAAGAACATCAAATTTTCCTCTGATGGAGCTTACGGTATTCCTTAGTTTCCTACCTTATAGCCACTAGTTGAAGGCTCGAAATTTGAAGCATTCTAGATCATGTAGGTTTGGGTGTGTGCAACATTCACACAATGATATTGAATGTGAGGCATATTACAAGAGAAGCACCATTCTGAATCTTGCACCAAATTGTTCTCAATGAAACAAGCACCGACTTGTACTAAGTACTAGAAGAGAGGGCACAGGAGGAACAACTTGCAAGGGAAGATGCGCGTTAGCATGCCATCTATCATTTTGCTGGTTGGGTGCATACCTTTGGTTTCCATATTGATTCCATCAAGGCTGATTGTTTTAGCTATGCACCTAATTATAATTGCCTCTATAGGATTGCACCTGTTGTTTTTCTAATGATATGACTTTGTTTGATAAATTTTTGGTCAGAGCCTTTAATTCTTCAACCTCACTTTTTGCGTTGAGGAGTAGGTTGTAGATGCAACTAGTTGCATGCCTTTTTCAGGAATATAATAGGGGCCACAGAAGGTTGAGGCACTTGTGACATTTCTAGGAACAAGGGCATAAGTGGTCTAGGAGTTATGTTTCTGCCTCAATGAGATTATTTTCTTGCCCTTACTGCAATACTATAAGAAGATGGTAAGGTTCTAACTCCCATGGATTGAATCATGACTGAGATATCATTGTTCAACACCTTTAGATAATATAGAAAATTGTGTTAGGTTATAGGTCTTACCACAAGAGGGATTATGTCCCAAGTCTTTTGAAATATGATGTTGAAATCAGTCATCTTCTCACTTGGGCACCCTTCCTGTTGTTGTCAGTTTCTCCACCAGAGATAGGTGATCTGACTTATCTTTAAAGTAATTACAAATATTTATTCCCATCTCATCCCAGGTGGTAATAGATTCAAGTCGCAAGCCTTAGTACCATTGAATAGCTTTACATTTGAAAGAGTTTTTCAAGTATCCTAATGGTTACATCATCATGTGTGATCAAATAGAGTGAACACATGTTTTCTACATCCTGGATATGCTCCTGAGGGGTGACTTGATTCTCACCAGTAAAGTATGGAATAATTTTGAGCGTGTCATTTGGCATGTCATTTTACATGGCCAACACCAAGGGACTCCCTCCTATGAAGTTGGAAAATTTCCTCAATGGAGGAGGTGGCTGATGTGCCATCACAGGGCACATAGGTTATCTATTTTGAGGAGGAGTTGAATGGGTATGGCACACAGGAGATGGAGATACACGGATGGACTTTATGGAATGTACCCTTCTTGGGGATAGCTAGAGGTACTTGAAATAATCTTCAGTTGTTATACTTTTTCTTGTATGCACTCTTCTCATGAAAGGCACTCAAGACTGCTAAAATAGAGATCTGGGAAATTTTAGGAGTCGCCATATGTGTTTAAATGAGCCTCCAAAGGCTGAAACACTAAGTCCACACACCAGAACTTAGCAATATGAAATTTAAGCTTTCATTATTGAGTCTCACTGAGCATTCAGAAACTATTGGTCTTCAAACATGCACCCACATCTCAGATTTGGAAGAGTCAAGTTGTTTAAGATCACAATGGAACCGTCTCCAAGTTGTGAGACCTTCCACGCTTGAGATGGATCTCCAGAGAAGGCTAGTTCCTCTATCTATTTCTACTGCTACTACTACTCCTAGTGTTGAAAGGGGAAACTAAGCTAATAAATGCCAAGGGACTAGGGATAGAAGGATAACATGAAAATAAACTACACTAAAAATGTGATAGCACCAGAAAAAGAGGGATGAACACTATTTTTCTGAGCGGGAATGAAAAGGGGATATATGAAAGGAGGCTAGGCATGAGTAGCATAGATGAAAATGCATTTACCAAATCATTCTCATGGAACACAACTAAATAAGGAACTGCAAGGGATGTGAAGTGGCACAACAAACACGCAATGCAAAAGAAAAAAAAGAAGAAGGAATGCAAACACGTTAGGATAGAGAATAGTCACAAAACGATGCTTTTATTACTTCCTAAAATGCACTGAGTTATACAATGGTGGCGGTTGACATCCACATGTATGAGCCAAATATAGAGGTCTGCAACTCAAAATGCAGAAGATATAAAGTCCTTAGCAAAACATGTAAGGATTTTGAGTATCCAATGTTAATAATGAGCCCAACTCTTACATTTATAGATGAATCTCGTAAGGAGAAGAGGAGGGAAAACCTGAATTTGAAATACAACCACCAACAAGAAGCATTCAATGCCTACAAATCCACCTACAAATCTATTGAATGCACTTCCCCAAGTCTGTTTGGAATGTTAGAGAAGGAAGGATGGTGGATCATATCAAATTGGGTGGTTGAAGCAATCAGATCTGTTCATTAATGCCCAAAAATATGTTTTCCCATTTCTCACCTACTAGGTCTGCCAAAATTTGAATTTGAATGTCTAGCACTATTTTTTATGTTAGTAACTCTCTAACAAGTCTAGATGCACATCAATCAAAGCTCTATATCAAAATATACAGTTTTTAGATGATGTCAAAGCCATCTCGTGCACGCAAGATATGTGGTGTCCGTGAATTGGTTGAAAGGATGGCCAACTGTGTAAAATGCTTTTTGTTTCTACCATGTGTCACTTATTGGTTTGTTGTAATGATTCTTCACCTGTTGGGATACTTTGATCTGGTTACGTGTGGCACACTCAATCATGTTCAAAGATGACCTAGCACTGAAGGGCACAAAGGAGGGTGTGAGGGAAGGGCACATGGAAGAAAACGAGGAAGGCATAGAGTAACACACACATGGAAATGAGGCAAACTAGTGAGTAGATAACGCATGGTTAAGGAGCAACTATTACAAGATGATGGGTGTGGCATGCGAGAGCTAGGGAATTAGCTGATTGAGCACATACAAGGCGTGCACACGTGGTAAAAGGCTACCGATAAGAAGGTGAATGTAGAGAAGACATGTGCAAGGGGAAGATGGAATGAAGAGGAATAAGGAAAGGAAGGGAAGAATGGGAAGCACATACGGTAACATGAGGAAAATAAGGGAATGTGTCAAGGGAGCTTGAGAGCGCGCAATCTTGCAATGAAGATCTCAGAGCCAGAAGATGTATACAAGTTATCCAAATCACTAGGAGAGTTATTTAGATAACATGTTGTTTGAAGACATATACGTTCTGATTTGGAGGTGCATTTAGGTTATCCATTTGTAACTCACCTTTGTCAATAAGGTTTGGAAGGACATTTCTAAATGAATGACACATTGATGTCATGACCCTTGACCCAATGGTATTTATAGTAATCATTTTCTTGATACCAAGAGGGATTTGAAACAGAGATGTGTCAATGGGGTGAATAAGAGGAAGCATGATCGCGCATGTAGCTATAAGTTTATCAAAAACCATGTTGTATGATTTTTCGATGGGTGTATAATTATATTAAGGGTGGGTGCATTCATAAGATGAATGTTCCTCGCAACATATTTTACAACAACCACGTTTGTTGAAGTTTTAGATTTATCATAACTAGAATATGGTTTGAACAAGGACTCGGGTTTAGGATTCTTTGGCACGAGTTTAACTCTACCATCCTCAAGGGTGTGGAGTTCTAATTTATGGGCCATAGTAAATGCTTCTTCAAATGTTTGGAAAGATTGGATTTGGAGTGTTGATGATATATGTTTGGCACAGGAGTGAGAAAATAGCTTGATTAATTTTTTTATGGGAGGGAGAAGGATAATTTATTAATAGTACCCCTCTAATAGGTGATGAAATCTACGATAGATTCATCTTGGAATTTTTATGGTGTAAAGATCAGTAATGGTAACTTTACAGAGATGTTAATCAAGAAATGTTCTAAAAACGTTGTGTAAGTTGTGTAAAGGAGAAGATTGAGTATTGTGGGATATTATTATACCAATCTAATGGTGTCAAAGCTAAGGACATAGGAAATATTATTAGCATGAGGTCTTGGTCGTGTTTGATAAGATAACTTGATTATGACGGAAGGCTTAAATAAGTTGTTGAGGGTCATCTTTATTATACAATTTAAGGAACTTCAAGAGTTCCCAATGAGGAGGATAGGATTTGTATGGTATGGACAGGATGAATGGGCTTGTTACAAATCTATTCATAAGATAGCCTATTTTTGGGACCCATGGAGGCAACTTCAAGGCTATAAATTCTATTCATCAATGCCTACAAAGGATCATTTTATGATGGTTATTGTTTAGGATTAAATGATGAAGAGCTTGGTTGATTATATGTATGTGGGTTTGGTTGTTGATATGGTTGATAGAGTAAAGGGATAGTATGTTGGATAGGAATACTCGTGGGAATTTTATGTTTTGGTTATGAGACTAGAGGTTGTGAGGGTTGGATATATTGATACGGGATATGCATTGAAGAGTTGAAAAATGGATGTGAATTTTGTGGTACATATTGAGATGGGATGGAAGTATGGATAAAGGGCTCAGACTATTGTGGTGCATGTTGAAAGGGGATGGAATTATGGATGAGTGGTTGATATTTTTGTGATATTGAGATAGGATAGAGGTTTTAATGAATGGCTGGGATGGTTGAGGTATATACTAAGAGGGAATTTATGAGACAGGGGTGGTTAATATATGTTGTGAAGAATAGTGAATACTAGATATAGAACCTATATTGATGATGGGTATTGATGATGGGATGGACATGACAACGTTCTAAATAGAGGATGTGGGTTGTTGTAAAGGAGTGGGTTAAGAAAAACTAAGTGGGATGGCTATCGATATTATAGGAGGTGTTTAGAGAGTACTAGAGACTATAGGACTAGAGGTGGAAGAAGATGTGTTGATGTTGTTTTGTGAGGATGAGGAGCCAAATGTAGGATCTAGTGAGAAATATGGTTTTTGATTGGTTGCATTTTGTGACGAAACAACATTGAGATCAAACGTGATGATAGTGTTTGATGACATGGGATTTGATGTTCTAACGACCCATCGGTAGTGGAATAAGGATGGAGATATTGGATGATTGGCTCGTGGTTAGGGTCAATAATATGGGAATGATCGTAAGTGATGGAAGTGCTCTCAAATCATTGTTTAGGTTTATATTATTGGAGAAGTACACCCTAAATAGTTAAATATGTATTAAGATCCATGGGTTTGAATCCAAAATCTCAATGAAGACTAGAGCACCATTATTGAAGAAATGAGGATTGTGTGGATTTGGTATCTTTAATGTGGCTAACTAACTACTAGGAGAGTGTGGAGGTTCTTTATCGAACTATTTTAGGTGATGAAGATGATCGGTATCATCAATAAAATGTGGAATGCCGTCAAGGCGAGACTAGACATTTTCCAAGGATAGTTGGAAGCAGTCATTCATATTGTCAAAGTTTTGTAGGAAAGACTATTATCTAGTTATTACCATGAAATAAAAAAACAATCACTAAAAATAAAAGGAAAAGTTATATGGTTGATTACAATTCCACAAATAAGTCACACAAGAGAATTTTTATTATCTTGATTAAATTAAGAAAGGATGAAATGTGAAAAATTCTTGAAAGGTACTAGGAAATGGAAAACTAAGGTTTTTTTCAGGTAATGTTAAATGATGGACTCCTCAATATACCCAAAGGTATGTGTGGCATGTATCTATGTTGGTTTTTTTTGAGGCATGGTATTGGGTCCTATCCCATCACTTCACGGTCCCGCAGTGATAAGGGTTTCAAGTGCTTAATCAATATACTGCCCACCATTTTATTTATATTCAGCTAGAAAACCGAGTCATCTTATCCTCTTGGTGATGAAATCCAAGTAGGTCTACCTAGGAAGGAGTGTTTAAATGCAAGTTATTTTTTATGTGGTTTGGTTGTGTGTGAAGGGAGTTAAGTGAATGTAATTCTTTAACCCCTAATTAAGCTATGTGATCAGGAAAAAATGAGTGTTCATTTTAAATCCCAAAGGAAATGTTGATTTGATGAGGACAAACACACAAATGCAATGCTGAAAAAGAAATATATAGAAGAAGGGATTGTACCTGTGATCACTTTTCCTTTTTTTATTTTTTTATTTTTTATTTTTAATTTAAGTAAGCGATAAAGAACATCAATGTGCTTCAACCTAAAAAGGTAGAAAAATACAAGACAAAAGAAACGAAATCTAAAATGGAATTCTAAATAAATAAGGGACTAGTGTCCCACCAGAGTGCCAAGATGTTTGAGGTATATTTCATGTTAGTGTTATCAAATGCATAAAGTACCTAAAACTCGAATGAGCGAGATGTTGCCAATACTGTGCCGACAATCACAATGATGGGATGATGGAATGTGGAGAATGTTAAAATGTTCCTCCTTTCACCAAAGTGAAGAGGCCTACAAGAAATGACATCTAGACAAAATATATTAGATAGATAGGATAATGAGTTGCTCAAGAAAGCCCAATCCCATGAATCCAAATGGGCTTCCTTGAATGGTGTCAACTCATTTTGATACAATTAAGTTTCATTAATAAAATGAGATAGATGAGAAAATATAACAAAGATATAATTTGAGTGGATAACAAGGTCATGATCAACTTTGTAAGTGGCCTAGGCTATGGTTATGGCTAGCTCAAAGTCTTCAAATTAATGGTACTAAAATTCCTTGGTTGCTTCTCGTATGTTGTTAAGGAGCTCAAATTGCTCTTCAATGTCCTTGAAGCTTGGTGAAAATTCAATGGCGCATAAGGTGATCTTGTGGAGTATGTCGAACTTCTCCCACACAATCGATTGTTGGACAATAAGAAGATCGTAAATGTTGGTGATTAGATGAAAGATTCCTGGGACAATCATCTATAGAGAAGACATGATTACTAACAATTTTATTAGACCAAAACAGATTGCATAAAAATTCTAATTATAATAATAAGCGATAAAAATTAAAATTTTACGAGAGATCGTCGAGTGATCCAAGGGGATCATGGGTGATCAAAGAGATCATTAGTGATCAAATAAATCATTATCAATCCATGTGTAAAGTTGATATTCTAATAGCATATATAATTGATAGAAACAAAGATTTGAAATAAATTATTTTGGTTTGTATTCGATGTGTAAATAGAATGAAAATAATTTAAATGAAAATGTACTTACTTTGGACATAAGAATGAAATGGGAAGACCTGCAGGTGATAGTGAGAGGTTTGTAGATATCTAATAGCTTGACATGAGTTTTGAGGACATTTGTAGATTTATGATGATGTCGCTTCATTATCCACCACAATAGGGCTTCACTAAAACCTTTCGAATCCTAACATATGATCTTTGAGCTTCTATTTATAATCATTGGTGATCGGTTAGGATTGCCAACAATCCATAATTTTTGGGGAAAATAACTTAGAAGTTTTTTTAGCCACCTCCAAGTTGGGATTACATGGGTGGAGATGTGAGGTGAGTAAGTTAGGGATTTTAATAGGTAGGGGGAAGGGATAAAAATGGGTTTAGATGGATGGTGGATGGTTAGGGACGTTAAAGTGAGGTTAGAGATATATTTACATGGGTAAAAATTATGATTTTACGGGGTGAGGGTAATGATTTAGGATATGATTAAAATAGAAGGTTTAGTCATTTAATTGGGTGTGTACAAGGTGTAGGAGGGTTACCTAGGGTGACAAAAACCTGGTGTTTACATCCCTTCTAGGAATTTTTTTCCATCTTTCTTTATTTTCCAGCTTGTCGGTTTCTTCTTTACTTTGGGTTTTGTTTTGTCTTTATCTCATGACCTAGGTCAGCTTTTAGTGTCATTAAGTGTCAAAATTCATATAAGGAATTCATATATATACAAAACTTACTCACTATTATTATGGGTAGGATTATTGGGATATCACTCTTTATCTACCCTCTACAAGATCAATACTCGATGACTACATTTTAGGTTGCATTACTTACTACATATGAGGGCTTATTCTGAATTCCATCTCACACATTCATCTTGGGGTAAAAGTAATTATAGCCCACTATATTTTTGCAACTAGCATAAGGGAAAGCTAGCTTCAAGTAACATAATTCAAATCTTACATTGTTATCATGTTAAATGTCTAGCGTGCAAAATTGAAAAAAATGGCCATGATAACTAAGCCCACAATTGAAAATTTTCACTCCCGGTCACTATGAACCCTTCCTCTATCAATCATATCCTCATTTCCACCCTCACTTTGGCTTAGAGGAAAGTGATAACAATATTTTCAAGTGTTTTTTAATGTGCAAGGAAGAAAACCCGAGGTGATTGATGAATTCATTAAGATTCAAAGAAAAATAACTTCCTCCTGAGGCCTAAAAAGGTCACCTTTTACCCTTTTACATCTAGAAAACACCCTCTAGGAGCCTACAGGGAAGATTCAAATCATCTAATGGTGGTGTTGGATAACATTGAATATTTTCAAATCATTTAAGTCAAATTATGTGAAATAAATTGATGACAAGAACAAATTAAACAAAATCAAGTCATTTTGGGTATAGGGAATGAAACAGTGAAAGATAACTTGTTTGAATCATTCTAGGAGTTCCACAAGGAGTTAGGAGGGAAAAAATAATCAACAAAATTCTCTTAGAACCCTCTACGTGATAGATACATAGTTTTTAATCTAAAATTCAAATATTTTCTCTGATAATCAAGAACACAACCGCCAATTTTAGTCAATAATTAAATAAAACCTAAGATGAAATTACAAGAAAAAATAGCTCCTAATAATATATGGAATTATCTCAACATGTGATTTGGAGTCAAAATCGTATAAGGTTTGACCCAAAACACTCATCCATGATCTCGAGGTAGAAAAATCACTCCTAGTGTCTCAATGTGGACTTAACGGTGATAGCAAACATCCTAAAAGTGCCATGGGTGGGGTTTTGAGCCTCATTTATCCTGAAAGGTATAAAAGGGACAAGGGGACACAAAATTGCACTCCCCATTTGCTTTGAAGTTGTGTCACTTTAAAATGTTGACTTGGTGTGTTATGATGTAAGTGCGGTGAATAGTTTTAAGTTTCTAAAACCCATTTTTCATGATGGAGACACCCTTGGTGCATTTTTGAACATCATCTATCCCCTTAGGTGTAAAGGAGATAAAAGGGGCACAAACTTCCCCCTCACTCTTGGCTAACTCCTCGTAACTCACCCCTCATCACTTTTGTGCCTAGGTCTTCTAAATTTGAAGTTTGGCTTGTCACTCTCTCATGAACCCAAACCCATGACACAATTTTGAGAATAAATTATCCCCTAAGGTATAGGAGGTGAAAATAGGACAAGGGGGTGCAAAATTTCAGCCCCATCCAACCACTCAGCTAGTTAAGTTCTCGATCACATCAGAACATGCTATTTAGCCCCCTGGAGGTCATTTCCCAACCCCTGCATCTCATTCTCACTTAACCACGGGCCATCACTTGTCACCATCTAGTGAAGAGTTAAATTTAGTGTCCCTTGTGTACCCTTTTTCCCTTTTCTCTGATGAAACTCAAGTTCAACCACATTCAAACCCCGGTTAAGCTCCATGGTCAAAAGGTGAGTTAAAATTTGAAAAATTGAAATGAATAACTCTCCTCACCTCTCATACTTAGTCATTTTTTCCTTTAAGGTGTTATTTTAAATCCCTCTCAAACCTCCTTTTCACAGACATATTGTTGATATTTCACCAGACATCCGTGCTCAAAAATGAAGAAATATTCATCAATATATAATTGTGCACCCATTTTTAATTAAATTTTTTCCGTGCACTCCTCTCGAAAAATTCTTTGAGATAACTATGAAATCAACCCCATTAGTGATTTATATAATTCATAGTATAAACCTAAAAAATTTAGACCACGAAGTTAATTTTTCATATTTCTGAGAAACTCGCGGACAAAAAACCTCACAAATTATAGGAAAAGTTCCTAAAGTAAAGCATAAAATTTTGAGACCATTTTTGTTACAAATCAACACCAGAAGACATCCTTTCAAAAATATTCATTTTAAAAGTATTTACATGTATAAATATAGTAAGTTTATGAAAAAAAAACTTTCACACATGCTCACTCCAAACAAGCAAAAACATTAGAAGGTTCAAACTTTGAAAACTTACTAAAAATAGTTATCCTAGATATGACTCTATAAAAATATAGAGTCTCGTAATTGAACTCAAATAAATTTTTTCAACTCAAATTTTTCCTATCTCACTACTTTTTGACACCAATGAAGTTCAATTATTCAAGTTTAGAGCCCATTTCTACTTTGATCACTAAATATCCTAGTGTGGGAGATAGTGATGTCACCCACATAGACCTAGAGGATCTAAAAATCTAGAATGCTTGGTGAACCCCATGAGCCAATGGAGGAGAAAATATTCACAAGTAGACTGTTCAAAGTAGGAGGTCACCCACTATCTTTTAGAGTGCTAAGTTAGTCCTGACATGTGCACAACATTACGATGTGGATCCTAGAACAATTCGAGTAAATGGCAATTCAATCCTCACAATTCTCACACCAAAATGTATCTCTTATTGTATGAAAATTCCTACCGGTAGTAGAAAGGTCATCATAACTAAGGAATTTTCTTCATATGAATGGCCTAGGACTGATTCATATCTATAAGGCTTAACACTCAATGCATGGATCAAATAAGAAAGAAAATCTTCTTGTATTCCCAAGAAATTGTCTAGAGTGAGTTCCATGAGGATTATTTTGATTTCATTAACATACTTGAACAAGGTGATGGGGAAAAAACAAAAAATACTTCCAATCTTTTATTAATCAATTCATCCTCATGCCTACTAAAGGAAAATAGATGATAGATTAGGGGAAAATCATTAGTGACTACATCCATCAGCAATTGTTTTAGTTACCTACTATAAATAAGTTCACCATGAATTCTTACCGGTTTATTCCCTTTCCTCCATAAGACCGTTCAAATTCCTATCTTCTACTCTCAATGTGCCTAAAAATAACCTACCTATCAGAAGTATTTACGGCTCACTCATATGGAAAGTAACTACTACTATATTAGGGTAAATGATGCATTCACTATGTTTATCATAAGGCTTCTTGAAGTCAAACTAGAATGGAGGATGTCATCACAAGTAGTTGATTTGATTTAAAATAATGGGAGTCATTTCATCCAATTTTCCACATTCACCTACATCAGATTTGGAGGCTCGATCTAGCCCCTCATAAGCTACCTAGGTACCTAAGTGATAAGATTATCATGTTTGAACTCTTTCGACAACTATCCAATGTTCATACCAAGGTGAATATTACCAAAAATAAATGCATGTAATTTATCATCTCTCTAGGAATATACTCATGTAGTAATTTCATTGATGCAAAGTAAACATCAAAACATATTTTACCAACCTCAATTTTTATTCCTACATATCACGGGATGAATTTGATATTAGGAAGGATCTCATAACTTTCCTCTTGTCAAGTGTTGTCACTTTTAAATGCACCCTTTGGAGAATGGTGTGATAAATCTCCTTCCAATTGAAAAAATGGAAACACTCCTAGGTTTTGGGTGAAATGTATTTTGGATTGATTCTCTAGAGAGGTTTGGTTCCCCTAGTGAAATTTCCTAAACTAAATCTATCTTCTAAGGATAACTCTACTCGCCAAAATCAATAAGGAAAAGGGAAAATGGGGAAGGGAAAAACTAAAAACAAGGTGATACACCGAGAATGTTTAAGGATCTCAAACTTATTTAGATCACACAAATGAATCATGGGATCCACACACATCATGCACTAATCATAATTTATTACATAAAATCAAAATTGATTCACATAAGGGTTTCGGATGAGTTATCGCAAGACAAGAAGGGGAAGCAGATTGTTCCATAACCAAATCCTAGAAACAATCTGTAAAACACAATCTAAGACCTACAAATTGACACAAACTTGAATAAAGGAATGAATGTTAAACTTATAAAAATAAGGATAAACATGTATCACAATATAAATCAGTCTAAACAAAGTATGCACTAAAAAAAAGTGTGGAAAGGTAAAAATAACTCCTTTCTTGCTCTAATAGGTAGAATAAGCATAGAAGATCACTCGACCATTTCTTTCTCACCCAAAAACTAAATCACTCTAGAAATGTGAATGAATAGTCCAATATTTTTGTTATAATGTATTTTGAAGCTTTATAGAATATTTTGAGAGAGAGAGAGAAAGAAGAAAAGAAAGCATACATGCAAGTTTGAGCTTTAAAAATAGAAAAAGCATGTGTGTTTTTGCTTTGTTCATTCAATTTCTATCCTATTTTTCTTTAAAATATCCTTCGATGTTTGATTTAATCAAATTCTACATTAAAAATAAGATTACACCTTCCCAAAATAGAAGAATAAGCTTTCGTTTTGCTCGTGTATGCGATGTTTCTCTTCTTTAAAACTTTTGGTCAAGGAAATGAGCCATTTATATGTGTTTTAAAATATTATACTATTTTTTGAATTTTATCCTATAAAATCTTTTCAATTTCTATTTTGAAAATAAAAACATGAATTACTCATTGAAACCTTTCCAACAATATTGATTTTCTATAATTTAGAGTAGTTTTGAGGAAGATATGGTCATTTGAAGTTTTACTAGTTGGGGTGCACAGAAATCAACATGTGTCAAGCATCTCGATTTACTCCTTAGATGCCTATGTGTCTACGCTTTTATCTTCCTTCGATGCCACGTGTGCATTTTTTTAGTTTCAGGGTCGGGATCTATTTACATGTTAAGCTGTTTAATTGCCATAGACCCGACGCCTTTATTAAAATTGGTTAATTTCGCATATTTGACATCCGTAGGGTGTCATCGCTTTAAAACTCATCGAACGGAGACACATGTCCTCCTTTCTTAATTTGATTTTTGTCACATTATCTTTGACTTATTGGCCCTATTTTTCTTTGCCCATACCGATACATTATTTAATTCAATTAATTTCATGTCTTTGACATCTTTGGGGCTCAAATGCTATGAGGAACATCATAATGGTAACACATCTCCATTCGGGACCTTAAATTTGATGGCCATTTGAACATCACTAGTATTTTTAAAAAAAATAGACATGTCAATGCTCTATTCCATGGGTTTTAAAACTACAACGGCTAGTGTTTGGTGGTTTTAAACTTGACAGGAAAATGAACATTAGAAGCATTTTCACGTGGCTTAGTCCATTTAAAAGGGGTAAAATATCCAAAATAGCCAAGGGTTCATTTTAGAATAATAGTTGGTGACCTCCGGGGGAATATGCCTACCATATTGCTAAAAAATAGTAGCCTTTTAGGGTATCCATTAGGAATGGGGTCAAGTCTAAAAATTTGAAAATCTGATCAAAAACATGTAATTTCTCACCTCTGAGCTATATGAAACATTGCATGTACTTAGAACTAGTTTGGAGCTACTTGAATTGATTTGTGGAGCTTAGAAATAGACTAAAAAATTGCTCCAACTATTTTATTTAGCCATTAAAATTACCCATGCTTAGAGTCATGAAGTAACTATTGTTAATTCTTGGAGTTGTATGAAAACTGAAAATACCTTCCATAAATGACAACACTGTGCAAGAAGCACTTAGAGAAAAGTAAACATGACACAAAAACACCATCAAAGTGAAAAAGCACACAATAAAGGAAACTATAAACAATAATGTCCATAAGCACTTGGAGGAAAATAAACACAACACTCTAATACAACAAAGGTGAAACACATCATCAATAGTAGAGTTTGAGGTATATCCCATTAACTAGGATAGGAATCTCATCACCATTCGGCTTGAAAATTTAAAATGCATTATTTTTCTTGCAACCTATGATCTAATATGGTCCACTTAGAAACTATCAAATTTGGTGTCTTTTAGGCTTATTTATCTCTTTTTCCCATTTTAGGACAATGTCTCCTTCCTTGAATGTTCGTGTAGTTGATTTTTTATCAAAATTCCATTTTATATGTGCTTGGTAAAGTCTCATTATTGTCATTACATTGTTTTTTATTTCTTTTAACTCCATCAACTCTGTAAATATGATTTCTATAGAATCTTCTTTTGTCATCTCCATCTGTTTAATGAGGTCTATAGTTGGTAACTCATTGGAATTAGGAAACTAGCCTCTTTACCATAAATAAGCATGAAGGGAGAATTGTCAAATGACATTTTAGGGGTAATCCTATCAACCCATAAAGATTATTTGAACTGGGTATGCCATGATCTCTAATTTTCTATCATACTTCTTTTGATGATTCTAAGAATATTTTTGTTTGTTGACTCAGCCAAACTATTTCCTTGAGGATAATAGCTGGATGAGGTTGAGAGATGAATTATAAATTTGGTTTCCCATGTACAAATTTTAGTTCTAAGGAAAGCTAAAGCATTTTCTGATATGATTGTTGAAGGGACACCAAACCTTGTGAGTATACTTTAATAAAAGTCTAAAACATAAGACTCATTTGCTTCTTTCAAAACCACTACTTCTGTCCATCTTGTGAAGTAGTTTGTAGCTATGAGAATCCATTTATGACCTACACTAGAAGGTGGATTAATCATACCAATAAAATCTAATCCCCATTATATAAAAGGTTGATTTACCTAAATAGGTTGTAGAGGAAGATCACCTAAATTTTGTTTTTCCGTAAAAATAGCACACTTCCTTACCCATGTATGAGCATATTTGAATAAGTTGGCCAATAATAACCAGATCTCATAATCTTCAAGGTTGTAGCTCTTGGTGAAAAATGGCCACTAGATGAACCATCATGGAATTCTTCTAAAAATTATCAATATTATCTAAATCTATGCACCTCAAAAGAACTCCATTTGTATATTTTCTAGACAAAGATGCAATCAACAAGAATATGAGGAATGGGCTATAATCTGAAATACCTTATTTTTACTTTATCCAAACTATTATCCAAAATTTCACTTCTTGTGATTTTGAATAACTCGTCAAAATCAAGTTAACCATTTTTATGCTATGCTAAAGCCACAAAGGTCTCCCTCATCTCACCGTGAAATTCAAGAATATAATGTCATGAGGGTCCTCCTAACTCATGGAACAATGTAAATGAGTAGGTTATAACTTAGGTGAATATGATTGATTGGGGCAGAGATTTTTAATGATGTAGGGTTTTTTTAGAAGGAATTGAAAGGATGTGGCTAGGTTTAAATGTCACAGACACTAAGTAAATGTTCCGTAGGCTTCTCAAATTTTATTGTTTCATGAATTTCATAAATCAGTAGAGCAAAGAAATTAACATGTGGGACATTGTAGAACCCACTAGCAAAAAAATTTCATGGAACACTAAAACATTCAAATATTTAAAGGCCCACGAAGAAAGGATAAATGCATAGAAAACCGCAGAATGAACGATGGAGCATTTTTCTGATAACTCTCTTTTCACTTGATCAAATCAAGAAAGATTGATCTTGTTAGAAAGGTGTCATCAACGGCTACATTCTAGGATCAACAATTTTAGAAGTCGATGCAGTCTTGGGAACCCAAATATAAAACACATATTTAAGGTAAAAGGGACAATATCGAACATGAAAATTTATCAATTCATTCCCTAACCACCAACATTAATGAGGAGTGGCACCCCTTCTCCTTCTATAGATTGGATAGTGTGCGAAATGGTCTTTCGAAGTGCCCAGGTGCTTTGTAGATGACTTGATGGGTTTTGGTCAGTGGTTGAAGGGAGAAATTCAATTTTCCCTCTCTTTCCCTCTTCTCTATTTCCCATCTTCTGTATATTTTAAAATGATGATCATTTGTAAAGGTTGGATACTCTTATAATGGTAGTGTATCCTTCTACAAGTGTTGTATATGTATTTTGAGTCACAAGCCTCAAATGCGGATCTCTACAGGTTATTCTTGCCTTTTCCTTCATTGTAATAGATTGTGCATATCTTTGAAGCAATAAAATATGTGTTTTGTCATTATTCTCTACCCTAGCTGGTATTTTGTTGCATTTCTCTACCTCTTCATCTACTTACAAGTATATTGTGCTTGTTTATTAGCATCTTGCAGGATTTATTTCTATTGTGCTCCCGAAAATGAGATTTTGAATGTATTTTGAAGCTGTGAAATTCATGGTTGTCCTATCCTCCTTCATTTTCCTCCCATTTTCACTCATATGAGAGTGTCTTCCCCCTCTTCTTCATGTTATCACCCCTGTTAGCTTGGGATTTTACCTCTTATGCACCTCTCTTTCCCTAGTCCATTGGATTGTTAGATTAGGATTAGATAGTTACACTTCTAGTAGTAGGAGTAGTTTAGCATTAGGAATATGTACAGAACCAACCTTATATAGAGGTCTATCTCATGTAGTAAGTCCTACAACTTGAGAAACAGTCCCATGTTACCCAAAAACATTGATTATGTATCCATCCATTCATAACAAAATAGAGGGTGTTATTTTTGGTGATAATGTCTTGGGAACTCCCAATGGGATAGTTTAGAAGTTAATTTTTCCATTTTGCTAAGTTTTTGGTGTGTATCTTGGTGAAGTTCAGCCTTTTAGAGGCCTTGGAACAACACATCTGTTGACTCCAAATGTTACATCTATTGGTTTCGTAGTTAAATTTCCCATTTTCATGAGAAGGATTCAAACAAGGTCAAGAACAGCAAGTGAAGACCCTTTGATTACTTTCAACCGCCACCAAGGAGAAGAAGAAGAGGTATATTGATCCATAGCTCACCATCACCACCAAATAGAGTCCTCTCTACTCCTCCTGGTAGGTCCTTCTTACTATCATCTAGAGTTTTAAGACATATTCTATTCACTCCTTTTGTCAATTTAAATAGTGGTAATCCTCTAGATCTCAATGCACAACATGATATACTAGTGTCTACACTTAAAATTATCCCTTTCTTCACTAGTGAAAACCATACTACCCCAACTGATCATATCCAAGATGTTGTTAATGTTTGTTTAGTCCATTTTATTACTGAATATGATGTTGCAGTTAGACTCTTGGCCTCACCATTCAAATGAAAATCTCTCCAATAGTACAGAATTTTAAGACCCACTTTAATATGTAATTGGGATGAAATTAGTGTAGCACTTTGCAATCATTTTGAGGAAAAGTGAGATCATCTTTTAATAGTGGAACAAGCTGACAACAACAAAAAGATCCCCAACGAAATAATGACTTATTTTAGCATCATATTTTAGAGGACTTGGGACAAAATCCCTCAAGTGGTAATACCTACACCCCATGAACATTTCTTTATCATCTAAAGGCTTTAAATAATGATATATCACTCATGATTCAATCTATGGGGGTAAAACATTACCAATTTTTATGACATTATTATTAGAGCTAAGAATAGTCTTATTCAGGCTAGAAAACTTTCTCCTAGACCTCCAATGCCTATATTCCCATAAATTGAGACACATACTTCTCATCAAACCCTGAATTAGCTCCCATTCCATCCCCAAGAAATCAAAGTTCTATTCAATCATCTACATTTTTAAGTACCGAATCGATTTATAATAGGTGATGAGATAACGCAAAAATTTTGGAATGAGTTGGTATCCATAAAGAGGAAACAAGCTCAAAATTTCAAACTTTATCAACCTTCATACCAACCTAACAACTCCCCTTATCAATCAAACAAGCCTTCCTTCTAAGATGCTCCTCCAAATCAAAATCAATTTCCCACTATAACCCAAATGTGGATAGTTCATCTCAAGCTTTGGTTCCTATTCAAAATAATCTTGTGCAAGATTATGAGTGGTGTTTCCCTTGTCATATTCCACACAACCAAGCAAAGTATGACCCAATGGAATTTCGATCCTTGAGCTTTGATGGTGCAGTGGATCTATTTCCCAAGATGTACCCTTAGAGGAAAATCAGCAGTAAATAGTCACTCAAGAGATACCACCAAGTGATACTTCACTTGTAAACTAGTAAATGGATGAGTTCTATGTTGTTAATCAAGTCATGCAGATCATCTAGACATGTCGTAACTCCATGTGGCGGATAACACAAGGTTAAAGAAGATATAGATAGATATATGGTTTCCTCCCCTTATTACTCCAGTTCATCATGGCATCCTTAATCAAGTCGTGGACTTGGGAAGTTTCAAACATTGTCCAGGTTTTCGTGGGACATTCAAAACCCGCATAAGATTGTAGACCCATAGAACACACAAGTTTTGTCTACCAAAAATTTTCATGAATTGAACAAAAGGGAAAGCGAAATGTTATATCTCTAGTGCACAAATCCATGGGCCTTCCTTTCAATATTTTTGATCAAATTAAGAACACTAACATAAGTATATCAATTTGGGAATCATTGGCAAGCCCGAGACAAAGGGATCTTTTTCAAGCACTTATGGTCAATCTTTCAATCTCAAGTGAGTCATCCAAGGAACAAGACAATATTATCTCTAATGCACCTCATCGGAAGGACGACTAGTTAAATAAGAACATGAAACCTCCACCTTTCTATGTATCCTTAATCATTGGCAATCATTTAGTTCACAATTGTATGATTGATTCTAGAGCAAGTAGTTATGTCATGCCCAAACAGATTACAAACCAACTAGGCCTCAAATATGAATATATTTCTAAAGGTGTGGTACATCTAGATGGGATAGTAGTGGGGAAATTTGGGGTCATCAAAGGTTTAAGCCTCACATTGTATTAATGCCCTAAATTTTTTGTTCATCAAGATATTTTCATAATTTATCTACCTCCACTCTTTGCTCTATGTCTATCTAGAGACTTCACTACCAAAATTAGAGGATATTTATCAACTAATTGGTCTCACATGATCTTTAGAACTAGGTATGACACTAAGGCTACCATCAAATATGAACCTATTGCCACATATCATATATAACCTTATGTGTCTATCCCCATCAATGAAAATTATACCATCTTTGATCAAGAAGATTTTCCAAATACCCAAGAAGTAGATACTCAAATTGAAGGCATTCATGACTTACTACTTGATGAATGGGAAAATGGGTGTTATAAATTTGATCCATATCATCGAGATAGAAAAAATGGACTTGGAATTTACCTTTTGCATGAGGATAATCCACCTCTCCCTAGTGTTTTTAAACCAAATATCAAAGAGGAAAATGGTATTTATCAAATTTTCTTTTATGGATCAAAATTTAGACAAGGTGCGGGATGGGGTGAAGTCCTTGTATCTCCGTAGGTATGAAGTATTATTTCTCTTTCATATTTTCATATTTTAATTCAATTTCTCCAACAACACAGTAGAATATGAGTCTCTCATCCATGGCTTGTAATGGGAAAAAAAGAAGAACATCATAAATTTGCAGAGCTTTGTGGATGGTGAACTGATAGTTAACAAAATCATAGTATCAAATGCAACAAAAAATTATTTACTAAAAGCTTACAAGTATAGGGTCTCGAATTGTTTAGAATATTTTGAAGATTTTAATGTCCATGTCATTCTAAGGAAAGAAAATGAAGTTCTAATGAGGTTGGCTATAATAGGAGAAAGGTTTGATGTTGTTAAGAACATTAAGAGATAAAAAGTGCAACCGCATATTAGGGTAGTAGTGATACCCACTATTCCAAACAATGACACCAATTGGCAGGTGCTTGAGAATGATCAATAGATTGTCAATTTTATTCAAGAGGAGGATGAATTTTATTTAAGAAATTAGGACAAGCTAGACCAAAAATATGGAGACCAAGTTATCCAACTCATGTAAAATAAACTTCCCAAGGGCCTAGTGACCTTGGAATCTATTTTCAACCCCAATGACCAGTTTATAAAAGAAAAGGAAAAAATAACAGACAAGGGAAAATATTCATAACCCATATCAATTGGCGAAGGAAAATTGCTTCAAATTGGTAAGGTAAGCACTCCACAACAAGAAGATGCTTTTATAAATATTTTTCATGAATTTGTTGATATTTGTGCATGGAATTGTGAAGACCTGTAGAGGTTTTAATCCTAGTTTAGCTCAGCATGCCTGTTATCCAAAATAATCCCCTTGCTTATTTTGACTAACTTTCTTTCATTCCTTCCTTCCTTGTGTCTCAATAAAAATTTTTACTTTTTAGGCACTCAAAATTATCTGGAAATGGCTTCATCAGATAGAGAATTTTCTCACCTTTCCAGAAAGGTAAAATTTTCCTTCTAACTCCTTGTATTTTGCAAGTTATGGCTTGGTGGAGTTTTTGAGGGAAATTTTCCCTAGGAAGGTCCACCACCAATGAAAATGCACCACGTGGCAATGGAATGGCAGGTCGGCGGAGGCAAGTTAGAAAAATTTCCAAAGGGCTCGGTGGGGGCACAAAGAAAAATTTTGGCCCGACACCCCGTGAACCAATAGGAGGCCGCCACGTGTCCATAAGGCCGGCGGGAGTTAGAGGGGTGGAGTGATTTTTGGCTTTTCGACATAAAATATTTAAGGGTGAAAAGTGAAAACCTAGCCCACATGCCTACCAAGGAGGAGGAGAAGAAATTAAAAAGCCCCGCGGACCAATAAGAAGATGACATGTGTCCATGGCTTACCTGGGAGGTTAGGGGCATGCGGAGAAGTTGGCATTTTTGCCAAAGTAATTGGTAGTGTCAAAGGGAAATTTTGGAGCACACGCCCAAGTGAATAGGAGTATGACACATGGCAACAGAATGGTGGGTCAGTGGAGGAATTTTGGAAAATTTTCCAAAATTCAAAAAAGTGTAAAATGGTCATTTGAACCAACAAACCAATAGGAATGTGCCATGTGGCATCGGAGTAGTGAGGAGTGGAGTTTTTTGGGGAATTTTTCCAAATTCAAAAAAGGGGAAAATTTTAAGGTTTCGGCCCACCGACCCAATTTTTGCCCCTATTTTTCCCTAAATCTTCAAAGGGGCATATCTTTCGATCCAGAGCTCATTTTTCTCGATTTTGGTGTCATTGGAAAGCTATTGAAGTCCTCTACATGATGGAATCTTCAATTTTGTTTTTGGTGCATTTTAGTGAGAGAAATTTGAGAAAATGATTCTCGACATGGGGAAAAGAGTAGTGTTGACATTCAACCACCATTTTTAATGCAGTATGGCTTCCATTCTTCTCTAACATGGTCGAAAAATCTTGGGGAATGAACTTTTAAGGGTACCCATGCTATTTTTATGGATCTGGTTGGTGGTTGAATGATTCCTTTCATTTTTTCCCACGTTTCTCCTTCCTAAGCTCGGGTTTTCATTGTTAAAAGCCATATTTGGCTCATTTGTAAAGGGTTGGATGTTTTTATGTTCTGCAGGCTCCCTCCTTCACCCTGGCAAGTGGATTTGTGGAATATCAAACCTCTTTTTAGGACTACAACATGTTTTCTACCTCCTTGTTGTTGTAATGCACTATATTTAAAAATGGAAATGACAATGTAAGCTCTGTGAATGAATTTTCAATCCTTTCTTGTGTTGTTTGCTCTATCCTAATCCTTCATTACAATTTTAGCAATTTTTGCATGATTTGTGTTGTATTTTTATAATCTATGTCAATCTATAGAAATAGATGTTCACCACTCCTTTGGTGTATCACCTTGTTAGTTTAGTTTTATCTTCTTTTCTCTCTTCTATCCTTGTCTCCTTGGTAGAATTAGAGTAGGATTTTGAGTTAAACCTCTAAAAATTTCATGTATACATCTGATCAGAGGAGTAGAGGAACCAACCTTTAATCTGGAGAGTTTTTTCCCATTTTTGCAAGTCCCACACTTGGGGAAAAGATTCAATTTTGTGCAATCACACTGGATGCCCATTATCAAACTATAAAATCGAGAAAAATCCGGGGTGCTTTGCTGATTTTCACTAACATTTTTGGCACCGGTGGGACCTTAGAGTCTTCATCTTCATTACAACAAAGTTGATGTGTATTTTTTGTAAGTTTCTTGCTTAAAAGAGCCTTGTTTTGCACATCCGGCGACTCCAAAAAGATAAAATCAACTCTGGTTCAAAGCAGTCCAAGTCTAAAGATTCATGAGAAGGATCCAAACAAGGTCAAGGGCTAGAGAAGAAGGATTATCTGAATATTTGTAGTTATCCCCAAGAAGAAGAGAGAGAGGAAGAATAATTCAAAGGTCTCCATCTCCACCAAAACAGAACTCTATCAACTCGTCTCCCCCGGTAAACCCTTCACCCAATCAACAAGGGTTCTCGTGCCAATCGAATGGCACAACACAACCCTTATGTCAACTTCACTGGCAAAGCAGCCCACTTGCTCTCAATGCAAAAATTTAGTTCCAGTTTGTAGCATTGAAGAAAATCTCATACTTTACTGGGGAAAATCAGACCACTCTGGTGATCATGTCAAAGACATTGCTAATGTTTATGCAATCCATGAGATTTTGAGATGTAAATTCTTTGTCAAATTGTTGGAATCTTCATTCAAAGGGAAAGCCTTGTGATGGTTAAGGAGCCTCAGGGCAAAGCTCTATCTAAAATTGGAACCAATTGTGTATAGCTCTCCATGAGCAGCTTGGAGAAAAGGAAGATAATTTGTCTCTATTGGAACAACTGACAACTATCAAGAGAGCTCCCAATGAGCAGCTAACAGACTTCAATTTTAGATTTCAAAGGACCTGGGATAGAATTCTAGTGACAGTAAGGCCAACAGCTGAAGGTGTTTTCTTATACTATCTCAAAGCTTTAAATTTTGATATTTCTATGTTAATCCAATCCATGGGAGGTGCAAATATACCTGCAGCTTATAGCATTGCCATTAGGGCTGAGAATTGTTTGATCCAAGCTAGTAAACTGGCTCCTAGGCCTCCCATGCCCTTATATCCAAACTTGGAAAACCCAAGCACTAGTCAAACACCTACTTTAGCTCCTATTCCCACTCCTAGAAATTAGAGTTCAAATGAAACTTCTACTTCATCCTCTAGTGCCTCAAATGAACTTCAAGAAGTCATGAAACAATTACAAAATTTAGGCAATGAGCTGGTTACACTCAAGAGGCAGCAAGCCCAAAGTTTTAGACCTTCTTATCAGTCTCAAACTTAGCCTAATAGGCAACCATATCAACCTAATAGGCCACCCAATCCAGCTGCAAATCAAAATCAAGTAAGGCCTCCTACCAATAGACCATTTCAGCCCTATAACCCCAATGTTGCATCTACCTCTAAAGCCTTAGTGCCAGTGCAAAATAATATAGCTCAAGAGTATGATTGGTGTTTCCCATGCAATGAACCTCACAACTAGTCTATGTGCTTCAATGGTGCTTTGAACCAAGATTTAATGGTGAAAAACTAGCGTAGAGAGTGAGGTGAGTCAAGAAACAAACCAATAAGGAACATCTCAGCAAAATACAACTCCAAATGAGACTACACTTGTGAATTGGCAAGTTGAAGATTTTTTGTATGAATCAAACAATTTCTCAGAATGTAGCAGCTAACACATGGTCAAAGAAGAGGAATATTGGTGAAGGGCAGTCATTAGCTCCAAGTGATCCACAACCTTCCATCACTCCATAAAGTGTTGGCAAGAAAAATATAGTTCCAAATGTGCAAGGACAGCCCAAGCCACCTTCTAGACCAACTCAAATGCTAGTTGTTGCAGCCCATGTACAAGAAAAGAATGTGTAGGCTAAGGGGAAGCAAAGAGATGTTTCATCCCCATTTAGCATCATTGAACAAATGAAGAAGACAAATGTGAATATATCTATGTGGGAATCACTATCCATCCCAGGCCAAAGGGATCTACTACAAGCTGCCATGAAGAATTGGTCAACTTCAAATCAGCAAGCTCATATGCAAGAGAAGGTACTCACAAATGCTACTCATCCTAAGGGGAAGCTTAGAGGATAGAAAGGTAAAGTTTTGAAGCCCCCTCCATTCTATGTTTCATTGATCATTGGGGATAAACTAGTACACAATTGTATGATTGATTCTAGGGCAAGTAGTTCTGTGATGCCCAAGCAAATAGCTAATCAGCTGGGCCTCCAATATGAAGTCATATCAAAGGGGTAGTGTAACTAGATGGGACAATAAGTAACAAAAGTAGGGGTAATTAAATATTTGAGCCTCACTTTGCATGCATGCCCCAATGTCACTATTTTACAAGATGTGTCAGTGATAGATTTACCACCACTTTTTGCCCTATGTTTGTCAAGGGATTTCACAGCTAGAATTAGAGGCTATTTATCTGCTGATTGGTCACACATGTTGTTTCAGACCAGATATGGAACTAAGGCCACAATCAGGTCTAAACCTATTGCAAACTTTCACATTGAGCCTCATACTCCAAGCCCAATCAATGCCAACTGTTCAACATTTGATCAAGAGGATTATCCAGGCACCGATGAAGCTGACACCAAAGTTGGAAGCATCCCATATTTGACTCTTGATGAATGGGCAAGCAAGGTACATGATTTTTATCCCTACAAGGAAATAGAGGAATCTAAACTAGGAGTTTATTACATGCATGAAGAAAATCAGCCTATTCCTAGCATCACCAAGCCAAACCATAAAGATGACAATGAGGTATGGCAGTTGTTATTTGATGGATCAAGAAGTAGACAAGGTACGGGGAGGGATATGCTTGTTTCACCTCAAGGCATTAATTATTATTAATCTTTTATATTTTAGTTTGTATGTTCTAACAACATTGTTGAATATGAAGCTTTGATACAAGGATTGCATTGGTCAAGAAAGAGAGGTATCAAAAACTTACAAGTCTTTGGTGACAGTGAGCTGATTGTTAATCAAGTTAAAGGACAACATGCTGCCAAGAATGACCTGCTCAAGTGTTATAAGAATAGGGTGTGGGACCTCATTGAGGATTTTGAAGGATTTGGCATCAACTCCATCCCTAGGAAAGAAAACCAAGCTGCTTGATAGGCTTACAGCAGTTGGAGCAGCCTTTGATGTTGTGGAGAGTATCAAGGAAGATAAAGTGTAGCCAAACATTCATGTGATTGTAAGGCCATCAGTGCCAGAAAATAATGTAAGTTGGCAAGTGTTTGAAAGTGACCAACAAATCATCAATTTCTTGCAAGAAGAAGCTGATTTTTCAGCCAAAAATCAAGAAAATTTAGAATAGAAATATGGTGATCAAGTGGTATAGCTGAGAACCAACAAATTTCCAAAAGGACTTGACACTTTGGATTCCATCTTTAATTGTAATGATCAATTTAGGAAAGAGAAAGAAAAAATCCAAATCAAGGAGAAGATTCAAGTGCCCCTCTCGGTGGAAGAAGGAAAATCACTTCAAATTGGTAAAGTGATAACTAAACAAGAAAGGTATGAGTCCATGCAACTTTTCCAAGTGTTCCTAGATATATTTTATTGGAGCTATGAATACTTGAGGGGTTTTAATCCCAATCTCTCTCAACACACAATTGAATTAGATCTAAGTGCTAAACCCATCAAGAAAAAACAAAGGCCGGTCAATCCACACATGGAGCCTCTCATGAAGAAGGAATTGAATAAGTTAATAGAGGCAAGTATCATATTTCCCATCAAGCATTCAAGTTGGGTTGCAAACTTGGTTCCAGTTAGAAAGAAGAGTGGAGAAATTAGATTGTGTGTAGACTTTAGAGATTTGAATAGAGCATCCCTCAAGGATCATTACCCACTTCCTTCTATGGAGCATATTTTGCAAGTTGTTGCTGGCTCTGAGAGGTTTTCATTGCTAGATGGTTATTCAAGGTATAATCAGATCATGGTAAAGGAGGATGATTAGTTCAAAACAGCCTTCACCACCAAATGGGGAACCTATGCATATAGGAAAATGCCATTTGGGTTGTCTAACGCTGGAGCTACCTTCCAAAGGGCAATGGATATGGTGTTCAAGGGATTGATCAACAAAATAGTGCTGATATACCTAGATGATATTACTGTATTTTCTAAAAGTGTAGCAGATCATCTCTTTCATTTGAGACAAGTGTTCCAAAGATGTAGAAGATTTGGGGTATCCTTGAATCCCAAAAAATGTATTTTCCTAGCTCATGAAGGAAAGCTCCTAGGCCACATTGTTTCCAAAGAGGGATTAGCAATTGATCTAGAGAGGGTTGAAGAAATAAAAGCACTACCATTACCAAGTCACAAGAAGGCCCTTCAAAGTTTCTTGGGAAGAATCAATTTTGTTCAAAGGTTTATTCTAGACTTTGCAGCTCGTATCAAGCCAATAACTATGATGTTGAAGAAAAGTATGGCTTTCAAATGGATATTTGAAGGTAAGGCAAGTTTTGAGGCAATCAAGGAGGCTATCTCACAAGCTCCAACTCTCATTAACCTAGATTTATCTAAGGATTTTATCCTTTATGCATTTGGAGGTGATGATACAATTTTTGCAATTTTAGTACAATAGAACAAAGAAAATGCAAAGCAGCCAATTGCCTTCTTTAGCCAAAGCTTAGAGGACTATGAAGTGAGGTATTCTTTCATTGAAAAGCATTTTCTTATAGTGATTAGGAGCTTGAAGAAATATAAGCATCTAGTTTCAAACAACAAGGTTCAACTGTTGGTTTCTCATGTGGGAGTTAAGGACTTCCTCCTCAACAAAGACCTAAATGAAAAACGTGTGGTAGATTACTCGTGTCATGGATTATGACATTGAGATTAAAGTCACCAAGCTATTCCGAGGAAAGGGATTGTGTGAGCACTGGTCTTGAGAAAATCAATGGAAGTAATCAATGGGAAGGAAGGATTTTTTTGATGTTGCAAGACAACCAAGAACAAATAGGTGTCCAATAAGAGAATCATGGTGTGCTCACTCCTTGCTGGACCCAAGACATAATGCACTTCTTACAAATAGGCCTATGCCCTCCAGAGATGAACAAAACTAAGAGAAGACACTTCAGATTGTAGGCTATCCCATATGCACTTGTTGATGGTGTCTTGTTCAAAAAGGATATAAATGGAGTGCTGCTAAGATGCATTGGGACAAATCAAATTAAGAGAATGTTAGAAGAGTTCCATGGTGGATCAGCTAGGGGTCATTTTTCTCCAAGAGTGATAGCCCTCAAGATTATGAAGGTTGGCTATTATTGGCCCAAGGTGTTTAGTGATTGTTATGCATGGATCAAGAGGTGCAAAAATTGTGCATTCTTCATAGGCAAGGAAAGATTAGCAACCCTTCCATTGCACCCAATTTCAATTGACCAGCCATTCATGCAATGGGGTTTGGACTTCATTGGATTCATTAACCCAAACTCAAGCCAAGGACACAAGTCGATTCTAACAATAACATACTTCTTCACCAAATGGACTGAGGCGATGACACTCAAAGAGGTAAATGAATCTAGCATTCTAGACTTCTATGAGGGGATAGTAACCAGATTTGGTATACTTGCCACTATAATATCAGATAATGCATTGGAATTCATAGGATCAAAGGTAACTGAATGGGCTATTAAAAATGGGATTTATCTGAGCACTTCATCAAATTATTACCCTCAAGGTAATGGCCAAGCTGAGTCTACCAACAAGAACTTATTAAAGATCATCAAGAGGACTCTTGATGAAAATCAGAGGACTTGGCATACTAAATTGAAATCAACCTTATGGGCTGATAGGATAACTCCTAAGAGATCCACTGGTAACTCTCCATTCAGACTTGTTTATGGAAGAGAGGCAATCTTGCCTATGTCACTTGAGTTGCCAACGTTGGAACTCATGAAGCAATTGGAATTGTTGGAGTTTGAACCCATGGAGGTTAGATATGCAGAATTGATGGAACTCCAAGAAATTAGAGAGCATGCAGCCCAAGTAATGGAGGACCAAGCCTTGATCAAGAGAACCTCTAACAAGAAATCTAAGGCTAGAACCTTCCAAGTTAGAGATTTAGTGTTGAAATGGGATGCAGACCAAGCAAAGCCAGGAGGGCATTCAAAATTTGATGCCATTTGGAGTGGGCCCTACATGGTCACAAAATGTAAGAATGGAAATGCCTTCAAATTGTCTACATTGGATGGTGAATAACTGCAGATTCTAGTTAATGGGATCCATCTAAAGCATTACTACTAGAAGGGAAACTCCTCACCTTGTACATATTAGTTTAGATTTTCATTCCTCTAAGTGCTTGTGCACATTGTTTTGTTGTAGCTTAGTTTTACATTTCCCTAAGTGCTTTGGCATAAGCTTTTTGTCCCAAGGATGCATCTTTGCAGGCCATGTTCCAGATCAAGTGATATTCTACTCTCACAATCTTCTTTCTAGAAATTTTATAATGAGTTGAGAGTACCAAGTAGTTAAGTTGATGACTCCATTGCCCAATGGATTGCTTCAGCAGATTGGTCACTTCATCTAGCAGGCAGATGACCCCTCTGAGTCACTAAAATTGTTATCCAAAATAAGCCCCTTGCTTATTTTGAATTTCTTTCATTCCTTCCTTGTGTCTCAGTCAACTTTTTTTACTTTTCAAGCATTCAAAATTATTTGGAAATGGCTTCATCAGATAGCGAATTATCTCACCTTTCCAGAAAGGTAAAATTTTCCTTCTAACTCCTTGTATTTTGCAAGTTATGGCTCAGCAGAGTTTTTGAGGGAAATTTTCCTTGGGAAGGTCCACCACCAATAAAAATGTGCCACGTGGCAGCGAAATGGTGGGTCGGCGGAGGCAAGTTAGAAAAATTTTGAAAGGGCTCGGTCGGGACGCAAAGAAAAATTTTGGCCCAATGCCCTGTGAACCAATAGGAGGCCACCACATGTCCATAAGGCTGGCGGGAGTTGGAGGGATGGAGTGATTTTTAGATTTTTGCCCAAATATAGTTAAGGGCGGAAAGGGAAAACCCGGACCGCAGGCCCACCAAGGAGGAGGAGAAGAAATTTACAAAGCCCTGGACCAATAAGAAGATGACACGTGTCCATGGATCAGCGAGAGAGGTCGGGGCGTGGGGAGAAGTTGGCATTTTTGCCAAAGTGATTAGTAGTGTAAAAGGAAAGTTTGGAGTGCACACTGAGTGAATAGGAGGATGACACATGGTGGCAGAATGGCGAGTCAACGGAGGAATTTTAGAAAATTTTCCAAAATCCAAAAAAGTGTAAAACTACCATTTGAACTCGTAAACCAATAAGAATGTGCCACATGGCATCGGAGCAGCGAGGAGCGGAGTTTTTGAGGAATTTTCCCAAATTCAAAAAAAGGGGAAAATTTTAAGGTTTCATCCTACCGACCCAATTTTCGCCACTATTTTTCCCTAAATATTCAAAGGGGCATATCTTTCGATCCAAAGCTCAGTTTTTCTCGATTTGGAGTCATTGGAAAGCTATTGAAGTCCTCTACACGATGGAATCTTCAATTTTGTTTTTTGGTGGAGTTTAGTGAGGGAAAATTGAGAAAATTATTCCGACATGGGGAAAAGAGTAGTGCTGACATTCAACCACCATTTTTAATGCAATATGGCTTCCATTCTTCTCCAGCATGGCTGAAAAAACTTGGGGAATGAACTTTTAAGGGTACCCATACTATTTTTATGGATCTAATTGGTGGTTGAATGATTCCTTTCATTTTTTCCCATGTTTCTCCTTCCTAAGCTCGGGTTTTCATTGTTACAAGCCATATTTGGCTCATTTGTAAAGGGTTGGATGTTTTTATGTTCTGCGGCAGCTCCCTCCTTCACCCACAGCAAGTGGATTTGTGGAATATCGACCTCTTTTTAGGACTACAACATGTTTTCTACATCCTTGTTGTTGTAATGCGCTGTATTTAAAAATGGAAATGACAATGCAAGCTCTGTGAATGAAATTTTAATCCTTTCTTGTGTTGTTTGCTCTATCTTGATCCTTCATTACAATTTTAGCAATTTTTGCATGATTTGTGTTGTATTTTTATAATCTATGTCAATCTATAGAAATAGATGTTCACCACTCCTTTGGTGTATCACCTTGTTAGTTTGGTTTTATCTTCTTTTCTCTCTTCTATTCTTGTTTCCTTGGTAGAATTAGAGTAGGATTTTGAGTTAAACCTCGAAAAATTCATGTATACATCTCGGTTAGAGGAGTAGAGGAACCAACCTTTAATCTGGAGAGTTTTTTCCCATTTTGCAACTCCCACACTTGAGGAAAATATTCAATGTTATGCAATCACACTGGATGCCCATTATCAAACTAGAAAATGCGAGAAAACGTCTGTGGAGTACTTGCTAATTTGCACTAACAATGCCATTGATTTGGATTCAAGCTATCAAGCCTATCAGATAAAAAAAGGCTTGTTAATCCACACATTGATCCTCTAATGAAGAAGGAATTGAACAATTTGATTGAGGAAAAAATAATTTTTCTCATCAAGCATTCATCTTTGGTTACTAATCTAGTTCCATTGCGAGAAAGGCATGGAGAAATAAAATTATGCGTCGATTTCGGGGATTTAAATAAGGCATCCTTGAAGGAGAATTACCCACTACCTTATATGGAACAAATCTTGTATATGGTGGATGCATCAGAATTTTTTTCCATTATAAATGGTTACTCCAGCTATAATCAAATCATGGTAAAGTAGGAAGATCAGTTAAATACAAATTTTATCATGAAATGGGGAACATATGCCTACAGGAAAATGCCTTTTGGTTTTTATAATGCAAGGGAAACATTTCATATAGCCATGGATATGGAATTCAAATGACTGATCAACAACAATATTCTTGTATACATAGATGATATCATAGTGTTCTCTAAGAATGTAGTTGATCATTTTCTCCATCTCGGGTTATTTTTGAGGGGTGCGGTGGTTTGGATTTTCTCTCAACCCAAAAAATGCATCTTCCTAGCACATGAGGGTAAGCTCCTCAACCTTATTGTCTCTAAGGAAGGATTAACTATTGATAAAGAGAGAGTTAATGCCATCCTTGCATTTCCATTTCCTAGTCAAAAGAAAGTACTCTAAATATTCTTAGGAAGAATCAATTATCGGTGGTTTGTCCCAATTTTTTCCAACATTGCCAAACCATTGGCACTAATGTTAAAAAGAGTGTGGATTTCAAATGGACCACTAAATAAAAGAATATTTTTGAATCCATCATGTGGGTAATTGGATAGGCCCAAACTCTCATCAATTCTTATTTTACCAAATATTTCATTATGTATTCTTTTAGTGGTACAAAGACAATGTTTGCCATATTGGTGTAGTTAAATGAAGAAGGATTGGAATAGTTTTTATATTTTTAACCAAAGTCTAAAGGATTATTAGGTAAGATACACATTTGTTGAGAAACATGCCCTTGTTATTATAAGAAGTTTTAACAAATTCAAGAATTATATATCTAACAAAAATCCATCTACTAGTTTCACATGCTAGTGTGAAAGACTTCCTTTTGAACAAGGACCTAAATAAGAAAAGAGCTTGTTGGATAACTAAAGTAATGGAGTATGAGGTTTATATCAAGGTGATAAATTTTGTTTGAGGTAAAGGACTATGTGAATAATTGGTTTCATACCAACTAATTGAAGAAGAGGCTATTTTAGTAATCTAACATGACCAAGAACAATCAGCCAATGTGTTATGTACTCCTTGTTGGACTCATGATGTAGTCAACTTCCTCCAAATAGAATAATGTCCTCAAGGATTGAAAAATACCAAAAGGAAATACTTCAAACTTCAATCCATTCCTTTTGTTATGATTGATGGGATTGTATTTACAAAATATGTGAATGGTGTTCTCTTGATATGCTTCAAGACAAATCAGATTGAGAAGGTGTCACACAAGTTTCACAATGGAGAAGAAGGAGGAAACTTTTCTCCAAGGACAAAAACCCTTAGGATCATGAGGGTTATATATTATTGGCCCAACCTCTTCATCAATTGTCACTTATAGGTCAAGAAATGTAAGAAGTGTGCATTCTTTATAGGTAAAGAAAGAATGACATCCCTTCCACTTCACCCCATATATGTAAATCAGCCATTCATTTAGTGGGGATTAGACTTCATTGGCATAATCAACCCATATTTAAGCTTAGACGACAAGTGGATCCTCATAGCCATAGACTACTTCACCAAATGGATAGAAGTAGTTGCACTAAAGGAAGCAAATGAGACCAGCATTTTAGAATTCTATAAAGGTATTGTGACCAGATTTGGTGTTCCTTCCACCATCATTTTTGACAATGCTCTAGCTTTCCTTGGCACAAAAATATCTAATTGGGCTGTGAAAAATGGCATATACTTGAGCACCTCTTCAAACTATTACCCCCAAGGTAATGGTCAAGTTGATTCAATAAACAAGAACCTTTTGAGGATCATAAGGAGGACCTTGGATGAGAATCAAAGGACTTGGCACAAAAAGTTAAAATCATCCTTATGGGCTGATAGAATCACTCCCAAGAGGTCAATGGGAAGCTCCCTTACAAACTAGTTTATGGTAAATAAGTAAGGTTACCAATATCCATTGAATTTCTAGCATTATAACTTATCAAACAATTGGAGTTGTCTGAGTTTGAGGCCATGGAAGTCAGATATGTAGAGATCATGGAGCTAGAAGAATGAGAAAAAAATTAATGCAAATGTTGGAGAGAGATCAAGATCAGGTCAAGAAGTGTTTTGACATGAAAGAAAAATCTAGGAATTTTCGTGAAGGAGATCTTGTCATAAAGTGGGACCAAGACAGGGTTATACTAGGAAGTCATTCAAAGTTTGATACAATATGGAGTGGCCCATATGTGATTTCCAGCTGCAAGTCAAACAATTATTTCCAATTATCAAAATTGGATGGAGAAGAGTTTTAGATCCCATTCAATGGGATCTATCTCAAACATTGTTATTGAATGCAATACCCTCACTTGTACATAGTATTTTAGTTTTAATTCCTCCAAGTGCTTTCAACACATTGTCTTATTGGTAGTGTAGTTTCAATTTCCTAAGTGCTTTGCACAAGTGTTTTGTTGCTTTTGGATGGCATGGTTTTGTTACAGTGGTTCATGGAGGACTCCAAAGAAGATATTTTTTCAAGAAATTGTTGTGGAGTTTCATATTTAAGAGAGTTTTCCACTCTCATAAAACTTATCTAGAGTAATTTTCATGATAAGAATGATCAATTTAGGAATGACGGATCAGATCCAAGTCTAGGTAGTACTTCAAGTGGATGCAGAGGTGAGAGATTCAAGTTTCATACCAGTTTCCAAGTTTTCAAGATGACTCCATGCACAATGGATACTTCAAGGCCAGTGATCTCTTCATCTAGTGGGAAGATTACCTCGTTGAGTCACCAAATTATTATCTAGAATTACACTTCTTGTGATTTTGAATAACTCATCAAAATCGAGTTAACCATTTTTTATGTTCTACAAAAGTCGCAAGGGTCTCACTCAACTCACCACTAAATTTAGGAATATAGTGTTTTGTGGGTCCTCCTAACCTACGGAACAAAGGAAATGAGAAGGCTATAACTTAGGTGAATATGATTGACTAGTGGAGATTTTATTGTAGGGTTCTTTTGAGAAGGAATTGAAAGGATAAAACTAGGTTTAAATGTCCCATGACACTAAGTAAATATTATACACTCTTCTCAAAGTTTAGTGTTCCGTGGATTTCATAAATCTACTAAGCAAAGAAAAAAACACGTGGGACGTTGTAGAACCCGCTAACAAACAAAATGTCATGGAACACTAAAACATTTAAATATTTAAATGCCTACAAAGAAAAGAGAAATGCAGAGAAAATTTGTAGAATGAGGATGGAGTATTTTTTCCATAACTCTCATTTTGGTTGACCAAATCAAGAAAGATTGATCTTGTTAGAAACATATCATCAATGGATACATTTTAGGATCAATAATTTTAGAATTTGATGTAGTCTCTAGGACCAAAATATAAAATATGGGTTTAAGGTATAAAGGGACAGTCTTGAACATGAAAATTTATCAAGCCATTCCCGAACCACCAACATTAATGAGGAATGATGTCCCTTCCTTTTCTATAGATTGGATATCATGTAGAAATGGTATTTCAAAGCCACCTAAGGTTTTTGTAAATGAATTAATGGGTTTTGGTTGATGGTTGAAGGGAGAAATTTAAATTTCCCTCTCCTTCCCTCTTCTCTCTTTCCCATCTTCTATATATTATAAAATGATGCTCATTTGTAAAGGTTGGATACTCTTGGAATGTTAGTGCATCCTTGTACAAGTGTTGCATATGTATTTTGATTCAAGGGTGATTATTACCTTTTACCTTCATTGCAATGGTCTATGCATATCTTTGAATCAATAAAATATGTGTTATGTGGCTATTCTCTTCCCTAGTTGGTAGTTTGTTGCATTTTCTTTGCCTCTTCATCTACTCACGGGTATATTATGCATGTTTGTTATCCTCTTTCAGGTTTATTTTTGTTGTGCTCGATGAAAATGATATTTTAAATGTAGTTTTGATTGTGACATTCATGTTTTTCCTCTCCTCCTTCATTTTCCTCTCATTTTCACTCATCTAAGAGAGTCTTTCCCCTCTTCTTGGTTTTATCACCTCTGTTAGCTTAGGATTTTCCCTTTTATGCACCTTTCTCTTTCCTTGGTCCCTTGGATTGTTAGATTAGGATTAGATAGTTACATTTTGAGTAGTATGAGTAGTTTAGAATTAGGAATAGGTAGATGAACCAACCTTCTCTAGAGGTCAATCTCAATTATCAAGTCCCACAACTTGAGTTACAATCCTACATTACCCAAAAATATTGATTGCTCATCCATCCATTCATAAAAAATCAGAGGGTGATGTTTTTTTGTGATAACACAATCCTTGTGGGAATTGTCCAATTTGAGGAAGATGGATCACATCTTGGGTCCAAATTTGAGGAAAATGGAGGAGTAGTTGTGTATGGGTCATCTTGAAGCACTAAAATCTATATTTAACACTATGTAAATTTGGAGCTAAATGTTCACACAGTCCTATTCCTGTAGCCAACTTAGTGATCTTAACATCAACATCATATTCTATCATTTTTGTGATCCATCTTCCTCTCTTTTCATTCAAATATTTGCTTAAAAGAATTTTGTTGACACTTAGATGGGAAACCATAAGATGAATATTGTTGTTAGAAAGAAGATGTCTAAATTTATTGAGACTTCTAATAATTAAAGAACCTATTTCTCAACAAAATAATACTTCACCTCGTAATCATGCAGTCCTTGATTGAATAAGGTTGCTCCAATTTTTCATTTTTTATTGTACCAACATAGCTAATATTATATCGATTACTCCAAAAACATACAAGATAAAATATTTGCTAAAATTTATATTTGTAAGTGTTGGAGCTTGTGAGATGGCATGTTTAATTATTTTAAACACATTCTTTTCCTTTGTTTTCAACCTGAAAACCATGTTATTTATGAGCATTGAGGTTATTGGCTTTACAAGATTTTAAAAATTTGGAATAAATCTTTTGATAAAGTTAATTCTTCCCAAGAAACTTTGGAACACCTTTTTGTGATTAGGTAAAGACAAGGATAAGATTGTACTTACTCACTCTGGATCAATTGTGAGACCCTTTTTGGATACACTATGACCAATCAACCTACCCCCATAAGCTGAAAATATGTTCTTCTTTAGATTTAATGAAATACCATATTGTCTCGCATCTCTCAAAACATTCCGAGATGAATCATGCGATTTGTAACATATTTTGAAAAAATGGTTATGTAATCCAAATAAACAAGAATAGAGTTATTGATTAATCCTTGGAATACTAATTACATTTCTCATTGAAAGGTATCCCCTACATTTGATAATCCAAATGACATCTTTCTATATACATATGTTCCCCATTTCATGGTGAATGTTGTTTTAAACTAATTTGATTCCTATAGAAAAATATTATTAGAACTAGAATAGCCATTAAAAATGAGAAATGTTCGAACCACTTGCCCTTTGTAAAAAAATCATTGATGGTAGTGTGTAATGATCTTTCAAGGAAACTCTATTTAGATCTCTGAAATATACTCAAAATCATATTTCTCCCTTCTTCTTTTTTACAAGAACGAAATTGGCCACCCCTTATGAATGTTTGATAGGAAAAATAATATTAGCCTTGATCAATTTTTCCATCTCCTATTTCATCATTGGTTCAATCTTAGGATTGATGGGTCTTTGCTTTTGGCGGAGTTGGTTTTATATTTAGATCTAATTCTATTGTATGCTAAGTGAATATGGATTAAAAACTTTTATATTACCATAACTCCATGCAAAAGCATCATCAAATTCATAAGAAAGTTGAATAAAAGTAATATTTTCATTGTTATTACATACCTTTTTATTATTGCTAAATATTTTTGAAGGGACTATACCCTGTTACAAAAAGGGCTCAAAAGCTAGATAGAGCAGATAATGCAGTCAATAGTTTTGAAGGGGCTATACCCTTTTACAAAAAGTCTCAAAAGCTAGATAATGTAGTTAATACATTTATTATGGATCAACATCTAGATAATACATGAGTAGCCAACTATAGTTTTTGAGAAACTATACAAAAAGGACCAAATAGGAACAAAGCATTAAGAAAACAACATCCTATCAATAAAAAAATAGTAAACTAGAAGCAAGAACAACCTTCACTTTTCATATCTGTCAATATTTGTCCTCACCTTCTATAGAGAGGTGAAGATTGCTAGAGTTGTGATGTGGGAGGGGTCATTTTTTCCAACTGGGAAAGAATCTGGTCACATTCTGGTCTCGCCTCCCAAATGGTTGTTGGAATGTCACTGAGCATGCAAACAATTTTGACATGTTGCTCCATGAAGTTATAGATAGCCTTGATAGTATAAATGGTATAGTCATGTATGCCTTTTATATTTCCCAGTCTGTTATCCAATGAATTGAGCTTCTTGTAAACTTCCAGAATCGACCATCATCATGTCCAAGATCATCTTGCATCTTCCTTTTTCCTTCTCTCTTGGAAACTTGTTTGAGCTCTTTTTCAATGCCTCTAACTCCTTTTCCATTTTTTCAATTCTATTTGTTAGGTCTTCCTTCTTCTCCGTAGAGAGGAGGTTCTTTCAGGGTTGCTTATATGTAACATATTTTTAGCAGTCTCAATGTCTTTTCAGTACAAAGATTCCTTTGGGAGGGGAAAGGATGATTTAGAGGGTATAAAGGGTTTTTGACCTGATATTCCTTTGGTCGAAAGGAATGGTGGGGACAGTGGAAGGACCAAGGTTAGGGGAGGAAGGGGTGGCGGGAATGTGAGGGTATTGGGAAAGGTAATGGCGGTGAAGTAGAAAAATGAGGCCTTGATGGAGGGGGTAGCATGGGTATGATTCGGACCTCCGAACAAAGTGTTCCAAAGTGAGTTGAGAATATAATGAGGAAAACAAATTTGCATATTCCTTCTAAAGTGGTTCAAAAAAACCAGATGTTTGAGAGGTACCGTGACATATCAGCCTTCTAATGTAACATACCTGACAATCATCCTTGCAATTTCATCAAAAGACATTGGAATGGAAGTTACTTTTATGCCTGTAGTAACAAACTCGAGGTCTTCGCCTACATCTAGGAATTTCTTGGCTTCGGTTTTCTTATCAATCCTCTTGCTGAAGAACCTAGCACCTTCTAAGATCAGACCCGTGACTTCAACAATCAGCTCCTCTGTGATCTTCATGTTAAGCTCACCATATTCAACCATCCTCTTCTTCCAACCAGCCGCAAATTGAAGGGAAATGTCTTGATCATGGCCCTGCATTTTTTCAATGAGGTTTGAGACCCCACCCATTTGCAAATAATTCCATAGAGCCTCATTTTCTTTCCAAGCAGGAGGTCGCAGGTGGGTTCAATTTGGCATGGAGATCCACCCATTTTGAATTTTTTTGTGTTAAACATGTTTCTTTAGTTCTAAATGGAAATGTTACTTCCTAAAATTTCTTTTTAATGGCACCTTATGAGACCCATAAAGATTTTGAAGGCGATGATAATTATTAACCCTTCTTGAGATGGTAATCATCCCCAAAATGGTGGAGGACTTCTTAATGATGGTTTTGGATTTCATACTTATCATTGATGATGTCATTTTTTACCTTGCTAGGAATTATGTCATCACTAAACCAAGTTTTCATGTTATTGTTAACCCCATGATTAGCAAGACTATCACCACTTTGTTACCTTCTCTATATGAGTGAATAATTTGACAATTTGCAAAGGATTTACAAATATTAATAGATTCATGAATGAAATCTCTAATGGTCCAACTAGGGGTTGTGCTTGATTTAGAAGATTTACTATATTCATAGAGTCCCCCTTAATTATAATATTTGAAATGTTGTAATATTTTGCTAGCCTGATCCCCCATAATGTTGTTAAGGCTTCAACATAGTGATTTGTCTGATGACCCATTTTCCCAACAAAATTAGCAACTAAACAACCTTTATGATCCTTGATCACACCTCCTCCTCCTGATGCTCCTGGGTTACCCTTAGATGCTCCATCAAAATTCAATTTGTACCATAAGTTGGGTGGTGGAATCCAATGGACTAAGTATCTCATCAATATTTTTCGATCTTTCTTATGAAAATTTCCAATATCAATCTTCTAAGCAGCTAGAATAGGTTCTTCTTCCTTGGGGTATGGCTTATTTTTTGGAGGCCTGAACCTCTCTAGATTATCTTTGAAAACAATGACTATTTCCTTGAATATATTTTTGCATACCATGTCTGTTATCCCTGAAGATTATTCCATTCCTTGTTTTCCATAGTCTCCAAATGGTGTGAGGCAAGACCAAATTCCATAGTCTTCTTACCATGCAATGTTTATAGGGTGGATCCCACTATTCCCATGTCTACAAGAAGGTATTAGGAAGAGCCCAATGTTCAGATTAAAATTAGAAAAAATGAGGCTCCATACCTTTGAGGCATAATCACAATGCAAAAGAAGATGTTTGATATCTTCAGCCCCCTTTTTGCACATGCAACACATATTAGGCATAATGAAACCCTTTTTTATTAGGTTGTCATTAGTAATAATCTTTCCTTTTAGTACCAGCCACAAAAATAAATTAACTTTTGGGGTTAACTCAAGCATTCATATTTTTCTCCAGTTCATATCACATTGAACATTCTCAAAGAATGCATTGTAGCCTGATTTGACAGTATAGTCCCCATCAAAATAATTAACCCAAATGAGCTCATCCTTTGAATCTATTTGATTTAGAGGAATGAGTGCAAGTTTTTGTTGCATAGAGGAGACAATAGGTTCTAAATTTAAAATATCCACTTTGAGTTGCTTCCAAGTTCTCTTGTTTCCATCTAAGATAATGTAGTATTTCACTTTATTCCCATATTTCTCACTTAGAATGTCTTTGATGGATCCAAATTTGTCACTCAAGTTGAAATCAGTCCAATTGTCATGTCAGAATTGTATATCCTGACCATTACCCACTTTCCATCTACAACCTTTAGCAATAATGTGTCTGATTTGAAGTAAGTTGTTCCAAAAGACAGACCCATTGGGAAGCTTCTCTTCAAAAAGAAAATAATTCATACTTTATGTTGAGCCAAGTACTTGACCCTAATTAGCTCTGTCCAAGGTTTTTTTCCTTAAGTAGTCTCCAACCCATTTTGGTAATCAAAGCAACATTCATTTTCCTAATATCCTTGATACCGAGCCACCAATTTTCTTAGGAGTACATACCTAATCCCAAGCAACCAAATGATACCTGAATATTTCTTCAGTTCCATGCCATAGAAAATGATTTTGAATTCTTTCAATGTTGTCAATAATTGTTGAAGGGATGTTGAACATAGACATTATATATATGGGAAAGTTTTGTAGTGTGCTTTTAATTAATAAGCATTTTCCAGCACTAGAGATAACAACACCTTTCCATCCAGCCAATTTCTTATGAAATCTGTCTAACAAGGAATTCCAAACAGTATTAGAGACTTTATTAGTACCCAAGGGTAGACCAAGATAGGTAGTGGGTAAAGAGTTGATTTTGCACCCCAAAATGAGTGCAATTCTTTTATCTATCCAAAGGAGTATTGAAAAAATAAATCGAGATTTTGTCAAAATTTACTTGGCCAATATTTTCTTCATAGAATCTAAGAATAGTCTTTATAGATCTAGCCTCAAGAATGGAAGCCATCAACAAAAAAATTGTTTCATCAAGTAAATTGCTGATGTGAAGCTATCTAATTAGTGAAAGTAGTTCTAAACCCTTTTAACATTCAGCATTAACAACATTAGTTATGGATCTACTAAGTCTCATCAACCATTATTATAAAAATAAAAGGGGATATGGGATCTCCTTGCCTTATACCTCTACTGTTGGCAAAGAATCCCACCAGAGTACCATTGACAACAAATGAAAATCGGAAGTGGATATGTAGGATCAAATGATTTTTCTGAATTTACTCTGAAAACCAAATTTAGACAAGACCTTATCTAAAAATTCCAAGACACTCTATCGAAGGCCTTATGCATGTCCAATTTGATTGCCATCCCTGATTTTTTACTTTTTCCATGGAATGAATGGTTTCATGAACCATGATCACCTCCTCTTGAATAATTATTCCTTTGATAAAGCCACTTTGTTGTTTAGAAATCATATTAGCTAGCAAAGGTTGTATTATAATAGCAAGTATCTTAGTAAAAGTATGTAAACAACATTTACCAAAAAGTATCTTAGTGACATATTTGGTAAGGCTTTTAAATATCTCATCAGAAATATTGCTACTAGGGATGGCATCAAGAAGAAAAGAGGTTGCTTCTTCATTGCAAATATTGTTCTCAATCAACATATTTTCATAGAACTTTAGAGCTTCTACCTTTATATCATTTTGATCCTTGGTGACAATGTCATTTCCTTTGGAAACCTCAGTGATTCGGTTGCAGGCCCTATGTTTGAGGGTGGTCATGTGAAATAATTTAGTGTTTTTATCACCTTCTTTCAACCATATAGCCTAAGATTTCAATCTCCAAAATGTTTCCTCTCTATTATTAATGTTATGAAAATCATAAAGTAATTTCTTTTCAAGTTGTTGATCTTCATAATTCATACCTTTGGAGGAGATTCTCAGCTCAAGTTCCTCTAGCTGTTGTTTTAGCTCCTTCTTCTCAAAAATATTACCAAAGACCTCTTTGTTCCAGGTTCTAACTTGTTGCTTTACATTTTTCAATTTCTGAACCAATCAATTGAGTTGTTCCTTCTCCATCCCAATGCCACCATTATTTAATCCTATCCATAATGTCTTCATGATCCATCCACATTTTTTCAAATTTGAAAGATTTATGTGAGGGTTTGGACCAATTGAAAAGACTAAGTGCAATAGGGTTATGATCTGAACCAATCCTGGGTAATGAAGAGAGATGAAAATCCTGATTAAGAATCCAGTTAGTAGAGATAAAATCTCTATCCAATCTGACCTGAATCAGACTCTCACCAACTCTTCTGTTAGACTAGGTGAATTGATTACCATGAAACTCAATATCCATAAGGTTGAGAGAAGAGACAAACTCAAAGAAAGTCCCCCATACCAATAGAGAAGTCAGAATTTCCTCCATATTTTTCCTCAGGGTTTAAAGGGGTGTTGAAATCACCCATAACCAACCAATTATATTGATCAAATCTTCTTCTAAAGTATTTTAATTCCTCCCAAAGTTTTCTTCTACCAGCAATAGTGTTAGGAGCATAAATATTAGAAAGGATCCACACTGAGTCATTTTTAGAAGCATGAAATTTAATAGTTAAATGATTATGGGAAGTAGATATCACATTACCATTTAGGTTATTCCTATCCCAAAAGATAGCCACACCTCCTGACGCTCCTTGAGAGTCAAAAGCAATAAAATCAGAATTCTCCCAAAAGTTCTTTTTACAATCCACCGATTTTCTATCTTCATTTTAGTTTCCTGCACTAAAATAATACTAAGTCTACGGGATCTTCTAATATCTTTAAGCATCCTTTGTTTAGGACCTCTATTGAGTCCTTTTACATTCCAAGATAAAATCTTCATCTAAAAAAATTTTGGGGATGCAGTTTCCGGAAGGCCCAATTGACTTTGAGTTCCATCTCGCAATATCTTTTCTCAAGATCTTTCTTTCTTATTTCCTTTTTAAAGGTCTTCCTTTTTTACCATTAGTTAGCCTCAATATTTGCTACCTTCTTAGCAGATGATCTAGTGATCCTTGATGTGGAGGCTTCCCAATTTCCAATTTTCTTCTTTTTATCGCTATACAGAGCATCAAGAATCTCCTCAAAGCCTTTCATTCTTCTCTTTTATTTAACTTCAATGAATCCATTATTCAATTCATTATCATAGTCAGTAAGTACCTTTGTTTGGGCTGGGGTAAGTTCCCCCTCCTCTTTTTCACAATTTACATCATCCTATTGTGGAGTTGTTGTGTCATTGAAGGAAGGCTTTTCACTAACATGAGTAAAAGGAACTTCAAGATCAGGAGTCAAGGAGGTATTTTCTTCTTCTATGAGATCATCCAGTTCCTTATACTCTTCTTCTTGATCGTATCTTCTAATATAGATTCCAATAATTCGTCAATATTTGGATATGTTTTCATTTCATGTACTTATGATGTAGTTAAGATGTTTTTTTCTACTTGTTCATGGTTCCCTTCTTGGATATAAGTAATCAGTTGATTAGAAATCACATCCTCCACTTTCTCCGATCAAGCCATAAAGTTAATGAAAACCCTTGTGTTGTTTTCATCCACCTCCATGATTAACTTTATAGGTTTTTGAAGATCCAGATCTTCAGGCTTGTCTTGTTCCTTTACAACATCTCCTCCCTTTTTAACTAAGGGAGTCTTTGGTCTCCAAAGCTTTCGGAAAACCGGTGGTCTCCTTATAGGGGTTTTGAAACCCTTTTTCTCTTTTTATATTTTAGATATGGCAGATTGGAGATATTTTTATCTATCTCCTTACCTTTTTAACTTGGGCCAGTGGGTTCTTAACTTGTGATGGTTCTTTATCTTCAGTCTTCTCCTCATGAGAGATGTTTTTCACTGATGTCCCAGATCCATCAACTATTAGAGGGTTTTTCTCTTTAGAGCTCTCTTTACCCTTATTCTTCTTTCTAGTTTCATTCAGAGAATCCCCAGATCCCTCATTTTTAGTCCCTTAGTCATAGGAAATTTTCTTGTGAAATGTCCTAACTTATGGAATTTCTTGCATCTTAATTGAAAATTTTCATATTCTATCACCTATTTCCATGTACCAAAATTAGACTGAAGGACGATGTGATCAGGTAGTTCTTGCTCCATTTCAGAAGAGATGCAAAATCTAGCAAAATCTAGTCTAGATATATTTTTAGTAGGCCCATCTAATCCTATTGGAGAACCAATTGATTTAGAAATATGGAGCAAGATCTCATCATCCCAAAATTGCAGATGAAGTTTGGGTATCCTACAGTAGATAGGAATGGTGTGAATATTTTCAATATTAGGATTGAAACCTGGGTACCATCTTTTTATAAAAATCCCCATATTACCCATGCACCGGGGTCCACCCAATAATATTGATTTAAGATTTGGTTGTTGATTGAACCTAGCAAGGAAAAAACCTTTAGACATGGTTGTAGTAACCAGATATCCTTTAGGTTGCCAACAACACATGGCCCACTTTCTGATAGCATCAATATTGGGCCTAGCACCCAAAAACTTACCAATAAGGGTAAGATTCGTTTTCCCAATGCTCAATGCTTGGTATTACATACCTTGCCCAATTTGAGCATTTTGTCATTTCTAATGTTGATTGCTTCATAATCCTCTTGTTTGATCATCATATTAGACTTCTCACTTCTAACCTAATAATTTGTATTAAAGATAGATTCAAGAGTAACCGATCCTTGAGGAATCTTGTTAGATTTTATTTGGATAATCTGATCATCATATTGTTATTACAATCTTTCCTTATTTTTGGCTGAGAATTCAGCTTCTTCTGTCAAGGAATTGATAATTTGGTGATTTGATTCAAACACTTTCCAATTGATATTTTTATCTCGGAATAGAAGGCCTTGCCACTATCTTCATATGCCTATGATAATTCTCTTTCTTGATCTAATATGAGATATCAATTTGAGCACTAATGGAAGCTAGTCTATCTGCAAGTTTGTTCTTACCTCTAAGGTTAGATTAAATATTAAAAGCATCAAAATCCTTAATTAAATCTCATGCACCTATACTTGTACGATCTCAAAAAGTTGTTTTTAGTTAAAACTTGTCCTCTAATTTGATTAACCACTAATTCGTTGTTACCAAAAACTTGTAATTGCTTCACTCCTTTCCTTATTTCCCCTTTGAATATCGTGTGCATAATTTCCTTAATAAATACCTTGAATTTGTTAAGGAAATTAGCATCATTACTCCACCGCTCAATTTTTCTTCTTGATCCATCAAAATATAATTTCCACAAACCTTCATCTTGTTGATCTATTTTGACAAGGTTAGGAATAATAACATTTTCCTCATGTAAACAATATGTTCCAAGATTTGATTCTTCAATATAGCCATGTGGATCAGTAGCATGAGTTTGAGTAGCCCATTCATCAAGCAATAAATTAGGAATTCCCTCAAGAAGTGTGGTTGGCTCTTGGTCAACTAACTGGTCTTCTTCATCAATGATTATGCAATTTGAGTTAATGACACTAGGAACATAAGGCTCTATATGATTTGTTGAGATTAGTTCAGACCTTATGGTAACCTTGGTTCCATACCTTGTTCTAAATAACATGTGAGACCAGTCTGATGATAAATAACCTCCAATTTCGCCATGAAATCTCTAGAAAGGCATAAGGTAAAAAGAGGAGGAAGATCAATGATAAAAACATCTTGAGGAATGAAGAAGTTAGGGCATGCATGCAAGGTTAAACTCAGTCCTATAATGACTCCAAGAAATACTATTGGTGTCCCATTAATCTGAACTACTCCCTTCCATAGAGGCTCATAATCCAGACTAAGTTTTTCAACAACTTGTTTGGGCATAACTGAGTTAGAGGTTCCATAATCAATCATATAGTTGTGAACTAGATTTTGACCTATGATTAATGAAACATAGAAGGGAGGTGGCTTGAAAAAAAAATTATTTAAGATTATTTTAAATCATATGTATTGGTGAGCACAACCTTAGATGGTTCTTTGGATGGTTGGATAGATATTTTGAGGTTTGAAAAAGCTTCTTCCAAAAGATATTTGTGTCTCGGGAAGAGAAAAAGTATCCCATATTGACATAATAACTTTAGTTTGCTTCATATGTTCAATTAATTACTAACCTTTTGTTGTAATTTTTACTGAAGAGTACCTTCTTACATTGAATGCATGGAAATTGGATACTCTGTTGATTTTGAGCTTTTGTAGGTGACTTTTTAATTGATTTGTTGATTTAAACTTGGAACAACAACTTGAAATGTTGGAGAATGTTGAGAGTTTTTAAGTAGGTTGATCCACTTATGATTCTCTTTTATTTGACCTTATGTTTGTTGCCACAAAAGTAGGCTTCTAATTTTGTTGATTGTCAAGCTGATTTACTCCATAAAATAATATTCTTTCTAATTTAAGAAAGTAACATCTCCTTGTACTAACTTTGTTGAAACTTATTATTGTGGTGGATCCTTAACGATGAAATAGAAGTTGTTTGTGTCATGAGTGCTTGATTTGGAATACAATTGAAGCATGAATTCTCATTGTGGGGCTGATTACACAAATAACACCACTCATAATCTTAGATCAGATTATTTTGAACTGGTACTAGTGTTTTAGATGTGCTAGCAACATTAACATACACTGTTTGGAAGGGTTTGGCTTTGGAAAACTAAATTTGGTTGAAAAATAGGTCTATTCTACTGATTGTGAGGATAGTAATGTCTGAAACTCTAATTTTGTTGCCTTTTGATATAAACTATCTCATTCCTAAACTCTTTTACTATGCCTTTTATCTCTTGTAACTCATTTTATTAGATTGGGACTACACTCGTTTGGCTCAAAAGATATAATTAGGCATTAGAACTGAAGATATTGTAGGTACTTGGTAAGAAGTGGGAGGAGGAATATCTAGAAAGATGGGCATAAGAGGTCTTGGAGATATTTTCCTCTTTACATAAGACTATTTTTTCTCTAAATGTTATATCATAAGTGGAATGGAGTTTCCTTTCACCCATTGATTGTATCATCACTGAAATATCAGAATTTAAAGCTCTTAGATAATACAAAAAAGCATACCGAGGAGTAGGCCTTACCAATTTTGGAATTTTGTCCCAATTCTTTTGAAATTTGTAGCTAAAATCAGTCATGAACTCTTGTGGTGATCTTTTGATAGTAGTAATTTACTTCACTAATGATATATTATTTGATTTATCCTCAAAGTGTCTGTAAAAGAATTCTCCTAGCCGATCCCATGTAGTAGTAGAATTCAATACAAGTCCTCTGTACCATTGTAATTTTTTTCCCTTAAAGGAAGTTTTCAATAATTTGACTATAGCATCATCTTGAGTAACATGATAAATATAGCATGTATTAATAACATATTTTACATGTTCTATGGGTGTAACATGATTGTCACTAGTAAAAAAAGGAATACTTTTAAGGGGAAAAGTTGGGATATCATTATGTTGAGCTAGCAACAATGAAATGCCAGCATTGAAAGGAACAAAACTTAATTCCTTGTGACAACCATATTTAGATTGAAGTTGGATATGGGAAATTTGGGAGATGAACTTGGCTTTTGTGGAGTGGGATAAGATTTAGGATATGGTTTGGAACTTTAAAATATGTTCCTCTTAGATTATTTCAAAGGTAATTAAATGAAAACAAATAGAATTCCTTTTGTAGATAATCTTGTAGAAACCTTTGGCATGAAATATGCACTGATCTACTACCAGGATGTGCTTTGAACTTATGGAGTCACCAGATGTTGGATGAATATGCCTAGAAACGTTGATTTTTGCCAAAATCAACATCAACGTTTTTAGCAAACTTTTGACCTATCAGAATTATTGTGTAATAAAATTTCAATACATGTCCCACTAGGCATGTTAGAAATTGTTGTCACTTTGAAATGTGCCCTTTGCAGAATTGTATGATAACTCTCCTTCTAATTGAAAAAATGGAAACACTCTTAGGTTGTGGGTGACCTGTATATTGGATTGATCACAGAGAGGGTTAGTACCCTAATACAATCACCTAAACTATTTCTATCTCCTAAGGCTAACTCTACTCTACCAAAATCAACAAGGAAAAAGAAGGAGGGAAAGGAAAAACTTAAAAATATGGTGATACACCAGAATGTTTGAGGATCTCATACTTATTTGGATCACACAGATGAAGCATGGGAGCCATACACATCATACACTAACCACAATTGATTGTATCAAAGCAAAATTGATTCATATAAGGGTTTTAAATGAGTTATCACAAGACAAGAAGGGGCAGCAAATTGCTCCACAACCAAATCCTATAAATAATCTATAAAACATGATCTAAGACCTATAAATTAACACAAAACTACATAAAGGTAGGAAATTTAAACTAATAAAAACAAGGATAAACATGTATCATAATATAAAATTTGTCTAAACTCAGTATGAACTAACAACAAAGTGTGGAAAGGTAAAAATAATTCCTTTGTTGCTCCAAGAGTTGGAATAAGCATGAAGATCACTCGACCCTTTCTTTCTCACCTAAAAGAATGGATTACTACATAAACATGAATGAATAGGCCAATATTGTTATTACAATTTATTTTGAAGCTTTATAGAGAATTTTAAGAGAGAGATAACGAAGGAAAGAAAGCAAACACGAAAGTCTAAGCTTTAAAAATAGAAAAATCATACATGTTTTCACTTTTTTTTATCATGCTTGTCTTTAAAATAGCCTTTTACATTTGATTTAATCAAATTCTACATTAAAAATAAGATCGCACCTTACCAAAATAGAATAAGAATCTTTCTTTTTTATTTTGTATGTGTTGTTTCTCTTCTTTGAAACTTCTGGTTGAGGAAATGAGCCATCCGCATCTATTTTAAAATCTTGGACTATTTAAACATTTTTATCCAAAAAAACCTCATCAATTTCTATTTTTGAAAATGTCAACATGAAGTAATTGTTGATACCTTTCCAATGATACTACTTTTGTGTAATTTGGAGTAGTTTAGAGGAAGATATGGTTGTTTGAAGTTTTACTGGTCGAGATGCATAAGAAATCGACATGTGGAAGCATTTGATTTTCTCCTTAGATGCCTATGTGTATACCATAGTCCCTTTTTTCTTCCTTATCTATCATGCGTGCATATTTTATTGGTTGTTGGGGGTCGGGGTCTATTTGTATGTTGACTGTTAAAATGTGTTTAACTCCCACAGGCCCAACACCTTTATTAAAATTGGTTAATTATGTGGCTTTAACATATGTAGGGTGACATCACTTTAAAACTCACCGGAATGGTCAAACATGTCCTCTCTTTTGTCATTTGATATGTGCCACGTGTTCTTTGATTTGTTAACCCGCTTCGTTGTGCCTGCACGATGTATTATTTAATCTGGTTAATTTCATGACATTGATATCATGCGGAGCTCAAATTTTATGAGGAATGTTAAAATGGAAACACATGTACCTTCGTGGCCTTAAATTTTACGTACATTTGAATTCCACCCATATTTTTAAAAAATAGACTCACAATGCTCTTTCGTGGGTTTTCAAACCGAAGCTTGACTAGTGCTTGGTGGTCTTAAACTTAACAGAAAATGAATGTCATAGGAATTTGCACATGGCTAAGTCCCTTTAAAAGGGGTAAAATTATCTAAAATATCTAGGGGTTAGTTTTAGGATAACACTATATTTTCACCATGTGTCACAAATTAAGGAATATTGGGCCAACTACATAGATGACTTTGAAGTCATAAAAAGAGACGTGTAAATGATAGTAGACCAAATGAGAGATTTCAAGTTTGATTGGTTCGTAGATGGAATGAAAGTTAGTGGGTTAGAATTATTTAATCTTGAATATCAAGAAGCACAATATTCCCCTCTTCCTCTCACTCCATATAACATCAAGGAATTAGGTGATATCAAAGATAGGACCATTGCAATGACTTAACGATTGAAAGAATTGTAGTAGACCAAATGAGAGATTTCAAGTTTGACTGGTTCATAGATGGAATGAAAGTTAGTGGGTTAGAATTATTTAATCTTGAATATCAAGAAGCACAATCTTCCCCTCTTCCTCTCACTCCATATAACATCAAGGAATTAGGTGATATCAAAGATAGGACCATTGCAATGACTTAACAATTGAAATAATTGTTTGAGCGGAAGAGAGCTTCCTTCATCGATTAGGTGCTCTATTGTCTCTACAAAGGAAAGCTTCTCACATGTCTTCCTTTAAAACATCTGGTATTGCAATAATTTTCACCCATTCAGCATAAACTTCCAAGAGGAAAATAGTGGAAGAGGAGCACATGAAGATTCTCCCCCTCGGAGGCTTCAAGAAGGAAAAACTCATTAAAGACCCCACCGAGCCTCTTGAGTTAGGTGAGATTAATCCATCAAAGTCTCATGTTCTACATCAACATCCAAGTGTATATTTCTCATTAGTTTAATCTTTCCATCATGAGAAAATTATGGTCCTTTATCAAGATCCCGAAATTGCCCCTATGTTTGACTCCATATCTACTATGGAAGATGCATTCCCATGGATTTAAGAGCTATTTGGAGGTGAATCAAGAATGTTATAATAAGTTTTAGTGCCTGAATTTAGAGCCATCACAAAAATATTGAAAACCAAGTAAAGAAATAAAGCACAAGTGACCTCCCATTTCTTCTCTAAAGCATCGTATCTCAATATGTGGATGTTTCATGGCCAAAAGTTACAAAACATATGGAAGAAATGACTCAAGATGACTATGACTTAACTGATATCTCCTTGGGTCAATCCATGCAAGAAGGTGATGCACATTTGTTCAAGGAATCTAGAGCCTTCATGCATGTTCGAATGAAGATTAGAAACAAACAATTGAGAAATTGGAGGAGCATGTGAGAACTCTCACTACCTACATTCAATATTTCTTATAGCCCAATACAATGTCACCTCCTTTTACATAAGCCATATCTCCCATTAGCAGTTTTTACCCTAAGTTGATCAAGAAATCACAAGGATATAAAATTCAAGGGAGAGCTAATGACAAGTGGGTTGAAAATATTCTCGAGAAAGGAAAGGAATTGCTACTAGAGGTTCTCTCCTTGTTCAAGTATGTTCTTTCCATTGTTTCAAAAGTAAAGACAACAAGGGAAGAGATTGAAAAAGAGAAGACTCATTGGGATAGTGTGTTCCCACTTGTGTCTAAAATGAGTTGCCTTAATTCCCACACTCTCATGAGTAGGAATTTGTTTGCATATATTGTTGAGAAATCATCCCTAGTTTGGACACACACTATATGTTAGGTATGACATGACAAAAATGTCATCATTGAACTTGAATCTAGCAGAAACATGCCTTTGATATTTTATATGATGTCAGTAATTATGTTCAAAAGCTTGGATCACTTCCCCTCACTGAGAATTCATCTTTGGAAGGACTCATTAGTTCTTTCCAAGATTTGGTCAAGAAGGAGGAAAGTGATCCTTTCTCCTTCAACGAGGATACTTTAGAGACCCTTACCAACATCAAAGGATCGGTCTCTAACATTACAGATATCATAAGGTTTGGTTTAATTAGTAAAAACCATTAATGATGTTCTCGAGACATGGATCAAAGTGTTGAGCTACATTTGTATATCGAAGAAGAAAAGGCGACACCTTTGATAACCCATTTTAGTAAAGAATTTAAAGGACAAGAGCTCATTCCATAATTTTCTCCTCAAGGTTCACCAAGGACTAGTTCTTCATCGACAGAGGCTTCATCTTCATCAAATTGATCAACCCTTATTTCTCTCTTTGTTCTTTTTTTCTCTCCATATTCTAATTCTTCATTAAGAATGTACTTTTTCACTATTTTTTCTTATTCACTTAAGTTGACATTGTAAGACTTTTTTCATTAATAAGAAAAATGCTCACTTTTATTTCCTAACAATATGAAAGGTCACAAGTGATGAGGAAAGGTGAAAAGTCATATGGGGAGATGAAAAGACATTTTATAATTCTATAAATTGGAATGGATTCTCCATTCCAAAATGTTGGCAATTATTTCTTATTATATGTTCTTGAGATTTATATCACCACTACTACAAGAAATAAAGCTCGATTTACTCTATTTCCTTTATGTATGTTCTTCTACTCTCTCTCTACTCTCCAACTTTGCAAGTATTGTGATCTTGTACAACCAAGAAGGAACTTTGTGTCCTTGATTAATGGATCTGTAGAACTTTGTGTCTCTGGTTTATTAGTCTTGTTGATTTCTTACATTATTGTGTTCTTCTAATTGAATGTGGACCTACTTTGGTTAATGTATGTGAATTTTATAAGTCTACTCACAACATTAACCCTCTCTCCTTATTTCTCCAACTCCTCTTTACCTCCCTTCACAACAAATTCCTCCCTTGTACATTGTACAAGCACTTTGCCACAAGTTTAGTGGAGTATTCATGTGTGATCCTAAGCATGCCAACCACCCAATAATATTAGTTAGTTTACATTCAATTATGGGAGCCTCCCATACCCAAAATGGAGGGGCTTAACCCCGTGAGCATTAGTGAAAACAATTATCTCGCATTACAAAAATTTATTTCACCAAAGACACGCTCATAAGAAATATATATAGTTGAAATGTAATGTAGCGCTTAATGAAAATCACATTGGGTTGATTATCGAAGTCATTTTGAATCAATCATATGCATTATTTATTTCATCTAATGTTTTCTTGAGATTTATGTAGGTAACAAGGGTTTTTTTGTAATAACAAGTGAGATACAATAACGTTACGATAGATCCAAAGCAACATACAACGAAAGGAAGGAACCAAGTTCATTCCCCGAAAATACTATAAGCGAAGCTACTACCTGTGACACTAGCACCTAGATTAGACACTAGCTCCCTGGGATGTCCCGCCTCCTGTGGGCACTCCTATCCGAAGAAATCCCAAATCCCAATGTCTTACACGAGCTTGCACATTCCAAATCTATAATTCTTGGCCTATTTTCAAGCCGAGGATTAGCCTGAGATCTCCTAATATAAGCTAGGTAATTATTATTCTCCCATGTTGTATGTTTGTTTGTATTTTGATGTTAGATCTTATTTTCCACTACTATATTCATTTGATCTCAATCCTCTGATATATGGTATAAATTTCTTTAAATCAAATCTTAGAGATATAATGATATCACATATAATATTTTAAGTGCAATAGTATGTTACATGATAACTGTTAGTGCAAAATCACAGCACCCCTGGATGCAGATCAGGCTTCTAGGTTGATCACTTTGGCATCCAGTGTGATTGCATAACATTGAATCCTTTCTCCAAGTGTGGGACTTGAAAAAATGAGAAAGGATTCTCCAGAGAAGGCTGGTTCCTACTCCTAAACTACCTGCCACAAGCTATTCCAGTGCAGGCAAAGCTAATCTAATCCTAATCTAACCATGCCAAGGAGACAGAGAGAGAGAGAAAAGGGAAAGAACAAAAGCCTACACTAAAACGGTGATACACCAGAGAAGGAGAATGTTGGACATCTATCAAAACTGCCATGGAACAAAGAGAGGTGAGCAATGGGAAGGATGGACAGATGCATCACAGGCCCAAGGATAGATTTCACACAGAAAATGTCCCAAAACTCCATGAACACAGCTCCAAACCTGCAATGAACATTCAAACATGCACAAATACCTGCAATGAAGAGAGGCAAGAAGAGAACAAGCAAAAACGAGCAAGGATGGACAGATGCATCACAAAACATGTTTTGTTGCTCCAGAAGTTTGCACAGAACATCATTTCAATAGTAAAAGGCAAAAACACCATTACAGAGCAAGGGAGGAGGTTCAAACTCCATTTCCAACCCTAGAGAAGAAAAGAAGGGAGGGCAGAGCAGAAAAGATGAACAACTTGTAATCCCCTTTTAAAATGAGCCAAATCTGGCTTTATACAATGCATGGGTCGAGCCCAGGAGACAGAAAACATAGGAAAACATGTAAGCAGCCCAACCATTGACCAAAACGCATTCTTCATTAAAATCAGTGGTTGAGACATCACTTCTGGCCATGCTGAAGAAGAATGTGACCCATGTGCATTAAAACTAGTTGTTGAAACGTCACTTCTGGCCATGATCACGCGTCAGAGCCGTTTCTCAATTTTCTCTCTCCAGATTGCACAAAAATTCAAGATTGATCCCAGAATCATGTAGAGAATTTCATAAGATTTCCGTTGATATAAAGAACGTGCAAATCTGAGCTCTGGATCGAAAGTTATGGAGGTCTGAAGTTTTAGGGCACAAAACAGGCGAAAACGTGTTTTGAAATCTTTCCCGCGCTCTGCCACCTGGATGACACGTGGCACGCATTGATTGGTCACGTGATTCTCTCTCCTCTACCTTTCGGCGGGCTTTCTTTTGAAATTTCCTTGTGGGCCCCTTAAACTTGGACACGTGGCATGCATTGATTGGCCGACAGGGGCGCGGGGCAGACCTTGGCTTTTAGCTTTTCGGCCAAAACTCATGCCAAATTCTCTAACTCCTTCCCGAGCTCCGCATTCCCTGTTCCATAGGACACGTGTCCTCTTTTGATTGGCTCAGGCTGACCCCTCAAAATTCACCCTTTGACCTTTGGACTCTTTCCCCTGCGACACGTGTCGTGATCTGGTTGGTTCTCGGCCCTTTCGGCTCCTTCGCGCCCTTCGCGTCTTTATGTCCCGGATGTCCCAAACTGCTTGGGCCAAAAACTTCCGATCCACCGAAATGGGCTTCCTCATTTGGCCAATGACACTGGCCTTTGGCGATCTACATCTCTGCGCGATCCCTTCGCGTCCCGTCCCGGATGTCCCAAAGACGAACTTTATCTGCTTTAAAGGCGAACCCGGCCGGTTCGCGTCATCATGCCCAAATGTCCCAATTGCTTTCGGACTGTTTGTTCTCATTTCGGCCGATTCGGCGATTCGCGTACTTCACGTACTCTTGTCCCAAATCGTCCTTTGGCCAAAGAAGATTAGTCGTTTTCTTCCTCTTTCGGCTGGATCGGCTTCTCGCGCCGCCGCGTACTTCTGTCCCAGATGTCCCTTTGCTTCACGGGCCGCCTGGAGGCTTTTCGGCCGATCCGCGCCTAGATGTCCCAAATGTCCCGACTGCCCCTAGGACTAGGACTTAGTCATTTTTTATGATTTTTCCTGGCTCAATCTACATGCTTGGAACTGCAAAACTCTGATGCATGTTATCGAAATTTACCCTGGGGGGGTGAAATTTTGACAACAATAACCACAACTCGTCCTTGTGCTAATGTATTTGTTATTTGAGACCCCAAGATTATTACTTTACCTCCAATCCTAGAACCGACTATCACAATATTCATAGTTCTTTGTGCACATGAGCATCCCACTTGTTAGTGTTGTCATTTCTAGTTAGTTTAGAAACACATTCCCAGTTCTTCCTACTTGCCCACTTCCCCATGAATCATGTATCCATTATTCATTATTTCAAATCGATGTGCAATAGGTATATTTTGAATGTGTGTAAATGGGATCCTACTTGGTTATTTAAATTACAAAACTTATTTTATTATGTAAGTAAATTTCCCATCTAATAAATCTTTCCATTTCTCCTTCTCTATCTCTTCCTCATTGTTAGTTTTTATATTTTTACATTGTTATGTCAAGAAACCCATGTCTATCATCATGTGCATCAAGTTGGGAAAATATACCATCAACATTATATTGTACTTCATCATCTTTTAGATCTTTTAATTTTTTAGTGCATGTATCATCTCTTCTTAGGTCTCCATCTTCATTTTGATCTTCCTCCTACCATTCTCATTCATCACAGTTTTCAGGATATTTCGTGAGTTTGATTCATCTTCTCAATGTAGACTCATTTCAGCTATATATTTTCACATCCTCTTCATACTACTTCCTCCTCAACATGCAATCATCCGAACTCTATATTTCATAATTTAAACTCTTCATTCCTTCGTCAACCTCTTGTACTACTCACGAGTGTAGGATTTTAGAAGATCGTGTGGAAAGTCTCAATGTCAAGGTCAATTATTAGTTTCTTTATCTTCAAGGGAAGTTTCCTTGTGTATAATCTAAACAACTCATTGAAGAAGTGGAATTATGTCTTGTTATCATATGAATGGGTGGAAACTATGTATTTTATTACATAAATGCCAATCACTACTCTCCACTAAAAATCTACCACAAGCATCCATGTCTCATTATGTTGTGTGAGTCTTCTACTGCACTATGGAGTATAATTAAACTTCTTCCTATATTCAATTTTTTTATGTAATATATATAGGAAAATTTTAAGTTCACCCCTAAAATAATCTCATGGATATTACTTGGTGAATCTCATGAAAAAGACTTTTGAAATCATGGAGAATCTGAAGGAAATGGGTTTTAAATGGTTTAGCGAATTATTTGATAATGGTGTCATCGGTAGCGATTGTCGGTTGACGATATATGTTGTCAGCCATTAGCATATGAAATTTTTGAAAATCATTTTTTGACAATAGTAGTTAAAATGGTAGTATCAATGAGAAATTTATCCTCAAAAATATGATGTAAACAAAAATAAAATAAAAAGAGGTTTTTTGTGAAAAAATATTTCGCCGATTTTGTATGGGGACAACTTTTTTTTGAAATTTTTTATGTTAATAGTTAAAATGGCCATCTTAATGAGAAATTTTTTCTCACAAAATATGGCATAAGCCAAAAAAATGCCATATCTTTTTTTTATGCTACCAACCTATAGCATAATATATAGATGCTCATGACCTCTAACATATATTTATGTTATCGGTCGGTAATATATATTTATGCTACTGATTGGTAGCATATATTTACACTATTGATCGATAGCATACACGTTGATATCTGTCCATTTGCATAAATATATGTTATCGGTTGGTAGCATTTACTGTGCTACCTTGTAGCATACATTTCACTACTAGACGATAGTATAAATATATGTTAATACCATCTGGTAGTATATATTTATACTATAGGATCATAACACAAGATATACTACCATCCAAGAACATATATTGTACTACGGATGGTAGTATAAATATATGCTAATGACTGGTAGCATAATGTATGTTATCGGTTGTGATACCATATATTTATGTTATTGGGAAGTAACATATACTATGTTATTAACTAGTAGCATAAATATATGCTACCAATCGATAGCATAATGTATGTTACTAATCGGTAGCATAGATATATGTACCGGACAGAGCATAATATATACTTGTCGGCCCGGTAGTGAAGTACATACTATCGATTGGTGGTGTTTTTAACATTTTACATTATATACAACTTCAATAGAATAACATATTAACTATTAAAATACCATTAATGTCGGAGGGTTACGATATGTAGTTTATATTGATCATCAATGCCCATAAGACCATGGGCACAGGTAAAGGAATTGCAAAGAAAATAATATGTGTACTTGATATTCATAATTGTAAATTTATAATCACTATATATATGAAGGTGAATTTTACAAATTTTAATTTCACATTAATGACAATTTAAATTAAAAATTTGTATATTGGTGTAAATGTTAGGTGAATCGCCCTAAAAATAACTTGAACCCATTAAATTTAGGCTACCCAGTCCTCCCTACACTTGAAATTTTAGAAAATGCAAATTTTAAAAACCAGAATATTTGTGAATTAACAAATATTTGCCACTAAAATTTACTCTAAATACATAGCTAACCAAGTGTATAAGTTTTAGGGACTCACTAATAAAAGTTTCATAAAGTGGGTCATACATGTCTCTGTCTACCTAAGTCTTTCAAGAGCAATACCTATGACTAGGTTATTTTTGTGCAAAGGTTCCTTCCACCCTATCCAATTAGTGCTCAATATTTTCTAAAGTGATTCAAATCATCATTCTCCCACCTCATCATCTCAGCATAATTCAATGGGCCCCGAAACTAGATCTAAAATGTTTTCCACCTAAGTTTTTCCCTTAATCTTAGCCTTATACGTAAGTTTTCCATGCAAATGCACTTTACAAGTTGTCACAACTCCCATGATGAATTATCACGCCAAGCACATCCTTAGTGTGCTCACCGAGGTGTAATAAACATACCCATATTTTTCATGTTTGGCATGAATGATGAAGTGTTTCAATGCTTTTATTACTTAGAGTAAAGACTAGATTAGTGCAAATAGTAATATTAGCACATGAAAGCACATATTAACATCATTAGCCTATTTGTTAGTCAAGGTACACATAGAGTATTCATAATATCATTATATTAAATTAATATATTGTCTCAATGCTCTCCATTACAACAAATCATCATGATAGTCTCTTAAGATTCATACATCAAACATTTTTACACTTAAATAAGGTTAACCAACTCTAATGTTAACATTATCACTTTAACAATGGATCGGTCAACTCTGGAAACCTTAATAGCCAACGGAACTAACCAACCAACCCTTCAAGGGGTATATATTAGAACAGGTCATGCACTTCTTCAGTTCAACATTCATTAAATTGGCCCTCAAGCTACGAAATTTGATTCTAAGTAAAGAGGGTTGTGTGCATACCAAATAGTGTCACTCCTTGTCCTTGTGCCCAATGTGTATTTACTGGGGTTATAATTCCTTAAGGTCTCCACTCTATCAATGAAATATATCTTCCTTGTTGTCATGCACCATAGATATTTTCTTAACATGCACATCACCCAAAACATATAGTTAACTTCCCTTTCTTCCTCTTAAATGGATATTTTTATCTTCTTATGCATGAGCCCTATTGGAAGTATATTGATTCTTTCATGTGCATGAGCATTTTAGACCTTATTGAAACCCCACACCTTAACCTATAATCTCCTTTTAACCTTTTGTGTTGTGGGTTTAGGTTCCTTTACGATTATGAAGCTATATGTAATCATAAATTTACATGTAACAAAAGGTACACAAGCTAAAAATAAGTGCCTTATGCCTTTGAAGAAATGAATACTTTGCTAAATTCCTATTTTTCTTTGAAAAATCAGGGCCCAACAACTATTTATAATATCTATATCAAACAAGTGTAAAAATTGACCAAATAAGAGCTATATTAAATTAAAATTTATAAGTACCTTATCAATCACCCTTGTTTAGTGTTTTGATGTGCCCTTACATTTAATATTTCAAATCCCACTACTCCACTTTATTACTATGAAATAAAATGAAATATTTATGATTACATCCACAAGACTAGAGGACTAAATGAACATTGAATACACCATCTACTTAAATATTTGTAGGCTTAATGAAAAATTTTAGAAGGTTGTTCCTCCTCTTTTTTATTTAAGTTATCTCTAAACCTTTTTTTTGTTTTCCTCGAATAGTTCCATCATGGAATCAACTTTTAAAATTTCCTCATACTTCACTCGATGTCCATGTACCACAGACATCCAAGGGTGAAATGCTCCTCTGTTTCAACTATCGGTGTATTGCATAAAACACAAGTTCTCTCTTCCCACACTTCCTTAGGCAATGTTCATCTTCTTGTCTCATGTATGAGAAAGTGGGAACTAGTACTTAGTTGAGAAATGATGATATTTTCTTCCCATTTAATTTCATCCCCTATAAAATCTTTTTCAAAATGTTCATATGTTGGATTAAACTTTGTAATATAGTGTTGACTTAATATGCTTGTGTTTTTCCACCACATCATTGTTCTAAACTTTTAATTCATTAAGGTAAATCCATATTAAGACAAAAAAAATAAGTTCTTTTCAAGCACCTCAGTTTGATGTTTTAGCATGGCATAACATTTATAAGTTAATTGACCAAAATGAAAGCATTACATTTAATTTATTTGTCGTTTCACTTCAAAATGTAATATAATGTTTATGCTTCCTACTCATGTTCTTCCTCCAAATCATCATTCTAAACTTTTCATTCACATAATTTTTTTTAATGAATGAATGAATAATTTTGTAATAATATCCACAAGACCAAACAACCTATGGGATCAAGAGCTAAAACAAAAGAGGTCCCATTCTAGAAAAACAATTCGACTCAAGGGTTTCTTATTAGTTTTTCAAACTTTCCAACCCTTTTTGATGTTGGATATTTTATTGTGTATCTTGAGAAAAAAACTAGTCGTCTTTTCAAGCCTTACCTCTTCAAACAAGTCGAGTTAAGTTAGCAACTCTTAGTGTTTATTTATATGTGATACATAAATCAATATAGATTTCACACTCGTAATGCAATTTCATTCCATCTCTACCCCCTTTTTATAAAATAAACATATTCTCATTTCCCACTCCTTCTTAGGGATTTTCCACCTACCAATCTCACATCAAAGATGATGTATTTTTCATCATGTTCCCACGTCGAATTAAATTCTTTGATACAAATTTTTTTTTCTTATATGTTTTCTTCCACCAATTTTCTTTGCCCATATGTATGTCTTGAATTTATCTCTTACATGCATTTTATTTTCCTCCTTATTATCTATAAAATCTTACATATTGATGCCCCGATTGCCCATCCATTTGTTTTGTTTCATCCATGTATTATTTTTGTTGCTTATATCTTCTTCCATTTCCATTTTGGACCATTGTTGATTCTCCATACATTATGTTTTTTTAAATAACTTAATGTCCGAATCATCACCTCTACCTCTCGATCCAAAACTTAGGATTTTTGGGATTAAATAACAAAATAATAAATGTTCCAGATGTAAAAAATAAAAATATCTCTGAAAATAGATGTATATTTCTCAAAAGATTGTGATTATAATAACTATGTCTACAAGGAGATGTATGTCCTTCCCTTGCAGGTTACATATACTTATATACTACTTTTAGAAATATGAAGATACATCTAGAATAATGTGGAATGTCACCAATATCAAGGGAGATGAGGTGGTTCACCTTCCATGAATTACATATGCAAAAATTTCACAAAATTACTATTTTTAGATAACACTACAAAAATTACATTTTGAGGCCTTTAGAAGAGGATTTCGAGGTTCAAACTTTTTTAAACAAATTTTTACATCCTTTCACCATATTCTATACATCTCAGTAGACACCAAAATTGGGTCACACTCCCCTTGGTCCCGCATCAAATAATCACCTTGAACACACTCACCTAACCATGGCCCCTTTCACCCCACTCTAATATTAATTTAATTAAATTAATTCATGATCTCATAATATTTATTATTTAAATATCCTAATTGAGATAATTCTCACACCACCACCTCACCTATACACCTCACCTAGCCACCTCACCCTAGACCTATTCTTAGTATGTTGCCATAACTAACTAAGACCTACCTAAACCCTAAAAATCAAAGCCTACATTCCCTCTAACCACATTCCCACCTATTAGAAAGGAATCTTCCATTCTAATCCGTGAGGGAAAACTAACAAGATCCAAGAAATCAAAAGTATCTACCCATTTTTAGTAAACCTAGAAAATCTTGCCCTAACCAGATCGGTCACCCTAAACCACCGCCGGTCATCTCGAAACCATCGTCAGTTACCATTTATTCTCCAAAACAACTTTATTTTGAGGTTGGCATTTTTCTAAGAGAAAGGGATAAAACCAGAGCTGCACGCAAGCATAACCAACACTCCCACATGCATCGAGCATCCACCAAGATCGAAGTAGTCACAGATCCATTTACATTCACGGAAGCATCCGGGAAGTGCCATCACCATACCAAACTCCATCCATTTGCTCAACTGTCATCACCATCCAGCCAACAAGCTCATACAACAAGTAGTTCCTCCTAGCCAAAAGAAGCTCTCATGATCAGGTTTGTGGATCAAGAAGTCATACACGTGTAACAACCTCCAACAAACTTTAACAAGTATTCCTCCTAGCCTACTTACCCTTATCTATTTCGTTAATATTCAAAGAAATTCTCTAATAATCAGGTGAAACATTTTGGCATGCCCGGTGGGACTCATTTGAGGTTCCTTGCATTTCTTCATTTCTAGGTGAAAAGTTGTATGTTTGTTTCCTTTTTGAAAGGTTATCACATTAAAATTTCTCCCCTAGAATCTTCTCTTCTTTCTATTTGTCTCAAAGCAATCATGTTTTGGTGCTATAAAAATAACTCTTCTTCTCTTTCATTTGTATTACATTAGTGAAAGATCATACTCTCTCCTATTCATCTTCTTGTGTCATTGAATTCAATATTTCGATTTGGGCTTAAAATCAACTACATTTCATTCTACTTTACTACATTAGCTCACATTAAATGAGGGAAACCTATACGCTGGAAGTCATGCCCAGCTAATGGTTGATAAATGAATCATAGAAAATCACTTCCTTTCTCTTCTTCTCTCTCTGAGTCTTACCCAAACATCACAAAATTGAAAAATATACACATTCTTAAACAACATCTTACCTGAAGAAGCTGTAGGTGATCACACGATCACAAAGACAATGGGCACTGGCTCGTTACTTATGTCGAGTCATTATCTTAGAGGATGGCCCGCCCCACCATAACATACCTAAAACCTCTCCCTTTAGATATAAGTTGAACAAATATAATAGAAAAATCACTCTTAGGATCGTATTTTTCTTAGTGTTTATGTTTGGCTTGCATTTTGAGGTGAGAGGACATGTTCTTCATCTTTTTATTTATCCTTGCATGCTCCTTATCATAGTTGGTGTATTCCAACTTTGTCTGAGTGTGCCTGGACCCCATTTTCATCATTCTCATAATTTTGGGTTTGATTCCACACTTGATTTTAAATCACAACCATCCTTTCTTCATTTCTGTTTCAATTTCACATTAACCGGTCTCACCCAGTTGACCATTTTCGATTACCCTCGACCGTCATCAATTTTACCCAACCGGCATCGGTTTACTGTTCTTTTGGTTAACCTACCCAAAAGGACACTTGTTTCATATTCTTTGTTATTCAGAGTCTCTGTAACTCTCATCATCTTCTCTATCCTGATAAAATCCATCTACATCTTATCTACCTAGCAGATTATTAGCCTTTTGCCTTGTTTTGACAAACTGTCCATTTTCCATAGTGACCGACCGTGGTTACCTGTGACCGACGTCGGTTTACCCTAACCGGCATTGGTTAGCCTATTCAAATTTCTAGCTGACATTTTGTACCTAATCCACCTACCACCACTTGTTTTTTCCTATTTCTGTTGTATTTCTGTGTCATTTACAGAAAGTAGTCCTACCACATCAGTACTTATTCACATGGTGCTGACTCATAGCCAAGCAAACGCCCTCATATTCCATGCTAGTTTTCAACCACTCCCACCTAGTCCTTCACCACCTTCCATTTTATCACCCATGGATCCTACCCAACTTATCACTATCACCATAGGGGACGAGGAGTTCACATGAATCCTTGAAAAGAACCATGTTGCCTTACGTTCTATCTTTCCCACTTGTCCACTTGAGATTCTCGGGTCAATTAATATACAACATGCTCGTATCTATCCCCCCAACACTTGTTCTTACTTCTACGTTAGCCCCCTCGGCTTTGCGCTTTACCCGCACTCGCCTTGCCCCAGGTCATTTCACAATTAGGCCCGTACTACTTACTATGTTTGCCATGTTTGCCACATCTATTGCACCCACAGCATCCACTATACCTTCATCCACCACCTAGAACATAACCTCATCTCGCACCTATTTTCTCACACATAACTATAAAGAACACACCACCCCCGATGTCGACAACCCCTACTCCATTTCCAAACATTGTCCTTTCTATTCCATAGTCCTTAGCCCCCATCACTTTTAGGGTTACCTCGAACCTTCCACCTCCATATATGTACTATCAATAGCCTCTCATTTCATCCATCATTCATTCAGGTATGTACCCTGTCTCACTCCCCCATTCCCAACCTACCTACACAAAGATCGCCATATACTGGAATGTCACCTCCATCATATATCCTACACCAACCCTCTTACGTTACATGAGATACCCACCCATCACTACCTACTAATGACCTAATCAAGTTAATGATGGACAAGATGCAAACACTAGAAGCATTGGTTTCAGGCTCGCGTAACTCTCTCACCTATGACAAAATTTGCAATGAGCCCATACACGCATCTATTCATATTCGTCCATATCCCATACATTGGGAGATGCCTAAATTTAAACACTTCAATAACAAAGAGGACCCGTAACAATTCTATTCTAAATACCGCCCACCCCAACCATAACATACCTGAAACCTCTCCTTTTAGATATCCTTCTTCGTAGGACACCTTCCCAACCAAAAATTTTGTTCTAAATACACACAGTCAGTCCTTAATAGTGTAAGTTGAACAAACATAAAGGAAAGAGCACTCTTAGGATTGTATTTTTCTTAGTGTTTCTGCTTGGCTTGTGTTTTGAGGTGAGAGGACACGTTCTTCATCTTTTTATTTTCTCCTTGCATGCTCCCCATCATAGTTGGTGTATTCCAACTTCATCTGAGTGTGCTTGGATCCCATTTTCATCATTCTCAAAATTTTGGGTTTGATTCCACACTTGATTTTAAATCACAACCACCTTTTTCTTCATCTCTGTTTCAATTTCACAAGATTGGCGGTGTCATCCAGCGATCATCGCCGTTACCCTCTAACCATCACTAGTTTTACCCAACCAGATAATTTTTTGTTCTTTTGGTTAACCTACCCAAAAGGACACTGTTTCATATTCTTTGTTGTTCAGAGTCTCTATAACTCTCCTCATCTTCTCTTTCCTAATTAAAATCCATCTACAACTTATCTACCTGGCAGATTATTAGCCTTTTGCCTTGTTTTGGCAAACTATTCTTTTTCCACAGTGACTGACCACGGTTACCTTTGACCGACATCTGTTTATCCTAAATGGCATTGGTTAGCCTGTGTAATTTTCAGCTGACATTTTTACCTAATCCACCTACCACTTCATGTTTTTCATATTTCTGTTGTATTTCTGTGTCATTTATAGAAAGCAGTCCTACCAAATCAAGTACTTGTTCACATGGTGCTGACTCATAGCCAAACCAATGCCCTCATATTCCACATTAGTTTTTAACCACTCCCACCTAGTCCTTCACCACCTTCCATTCTATCACCCATGGATCCTACCCAACCTATTACTATCGTCATAGGTGACGAGGAGTTTACACAACTCCTTGAATAGAACCGTGCTACCTTATAGTTCTATCTTTCCCACTCGTCCACTTGAGATGCCTCGGGTCAGTTGATATATGGCATGCCCGTATCTATCCCCCGACTCTCATTCCTACTTCCGCGTCAGTCCCTCCTAGCTCTGTACTACCTACACCTGCCTTACCCCCAGTCATCTCGTAGCTAGGCCCTATACATGTTATCACCACTGTATCCGCCACATCTATGACACCACACAGATCCACTATACTTTCGTCACAACCACCTGGAACATAACCTCATCCCCGCCTATTGTCTCACATATACCCATAGCAACACAACCACCCCGGTGTCGATGACCCCTACCCCATTTCAAAACATTGTCCTTTCTATTCCACAGTCCTTATCCCCCATCGCTACTAGGGTTACCTTGACCCTTCCACCTCCATATATATACTATCAGCAGCCTCCCATTTCATCTCTCATTCATTCTAGGTACATACCCCTATCTCACTCCCTCATTCTCAACCTACCTATGTGGCATCGCCATACACTAGAATGCCACCTCCTTCATATGTCCAACATCAACCCTCTTATGCTACAGGAGGTACCCATCCATCACCACCTACCAATGACCTCATCAAGTTAATGATGGACAAGATGTAAACACTGGAGGCATCGGTTTTTGGCTCACGTAACTCTCTCACCTACGATGAAATTTTTAATGATCCCATACACCCATCCATTCCTATTCATCCATATCTCGTACATTGGGAGATGCCTAAATTTAACCACTTCAACAAAGAAAGAGGACCCACAACAACATTTACGATATTTCAAACATAGGTTTTATCCGATCACCCATGAAGACGCTTTACTTCGAGGACCTTTCCTATGTCTCTCGACGGCCGCGCGTTAGGATCGGTATAGTGGGTTACCTAGACATTCTATCTACTCATTTAATCAGGTAGCCCAAGCCTTCTTGGATCACTTCTCCATCAACATTGTTAAGAAGGTTACCATGACTGACCTCTACTCTACATGTCAATATGACGACAAGTCTATCACAGATTTTGTCGCTCGTTGGTGTAGCTTGATCAATCAACTCACATTCCAATTACCACAAACCAAACTCATAGAGCTCTTTACGCGGGCTTGTACTAAACATATCTCACCGACCTTGTAAGTGCAGACTTTCGAACCTTCGATGAGGCATTCACCATGGAACGAAAGCTAGAGATTCGGGTAGTCGAAGAAAAGAAAATCCAACTACGAAAAAAGAATGCAACATTTAAGTCAAATGATACATCTTCTTCTTCAAAACCACAGAATAATTATTCAAAAGCCAAGGAAACCATTAACGTAGTAGTACTCAAGGCTAGCCTAGCTCATCCATCAAATCAAAGCTAAGCCCTGGTCTAATCTTGCCCATGTCCGAGAATTTTCAATTGGATGAGAACAATAGAAATACACCCCAATTGGGGAACCTTATTCTTCTATTTTAGAAAATCTCATTAAAGATGGGGCTCTGTTAGGAAATAAGAGATAAAATATGTGGAATAATCTCTTACAAAATCACAACAAGAGAAACTAATATGTAGAAAATATTACGGATCTCAAATAAAAGTGCAGAATAAATAACAAAACACAGAGAGACAATAGTTAACGTGGTTCACCCAATTTGGGGTACATCCACCAAGAATCACTTGCTCGATTTTATTACAAGCCTTCACTCTCTCAATACAATACCCGGATCCGTTTGGAGCTATGCTCAACAAACTCTGCTGTAATTCAAACTCGAATTCAAAACACATCTGTAATACATTTTCTTGTACATCTATCATATGCATAAGACCATATAAATAGACAACTGCTTAAGTAGTTTTACAAAACCGTGGGTATCAAAACCATGGGGAAAAACAAAATTGTCCCATAAACCTATGGGTAACCGAAGAGGTGGTTTTACAAAACAATGGGTACTAAAAAACATGGGCCCAAAAACAGCCCATAACGGTTACCCATTACCCATGGGTTAATAAACCACCCATGAAAATTTGCTTGGGGCTTCGCCCCAACCCCCTTGACCCGCTCACCAACGAGCGGGACCACCGTAAAAATACCCGAGTGTAACACATAGAAGGTGTACCACACTCTAACATGAAAATAGGCTCCACAAACATAACAATCTCCCACTTGGAGACTAATTTCCACTGAGAAAGCTTCTCAACCCTTCACTGTCATCCGAAGGCCAACCAAAGCTGAACATAGCTTTAGTTTATCCCTTGTGACCACCTTGGTCATCATGTCTGCAGGATTCTGACTGGTATGAATCTTCTCCAACTTCAACTTATCTTCCTCCAAAGCTATCTCAAGAAGTGATATCTCAATCGTATATGCTTCATCCGGAGTGGAAAGCGAGTTCTTAGCTAGGTGTATAGCACTCGACTATCACTATGCAGACTTACATTCTTCCCGCTTATGCCCGATTCCTCAAGCAATTGTTGTAACCAAATCATCTCTTTGCTTGCCTCTGTGGCAGCAACATACTCAGCCTCCGTGGTTGACAAAGCTACCAACTTCGTAGTTGTGAAATCCAGCTCATTGTTGTCCCACCTACAAAGTGTAAATATAACTTTGTTGTGCTCCTCCCGCTTGTCTACATCTCCAGCCATATTCGAATCTACATAACCACATAAAGTGGTGTCTGATCCACTGTAGCACAAAATTGTCCCCATGGTCCCTCTCAAATACCGAAGGATCCACTTTACTGCTTGCCAATGCTCTTTACCTGGATCACTCATAAATCTACTCACAGCTCCCACTGCATGGGCAATATCAGGCCTAGTGCACACCATAACATACATCAAATCGCCAATCGCTGGCGATGAGTAAGGTACCTTGGACATTTGGTTTCTTTCCTTCTCTATCATGGGACACTACTCCTTTGATAACTTGAAATGGCTGGCAAAGGAGTCCCAACCGGTTTAGCATCCTACATGTTAAACCTATCCAATACCTTCTTAATGTACTCTTCCTGAGATAAAGTCAACTTCCATTCCTTTCTATCCCGAGTTATCCTCATACCAAGGATTTGTCTGGCTGCCCCCAAATCCTTCATATCAAAGGATTCACTTAGCTATTTCTTGAGTACTTTTATTTCTTGCATGTTTTTACTATGCAACCGCATGTCATCAACATACAAACACAGGATAATATAACTTACATCCTCAAATTTCTTTGTATACACACAATGGTCAGAATGACATCTGATATAACCTTGCTCCATCATGAAGCTATCAAACTTCTTATACCATTGACATGGAGCTTGTTTCAGGCCATACAAGCTCTTCTTCAGTTTGCACACCATCTCCTCTTTACCTTTGACTTCATATCCTTCTGGCTGTTGCATATATAGCTCCTCCTCCAAATCACCATGGAGAAATGCAGTCTTTACATCCAACTATTCTAAGTGCAAGTCTTCTACTGCCACTATTCCAAGAACAGTTCTAATAGAAGTCATTTTTACTACATGAGAAAAATCTCATCAAAATCTATACCTTGTTTCTGTGCAAACCCCTTAACCACCAACCGGGCCTTATATCTTTTCTTTCCTCCTTCTTCATCTTTAACTCTATACACCCACTTGTTCTGCAATGCTCTTTTGCCTTCTGGTAGCTTCACCAAATCCCAAGTCTGGTTCTCCATGAGAGACTTATGCTCCTCATCCATGGCTTGCTCCCACTTTCTTGCGGCATCTACCCCGCATTGCTTCATCAAAGCTCTCTGGCTCTCCACTATCAATGAGTAATAAATAATAAAGAGAAGGAGAAAAACGTTCAGGTTCTTTTCTTACCCTAGAAGACCTCCTCACTATAGGAGTTTGGGGTTCCTATTGAGTAGGTTTCTGAACTGATTCATGGGTCACTTTCCCATCCGAAAGATCCTCTACCACTGCATATTCTTTCTTGGATTCTTCCTTGTTTTCCTGCAACTGTTGCTTATACATGACTTTCTCATTAAAGACCACATCCCTAGACCGAATGATTTTCTTGTCTTTAATACTCCAACATTTAAACCCAAATTCATCACCACCATAACCAATGAAAGTACATTTTTCTCGATTTAGCCTCTAGTTTAGTCCTATCATCCTTGTCTATATGAACAAACACTTCACATCCAAAGACTCTAAGAAATGAATAATCAACTTTCTTACCATACCATGCCTCCTTAGGTATGCCTCCATCTAAGGCACTTGAGGGTCCTCTGTTTATCAAGTACACAGCTGTGCTCACCGCTTCGCCCAAAAAGAAAGAGGCAATCCTGCATGTAAACTCATGCTCCTAGCACGTTCCATTATGTTTCGTTTCATCCTTTCGATACCCCATTCTCTTTGTGGAGTTCTGATGCAGTCTTTTGCCTACAGATTCCATTCTTGGAATAGTAATCATTAAATTCATTGCTGCAATACTCCCCTCCATTATCTGACCTAAGACATTTTAGCTTAAGACCTGTTTCATTCTCTACCAAGGCTTTCCATTTAACAAAAGTGTCAAATACATCAAATTTGTTTCTAATACAATAAACCCAAACTTTCCTTGTTGCATCATCAATAAAAGTAACATAATAACTTGAACCCCAAGAGATGATACCTAAGCCGGCCCCCACACATCAGAATGTACCAGCTCTAACTTACTCTCTTTCTTCGTAGGTCCAACCTTGAGAAACCTTACTCGCTTCTGTTTCCCATATATGCAATTCTCACAGAAATCCAAACCTATTTCTGTATATCCAGGCAAATTCTTCTTTATGATTTTCATTCCCTTATGGCTCATATGACCGAGCCTATAGTGCCATAATGTTGTATCTACATCTAAAGCCACAAGATTACAATCATTAGTACTATCAGTGGTTAAATACAAGGTTCCAACCTTCTTACCTCTTGCCACCACAAGAGCACCCTTGGTAACCTTCCAAGAGTCTCGTTGTAAATATCATAGTACAACCATCACTTCCCAACTACCCTGCCGATATCAAATTTCGTCTTAATGTAGGCACATGTCTGACATCCTTTAATAGCCAAGTATTCCCATTCTGCATCTTAACTTGAACATAACCTTTTCCAACTATGCTGCAAGGCTCATCATCACTAAGAAAAACATGCCCAAAATCTCCTTGAACATAATCAACAAAATAATGCCTATGTGGAGAAGCATGGAAAGAAGCCCCTGAATCTAAAACCCAAGATTCAGTAATATTGTGTAAAGAAAGAATCAAAGCATCCTGACATACATTACATTGCCACATTTGCCTCCTTATTTTCTTCTTGTTGTTTCTTCTTATCCCGAAGCTCCCAACAGTCCTTCTTTGCATGCCCGGAGCTTTCCACAATTCCAAAGATACAATCTTGTTCTTGGATTTTGACCTTGCCCGATCTTTTGATTTTCCACAGTTTCCTCTATTCTTGTCTCCCTCTAGTTTCCTTTGTCAAAGCATTCCTGAAGTAGAAGATTCCCGGATCTTTTTCTTCGCATTTCCTCGCTTAGAATCACCCCTACAACATCCTCAAACTTCAACTTCGAGTTAGGCTGGAACCAAGTTACTTACCACCATTACCAGTGCTATTCCAACTCTCGGGTAAAAGCACAGAATTAATAAAGCCCTAACTTCTTCATCAAATTCTATCAGAAAGCTAGCATATTCAACAACCGTATTGAAATCATTTAAATGATTTGCTACTAAACTATTCTCAACATCTTCATATTAAACAACTTTTTCATTAAAAATATCTTATTAGAGGCAGAGGGTTTTTCATACAACTTCCCTAATGCATCCATTAGATCTTTTGTAGTCTTTTCCTTTGAAACATTAAATAATACCGAGGATGCAAGACACAGCCGAATCATTCCAAGTGCCTTCCGATCCAACAAATCCCATTCCACATCTATCATACTTGAGGGTTTGTTCACCTTCTCAGACAGCAGAGTATAAAGATCCTTTTGATAAAGGTAATCTTCCATCTGCATCTTCCAAAGACTGAAATTCTGCCGTTGAATTTATCAACCCTAGATCTTCCTTCATCTACCATAGCTCCCACTCAAGCTAAAAACTTTCCCTGTGATTCAACACTTCAACAAACCAAACCAGCTCTGATACCAATTGTTAGGAAATAAGAGATAAAATATGCGGAATAATCTCTTACGATCGAATCATAAGAGAAACTAATATGCAGAAAATATTATAGATCTCAAATAAAAGTGTAGAATAAATAACACAACACAGAGAGACAATATTTAACGTGGTTCACCCAATTTGGGCTACATCCACCAAGAATCACTTGCTCAGATTTTATTACAAGCCTTCAATCTCTCAATACAATACCAGATCCGTTTGGAGCTATGCTCAACAAACCCTACAGAATTCAAACCCGAATTCAAAACACATCTCGCAATGCATTTGCTTGTACATCTATCATATGCATAAGACCATATAAAATAATCATGCTTGTAAGAGTTTTATAAAACCGTGGGTATCAAAACCATGGGGAAAAACAAAGCTGTCCCATAAAGCTATGGGTAATCAAGAGGCGGTTTTACAAAACAATGGGTATGAAAAACATGGGCCCAAAAACAGCCCATAACGGTTGCCCATTACCCATGGGTTAATAAACCACCTATGAAAATTGTCTTTAGGGGCTTCACCCCCGAACCCCCCTGACCCGCTCACCGGCGAGCGGGACCGCCGTAAAAATACCCGAGTGTAACACATAGAAGGTGTACCACACTTTAACATGAAAATAGGCTCCACAAACATAACAGGGCCATCACCCTTCCTCCTATAAAACCACACATGGTTTTGATCATGCTCGCCCACACACTGTGGTACAAAGAACATGACTTCTGTAACTATCATTGGGTAAAAGGTCATACTGATGGAAATTACATCACTATCAAGAACATTATCCAAGAAATGCTCGAGAATGGCAAGTTAGTCTTGGATAATCCTAATACGCCTACCAACCAAAACCTACACATTTTCAAGAAACCATTTCCTAATCATGCCCCTTCTTCTGATCAAACTGGAGAGACATCAACTAATAATATCCATACCCATGAGGTCCATGCTATTTTTAGTGATGCACTAGTTGCTTCCCAATTACCTCATATTCCTTCCATAGAGGAAATCTTGGCCCAAATTCCTCCACCTACACATGAACCCACTTCACCTATTCCTCCACCCATAGAGGAACACTCTTCATCTCCTCCCTCACCTATGAAGGATCCTCCTGTTAACATCGATACCGCTTCACCTTTAGCTTCTCCACCTAGAGAACCATCACCAATGGTACCTCTTCGACCCATGGGAGACACTTGTTCATCTCCTCAACCCACAGAGGAGAACCCATCATCTCCTCCACCTATCAAAGATCCATTAGATAGGTCTTTACCTCTAGGTGACCATTCTCCATCAGCCACCCAAGATCCTGTTGACTTACTTTCAGCTCTCTTACCCATAGAGGCTGAAGCTAGCGAATTTCCCATTTCTAAAACACATTTTATGAGAATTTCCATTGGATCCACATCAACCCCACCCATTGTAGTGTCGTTCTCATGCTTAGCCGACCACTTGTATTATGTGGATAGAGCCTTACTTTGGGGGCATCTTCTACTTCCTATCTCAACAAAAATGTAGATGTCACTCGCTGACACTTCCACTATCTATCCAAAAGTATTTCAGCCGATTGAACCAAACATAACCACAACTATCACAAATTCTCCCACAATACAACTCATGGCTCAACTTACACCTCTACCCATAATCCAACATGAATCTACATCTAAACCCACACCTACATCATCTTCCTTGCCTAAACCTATTACTACTTTAGGGGTCATCCCAATAGCTAGCCTTACTTATCCACCCATCAAATTAGATTTAGCTACATCCTCCAAAGCCAACACCAAACTTAATCCAGCCCCCAAATAGAAGAACCAATCCCCCAGATCTCGTACCCCAACCTCGCCGATCACACCTTCATCACCTTCACCCCTTCCATCTGTCTTAGGGCCCCACCCTCAATCCTGGCTAAGAAACCTCCACCCACTGATAAACTAAAAACATAGCATCTCATTCCTCCCTCGTAGATCTCTAATATACCTAAGCGCCCAACACAACTTCCGCCCACACCTGCAACATCTTTACCACCCATACCTCCAATACCATTGATAACTTCTTCACTACCCACAACACTTCATTCCCTTTCCCTTACACCTCCTGCATAACCTATGCCATCTACCTCCACAACACCTTGGTTATCCCCATGGGTAACCCACCCTCTTCCACCATCTACTTTTCCCTCTAAATCTCGTGTGCCCATATCACCTTTACCTAAGAAGGTGCAACCTAAAGTCAAAAATCTACTACCCTCCAATAAGGTAGTTAAACCAACCACACACTCTATTTCCAATTCATCTACCACGCCCTTACCCAAGTAGACACGACCAACACCTAAGACCACACCAACACCTAAAACCATAGCTCGACCCACTCCCCCTCTCGTAAATACCCTACTGTACAATCAATGTACCTACACCCAAACCCACATTCACCTCCCATTACGATCCACTAGCGGGATCCTATGCCAAAATCCTAACCAACCTCCTCGAAACTTATGTCATCACATTACCACCTCTTAGACCTTACGACCCACTCAAACCCAAACCAAAAGGGTTTGACGAAACCAAAATTTGCGCCTACCATCATGTGCCAAGACACAATGTAGAAAACTGTAAAGCTTTGAAAACCATTCTTATCCAATTATTTTCCTCTGAAAAAAACTTTGACAATGATGACCTTCTCAATGAGGACCCCATTTCACCACACGAGTTTCCATAGTTCTTCCCTCATTACCTACTCATCAACCAAGACCTCCACCCCCACAACACTTAAATCCACCTCCAATATTTGAAATTAAGATGGTGCGCATCAGAGAACTTGCCAAACCTCCACCCAAATGTCAGTTTTCCCAAGTCATTTCACAAGTTTCCTTCCCGCCTCTTGGTTTTTTCCCTTCCTATCGTTAAACCTTTCATGGCTCGCCAACTTCACCTACCTCCCGCCTCAAATCAACATGATCCATGTTGCCCGTGCTCGAAGGATAAAGGAAACCAACCCTATACCCAACATACCATTTGTACCCTCACCTAAAGTCACTATCTACGGCCCCACATATCCTATTTCCAACAAGGTTATACATCGTGCGATGCTCAAACAATTACACTAATCCTCCCTCAAAATTTCCCTATATGACCTCATCCAAACCTTTGAATCCCATCACCAAGCTCTCATGGAAGTTCTTGAGTCTATTGAGGTCTTACCCACGACCATACACCCGTAACCTCCATTATTACACCTCCTCATGTAGCATCTCTTACCAAATTACCATCTTCTTCTACACCTCCACCTACTCACCAAGTAGCCACCCTCAGCTTCTCAGATGAAGAGATCGCACCACACCAAACTATTGACCCTGATCTAGCCCTTTTCATCTCTGTCCATATCGATAATATACATGTACGATGTGTTATGATCGATGGGGCACTGGCATTAACATCATCTCCTCTCATGTTTTCGACCAAATGCGCACACCCAATAATTGCATACATAAACATCCCATCATGTTGTGCTCATTTAATGACGCTATCACCTCTACACTTGGCACCATCAATCTCCATGTTCGCATGGGCCCCCGCACTATTCCAGAGTTATTTTACGTCTCAGAGGGGGAATTTCAATATAACCTGTTGCTTGGTAGACCATGGATTCATGTTATGGGTTGTGTTCCTTCCACTTTGCATCATTGTGTGAAGTTTGAGCATGAAGGGCACACCTATACCATTTCGGCTGACCCATTACCTTTTAAAACCTACAACATGCTTTACCAACCCAATGACGTGCTTATACCCATCAAGGCATCTTCATCCATGGCCACTTCCTCTTCACCTACACCTCTACCCACTAGTGTCACCGCTACCTCAACCGCACCTAACTCCTCCATCCCTACCGCCGCCATGACTTCCACTGCCAACCCATCAGCCTCCCAATCAGCTAGCTCCACCTCCAATCCAATCTCTAACACATCGTCTATCCCAGCTACCCACATATCGACCATTGATCCCTTGGAAGGAATTTTTCAACACCTCACTCTGGGGGAGTATCACCTATATAATGTCAACACATTCCTTACTCCACAAGAGTATGGAAGCCTTCACCAACACCCTCACTACGATCACCGCATAGGAGAGCATATCCTTTATGAGTCCTCCCCACCTTCACACTAGTCTCACCTATAGGGGACTTGATACTACCACTTATACACCTGAACCACCATCACAAACCTGCTCATTTTCTACCGACCTCCAGTCACTCACCAATCACCATTTTTCCCACACCTTCCTACACCGATGTGAGTGGAAGGGTTTTGGTTTTGGATTTTATGAGCAAGGCGGTCACACTATTATTCCATGTATTACATGCAAACATAAAGACCGTAGTGGTATCGGCTTTGCTAAACTACCTACCAAGAAGGCTTGCATCAAACGCATGGAGGATATTGATCCTTCTCCACCTTCTTCACTTGATTTTCCTTCTTCACCACCTTCACCGACAGAGTCGATGGATCTAGAATCCATTCCTCCTAACTTTTTTCATAAACACCATTTCCTTGGGGCCTCTGACTTATCAACACAAGGGCAAGGCTCCCTCTTCTCTTCCTTTCCTATATCCTAAAATGATTGATGATGATACACCTATTAATGTCATTTAATGTCAAGATGATGAATCTATACTCACCTAAATTGGTGCAGAAGACTCATATATTCATTGGTCATTACCATCTGAGACGCAAACTATGTTGAATGAATCGACTATCGAAATCAACATCCACACCCAAGACAACCCGCACATTCTAAAGATTGTCCAATATTTAGATGTTACTAAACATGAAGCCATAAATTCTTTTCTCATAAACCAAAACCATGCTTTCACCTGGTCTTATGCTAACATGCCCGGTATTGACCCCACCATAGTGGTCAACAATATCGTAACTATTCACGATGCCAAACTCAGTAAAATAAAAGTTGAGGAAAATACACCCTCGCATTGCTCTTTTGGTCAAAGAAGAACTTCAATGCCTTCTTTTCATTTCCTTCATCTTACCCATTGATTATCCTTGATGGATTTCTAATATTTACCCTGTCATTAAGGTGATAGGGGGACTCTACATTTGCATGATTTACGTGACCTTAACCTAGCTTTGCCTAAAAGATAACTTTTCTCTACCCGATATTGACCAAGTTGGTTGACCTTCTTTGCTGGTCATGAGATGCTATCACGCATGGATGGTTTCTCGGGTTATAAAAAAATCTTTCTTGCCCAGAGGATCAAGACAAAACTACATTCATCACCCCTTGGGGGACCTTCTGCTATCGAGTCATGCCTTTTGGCCTTAAAAATGTTGGTGCCACATATCAACAAGCTATGACTTACATCTTCCATGACATCATGCATCATATATTGGAAGATTACATGGATGATCTCCTTACCAAATCTAAATTCCGCTCTGAGCACCTCGCTGTCCTAAAAACCATCTTTGACTACCTCATTAAGTATTACATTTGCCTTCAGCCTAAGAAGTGTGTCTTTGCGGTTCTCTCGGGAAAAATCTTGGGATTTATCATTTCCTTACATGGTATAGAGGTTGACCTTGCTAAATTTAAGGCCATTCTTGAAATGCCTCCACCCACTAATCTACAACAAAGACCAGTAACCTACAAGGTAAGTCACAGTCTATTCATCATTTCATTTCACAACTTTCCGATCAATGTCAGTCATTTCATCATCTTCTCAAAAGGGTGTCTCCTTTAAATGGGATGATGACTACCACAAAGATTTTGAGGCCTTAAAACAATACCTTCTCCAACCACCCGTACTCATTCCACCTAAAGACGATCAACCCTTCTACCTATACATCTCTGCTATCGATCACTCCTTAGGGGCCATGCTCGCTCATCGTGATGAACAACATAGGAGAAAGCGGTTTATTACATAAGTCGTACTCTTCTAGACTACGAAACCCGATACACCCATGCCAAAAAACTTTGCTTAGCCTTAGTTTTCGTTGCCACCAAACTCCGCCATTACCTACTTAACCACAAAACCTATGTCGTGACCAACACCAACCCCTTACACTTCATGTATGCCAAACCTTACCAAAATCAATGGGCTACACATTGGCTTATGCTTCTAGCCAACCTCGACCTTGAATTCATCCACCAAAATTCCATCAAGGGCCAAACTATCGCCGACCAATTGGTCAATGCACCTATTTCCGGGGATCAACCCTCTAACTTTTACTTTCCAGATGAGTCAATTGCTACCCTTTCCCTAGATGAACCCACTTACCAAATGACACTCTTCTTCGATGGTTCCAAGTGTCAGCGTGGGGGTGGGGCTGGTGTTATCCTCATTCTCGCTTGATGGTGAACCCATGCCTTTGTCTTTCAAACTTGATTTTGATTGTACAAACAATATTACTAAATACGAAGCACTCGTATTGGGTCTCCAAGCTGCCTATGCCTTAGATGTTAAGTCAATCAACATCTTTGGTGATTCTCAATTGGTCATAAACCAAGTCAATGGTATATACTAGTGTCATAATGAGATACTTCAAAAGTATAAACATCATGTGGACATACTTTTGACCACCACCTTTGACTGTTATGCCCTTCAAACCATCCCATGTTCTACCAACAAATTTACAGATACCATGGCTTGCTTGGCTTCCCAGATACTGCTTCGCCCGCCGATTCTAAAATCTTTGTCACCGTACAAATACTCCAATCACCCTCTTATTTACCTCACAAAGTTTACTCTATCGGAACCGTTGCTCCCAACCCAAGTGACCTTTGGTATAAATAATACTTAGACTATCTTTCTCTCTCCATCTTACCTCCCGACCTCACTCATAATGGACAATGTGCCTTTCTTAAAAGGGTCTCTCGTTACGTCATCATGGGTGGCCTCCTCTATAAGCACAACTTCGATGGTATTCTCTTACGGTGCCTTACGAGTTCTAAAATTCCTTATACCATTAAGGAAGTTCATGATGGCATATGTGGAGGTCACTTTAGTGGCCTTGTTGCTAAGCGTATTCTTTACCTAGGCTATTATTGGCCGACCCTTAACCATGATTGTTGTGATTACGTTAAGTGTTGTGTAAAATGCTAACAACATGCCAACCTTCATCATACACCTAGTCATGCCTTATAGGTTGCCCATGACCGTTGGCCCTTCTCTCAATGGGGTTTGGATCTTGTCCAATAAATCAATCCCCATTCTTCCCAGCGACATCAATGGATAATCACCGCTACCAAATACTACACCAAATGTGTTGAATCCATACCTCTCATATCCACCAAAGCCAAGAAAATATGTGAGTTCATCAATCATCACATTATCTATCACTTTAGTGTTCCACATTGCCTCATCACTGATAACGGAAAACAATTCAAAAATAAAACCTTACAGAAACTTTACGACACCTTTAGTATTCAACTAAGTTTCTCATCAACATATTACCCACAAACCAACAGCCAAGCCAAATCCACTAATAAAACCTTGAAAAAGTTCTCATGAAAGTGGTTAACGATGTTGGAAAGGACTGGCATACGCACATTCCTTTCACCCTATGGGTGTACCGTACTAGTATTCACACTTCAACTACTGCCACTCCATTTTCTCTAGTCTACCGTATAGAGGTTGTTCTACCTCTCAAAGTCTAGATTCCATCACTTTGTATTTATCTCCATGACATGCTCAACGATGATGACTTTCACTAAGATCATTTAGCACAACTTGAGTTATTAGATGAACATTGTCTTAATGCTCTTGACCATCTTCAAGTTTACCAAAAATGTATCAAATGTGCCTATGACAAACGTGTTCATGAACGAACCTTCCAAGTCGGTGATCTCATCCTGAAGGAAAATAAACATGTAACCAAAACATAAAATAATAAATGGGGAAAATTTGCTCTCGATTGGCTTGGACCATATATCATGACTCATGCTTATATATCAGGTACTTATCGTTTATCGTCACTAGATGGTAAACCCGAACTTGAGCCCCTTAATGCCTTGCGTATTTGACCATTCTACTATTGAATTTTAGTCTTACCTCACCTTTTACCTCTTTTCATGATCGTCCCTTGAGTGCTATTCACTTTCCTCCTTTCCCTATAAATGATTAAACATGAATCATGTGCATACCCATCACTCTTTTACCCTCTCTTAAATATGTGTACCACGGTGCTGCACATGGCATGATTCTCATCAATACTTTTTGTCTGCAGATGAGATCCCATGGTCATTTCACCTTGTTTTCTGAACAAGAATCCTATTCTTCACCTTAGTCTTGTCCATGACTTAAAATCCCTCACATGGGATCCAACTCCTTGAGTCAAACTTCTAATAAAAATATGACTCCCTCAAAAGGACATCTTTCTCTCTACATCACTACTATAAATAGACTACTCCCTCGAAGGACAACTATGTAAAGCCTGCTTCAAAAAAAAAAAAAAGAATATGAAGCTTCCCGCATCGATCAGCTTCATGAATACCTCAAGGAGTTAATTTCCTCATCCCATATAGACTTCCCGCATCGATCAGTCTATCTCAAATATAAGTCAAAATAGAACACTTTTTCATCATGGACTTGTTTATTGTGATCTTGGATCTCTTGCCAAAAGGCATGCTTCCTCACACCATATAACCTAACCACTTTTCACCTTCTCACCGTTCACACTTTCATTTCCTACCACCTCAAGGGACCTCTTTGGAACCGTGGAATTTGGTGCACATGTGACTACTCTTCACCTTTAGAATAATTAATCATGTAATGTCTTTAGGGTCTTACGCTTACCAACCTATCCAAGGTATGACTCACCCGTTATGATCCTTACCAATCAGGTGGCTTTCTTGCCTCCTCTTATCTTCTAACCTTCTTCATTACACATTGATCATCCTATATAGGACTAGATCCTCGACGCTTATATTTGGGTAATTTTCCTCTTTCACCACAATCAATTTAAAATTGCCCATACCAATGTGCCCATAGTTCAACCATACCTAAAATACCTAGACTCAACCATGCCTATAACTGACCAACCCATTCTGATACCTCCTTATATTTTCCTTAGCTTATGGGAGAACTACATCAGCCTGAGGTCCCTTTTCGTCAAGACTATGTAGGTAGCACTCTGAGGGCATGGGGCCCTTAGAGGTTAGCTCAGCCACTCTCTACCCTAACCAATTCCCCTTTTCCCCTTCCTAATTGCATTCTACCCTACTTAGTTTCCTTTTTGTATCAATAATTGGAAATTAAACCAAACAAACAACAATTACTTCACATATTTACCATCATCACTCATACATTCATTATGTCTACCATTTCTTTACCATTATCATGTATGTTACTACAAAACATCTCAACATGAACCATATCATCATTAATTACACAAATTAATGAATTACAAATGCAACCAATCTCAATTTAACCATACCTAAACCAAACTTAAACTTCATCATACCTAAGTCAACTTGACTCCATCCATGCCTAACCCGACTCCATCCATGCCTAAACCACAACTCCGACTCCATCCATGCATATGACATGACTCAATCCATGCCTATGACCTGACTCAATCCATGCCTATGAATTGACTCCATCCATGCCTAACCTGACTCCATCCATGCCTAAACCAACAACCTAACTCAATCCATGCCTATGACTTTGACTCTATCATGCCTACACTACTTGGTTTCCATCACATATACAAATCAAAATAGCAAGATAACCACAACCATGTATACATCATGCCATAATCACCATCATCCCTATAAAGAAAAAAACTTACATGTGTATCTATATACATAACTCTCAAATATCTTTAGCACGCAAGCCGGTGTATATAACAAAATCTCAAAACCTCTCGTATACATCCTCACTCTCTTTGCACGTAGGCGTATGTATGTATGTCGAAAACTAATATAAAAATACATGACCCTCTAAAGCTCAATCATCGCCCCATCGATGTCCAAACTGTCTCATCTATCTCCTCCCTACTCATCTAGCCTAGCGTCCAGGATTACCTCTCTCCACCTTGCCCTGGTCTGGCCCCTGATAGTCCTACCTCTAGAGTTGGCCTCCATGCACTAGTGGCCTCATCTTAAACCAGACCTTGGGCTCATTGGCCCCCTGTACTCTCCACAATATGTGTGTAGGATCTTCTCCTCTCACTCGAGGCCTGTTGTGCTCTTACTCCAACATATGATAAGACATATATACCCACTACCATCAAATGATCTTGGTAGTATCTCACCTCACCCATGGCGTCTCTCAATCTAGTAGTAGGTATTGTCTACCATGGTGTCATCGCCTCTACCCCTACCTTACTCCTACATAGATAATGTGACCATGTCCCTACCCTTATGGTGGTGTCATCGGCCCTGGAGCTGTGCACTGCACCTAGGCCTAAAGGGCCACTATGTGTGCTGCTGTGCGGTGGGACGGTGGCCCTACAAACCTATAACATGTCCCTACACCATGGCCAACTGGCCCTATAAACCTGTCACCTATGCCTGTAGGGTAGCTACCTACACCCCATATCCATCTCCACCCACTCTCTCTCCCTCTAGTGTGGGTGTTGGTCCATGTACTCCCTGGGCTCGAAAAGTGGCCACATGTGCTGTAAGGTTGTAATCTATGCCTCACCTGTCGATGTCCTTATACTATGCCTAATCGGGTCACTGGGGTAGCCACTTGCCCTCGTAGGGTATCTCTGCTTGTGATAGTAGCCTAATCGCCGCACCACTCGCGGTGGTGCTACTCATAGTGTGCAACCCCACCACTGCTGTACTGCACTGTTAGTCACCCTTGCATCATCTATCATCGCTCGCCAACCAGCCTACTCCTCCCGCCCGATCGATATCTTGAAGGTCGTGGTGGAGACATAGGCCTCTCCACATTATCTCTCTTGTATTGAGGGAAGGGTGGGGGTATATCTTGTGGCAACCCAAACTGACGTCTGACCCGATCTACAGGTATCATCTCATGCTCCCCAACCCGTCACCCCCTCTATCCACCAAAATTTTTAGTCCATCCAGCTCTCCGCCGCCATCTTCCTGTATGAAGGATAACCTACATATGGCCTCCAAATAATTTCCATGTCAGACAACCCCTCCAGTAATCACCTGTAATAGGCTACATCATGTGTCACTCTAGCCGCTCAACACTCTCCCATAACTGGCACCCATCACCTATAGCCCACTCGAAAAAAACCAAGCTCAAATGCATCGGCCTGGGCATACCAACTAGGTGCACACACACAATGTGCTCATAGGCCCAATAATGTAACAAGAAGGTGCACACAAATTGAACCACCGTAATCACCCATAAGCCCACAACTCCCTATATAGTTGTACCAGGAATGCAGGCCCCCATGCAAATCGAGTCCTACTCTCCACCATGTCATGAAGAACCCCCATCAGTGACCATGGGAATCTCCCACCCTCTACATCAGGTAGTGTAAAACAACAGACTACCTCCATCAAAAGTACTACCAGCCTCATCTCCTTGGGGTAGGCTCGGTACATCGCCCCATAGCTCATGTTGGAACTGTAGAATCCTAATAAGGCCAGCCCCTCTCCAAAAATTGGTAACAGTAACTCCTCGGATGCCTCTGAGGAGATTGAGTACACATGTGTACCTCCTATAGGTAGTCGCAAGATCCTGTAAACATCCTCTAAGGTGATCATGATCTCACCCATTAGTAAATGAAATGTATTGGTTGTCTAATCCCATCTATCGATGAGGGCAACCATCAAGCTCGCCTCCCAGACTATGTGTCGGTAGCGTCTGACACCAATTAGACCCACATATACAACATGGATCCACTCCTCACATGTCATCTCCCCTGTATCTCCACAAGTAAGGGAGGTAGTCTATCCCTCATCTCGCATTTGTCCCCGGCCTACATATAACTAATCATATTAATCAAACTTGACCACACCTACACGCAACCTTGTTATCCCCCCACTACACTACTTACCCTAACTGAATCACCCTTTCACCTATATATATGCCCTAAATCAACACTACATTTCTACCTATCTACCCATGCTTCAAACCCTCACCTATTTCCATTTTCTCCTCTCACTTTGGTCCTCCTTATTCACTCACCTACCCATACCCATAACTCTACCCCTATCTAACTCTTGCTCCCCCTACCTATCTGTCTGCAACCCATCCATTTTAACTCTTTGAGGGCTTACCTCTTTATCCTGTGACTGTAATTGGTTTGCACCGACCACCATAGTCCAATAATAACCGGCATTGGCCACTACATCCGGTGACCAATACCGGTCCTTACCCACTGACATCGGCTAATAGTAAAATGACGCTTCGGTCCACTATCGCAACGACAACCCCGCGACAACCTCTCATTTTTCTCCCACATTCCTCATTCCTACCCAATTACCTATTCCCACCCCTTACTTACCTAAATCTACCTTCCCTTGTTCCCCTTTTCTCCTTAAACCCCCAAATTTAAATTTTAAAATTTTCCCCCAAAACAAACATTGTTTTCCCTCCTACCGATTCCTACCCTCCACCTACTCACAAACAAACAAACCAATCGGAATAGCCTCTTACCTCATCATGGTGCTATCTCTATGGTGGCACCTCGAGCCATTGTGTAGGTCCACCGATCCCTCTCTTGCCTCTCGCCATCACTGATTGTCCATTGGCTCAAACCAATCCAATCAATCACCGCACTCGTAGACTTTCCTATCAACCAATGATCACTCACTCTGTGGCTCACTAACTCAGCTCTCTGTGTCATTTGGTCACTTTCCACCTCATTCTTCCTCTCTTTTTTTCTCCTATTTGGTAAATGACAAATGATTTTAAAAATGCGGCACTTTTTCTTTTTATAGCCTACCTGACTTGACCGGCGATGGTTTTATCTTGACCGACATTAGTCCAAAGTGCCCTCGCCTACTACCATGGGACAGTTTGACCTCAACCAACATCGGTTTTATGCCCTAGCTAACCATGGTCGGTCCATAACGACGGCATTGATTCCTTATAAGCTGTTGTTGGTTATCCTGCTTAGTCTTTTTCCTACCCACTACCCCTCATTTGCTGACCTGAATCATTTTTTTCCCTCACCCACACCTGACTTGGACACTCCACTTTACCCTCCTGACCTCATCATTTACTACCTAACCTTGTCCTCATTTGGGGATTCATTATTTTACCCATACCTCAGCCCTACCCGTGTCGTGACCTAGTTACTTGGACCTGGAACATTACTAGTGACATGTGACCTCATGTGCTCGCTATACCTTGTGGCACTCATTACCGTGTTATTGAACATAATGACCTTGCCTTGCCTTTTTCATGACTATTTATCCCGACTCCAACCTTTCTGTACCAAAACATACCTAAGCATTCCTACACCGACCTACATCATGTTTCCTAACCCTATCCTATACCTTGGATACTGGAATCACCTCAACCTTGTTTGGATAAACCTATCGACCTTAGACAATGTAGATTTTGCTTTCTCTTTAACCTAGTACTATGCTACATTTTATACGTGTGTGTGTGTGTTTGATTGTTACTACCTTTGACCCGACGCATTACGGATTACCCGATTAGACCTTTAGCCTTCACCCCGTCGCCCACCTTCCTTTTCATCACATTCACCTTTATCAAACCACTCATCGACATCGCCTTCTACCTCATTAGTTTTCGGTTTGAGGGGATCACCTTCACCCACACATGAGGTAACCATATCTTATTTTTTCACAAGATCGCTTACAATACAATACAGCTACGCAACAAAAATGGGAAAAATGTAGACACCAAAATTGGGTCACACTCCCCTTGGTCCCTCGTCAAATAATCACCTTGAACACACTCACCTAACCATGGCCCCTTTCACCTCACTCTAATCTCATAATATTTATTATTTAAATATCCTAATTGAGATAATTCTCACACCACCACCTCACCTATACACCTCACCTAGCCACCTCACCCTAGACCTATTCTTAGTATGTTGCCATAACTAACTAAGACCTACCTAAACCCTAAAAATCAAAGCCTACATTCCCTCTAACCACATTCTCACCCATTAGAAAGGAAGCTTCCATTCTAATCCATGAGGGGAAACTAACAAGATCTAAGAAATCAAGCGGATCTGCCCATTTTTAGTAAACCTAGAAAATCCCGCCCTAACTGACGTCGGTCACCCTAAATATGCCGCCAGTCATCCCAGAACCTTCATCGGTTACCATTTATTCTCCAAAACAACCTTATTTCGAGGTTGGCATTTTTTTGAGAGCAAGGGTTGAAACTAGAGCTACATGCAAGTAGAACCAGCATTCACACATGCATCAGAGCATCCACCAACATCAAAAGCAATCACAGAGCCATTTACATTCACGGAAGCATCTAGGGAAGTGCCATCACCACACCAAACTCCATCCATCTGATCAACTTCCATTGCCATCCAGCCATCAAACTCATACAACAAGAATTCCTCCTAGCCAAAAGGAAGCTCTCATGATCAATTGTGGATCAAGAAGTCATACGCGTGCAACAACCTCCAACCAGCTTTATGATTATTCCTCCTAGCTCATTTACCCTTATCTGTTTGGCCAATATTCAAAGAAATGCTCTAAGAATCAGTGAAACATGTTCTAATATTTTCAACACATTTTGAATAGATTCAATTAGATCTACGTTGAAAATTTTTACTCCTAGAAGTCACACCACTAGAATTGTTGCATGGGTTATTGTTTGGATCATTCTTCCCTCCTTCATAAGTAATGGTTCCTATTACACTAAAGGGTCCCATCAAGTGTGGAAATTATTTCTTTATCTAGTACATAGTGAGCCACTCACCTTGATGACTGATATTTCCTTTCTTGATCACCTAATAGAGTTGAATAGGATGTCCTCTAGTGGTCTTTTTCCAAGTGTCCACAATATGATCTTCTTCAACTGGAGAAAATATTTCTAGGTTGAGTTTGGATATTTCAAAAAAATTCTATGACCGAGGTATCCAAAAGAGGTGGGTGATATGGCTTGATGAGGTCCACATTGAAGATAGGATGTAGACCAAGGTAGGGTGGAAGATTCAACTCAAAAACATTTTCACCTACCGTATAGTGAGAGTGCAAGGACCATACCATAGAGATTGAACTTTCCTATGTGGACTGTAAGCCTCTCCTTCGAAGTCACAATCAAACCTTATCACCAACCTTGAAATGATGTGGAACCTTGTGTTGGTCATGACATTATTTATACTTTTCATTCATATTTTGTAAAATATCGTGGACTCTACTGCTAAGTATACTAAACATGTTCAACAAACCTTGTTTCCTTTTCTGCTTCAGTTTTTCCATGAGGCATGTATTCCATTGTATGCACTAGAATGCATACATCAATGGGTGTCATGGGCTAGAATCCATAACAAAATTGAAATGGATTATGCTTGGTGGAGTTGTGTAGGGCCTAATTGTATCCATGTTGTATGTAGGGTAGGGCCTCATCCCATGTATGTGGGTGTTTGGAGTGATATATATGAAGCATGTGGAAAATCAAGCGGTTTACCACCTATATATATATATATATATATATATATATATATATATATATATATATATATATATATATATATATATGTCATTTTATGAGTGGACAGATGTCGACTTCATCAACTTAGTGTCTATCGGTCCCCATAAGGTAGATCAAAAGATACTTAAGAACATGTTGTCCCTATCAAAAATAATAGACTTGGGAAGCCCAAAGGTGATCCATACATGACTAAAATAGAGTTTAGTAGTTTCTTCAACAGAAATATTTTTCTTACAAGCAATCATTATAGCCATTTTATAAAATTGATCAACTACAACAAAAACATAATCATTTCCATGTTTTGAAGTTGGAAAACCTGAGAGGAAGTCCATTGAGATGGAGGCCCAAGGCTTGGTTAGTTCGGAAATGGTGTATATAATCCTTATTTCTAATTAGTTGGTTAGGAAATTGTGCGGGGGTGTAGAACTTGATGTACTTAACCAACTCATTCCATAGATTGGGCTGGTAATATTTCTTTTCGAGTAATTTTAGTGTTTTTTCCATGCCAAAGTGTCTAGTTGTCCTACTAAAGTGTGCCTCCCATATCATCTTTTGTTGTTTAAGAGCTGGAATACTGATTTTTCCCATGTGGTAGAAGATTTTATCGTATAGATAGAGATTAGTGACATGATTTCCCCCGGAGAGTCTCGATATGTATTTGAGAAGTCAAGATCTATTTCATATAAAGTACACCAACTATAAGTATCTGATTTGGAGGATTTATAGATTCATATTTTACCAAAATCTCCCTAAACTATTGCAGTCCTATAGAGTGTCTTGAGAGCTTTCCGACGATAGGTAGAACTTAGAAAACAGAGCTCATATGCGAAAGATATTATCAGTCAAAGTTCAGGTTTGAAAAGTGGTCAAACTAAGTCAACAGTCCAATTCGGACGTGACACATGGAAAAATGGTAAAAGGTTGAAAAGGTTAAAATTTTGTTTTTACCTCGATCTTCGACATACGAGGGAAAAATTGGTAGGCCGGATATGTGCTAGTTGGGGGTCCTCAACCAGTTTGGCACACTCTTTTGTAGGAGGGGTGCCTTTGCAACCTTTTCATTTTATCGATATCGTAATTTCGATTATATTTTCTATATAATCCTTTTATATTGCCAATGTGGGATTTTATTTCTATAAGGTTACATTATATACTATTTTTCAAGGTGATATTGGCTTGGGCGGGCTATTATTTAGCTCGGTGGGGTGATCAACTACCCACCGAGGTGATCACATTTAAGTTCCATATTGTTCGGGATTACTTTTATCCCTATTACCTTGGCCGGGAAATTCCATATTACTTGGGTGGTTTGAATTATATTCAACATCCCACATTATCCATTTTATATAGATATGGTCATTCTAATTTACATCGCATATAACTTGGCCACAATGGATTGGCCGATTCACTTATCGGCACGACGGCGTGAGGGGATCCACTTTACAACATGGAAATGCATAGCTCGGTGCTTGAACCAACAACAAACCCAACAAACCAACAAACACACAACTCGGCACCCTCATAATATGGTGCGATTCAATGAATGTATAGTGCGCCCGAGACATTATATAGTTTGGCGAACAATGTGAGGCCGGAAAAATGAGCAAGCATGGCATATGCCACTTAAACCATATCCACGCCCTTCCTTTTGAAAGGCTTAAACCAACCACTCCACGGCACATGTGGGGTATACCCCCACCCAAAAAAACAATCGGTGTCAAAATACAAGGGGGATTCGAACTCACAACCCCGTCAGCTACGAATGCACCCACCTAACTAACTCATCGAGAGGATCTGTCGAGCTATAAAACAAGCTCACGGGGTTTTTGTAGATGGGACAATGCAAGCCTGTGTGTAACATAGATAAGGAGCAGTTTACATTCAACCTGGATTTTTAAGGCACTTAGAGGAGAATAAGAACATGGAGTGAAAATTAAAGTTACTTGAAATTTTGATACGAAGATAGTGGCGGTCTTCATTTTTCACAAGTGTTGTAGCTTTTCCTATGTAGGCATTTTAGGTTGTATTTTCATAGGAAAAGCATTGTGGAGCACATGGGAAGCCATGGGTAAATTTGTGAACAATTTCTCACAGGAAATCAGAGTTCCCAAACCTGTTTCTAAGCTTCTTTACAATTATAAAGGTATTTGTTTGTCATTATAGAAGGGTTTATTGTACTTTTTAGACAATAATAGATTGATTCACGATTACATGGATCTGGAGACATAGCCTTCAGGTGAACTCGTTAATAATTTCTTGTGTGGATTTATTTTAGTTTTGTGAAGCTTTTGATCAGATAAAAATTCAATATTTGGATTAATTTGATTAATTTGATAAAGAAAACAATTTAAATGGGAAATTGGATTAATTGGAAAATATTCCAATCCACAATAGTTAATTCAAGACCCATTTCAATTTTTGGATTTTAATATCAGATTGAGTGCATAAAAGAAATCAGCTTGTTATCATAATTAAGGAATTGTTCTATTTCCCTTTGATTCAGTTAAGTTGATTTAAAAATGATTAATTTATTGTTAAGAAGTGTTTTGAAAATTGGGGTTTCAAAACACCCAAAATAGTTCAATTTTTCACTCTTGATCAATTTAAAAATCTACAAATTTTAGTATCCGGAAATTTTGATAAGTACACTTTAAAACAAGTACCATTTTCAGATCAAGTTTTGGTATCACAATTGGTTTAGCTCGATATTTGCTTCCAGTAAAACTGATTAACAATGTGATTGCTTCAAATTTTGTGCAGTTACAATGTGGTTGAACAGGTACAAGTTTGTTATGGGTAGAATGTCAAAATAGGAACAGTTCAAGGAAATTGAGGCTTATAATCACCAGATTCATGAAGAGAAATCTCTCCTGAGATCCATGTATTTCTCCATAGAAGAGGAGAATGCTCGACTAAAACTTGAAATGTAAGCCAAGTATGAGGTCTTGGCAAGATTGTTGAATGATGGGAAAAAGGGGAGAATCCCTTGACTACATATGCAAAAACAATGACAGGTGCATTTATTGTAAGTACGTCACCATCAAATTCCTCATCCCATTCAGATTTAATTCAAGTATGCTTAATTTTGGTGGGTTTGAAATATTACACTAAAGGTATTGATCTAAATTGTTAGATAAAATGGGTTTTAATGAAATCGCCCTTGGCAAAAACAACCAAGGTATTGTTAAACCAATACAGGTCAAGGATCATCCTTGTTATGTAGGTTTGGGTTACTCTAGTGCGGGAAAGGATATTGGAGAGACATCCAAGAACACTGAAGGAAGATGAGCTTCTAACAAAGCAAAGTGAATACCCCACTAGCACAATAGCTTGGGAATGGTAAGAAGTTTCAGAAAAGAGGTAGCAAAATTCCACCTCCTATTTCTTATCATAATCATAGTTCTAGGAAACAAGGTAAATCTATTAAAGATCCACTCTTTCTTTTGAAACAGTATGGGTTTGATATACAGAAGATGATGAATGCTTTTCCATGCACATTTTGTGGAGGTACTAATCATTTTTGGCCTTTTGTTAGAAGAGGAAAACCTTTTTGTAGAAGCATGATGGGTGTCATTATTCCCTTCATTTAATCAACTTCTTGTTGATGTCATATCAAACAGGGGTGTGTCTAAAGCTATATGCAACAAGAGTAATATTATCGATCTAGTAGTTGACTGTAGTTGTTTTATTTTGTATTTTCTGGGGGATCTTTTCAATTTCTTAAGGATTTCTTGGTAAAACCTTATTTAAATCATACTATGAAAACTTTCCGAAAGTAAACATACTGAAAGATTTGCTAAAAGAAAACACACTTTGTAGAATGGAAATAAACAAACTTGCTTTTGAAAGTAAACACACTTTCTCTTACAAATAAACACACAATTTAGAATGCTTGAAAATGATTTCAAGAAATATAAGAATCCATCTAAACACCTATAGGAATAAGTATACAACAAAGTTTAAATGGAAGAATTAAAACAATACATAATTAATAGATCTAAGTTGTTTGCTAAAGAAATAAAAATACCAAATAAATGAATATCTTGGTTCTTGGGGAGTGGTCCCTTTCTCCTCCTCAAATAAAGATTTAACAACTTAGAATTCTCTCAAACATCAATGAATATTTTATTGATAAAACATTTGGTATTACAAAACATCTTTGGATTTGAGTACTTAGTCTCTTTTTTGTTCTCTATCTATTTCTCTATCATATTGTATTGTCTCCTCCCTATTATCTACAAAGCAGGTTTACTTTTATATACATTTGACAATCATAGTTATCTCAACAATTTCGATGAAATCGAATCATACCTGAATAGATCTTTGAGTCGATTGTGGCTAATCGGACAATCGTAAGATAACTATCCTGGATCTCGCATTCGAAATATTCTCATCCTTTCTTGATTGAAAGGGTCGTTGATGCAAAAATATCTGGATGTGGTTAAGATAGATAAACTTCCATCAATTTTGGAACTTGAGAGAAGTTCCGTAACTATAGGAAATTGTTAAGGATCAAAACCGTGAGAGTTAGGAATTTACTATACCTAGGAGTTTTGAAACTAAATACGGAGTTCGAACTAAGTCCGAAAGTTCCAAAACTAGATTATATGTGTGAAGGAGTTCGGAACTAGCTTGGAAGTTTCGTAACTAAGATGTGTCAGAAAAATGCTACCAAAAACATATTGAACGCCACTTGCTTCATTTCCTTGGTGATTAGACCTACTTTATTACAAAACTGAATTTCAAACACACACTTCGGCAGAATTCTAGAGCTTTTAACATAAGAATCACAATCAATCAAAAGACAGACAATTGCATCCTAACTCATATCAAATCAAATAAAATTCAAAAATATAATCAAACTTAATAAAAAGGAGAGTAAGATGAGATCATATATTATACATTAATCGGACATATTCGGCCTCATCATTTCCCCCAAACTTACTTGTTTGTAAGTCCCTTTACAAACTTCATTCTTCAAAAGTGGGGTTATATGTTCTGCATTCCATTTGATTGCTTAGATCAAATGGCTGAAATTGGATTTTCCAATGCTTAAACTTAGATGTACTATACCTAGCTCCTGCTTCTATTTTCCTCTCCCACTCTTCAAATTCAGTAGGATCTTGAGGTTCTTTGTTTTGCCAAGGAGACATGGGGGTGAGAAGTAGAGGGGGCCTTGTTCGCATTCCCATCCATATTTTCCCGTAGGTTTCATTGACCTATGGAATTATTGTGCATAATGCTTTTTCCCTTTCTAAACTCTAGATCAGATTTGTAGGGGATATTACTTCCCTTCTTCTCAAGGAAATCAGAAGGAGTTCCCACCTCTTTGAGCATCCTTCATAAATATCTTCAAACTTTTCCTCCTCATAGGAGGTGAAGGCATCAATACTCTTTTGTAGAATGGAAAGATAATGTGTCTTGAATCTCTCATCAAAGGCATGAGTTCTAAAATGTATGAGGAAGGCAGAAGGTTTACCATAGTGAGCTCTCATACAGAGACCAGTTGAGCTAGCTTTCAATAAAAATCAAATTCCCTTTCCTTCCATGTAATTTGGTTTTACATAACAGAGACAAATGCATTGAGTTGGCTCTCCCCTACATACAAATTGATCATAAATCTTGTGTTTTTCTCTAGCATAAAATTACAAAGATAAAATTCACATAGAATATTTTTCTGCTCAGGATTAGATAGAGAGTAAGCTGCCATGAATTCAGATTCATCTTTTAGTTCATGTGGAAGTCCACATGCAATCCTTGATAGCTTCCAATGAATGAACTACTCTTCTAAAAACACACTATATGTAGGAGAGGGCCTTCACAGAAAGAAATTTTTCACTCATAATACAGACCATATGAATTTTTGCAAGACATTTATATTTATTTCCTTCCTCCTTATAAAACTTTTCTTCCCATTCTTTTCTTGCCTTATTTTCTTCTTCCATATTGGTCTTCAATTCTTCATTTGATGTTTTGGATTCTCTAAGTTCCCTGCAAGTGTCATTCCATAGTTGTTTGAGTGGAAAATAGGTTAACTCGATCGTGCAGAGACTATGGACACAACATTCTATTTTCTAGAAGTCTGAAATTCTTCCTCTTTTTCTATCAGTTGTTTCTTGATTGCTAATAATTCCTCAGTCCTAGCTGTAAGCTGAGTTGTTAGCTCTCAATGAGCATTTCCCTTTGTTCTAATTTGAGTTTGAGGAAATCCAATTCCTCATCCTTTTCTCTAATAATGAGCTCTGCTCTAGACAAGAACAAAGCCTGTTTAACTTGATGTCTTTCTTCTTCCTCTAAAATTACTTGAGGAGTTGAGCATTCTTCCTCTATCAAAGGAAATTTTCCTTTTCTTCTCCAGGATGCCAACTCTTCTTCTTCATGTGGAAATGTTGATGGTTCAACCAATTCTTGAAAATCCTACTCTTCAAGTCTCTCATCTCCTCTGTCCATCTCAGCTTGGCTTGGCAGGAGGAGTCATGGCCATGCTGCCCAAAATATCAGCAGCTTCCTTTTCCATCCTTTCCTGCTCACTCCTTCCCTCTGGGGTTTCCCTTGACCTCTTATGAATTTTTCTTCTTTGGGAATTTCAACATGCCCAGTGGTGGATTTCCTTCTAGATATTCTTCTTACTATTCTTTATTTATCTTGCATGGGTGAGCTATCACTGTCAAAGACAAATATTAACTCCCGAAGAAAGCATTGTAGAAGAAGAAATTTCCTTCAAAGGTATAGAAGGCTCTGTTATTTTGATCTTTCTCACAGACCTTCTTTTTGGTATATTTTCTCTTTCCATTTCCCTTTTTCTTCTATAGGGGCATCAATTTCCAGATTAGTTGAAGGAGAGAATGGGGCTGGAATTGTCCTTCTAATAATATTAGGGTTTTTCTTGAACTTGCCAAGAAACTTGTCCCAAATTTCTTCTCCATTTTCTTTGATAGAAAATGGTGTTGGCATATTAAATGAATTAGACCGTGATGCCTGATTGTCCCAACACCCCAGGAATACCTCTGAGCCATGGTCTGGATAGAATCAAAAGAAACCCTAGAAGGTTTATTATGTACTCAGGTTTTGTGGCTCCATATTTCAAATATATGAGCATTTTTAAGACTTCTTTTCCCACATACCCAAATTGACCATCACAGGTTAAATATTTCACTATCCAAAATGCTACCCTATCAAAGGGTTTGGGAAAACTGGCCCTTCTGACCCCTTTTATGATTTTCTTTGTATTGTAGATGTACTGGGGTTCAGTTTCTCCTTCTTGTAGTAAGACTTCAACCAGTTCTTTCAAAGTCCCCTTGGCAGGTTATGGGACATGCACAATTGGCACTCTAGACACGTTACTTACAGTATTTACAAAAAAAGGAATAAAGATATTTCTCACCTTTGTCCTGGATTTCTCTAGGTTTATGACGAATTCTCTTACTAATTTGTCATTATACCTTGAAAACTTCTTCAAGAACTCTAGCCATCCTACATGCTCAAAGATAGATGCCACTTCTTCATTCATGAGCAGCTGGGAATCATCCTCTGGTTCTCATTTCTTTTTAATCCCCATATCGACTCGAGTTTTTTTCCTTTTATTTTGTGCAAATTGGTTGCAGGCCTTCTTGCTTAGCATGGAACCGATTTGACTTTGGTTGTGGAACCTCTATTCTTAGCTATAGAACCTCTGTTCTTAGTTACAAAATCCTCTGTTAATTTAATGTTTCTCAAAAATTACTCTACAACTTATTTCACTTGCTTCTTATAGTAATGATTACTAATGATAACCATGCCGCCACTTATTCCATCCAAATCATCTTCATGATTACACACTTGTAATCATAATGTATAAATAGATGACTCATCATACCAACTTTTAAATCAAGTCAAATCACACATGTAAACATTTAATTTAACCCTAAATAAGTTAAAAGATATAATTACCGTCCTTGATGATGTAATCATTTTGCTATGATGACTCGTCATTCCTACAAGTGGAACAAAACATGGTCGATAAGACAACGGGATTTCAAAAGAATTCCCTTTTATTTGAACTAGCAAAAGAAGAGGTCAACCGCCATTTGTTGGTTTTCAATTGACCTTTGAGAGAATTTAATTTTATTATTATTATTATTATTATGGGGAAGAAAATGCCATTTACTAGTTTTCATCTTCTTCCCTTTATTCTGGATCTATCATCTGGTTATTTGATCATTTTGGAAGAACTGGGTTCTTCCATATGATCAAATTCTTTGTCTGCTTCAATCTTCCTCAAGAATTCATCCTTAGTGGGAGGCTTCCTATAGAGTTTCAGCCTATGTCCATTGACCAAGAGTGTTCTATTGCTGCCATCAATGGGAAGTAACTGAATAGAACCATTGTCAAATATCTACTCAATCTGATAGGGTCCCAACCATCTGGTTCTCAATTTTCCCTTGAATTATTGGTACTTAAAATCAAACAGCAATACCTCGTCTCCTACTTTGAATTTCCTTCTCTTGATATGTGTGTCATGTCATTACTTCCTTTGCTTTTAAATTATCTCTATCTGTTGAAGTGCTTCTATCCTTAATTCAACCAACTCATTGAGTTGAAGGATTCTTTCTTTTTGAGCTACATCCAAATCAATACCCACCTTAACTAATGTCCTCAATATCTAAAGTTCAAATTCTATAGGAAACAAGGGCTTGTTCCCATAGACTAATTCATATGGTGAAAACCTTGTTGTAGTTTTCCAAGTTGTATTATAAGCCTAGACAACTTCAGGTAGTCTCTTTACCCAATATTTTTCCCGGCAAATTGTTTTGGTAAGGATGTTCTCAAATTCTCTATTTTCTATTTCAGCTTGTCCATTTGACTATGGGTGATAAGGTGATGACTTCCTATGATTGATTTGGTAATACCTTGTGAATTCTTGGATCATATTAGACATGAATTGTGGTCCCTGATCTGAAACTATGCTCCTCAGTGCTCCAAAATTTACCATAATCATGTTCCAAAGGAAATCAGCAATGCTTCCTCAAAGTGGCATTTGTTAATGCCGCACTTCTACCCATTTTTTCACATAGTCGGTACACACAATAATATATGCCTTCCTTGTGAAGGAGGATTAAAGGGGCCAATAAAATCCAATCCCCATCTCTCAGATGGTTCAACCACAACTTGAGGTTGAAGAGGCATTTCATTGGTGAAAGTTGGTTGTTCCATCCTTTGACAAGGATCACACCGCTTGATATATCTCTTCACATCCTTATATAGAGATGGCCAATAATAACCAGTGCCAAGTATCTTATGAGTTGTTCTTTTCACTGAATAGTGTCCTCCACTTGGTTCATCATGACATGCTCTGAGGATGTCAAAGATTTCATCCTCTCTAACACACTGTAAAACAAAATCAAGACCACATTTAAATAACATTCCATTTAACCATTTGAATTGTGCACTAGTTTTGATTAACTTCTTTATTTGTTTCTTAGTGAAAGAAGGAGGAAACTTCCCTGTTGCAAGATAATTTTCCATATCAGCAAACCATGGTGTACTTGCTGAGATTGCAAACATATTGTTCATCTGGAAAGTTATCCTTGACTAGATCTTGCTCCCCTAGTGGTTAGTCTTGACAAAAAATCAGCTACCACATTAGATTTACCTAGATTGTCCACAATGGTAATATCAAATTCTTGCAAAAGTAATAACCATCTAATTATTCTTCCTCCAACCACTAGTTTGTTCATTAAATACTTAATTGTTGAATGATATGTGTGTACAAATATCTTGTACCCTGTAATGTAATGTCTAAATTTATTGATTGCATAAATCACAGCAAGAAATTCTTTTCAGTGGTGGTGTAATTTTCAATGGGAGTAATATTCTTGCTAAGATAATAAATAGCATACATATTTCCTTCTTCATCTTTCTATCCCAAAACTACACCAATGGAATAATTTGAGGCATCTGTTTGGATATGAAATGGCTTTTCCCAATTAGGTCCTCTCAATATTGGGGCACTGATTAATTTTTCTTTAATTTCTTTAAAAACGTGTTGACACTTTTTATCCCAAAGAAATTCACGATTGCTTAGTTAGAAAATAAAACATGGGGGTAGCAATTTTACTAAAATCTTTTATAAGGCACCTATAGTACCCAGCATGCCCTATAAATGATTTAATATCTATGGGGGTCTGAGGAATAGGTAAATATAAAATGATCCTTATTTTGTTTTGATCTACTTGAATTCCTCTTTTTGAAATATGGTGTCCTAATACAATCCCCTCATCCATCATCATCAAACATTTTTCATCACTAAGAGACAGGTTGTGTTGTTCACATCTTGTTAACACTCTATCCATATTTCTCAAAGCATCTTCAAATGTATCTCCATGTATAGTGAAGTAATCCATATATACCTCAACACAATCATTTGTTAGATCAGCAAAGATTGCAAGTACAGCTCTCTGGAAAGTTGTAGGAGCATTGCATAAACCAAATGGTAACACCCTATAGGCAAAGGTACCCCATGGACATGTAAATGTTGTTTTGTCCTGATCTTCAACAGTAACTCTGATTTGATTGTATCCACTAAAGCCATCCAATAAGGAAAAGTATTGTTTACGAAAGGTTTTCTAAGACTTGATCTATGAATGATAAGGAAAATAATCTCTCAATGTGGCTTTGTTTAGTTCCCCTATAGTCAACACATATTCTCCATTTCCCGTTCTTTTTAGGAACAATTATGAGAGTAGATACCCACTGACTATCTCGAGACAGGGTAGATAAAACCTACTTGTAATAGTTTTCAATTTCTTGTTTGACTATATCCCTTAAGGCCGAGTTAATCCCTTCTCGAGGTGTGTAATGGTTTAACATTTTCAGTATAGATGTGATGAGTGTAGATGCTTGGATGAATCCCCTTCATGTCTTTATAATCCCAAGTAAAAGATTTAGTATGATTTTTTAAAACATCAAACAGTTTAGCTTCTTCATCATCCTTCAACCGGTTGTTAATGTTCAAAGTTTTACCCGGTTGAATTTCAACATGTTTGGTTCCAATATGTGATGAACTAATTTTTGGAAGGGTTTCATTAAATTATTTAATAGACATGCATGTGGTAACAACATATGGTATGTAGCAACATCTCCAAAAGTTCCTTCAAATAGAATACTTGGAAAAGGACAAGAATGAGAATTATGATACTTATCTCTTTGCAGGCCAAACTCTTCGTCACTGCTACTTTCCAAAAATTATTCATCACTTCCTAATGTACTTGAAACTGAATCTATGTATTCATCCTCTCCCCATGAGAAATTTTGTTCCTCAAGAGAAAAATTATTTCCAATTAAAGAGAACTATTGTTGTCGTGGTTCCTAAACTATAGCCGTAGGTTCCGGAACTATAGTTGCAGGTTTCTGAACTAAGTTTGCAGGTTCCGGAACTATAGTCGTAGGTTCCAGAACTATTTTTGATTGCTTCGAGGATAGTTGGTTCTCATCCAATGGTGGATTAATCATCTCTTCTACTTCTCTTACATGATCCTGCAATGTGATCATAGCCAAAGAAGACAAATTTTTCTTATTAGTTTCAGGAGAATCAACCCACAATTGTTCATGATTGTCAATAAAAGGTCGTGTGGTAGGATATAAGGAAAATTTTTAGAGTTCTTACCATTCGAGATTGTCATATCACCTGACCTGCAATCAATTAAAGCAACAACTGTAGCTAACCATGGTCTACCCAAAATAATGGGATAACCCAATGTTTTACCTTTTGGATGCAGTATAAGGAAGTCAACTAGATATTCCCATGACTCCACCATAACCGCCACGTCTTCAATAATTCCTTCCAGTTTTTCTACAGACTAGTCTGCCATATGTAATATGGTATTAGTAGGTTGTATACCCATTAATGGTAATGTTTTCAGAGTATCCACTGTCATTACATTGATAGCCGCTCCCAAATCTACCAAAACATTATGTATATCCTTATTCCCTATAGAGATAGAAATAACAAGACTTCCAGGATCTCCATATTTGGGAAGTAAAATTTTTCCTGCTAATAAATCAGCAAGTTTCCCATCTACTTTGATAGTATTGGGGTATTGTTTCTTCCTTCTAGGATTTTTCAAACATAACATTTTGATTAATTTGTTCAATTCAGAATGTCCTTAATTGCTTGTAATAAAGTGGTATTTCAATATTCAATTTCCTTAATTCTGTACCAATTCAGACTCCTTGATTTCTATAGCTTCTTTAAATCTCTCTGGAAATGGAGTCTCAGTAGTGTTGCTATTTGGCTCCTTTTCTTTTCTTTCTATATCCTCTTTTGGAACAACAATACTAGGAATTTCATTTTCTTCTGTCATTTCAATGATTATAAGGGGTGGATTGTTAATGATTTTCCCAAATCTAGTTTGAATATCCTTACAATCCATAACATGTAAATCAACTGATTTTTCTGGTTTTGTTCCATAAACAGGAGTTGTTTGTTTGTTTCTTGGATTTTCTACTAGTTGTCTGTGGTATTTGCATTTGGACTACATTCTCAGTTTGTGAATTTTGTGTAGGGGATCCCATGATGGCCTGTTGACTCGATTTGGATATGTTCTTCCTTGAGCATAATTACTAGGGTTCCATCTAGGTTATGACCAAGCATAAGGATTTCCTTGACCAGCCCATGGTTTTGATGTCCCCGAGCATAGCAAGCTTGATTTGCCCAATCCTAAGGGTTCTAAGTTGGTTGAGGTACCCAAGGGGTTGTCCCCAATTTTTTGATACTAACTGAGCAGCCCATGGCATTGTCAGGGATTAGGAACTGATCTTGGCATAAACTACCCTTGGTTAGGTTGTCTCTGAACAAAATTCAATTCTTCTATTGTGGATGATGTACTGGTTTGTTTAAGTTGATTCTTTATGACTAGAAGTAGAGAACAAGCATCAGTATCATATTCTTTAGATTCAGATAAGACACATTTCTATTTTATCCAAAGGACAGTCTCTTAGTGCATGCTTCTTCCTACATCTAGGACAATACATAGCCAATGGTTCAATTTTGGCATTTGTTTTAGCTTGTAATCCATCCATAGTAGAGGTTAATTGAACTAAAATGTTTGTTTTAAAATTTGTTAACTCATACATTAGTTTGTTTATGTGCAGGTTCGAATTTTCATGACTTCCTTTTCTAGGTCCACCCCTTGTTTCGAATAGCTTCTACAAATTTCCTTAATGTCATTAATTATTAACTAATTAATGTCTCCACCTCCTATCAAATTAAGGGCTTCCCTAGATTTGTCATCCAAACCTTTAAGAAAAATGGTTTTACTTAACTCCTCTTGAAGTACAAATCCACATATTTTTCTCACAAAGAGGAATCTGTCTAAATAGTCTTCTATATTTTCATCTTCCTCCTGCTTGATTTTGAAGAATTCTTCCTTCCTATTTCTCCCTCTACAATAATCCTAGTATTTTTCTAGGAAGGCAGTCTCCATTTGTGCCTAAGTGCTAATAGAGTTGGATGGTAATCCCATGAACCACCTCATTATTGCATCCTTCAAAGTATATGGAAACAACTTGAGTTTTTTATTATCTATTTTATAGTCATAGGTCTGACATAGCACCTTAAACTCAAATAGAAATTGGTCAGGGTCTTCAGATGGCATCCCTCTAAATGTGGGTAAATGTGTAGGTGAGATATTTTTCATTGATGTATCATCATCTCCCAATTGGATTAGATAAGTAAAGGTCCTATCAGGTACTCTTTCAGCTTCTCGTGCCATTTTTAAAATATTTTTGAATTTTCCTCCCAATCAATGTGGTAAGTGGTATGCCTTGGGGAAGGTGAAAAATCAAGAGTAGGAGGTTGACTACTCAATTGAGAATCAAAACTCACCCTAAATGGATCTTGAGTAATAAGCCTTTTCCTAAAAGTTCTACTTCCTTCAGGTGACTGATCTAAGAATTCCAAAGGTGGCAATTTTGTTTCTTGTTTGATAGGGGATGATGGTGCCTCCAATTCTTGATCAATTTCCCTATTTTGACTAGAGGATGTTATGAATTCTTGTGAAGATGTTTTTGGGAGGAATCTACCTTATGAGTCTCTTAGTCTACTCATATATTTTATGATATAGTAGGGAAGATCCTTCAACTACTATATGTATGATTTTTTTATCTTGTTAACACTTAATTAGAAAGTTTCAACTAGTGTTCCCAAAGAACGGCATGAAAAATGATGGGTGTTGTTATTCCCTTCATTTAATCAACTTCTTATTGATGTCATATCAAACCAGGGGTGTGTCTAAATCTATATGCAACAAGAGTAATCTTATCGATCTAGTAGTTGACTGTAGTTATTTTTGTATTTTCTGGGGGATCTTTTCAATGTCTTAAGGACTTCTTGGTAAAACCTTATTTAAATCATACTATGAAAACTTGCTAAAAGTAAACACATTGAAAGCTTTGTTGAAAGAAAACACACTTTGCAGAATGGAAATAAACACACTTGCTTCTGAAAGTAAACACACTTGCTTTTGGAAATAAACACACTCAATTTAGAATGCTTGAAAATGATTGCAAGAAATATAAGAATCTATCTAAACACCTGCAGGAACAAGTATACAACAGAGTTTAACTAGAAGAATTAAAACAATATAGAATTAACAAATCTAAGCTATTTGATGAAGAAATATAAATACGAAATAAACAAATATCCTGGTTCTTGGGGGAGTGGGCCCTTGCTCCTCCTCGAATCAAGATTTAACAACTCAAAATTCTCTCAAATAGGAATGGATATTTTATTGATAAAACATTTGGTATTACAAAACGTATTGGATCTAAGTACTTAGTCTCTTTCTCATTTCTCTATCATATTCTATTGTCTCCTCCCTATTATCTTTTGTAGGTATACTTTTAAATACATTTAACAATCATAGTTGTCTCAATGATTCTGATGAAATCAAATCATACCTAGAATAGATGTTGAGTCGAATTGTGGCTGATTAGGCATTGTAAGATAACTATCCCTAGATCTACGTTTAGAAATCTTCTCATCCTTTCCTGATTGAAAGGGTCATTGATGCAAAATATTTGGATGTGGTTAGGATAGATAAACTTCCATTGGTTTTGAAACTTCAGAGAAGTTCTAGAACCATAGGAAATCGTTAAGGATCAAAACCATGAGAGTTCCAAAGCTATACCCAGGAGTTCTGGAACTAAGTCTGAAAATTCTAGAACTAAATACTGGAGTTTCGAAACTAAGTCCGAAAGTTCCGGAACTAGATGATGACTATGTGATGGAGTTCTGGAACTAGCTTGGAAGTTCTGGAACTAAGCTGTGTGGGAACAGATGCTACCGAAAAACATACTAAATGCCACCTGCTTCATTTCCTCGACTGATTAGACTTGCTTTATTACAAAATTGAATTTCAAACACACACTTTGTCAGAATTCTAGAGCTTTTAACATTAGAATCAAAATCAATCAAAAGATAGACAATTACATCCTAACTCATATCAGATCAAATAAAAGTCACAAAATGCAATCAAACTTAATAAAAAGGAGAGTAAGATGAGATCATATATTATACATTAATCGAACATATTTGGCCTCATCAAAGCACTTTCCAAATGAACTCGAAAAACCAATCTCATGGAAAATAGGTGAGAAATGGTATACTTGATTCCTCACCTCAGAAGCAAGAAACAAAGAGGAATACTTGCACTCATTGTCAGATGAGTGGACACGAGATTATAAACTATTGGAAACTTCATCCAACCAACCATCCAAAGCATGGTAAGAATAAGTTGGAATTTAAAATTAAATGATTATTTAAACCATCAAGTAAAACAAGAGTCAACCTCTAGTCTATCCGCAGTTGAAACACTGATGAGTCCTTTCTATTTTGATACAGAGAATGTAAACTCATGTGAGTTAGATAGATTTACTTTTGCATAGTAGTATTTGTTGAAAATCATGCAAAACTTTTCGAGTAATTTGTGGATTTCAATGTATGATGAAGGATAAATTCACATGGTTTTAATTTCTTTGAAATTGGGAAATTGGGGTCACCTGTAAGAGGATCTAGGAGACATGTTTAAAATGCTCAGATTTTACTTCTTACTTTTTAAGGATGACAATATACCATTTTCTATTTTTAGTATCAGTATGCGATTCAGTGGGCATGTGGTAATAATGTCTATTTTTGGAAATTTACATTTTAGTTATTGTTGTTAAATGTCATTGTGCAAGTCTGTGACACCATTTTGGTTTTATAGGTAATATAAAAACTTATTGTGTCTATGCAAAGTACTTGCACATAAATGATGACCCTTGTTTTTAGGGCATTTATTTGTGACTACTCTATGTAGTTACAATTAGTGTGTACATTATTTGCACTAATAAACTGGTGTGCAAGTATGCCTAGTGATCATTTGCAACATATGATAGTTCACTATTTTGGGTAAGCACGATAGCTGCTTTTTTTTCTATCCTTTTACAATTCAACATGTATGGATAGAATTGGTAGATTCATGTGGATTTAGTTTTTGTTGACTATAGCTATTTTGGGCGTTGATAGTTTAATTTATTTTGGATAGTGAATATTTTCAGTTGTTATAGTTTCAGATGGACATTGAGAACTAGCATAATTGTGGAAAGTTTAGATGTCCGGTATATCTTGATATGTGCTTATGGAATTATAACTTAAGTAATCGGTTATATCACAAAGTGACAGTTGAATACTAGCTTTCTGTTATAGAATGGGTGTTATTATTTGGTCATTTGTTTGTGATGGCATTACATGGGATTGATAGTTCACAGTTGTGTGTAGATTTGACAGGGTTACAACGTATTAGTTGGACACTAGCCTAAATGGGTGTTATTATCATATCAATTTATGTGACTAGATAATCAACTATTTACATTTAATTAACCTATAATGCTTTTTCGGGTTCCTGTATGTGTTTGTGCAATTACAGCAAGAGTTAGCATGTTTTTGGGTTGATAAACACCTTTTGTGGACAAAACACATTCCCGGTTGGGAGGAGTGATCTAAAGGATTTTGTAGATTCAACTTTTACCAAATTCTCCCTAAACCATTGCAAGTCCGAGAGCGTCTTAAGAGCTTTCCGACGAACAGGTAGAACTCGAGAAAACAAAGTTCATATGTGAAAGATATAGGTCAAAGTTCAGGTTTGAAAAGTGGTCAAACTAAGTCAACAGTCCAATTCAAACGTGACACATGGAAAAATGGCAAAAGGTTGAAAAGGTTAAAATTTTGTTTTTACCTTTGGTCTTTGACATACGAGGGAAAAATTGTTGGGCCACACTATTTGTTTGTTGGTGGGGCCTCACTGTGAGTTCGGCACACTCTTTTGTAGGAGGAGTGCCTTTGTCGCCTTTCCATTTTATTTATATCATAATTTCAATTATATTTTCTATATAATCCTTCTATATTGCCAATGTGGGATTTTATTGTTGTAAGGTTACATTATACATTGTTTACTGGGGTGATATTGGCTCAGGGGAGCTATTATTTAGCTTGGTGGGGTGATCAATTCCCTGCTGATTTGATCACATTTGAGTTCCATATTGTTTGGGATTTCTTTTATCCCCATTACCTTGGCCAGGAAATTCCATATTACTTGGGCGGTTCAAATAATTTTTAACATCCCACATTATTCGGCTTTATATATATATATGGTTATTCTAACTATACATTGCGTATAACTTGGCCACACTAGATTAACTAATTCACTTTTCACCATAATGTGGAGGGGGTCCATGTTATAATGTGGAAATGCATAGCTCAGCGCTTGAACCGAAAGCGAACCCACTAAACCAACAAACACACGGCTCGGCACCCTCATAATACGATGCGGTTCAACGAATACACAAAGTGTGGCTAAGGCAAGTATATAGCTCAAAAAATAATGTCGAGGCCTAGAAAATGGGCAAGCATGGCATATGCCACTTAAACCATATCAATGCCCTTCCTTTTTAAAGGCTTAAAGCTGCCACTCCGTCGGCACATGTGGGATATACCCCCTCCCACAACAAAACATTCACCGCTAAAATACAAGGGGAGGATTCGAACTCATGACCCCGTCGCGACAAACTCACCCACCTAACCAACTCATCGGAGGAGCCGTCCGAGCTATAAAATGAACTTGTAGGGTTTTTAGAGGGAAATTGCAGGTCTTTGTAGTAGAGATAAGGAGCATTTTACATTCAACTAGAGTTTTGAGGCACTTAGAAGTAGAATCAGAACTTGGGGTGAAAAGAAAAGTTTCTCGAAATTTTGATACAAAGAGAGTGGTGATCTTAATTTTTTACGAAGTATTGTATATTTTACAGTCTAGGCATTTTTCAGTCACATTTGTACAGGAAAAGCATTGTGGAGCACCTGTGAAGCCACGGGTAAATTTGTGAACAGTTTCTGACAGGAAATCAGAGTTCCCAAACCTGTTTCTAAGCTTCATTACAGGTATAAAGGTCTTTGTTTGTCATTATATAAGGGTTAATTGTACTTCTTTGGATGATAATAGATTGATTCACAATTACGTGGATCCAAAGACGTAGCCTTCGGGTGAACTCCATTAACAATTTCTTGTGTGGATTTATTTTAGTTTTTTGAAGATTTTGATTAGATAAAAATTCAATATTTGGATTAATTTGATAAAGCAAACAATTTAAACATGAAATTGGATTAATTGGAAAATATTCCAATCCACAATCCACAACATTCAATTGAAGGCACATTTCAATTTTTGGATTTTAATATCAGATTGAGTGCATAAAATAAATTGGCTTGTTATCAAAAGTAAGTTATTGTTCTATTTCCCATTGATTTGGTTAAGTTTATTTTAAAATGGTCAATTTATCGTTAAGAAGTGTTTTCAAAATTGGGGTTTCAAAACACCCAAAATAGTTCAATTTTACACTCTTGATCAATTTAAAAATCTACAAATTTTAGTATCCATAATTTTTGATAAGTGTAGTTTAAAACAAGTACCATTTTTGGATCAGGATCATATCCACAAAGGTCAAGGATAATTGTGAGGGCTACTCTGATTGAGGGCGGCTCGTGCAATCTACTACTAAATTGGCAATCCCTTCTTATGTTTTATTATTAGGTAGAAATGTTGTAGGTATGTGGCCCACTTTTGGTGTCTCTCATTCCTTAGCTTAATTTGCATCTAAAGGGACTTCAATGACATGTGGTCTATGTGGATGGTTGTTTTCTTCCCTAAAATGTAGTTTTTCCATTGCTTTTAGGCTTGGATGATTGCATAGAGATCCCTATCATATGTTGGGTACTTCCTAATTTTTCATTAAATTTTTCACTAAAATATGCAATAGGGTGGCCATGTTGCATGATAACAACTCTCGTGGCATACTCAAATGCATTTTTCATCAATTTGAAACGTTGATGCAAGTTAGGTAAGTAGACAACATGGGGTTGAGCATAATCTCCCTTTCAAATTTTTGAATGTTCTCTATTACACCTCCCCCATCATAATGTATCCTTGTTTCCTCATTTAGTCACTTGGTTTAATGGCCAAGAAATATGTGAAAATCCGAGACAAATCAGCAATAAAAATTAGCAAGACCCAAGAAGCTATGAAGTTCTATAAGAGTCTTTAGAGTAGGCCATTTCTAAATAACCTGGATCTTCTCTGGGTCAACATGGACTCCTTCATCCACAACATATCCTAGGTATTGAACCTTCCTCATCCCAAATGTGCATTTTTCTAGATTTAAATATAGCTTGTGTTTTGTAAGGGTTTGAAGTACTTATCAAACATGTTGTAGATGTTTCTCCCATATCTGACTATAAATGAGTATATCATCTAAATAGATAACTGCAAAGGAATTGGTATAGGGCCACACAATTTAATCCATCATCATCATTAATGTCACATGAGGATTAGTTAAGCCAAAAGGCATGACCAACCATTTGAATAGACCTTCCCAAGACTTAAATGTAGTCTTCCAGACATCTATGGGCTCAATAGGAATCTGGTGATAACCAAACTTGATATCAATGTTGGTGAATAGTTTCACACCACGAAGTTAGTCCAGAAAATCATCGATCCTCAAAAGGGGGTAGCAATTATTTACGTAATTTTGTTCAAGGATAGATAATCAATGGAAATTCTCCATGTTTTATCTTTCTTTAGTGCCAAAACAATTGGGCTTCCATGAGGTGAAGAGCTCGCCTAATGTGTCCCTTTTGAATCAACTCTTGGAGTTGCCTCTTGATCTCATCATTTTCAAGGACTAACTGCGATACACAGGGATGTTAGGTAAAGGAGAGCCCGGGACCAAATCAATAACATGTTTTACCTCACACTGAAGTGGCACCCCTATGGGTGACTAGAATAGATCATCATACTCAACTATGATTTTGTCCATCTACTTCTTTTATTGCACTAAATGTGTGGTCAAGGTGGTCACAACAAATTTCTTGGTGGATTTAGGCCGATCATTAGGATGAAAATTTACTTTTCTTTCTCCACCAACTTCTTATATTATTTGGCACTAATGAAGGAAACCAAGGTTGATGGGATGACATTTGGTATCCGATATTTTTGACCCTCAATGCTAATGGTTGTGACTCATTATATGTCATGTCTCTCTTACATGAATGGTTGTCCCAATAGCACATCACAAACACCCAATGGAGAAACACCACACAAGACTTCATCGTGGAAGGGTGTTATTGCATATGGGAGGAGATGTTATTGTGTGACATGGATATCTCTTCCTAGGTTCAATCACCTGATAATATATGGATAGGGATGTGGATTTATAGGTAGGTTCAAAATTTTCATAATATCAGTAGAAACTAAATTCATTTGACTTTCACTATCAAGAATAAAATGCAAAGGCTTACCCTTTACCCAAAATTTGGAGTGAAATATCATTTCCTTCTCATCCATCTTATTGACTTATGAGGTGGTAATGATCACATCTAGTTCAGCATCTATAATTTCATCTTCTTCATCTTTGACCTTGGGGTGTGTCTTTGGTAGAGCGGTGGGTGCAAAAGATCATGACTCAATGAGTAAGAACTTGATGGCTCAACATTCTTCCTTGTAATAAAAATTAGTCTTGTGGAGGTCACACCACTTCCCTTTCTTCTCCTTCTATTTTTATTTCCTTTTGACTCCTTATGTTTCCTACCCTAACCTTGGGTTTGACATTCATTTCCCCTTAGAGGTCGTTTCTTTATATTTCTCTTGCTATGTTGTTATTCAATAGTGATCGTGAACATGTACGCCTCACTTTGAGGGTCTAAATTTGAAAGAGGTATATGTATTCTCGTATGTACCATTAAATTCCACTATGATAATTGAGAATTTTTGTTGTTTTGTGTCTTGAATGCCTAATCTTATAGACATAGAATGAAAATTATCAGTATAATCTTAAACTGACTTGTCCTTCCCCTGGTGGAGTCTGCTATCACTTTGTATGTACTGGTCATCATAGGATTTAATAGGGTAGTATTCTTCCTTTATGGAATCCATAAAATCATCCCATTTGGGTTCCTTTACGATGCTCCATCCGTCCCTATTGAGTCCGCTCTTGTAGACCTCTCGCCAATTTTTGACATAAAATGATGATTTCAAGAGAGAAAATGGTATCTTCTATTTGTCGGTGAATTTATTAATAGAAAATTAGGAGGATGATTGGTCTAAATAGTTTTCTACTACATCAAAAATTATTTTACCCTAAAAATAGGAATATCAAATTTTACTTGAACCTTGAAGGGTGTCGAGGCATCGAAGGTTTGACTCACGATGAGGAGATAAGATTTCCCATTTGTAGCTGTTAAAGGATCTGGGTGAATTATTGTAACATCTACTCATTTTTCTCCATGAGATATTCATTCACCATTTTCTTAAGAGGATCATTTATCCTGGTGTTTTCTACCATTTGAGGTCTCCTGTAATGAGTAGTCAAGTATTCTAAAGGATCTTGTGTGGACCACCCAATCTTCTTATATCCCGAGCTCGTTCTAGGAATCATACACTCTCAAGACAACTTTTCTATGATATCAATGATCCAAAACTTAGTATTTTTGGGATTAAAGAATATAATACTAATTGTGTCGATGTAAACAATAAAACTATCTCTGAAAAGAGATGTATATTGCTCAAAAGACTATGATTTCAATAGTTATCTTTACAAGGAGATGTATTTCCTTCCCTTGGGTTACATATACTTATATACTATTTTTATAAATATGAAGAGACATCTATAATAATGTGGAAGGTCACGAATCTCAATGGATATGAGGTGGTTCACCTTCCTTGAATTACATATGTGAAATTTTCACGAAATTACTATTTTTTAGACAACACTACAATATTACATTTTGAGGCCTTTAAAATCAGATTTCAAGGGTCAAACTTTGTTATAAAAATTTATACACCCTTTCACCATATTTTACATGTTCCAATATTTCTGATGCATTTTGAATGGATTCAATCAGAGCTACGATGTAAAATTTATGACTCCCATAATTTTCCCCACTAGAATTGTTGTCGAATTGTCTAAATCAACCTCCATCACAGAGGTCCTTATTTCAAGCAAAATAATATAATAAGGGCTGAAGTATTGACGTTGATATTTATTTTTATTAAATTTGGTTGGATTTTATCTATCTATCTCCATTTTAAGCGTGAAATGGTGTTGTCCCAAATCTCACAACCATATAGGACTATTGGAGTGATGTGTAAACCAAATAAGGTTTTTCAATTCCATAAATCTACAATATTGCACATGTTTTAAAGTGAATATAAAGCTTTCCACCCTCCTTGAATTCATTTTTCCATGCACATCTCCTAGCTAAGTTTTTATGGAAATCAATCTCGAGATACTTGTATTCTTCCACTACCTCCAATGGAATTTCATCGAAAAGGAAGTTAATTTCCTTATTTTTCTCTATAGAGGAAAGATCACAACATTCGTTTTTACTAGTGTTCACTTATATACCAACCCCATAACATGTGATTTATAGCTCCCTCAAACACTCTCTCAAGATATCAACCATTTTTGTGATTAATATAAGATCATCCGCATATAAGAATAACTTTATTACATTATTGTAGACACTCAAATTTAGTAATTCTACTCTTTGACATTGTTCTCTTGCTTTAAAAAAGTGTTCTTTATCCATTCTCATCGAGTATATCCATAGGTCTCTTATCTAGATTTCTTTATCTTACACTCTCATATATCAATAGTTTCGAGAATTGAATGCATAAAATCCCTATATAAATTCCACTTTCCAATTTCCAAACTTCACATTGCAAATTGTCACTACTAGATCAAAAGCATACAATAGAGGTAAAATTGTCTATACGATCTTGACCTTAGTGTATGGTTTTGACCTTGTTTACTTTGGTCCCAAAAATTTGTTACACATTATTCTTTGGGTCACTTACTCTTCCTTGGTTATCCTTAATAACTTAAATCACCTTCGAAACATATATAAGCAAGTGAAACTCACCTCATTTAGTACCTAGAACTCTCAAGCACTCTTATGGACTCCTATTACAAAAGATAGCACAAAAGGCACTGAAGCTCCCTACATTCCGAAAATACCCTCCACATTCAAAGTAGGAAAACACTATATTTATAGTTCTAAATCATCCCATTAGGTCTATGGGATTGTTTCCACATTTACAAGTATTTAAAGTCACTCACTCAAGTAGATTGAAAGAGAGAAACTCAATTCAAGCATTGTAAAAGAAATGATGTCAAATCTAATTACACTAAAACTATATATCACATGTTAGGTGGATAATGACATGTGGTTTGAGGCCTCTTTAGAGTAGTTCTGATGTCAGTGGTATATGGGTGTGCCCGCAACCCAACTAATGTTTGTCTTGCGAGGACTTCATCCATGGTTGGGGTTTTGAAAAATTGAGTAAAGTATTTGAATACCCTCGCAGTGTGATCAAAAATCACCAAAAGATAGTGACAAAGAGAATCATACAAGTGACAAACCCAGAAAGTCACAAACCACACTTCTCAAAAGTAGGTACAAAACTATACAAAGAGTTCAAGACCATACAGATGTTCCTACCATTATTGTATGGTTTTTCCCCAGTAGATTCTCAAGTCACAATTTTAATTCTAGATCATTTTAAGGTTGAGATACCCCTGTTTTAGAATTCAGATCACCCATATCAGCCCAGAATCACCTATAATCAACTAAGTACACTCAATCTCATGTATTTGTTAGTTTCTATTGTATCATTTACATTTGTTACATGTATTAAATCATTATTATGATATTGAATCGTTAATGTTGGAATTTAATTAGTCAGATTAACCCCCTGTAGCTCTTATTTTATTCCTTATTTTATTTTAGTGTAAAAACCATAATCAAACCTTAAAAGGGTGAAAACATTTGGCATACCCGACTCTTGAATCAAACATTGGGTCTCAAACCCCTAGGGTCCTAGGGTTTATATTTTGTTTTATCATGTGTGGATATTTTACTTTCTCGTGTCAAATCTCAGGGATCAATATCAATATCTATATAGGTTTCCCACATCTTATAATTCACATCCCACCCTTGCTAACTCTTATGCCTAATTCCATGAAAATCTATATGTTAATGTTATCTTGACTATAAATGTTGATGTTGCCCAAGTGATGCTTTCACTACTCACTTTGAGGATATACCCAGGACCTTATCTATGATGACTCCCAACAATTTACACAATTTTATAAGAGAATCCATCTAACATTGATCTCCTATTATATGTTACACGATAATAACTTAAGAATTTTCCATCAACTAACTTAGAAACGTCTACTAATCCTATATATATGATACCCACATCCTCAGGAGCACCTAGCATGCTCATGCACAATGTTTCTATACATATTCATGTAACCACTATTACTACTACACCTCTCATCTCTAATGGTTCACATGCCTCTTCATCTAGCACATAAGCTCTTGAAACCCTTGTTCACACGTTACAAGATCAAATCTTACAATTACAACAAGGTATGTCCACTTCTCTTCATGTTATGGACTCAACCCAATTCTTACACAATCCACTAGCTCTTGAGGTGGCCTCTTACTCTTTGCCTCTTGGTTTTGTTGCACCTAAGCTTCATATCTATGATGGAAAAGGTGATCTCATATAACATCTTAAATCATTTCATGTGGCTTGCATCAATTATGCCTCTTATGACATCTTTCTTACCAATTTATTCCCTAGGATTCTTAAGGACTTTACATTACAATGGTTTTATGATCTCCCCACACATTTTGTGTGTTCTTTCACTACATTGGAAAATTAATTTTTATCCTACTTTTCTATCAACACAGTGATAAGGTTTCTTAAGCATAAATTTCTAAGCTACGTTAAGGATTTGATGAACATATTAATGATTATGTCTTGTCATATCGGACCATGCTAGCTAAGATAAATAATCTCCTCGTTGATAGTGACTTGCAATATATTTTAACACAAATCCTACTTCCTCCTTTGCAAGAATCAGTCGTGTTTTACAAATTCAAAACATCTAACCATCTATGTCATGAATTAAAATAATGTGAATCCAAGTTATTATATATGAATAAGCTCAAGTATGTTGTTAGCACTCTTACTCCATCTCATGTTAAAACTCAAAGAAAAATTACATTTAAGGAAAAAACAATGATGTTAAGGATCCTCCCAAATATATTGTCAATGTCATTAATCAACCTACTAAGATACAATTATAACCCGCTTGATAACATTTTACAGTTTACCATGTCCTTCTAATTTTTTCTTAAAACAATTACTTAAGTGTAATCTTGTGTCTCTTTCTCCACCGTTTGAGGTTGACATGAGCAAACCTCAAAGTAAGAGTTTTAATGACAAAGTATATTGTGATTGTCACCGATGTGTTGGTCATTTCACAAATAGATGCATCAATATTTGTCATGTTATCCATGATATTATTGGCCCTAATGTTATTGAATGGGATGAGCCCACTGAATCTTCCAAGCCAACCAATAATAATTCTAAATTAAAAATCTTTAATTACCTTATATACAAGAGAAATACTATACAAAGCAAAAAGAAAACAAACAATAAATTGTAAACATGATCCTTCTTCGTATCTCCTTGTAACCTTGCATGAGACTGCTGAAGCTTGGAATGAAGCACTGAGCTTGTTGAATCTCCAAAGCATGTGAGATTGAATGATAATCCATCACAATAATGATACAAATTTTAAATCTTCCAAAGATGATTATAGGAGAATAATGATTAATTATTTATAGATGAGGGAAGATAATTTCCAAATCCTTGATTTGTGTGATTAACTTGTCTAATATGAAGCTAACTAAAGCATGATTGAATTGTTTAGTTGAGTTTCCAATTTGATTGAGGAGTTGAATTGTTATTTTGAGCTTGCATGAATGAGTTTTAATTGAGTTGGCATAATTTTCACATGCTTTTAAATATTTTTAACATTTGCATTGAAATATTAAATTCATGTCTTTTGTTTTATTCACCCAAAAAGTGACGTGACTTTTAGATTTTGGAGAGATTTTCTTTAATTTTAGAATGTCGTGCTTTATGGGATATGTTTAGCTAACGCAAATGCATGATTTTAATTAATCAAAAAATTTCCTCTTGCATATACTTAATAACTTTATCTTTAATTGATTTGTTTTGCTATAGTTAACTTGAGATGTTAATTAGTGAAGTGAAAGTGGATAAGAGGTGAGGTGGAAATGGATATATGTAGGATTTATTTAATTATTTTGATATTTAAATTAGCTAATAAAATTAACTAATGGGATAGGGGATGAATAATAAGAGTGATATGATTAATTAATTAATCCTAGGAATAGGATATGAATGTAATAAGGTTCATAGTATGAATATTTAATAATTTGAGACCTATGTGTGAGTGATAGGAATAATTAGGGGATTTATGGACAATGTCATAAAATACCATTAAAGGTCATAAAATAGTGGAATATATCAAAAGTGGTTGAAAATAGTCAAAATGTATTGTGAAGTAATTACGGGATGATTTCGAAGGTTTAGAATGTGTAATACGATATTTTAGGGTGTCTACATTTGTCCCTCTTTAAAGTGTTATTATGAAGTAATGACATTTTAAATATAGTAAACACATGTAGATCGGTGAACAAATGATAAATAAGTGTGGTGAACTACTTGATTTTCCCTAGTGAATCATTTAGATGCCCCAACAAGTTTAGATTGTGCTAAGGAAGTGACCCTCAAGAAGGTAAGTAACGCAACAAATCGGTGGACAACCGCTTGATAGGAAGAAGGAGAATACTTATGATTCAAGAGTGATTAGAAAGGATATGTTGTTGAGTGGATGAGGATAATCAAGTGATGTGAAATATTATATGATTTTTTTGTTTTAAATGAGATGCATGAATGAATGTAATGATGATATGACTAACATTGCTCGTAGCTTGAGCTTCCATTCAGATTTTGTATTTTGGAGCAACCTGCTTTGTTATTGCACAATAGAGTTAGCACCATGATTATTGAAGAACCATGATGATCAACCCATTATGTGTGTAAACACATACACACATAGCAAACAATGAAGTAAAAACAAACCCAATATACACAATAAATGTATACACCAAGGCTATAAATGAGCCAAGATGATAAAAAAAATACTTGTACTTGGTTTATAGTAACTATTAATGCAAAAAAACTAGAAATAAAGACAATTAACTATGCCCCTAATGTGTTCCACAATGATGATTGATTGAATTAATTTCCCCAACAAGGATACATGCAAGGGGTAAGATCAAACTGAAGAGTGGGGTCGAGTGACACTCTTGTTAGATCTGGATGGAAAATTGATTTGATTGAGTTGCCCCAAGCAAGGATACATGCAAGGGGTAAGATTGGATTCTCTTGTTGGATCCACGTTGAAGATTGATTTGATTGATGGGGTCATTCCCTCTAAGAAATGATACATACAAGGGAGATGATGAGAGCCAAGATTATCCCAGCACAAGGATGCACGTTAGGGTTTTGATTTGTTGTAGGATAGTTGGAACGATCACTAGGATAGGAGTTAAAAGTTTGATTTTGAGATGATTGTTGATTTTTGTTTTTGGTATTGTTTGGAAGAGTACCTTAGTGTTTGATAGTTGTGTGAATGTTTTGAAGTTTGTGGATAATGTTTTTTTATTTTTATTTTTGACTAATTGTAGATGTTTTTTATTTTGGGACAAAAATATTTGTTATTTTTGGATTTTGGATTATTTGGATTTTGGAATATATGATTTTTTTACTCAGAAAGGGTGCACTATCTGAACCTATGTTCAAACAATTATAAACATTTCATTCCATTAGCAGAATGTAGATGATATAGTGATAGGATGTCTCGACTCCGCCATTGGCTCCATGCAACTATTAAGATTTGAAGGTTCAACATTAATATCCAACAAGGCGTAACACAAATGTGATAATGATGTGTAAATGAAGATGATGGATGAAAATACATGAGGTTAATAATGGTCCATTTGGGAAAATTTAACTCATCTCCAATTAATATTTCTAACCAATTCCAAGATGTTTTCACTTTATAGGTTGTGACTAGACTTAGACCCATAGGTGGCCTACTATTGGCAAGATCTAGTGTAAGGAGTGGTTTTCTCTCTTAACATGGGAAACTAAATTTATTCTTTGGATTTTGCATTACCAAGAACTTTAGATTTAGTTTTCTAAAGGATTTTTTTTGCTTGATTTATTGTGTTTGAAATGACCCCCTACATTTTTCCTTATACCACTAGTAAGAGGTAAGGGTTAAACACCGAAGACAAGACATGCAAGTAAGGGTACCTTTCTCTTTTCCTAATCTCATGCTATTAGTAAGAAGCGTGGGCTCAACACCAAATACTGTGAAGAATGAAAGGTGCAACAATTTTGATTTTGATTGTGTTTGTATTTTGATTGATTTTCCCTTGTTTGTGTATCATACTTATTTTAGAAAGATAATTTGCCCCCAAATCTCATCCCCACATGACTAGTAGGACACAAGGACTCATCTCCTTAGAATGAGATGGGCAGACAAAATATTTAAGTAAATAAGTTTATTACTTTCTTGTTAAGGAGAGAGCTTCTTTGAAAGGATGATTTGCCATCAATAAGCTTCTAGACAAGATTGTATATAAAAACATCTAGAATGGAAGAATCTAGAACATGGATGAGATACACAATACCCCACAGGAAAAATATTAACCTGCATCTTATAGGTGAAGAGTGTGAAGATATGATAATGAAATGATAGAGATATCTACTAATGGATGAAACAATTAAAATTGTTTGTACAAGCAACCTCCCCCAAAGTGTGGAAAGTACCCGTGAATAAGAAGTTTTTGCTTCTTTGCTTTTGATTTTTAAATAATGTTTTGTTAAGGGATTTGACTTGATATGCCAAATATTTTCTCTTTTTTCACTTTTTGATTATATTGATTTTTCATGGATTAGGGTTTGCAATGGACTCATCATTGTGGAAGAGGTCCATGTTTTGAATTTTTATTTGTCCTAATGTACAAGATTTAGGTGGACAAGTCAATGATTATGTTATTTTATTGGTCTTGACTTGCAAGACTTTTGCATATGAGGTCTAAGTCAATGGTTATATGATTTGATTAGTCTTGACTTATGAGACTTGGGCAAAAGAGGTCCAAGTCAATAGTGTGGATGGAAAGGTTTTCGATGAGTAGGTTTGTATCGACTAGATCATCGAAGAGGCCATGTGTGGATAAAGGTAATGTGTAATTTGAATTTTTGATTTCATACTCTCTAATACCTTTTTCAATGATATCCAACGTAGGTGGAGTAGAATATGTTGATGGAGTAGAAGATATAGATGGTTGGGGTTTGAAAATAATATCAGCATCAATTTTATCCTCAGTCGTGAATGGAATGATGTGGGGAGTGAAGGATTGATCTATAGATGGGCCTTCAAGGCATCTTAATGATTTTTTAGAACAAATATCCAATGTTGTTATGTTGTCTATAAGTAATTTTTTATTTTATGATTAGTGATAAATGCTTCAATGCATAAGGAATTGTTGTTTATGATATTATATTTCAAAAGGACATTAGGACAAACTGATAGGATTGAATTTTTGATGAAAGATTCATAATTAAAGCTTGAAATGGTTGTGTATTGATACCCTTAGGAACACACACATTGTGGAGTGCACGTGTAAGGATGTCTTGAAATGTAGGTGTTGTTTTGGTCATATCCATGAGAGGGATTTACGTAGATGCCTTCTTTGATTGTTTGATAATGTCATGAGAAATAAATGAAGACTGCATTGGATTGATGTTGTGAAATATCTGTAGACTTAGGATTGTAAATTTGAGGTGTTGTAGATAGTATCCAAACCCAATTTTGTAGTGTTGCTACAACAAGGCAAAGGGTGTTGGTTTTTATGTTAGTTATGTTGTTAAGAATATATGATCTAGCAATGAAATGATAGAATCAAGCTCAACATCATTTGATGATTGACCCTTATTTTTATATTTTTCATTGGTATCGTGATTTGGAAAAGGGTCCTCAAATACTTATAATTTCTCATTTGACATTGTGCTGTATTAGAGGTGTTTTCAACTTTAATGTCTCGATGTCAAATAAATCTTGGATGTAATAGCAAATATTTGAACAACGATATGTAAAATGGACATTGATGAGGTGGTATTCATAGTATTATGATTCTTTGTACCATGTGGGTTTTGGTTTCTCTCCTTCAAAGGGTATTGTAATTGGATATGTTACCATATTAGCACTCGCTAATTAATGGAAGACACTAGAAACACTTCTCCGAAAGGTGTAAATTGTCTTCATTTAACTTCATTTGGAATAGTTATTTTACTAGAGATGATGATGGTTTGTTTATTTGATTTTTTATTGACTTGGGAAGCCATATGAGATATTTTTTTGACATCCTATGAAGTTTTTCTAATAAATCTTCATTCGATGTGTTGTATGGGCTCACCATTGTACTAAAGGTAAAAACTGAAAGTAAAAAGGTGGTTTGTGACTTGATAAGCTTGATAGAGGTTTGATAAATTTAAGCTCAAAAGATGATGTCAAATTATTTGTTTTTGTTGACTTGCAAATGTGTTTAGTGAAACCAGTGTTTGATTTGATCAAAGGTTAATATTGTGTTTCAAATTAAATAGATTGATATTCGATTTTGATTCGATTTGGGATTGATTTTAAAGTCTGTTAGGACTAATTTGATGAAATATTTGCTTAAATTTGGATAAAGTGAATACCCAAAATATAAGACTTGAATTGGGTGTGATTTGATATGCTTAAACTTGGATAAAGTGAATATCAAAGTATAAGACTCTTGATTTAGTTTAATTCGATTTGGTTTACTTAATACATGAATAAAGTGAATATCCAATGTATAAGGTGTTGATTTGGTTTTGATTTACTTAATATGTGAATAAAGTGAATATTCAATGTATAAGGTGTGATAAAATTGGATGTGCTTAAACTTGGATAAAGTGAATATCCAATGTAAAAGGCTTAAATCATGGTTTGATTTGATTTTGATAAAATCGGATGTGATTTGTCTTTATTTGAATTCATATTTGATTTGACTTGCTTAAATTTGGATGTATGTATCTGAAATTTAAGACTTTTTATTTGGATTGGATATGTTTATACTTGAATATGGGTATCCAAAATATAATACTTTTATTTGGATTGGATTTGCTGATTTTGATAGGATGATTTGGATGGAACAAACTTTGATTGGATTTGGAAAATTTTGATTGAATGAATATGTTGTATCCTATGAATACGATTCTAATTTAGATATGGGTAGTTTTAATTGTGATTTAAATAGGCTAGATGTGAATATCCAAAAGATAAGAATTTTATCTTTGATTTTTGGATTGGGTTGAATTTTATTGATATAATATGTGAAACACAAATTGTTTTAATCTAGAAATATAAACAATATAGGATTTTTTAGCACCGGTTTATTAGGATTCGTAGGGATCTAGGATATTCACTCACCAATGCTTATCTCGAAAAAGTATACACACCATAAATTAATTGGGTATGGACTTTACCCTCAATCAATCAGAATGGGGTCATTACCATAGACAACTTTTGGTTTACCTCGGGAGTGATACTACTCAATCAGGATGGGGAGTTACCATTTTCCTTGGTTAGTCCTCTCAATGTGCCAACTATGTTGGGGTTCCTATGGTACTCCTCACAATGATTTTTAGGGATTATGGCCAAGTACTTCCCACAATTATGTAGACGGGTATCTACCCTTATCTGAACCTAAAATGACAATGTTTTGTTTATTTTATTTAGAAAAGTTTGATTTGTATTTGACCAAGGAAACCTACATGTAAGGTGCTAGTATTTTGTTGCTTGATTTTAGTAAGATGTTTCTGGTGAAACATTCCTATAGAAAATTGATTAGTATTTTTCCTACTAACACAATGTTAGAAAAATATAACAACAAAATAGTGTGGTTGTTTTTTATTCTCAAGATCACTCAAGAGGGTTAGAGAAAAGCATACATGGTTTTTGATCGAAATAGATGTTATAAATGAAGGAAAGACATAAGAAATAAGGAAAATTGATTAGAAAAGTTATTAAGAAAAGATTTAGATTAGAAATTGAAAATGAAGTGAAATGAAATACTTTAAATTTTCAATTTTGACAAGGGTTCCTTGCAGAAGGCATAACTTTTCACTCATTACTCTGTTTGAGGTATTCTTTATATCGTTGGAAATATTAGAAAGAGATATGCCATGTGAAGGGGGATTGAACTTTTTTAGGGTTGTTTGATACCTATTATCCATATTTTTCCCCCCGAAAAAATAAGATCAGCCACAACCCCTCATAGAAGAAACCAGAGAAATCACATTCAAATCCTGCAAACATGTTGTAGAGGGACTCTACAATGGAGTGTCGGGTCTTACGAAAGATCAAATGACCTTGTGCAAAAATAAATTCAAGAAACGGCTTTGTCGAGTGAATCTGTGCTTCAAATCCAACAAACACATTACATTCGGGCTCAAAAATGGATTAACAGGGTCAGAGAAGAAGAAGACAGTGTCAAAGAAGCCATAAGCTCAAAAGAGAATAAATAGTGAAAGTTCAAAGTCTTCATGCTCAAACAGATTTAGAACAAGCCCAAAATAACTAAGTATGGAGGAGATAGCGGATGTTGCCAAGTGTCCAAACGGTGCACCTCCAAAGATTGAATCCAAAAGGGGAGACTCAAACAAGCGCTATGCCCCCATGTGTCCCAAGCCTAAAGAGGGAGACTCACAACTAAAAGTCAAAAGGCGACGCAGAGGCGGGCCTCAAAAAGACCAAGTATAAAGGTGCTATTTGAAGCTACCACGCATCAGCTTGGTGCATCCCCAAAGGTAAATCCAAAAGCGGAGACCCAAATGAGCGCGAGCTCGCCACGTAGTCCAAGTTGAAAAATGAGACAGAGCAGGCCCAAAATCAACTAAGTATGGAGAACGAGTGTCAGCTCGCCACATGTTCAGGGTCAAAAAGGTAAGAGAGGCCATTGAAAAGTCCAAAATCCTATGAAGGCTTCCACGTGTCAACCCGACACTCCTTCAAAGGTAAAATCCTGAGTGGGTTTCTAAGTGAGTGTGGAGCCTCCACGCATCTCGGTTTTATAAAGATGGCATAGCACACCATCGAGTTGGATCCAGGAGCCAACCTTACAGAAAAAACAAAGGCCAATAAATTCTCACATTGAGCCTCTCATGAGGAAAGAATTAAACAAACTAATTGAGGCCAATATCATCTTTCCTATCAAGCATTCAAGTTGGGTTACTAACTTGGTGCCTGTGAGGAAGAAAAATGGAGAAATCAGGCTGTGTGTGGACTTTCATGATCTAAACAGAGCATCACTTAAGGATCACTACCCACTTCCATCAATGGAATAGATCCTACAAGTTATAGCTGGCTCTGAGAGGTTTTCATTGTTGGATGGATACTCAAGTTATAACCAGATAACGGTGAAAGAGGAAGATCAATTCAAGACAACCTTCACCACCAAATGGGGAACCTATGCTTATAAGAAGATGTCATTTGGACTATCAAATGCTGGAGCAACATTTAAGAAAGCTATGGACATGGTATTCAAAGGCTTAATTAACAACATAGTCCTAGTGAATATTGATGATATCATTGTTTTCTCCAAGAATGTTGCAGATCATCTCTTTCACCTTAGATAGGTATTCTAGAGATGTAGGAGGTTTGGGGTGTCATTAAACCCAAAAAAGTGTGTGTTCTGGCTCATGAAGGGAAATTATCTTGGGCATGCAATGTCTCAAGAAAGGGATTGACGATTTATCCTGAAAGGGTTGAGGCCATCTGGACACTTCCATTGCCATAGGATAAAAGGTCTCTCCAAAGCTTCTTGGGGAGGATAAAAAAATTTCAGAGTTTATACCTAATTTTGTTACTCTTGTGAAGCCTTTAACAATGATGTTAAAGAAGAGTCTTGCATTTAAATGGACAAGAGGGCAAAGAGAGTTTTGAGGCCATCAAGCTCACAATATCATAGGCTCTAACTCTCATTAACCTAGAATTTTCCAAAGACTTCATGTTATATGCTTTTAGAGGGTCAGATACCATCTCAACCATCTTGGTCCAGCCCAACAATGAAGGTTCAGAGAAACCCATAGCTTTCTTCAGCCAAAGCCTAGAGGACTACGAGGTAAAATACTCTTTCATTGAAAAATAGGTCCTTGTTGTTATTAGGAGCTTAAAGAAGTTCAGACACTTGGTCTCAAATAACAAGATTCAATTACTAGTATCTCATGTTGGTGTTAAGGACTTCCTTTTAAATAAGGATTTGAATGAGAAGAGGGCAGGTTGGATCACCCGAGTAATGGAATATGACATTGAGATCAAGGTGACCAAACTGGTTAGAGGCAAGGGACTGTGTGAATAGCTCACCTCTAAGCAATAGGTGAGTCAATGGGTGAAAAGGAGGTTGTCCTATTTCTACATAATGATCAAGAACAATCAGCTAATGATGCACCTACTCCATGTTGGACCCAAGCTTTGGTGCATTACCTTCAAATAGGTCTGTGCCCTCTAGAATGGAATAAGGAAAAGAGAAGATACTTCAGACTACAAGCTATCCCATATGTGCTTGTTGGTGGTGTCTTGTTTAAGAAGGATATCAATGGTATTCTATTGAGGTGCATTGAGACAGGCCAAATTGAGAGAGTGTTGCATGAATTCCATGATGGAGAAGTAGGAGGTCACTTTTCCCCTCGAGCAACACTCTCAAGATCATGAAAATTGGTTATTATTGGCCTACAGTGTTCAGGGACTACTACTCATGGGTCAAGAAGTGTAAAAAATGTGCATTCTTCATAGGAAAGGAGAAGCTAGCAGCCCTACCCCTTCATCCCATTTCAGTGAATCAGCCATTCATGCAATGGGGACTAGACTTCATTGGGGTGATTAACCCAAATTCAAGCCAAGGCCACAAGTGGATACTTATAGCCACAGATTATTTCACCAAGTGGACCGAAGCAGTGGCACTAAAAGAAGCAAATGAATCCAACATCTTGGATTTTTATGAAGGAATAGCCACCAGGTTTGGAGTCCTTGCCACTATTATATCAGATAATGCATTGGAATTCCTTGGTACAAGGATCACTAAATGGGCAGTTAAGAATGGTGTGTATCTTAGCACCTCATCAAATTATTACCCTCAGGGTAATGGCCAAGCAGATTCCACAAATAAGAACCTATTAAGGATTATCAAAAGGACTCTAGATGAAAATCAGAGGACTTAGCATACAAGGCTCAAATCAACTCTATGGGTTGATAGGATCACATCAAAGAGGTCCACAGGTAGCTCACCTTACAAACTTATATATGGAAAGGAGGCAATATTGCCCATCTCATTAGAGTTTCCCACTTTGGAACTCATGAAACAGTTAGAGCTAGCTGAGTTTGAACCCATGGCAATCAGGTATGCAGAGCTGATGGAGGTAGGAGAGGCAAGAGAGCATGTAATGTAAGTCATGGAAAAGGATCAGACATTAATAAAAAATAGTTTTGACAAGAAGGAAAGGATGAGGACCTTTCAGGAAGGGGAATTAGTCCTAAAGTGGGATGTAGATTGGGAAAAGCTAGGAAAACACTCCAAATTTGATGCCATCTAGAGTGGCCCTTACATGATCATAGAGTGCAAGAGTAGCAATGCCTTCCAGCTAGCTAAATTGGATGGTGAAGAATTGTAGATCCCAGTGAAGCAGGATCCATCTCAAACATTGCTACTGAATGGGAAGTTTCCACCCCTGTAAATATTAGCATAGGATTTTGATTTCCCTAAGTACATATGCACATTGTTTTGTTGTATTTTAGTTTTTGTTTCCCTAAGTGTTGTGGCACAGGTTCTTTGTTGCTCGAGGTTGTGTCATTACACAGCCAAACATGCCTCCAAGAGGATGTGCTATCCCTTTCAGTATTCACAACAAGGAAACTCATAGTTGCTTGTAATAGTTGTTATCTTCAAAATAAAACAAATGCAGAGCAACTAAAAATTAGTCTTGAAAGTCCATTCAGGGACAGATGAAAGCCGGTCAAAAAAAAGTTATACTCTCATAAACCTTGTTTCAAGATTTCTTATGAAAATTAAGAGTGCAAACGGTCGGACTCATGGATCAGAGGAAGAATCAGTATCAGGCCATCATTTTTGACTCCATGCCCAATGGATATAACAAGGCAATTGGTCCTTTCATCTAGCAGGCAAATACCCCTATGAGTCACGAAATTTTTATCCATATTTTGCACCCCAAAAAAATAAGATCAGCCACGACCCCTCACAAAAGAAACCAAAGAAATCACATTCAAATCCTGCAAACAAGTTACTGAGAGGACTCTACAATAGAGTGGTGGGCCCCTGTAAAAGATAAAATGACCCCGTGTAAAAAGAAATTCAAGAAACGGCTCTATCGAGAAAACCCATGCTTCAAATCCAACAAACAGATTACAGGCGAGCTCGGAAATGGATTAACAAGGTCGGGGAAGAAGAAGACGGTGTCAAAGAAGCCATAGGCTCAAAAGAGAAGAAATGGAAAAAGTTTTAAGTCTTCGGGCTCTGAAATAGTTTAGAATGAGCCAAAAACAACTAAGTATGGAGGAGATAGCAGATGCTACCAAGTGTCTAAACGGCACACCTCCAAAGATTGAATCCAAAAGGGAAGACTCAAACAAGTGTTAGACCCCACGTGTCCCAGGCCCAAAGAGGGGCATAGTCAATAGCTAAAATTCAAAAGGCGGATAGGGTAGGCCTCAAAAATACTAAGTATAAAGGTGCTAGCGGAAGCTGCCACGTGTCAGCTTGGCGCATCCCCAAAGGTAAATCCAAAAGTGGAGACCCAAATGAGCGCGGGCTCGCCACGTAGTCCAAGTTGAAAAATGAGACAGAGCGGGCCCAAAATCGACTAAGTATGGAGAATGAGCACCATCTTGCCACATGTTTAGGGTTCGAAAAGGTAAGAGAGGTTGTTGAAAATTCCAAGAGCCTACGGAGGCTTCCACGTGTCAACCCAACACTCCTTCAAAGGTAAAATCTTGAGTGGGTTTCTAAGTGAGCGCGGAGCCTCCACGCGTCCGGTTTCATAAAGGGATAGGGTCGAGTTGAATATTCAAAGCATTGAGACAGGCCAGTGGAGGGTGCTAAGTATCAAAGACAAGGTGCTAATTCAAGAGTAAAATTGGGGGAAGGTTTCCAAACAAGCGTCAGGCGCCACATGTCCTCGGTCAGATATATGACCCCGCCAAGCAAAATACTTAGCCAAAACATGAAGAAACTGAGTGAGCCACGGAAGAAGCCATGTGTCAACCCAACACAACTTCAAAAGCAAAATACAAAGGCTGCCCTCAGACATGCGCCAACCCTCCACATGTCCAATTTCAAAAAGGGGCCCATTTTGGTAGCTAGTTCCCGCCATTTTATATGAACTTGATTCAAATTTCAAATGGGCATATCTTTTGACTCGGTGCTCGAAATCGACAAATCTGGCACCGTTGGAAAGATCTCATCCTCGTCTACATGCCATGAAGATCTAAAACTTTAATTTTGGAGAGGTTAGGTGGGAGAAAATGAAGAAACGTCTTTGGGCCATTAATACAGGATCTATTTGCCCCCAACAACTAGATCGGATTTGATCTGATCTGTCATTCCTCCTCCTTTGAGGCACCAAACAAGTAATTGATGCGAAGCACGAAAAATTTGGGGCAGATTTTGTAGGAGGCATTAATGATAGTGGTTGAGCTTTGAACTAGTTTTCCCACTTCTCTTTCTTCCCTCTATGTTGAATCTATAAAGGAAGGGTTGGGGCTCATTGTAAAGGGTTGGACATTTTTGTTTTGTGCCCTCCCTTCTTCTTTTGTTCACAGAAGGATTTGTGGAGCTTTTCTAACCTCTCCTTTGGGTTGTAATGCAAGTTTTTCCTCTTGGCTACTACAATATACTATATCGACTCCTGAGCAATAATATATATGTCTATGGATGTTTCTTGACCCTCTCATGTATTCGTTATTGTCTCTCTGATCTCTTATTGTGATTTGGTCATCTATGCATGTTGTTTGTATTACATTCCTATGGTCTATGTTAAACTGCAAAATGAGTGTCTAACATTCCTTTGGTGCATCTCTCTAACCCTGTCTCCTTAGTAGATATAATAGACTTAGAATAGATCCTCTATAATTTATTTATATGCACCTGAATAGAGGAATAAGAACCGGCCTCAATCTGGAGAGCTCTCTCAACTTGCAAGGTCCCACACCTTGAGAGATGCTCCATGTTGTGTAATCATGGTGAGAGTCTCAACCCATCTGGTTGCATACATTCGGGGTTTTGTGATTCTCCACTAACAATACCCAAAAACACTCAAGAAAGGGTCAAAATGTTGAGATAAAGTTACAATATTTTTAGAAAAATAAATAAAATGTCAATTCTATTTTAATGAATCAAGTTGCAAATTAGTGTCAAAATGCAAAAAAATAGTAGAAGGATGAAAATGGAAATGCTAAAAATGATAATTAAATTGAAATTGAAAAAAATGCTAGTGTACCTAGTTTAACATTAGCGCATCCAAAGAAATGGTGGTGTAAGAAGATCAACACAAACACAAGTCACGAAAACATATGTAATACCATGGTAACGCAACCAAGGAAATGGTAGTGAAAGAAGATGAACTCATGCATAGGTGAAAAAAAAATATGTGTAATACTATGGTAGTGAAACCAAGGAAATAATAACACAGGAAGATGAATGTAGACATAGGTCACGAAACATGTGTAATAGCATGATAAGCGCAACCAATAAGACATAGCGCATCCAATGAAATGGTAACACAAATCTAGTCATAGTAGTGCAAATATGCCAAAATAGAGAAAAATTAATGAGGAAATAATAACGTTCAAAGGAAAATGGTAACGCACCTATATCCATGCTTACGAGGTATATGGACGAAAATGTAGATGTGGTGACACTAGCGCAAGTTGTGTGTTATGTTAAACAAATTGTGTCATGGTAGCACTAATTATGTCATGGTAGTGCATATCACTGTAGCTACACAAAAGTTTAAATCATGCAGACAACATGATTGTTTTTTTAAATTGCTTGTAATTTACTCCATAAAAGACCCTAAAAATTGGTCAGTGATTCCTAAACAACAAAAAACACAAAAACAAGGTTAATTTCACAAAAAATGATGTGGGTTTACCCCCTTTGGATGCACCAGAAATATGTAAAAGAGAAATACTACACAACAAAATAATAATAACAAATTATAAATTTGATCCTTCTTCATGTATGTTCTTGCAACCTCTTTTGAGACTATTGAAACTTGGAATGAAGCGTCATGCTTGTTAAATCTCTTGATCAAATTTGTTCGTGGATGCTCCAAAGATGTTCCAAATGGAGGTAAATTTTAAGTTACGAGAAACATGATTGAATGACTAGTTTAATTATTGGTTTGTGATCAATTGGACAACATAACAACGTGTGAGATTGAATGATAATCCAACATAATAATGATGCAAATTTCAAAGCTTCCAAAGATGATAATTGGAGAAGAATGAGTGATTATTTATAGATGAGGGAAGAGAATTCTCAAATCCTTGATTTGTGTGATTAACTTGTCTAATATGAAGCTAACTAAATCATGATTGGATTGTTTAGTTGAGTTTCCAATTTGATTGAGGAATTGAACTATTGTTTTGAGATTGCATGAATGATATTTCATTGATTTTGCAAAGGTTACACATGTTTTTGAATATTTTTAGCTTTTACATTAAAATATTAAATTCATGTCTTTTATTTTATTTGCCCAAAAAGTGACGTGACTTTAGATTTTAAAGAGATTTACTTTAATTTTAGAATGTCATTATTTGTGGAATATGTTTATCAAATGCATGATTTGATTTAATCTAAATTGCTCAAACTTGCATATATTAATGATTTTATCTTTAATTGATTTGGTTTTCTCTAGCTAACTTGAGATGTCAATTAGTGAAGTGAAAGTGGATAAGAGGTGAGGTGGAAATGGATATGTGTAGGTTTTATTTAATTATTTTGATACTTGAATTAGCTAATAAAATTTACCAATGTGACAAGGGATGAATAATAATAGTGATATGATTAATCAATTAATCCTAGGAATAGGATATGAATATAATACGGTTCATAGCATGAATATTTAATAATTTGATATCTATATGTGAGTCATAGGAATGATTAGGGGAGTTGCAGGATAATGTTGTAAAATGCCATTAAAGCTCATAAAATAGGGAGATATATCAAAAGTGGTCGGAAGTGGTTGAAAATGGTGAAATGTATTTTGAAGAAATAGTGGGATGGTTTTGAAGGTTTAGAATGCGTTATATAGTATTTTAGGGTGTCTATAGACCCCTCCCCAAGCATAAAAATGATACATCTACTTTTTAAGTGCATAATGCTCATCGTGCAATACCACCACCGCCCTCTTATGATCATACCTTAGATGTTATGATTGGTACTATCACTTATATATCTCCTTCTACACCATGCATTACTTTTGATGACTCCGATATAGATGACACATTCATTTTTGATACATTTTCTATCCATGTCTCTATTCATCAATTACCTATACATGGTGTATTGGTTGATCCACACAATAAAGATAATGTCTATTCTTTATCATTACTTCAATCTTGTCATTACTTCAATATCTCAATATTTCTACTTGGAAGCTTACATTTGACTCTAATCCTCATTATTGTTATATCACACTACCTATCATTATTGTTCCTATTACCACACTTGTTTATTTATTGATCACTAGTTCTCTTACCTCTAGTACATTATACCTCGATCTACCTTAGTTGCATGCTCTTAAGGCCATCTTGTCATTCATTCACCAGTATATCAAGTTTATTCACAATAAACATGTTGTTACTATTTGAGGTATCTCTTTTGAGGCTCCTTCCCATAACATGCTTAGTCATTCTCCCATCATCTTTATCCCTGATCTGTTACATTTATAGATAGGTCCTTTAATTGACACATTGATCCTCTTAGGCCTTCTATATATCCTTAGATTCGACATTGATTCACATAGATGTAGTATTCCTATTACATCCGATAGGTCCTTACCTCCACACATTGATCCTCTTAGGTCTTCTGATAGGTCCTTGGGTTCATACATTGATTCACATAGATCTTTTCCTGCTATTGGATCTTTGGTTGTACATGTTGATTCACACAACTCTATTCTTTATTGACCTTTGGCTAACAATTCATCCAAAAATATTATCTCTAGTGGTTTAAACTCTCATATGATGTCATGTCGATCTTTAAGTGCCCCACGTCACTCTATATCTCCTCATCGATCTTTGAGGCATGTTCCCGAGAGCACTCACATGCTGCGGTATTTTCTATATATCCGAACTTTGGGGGTCCCTTTTGTAGCAGAGACATAATATGCAATACCTTATACCCTATATTTAGGGGGTGGTCCATATCTCAAATAATGCCCCTCTATCTAGATATGGGGATGGGCATATACCGAGCCCTCACTGGATTCCCTCGGTGAGGGTGCAGCGGATCGGCCTAAGCCTATCGGTTGATCCGCTGCTGCCTCGGGGCCCCTATCTAGAATTTAGAGGTGATGCGCAACTCGGCTGTATGGTAGGGAGTGTCCTTTGTTCTTAGCAATAACCCTTTGAGATAGATAAATTCATTTAGTGGGGAATGTGTGGGTGGGAAGTGGGACCATATATCTATTATATACGGGGAGGTTTCCCCCTCCATAATTCAAAATTCTAGATATGGCGGTGGGCCCCTATCTATCTTTATGGGGTTTCCTGACCATTTCTCTATATCTGAGGTAGGTGGGGCCCCCCCTATATAGATTCTCTATGGGCTCCCCTATATATGGCCGGGGCTGGGATAGGTGGGTTCGGCTCTATAGACGTGATATGGGTGCTAGCTCGACTAGAGATGAACGAAAGACTGACTGGAGATATGATATGCGGGACTAAAGATGATATGATACCGTAGACTAATGATGATATACCGTCGACCTATATATGGATAGGGGAGTGGACTGCCCTCTATCCCTCTCTCCCCATCTAGATAGAGGGGGGGGGTGGGCCCCCAGATAGATATATAGGCCCACCCGATATCGATCACCCTCTATCCACCATTACCACCTTCTTAGATCCATCCCCCTCCAACCACTCTATCGGTCCCTTATCTTTATTAGTCATCCATCCACTATCATCGTCCTCTCAAGTCCATTCTCATCCAAAATAAAATAGATGGGGGGGGCTAGCCCTATCTAATATATATGATCAAAGGAATCTATCCCCATCCTCCTTCCAAACCCTATATATATGGTTTATGAGATAAGATAAGATGAGATAACAGAGATATATATCTATAAAGGGAGGGTGTGTCAAGAGCCCCATATATATATGGGCCTCTCATCCAGTACCATATCTATATATAGTCCCTCCTTTATCTACATGGCATAGCCCCTATTTATTATCTCCATAGGGGGCATGTTAACTAATTGGTTCACTACAAAAGCAAGACTTGAAAAATTAAAAAATTTGATGAAAAAAAAAAATACGGGAGGATTCGATCGATTTACAAAGAAAGAAGCAGCACTATTAAAGAGAGAATTGAACAAATTGCAGGAATATCTAGGTGGGATTAAATACATGACAAAATTGCCCGATATTGTAATAATTCTTGGACAAGATGTTACAAAAAAGTGAGGTCCAATTCCCCTTCCTTGTTGTTTTGCTTGTTTTGATTGATGAACGCTTGATTCAAAGCAACTTAGTATAGTGGTAGTATTACATTGTAACAATCGATCAAGAGATGAAATAAGAATTCCTCCGAATCCCCGACCTTCCTTCACATGTTCAATCCTTTTCCAGCGGTTTTCCCAGAGATCTTTCCCATTAACGCAACTTTCATTTCGCCCATTCATGGAGTTGTATTTAGTACCTCCAAGAAATACGATTATCCGCCGTTAGCAAGTAATGTGGGTTGGCTTGGATTACCCAGTGTTCTGATCACCATACTGTTGCTCGCAGCTGGCGCACCTCTCCTAACTATCGCCCATTTCTTCTGGAATAATTTCTTTAGGAAAGACGATTTTACATATTACCGCCAAATCTTTCTTCCGCTTTGAAACTAAAAAAATGGATGCGAGATTAGAACTATTTTTCAGTAAATAGATTAAATCATTCCATAGATATGAATGTTATATATCAGATCAAACTCTAACTATGTCTTTGAACCCATCTCATATTGATACAATGGTGGAAAAAATACCGTATTATGCTTGGACTTTAAACAATTTAGTTGTTCTTCTAATCGAACATATAGATCTCATACACCAAATACTGGACATTGCACTTCTATACATTGTTCTTCTCCTAGACCCTCTTTAGAACACATTACTACCTCCATGCCCTTAGTAATTGAGTCATATTATTTGGCACATTTGAGGCACAGGCCTCTACCATTTATGATAGTTGACTCACCTCCTTCAAAGGTCCTCGTTAGATAACTTTAATGTTATCCCCTTCCTTACACATAACCATGTACTAGAAAATATAAAAACATTGATATATTCACAAAATAACAAAAACATTCACATATTTTCAAAAACACAAAACTCAAGACCTATTTCTCTAACATATATTGTTTACACTTTACATTATACATGTTGTTTATCCTTCGAATTGAAAGGTAGCATTTTTCTTTACACACATGCATTCATAGGGTATATTGAGCTTGATGCATGACATACAAATTGATACATGCTTATGGGAGCTATCAAGGTTCCTTACATACTTCTTCTAAGGGCATCCCTCCACACAAACCAAGTGTTATTACTTCATCATAGTGCCTTTTCACTTCCTCATTACTATTAATTACATACATAGTGTCTTTGATTTCTTTTGAACTAACATGTGTCATGTGTGGTATTGACATCTATTGTTTCACATATTCGTATATATCACTTGTTATGTCATTTCATCATATTATGATACTCTTGTTTTCTATACATGCTTATTAGTTGTGTGTGTAGTTACTTGTTTTCTACTCTTATTGTGGCCCACGGGATTTGTTCATCTTGTGACACCATGGGTGCCCCATATTTGTGGTATTATTCATTTCTCATGTGACATTGAATCTCTTATTTGTAAGCCTTGTTATCCATTTTTACCCCTAGTAAAAATGGACTACTCGAGGAAACTAAACCCAAGCGATTGACGGAGCTTCATGGTTGGATTTGGACGAATATAGGTAATTTCCATGATTTTGGAGCATTTGCGGTGGTTTTGGGACATTCAAGATCAATAGGTGCAAGTTTCCTTTTATTGTGGGCTCGTTGTAGGCGGGATCGACAAAATACTACAAGCTAGTTAGAAATGTCATGTACGGTGGATACGAGGCTCTGTTGTGTTGCTACGTGAAACCCTGTAGGTACCCAACCGGTTATTACTGAGCAGCCTATAGGTGCCCACATAGTTATTACAAATTGAGATCCCACAATGAAAAAATTGGCTTAAAATGGGCTAAATGGATTAAAGGAAAAAAATGGCTTTGGGGCATTATCCTGCACTTTCCCTAGTTTTCTCACTCTCTATTTAGCTTAGGGACTTAGTGAAATTTGATAAAAATGAGTTTGGGGCTCAAAAATGGGGTAGTGCAAATATTTCGAGACTTAGAGGATACATGTGGTACTTGTTACTTGGGGGCTCGGGTGTTCCGCATAGTCACAATTTCCACATTGCTAAGGAAGAAGGGCGAGCAATTTTATTACTTTAAGAGAGGGGTTCTGCGGGTACATGGTGCCCATGAGGAACAAGTTCCCCATGGGAAGGAGTTCTCTGGAGGGATTGAAAACCCGCATCACTTTGGCGAGGACACGTGGCCAAGGTGTAGTGGGCTGCGAGGCATTACTGCAAAGGATGCGGGTTGGGAGGGCCAAGGCGTAACAAGGCCTTGGTGCCTGTAAGAGGCTTAGGATCTGCATCAAAGGTACCAAGATGGGTAAGGAGCTTGGCGAGCTTGTTGAGTTCGCCAAGATGCTAAGGATGGGAAACATACTTTAGTGTGGTTTTCGGTGAGGTGCGGATAACTAGGGAGTGCAAGAAAATATTTCCCGTGGGAACAGTTCCCCGTAATATTAAAACATCTACACCAATGAACAAGAGACATGTGTTTGGGGAGACATAAGGAGGATGAGAAAATGAAGAGCTCGGTGAGCTAACCTAGCTCGTTGAGTTGGAGAATGAGTCGGCGGGGAGTTGTGTGGAGATTGCGGAAACTTTACATACAAAGGGAACAAAGAGCCTAGTTCCATTGACCAAGGTGTTCCCCATGACCCCCTTTAAACCAAAAATAAAAGAAAATGAAAAAGTTAAGGGGGAAAAATTAAATCAAAAAATGGATAAGTATGGGACTGCGGAAAAGGTAAAAGAACGTAGAGCTCGAGACTTTTGAAAATGTTCCTCCACGACACGACTCGCATGAGAATAACTTCATCCATAGAACTCCATTTTCTAGGAAATTTGTTTCATTGGGCTTGTATTTCTCTCCTCTTCACTCGAAACATTAAAATATTGGGATTAGGTGGAGTAGGTGAGGATAAAATGAAGAGAAAGATCCAGGTTTAATTATCATGTCCCGGTCATGTAAAAAAGAGTAAATAGAGACATGGACGTGATTTTATTGCTCTAAAAGGAAAAGTACATGATTGGATGGATTTTTAGAGGTACCCATACCATTTTCTAAGCGATTAATGCCATTTGTTGGTGGTTGGAAGCACAAATTCCGGTTTCTCTTCTTTCTCACTCTCCAATTTCTTCTATATATTGTAACCACTTCTCATTTGAGAAGCATGGATATTCTAGGTAGGGGAAACTCTTGCAAATTTGTTTCTCACATCCATTTGAGCTCTAAGCCTTCACATAGATGTTGCAAATGTAATCATGCCTCTATTTTGTAAATGTAATGGACTGTGTAACTTTGTGGAGCAATAAAATGGTGTATTGTGGTGTTTTCTCAACCCTTTCTCATTTTCTTGCATTTCCTTGCCTCTCTATTGTTATTTGTTTTGTTGTGCATATTTCCTTTCATTTGTAGGTAAATATTGTTGTGTTTAATGGAGATTTGGTGGTGAATAGAGCTTGGTTTTGTGTCACAGTGGTCTAACCTTTCCTTTGTTGCATTTTCCACTCCCATTCTCCCTCAAGCAGGATATCCAGTCCCTTTTCTTAGTGCTATCACCTTTGTAGTGTAGGATTTTCCTTCTTTCATGCACTTTCTGTCTTTGTCTCCTTGGAATTGATAAGATATAATTATATAGGTGTTTTTCTTGCATTAGGAGTATTTTAGTGTTAGGATTAGGTAGAGGAACTAACCTTCTCTAGAGGGCCATCTCAAGTCCGCAACTCCCACAACTTGAGAGATGGTCCCATGTTTCCCAATTACATTGATAGCTCATGTGCGCGCACATGAAAAATTATAGGGTGTTGTAATTTGATAATAACAATCCCACATGCCTTGATTCTCTTGTAATACTATGAGTGTCTCATGTTTACATGCATTAAGCCTTTTGTGTGATATTGTTTGCATTGTTATCCTTTCACTTACATATACATTACTATTGTTTATTACTACTAGTTTTGTTGTTGACATTGTTTCTACTAGTTTTCTTATTGTTATTGTTGTTTTTTATTATGTGGCATAGTCTCCACCATGCACATCCTCTTTATAAGTACAAGTTCTTCTTGGTGGTCAACACATTAACCCTTTGTGTTTTCTGTGTAGATTATTAGACTTATCAAACATAATTACACGTCTATTCTTTTGAATCGCACGCTCAAACTCTTTATTGTATGTGCCTAAAAAGAGGGGGCATTCATTTGGTTATATTCTTCTCCTACAATAGACACCGAAAAAATTTTGAGCTTAGACATAGGTAATGAAGAGTATTCAATTGAATTACAGAGAGATCGAGAGATACATAAACCAAATACGAATGAATGATATTCAATATTCTCCTATAACTTCATTATGCAAAAAAACCATATAAATAGGAAAATAGTTACCCTATAATTTAGGAGGTAGGTATAACAAAACTCCAACCTATGTGAGTTGTTTGTAACTCACATAAAAAAATAGATATTTGTTATTGTTGTTTTATATAACAAATTACTAACCTATTACTAACATTACATTTACCATAATAATAATTACACATGTAATTATTATTCACCCATACATACCAATGGAGCACTAACCATAGATTTCCTAACATTCCCCCCTTAGTGTGAACATGGGGAAAACATGCCTTTGTACTTGCACATGCTTTCATGATTTGGTGATTTTCACAGGATGATCACAAACTTGACGTATGGTTTTACATATGGTTGACCACGAACTAAGAATGGTGGTTTTACAAAGTGGAGTACCACAAACCAAAAATTGATGGTTTTGTATATGGTTTACCAACAACCAAAAGTGGTCATTTTGCAAAGTGGTTTACCATAAACCAAAAAACGAAGGTTTTACAAGCGGTCTACACACAATCACATCATGATGTGACAAGCACTATTTTCATCCCTCATTAATATCTAGCGTAGGGAATAATATAGGAAAATGTGCTCACACATTACAAATTGAAAACTAGAAATGGAATATTGGATTATGTTCCCCCCTCAATGTGACCTTTCAACTTATTCAAACATGAACATTGTAAATTGTAGCACACCATGCATAAATTGAAGCAAACACAACTGAAACAAAATGTGTCACCAAACCTTTGATGTGGCCCCATCATTAGTAACTAACAAGAGGTCATTGATTGACCTCCAACCTTCATTTCGCTTCGTCCTTCAGTGTCCTGTTTAGAACAAAAAATCATCCAAAATATAGTTGCATTATTATTTCATGTGTTCTTCCTCTATCTTTGATTCTTATTCTTTTGTGATTACATTGGCTTCATTTACTTTAAGTTTTCCATTGATTAAATCCTTAGCTATATTTATGCACTATTTTGGAAGTGTGTCCTTTTTTCTTGCATTGGAAACACTCAACTTCCCCTTCATTTTTAAAGGAATTTTTATATTTATTTTTCACATATCTTTTTGTTTCGCTTCTATTTCTTCTTTGGTCCTTTTTTCTTCACATAAAAGATTTGATATCATGTCTTCCAGTGACTGTGAAGGAATTTGTCCAAGAGTGAAAACCACATTGCTATATTTGGAAGGTAAGTTATTCAACAATATAACTTTTGCATCCTCATCATCAACTAGTAGCTTTAACTTTTGTTAATTGTCTAGTGAGAGATCTGAAATCATTGATATGACTAGACATGGTGACCCCATCATTCATTTTAAATCTAAACAATTAGAGTTTTAAAGAAAATTTAGCATTAACTGTTTTTGCTCCAAATAGCTTGTTTAAGTTTTCCCACATTTCATGAGATGGTTTTCTAGATCAACATAATGTAACTCAGAATTTGAAAGAGCCAGGCCAATAATGGTTTTGGCTTTATCATCCCTATTTTCCAATCTGCTAATTTAATTTGATCTGATGGAGCAGGTTCTTGACCATTCACAATTCTCCCAAAAAAATATTCATTAACTACATTTGGATTTTGAATTTCCAAGCATGGAAGTTCAGACCATTGAATTTATCTAAAGGAACTGACATATCCATTGAAAAAATAGAAACACTTACTTAGAAAGCTGAAAATAAACTCACTGTCTTGTTTACCACAATGATCATTGGCGATCGAGAGGATCATTTGGCAATCCACATAATCGCCGACAATTAAAAGTAGAATCACTAACGATTATTAGAATCAATGGCAATTTTCAAAATTATTGACGATCGGAAATAGAATCATTGATGTCTATTAGAATCGTGGCAATTATCGAGAATCATTAATGATTGCTTATCAAAAATATAATGAAGTAAATTTGAGCCAAGTATCAACAAAACAAGATCATAATGTGTATAAAGAGACAAAGTGAATCCGACAAAACTATTTTGGGTCGGTTCTTGAATACAAATATTTGTTGTAGTCTCTTTCCTGCTTTGGTAGACCACTCATCTTCCTTTCTTCTCAACATTTGGTACTCAATCATAAGTACATAAAAATGGCAGCAAGAAACCAAATGAAGAAATACCTTTGATGGACTAGCATGCTCTGATACTAGATGAAGAGTATTCAACAAAATTGTAGAGAGATTAGAGATATAAAAACCAAATACAAATGAATGATATTCAATATTCTCCCTTCAACTTCATTATACAAACATCCATATAAATGGGAAAATAGCTCCCCTATAATTTAGGAGGTAGCTATAACAAAAATCCAACCTACGTGAGTTGTTTATAACTCACATAACAACATAGATATTTTTATTATTGTTTTATATAACAAATAATAAAAAAATTACTAACCTATTACTAACATTACATTCAACATAATAATAATTACACACGTAATGATTATTCACCCATTCATACCAATGGAGCACTAGTCATAAATTTCTTAACATGCGATAATAGGAAAAATCACTCGGAAAAACATTGGACACATAAACTCATAAAAGAAAACACATGGTCAATAACATTGATACGATCGGGGCCATATAGACATTCGAACCCATTTCTATGGTTTTTCCCTGGGGGAAATTACAACAATTTTCTCAACGGTTTTAGATTTTCACCTACAAGTACATGTTTTGGCATAGTTTCATACTCAAATCACTCAACTCAGATTAATTTTAGGGGGCATGAAATTTTTCATTCCTGCTTCTTCATAACACTCAGTTTTAGTTTGATTCAAGGATATTGGGGCATGGGTCTCCTTTCTCCGTCTATATTTCAACACTATTTAGTTCTATTTAGTTTTTACTCAGTTGTGCAACACATGGGGAGAGTGGGGGTAATTCATTCTCTTTTTTATTGTGTGTCCTGATTTATAAAATTGGGCCTAGATCCATCTACAATGATGTGGTCTGTGGGGTTATAGAAGGTAGTGAAATAGCTAAGTTCTTCGTAGGCAGTCCTTCCTCTCATCTTACTCATAAGGGAGAAAATATCAAAGTTGTTAAATAAAATTGATACACAGTCTTCTTCCTGCACGACATGCTTCGGCTACTCATTCTTCTTATCTCTTATTAACATTTGTATGTTGGGTTCCCTACACCCAATAATCCAACATCTCCTTCACATAATTGGGGTGATTAATCTCAATTCTTCAATAAAGTTCAACAATACAAATCTGTAAACACAAGTAAATAATGGAAACTTTTCCCTCCACAAAATAAATAGGTGTAATGTTCTTATGCCTTTGAATGCAAACTTAGGTGATGATAGATAATACTTAGTTTTTGGCCCCTTATTTGAGAGTAATAGCTAAGTATATATATGATTCCCTTGTTTGAATTTTATAATTGACAACTAAAAGGCCAACCTAAAGTTCTAAAAGATGACCAAAAAGTAAAAGAGACCCAAAAGAATAAGAAAAAGATAAAGAAGGTCAGGAGCACCCAAGAGGGACAAGAGCACTTGGGTGCTTATGTCCTAATTGGGTGCTAGTTTCGAGGCCATAAAAGATAAATCAATAAAGTTCTAGTAGGGTTGTAAGGTATGTAAGGCCAATAAAAGTGGAAGAGATAAAGCAAAAGGCCCAAAAGAAGTTATCAACCACTAGTTTGTTTGTTTAGGAATCATGTTTACATTAGTATGTTTTAGAACCTAGAAATGTACCTAAGTGCATAAATTGTGTGTCTACATTTTCCCCACTTTATATTGTTGATTGAATACTTGATAAAATAAAGTAGATAGAAGATGCATACCTTATGATCATATAGAGAAGAGTGTAGTTGATAGCGTGTCAAGTGGACAAGTGAAGCATGAAGTGATCATAATGCGAAGCATGGAAACTAAGAAGGGGAGGTAGACCCTAGGGGTGAATTGTATGTGTAGTAGTGTGTTATTAGAGTTTATGCTCACTGATGTAAGCTACTTCTTGTTGTGTATAAGGACAAACTTGAAAAAGAAGAGTAAAAGAGTAGTCAAAGTCTCGTATATGAAAAATCAGAGTAACATGTGTATAAGTAAAAGTGTGTAAAAGTAAAAAGAACTTGTGCACTTGATAAATAAGAGAGTAAAAGATAGAAAGTTGTCCTATTTACTTTTGGAAATGTTTTTGGATGTATTCTTTGAAAGGTGAGGTTTTTGGGTGATCTAATGCCAAGAGTGATTTTTTTGGGCGATCTCATGCCAAGGACAATTTTTTTGGGCAATCTCACGCGAAGTGAAGAGTGTTGGGGAGAGAGGCCTATTTTTATCTCCCTATATGAAACTTCCCAAATAAATACCGTTGCAGATGGCATGTCCTTAGTTTATAACCTATTATAACATGTCATAACCTTTTGTAAGAATCGATAGAATGTATTTTGTAATCTGAAGGCAAGTGCTTGATATTGGAGAATTTTATTGTAAACTATTGGAAACTATGTTGAATTGAGAAACTTTCGATTTTACCCCAGAAACAAACACCTAGGGGCACAAGTACCCACTTGCTACTATATGATACTAGTCACTAGTGTCCGCTTTGTATTTATGATCCAAGTATGATTTTAGACCACTATGTAACTATGTGCTTGTGCTAATTTTGTATTGTGTTGCTTTGATCCATGACTATGTGTTGTTGGAAGGGTAATTTGCTCACCCAATGGATGTCCCCCTCGTTTTGGGTGTATTGACAAATGTAGGAGGATGTGGCCCAAAAGAGAAGATCAGAAGATGATATGCATATATGAGAGTGGATACCTACGGGGGTAGGGGATGTGCATGGTAGAAACCAAGGAACATGCAAACAAGATGGACTAGTAAACAAGTGTTAGTGTAACAATAGCTAGTATGCAACATGAGACAATGTAACAAGCCACTATGAAGAAAAGAGGGACTGCAAAAAGTGGTTGCATACATGGTACATCACTCACAATTCACACGAAAATCAAGGGTGAAGCAGCGATAAGAAAATAATGATAAAAAAATAGATAGGGCATAGCCATGCAAAACAATAGTAAATAAGTAATAAACAAAAGGTGAAAGATAACCATGTTTGTATAGAGTCCTACAATGAAAATGCTACACTTGAAGAACTCGTTAGCATGTTAGAAAGATAATTAATATGTCAAAGCATGTATATATCATTTAAAGAGGAAGTAATAGTGCAAGAAGTAATGAAAATTGGAAAGAATAGGACATGTGATATGTAGAGTATAAGAGTACTAAAGGTAGATGCCCCAAGAGCCTTGGTGAGACCGGTTAAGAGCAAAGTGTTGAGCATCATGCATTGTGCGTGAATCTCTAAGATCCCTACATTCACTTCAAGATACCAAGTGAACACGCATGTGGGTATAGAGAAAGATAATGACATATTAAGTATCTAACTAGCATAAGAAACAAAGTGCACATGTAAGTAGTATAAGCTAACAAGAGTGAATACAACCAAGATATGAAAATTTGGTGTGCATGTGATGGTGTGTTGTGATATGTAAAATATATATATCGAGGAGCCATGTTTCCCCTAGTGGATTTGTGTGAGATGAGCTTCATTTACGAACGTGCCCTCAACAGTCAACTATGAACCATAGAACAACAATGTGTCATCAGGTAATGATGGTAAGTGTGTTTACCTAAGATGTGGTGATGCTCAGAAAGATAGACATGAAACACAAATCCTGGGTAGCTAGGATGTGATATGTGAGGTTCATGGAGGGATTGCACCCTCAAAATCAATCATGAACCCGTAGACACTAAATCATGTACTTTCAGTATATTTCTAATCCTTATCACATACCACTATTCATATGATTCCTAAGCAAGAAAAGTACTAATTAACCAGGTGTCTTTGGCCTCTTTAATTACGTTCTATTTTTCTCTTTGGTCCTACACACCTTCTTTCCTTATGCAATTTCAACACTTCGCTTTTTTTGAGTCCGCACACCAACACCTAGCCAGATGCCAACACCTAGGCACCCCCATCCCCTCTGGGTGCCCCCAACCTCTTTGTATCTTACTCACATATTTTGGGTCCTTTCTAGCTTTTGGGCATCTTATTTTCTTGGTGGTCATCCTTTTAGTGGTTAATTACAAAATTTAAGCAAGGGAATCATATAAATACAAAGCTATGTGGCCATAATAAAGAACCAAACACTAAGCATTTACTATCACCTCTTAAGGTTGCATATAAAGCTCATCACAAGAGCTTCAAAGCATCCAACTAGCATCGGTTCAAAGGACAAGGGACTCGCATACACTTCATAGGAGGGGAAGTTCATTTTTCCATGCACACATCTATCTAAATTCTCTACATCTAGTTATTGCTTGCTATCAAGTGAAATTTGCACAAGAGCCACCTAGGGCACGATTCTACAGACACCCACACACATGCGCGTAGAACTACATGGAGTATAAAATGTAGTGTAAGGCCCAAATAATAAGTTCACTCATTCGGGTGATCGTCAGAGTCATCGACTCCCGTTTGCATCATTTTTCTTTTTAGGATTTGATGTGTTTTGGGGTTTTGTAGGTGCTCTTTCTCTATACGGGTTTTAGGCAAATTCGGCAATCTAGCAATGAAGTACAAGTGACTAAAAGTGACATCCAACGAACATCTTGTGACCCTACGAAACTAAGTTTCTGAGCTTCTAGCAGTCACATTCACTTAGAGGAGGTCTATAGTGCCCTGACACCCTTGAACCTACACAAGTTCCCTAGTTCGACATTTCTAGCATTCGCACAATTTTTCGGGCTAGGTTGCAATACTTCACTTCCTTGTTTCATCGTTTTCAAGCACGACACAACTTTGAGATTGTTATGAATCAGCTAAGTACCTTACCCTGTCTCTTGCACTTAGGGTTTCAAATTTATTAACTTACTTTCTTATGGAAAAATCTCTACTTCATTGCATATCTATATCTACATTGTTACTTAATTAGAATTTAACATTTATATTTCAATATTTGTTAAATCATTTGGTGAACCCAACCATTCAAACCCTACCTTCGAGTATGTTTTTTTCTTCTCAAGTCATGGATCAATCTTCTTATCCTTCTTTCACTCCAACTAATATTTCTAGCATGGTTAATACCTGCTACTAATTTCTGCAATTTCATACTCAAGCATCCTTATTGCTTTATTAGGCATAGGGTTGATCCAAATATCAATATAATCACCACTCGTCGCACTCGGCCTTCTATGGCTCATCCTACTTCTATCCCACCACCTATCACTTCTACGGGTCCTCCTACCACTTCTAAAGGTTATGATATTATCAAGAAACTTAAGAATACATCAGCCAAAATATCTCTCTATGACTTATTACGCAATGCACCTAATTTTCATCATACATTAGAGGTCACCCTTCATTCTATTCACATTGAAAGCAATAATTCTTGGTGGAATTTGTGCACCTCATTTAGTCCCTCAAAAATTATGACATGCTATATCATTTACTGATGAGGACATATCACCATTTGTTATTGACAATCCATGTGTGCCTTTTCTTATCATTGTTATCATTGGCACCATTTGTATCAAGCATGTACTCATTGATAATGGATCTGCTGTTAATTTATGTGCTCATTCCTTTTAAAGAAAATTGGCATCATAGACAATCTAATTGCTAAGAATTCCACTCTTATTTGTGGTTATGATTCAACTACTCGCACATGCATGGGCACTATCACATTATTTATATAATTCAGACCTAAGACTGTATTCTTCATTATCGATACCTCATTTCAATTTAATATTTTACTAGGTAGACCCTAGATTCATGCAATACATGAAGTTCTATCCATTGTTCATCAATGCGTCAAATTCCTACATGATGGCTATCAATATACCATTCCGTGAACCCTCACCAATTCAAATTTTATCACATAGACCATGTCACTATTATGCTTATTCCTCCATCGCAACCTATTCCATATAGCAATATTGACACATATGATATTAGTCAATCTAGCGCTTCGCAACCTTCTTTTGTTCATGTAAGCACTCTAGTTATTTCCACTCATAATTTTGTTATCATTTCACCTACAATATATATTCCTATAAACACCACCGTTCTGCTCATTGAGGATCTTCTTGCTCCTACATCTAGTGCACCTCCTACTAATATCCTTGATACTGTTATCCAACATGACAATGTCATGACTGATGATGTTGATGACATAGTTAATAGCGTTGAGCTTACTAATGACAACTTATGCAATCTTAAATTTACTCCTATTAAGGTAGATGAGTCATATTTAAATAATACTTTTGTTGTTGTCAGACCTGGTGAATACCAATAAAAACCCCTCTTTCGACTAATGCTATAGTACTTTTTGGGGTTTTGTCCATACTCAGGATGTTGTTTCACCTTCTTCATAATTTCATGGGCAATCTGCATCTGCACTTCCTCCTTTCACATGCACACTTTTCATGAATAACTCTTATTGACATCATATTCCATTTGATCCTACTTTCTTTGAGAATCAACAAGTAACTCTTCCGCGTACCCGACCTCCCGAGGTCGTGCCGAGACAGCCGGTGGGGATGGAATATGCAGACAAACTAGTTAGGCAGTCTAATGTCTTCGACACGCACTAGTGGAATTTGTGAATCTAAGGCAAAGAAGGCCCTTCTAACTTGGACTGGTGTGATAGATCGATCAGTGAGGATGACTGCTCGAAGGCTCCAATCAATATCGAGCTCTGGCGTGATTCGATCTATGGGTTGCGGAATACGTGGAAAATGACCTGGGATTGTTTCGTGTATATCTCCTGATAAGGTCATATAGTGGATGATGAATACAATCGATTCTATGGATGATTTTCTGGCCTAGTCCAGAATTCCCTAGCTTCGTTAGCCGCTATATCTAGTAAGGACAGTTGTTCGATGATGATAGGTGGAAGTGGGGTGGACTGAAATACTAGTGTGCGTAGGCCAGTGTCTATATCTAACTGACTTGTGGATTCGTTGGGCTGTGGGATCTGTGGATCACAACCGTAGACTCTTGGTTGTTGCGGTCCTGTTATGGTCATACGCGAGATCAAGTTCTAATCCCTAGTATCCAGTAATCGTATGCTTTCTCAGCTTCTATGTTTAGAACCAATAGTTGTGCAATCTTCTCAGAATACCTTACAGACGTTCTCGCAACCTGGATTCTTAAGCTGGTATCTATATCTACGAGGGTGTCTCCAGCGTCTGGCTGTGGAACTAGAGGATCGCACCCGAATGTTTGTTCTCTTTCGAGCCCCCTCACACCATGTGGATGTTTTCTAGAGTAATCTGTAGTTTGGCTGACTTGACCAAAACGCATGTGCTTGGTCGTCTTCTATGTTTAATCCTCTTAACTGTGAACTGATCAGTTGTAAATCTGTGGTTGTTCGGAATACTTGTATCCTGAGATTTTGGTCTATGTCAACTATTGCTGTGACTAGGTTTGGTTGAGGCATGATTGGCTCAAATATATATTCCCTGGGCTCTTGAGGTCCCGTGATTGTCATACGAAACAAAATGCAATCTAACTGTGATGAAACAAATTCTAACTAAGTGAAATAAATCTAACTACATATAACTTTTATTTTTCTATGAAATATTCTAACAATTTTAAGGAAAGCAAACTATTTTAAGCGTATCTAGAAATAATAGCTAAACAATAATTTAAAACAGACAAGATAACCGAGTGTGGTTATTTGCCTGTGTGATTTATAGAATTATTCTAAATAAAACAGTTTGTCTAATCTACCGGCAAGATTCTCGATCCTACCTCAGAAGTGAGGAGTGAATCATAGTTTCTCAGAAACTATCAATCCCCACAGCTTCCCTGGCAATGTCGAGAATAGAATGAAATGAAATAAAGCGATTAACTACTCTATTTGATATGAATCTGACTAGAACTTTGAAATGTAAAACCTGGATTCCGCAGAACAGTGGCGAATCCGATGGTGTATGTGATCTCGTCCCCTCAGTATGATCTTCTCGTTCTTTCGTGTTCACTTGGATCCAGAAAAGCGTGTAATGCTAGCACCGATAGGAGTAGATTTTGGGACAAGGACAGCTCAGAATGCAGACCGAGAATGCGAGTAGGAGAGGGATAGCACAAGAGTACAGAGCTTGGCTTATGCGATTCCTAGCGGGATTTTACTGCGAGTCATGCAACGTGAAGCGACCGAAACTTTGACTATCCTATACGAAGAGCAAAACCTGCAACTTTAATGGCTTCCTAAGCTATTCTATGGTTCCAAAAAAAGACTCGCTTGCACAAGTTGGATATGTGGCTTACCAACAGCTGAATAATACTAACCAGGTATATAATGAATTGAACTAAGAACTCTAAGTCACAGTAAAACAAATCTACAGCAAAGAGGAATTCAGAGGCAAGCTTCTAACCGGATTGGATGGAACAACAACACTGCCTGCACAAGATGGGTCTGTGGCTTACCAACAGCTGAGCAATACTAACCAAGTACGAAATAAACTATGCTATCAGTCCTAAGCAAGCTAACCAAAACACTAAAAATCAGAAGACTCTAACAAGAAAAAATGGTGACCAAAGCTCCAGCTCAAATTCTTCATCCAAACTCAGACCAAAAACTCCAGACCATTTGCATGTGCACAAACCATGCATTTATAGGAATTCAAGCATCCAAGAACCAAAACCAAATTGAACTCCTAAACAATAAACAAAGGAAAAACACTGTTCCAGGGGACCAAAAACATTAATGCATGCTCAAGTTGGCAAAGAAAAGCTGGTGAAACGTGATATTTCACGCGAGTCGCGTCAAAAGAGCGTTCTAGAAAAACGCGCACAGACCGCCCGCCTGAAAGTGGCGGCATGGCATAGACCGCGGCTCAGGCGGCGGTCACGAGACCGCCGCCGCCGGCAGGCGGCGGTTTGGCCATCAAGGTCAAGAGGCCAAGGAAAGAGGGAAAAAGGGGAAAACAAAGGGCGGGGGCTAAGGGGCATGCGGGATGTTAACGCATACCCGAGGGCTTTTCCGATCCCGAACACCTCATGCGAGGAGACTCGTATCATCATCGGGGCACTTGTTACACTGCTCGCAAGACAAGACCTTACAATTTTGGGTACGTACATATGCTCTGAGAAGCGTTTTAGCCATGAAGAGGCATAAAACGGTGGGTCCGAGTATGGCCGTCCCGAAATGGGGAGTTAGAAGTTATACCTTACACGTCCGTGTGTTGAAATGACGCCATTCCAAAATTCCCGCTACCTGCAAAATGAAAAGAGAACTCAAGTGCAGATAGATACAATAATTTGGAAAACAAACACTAAAATAACAGGGAAAGAGAACGTACCATTTGTGAGGGGATAGAAACTTACCCTCACAGCGCTCCGAAACTCGCGAAAAGCCATTTTAAAAAACAGAAATGTAACGATATATATATGAAAGTGGGCCCATTTTCCTATTCATTTGCGCGAGTTGATTTGATTGATTTTGAGCTCTGGGACCCACGGTGACGGTTTCTTGCGTGAATAGAGTCAAAACGTCCGGAGCGAGATAGCGATCATGCCCCCACGTGCGGAACGCCACCCCGCGAGATCACAGGTCGGTTTTCTTTAATTTTGCATTTTTCCCCCTTCAAATTTGAAATGGCAAATTCTTTGTAATGGGGGGGTTATTTTTGAAAATGTTAGGTTCAAAAGGTCCACCTAGGGGGGGCGCCTACTGGGTAGGCTTTGTTTTTAGTTAAAAAGGTCATTTTTGCTCATTTTGGGCTTTTTAGGTTTAAAAACCCGCGCGGGTTTTTTGATCGTGACGCGCCCGCCGCCCGGGCAGTATGGCAGTTACACGACCGCCGCCCTGACCAGGGTGGCGGTTACGTGACCGCCGCCTTAAAGGCGGCGGTTACAGAACCGCCTCCCTGCTCAGGGCGGCGGTTTTGCACAGAAAGCAAAAGGAGCTTGCTTTAGACATTGCACTTGTATTTTTATCATTTCTATATGTTTTTACGACTCTCTCGGCATTGATTAGATACTAACTTGCTCTGTTTTGTGTGTTTTTGGGTGTATGCAGGCGAGAGAGGAGTACATCAGATGGAGTCGAGAGAGGGAGTGTGATTGGTTGCCGGGGTATTGGATGCCCTCTCACCAGATGAGGAGGACACATTGCAGAGGGCCGCATATATGCGTGATATCGCGCGTGCCTCATGTCGCACCATCTAGTCACATCCTTTGTGACTTGTTTTCTTATTGGGATGCAGATCGGAACACTTTCCGACTGCCAGGGGTCCGCGGTGAGTGGACGATTACTTTGGAGGATGTTTACCGTATCCTAGGGGTCCCGATCATCGGGAGGAGACTCACACTGGAGACAAGCAGGTCCCGAGCACAGATTGCACAGTGGGCAGGTTACATGGGGGATGCAGCCATCTCCACGGGGCCGAAGAAGGGAGTGAGAGTTAGATCCATTCCTTCTTTGCCCATCCCCGTATTTCGACAAAGATATCATGGGGATCCTGCCTCGAGGCCGATCGGGACAAGGGAGGGGATACTTTACTATATACTGGGCCCCCATCATTGCACAGATAGAGGGGCATGGCCGGATATATGCCTGGGGCGCAGATATTCTGGGGACCACCTACCATGACTTATACAGGGTGGTCCGTCTACAGGGACAGTCTTTGAGTCACCCTACTCTAGTTATGAGTTGGGTGTATGAGCGCTTCATTCCCTATGGCAGAGGCGTGGAGGTGGCAGATCCTGGGGGTGTGAGGGCGGCCAGATGGTCAGATATGTCGGTGCTTAGAGCACCTCACCTGCCAAGCTGCCTCCCTCACCACAAAGAGATATGGAGGCCACACCATACCAGCCTATGGCCGGTATATGGGGAGAGGAGGCTCTTACACCGATCTCTGCTCCACCACAGGCAGCTTATCGACCGTGTGGGACGGGTGGAGGTACATCCTTTTCGGCAGCAGGTTCCTCGCCAGTTCGGCCTCCCATATGTGGGCATGCTTCCTCCAAAGGGCACCGGTTTATAGATCACCCGCGAGGCTAGAGGGGGCCTAGAGGCCGTGGTTGGACAAAGTGGTCACCCCGGTATTCCTATCAGAGCTGTGGGGATTATTCGGGCGAGGGAGAGCCGGTGCGCCTGCACCTTTGCTTCAGATTGCCGCGGGTCCTGCTCATAGCAGCGATGACCCTATAGATATCGACTCCGATTCTGAGGAGCTTACAGAGGGAGGGTCGGAGGAGCAGACGGATGATAGCGATCCTGAGTGGCATGACACTCAGGATATTTTTTGCAGGCAGAGAGGAGCGAGAGTGCAGAGAGAGAGACTCTAGTTTCTGAGGAGCCACTCTCCAGGGGCCATGGTGGAGAGGATGAGTCAGTTGCGGGGCGTCATGTTGCTCCTACTACAGGAGCAGCCCCTCAGTCGGCAGCAGCATCTGCGGCGGGTGCTGGCCCCAGTGACCCATCTTGGAGGCCCGGTGATCCGAGTAAGTTATCCTCTCATCTTTTCAATGTTTGTTTAATTTAGGATTTTTAATTGCTATCTCTCCTTATGTTTTGATATTGTATCTTTTAGTCTCTTGCCTAGCTTCTAATTCATTTTTCTTCTTTGTTTTGCAGAGACTGTTGACGAGTGGCGGGATCTAATCCGTAGGGTATGCACTGATTCTCTGATGATCCCTATGGATAAGACCCGTGTGGAGCTATCTGTAGATGCCGGGGAGCCTTCAGCAGCCGGTAGGCATACTGACGTCTTCGCTCCGTTTGGCATGTGGCCAAGATGGTGTCGACTCTCCGTACAGAGTTGGCAGGCTATAGGACAGCCGAGCGTCTTATGAGGAGCCATTCTCATGGTGAGACCGCGGCTGCTCCTCGAGACCCTGAGCCCTCCGTGCATTCAGAGCGCCGGCGTAGCCGGAGTCCTAGGCGAGGGCGCGCACCCTGAGGGGTCGCGTAGGGGCCGAGAGGTGACTGGCCCTCAGTATATTTTGTATCATGGATTCTTTTGTATATCACGGGCTCTTTGAGCATTTTGACCATGCCTAATGCATGATGGCATCAGATACAAACATTGATTATTTATATATATGCATTGATTTTAGATCAAAACTCTTGTCACTCACGTTTGTCCTTTCTATTTCCAATCGCTTTGTGTATACTACGATGTATGTTTTATATGCTTTCTAGAATGTATGCAATGGAGAACAGATGATGCAAATGCTTGCTTTCTTTTTGTGTTTCATGATGCTGATACATGATATTGTAGATATATTGTGATCTTAAATCTTAGCTTCTGTGAGCAATTTGGATACCTCATGTTTGTTTTGGCAAAGTGATGAAAATAACCAGTATGATGAATGATTAACTTGCCCCACTCCTAACTCCACGCAACTAGTAGGATGCGAGGGCTCATCACCAAGAGCCAAGAAGGGCGCAAGTGTATGAAATATGGTGAAACGATAGTGATGAAAGACAGACGAAGCTTTGGTGGAACCAAATTGAAAACTACAAGCTTACTCCACCCGAATGACTTCATAGTTTTGGGTGCAACTTGCTTGTGGTTTATCCAGACTTAGACCCGTAGATGGCCACATAGTAGACAAAATCTGGTTTTTAGGATTTTTAACTCTCTTGGAATTTTGAGCATCTGATTCATTCATTTTTGACTCAAAGTTTGAATAGTTTGTTTATGACCTTTTAATGTTTGCATTGTCTAGAGGACCCCCTACACTTTGCCCCATGCTACTAGTAAGAAGCGTGGGTTTATCACCGTGGGCAAGGCATAGGCGAGTAAGGGCATTTCCATCCTTTCCCAACCCTACGTCACTAGTAAGAGACGCAAGCTCATCACCGAAGGTTGGTAGGGCAAGGAAATGTGTAAAAATAAAATTTTCTGTTTAATCACTTTTTGACTTGTCTTTTTGAGTAAAATGTCAGTATATGCTTGTTTCCAAAGAGATGTATATATGGGATAGATGTGACACCATGAAGCTTCTAGAATAGACCATAGGCAAGACACCAATCCTAAGAAGAAATCAAAGCGAGAACAAACTTGCAGATCTTGGTATGGTTACCGTTAAGACTTCGTCATGTTTGATTTTATTTGATAAAAGATTCTGAAGTGATTGATGATATCGCGAAAATGGAGAGATATGATTAGAAAGTTTTGTGCCAACAACATCATGAGTTTGTAATGAATTACTTTGAGAATAGATTCCTTGATCACAATTTGTGTAAGAACAAGTGGACAAAATGATCTAAATCTATATGAAGATGCAATGTAGATAGTTATATAGGTAGCGTTAGCTGCTTATGCATAGAAACGTTTGAGGTGGAGGGAATTGACTATTTCGCCAAACTCCTCACCTTCTAGCGTGCATAAGAGGTATGCACCATTTCCATAGTCCTTCGTGACTCGGTATGGGCCCAACCATTTGGGCCGGAATTTCCTTCCTTCGCCGGTCTTCTTGTCGATCCTACTGCCTAGTCTTAGAACTAGATCACCTTCGTATATATATCGCGCTCATAAACCTTCTTGTTATATACCAAGCACATTGGTCAAGATAAGCTCTATGCCGTTGTTCAAGATCTAACCTAGTTTCATCTAGGCTTTCTAATTGGGAAAGACGTGCTTCTCTGTAAGCGTCTTCATCCAGAATCCCTTGTAGTGAAATGCGGAGACTGGGTATTTCGACCTCAAGTGGGAGAACTGCTTCTGCCCCAAATACTAGCGAGAAAGGAGTTGCTCCCGTTGGTGTTCTTATTGAGGTTCGGTGGGCCCACAAGGCCGGATATAACTTCAAATGCCAATCTCGCTTGTTTTCTTTCACCGTTTTAAGGAGAATGGCTTTCAGCGTTTTGTTTGTTGCTTCAGCCTGCCCATTGGCTTGGGGATAATACAAGGAAGCCGTATGATGGCTTATTTTAAATTTGTTGCATAGTTCACGAACTTCTTCATTCTTGAAAGAAGTTCCATTATCTGAGATAATGATTTGTGGGATACCGTACCTGCAAATGATTTGATTTAAAATGAACTTAGCGATTACGTAACTGTGTATACAGTAGTAAGAGGCATGGCCTCCACCCATTTGGTAAAATATTCAGTGGCCGTAATTATAAAATTGTGGCCATCTGTGGATGAGGGAGAGAATTTCCCTATTAAGTCTAGGCCCCATGTAGAAAAGGGCCATGGAGTAGCGATTGGTCAGAGAGCTTCAGGCCGGCATGTGGATCTCGTGGGAGAATTCTTGGCACTTATGACACTGCGCGTGCAAACTCTATCGCGTCATGTTCTAGAGTGGGCCGAAATAGCCCATTCGATGTTTTTTCGAGTAAAGGGCATGGCCACCGAAGTGGCCTCCACATATACCGTGGGATTCATGGAGAATCCTCTTCGACTCTTCTCGTGTCGACACACCTTAAGAGCATTCCATCGAATGCTTTTCGATAGAGCACCTGCTCTATAATGACATATTTGGCTACGATTATGCGTAATCACCTTCTTTGTTGCGGTGTCACTGCATCCGGGTACGTATGGTCCATGATATAATTAATGATATCAGTGTACCAAGGGCACTCAGAAATAGCAGGTCGAGTTTCGATGTAGTATACGCATTCATCTGGAAAATCCAAATCTACTAGATCGCCTCCGTCTAATGGGTTGTCAGCTAACCAATCCGCGATGATTTGTCCTTTAACTGACTTCTGATTTACAAATGTTAATTCGAACTCTCCCATTAAGGTTATAAAACGTCCAGCCTTTTTGGATAAGGAACCTTGTGTGAGAAAAGTCCGTAAATGGTCCGTCTTTACCATGACCTTTGTTTCTTGATTCAACATGTAATGTCTTAGACGTTTAGTAGCAAAGACTATGGCAAGACATTCTCGCTCTGCTTGTGTATAGCGTGTTTCATAGTCGAGCAGTGTTCGGCTAATGAAATAAATCACACGTTCTCTCTTGTCATCGTCTTCTTGGGCCAACATACAGGCCAGCGAGACATTGGTAGCTCGCGAATATAGGATTAACGGGTGATCCAGCTTAGGTGGCATTAGCGTAGGTGGTGACAGCAAGAAACGTTTAACTGCGTTGAAAGCTTCGTTGCAGTCTTCGGTCCAATCAATGCTATAGTCTTTCTTGAGTAAATTGTTGATTGGATGAATAATAAGCTTAAGTCCGGGATGAATCTCCGGATTGCACCCAGCTTCCCGAGAAATGATCTGATTCCAGATTCACTCGAAGGTGGGACCATTTCGAGGACAGCCCGAATTTTGGTTGGATCAACATCGATCCCTCGTGACGATATGATGTAACCTAGGAGCTTTCCTCCTGTTACACCAAAGACGCATTTCTCTGGGTTTAGCGTGACTCCGTATTCTATTAGGCGTGAAAGAATGATGCGGAGTACTTCGGGATGGTCACAACGCTTTTTGGCCTTAGCCAATAAGTCATCTACGTAAGATTCCATGATTTTATGAATTAGATCGTGAAATATGTATGTCATGGCCCGCTGGTACGTAGCACCGGCGTTCTTAAGACCGAATGGCATAACAACGTAGCAATAGGTTCCCCAAGGAGTTATAAACGTGGTTTTAGCTTGATCTTGCTCGGATATTCTGATTTGATTGTATCCCGAGAATCCATCCATGAGAGACAAAAGTTCAAAACCAGCTGTTGCATCAACAATAACATCTATGGATGGTAATGGGAAATCATCTTTAGGACACGCTTTGTTGATGTCTCGGAAATCTATGCAAATGCGTATCTTTCCGTTCTTCTTGAGAACGGGAACGATATTAGATACCCATTGGGAGTAGTCAATCGGCTTGATAAATCCTACCTAAAGGAGTTTTATTACTTCCTCTTTACCATGAGAGCTACTTTGGGTTTCATGGGCCTTGATTTTTGTTTAATTGGCTTTCAGATCCGATCTAGTGACGAGGTTGTGTACCGCAATGTGGGGTGCGACTCCCGTCATCTCCTCAGTAATTAAATGCAAATGCCTTCGATGTTCTTTCGAGAACCCGAGTATGTATTTCCACTTTTCCGTGTCAACGAAGAACCTAGTTTCAATATTCTTGGTTCATCTTCTCGTCCCAATGTTGACATCGATTGTTTCTTCGATTAAAGAGGCATTACCCTCTTCGAACTCGTGGTGGTGCCGGAGGTAAATCTAAATCATCCCCATTTTCTATTGCGTATATGTTAGGTTCCTTTGTGACGGAAGATCCGTTACGGATTTCCAAGTAGGAGGACGAATGTGGGATCAGTGGATAAATCTAGCATGTGATAGAGAGATGTAATGCCGCATAGGCATTTAAATAATCCAAAGTAGCCGCATCATTTCCAACATGGTCTAGGATGGTAGATTCACTTCCGCTTAAAAGAGGATTTGTCATTGTTTTTATTAATGGCTCGTCACGAATGGATACTGTGAAGTGAGTATCTTCTAGCTCATTGCTTGGAGTAAAACGTGATGCCGAGGTTGCTATTGAATCGGCGAGAAGATTTTTCTCTCATGGGATCGCTTCAATGGATATGAAGTTAAACGCCTTGCTTAAATCTAATACAGCGTTTTTGTAGAGTTGTAAATGTTTGGCTTTAGTTTCATATACTTCAGAAACTTGGTTTGTTACTAATTGCGAGTCTCCCAAGACTCTGATGTTATTAATACCAATTCTTCTGGCTAAGGTGAGGCCAAGGAGGAGGGCTTCGTACTCAGCGCCATTGTTTGTGCATTCAAAGTTTAACTTAAATGAGAATGGGAGGACCTTCTCCTCGGGCGAAGTAAGAATTATACCTGCCCCCGCTCCATAACGACATTTAGCTCCATCGAAATGGAGAGTCCAATACTTAGCCGGGAGTGTAGATGTTGGGGCATCTGCCGCGTTTGCACACTCTACTTCTATCATACAGAGATCCTCTGCCAGTAAGGAACCAACACCTAGGGAAAATCCTATGCCTACTGAATCGAATGGTAAGAACATTGGTGAATCTTGTTCTATCAATTCAACGATTTTCGCAGTAGTCCCTAATGATACTGTTTCTTTAGTTTTACCTTTAGGGGTTGGAGTTGTTTTGGCTATGCTGGTAGTTTCAAGATCCGTCGTAGGTATCAACTTTTCCTCTGGCTTTGGGTCAGAGGGTTTATTAAGTTGGTTTGTTGGCAGCTCAAATTCTGAGTGCACCCCTGGTCTTTTCTTTAAATCAGCTAGGTGCAAATCGAAAGGTTTTGATCGCCTTTGGCTACAAATACCTTTCCTGATGCAAGAATCTTACTTCTTGAAATAGCATGGAAGGGATTGCCTTCATTCGATGTATCCAAGGTCGGCCGAGGATCATATTATAGTTAGTTTCCGATCTATAATATAAAACTCACCAAGATGGTTTTGGGCCCTAAGGTGACCGGCAAGATATAGTTCCTATCGAAGTGGCTTTAAGGCTATCATAGCCTCTCAAGGTATTTCGTGTAGTGGAACAGCTTTGTTTCTCCATATCCAAGTTTTTGGAGGAAAGAGAAAGGGACTATGTTAATCGCAGCCCCATCACAACCATTGCCGCATTTTACATAGTTATTATAAACCCACACTTGCAAGTGTAAGGTCGGGTCACCTCGGCGTGCGATCTCAAAGATCTGTGGGCATTTTACTTATTTTCAAAGATGAATTCGACATCCTTGTCCGGCTGCCCTGAGGGTGGATATCAAAATCTACGTGATTTACTTGTGTTTCGGGAGGTGGAGTGATGTTAATTAGATGGCCTAGACCTAATGCTTCTAAAAGAGCAGCTCGTGAGGGGGAGAGTTCTTTAGTAAGTCCAAAAATGAAATGTGTGAGAAGGTCTTTGTTAGGTCACTAATTAAATCATACGCACCGATGGGTTTTTCAACTATTTGTCGACTCTTATCTCCGCCTCTCGCAAGATGACTTGGGCTTGGTTGAGAGAAATACTCGTGTTCTCGTTATAGCTTCGATAGGTAGTTCAATCTAATTCTACCAAACTGACTATCTTAGGTCTCGATTGAGCTCCCAACTGTGGCGCGACTGACGGATTTAATGAAGTCGAGGCTTCATGGTCATTGTTTCCCATCACTGCACCTTTGTTTGTTCCGGCTGGATTCAGCCTATTGCTGTCATGATTGGGAGCGGATCATTAAAGATTTTGAGGGGAGCATTCTGAGGAGAAACCGCCTCGCGAGAGTATTTGGTGATGATGAGACGGATCTCGCCAAAAACAAGTCTCGTGAAGAATCGCTTTTGTTCTTCTCGCAAACGTTGCATAAATTTATTGTAGTCACGGACGTTCTAGTGTCGTGACCATGAATTTTATGGAAACCACAATAAGAATTGGGATTATAATTCCCGCATTTTGTTGGTTTGGTGTGTATGTGGCCTAAAATCCGATCAAACTGTTGCCTATTAGGACCAAAGTTTTGGAATTGTTGTTTTTGGTTTTGACTTTGGTTTTGGTAACCAAATGAGTTTTGGCTTGGCCCTGTATGGGATTTCGCCGTTGTTGTTGTTGTTGTTGTTGTGGATGGTTAAAATCCACTGTATTGACCGCTGGGGTAAAGTTGTTGTTTTCACTGGTTGTTTGTTTGTGACGGAGTATTAACAACATTTACCCTCTTGGGCTGGCTTGTTACCCCATCCGTTGTTACCCCACGATTTTTGTTAAGGATTTTGGGTCCTTGATTGACATTTGTGGTAGTTGTAGTATTTTGAGTGGAGGTGATTAACCTCCCGTTTGCTCCATACGCCTTACGACCACTATCTATCGCGCTTGGTCTATTCAGAGCGCTCTCAAGTACTTCATCATAAGTCCTCAGTGGGAACTTCTGGACTTCTTCCTTCACTTCTCTGCTGAGAGAATGAAGGAATAAATCGCATAGTTCCATCTGATCCATGTTTGGAGCACTTGCTGATGAATAAAGAACTGTACGCCACCTCTGGATGAAATGAGCGATGATTCATTGTGTTCTTGTTTGATATGCAAGAATTCCCTGATTCCTGTTCTCAGTAGTTTGTTCATGTCGAAGGCTTTGATGAACTCTGACACGAGTTGTTTAAATGAATGTATGGAAGCCTCAGGTATTCTATAATACCAATCGAGAGCAATGCCCTCCAGTGTTTTGGGGAATATTTTAGCAACAACCCCATCCCAAGGGAGTAATTCTCGTATGGCTGTAGCGTAAGCTTTGATATGTGTTTGGATCTCCTTCACCCTTGAACTTGGGCAAATCAGGGAGAGGTCTTGGAAGCATGACGCTTCGTATGGTGAAATCTAAGGGTTCCTTTAGATATTCTCAATACGTCCCTATCGCATAGCTTTCACCATTGATGGTGTTTGCCGAGGGAGTGGTGGTGGGATGGGTTGTTGATACGGCAGCAGACGACGTGGGCAGGGGCATAGGGAGGTCCCTCGCATTTGAGCAAACATGCCGGGAGAGGAGAACATATCTCCTTGTGGTGATTTAGAGTACATGTTTAAATAGGACGGGGTATTGTTCGAGGAACGGACTGCTCGACACTAGACCGAGGAGGAAAGTGTTAGAGATGATAGGCCTTGTTGGCGTTTGTTCATGTGGATATTGAGGAGGCATGCCTAACGTGCCTACTCCCGTAAGGAGATCTACCCGACTGCAGTGGTATGGAGGATGGAACTTCCCGCTTGTATGAACGGAGAATTTTGACTTGCTTGAGCCGCTTCTAACCCTCTCACTCTTTCTACTAACGTTGAAATGACTTCATTTGGTGAAGCCACGGTACTTTGCCCGAGCGGCGTTTGTTGTATACCTTGGTGTCAGTAAAGGTACGTGATATCCCGTCATAAATTGATCGCTATTTTGCCAAGTTTCTCCTGAATATTTCCCGTATGCAAAGTGGCATAGAGGTATTTTCTTGAAAAGAGATTTCGGGTTGTATTTGTAAACCTCCTATAGATGGGTACATTCCCCGGGAGTGTTGTTCACTCCTAGGATAACGTGTTGATTGTCCATCATCTAAGACCAGGTATGGATCTGATTGCCTACTAATTTGTGGTCTGAGTAACATTTGAGGAGATGAACCAGATTCTCCGGTAAACGTCATATTGTTTGAACCTGAAGGCTCTGTTTGTTGGGTTCGAGGGGTTGATCTAACTCCTCAGTTTGAAAAGACGAACTATATCTGATTCTTGGGGTTTGTGTTGACAACTGATTAGTTGAATAGTTGTCACCCCATACTGAGAGCGAGGGTGATGATTCCCTATTCTGTTGGGCGTAGTATGCCTCAAGACCCAGGAGGGGTCTGCCATATGCATCGAATCCCGACATATTCGGGGGGTATATGAATACCCGCAGAATAATGGGAAGGAGCGAAGGTGGATGAGAGAAGATTTGAAACTTCTCAAAGAGAAGGTGAAACAATTGTTTGTTTCACGTCGGGTTCACCAATTTTGTACGTCGGAAAAGCGACAGGCGAGCGTGAGAATCAACAAGTAACTCTTCCACGTACCCGACCTCCCGAGGTCGTGCCGAGACAGCTGGTGGGGATGGAATATGCAGACAAACTAGTTAGGCAGTCTAATGTCTTCGACACGCACTAGTGGAATTTGTGAATCTAAGGCAAAGAAGGCCCTTCTAACTTGGACTGGTGTGATAGATCGATCGCCGAGGATGACTCGCTCAAGGCTCCAATCAATATCGAGCTCTGGCGTGATTCGATCTATGGGTTGTGGAATACGTGGAAAATGACCTGGGATTGTTTCGTGTATATCTCCCGATAAGGTCATATAGTGGATGATGAATACAATCGATTCTATGGACGATTTTCTGGCCTAGTCCAGAATTCCCTAGCTTCGTTAGCCGCTATATCTAGTAAGGACAGTTGTTCGATGATGATAGGTGGAAGTGGAGTGGACCTAAATACCAAGGTGCGTAGGCTAGCGTCTATATCGGATTGACCTGTGGATTCGTTGGGCTGTGGGATCTGTGGATCACAACCATAGACTCTTGGTTGTTGCGGTCCTGTTATGGTCATACGCGAGATCAAGTTCTAATCCCTAGTATCCAGTAATCGTATGCTTTCTCAGCTTCTATGTTTAGAACCAATAGTTGTGCAATCTTCTCAGAATACCTTACAGACGTTCTCGCAACCTGGATTCTTAAGTTGGTATCTATATCTACGAGGGTGTCTCCAAATGTCCGGGTCGTGGAACTAGAGGATCGCACCCGAATGTTTGTTCTCTTCGAGCCCCCTCTACAGTCATGTGGATGTTTTCTAGAGTAATCTGTAGTTTGGCTGACTTGACCAAAACGCATGTGCTTGGTCGTCTTCTATGTTTAATCCTCTTAACTGTGAACTGATCAGTTGTAAATCTGTGGTTGTTCGGAATACTTGTATCCTGAGATTTTGGTCTATGTCAACTATTGCTGTGACTAGGTTTGGTTGAGGCACGATTGGCTCAAATATATATTCCCTGGGCTCTTGAGGTCCCGTGATTGTCATACGAAACAAAATGCAATCTAACTGTGATGAAACAAATTCTAACTAAGTGAAATAAATCTAACTACATATAACTTTTATTTTTCTATGAAATATTCTAACAATTTTAAGGAAAGCAAACTATTTTAAGCGTATCTAGAAATAATAGCTAAGCAATAATTTAAAATGCATAAGATAACCGAGTGTGGTTATTTCTCGTGCGATTTATAGAATTATTCTAAATAAAATAGTTTGTCTAATCTACTCGGCAAGATTCTCGATCCTACCTCGAAGTGAGGAGTGAATCATAGTTTTTATAAACTATCAATCCCCACAGCCTTCCCTCGGCAATGTCGAGAATAGAATGAAATGAAATAAAGCGATTAACTACTCTATTTGATATGAATCGACTAGAACTTTGAAATGTAAAACCCGGATTCCGCAGTAATGCTGGCGAATCCGATGGTGTATGTGATCTCGCCCCTCAAGATGATCTTCTCATTCTTTCGTGTTCACTGGATCCGTAAAAGCGTGTAATGCTAGCACCGATAGGAGTAGATTTTGGGACAAGGACAGCTCTGTAACGCATCGAGAATGCGAGAGTAGGAGAGGGATAGCGCAAGAGTACAGAGCTTGGCTTATGCGATTCCTAGCGGGATTTTACTGCGAGTCATGCAACGTGAAGCGACCAGAACCTTTGACTATCCTATACGAAGAGCAAAACCTGCAACTTTAATGGCTTCCTAAGCTATTCCATTCCAAAATAAAGACACTGCTTGCACAAGTTGGATATGTGGCTTACCAACAGCTAAATAATACTAACCAGGTATATAATGAATTGAACTAAGAACTCTAAGTCACAGTAAAACAAATCTACAGCAAAGAGGAATTCAGAGGCAAGCTTCTAACCGGATTGGGATGGAACAACAGCACTGCCTGCACAAGATGGGTCTGTGGCTTACCAACAGCTGAGCAATACTAACCAAGTATGAAATAAACTATGCTATCAATCCTAAGCAAGCTAACCAAAACACTAAAAATCAGAAGACTCTAACAAGAAAATGGTGACCAAAGCTTCCACTCAAATTCTTCACCAAATTCTTCACCAAACTCGCACCAAAACTCAGACCATTTGCATGTGCACAAACCATGCATTTATAGGAATTCAACATCCAAAACCAAAACCAAATTGAACTCCTAAACAATAAACAAAGGAAAACACTATTCCAGGGACCAAAACATTAATGCATGCTCAAGTCGGCAAAGAAAAGTGGTGAAACGTGATATTTCACGTGAGTCGCATCAAAAGAGCGTTTCGGGAAAACGCGCGCACAGACCGCCACTCTGAGCAGGTGGTGGTGGCGGTTACAGACCGCCGCCCGTTTAGGGGGCGGGCATGAGACAGGCCACTGGGCAGGCGGCGGTTTGGCGATCAAGGTCAAAGAGGCCAAGGAAAGAGGGAAAAAAGGGGAAAACAAAGGTCAAGAGGCGAGGGCTTTTCCGGATCCCGAACACCTTGCGAGGAGACTGTATCATCAAGTTGCGATGAAATTTTGGGTACGTATAGTTTCTATGGCCTTCATGTCTTATATCTAACATTCTTTGTTGCACACACTCCTCATAATTCTCCTGGCACAGGCAATCTTGGCTTGATTACATTGGGGTCACTTTTGGCTAATCATACTAGTATCACATTCCCTTTAGCAATTCATTTCTCTTATTTACATTGCAAACACCTCTCACCGAGTGAAGATGTGGGATCATCAACAATACTTACAATTTTAACTAATTCTTTGTTGATCCTTAATTCTCCACGGCACTTAGGCAATCCGAGGGCTTTTCCGATCCCGAACACCTTTCATTTTGAGGAGACCTCGTATCAACAAATGTCACTCATCGGGGCACGTGGATGTCTACCAACACCTCTCAGCACATAATTCAAACCATTTCTTGGTGAACCTCACCACACTTACTCACGCAATCGTGCACTCTTTACGCTCTATGCTTTGACAATCATATATTTCTACCACACATAATTCAAACCATTTTCGGTGATGCACTTTGGTTCTATGGTTCATTCTCGATTGATGAGGGGGCATTTATCAATGAACCTCATCTCATGCATACTCATTCACATTCGGTTGGGGAAAGTTTCCCCAATCAAACTCACATTGCATTCCATTCCATATCACTCATCCACAACATAGTGCATATCTTGGTTGTACATTATTCTTACTTACTTATAGTCGTATGTTACACTTTGCTTACTATGTTAGACAGATACATTGTATGTCATTATCTTTATCATATACACATGCACGTTCAATTTCCTTCTAGTTGTGATCACATTTTTCATAGATCATTACACGCAACATGGATGTTTGGCATTGTACCTCTTACCAGTCCTGCAGTAGGATCCTAGGGGCATCCACTTTCGTACACATCATAGGTTTTATTGTTTTGATTTATATTATTTCCTCTTCATATTAGCACACTACATCATATCAAACTCGTACACATTTTGATATACTTGTTATCTTCCTAACATGCTAATGTTTGCTCCTTGTGAAACCTTTGTCTCACTATTTGTTTGTTATTCTTTATTTTTCATTGTATGTCATTGTTTGTGGTCTTTGCCTTATGAATTGTTTATTCTCTCCGATTGCTTGCATGCTTTTGATCACTTCGGCCTCGATTGTCTTGCGACATTGTGAGTGATGTCCCATGTTTACAACTCAATTTTCATGGTCTATATTGTCTTCTTGCATGTTAGCTTACACATTGTCTTCTTGTTTGCTAGCTTACATATTGTCTTCTACATGCGTATTTGTCTTGTTTGCACTAACAATTGTTTTCATCCATTTTGTTTGTGTGTGCCTTGGTTTCTACCAAGCACACTCCCTCCCTCTACAGGGCATCAGTTTCAACACAACATCTAGTCCTCCTTTGGGCCGCATACTCCTTGTGACGTCACATGCACCCCAAATGAGGGGGCATCATTGGGTGAATCAGTCACCCCATACAACATCTCTACAATCACAAGACAACACAATTCAATACTAATACAACACAAGATTCGGCCTCTCGAAATGGCGAGAGAACCGACTTGGGTCTTCAAGACAACATGTACACCAACGCCAACGCCTGATTCCAGGATAGTAGCGTCTAGGTGCCCCGACCCTTCCTGGGTGCCTATGACTAGAGGGAAGTTACACATGTTTTCTCAGTTTGGTGAGCTCACAGCGGTTTACACAACTATTTTTACGGGACATGCGCAATCCTTCAAAGACTGTATGCATACATTTTACCTTCTTTTCTATTTTCCCATTAGATCGAACTAGATCATATTTACACACACCATTTGTAATCGTGTATACACTTGAGAATGCAGTCAAAGGTTGGAGAATAACACTAGACCTTTCTCCTTACACTTCTTCACTTGGCGTGAGCTCGCCCAAAAAACTCATAATCGGCACAACCGGCGTGAGATCGCCCAAAACTCGCTCTTCAACATCATCTTTAGGATCCTTTTTATCTCTTTCACTCATCATAGATCATGTGCACATGTTCCTTTTCACATTTTTACATACTTTCTTACACACTTTTTATGTGTTTTGATTAAATTTTTCATATACACATATTTGAATACTCGTTTGCTCTTCTCTTTTGTAGGTTCATCCTTATGGGAAGCTACAATCATGTCATCAAGCATCAAACGACACATGACAACAGGTACAATGTGAAATCTACACATACACTTTCACCCATAGGGTCATTCATTTTTCACTTCCTCTTCTCTACCTTCCATGCTTCACTTTTTTATCATTTCACTTTTTCTTGTCTCATCGGCATGCTTTTCACCATCAATCTATATGGTTATTAGGTACACATCTCTTATCTACTTTATGTTATCAAGAATTCACTCAACAACATAAAGTGGGGAAAATGTAGACACTAAATCACGTACTTTTGGTATATTTCTAGTCTTGATCACATACCACTATTCATATGATTCCTAAGCAAGAAAAATAATAATTGACCATTGTCTTTGGCCTCTTTACTTGCTTTTTGTTTTTCTCTTTGGTCGTACACACCATCTTGCCCACTCTAACTTTCAAAACTTCAATTTTTCTAAATCTAGACACCAGTGCCCAACCAGTAAGGCACCAACACTTAGGTGCCCCCATCCCTTTTGGGTACCCCGACCTCTTTGTATCTTGCTCACATCTTTTGGGTCCTTTCTAGTTGTTGGGCATCTTATTTTCTTGGTGGTTGGCCTTTTAGTGGTTAATTATGAAATTCAAGCAAGGGAATCATATAAATACAAAGTTATGTGACCATAATAAGGTACCAAGTACTAAACATCTACTATCACCACCTAAGATTGCATCCAAAGGTCGCTCACAAGAGATTCAAAGCATCCATTCAAGGGACATGGGACTCGCATATACTTCATATGAGGGGAAGTTTATTTTTCCATGCACACATATATCTAAATTATCTACATCTAGATGTTGTTTGATATCAAGTACAATTTACACAAGAGCCACATAGGGAATGATTCTACACACACACACATGTAGAACTACATGGAGTCTGAAATGTAGTTCAACACCCAGATTGTAAGTTCACTCAATCAAGTGACTTTCGGGATCAGTCTGACTCCCCATTTGCATCCTTTTCTTTTTAGGATTTGATGTGTTTTTGGGTTTTGTAGGTGTTCTTTCTCTTTGTAGGTATCAGGTGAATTAGAGGATCAAGCAGTGAAGTACATGTGACATCCAACGAACATCTTCTCGACCCTGTGAAACTAAGTTTCGATGTTTTGAGCGATCACAAGCACCAGAGGAGATCTATAGCACCCCGACCCTATCAAGCACCCTAGTCTCGGCATTTATAGATTTCACACAATTTTCTTGGCTCGGTTGTGACACTTTGCTTCCATGTTTCATCAATTTTCCAACTTGGGATTATTGTGAATCATCTAAGAACCTTACCCTCTCTCTTACACTTACAGTTTCAAATTTATTAGATTACTTGCTTGTGTCAAAATGTGTACTTTCTTGCATGTCTATATATGCACGGTTACTTAATTAGAATTTAACATTTATATTTCAATATTTGTTAAATCGAACCATAAAACAAGAGTGTGTCATCAGGTAATGAAGGTGTTGTATGCAATTGAGAGTAGATTCTAGGAAAGATGTGTCATAAAGCACGGGGCATGAAATGTAGTGAATACCTTATGAGAGAGACAACAAATGGTGATGAAGGGGGAGAAAAGGTAAGATGCCCCCTAGTGTGTATATCAAGAGCTCTTTGGAAAATAGATGTGATCGAGTGTAATAAAGAATAGCCGAGTATGTATAATATATTGTATGTGTATCCCGAATAGTGGGATATATAAGTAAGCATGAGGAACAAAATGTGTGTTGAGTGGGATGGGAGTATAGATAAATGTAACAAGGTGTGCTCATAGTGTTGATAAGAGAAAGTAATACTAGAGATATTGACATGAATTGTAAAGCATAAGATGTGTATATGAGTAGTATGAACAGACATAACTATTGATTAGAACATGAGACTATGGGGAGGAGTTTGATGCCCCAAGTGTGTAAGTGATGGAGATATATGGCCATCACAATGGTAGGTAGAAGTAAGCGTATGACTAACTTCAGAATCTAGATCTAACAAAGGAAATGTAAGTAGGTGATGGATTGCAACTTGTGCCAAGTGAATTGGTTGTTATTCCTTTGATGGTTTGGCCTTAGGTGAGGCTTGTGGTTATTTGTGCATGATTGGAGAAGGAACATGAGTGACTATTGTATGATGTTCTCTAAATATTGAAGGATCCAATTTGGGAACCCATCGGGTTTAGTAATTGAAGATGAGTGAGTAGCGAGAATGTCATGTAACAGATAAAATAAATCCTTGATGCTCAACTTACGATTCTTTGTTAAATTAATCACGGCATGATGTCCATTAATTCTACAATAATTACAAAACGGGTGACCTTAGTATTTTGTAAGCCGATAAGGAGGGTAGTAATAAGTATGTGGCAAGGTAATTAAATGGTGATTAGAAGCTCGAGAGAGAATATCATATTGCCTAGAATTTAAGACCTTGACTTGCTTTGCATACGAGCACATGTAGTAGACATGAGATCAAGATGAGGTGTAGAAGAAGAACTAGCATGTGCAAGAGAAGCATCCTTGAGATGTTGTATTTCAACTTTGAGGGATGTAATTATGGTTTCCATATATTGAAATTTATCTTGAAAAACATGGTGTAAATATTGAATTGACTCTAAGATAGCTTGATAGGATGTGTTATTAGGACTAATAGGTGGGTTGGAGAGACAATAAAAAATGAAACTTACTTGTGAAGGTGGCATATCACAAAGGAGGTACATAGTGTGTGCAAATTTTTAGAGAGCATATTTGAAAGGTGGGTGTACTTGAAGTAATTGATACAAGGGCACTTGACGACGCTAGGGGCCATGATGTAACTAGGGTTTGGGTTTGGAGAATAACAAACTGGTAGAGCATGAAAAATAAGTATCCGAGTGTTTGATCAAGAGTGGGGTTCACCAAATTATTTAATCTAGATTGAATTAAACCTTTATTTCAGAGTAACTATTGTAACTAATGATATACATGTGATAAATTACAGTAAGACACAATCAATAAGCATGTAATAATATGAAACCCTATGCAAATGAAAGAGGAGGATGACTTAGTTGATTTCCATGCAATCTGTAAATGATTTGGACTAGAAATATGCTAGAGTAGACCGGGAAAAGTGTCGTCAAGCTTCATCGAGGGTTTGAGAACTTAGAACTACACATGCTTGAAGCACCGTAGGAGGACAGGAGTTCTAGCACTAGTGATCGGCCCGGGCACTAGTGTCCACTCAGATGCTCAAGTTTTGGTCTTTATATGGGCTAGAGAAGCTTCACTATCAATCTCTTTTGTCACTATAGTTTCACTTCAATGTCATCAGTTGTACCTATAGCCTACAAAATAGATAACTAGTTGCACATTCCCATAAATCACATCAAACCTAATAAAGAAGATGTAAAATGTGGAGTCGATGACCTACAAATCACCTAAAGAGTGATCTTACAACCGAGCATTCGTGACTACATCTCGGACTACATGTAGTTATGTGTGTGTGTAATGATGCCTAAGGTTTCCATTGTGTAAGTTACATGATAATAATAGGCTAGATCTAGAATGTGTGTGATGGAATATAATGAACTCCCCTCCTATCTTGTGCATGATTGATGTATTCATTATTCCTTGTACGAGTGTACTAGATGAATGCCTTGTAATGCTCTTGTGCCTTTGAATGCAAGCTTATGTGATGATAGATAATGCTTAGTGTTTGGCCCTTTATTTGAGAGCAATAGCTAAGTATATATATGATTCCCTTGTTTGAATTTCGTAATTGACAACTAATAGGTGACCTAAAGTTCTAAAAGGTGGCCAAAAATTAAAAGAGACCCAAAGAGTAAGAAAAGGATAAATAAGGTAGGATCACCCATGAGGGACAAGAGAGCCTAGTCATTTATTTCCTAATTGGGCACTAGTATCTCGAGGCTATAAAGATAAATCGATAAAGTTTCGGTGGGGCTATAAGTTATGTAAGGCCCATCAAAGTGTAAGAGATAAAGAAAATTTCCCAAAAGAAGTTGTCAACCACTAGTTTTCTTGCTTAGGAATCACGTATACATTTGTACGCTTTAGGACCTAGAAATGTACCTAAGTGCAAATATTTTTGTCTACAACAAGTTGTTTCTCTTACTAGGTCAAAAACATACATTAGGGGAAAAATCGTCCATACAGTCATGACCCTAGTGTACGGTTTTGAACTTGCTTATTTTGGTCCCAAACTTTTTGTTGAACATTATTATTTGGGTCACTTACTCTTCCTTAGTCGGTCATAGTAACTTAAATTGCCTTGAAAGCATATATAAGCAAGTGAAACTCACCTCATTTAGTACTTATCACTCTCAAGAACTTTTATGGAATCTTATTACAAAAACTAGCATAAAAGGCACCCAAAGCTCCCTACATTCTCGAAAACACCTATAAACATTCATTAGGGCATCACTATTTATAGTTTTGAAGCTTCCCACTAGGTCTAAGTGATTGTTGATTTAATAAAACTGAATATTTTATTTAAATCTAAATGCAAAGATCTGCTACAAATGATATACAATGAAATGTAAATGTTAAACAATTTATTAAATAGTAACTATGAAAGGAAATGAGATGGATAAGGTACTTACCTTAATTCCACTTATCCCATAGTGAGTCTAGACTAGACAATGTGATGAAACAAGAACACGAACTTTGCAACGAACCACAAAAAATGCAACAAAGGTAGAAATGGCTATATTGGGGCACGGAGAGGCACGGGGCACCCACGGGTGCCAGAGTGCGATTCAGGTACTTGAGTCTGCAAATATTCTTAAGATCTAGTTCGACGGTGTTCTTCAGAGCTTCACACTTCTTCACTTTTTGTCACTATAAGGTCACACAATTATCATTGAAGTTGTTGTAAACCGCAATGAAATAATGACATGCAAAACCCTCAAATAAACATCAAATACTAAAAAGAAAGATGTAAGATGAGGGTTCGAGAATGTCCTTAGCCGCCATAATGGTGGAATTACAATGATCTTTTCACTACATCTCATACCCAATGTAGTTTTGTGTGCTTTGTGTGTGCAATAGTGCTCCTAGGTTGCCCTCGCGCCAATGATGCCAAAATAACAAGCAAAAGAACTAGATAAAATGTAAATGTGTGGATGGAATAAAATAAACTCCCCTTCCTATCCAAAGTGTGTATGCAAAGTAATATGCCCAAATGCAGTTGATTATATAAAAATTATATTTTAAGAGTTAATCTAAGAAGTACAACAATAAATGTATGAATGAAAATGACCCAAGCAACTAAGTAAATGAAAATGTGAAACCCTAATTAATAAGTAGGGTTAGAAAGAACTTAGCTGATTCGACGAGCTTGTTGGACTGTGTCACGAGAGATGGATAAAGAAATAGGAGGAGGAAGCAACTTTGTTAAGGTCAGGAAAAGTAAAAATTTGGGCAATCTAAGTGGACTTGGGCACCTAGGAGAGGATCAGGGCACCTATGGGCGCCTTAGTCTAAGTTTTGGGTGCTTTGGTCTATGTAAGAGGTCCAAAACCATATGTGTAGGGTTATAAGGTGATGTAAAGCCTTCGTTGTTTGTCGCGTCAATATCATTAAATTACAATGTATGTCATTGATAATTCTTGATGAAGAAGAAACTTCAGAAACACTAAACCAAACATCAAACCCCTAAAAATAAAGATGCATATGAAGGGGTCGATCTGTCCTCGTGCCACAATGGTGGACTTACTAACTCAACAATGCACTACATCTCATACCCGATGTACTTCTATGTATTTGTGTGTGTAATCATGCCCTAGGTTCTTTTATGTCAGTTGCACTTTGTGAAAGTAATGAGTAATAACTATGTGTAGAAATGTAATTGAATGATGGATGAAATAGAATAAACTTCCCTCTTATACAAAGTGTGATGTAAACGAACTAGCCTTGTCCCTTGTGATGGAGCTAGATGGATGCAACCTTAGGTGGTGATAGTAGTGACTAGTGTTTGGTCCCTCATTATGGTCTCATAACTTTATATTTATATGGTTCTCTTTCTCTAATTTCATAATTAAACCTGAAAAGGCCGACCAACAAAAATATGGAATGCTCAAAAGGATAGAAAGTTCCCAAAATATGGAAGTAAAGTGGGAAAAGGATCATGGCACCTCATCTGGAGGCCTGGGGCACCCACAGGCGCCCCAATCAAGGCTAAAATGATGCAAAATGACAAACACAGATTGAGCATGCATGTGTGGGAGATTGGTAATGACAATAGAAAGTAAAGTAAAATGGCTAAAAGATGGGGGTTCATTAGTACTTTCTTCACTCAAAAACCATATGAATACTAGTATGATGTCGATACTAAATAATACCCAAAGTGTGTGATTTAGTGTCTACAATTGCCCCACTTTATGTTGGTGAGAAAAATGCTCGGTAACATAAAATAAATAGATATTCGTACCTAACGTCCTTGTAGATTGATGTAGGAAACACGTCGAAGGACTGAACAAAGTATGGAGCGAAAAAAAGATGATGGAGCATGGAAACTAAAGATATAAAAGAGAAAAAGGTAATGAGAGTGAACCTAGGGTGGAAATGTATGTGTAGTTATCGATGTGTGTGATGTCCCTGCATGTTAGTATGGTGTGTGATCTTTGTAAAATATTGTTGTTAATGTCGTTAATGTTGTTGTTAGCTGTTTGCTTCTCATATGGTCGAACCTACAAGGAGAAGATGATCAAGTAGTCAAATATGCATGTATATATGTCAAAACACATGTAAAAATGCATGTATATAGTAAAAAGTATGTAATGGAAATGAAAAATGTAAAAGGAACATGTGCACTTGATTCGTGATGAGAGAAAGGGTGTAGAAAGGATATCCTGTACTGCATGAGTTTTTGGGTGATCTCATGCCACCCTGGCCAAAGAAGTGTAGGGAGAAAGCTACATTATTCTCCAACCTGTAACTACTTCCTGAAGTATGTGTGTGAAGATATCTCAATACTGCCTGGTTTTTTGGGTGATTTGACGCACTTGGTTGAAGTCTTGTAGAGAGGAAATATGTTGTATCCTTTAACCTATAACTACTCCTAGAATGCTAAGGATAACCATGTCTGTAAAAGCCACTTGTGTGTAGAGTTTGTAGACTAGTCTGGACCCACTCATTGTATAACCCACAATGCTAAGGATGGAAACTCGAACTCGAATCGAACCGGTGTAGAAGCATTATGTAGTATGTACAACTACAAATTATGTTCCCCTCTTGGGGGCGCATGCAACATCAGCGATAGGAGAATGTGGCCCCAAAGAGAACCAACCACGTAAATTGTGGAATGTAGGGGAAGTGAATCCTCTTGATAGAAACCAAGGCACACATAAACAAGTGGCTAGGAAACAAGTAAGTGTTAGTACAAAAAAACATGCATATAGAAGACAAGGGTACGCGCTACACAAACAAATGTGTAAGCTAGAATGAAAGTAAACACACAAAAAAGTAATATAGGTCACCAAATTAGGTTGCAAACATAGGACACCACTCATGATGTTGCAAGACACTCAATGCCATAATGCCTGCATACAAAAAATAAGTGTGCACACCAAACAAAAGGGCAAGGCCCATGATAATAGCAAACAAAAACAAACAAGTAAAAACAACATATAGCCATGGAAGCAAATATTCCTACAAATAAATGTTGCACATGAAGCACTCATTAGCATGTTAGAAAAATAACTCATATGTCAAAAGCATGTATAAGAAAGTAATGTAGATTACTAAGTACAAAATGAAATAATAGACCCTGTAAGAGACGAATGTGGATGCCCCTAGCAACCGTTATAGGAGGGTAGAAGGAAAGCATCCATGTTGCGTGTGAGAGACATGTATCTGCAATCACAATTAGAAAAGGTAATGAACACACATCTGTGTATGGTAAAGATAATGACGTACAAGAGATCTAGCTATTATGTGTAATAAAGTGAACATATACGAGTAAATGTAAGCAAGAGTAAAAACAACCAAGATATTCAACATGTTATGGATGGATGGAAAGGAATGCAAGATGCATGATAGGAGTTGCGTGCCCCCAGAGCGAGTGTATGTAGTGAGGTTCATTTAGTATGCCCCCTCGGCAATTAAGAATGAAATGGCGAAAACACGAGTGTGTCATTGGGAAATGGTCGAAGTGTGTGTTGTGTCTAACATGTTGTGATGAGTGTGTATGTGTGTTGATGATATGTGACCTAGAGATAAATGCGTGATGATGTAGCCTAAAGCATATATCATGATGAGATGAATAGAGGGAGTGGTGATGTAGCCTAAAGCATGTACCACTACAAGATGAAGGAATAAGTGACCATTTAGCCTATAGTGTATGTCACTAACCTAGTAATGTCGCATGATAGAAGGTTGAGTGATGAACGTGTGTGTATGATAAGGTCCATTTGATTGGTAAACCCTCGGCAATCGAGTATGGACCGAGGAACTAGAGTGCATCATAGGGTAGTGAGTGCAATGCATAGAAGAAGATGTAGTATGTGTGATGACCATATGATGAGTACGAATGTGTAAAATGTAATGTATAATATGCAATGTAATATGTGTAGATAGCCTAATAATGTGAGATGTGTGTTATGTAGTATGTAGAATGAGTAATGCTAAATGTCAGGACAATAGTAGTGTGACACATGTATGATGAAGACTAGTACGATGTATGACATGTAGATGTGTAAATGTCGAAATGATGTAGACTAAAAGTAGAATGTATGATGTAAGATGTGCGATGTGTGAATAGACATAGCGTGTAATACCTATTGTGCATTGTGTGGGGTTCATGTGTAGTATGTCCTCAACAATCAAGTGTGAACCAAAGCACAAGAGTGTGTCATCGGGTAACGAGGTGACAAGAGTCACCTACCAAAGACCAAGTTTATGTGAAGCGGTGGAAGCATGTTGGGCCAAAGTAACAGTAGGACTATGCGATGGTGGTGGAATTGAAATGTCTTGACCATTAGTAGGAGAAGTAGTTGTTTTGATAAAAATGATTGGTTGTTGAAGTGATGTTGATGACACTACGAGAAGACTTGATAGGAGACCAAGTTATGAGTTTTAAAATAGGTTGTGTAGATTGACTTGATAGTATGGTAGATTACTTATTAGGAGGAGGCAATGAGGAGATCACCTTTATAAGTGATTGTTTGGTTTGACTTGGTAATGTTGTAGATGACTAAGTAAGAGGAAGTGTTGAACTAGTTTTGAGAGGTGGTTGTTTATGCTTTGACTTGTTGATGTCATAGGTGGTTTCTTAGGTGACTCTTGACTAACCAAAGAAGGCACCTCGAAGTGATAGGATGATGCTCATAAGATGCTAGAAGGGGAAGATTTAGGATCCCATGTGGATGTAGCATTTGTAGATGGACATGTAATAGAATATTGGGTCTTGAATGAGATAAATCCTCGACGCTCAAGATGTTTGATTATTCATTGTAAAGCATGGCAATCATTTTCATTATGTCCATTTATTTGATGATAATTGCAATATGGATGACCTTGATATTTGACTAGCCGATAAAGATGGTAGTAATGAGTAGGCGGTAAAGTGATCAATTGATGACTAAGGAGCTCAATAATGAGGTCATGTTGCTTAGTGTTGTGATTAAGGATGAGAGGCTTTGGTAATGGTATGACAAGAGGCTCACTTATATGAGCACATGTAGTAGACATAACATGAGAATGAGATGTAGAAGGAGAACAAACATGCACTTGAGAAGCATCCTTAAGTGTTGGATTTTAGATTTGAGAGATGTGATCATGGATTCCATAGCCGTAAAATTGTCTTGAAACAAAGAATGTAAAGCTTGAATTGATTCCAATAGGGGTTGATTAGATGGAGGAGCACTAGGACTAGGGTCATCATATAAACAATTGAATATAGGAATTATTTCATGTGGCGGTGTGTTTTTAGGACGATATATGGTGTCTAGGGATTTTTGAAGAACAACCTGGCAATTGGGATGCATTTTAAGTATCAGACAAGGAAACTTGAGGAACTGTAGGAGCCATGATAGATGAAAAATGAGGATCCTAAGCGAGAAATCATTCGAGTTCACCAAAATGATTAACTAAAAATGTAGATTTTAAGAGTTAATATAAGAAGTACAACAATAAATGTATGAATGAAAATGACCCAAACAACTAAGCAAATGAAAATGTGAAAACCTAAATAATGAGTAGGGTTTGAAATAGATTAGATGGTTCGGCGAGCTTGTTGGGTGTATCGCAGAGAGATGGCTGGAGAAATAGGAGGAGGAAACGACTATGTCGAGGTCCACAAAAGTGCAGATTTGGGCAATCTAATTGGACTTGGACCCCTAGGAGAGGATTAGGGTGCCTGTGGGTGCCCTAGTCTCGATCTGGAAACTTTGGTCTATGTCAAAGATCCGAGAAAGTATATTTTGAGGGCTCTGGTGATGCGAAGCCTTCACTTTTTTTTCACGTCAATATCGATGAATTACACTATATGTCGTGGATAATCCTTGATGAAGAAGAAACCTACAAAACCCCAAACAAAACATCAAACCCCTAAAAAAATAAATATGCATATGAACGGGTTAGACTATCGTCAGTGGCCACAATGGTGGACTTACTAACTAAGTGATGCACTACATCTAAGACCCAATGTAGTTTTATGTGCTTGTGTGTGCAATCATGTCGTAGGTGCTCTTGTGCCAGTCGTACTTTTTGAAAATAGTGAGTAATAATTATGTGTAGAAATGTAATAAAATGGTGGATGAAATAGAATAAACTTCCCTCTATGCGGTGTAATGCAAATGAACGACCTTGTCTCTTGTGATGGAACTAGATGGATACAAATGGAGCCTTTGATGGATACTGACCTTAGGTGGTGATAGTAGCGACTAGTGTTTTATCCCTCATTATGGTTTCATACCTTTATATTTATGTGGTACTCTTGCTCTAATTTCATAACTAACCTCGAAAAGGATGGCCACCAAAAATATAGAATGCTCAAACAATTTAGAAAGTGCCCAAAAGATGGAAGTAAAGTGGTAAAAGGATCAGGGTTCCCTGATTGGGACCAAGCGCTTGTGTGCCCAAGATACTAGCCCAAGTGCCCCGATCAAGGCTAAAATGATGCAAAATGACAAAAGCAGATGGGCATGCATGTGTGGGAGGTTGGCAATGACGATAGAAAGCAAAGTAAAATGGCAAAAGATCGGAGTTAATTAGTACTTTCTTCACTCAAAAACCATATGAATAGTAGTATGAGACTAGGACTAAATAATACCCAAAGTGCATGATTTAGTGTCTACAGTAGTCCCTTGCTCTATGTAGATAGCTAGCCCTTGATAAGAATTATCTACCCATATAATGGTATGTATGTTGTGTTTATATAAGGATATCTTGTTCGAATTTCAACACTAATGACCCGACATACCACTAGTACCTCGGGATATGAGAGGGAAAACCAAAAATACCAACCTCAAATGTCAAAAATAAGATCAAACATAAAGAGGACATGGGCACCCAGGATGGACAAGAGTGCCAAACGTTAATGTCCAATCCTAGGTGCTAGTGTCTCAGAGACAAGTGATGACAAATGAGTGAAGTGATGATGGGATCCCCTGTAACTTTGACCAAAACTATGTATATGAGTGACAAGTGTAAAAGATAAAAGAAATAAAAACCAAAAAGACAAGTAGATGGACTATGGAATGGGTCATCAGTGAATAATTTTCTTACGTAAGATCCATATATAAAATAACATACTTGGTAGTATAGTAAATAGTAGTAAGTGCGTGATTTTGTGTCTACATTTGCCCCCACTTTATGTTGGTGAGTGAAAGCTCGGTAACATAAAGTAGATAGAGATGCATACCTGAGAGAATTTCAAAGAAGCCTATGTCACATAAAAATGCACGAGATGTAAACAAGCACATGCCAAGAGAGAACACATAGTGTAACAGAAAACATGGATCGGCGTGTCGATCCATGTGTGTAACGAGAGATGTGGGACCGTTGTGAGGAGCATTGAGCGAAATTGATGATTGCAGTGTTGAATGATTGGAAATTTCAATTTTTATCATTAATGGATATTTGTTGGGGTAGGGAATGATCGAGTCCCAAATTAGATTTTGTGTGTGTGAAAACCGAGGATTTGGGCGTCATGCCGCCAAAGGAAGAGTGTAGGGAGAGAAGTCTCGGTGTTACCCTCCAACTTTAACTACATCCCCAAAAGATCTAGCCCACCTTGAGATAGACAAAGACCAGATTTTGCTGATTTGTATTCATTTGATTTGTTTAAATGTGATAGCCCATATAGGATCAATATATGAAAAGCAATGATAGCGTCTCATTTCCCCCACTCCATGGGTTTCATCAAAATGTATTGCTTCCATGTTAGGTCATATAAAAACAGTCAAAAAAAATGTAAAATAATTTCCCATGTTAGGTCATCTGGGAACACGATGATATATCTCCCAAGCTAGGTCATATGGGAGGATAAATACATTGTGTTGTGTTGATTGATGAATGTAATTTTGAATTTGTATTGTCATGAGTTAAATGCATGTAATTGATTGATTGGTTACTCATGGAGATATTTTATGCTGTTGCCCCGGTGTTAGGTCATTAGGGAGAGTCATTTATAAAGTGATGTGAAATGTCACATGGTGTGTGAGTAATTGTTCGATAATGATGTATTAGAAATGTAAATTGTTTGCATAATGGTATAAGGGGAATTATATGATGACCCCAATTATATGCCCCCTTTCGGTGAAAGGGAGAGTGATGATGATAACAAACGCTAAGCCAAAAGGAAGCAGAACAAGGTAATAGTGGATGTATGATAGATATTACAAAAATATGTGTCTATCAAATGAGAATAATGTCAAGAAGAAGTATAGTGTGTGTGAAATGTGTTTAATGCAATAGTAGGAATAATTTTGAAGATAACACCGCATACGAGAGAAGAATCAGAGAAAGTATGCTCAAGATATGATGGAAATCGTATGAGGTGTATTGGTGTGAAGAATAAGTGTGAATAATGACTATAGCATGGTAAGTAATGAAGATTTACTAAAGTAAATAAAAAAGTGAATAGGTATTTCATTTGGTAATTATGCTAGTGTGATTTCGAGCTCTAGGTGTGCGAAGATGCTTCAAGTGAGAGCACCACGATTGAATCGGTTCGAGATGGTGGTGGCAACTGTGGTGTCACGTATGATTGTTGATCTAGTAAGTGTGAGTTTTTCAAAAATGTGTTGAAATTGGTCATTTTTGGTGATTTTTGCAAAAAAATTGTTTTTGATTTTCTTGGCGTTTTAGGCACTGGACAAGAGTAATGAAGGTACTCACAACCTTATGGACACAAGCACACAGACATAGGCATTAGTGACCAACTCATGGGTGCCCTAGTCCTACGGGACGACATCCTAGAAAGCAAGGTTAAGCCCATATTATTATAGATGCAAAAATTGGTGTTTATTGGTGTTATAGGTAGTTGTAGTTATGTTTGTACAATGTAATAATGTTGTGTTTGTTATCATTTTTGATGTGCGAGAGGGATATCCATTAGAGATAGTTTCATGGTGGAGATCATTTGAGTACATTGCTAGGATTGGGGTTGCCAGGATGAGGAGTGGGATGTACTAGATTGTATCGGCCTTCGACACATAGTGAGGATGGGGATGTACCCCATAAGATGTGTAGTCACTAAATCACACACTTGGAGTCATTATTTAGTCTCGGTCACATAACACTATTCATATGGTTCTTAAATGAAAAGAGTAATAATTAACTTGTGTCTTTGGCCTTTTACTTTGCTTTCTGTCGTCACTTCCGACCATTTGGATGTACTTTCCTAGTTTGTTTTTTCAATTTGTGTTCATCCTATTTCTGACTGAGGTGCCCAGCCAAGACTGGGGCGTTGCAGGTGCTCTGATCCTCTTTGCACTTTACTCTCACCTCCTGGGAAATTTTTAGTCATTTGAGCTTTCTATCTTTTTGGTGGTTGGCCTTTTTGGGATTAATTATGAAATTAAAACAAGAGAACCATATAAATATAAAGTTTTGTGACCATAATGAGGAAAAATCACTAAGAATCTACTATCACCATCTAGAGTTGCATCCATCAAAGGCACCTAAAGCTACATTTACATCCATCTAGCTCCATTACAAGGCTCACAAGCATAGTTCATCTGCATCACACTTCATAGGAGGGGAGTCTATTGTTTCCATGCACACATTTACTACATTCTAAATCTAGTTATTTGTTCGCTACTTCACAAAGTATGACTAACACAAGGAAACCTAGGACACGATTTACACACACACACACCTAGAACTCGCATTGGGTATAAGATGTAGTGCAACACACAATTAGTAAGTCCACCATTGCGGCCACCGAGGACAGTCACCCCTTCATAGACATCTTTAATTTTTAGGGTTTTGATGCTTTATCTAGGGTTTTCAGGTGATTCCTTATTGCATGTATTTCAACAACACCGGAAATCATACAATAACATTAGTGCGATAGGAGGTAAATACAGGAGAACATCCAACGACACCTCGAGATAAGTTTTCAAGCCATTTCCGCATACCAGGGCACCCAGATCTCATACTCGGGCACCCACGGGCACTCTTATCCCTTTCCAAGTGCCCAGTCCAATCGGATAGCTCATATTTATGATTTCTCAAGATCCTATGTAGTCGTTTCCTCCTCTTGTTTACTGGTTTACACTATGACACGATCTCGTACCTTCATAGAATTAGCTAAGAACTTCTTAACCCTTTCTTGTACATTATGGTTTCACATTTCTATTTACTCGATTGTTTGGGTCACTTCCTTTATTTATTTAGTTGTTATTTATTGCTTTGCATAACACTAGATTACACTAGGATATTACATTTTAGTGAACCTAATCTTCGAATACACTTTCTCTTTGGGCCTTTTCTTCATATGCTCGTCACTCGTAGTGGTCATTTTGGGTCTTTTCAATATTATGAGCTTCCTTCATTTATCCATAGGGTTTCCAAACCAATGGTTGATATCCCTACTTCTATATAGCTACAACTGAGAATCCCTTAGATTCATCTCACCAAGTTCCTCTTCATGAAATAGAAGCCTCTGGTAGTGAAAAGTCCTACGATGAAGATACCAATGTTGACCAAGACCAATTAAATACACTTACTGATTTTTGAAAATATTTGCGTGATAATCCCACTCATCTTCTATATGTCCTACATGTTTTGATTGCTACTAAGAATGCTTGTGATGCTTATGTCTCTATATTTGCTCCTTCTTTAGCTCCCATGGTCTCCACCCCACCCATTTATGTCTCAACTTCCATTCCTACTACTATTTCTCTCTCGTCATTCACCATAACAAACCTAATATGAAACTTTTATCTTCTTCAAATACTCCTGATTTAAACTCTTTATATCAAGACTTGCAAACCCAAATTCACTAGTTGTAGCTCGCTACTTTTTTTGCCTCGTCATCTTTAGACTCTACTTCACTACTACATACTCCTTTTGCACCTAATATATCTTCCTATCCATTGCCACCTAATTTCATCTCTCCTAAGGTGCCCATATTTAAAGGCCATGGTGACCCATAAGACCATCTTTGATCTTTTCATGTAGCATGTTTAGACTATGCGAGATGATCATACCATACTCGCTAAGATTTTTCCTCGTAGTTTACAAGATTACACGATGTGTTGATTTTATGACCTTCTTTTCCATTTGGTAACATCTTAGATGAATCTAATTGATGCTTTTACCACTCACTTCTCTATCAATATTGGCTCTAAGATCTCTTATGCCCAACTTGTGCAACTTAAACAAGGATCTAAAAAACATTTAGCAAATTATGTCTTGCATTACAAAAATGACTTAGTTAAGATGTCAAATGTGCTTGTAAATGCTGAGCTTCAGGACTTATTCATTCAGAGTCTCTTACCCCCTCTCCAGGAGAGTGTTCTCTTTGAGACCTCTCCTTCTTTCGATCAACTTTGTCATACTCTTAAGCTTTGTGAAACCAAACTCTTAGCTATAGGAAAGCTTAAATACCAAGAGCAAGCATCACCCTCTACGTGTTTTCAAAGTAAGACAACATTTAAACCATCTACAACTAAACCAATTGACACAAAAACTATTGTTAACACAGTCTCTACTACTCAAGAGCTTCAATCACAACCGCATCGACGTATCTTCACTAAGTTTAGTGTACCTCTGTGTATTTTACTACCACAACTTGTCGATAGTAATCTCATTACACTACCTTCTCCACTACAAATAGATACATCTTGACCAAAAGGGCATAATTTTGATGAAAATTCCCATTGTGACTATCATCAGTGCATAGGACACTCCACTGATCATTGCTTTTGACTTTGATTTCTCATTCAGGGCTTGATCGATAGTGGTAAAATTGAGCTTCCAAAACCTATAGTTTCTCCACTGTCAATGAAAATCATAAGCTCAAAATATTTAACAACCCTCTACCTAAACATGACACAAAAATGGTTGAATCTTCAACTAATTATGTATGTTACACCGTATCTCCTCCTCCATCAAGGGTTCTTGACTTTTTGGTTACACATACTAACACTTCTCCACTGATCATCTCTTTCTCTGATCACGATTACCATGCCACATTCTCTTCTAATCACTTACACATTAGTGCATCTATCATGCTTGATCCCCATCAATAATACTAAGGTTGATCCATCATGGCCCATTAGCGCATGTTTTATCCCACTTCTTGATGTTATCGGTTATCTGTGTTCATAAATATCCTATCCGATGAACAATTCATATGGTGTTGTTAAGCTACTTGTTACAGTTTGTCCCCTTACTATGTCGGTACCCTTCCTCATGGGCCAAACAGTAAATGGTTGTGACATGCTTCTAGGACACAACTCGATTAGTGGGTCTAAGTCCATCATCTCTATGAATCATTTGCGACTCAAATTTATTCAAAACAACCAAGTGGTTTCTATCGATAGTGTACCTCCATCTACTCCATGGTTGTCATCTCCTCGAGCATCGATTAATGCACCTCCTACTTCATTTAGTACATCACCATCTATGTTACTTAAAGCACAATATACTCCTAGTTCACCTACTCGCACATCATCTACACGACCTCACCACTCTACTAGTCCTACACATAAGCGTTGATCTATTCCTCGCATAGTTATTGCATCTCGACATAGGTCACCGCCTTGTTTTATTCCACGCAGATCTCCATTACCTACACATTTTGTCACACCTACACATTTGTCATATACTCATCCATCGCATGCATATAGACTTCACTCACATGCACAGTGACTATCTATTATTCCACCACTACTAGAGCATGATCATATGCTTTCACCACCACTAACATCAAATGAGGGACCTTTGTCCTTCACTTTCATTAGTTAGTTCATTCACTCACACACACTTGGGGGCATAACATTCACATGCTTCCCCCCACCATTTTAGCATCGACACATATTTCGTACTCGCATTATCAACCTTCTAAAGCATATGCATTTTCATTTACATTCTACTGGATCGTCACTACCCGATGACACAATTTTGTACTTTGGTTCACACTTGACTATTGAGGGAATTCTATACACATGGACCCCACACACTACACATTAGGCACCACATATCATCACACATCATCTACACATTATACACTATATTCCAAGCTATAGATATTGTTCATTTTCACACATCATATACATCACCTTACACTATACATCCTTCACATTACATCTTACATCTTACATCCACTATGTTATACATATTAGGGAATTGGCACATCTTGCATTACATCCTATTCTACCACACATAGTATGCATTTTGCATATTCACTTCTACACACTACACTCACTACCCGATGACGCACTCTAGTCTCACGGTCCATAATGGACTATTGAGGGTATACATTACAAATGGACCACATCATGATCACACGTTCATCATTCAATCTTTCTCTCATGTGACATTCCTAGGATTAGTGATATATGCCTTAGGTTATAGGGTCACTTCTTCTAGAATCATCTTGTGATAGGTTACATCATCACATTCGCTTACATTGTTTAGTGGTATACGCTTTAGGCTAAATCACCACTCCTTTCTACTCATATTTTCATGATATACGCTTAGGCTATAGGGTCATGCATAGTTCATCTATATGTCACATTTCATCACTACATAATCATCACAACACACTACACACAACACATAGTTCGACCACTTCCGGATGACGTGCTCTCATTTATGGTTCATTCTTGACTGCTTAGGGGGCATACTAAATGAGCCTCACCGCATACAATTCCATTCACTTGGGGTCATCATGAGATCTTATCATTAACTATGCATTCCATTTCATCCATCCATAACATACTACATTTTATGGTTGCATTTACTCTTGTTTGCACTTGCTTTTACATGTTCACTTTACTACACATGTTAGATAGATCTCTTGTATGTCATTATCTTTACCATACACACATGTGCGTTCATGTCCTTTTCTAGTTGTGATCACAGATATAAAAATTCTACACACATCACCGATGTTGATACACTACCTACTAGGGGCATCCACATTCATACACTATAGGTGTTATTGTTTCATTTTGTACTTAGCACTTTCCATTATCAGGTTATACATGCTTTGACATACTTGTTATTTTTCTAACATGCTACTAAGGGGCTTCATGTGCAAAATTTTATTTACAAGATTATTTGTTCCCATATTTGTTTGTTTGCATGCTATTGTTTGTCTTGTCTGCGGGCCTTCCCCTTGTTATGTGTACACACATTATTTTGTTTATGGCCATGACGGCCTTGAGTGTCTTGCAACACCGTGAGTGGTGTCCCATGTTTACAACCCACTTTTTGTGGCCTATATTATATTTTTGGGTGTTTACATTATGTGTTTATGTGCTAGCTTAAACATTGTTTGTTTCTACATGCATGTTTGTTCATACTAACACTTGTTTTCCTAGCCACTTGTTTGTGTGTGCCTTGGTCTTTACCAAGCACTTTCCCTTCCCCTTGCAAGGCACAATTTCAGTTCATGCGGTTGGTTCTCTTTTGGGGCCGCATCCTCCTATCTGTGACATTGCATGTGCCCCCAAAGAGGAGGGGCATCATTTGGGGTTTACACACACGTACTACAATACAACTCGGTCTACAATTCGGTTTACGATTCAATCTATAGTTCAATTTATAGCGAGTGGGTTCAAACCAATCTATAGAACTCCGATACATAAGCAACTTTTACAAAGAGTTGTCCTTAGCATTTTGGGGAGCAGATTATGGTGGAGGATATAGCAGAATTTCCTCCCTACACTTCTTTGGCTAGTGGCGTCGAATCACCCAAAAAAACAAGATAGTATAGAGATCTCTTCATACACTCTTAAGGAAGCAGTTACATGTTGGAGAATAACACAAATTTCTCCCGACACTTCTTTAACCACAGTGGCATGAGATTACCCAAAAAACTCGTACTTCACCAACAGTTATAAGATATCCTTTCTACACCCTTTTGTCTCATCATGGACCAGTGCACATGTTCCCTTTTATTGTCATTTTTGTACTATTTTTACATATATACATGCATTTTTACACATATACACGTGCATTTGACTACTTAATCGTCTTCTCCTTTGCAGTCCATCTGCATGCGAGAGAAGTTAACAATTAACAACACAACACACACATGAGGGATACATCACTCACATGGTACTATCCATGCAAGTACATCGCACACATTAGAAGCTACACACGCACTTTCACCCTAGGTTCACTCTCATCAATTTTTACACTTTTGCATATTTAGTCTCCATGCTCCATCTTTTTGTCACTTCATGCTTTGTCTAGTCCTTCGGCATGCTTTTCTACAACACTCTACATGAATATCGGGTATACATCTCTATCTACTTTATGTTACCGAGCTTTCCACTCACCAACATAAAGTGGGGAAAATGTTAGGAAATATAAAATAGTGTTCACATTATTATGGTAAAGTGAAAAATTACATGAGTAATTATTCACTAATAGTTAATTAAATTATTGTGAGCTAGGTAGATATATTGTTAACATAACAATATATCTCGTATTTATTAGGTAGTGTATTGTTATGTGAGTAACGATTACACTTAATTAGAGATTTGTTCATTAGTTTGTATTTGTAAACATAGGAATGAATTTTCTATATAATTGTATGTACAACATTGATTAATTGTCACATAGAATGTAGAAGAAGTTTGTTGTGTTTATTATCTTTAAATTTGCTATATCGTTTTCATTAAAATCTGCTATATCATTTTCCTTTGGTACTAGAGCGACGAAATCCGAGAATTGGTAGGGACAGTTATTCAAGTCTCTTGCCCCAACATATGAGAGTCTTTGGAGTTATTTTCACATTAATTGTGTGAAACAAATCTTTGGAGTCATTCCTGTGATTATTCATGTGCTTATCTCTCTCTCGGTTATCACGTGCATCTGTTATTTTCATCAGACGTGAAGATCTCTTAAGAGGGAAATGCATTGAATCTGTGTGCTTCTTTACTATTGCCAAGATCTGGAAGTACTTTGATCTGGCCAAGTTCTATTGACCAAGAATTTTGTGTCTTCCCTCGGAGTTGAGTCGTCCAATTCTACCAATTACGTATCCCTCCATTGTGAGTTACGGGAATTCCAGGGACTTAATAAATCTATTAAGTTGCATTCTTGACCATGCAAGGCGTTCTCTACTAGTACACGACTGTAATTAGATTTGTTTCCTTTCCCATTCGCCATCTACAATCTTCCTGCAAATTAATCACGGTGACTAGTTGGACCAAGGAAATTCAAATTAGTAATCTGAGGAGCTGAGAGCTATGCTTGAGGGTGTGAACATGCTACTTTGAAAATGTTTTCTATATTTTGGTGGTTGCATGCATATATCAGTCTTGACTAAGTTTTGAGTGCATTTGGAATCATTCAAACTCAGATCAGATCTCTGCCACGTACATGTCCCTGCCATATTGATATAAATGATATGCTCAGATTCCTTGTCATTCATCACACAGATCTACATCTGTTAATGTCCAACTGTGTTTTTCACCTTGAACAATTAACCGTGACATGTTAAATTCTTAGTATCTCTCATTCGTATTGTTGTTAGACATCTTCTCTGGAATAGTTGGTGGAATCTCGACACTCTACTTGTTATACACGTGTATGCAAAATAACACCAGTCAATAGCATTATTATTCCACCTCTGATTTCACATTGATAGTAGTCTTCAAATTTGATAGTTCATTTAGTCTTTATGTTATCATTAATGTGTTGTGGTCGGTTTAAATAAATTTAACAATCAAAGTAAAGTTTCTTCATAAAAGTGTGTCACTAGGATGTCGATGCATATATTTAGTCTTGTGTAGTTTAATAGTATTTGTCAAGAGTCATGTTTTGAGTCAATAGGCATTGTGTTATAAGTAAATGTTCAATTATTCATATGTAGGTATTAATGTGTTCTACAAGGCATTACGTCTGAAGTCATGTTATGTCGGTTGTCAAAAAGAGTTATTATTAGTGAATTATCATCTTCGTGTAAAAGTGTCCAAACATTGATGTGTTGTCATTTCTAATTTCGTCTAGTCAGTCATGGTGTATAGTTTTCATTTATCAAAAGATAAGAGTCAAGTATTGTATCGTCAAAGTCATTAAATAGTTATTGTCTTGTCAATAGCTATCTTTTTGTGATTCGGAGTAAAAAATGTGTAAAAATTAAAAATTTGCTTTACAAACGTATTTCGGTGGAATTAGACGTCCGATCAAGTTATGTAAAATTGATTCCATGATAAAATCCGATTGAGTTAGAACCTTTTATCGGAGGACGAGAGGACAACGAGAGGTTGAAGGTCAATGAACGACCTCTTGTCGACCGCCAATGACTGGTCGCATGAGATGGTTTGGTGGCAATTTTTTTTCAAAGTGTGTGTTTTCAAAGTTCCTATTTTTTCGGTGTGTCGATGTCTTTGAATAAAACCCTTTCCAAATTTTTGGGGAAGATTCATATTTTTAGAAAACTTGCTTTTGGGGAGCAAGAGAAGACTTTGAGGTAGACTTAAGGGATGGTTATCCAATTAGTGCTAAACTTGTGGATCTTGGAGATTTAGAATTTGGGCACCCAAAAAGGAAGGAAAAGTCCCACTGGAATCCAAAGAGGAAGGAAATATTCATGCATAATTCGGCTTGACACTACGCCTTTACGAGAGTAAAAAGATAATCTATGGAGTTTGTACCTGGTCTAAGTAGTGCTTTTAGGAGGTGGTTCAACTTCTTCGAAATATGGTTCTTCGTCGTGTTCACATTAAGGGGATGAAGATTAGCTATTAATAATGTTCACACTAAGGGGGTGAATGTTAGGAAATATAAAATAGTGTTCACATTATTATGGTAAAGTGAATAATTACATGAGTAATTATTCACTAATAGTTAATTGTTATTATGAGTTAGGTAGATATATTGTTAACATAACAATATATCTCATATTTATTAGGTTGTGTATTGTTACGTGAGTAACAATTACACTTAATTATAGATTTGTTTTTTACTCTATATTTGTAAGCATAGGAATGGATTTCCTATATAATTGTATGTCCAACATTGATTAATTGACACAAATAATATATAAGAAGTTTGTTGTGTGTATTATCTCGTAAATCTACTATATCATTTTGTATATCATTTTAGTTTCATATTACTATTCATATGGTTCTCGAGTGAGAAGAGTAATAATTAACCCATGTCTTTGGCCTTTTTACTTTGAATTATGCCATCACTTACGCCCTTTTGAATGTACTTGCCCATTTGTTTTGTCATTTAGCATTCATCCAATTTCGACCGAGGCGTCTAGCCAAGATTGGGGCGGCCTAGGTGCCCTGGTCCCCTCTGGGGCGCCCGATCCTCTTTGCACTTTACTCTCACCTTTTAGGCACTTTTTAGCCATTTGAGCTTTCTATATTTTTGGTGGTTGGCCTTTTTAGGGTTAATTACGAAATTAGAACAAGAGAACCATATAAATATAAAGTTATGTGACCATAATGAGGGACAAAACACTAAGCATCTACTATCACCATCTAGAGTTGCATCCATCAAAGGCACCTAAAGCTACATTTGCATCCATCTAGCTCCATCACAAGGCACACAAGGCTAGTTCATCTGCATCACACTTCATAGGAGGAGTCTATTGTTTCTATGCACACATTTACTACATTCTACATCTAGTTATTTGCTCGCTACTTCACAAAGTATGACTGACACAAGAGCAACCTAGGGCACGATTTTCACACACACACACCTAGAACTACATTGGGTTTGAGATGTAGTGCAACGCTCAATTAGTAAGTCCACCATTGTGGCCACTAAGGACAGTCTAACCCCTTCATATGCATCTTTATTTTTAGGGTTTTGATGCTTTATCTGGGGTTTTTCTAGGTGATTCCTTATTTCATGTATTTTAGCGACATTGGCGATCATACAACAACATTAGTGCGTATAATAGGAAGTAAATATAGATGAACATCCAACGCCACCTCAAAGGATTTTTCAGGCCATTTCCACATACCAGGGCACTAAGATCTCATACTAGGGCACCCATGGGCGCCCTTATCCCCTTCCAGGTGCCCTAGTCCAATTAGATAGCTTAGATTTGTGCTTTCTCAGGATCCTACATGCAGTCATTTCCTCCTCCTATTTACCTGGTTTACACTGTGACATAGTCCTGCACCTTCGTCGAATTAGCTAAGAACTTCTTAACCCTCTCTTACACATTTCTATTTACTTAGTTACTTGGGTCACTTTCTTTATTTATTTAGCTTTTATTTACTACTTTACATAACATTAGATTACACTAGGATATTATAGTTTATTTTGATCAATATGCCTATGCTCGTAGCTTTGTGTGAGAGGTGGTGTGAAAATACTTGCACCTTTTGGCTACCTACGGGGAGGTGACAATGACTTTAGAGGATTGTATCGTATATCTTTGTGATTACCTATAGTTGGTGAGAGAGTTCAAGTGATGGCCGTGGAGGATTCTTAGAGATAGGTGAGGGCCACTAGGTGGTATTTTACAGGGTCCCGAGTACATACAGAGGTTCATTTTAGCATGGACGTTATATTAAGGTCAGGGGTTCTGCGATTGGAAAATTTCATCACAGTTGTGATTACTTCATCAATTGCAGTCGAGGGAGGTGATGTAGGCATGTTATATAAGATGCATGATATTTGTCATCATATAGAGGAGGATGGGATGAGGTATGCATGGGAACAATGTGTATTGGCCCACTTATACAGGGATTTGTATAGATTCACACAGGAGGAGCATTGGGTGGTATTAGAGCTACAACATTGCTACATGTATGGGCCTATGAGTATATTATTATATTCGGTGGTGGGTGATCCATGAGGAGAGTGGGTGAGACCAAACATATTTTTGGGAGATGGGTAGGCATTCATGGAAAGAAGATGGATATATACACCTATAGAGTGATGATAGATCGTATGGGGTTAGAGGTTGTGATATAGAGGCCATACCGAGACTATAGAGGATGACCGAGTATGTAATGGAGTTATGATGTACGCGCAGGACTATGTGGGTGGAGGACTGGTTTCCATGAGTTACCAAGTTATTTTAGGTGAAGCGAGTCTCACGAAAGTTTGGTATGGCCCCCAGATGTGCCCCAGAGCCATATATATGGTTGAGGGAACTTAGGGCACAAGGAGGGCCATAGCTAGACTATGGCCCACAACAATTGCATTAGTACCTCCCATGTCGGAGTGAGGTAGATGCGTGCAATAAAGTTGATAGATGTAGATGATGTACGGTGTATGAAGGCACTGTCGTGCATGGTGGGCATCACATTGATGGGTGTTTTTGTTTCCAGTTATCACAGATGCGGTGGAAGCATTGCCAGAGGGAGGAGTAAAGGGGTAGGAACATACCCTCGATAGCGTAGCGGAAACGATAGTAGAGTGTGAGTAATTGTGTGGTAATGTTTTGTTGGTTGGTTATTTGGTTGCGTAATTGTTGTTGTTTTCTAATGTATTGATCTATGGTTGCAGATGATGCCTATTAGTCACTGATTGTGGATACGTCCGTCCGCACATTGATTTGGAATGTGCCCATTGATTAACTGGTAGGTGGTGGTATGTTAAATAGGGTGGATGCGATTGCGAGTGATCACCCACACTTGTTTCCTCCAGTGGCGTTAGCGACAACTACATGTATAGTGTTACTGGGTGAGCGAGACGAGGCATGAGAGGAGACATGTCGAGCTAGAGAGGATGCGGGTGTAGGTCCCTTAGCTCATGATGTATTTATGTGGTTCGTGGAGTTACATGGTGGTTTTGCGGATCGATCGACAAAGAATACACTATCATGTAGGCAGATAGAGAGATATAGGGGTTGTAATCAACGACATAGGTTAAATGGTGACGCTTATAGCTCTAGAGCTCCCATGCAACGATAAATAATGATAACAATGATGAGATCTCGATATGTAGTGATGTATCGATGTGTGAGGGATTTCCCAATATTGGAATTTTTGTAACTATGATGGTGATCAATATTTATATATATGGACTATTGGCGTCATTTTTTTGTACTTGATGTTTTATTGATGTGCAATGTGATGATGTGTTGATTATTGTGGTGATTGTTTTGGTGATATAATTGAAAATTAGTTATTGATGATGATGAGGTAGTATGTATGATTATAGATGATGTATGTAATGTGGTTCGATGTATAATAGATAAATGATGAAAAAGTGTAGTGTATGAATGATGAAGTAGCAATGAGTATCGTGAAAGAGTATGTGGATTAGATAGTCACAAAAGTGTAGTGAAATGTGTGTTATTATGATGAAGATGGGTGGGAGGAGAAGAGTGATTCCCCCAACGTATAGATGACAAGGTTCATTTATATAAGACCCCTCAACACTCAAAAATGAGCCGTAAAGTAAGATTGCGTCATCGGGAAATGATATGATAATGTATGCTAAATAGATATATCGATAAAGTGTGTAGTGTAAAAGTGAAGAGAGGTTCTTATTGTAATATATCCCTTAACAGTCATGTAAGAACCGTAAGAACACGAGCACGTCATTGGGGGTAAGGTGATAGAAATCACCTACTGGAGACTAAGCCGAGCGTGGAGTGGGGGAAACATGTGGAATGAATGAAAGCAACATGAGCCAAACTGAATATCACGTGGAATGGTGTCAATTATGGGTGATGCAACAATGGTAAGTGAAAATGCTAAAGGCTATGAAAGTCAATGTGTACTCGGAGTATGACACGATGGATGACTTTGTCTGCAACGATGGATGGATGAGATGGAGAATGCACATGAGTAATAACTTGTGGTGGCGGATGACTAATGATATTAGCACTAGATGAAGCAGAAAAATCATCCGGAGTAAACTCATAATTACATGGGAGTGGATACATAGACTGCTCACAAGAGCGAGAACCAAATGAAATGACACCCTTCTCTTCTAATTGTTGTGAGCGATCACGAAGGGCACAAGATTCATTATCACGATGACCATTGATACGATGAAAGTTGCAGTAAGGTTTATCACGTTAATGTTGTAAGCGATGAGAAGGATGATGCTTGAGTAGAAGGATAACAAATCATATGCTTGTCAAGCGCAGAGCACACAATACATCGTGTGTAGTCTAAGCGTGATGAGAAAAATGTAAAGGCTCCCCTGAAGGAGATGTAAAAGTATGAGGTGGAGCTTGATGCGGTGGAGGAGATAAAGGATGCTTATGCAATGGATAAGATTGTTTTTGTTTGCGAGGTGAAGGAGATGGAGTCCTAGGAGGATGCTGAACAGATGGAAGAGGAGAAGAACTAGGTGATGTAATAGTAGGAGAACTAGGAGGAGGATCTAGAATATGTGTAATAATGAGATCATGTTCTAAATCAATGACCTTATAACACAAGAGTGTGAATGATTCACATGTATCATATTGCAAACATTCCTTTAAAGTGGGAATCAAACCAAGACAAAAAATGAATTGCTTTTCTAGGTAAATGAGTTGGAAGACTAACTAATGCATACAAGCATTGAAGTGCAAAATATAATCAATAATAGGTTCTATTTTGCCTTGATGTAAGCTAGGTAGATGATCATATGTGACCTTAGGGCCATTGTTGAGTATAAAGTGTTTCAGAAAGACTTCTTCCATCTCAAAAGAAGTACTAATAGATCCGAAAGGTAAGTGAGTGTACTATTGGAGATGTCAAGCAGTAAGACTATGGTGAAAAGCTTTTAACAACAATTGATCATTAGAATTAGGAGCCATCACTAGACGATAATGTTTGAGATGTAAATACCGATTCCCGATTACCATACAAATATGTAAATGTAGGCATAATGAAGTCCCCAGGAAAATCTAAATTGTGAATATTTTTAGAATAAGGTTGTCATGAAAAGGATTATCGATATAAGCATAATAGGCTTTGCTTTCTAATGTAAGAGATTGAACTTGATATTATAAGTGGTCAACAACATACACGAGTGATAAGATGTCCTGCAGAGGAATAGTAGGAGATGGAAATAGTGTATTGAGTGGTTGTAATTTGCCATTACGAGTGATCATAGGAATGTTAAGAGGAGACATAGAAGATGCTTCGATGCTAAGGGCACACTAGATATGGGTGCCAGAGAAGAAGTAATAGGTGGTAAATAACACATAGTGTCGATAGAAGGTGTATGACTAGTATCGAAACATCGTTATGTGATGGAGTGATAGGAAGGAGATGAATCATGCATGGTGTTAGAGGAAATCTTAGAAGATGATGAAAATGGAGTGGGGGATTCACATTCAATAGTATGCAAAGAAGTAGAATCATGACTATCAGGTGTCTTATCAAAATTGAACAAAGATTCAAATGCAAGGATTTCATTAAGCATATCATCAACATATAATGAAAGAGGAGGAGAACTAGTATGTAATGCATTATGCGAAACATTTTCAGAAATGGAAGGAGTGTGAGATGTAGCTATAAAATCATTTGAACTCGTATGAGAAACAAAAGCATGCACATGTTTATTGTCATCAAGATTAAGCATGAAACTAATAAGAGCATCATCTAGGTTCTCATTAGAAATAATAGAAGGTGGAGCATGGCTAAATGAATAACAAGGTGTACAATGAGTAAAGCTTGCCAGGATCATCAACAATGCTAATGGTGGAATTATCAAAGCTAGTAGGCACATTGCATTCTCTAGCTAAGAGAGTTGTCGAGTATCATCCGGAAGAACAAAGTTACAATATAGAGTGCTAAGTTTAGCTATGGTGATCTCATCATAAATAAGATTAATGCTCACATGAGGCATGACTTACCTAGGAGGAGAAGAGCTATCCGTAACCATTAGGGTTTTAGTGGATCTTAGGGCAAGATGTTCTAATCTACTGGTTCACCAAAACGATTTAATAAAATATGAATATTTTATTTAAATCTAAATGCAAAGATCCGCTACAAATGATATACAATGAAATATAAATGCTAAATAATTTATTAAATACTAACTATGAAAGGAAATGAGATGGATAAGGTACTTATCTTAATTTCGCTTATCCCGCAGTGAGTCTAGACTAGACAATGTGATGAAACAGGAGCACGACTGTCACAATGAACCATAAAAAATGCAACAAAGGTAAAAACAACTGGACTGGGGTACTTGGAGAGGGATAAGGGCGCCCATGGGTGCTCGGAGTGCGATTTTAGGTGCTGCGTCTCGAGAAAATCTCGGGATCTCGATTTTGACAGTGTCGTTAGGGCTTCACACATCTTCATTTTTTTGTCGCTATAAGGTTGCACAATTATCGCTGGTTATTATAAACCTGCAATGAAATAATGACCTACAAAATCCTCAAATAAACATCAAATCCTAAAAAAGAAAGATGCAAGATGAGTGGTCGGGATGTCCTCAACCGCCAAATTGGTGGACTTACAATTGAGCATTGCACTACATCTCAGACCAATGTAGTTTTGTGTGCTTGTGTGTGCAATAGTGCTCCTAGTCGCCCTCGTACAATGACACCAAAATAAAAGGCAATAACTAGATACAATGCAAATGTGTGGATGGAATAAAATGAACTCGCGTTCTATGCAATGTGTATGCAGAGTAATATGCCCAAATGCAATCCCTTGCTTTGTGTAGATAGCTAACACTTGATAAGAATTGTCCACCCATATAATGGTATATATGTTGTGTTTATATAGAGATCTCTTGTTCGAATTTCAATACTAATGACCCGACATGCCGACTAGTACCTCGGGATATGAGAGGAAAACCAAAAAGACCGACCTCAAATGTCAAAAATAAGATCAAACATAAAGAGGACATGGGTGCCCAGGATGAACAGGAGCGCCAAATGCTAGTGTCCAGTCCTTGACAATAGTGTGTCAGAGACAAGTGACGAAAAATGAGTGAAGACTGATAGACAAGGATCCCTGAGCTTGACTAGAATTGTGTATATGAGTGATAAGTGTAAAAGATAAAAGCAATAAAAACCAACAAGACAAGTGGATGGACTATGGAATGGGTCATCAATGAATACTTTTCTTATGTAAGATCCATATATAAAACAACATACTTGGTGGTATAATAAATAGTAGTAAGTGTGTGATTTTGTGTCTATAATTGCTTCCCATATTTGAAAGCATTTAAAGTCGCTTAAGTATATCGACAAGAGAGAAAATCAAGTCAAGCATTGTCAAAGAAAGGATGTCAAATCTAATTGCACTACAACTAGATATTGTTGCTTTAGGTGAAGAACAACATGTTGTTTGATGCATCTTCGAGAGTAGTGCGATGTCGATAGTGCACGAGGGTACCCACAACCCAACTAATGTTTGTTGTACATGACTTCATCCATGGTTATGATTTTGAAAGATTGAGCAGAGTATTCAGAGATCCTTACAATGTGATCAACAATGATTGATAAATAATGACAAAGAGAACCAGACAAGCGATAAACCCAGAAAGTCACATACCACAATTTTGAGCAGATGTAAAAGCCGCACAAAGAGGTCAAAACCGTATATACGTTCTTGCCCTAATGTACAATCCACGCCCTAGTAGATTCTCAAATCACAATTTTTGTTCTAGAGCATTATCATGTCCAAATACCCATATTTTAACATTCATATCACCCATTAGCTCAAAATCACCTGTAATCAAATACATACACTCAATCTCATATATTTGTGATTTTGTATTATATAATGTACATTTATTACAAATATTAAAACATTATTCTAATATTAAATAGTTAATATTAAAAGTTAATTAGTCAGAATAGAGGACTAATCAAATCCTACAACTTTATTTCAATTCTTGTTTAATTATAGTGTAAAAACCTTGATCAAATCCTTTTTCTAGGTGACCACCATTCCTCCCAACTTTGTTAGGAAGAGAGGACCAAATTTGAACAATAAAACGAAATTTTAAGTGCATCGCCAAGTACCGCACGGTTTAAAATTTCAACGTGGGCCAACATTTACGAGTTAATAGATCCGGAACGAAAACTTTCGACTGCTCCATCATTTCGCTTCAACCATGGCCTTTGCTTACTTGGAAGCAGTTGTCGGTAAGATTTTCGTATACATTTTTATTTTTCGCTCTTAAATTTTCTGTTAGATTTTATCCATTTTTCCTCTTCCTGAATATCTTCGCAGTGTCAGACACATTCGGCAACGAAAAACGACACATTAGCTTTTTCCACCTTTGTCATTATAAGAAATTTAAATGACCAATTTATTATTTTCAGCAGATGCATGTTTATTTTTGTTCGAATGGATTTGAATTTGCTTGAATTTCTTGTATGTTTTGGTTTCGCGGGTTCGGTTCTTTGCACGCTTGGAACTTTACGGGTTTGAGGTGAAACTAGGTTAATTAGTTTTTTTGGGTTTTATTTATTTTGCTGCTAGGCAAATCTACAGTGTGGGGACTATAAGAGATGGTTTATGTATACACATTAGACTATGAAGGATTCAAAACATTGAGAGTGATGTCTCTCCACGAATTTCAGACTTGAATTTATACGGGTTTCGCCTAATTTATTCTTGGACCTGGTCCTCGCAATTTTTTTTTCTGTCAAAGGTTCTGAGTTAAACCTGATCACCAATAAAACCTCGACGACTGTGATGCACTTAATTGTTGGGGAAAACTATGGGGTTTCTAGTATGAAATTTATAAATAAAACCATATTGCTATCAATGCCACGTGTAATGGTTTAATTTACGTATTGGCTTAAAAACAGGATTATTTTCCTAAATGTTTTAAAAATAGGAATTTTAAACTTAAATGTTTAAAAATATGGTTCAGAAGACATATTTCAATTTGTTTAGAAAAATTAGGTTTTGATCTGAATACTTGACTCTATCATGTGAGAGTGATTTGGCAAGCATGCGAACCCCATTAGTTGGAGGTTTGAAAGTAGAGATCAGTTTGAAAACAACGAATAAAGTGTTTATTGTTTTCCTAGATAGATAATATATAAGATGTCGACGACTTTCAATGCCCTTTAGACAATATTGGTCCATAGTATTTATCTGCTTAGACAATACAATTCGTATATTAGTGGTACTGTGAATTGTTATCTTGGATATATTGATGTGTATGCCATATGCAGATGCTTTAACTTTTGTAATTTGTAATGTATCGACTTAAAAAAGAGGGTTCTTATGTTAAATGTTAATAAAAATTGGGGTTTTCGAAGTCAAATATTTCATTTGTTTTTCTTTTGATTCTTAAACTAAATTCTAAAAATATCAGATTTTGGCCTATAAATATCAAGTCTATTATATGAGAGCATTTGGAAAGCATGGAAACCCTCTTTAGTCGGGTTTGAATGGTTTGAAAGAAAATATTTGCAAATTTTACTTGGCTGACTCACTGGTGTTTAATATTTTCCTAGATCTATAAGATATAGGATGATGATTATGACTAATTTTAACACCCTTTGGACAACACTGGTATGTAGGGCCTATCAATGTATAGTGGATGATGATTATGATGACTTTAATGCCTTTTAGACAACACTGGCATGTAGGGACTATCAATGTATATAGACAATGTAATTGGTATATAGTCTTGATGCAAAGTGTAATCGTGGAGATATCTAGTCTAGGATTTAGTTGTTGTCAACCTTCATCATCACTTTATCCACAAAATCTTCCAATAATTGCAAGGTGGATTCATACCACGCATCTTGCAAGTTTAATAATTTTAATATTTAAAGCTAAATGCTAAATAGATTTCAAAGCCATCCAATATGATCAAAATGAAGCACTTGTTTATATGCTTTAGATAATCTTAGGATAAAGAAATAAATTATATTAGTGCCCATGAATGACTAAAATAGGTCAATGGTACTTATAAAAACAATCAAGAGGGATGGACAAAGATTCATTTAAACATCTGCCCATTTCTGTCATGTAGATGTTTTCATTTTTGTAATTTGTAATATATCCGCTTAAAAATAGGGTTCTTAAGTAACATGTTTCAAAAGATAGGGGTTTGGAAATCAGATATTTCAATTTGTTTTTCCTTTGATTCTTGAGCTTGGTTCTAGAAAAATTAGAGTTTGATTTGTATCAAATCTATTATGTGAGAGCATTTGGAAAGCATGCAAACCTCATCAATTGGGGGTTTGAATGTAGAGATTGGTTTGAAAGCTATATCTGGAGCTTGTACTTGCCCTACTCCCAAGTGTATGATATTTTTCTAGACTGATAAGATATAGAATGATGATTAACACCCTTTAGACAACACTTGTATATAGTCCCTATTAATGTATATAGATAATGTAATTCGTAAATAGTCTTGCTGCGAATTGCAATCTTGGAGATATCTAGGAGATGTTTTCTTGTTGCCAACCTTCTCTAATCCTTATCCCTAAATCTCCCATAATTGCAAGGTAGTTTTATATCATGCATATTGCAAGTTTAATATTTTAATATATAAAGCAAATTGCTGAATAGATTTGAAAGCCATCAAGTGTGATGGAAATGAAGTGCTTTTTTAGTGTTCTAGAGAGACTTAGGATAAGAAAAGAAATGATATTAGTATCCACGAATGACTAAAATAGATCAATGGTACTCATAAAAATAATCAAGAGGGATGTACAAAGATACATTTAAACATTTGCTCATTTAAGAACCAAGTGAAATTGCCTTTTGTCGATGGATTTATGATCAAATGTTTCGCACTAGTCGAACAAACTTGGACACTAATATCACTTGAGGAATTGCGTAAATGGATCACTTGGGATACGGTCCCATAAAGTTATAGGAGTGGAGAACGCTTACACATCTAGGATCACTTCGCATGCCATTACCATAGTTAACTAAGCCATACACACATAGCACTATTGATATCAAGATCAATTACAAAATTGTTTGTGTATAAGCCTCTCTATGTGATGTGATAAATAGTACAATAGACAATAAATAGCCAAGGCAAGTTTGTTACACAACTGCAACTGGTTGGAGGAGTTGGCTAAATATGCACAAGAGAATAAACTCTTACGTGCAAGATAACAACAAGCCACAAATATCTCTTCAACTAAATAACAACTTGAGCTAAGTCAAGCTTGTCCCTATTCTAATGCGAAGCTAGACAAAACCAAGTTAGATAGCTAAAGGCAACTTCTAGACTGGTGCGACCACACCAACACCCTCACTCAAGTGTAGAATTATGGAGAAAGATCAAAAAGCAAAGAGACGGATTCTTAGATATGGGTCCCGACAACTAGGCCTGATGAGGTCCCCATATACAAATATATAGTGTGGTAAGTGTCCTTATGGACGCCAATCCATCTCACTAGAATGCATGGATGTACAAATATACAATGTAGTAAGTGTCCCTATGGACGCTTGATTCATCTCACCAAAATGCATGGATGTTGAGTTGTTATAATTGCCAAGTCAAAATAAGAATTGGTGCTCTATACGAGGCTCATTCAAAAGACATTGGTCTCAAAAAAGGGGGAAAATGAGTCATCACAAGATTTCTAAAAAAATAGTAAAACAAGTGTACGGATGTGTTGAGATATGCTGCAAGCCGTCCCAAGAAGCAAAACATTACAATACTTGAACAAAATGTTGAAGAAGGTGCTTGGAGGGAATCAAGGCAATCACACAAGCACTTTGGGTGGATTGAAGGTCACTAGAGGACTCAATCTTGCATGAGTGGTTTGGATCCATCACTTGATCGTTGAAGAAGACAAACTGACACTGTATTCATCAGAATAGCTCTGTACAAGGAGATTGTCAATCTGTTAAATGTGGTGTCAAAAGTGCAAAGAGGGTCCCAAGGGGTTTGCAAGGAACTCAACACTTGAAGAAGTAGGATTTGCACACACCCTTCATAATGTTGACTAGGTGGAATGATTGAAAACAATATGTATGAGTGGAAGAATCCCATTACTCGAACAAAGAAGAAGACAAGCTAACACTATATTCACCAGAATAGTAAAAGGAGATTGTCAATCTGTTGACGTGTTGAACATATAGAAAGATCTCTCAAGAAAGGAAGATGGCTCTGGTGGTGATGGGAGAGTTGAGCATCTAAAGTAGAGAAAAAAATGTTCAGAATAGAGCACATGCGTGTGAAGGCAAACTACAACAAACCCTCTATGGCTTTGTATGACTTAGTGCAACAACATAATACACCCATAAAACAAAACCACCAAATGACGCAGGGGGCTCCAGAGTGTTGTCAATCTGTTGAAGAAGCCATCAATAATTTGAGAGTTGCTTCTAAGATTACCAAAAAGAGCTGCACTATTAAAAAGAGCACCAAAAGGCAGGATTAGTGTGCAAACTAAGAAGTTGAATAGTGGAGGTATCATGGATGTAGGGTTCTCGCAGAGATTGCTTACGATGCTGACACTACAGATCAAAAATCCATTTTAGATGAATATGGATGGGAGAAGAAGATGCTTGCATATGACTCAGTGCAAAGGGCACAAACAAAGCATGCAAAGAAACATCTGTAGGAGTGTTAGGAGAATCATGCCTGACAGGAGCAATCTCAGGGTTCTCAAGCTCGAGTGAAGGTGCAATAGAACTCTCTTGTGTTGTTCATTGTTCAATATCCTCATGGAAAAAGAGCAAACAAAAATTGGAGTTGAGCTGGCATCAAGTGATCTTGAGGAAGATGAAACATCTGCTTCGTAACCAATGTCGTGGCGAGTATTCTAGTGAAAATATTGGATATGAGCAACAATGCCTTGTGAATGTATATTGAGACCTCTGCCAAGGTGATCCATGGAACAAAGTATGTAGGAATTGAAGGTAGTTGTATGTTTCTCAAAAGAACCAGGTAGATAGGCAGACATATTGAAGTGGGATGTGCAGAAGGTGTAACAAGAGCATAGGATACAATAGTAGAAAGTGCAACAACAATAGCAAACTCAAATATTGACAAATCAGGGTTTGTAGGTACAGGACTAGTGACTATAGGTGGACTAAGAGCAGGGAAATGTAAGTCAAGTGTATCAAGAGGATGTTGTAGGCTAGCAATTTTGTTTTGCAGTGAGAGTATGAAGGCGTTTGTGTTGAGACTAAGGGAGCTCAAAAAGAATTCTGCTTCTTCAGTTTCTTGTTTTCTTCTTTGTATTGATTTGAGGCCATTACGAAAGGAAAGATCACGTTCTTGGAGATAAGCACACTCAAAAAGAATAACGGCTACACGTGAGGGGGTCTGACCACTAGTTTGACCAGGCCTTACCCTCCAATCTCCTACAAAACGAGATCGGAAGTGAAAATGTGCTGCCAAGTAGAAACAGGCCTCATAATGTAGAAGAGAAATGTCCTCTTGTGAACTTAAAAGGAGCTGGGGAGTAGGGATCTAGTGGCGACAGACCCCTTGCAGGGTCTAGGGGCAGCGTCGCGGGTGTGCTCTTTGTTGCGACACTGTATGGGGTCAAGGGGCAGTGCCCCCAACTCCAAATACATTATTTAGGTTATATGGCCTTTGATATGAGCAAGAAACACTTCTCGGGTTTAAAAACATACACATTCATCCCCTTAAATGTTAAAAAAATGTCCCAAATGCCAATAATACCCTTGTTTTGTAAGTTTTAATTTTAATTCCCTTCTCTTTTACAATAAACAAGCCCCTGCTTCTTTGAAAATAATTGCCCCTCGTTAAAAAAATGAAAATACACTCTTTAAAATTTCACCCTCCACTTTTATAAGAATGTCCCCCTTAAAAACAACCCACTCATGAAAATGATATGGCCAAAAATTTCACCCCCACACCTTAAAGTGTTGCCCTTCTTTTAAAAAAATGTGTAAATAACTCGACCCCTTGATCTTCCAAATGGGGAAGGGTCTTACTAAAATTTTAGGTGCCATTCCACCAAGTGTTCTTCAAAGAGATAAGTGAGCATATTTCTTTTTCAATTTTAAAAAATTAGCTAAAAATTAAAAAAAGAAAAAGAACCTTGGAGAAGGTGCTTAGCAAGTGGATACCAATCTGTTTTTGCCCGCACGTTAGCCCATGAAACATTTACAACAGCCAACAAGCAAATAGGAATAATTAGTTTCTCGAGCTTATATTTTGGAGTGCCCTTTTCTTTTGGCTGGCTCAGCAAGGGGAACCACTCTGTTTTTGCCTGCATGTTATTCCATGAAATATTTACAACAGCCAACACACAGATATGCATAATTAGTTTGAGCTTATAAATTGGAGTGTCTATTTCTTTTGACTAGAGATTGTGTGCGGCCACTGTGAAGGGGAAGCTAGATTCCCAAACCCCCACCCACCGAGTTCATAGGGACTTCTTTTCCAATGGAGCTTTAGTGGATGTTCAAAAACTATAGCAACTGTTAGTTTTGGATGCTGTATTAGAAAACAATTGCATATAAGTTTTGGATGCAGTGTTAGAAAACAGTTGCAAATAACTGAAAGTTTTATCTTACATGGTACCCTTTTATGCAAATTAATCTAAGTTTTTAAGTAGCACCTGCTGAGAAATGTATACTAGCCCCATCTCCGCAGGACCATTTTCCTTGTTAGGGTTTTAAACATATAGATCCTAATTTTTAAAATCTAATTGTTTCTCAGTGGTACCTGCAGAAAAATTTAAAGAAGCTCCCTCTCCATGGGACCATTTTCTGTGTTAGGATTTTAAAAATATAGATACTAAATGTTAATCGTTGAATATTTAGTTGCAATTTCGTCAAGCATTTAAGTGAACCATCTTTTATTCAGTCAGGCTCAAGTCACAAGTAGTATTTCATGATTAAATTCGTGGAAACTTTCGGTTGGATCATCAGATGCTAAATTTTATTCTTCTTTGACCCACTTTGCAATGCATAGTATATTTGAAGTTTACTCCATGCAGTTCATGAAATGGTGGGGTAGGTTTTGGTTATGGCAAAAGTTTTGCCTGGAGTTTTGGGATGGCAGGAGATATTGCAGGGGACAGCAAATAGGTATGTCCATATATAATATAAGAGTAAATATACCAGTTTTATAGTATTTCATTTGCAAAATCAAGTGTCATTAAAATTTCTGAAGAAACAATTTGCAACTTGAATTAAAAATTCAAATACAAATATAGAATATGAAATATCAGATTAATGTATTATGTAATCATACGAATACTAGCAACAATAGTCGTAGTCTCAAATGACAAAATCAATTTAGCAATTGTATAGAGCCATGAGGCCTTGTGGGCAGGAAGATGTCCCCAAGTCCTCGAAATGTATGGGGGCGTCCAAAATGGGGCCTTGAGGGCAAGGGATACTTCCTAGGGTACACTGGTTTGAAATCATTGAATTTATTTAGAACGATATTTAGTAATCAAAACAAAATAGAATAGATGGTACAATCCATATGTTGTATCTCAGTCAAAGCTTGCGAACAATGGATGTGTAGCTTGTCACCAATATTAGTGGATTGTAAGGACAAAGTGTTTGATGCAAGGTGCTGCTTCGGGAAGTTGCAGGATGGAATGTGTTTGCGAACTTCATCTGAAACAATGTTGAACTCTGAGCAGAATGCAGGAAAATTAATCCCTGGTTAACTTATCAGGTATGCAAACATAGATAATAAATATAACACAGGATATATAATTGCCATTTATTTGTTAGTATTGTCGAATTCAGTTTTCTTGTGAGTTACTTAGTGCAGAATGATATTGAAAAGCAATGAAAAGCAAAAATAGAGGAAATCACAAATGCTTTGCAGCAAGTCCTTTTCTTATTATTGTTATGCTAGGTGGCGTTTAGATTGGAGCTTGTAAATCATAATTAACTTTACTTGATTGTGCTGTACCAAGTAAGATTATCTTTTGCACAATTAACAAAGTGGCTATATACCCCATCCTATGTCATTTGTCATTGAACTACATAATTTGAATGGGTTTTGTGAGCTAAGTCTTGAAGTTTACTTCAGTAGCTGGATTCACCTCTCCCTTGTACTTAACCGGTATGTACCTGAACTGGGTATGGGCATGATCTGACCTCAGCAATGTCCTGGACAGTCAGGGTATGCCAAGGTCCTGTTGAAGAATCTGGGTGTACCCTAGTTGAATCGAGAGCGTACCTGCTGGTTTTTGCTTGTTTGTTAAATTAAAAAAATTATCACGAGATTTGGCATTCAGTGAGTATTATTGTTATTTGTCTTTTTGTTTGTATTTTTTAAATTTATCATGATATTTGGCATTCAGCTAGCATTATCGATTTATCGGTATTGTTTTTGTAGTTATTTTCTTACTTCTATGCATACTATGTGGTTAATTTCTGTTTATTAGGCTAGAATATTAATATTTTTAATTTTTTACACGGCCGTACCCTAGTTGTACCCAGGACAAAAAAATTTCTCCGTATTGGCGGACCTTGTACTTAAAACAAACTTGTAACTTAGGAAATTATCGGCAGCTGCAGCATGGAATGTGTTTGTGAACTCCATCTCAAACAATGTTGAACTCTGAGCAGAGTGCAGGAAAATTATTTCCTAGTTAAATTATCAGGTATGCGAGCATAGGTTTAGCTCAAACCCTTGGTATGATCACTTTCCGGGTTCACTGGCAGTGAGAAAACATCAAGTAAACATAACACAGGATATATTATTGCCATTTATTTGATAGATTGTAAAATTTAAAAAATAAGGCAGGATAGGTAATTAATTTTTTTGCTTGTATTGTTGAATTCAGTTAACTTGTGACTTACTTAGCAAAGAATGATATTAAAAACCAAATAATATAGGAAGTCACAAACACTTTGCAGCAAGTCCCTTCCTTCTTATTGTTATGCTAGGTAGCATTTAGATTGGAGCTTGTAAAGCATAATCAATTTTATTTGATTGTGTTGTACCAAATCAGGTCATCTTTTTTGCTATACAGGAAGCGGCTATACCCTATCCCATGTCATTTGTGACTGAAATGCATAATTTGAATGGATTTTGTATACGAAATCTTGAAATTACCCAAGAAGCCGGATTTGCCTCCCCCACATACTGTTTTGTATGCACCTAAACTGGGTATGTGTATGATTCAGCTCCCGGTATGACCTGACTGTTCCTGGTGTACCCGGGGTGAATCCAGTGCACACTTACAGGTTTTGGCCTTTTCTTTAATTTAGCGTGACAATTGGCATTCAGTTAGCATTATCAATTTGTCAGTCAGTGTTGTGGATATTTTGTTTACTCTTATGCATACCATGTGGTCAATTCCTGTTTATTGAGTTAGAATAATTATTTTAAAAATATTTAATATGTTTCTTTATAGCCATATTCAAATCATACCCGGGCAAAAACAAAATCCCCAAACAGGCAATCTCCTGATTTTCCGTACCGCACTCACACCCAAAACGAGCTATAACTTTGGAAATTACTGTAGAAAAGATATATTAAAGCGATACAAGATTTTTTTTTTCATATATATTTTTTTCCTTGTGTACTTATGGCTGATAACTTGTAACAGGTTTCATGATCTTCATGTACTTTGTTGAGACATACCTTGATTTGCGGCAACACACAACTCTTAAGCTTCCCCATCTGCCTAGGCCTCTAGAAGGAGTTGTGAGCAAAGAGAAGTTTGAAAAGTCTCGGGCCTACAGCATTGATAAGAGGTTTTTTTCATCTCTTTTCCAGATTTCTCAAGCCCGTGATTTCTTGCAGTCATTTGTTTTAAGATATAGCTTTTTTATTTTTGATGAAAGCATCTGTATTGTATATGAGGCTTGTAATGTATATGTGGGAATTTTTATTTCAGTCACATTTTACCTTGATTAGGTAGATGTAGAAAATCCCTTCTTCCTTTAAAGCTTGTCTTATAACATATTATTACTTTATGTGCCAGTATACTTAGTCTCATCAATTCCTTACAATATTTTATTGTTGCTTCATGCTGCAGTCGCTTTCACTTTGTCCATGCCGCAGTGACTATCATTGGAGACACTTTAATTTTACTTTTTAGAGTATTACCATGGCTTTGGCAGGTATTGTGATGACACAAATGTTTATCGAACTCAAACTTCGAATGTTTAGGGAAATACGGATGTCCAATTAATGGAAAATCCTTTACAGACTCTGAGCTACATATATGTTTTCAATTGCAGCAGCCACACATTACCCTCACAACACTTTTGTTTTTGACTGCAGAAATCAGAAGTTCTAGTTTTAAAGTTGGGATTGGATCCTCAAAATGAAATCACTCACTCACACGCTGGGATTTTTGGCAGCTATTACACTTTGGTCTCAGGTATCATCTGAAACTTTAAAACTTTGAATTAATCAATCTTATCTAGGGGTCAGATGTGAGAGAGTGACATTCTCTGGCCTCTATCCCGCCTGCTATTGGCTACTCTTTGGTCTCAGGTATCATCTGAAACTTTAAAACTTTGCATTAATCATTCTTATCTAGGGGTCAGAGTTGAGAGAGTGACATTCTATAGGTCTCTATCACACCCATTTTTCTTCTTTGGTTGTCTAGAGAGCTTTGAAATATTGATTATCTGTTGAGTGATTACTACATTTGTTGCAGAATCTGTAACCCTTTTGGAAACACCAATTTATATGTGCAATTATTACTTGCGAAGATAAATTGTCGGCATCACTAATTTTTTTAACTAAGTTGTGATTTTTGAGCTTTAAAATATGGCCTCATCCTATTTGATTACCCACGGACATGGCCTCGTCCCTGTCGACAATTCCTCTTTGCATATTGTGTGCATCATATAAAAGCAGGAGAACCGAAATAAACACTTCCTTTCACTTCCAAACTGTAAAATCCGATTTGTTGTATTGGAAATAAAGTGGTATCTGCATTGGATCTTGTTTAGATTGTTAGCTACACATCTTCCAGCTCAAGTTTGGTGGCGTTGCACAGGATCATGTTGTTATACCCAGACAGGAATTTTTAATCATTTAAGATGTTTATAAAATACATCCATTTGTACACTTTCATCTAGCCTTTATGACGATTAAGATGATGACTTATAACTTTCTCAAGACCCAAGGTCTCTAGGACCCAACAAAGTTCTCGACAATGCAATTTGCTTATATATTCTTTGAAAAGTATGATCCTTGTAGCTATGGGAGAGTCTTGTTATCAAATGGTATCTATCAATAGTACACCAATTTTGTGTCTTAAGCCATAATAATAGGTCTCACCATCACAAATGAAGGCTAACCTCATTTCTACCCCAATTTTTCCAGACTTTATAAATTATCAGAATATTGTTCATAAGAAAAGACTATTTAATAAATGACACTAACTTTATTTTCTAAAACATGAAATGAAAAGTCAAATATTAATTTAAGTTTCAACTAGTGAAATGAAAAGTCAAATATTAATTTAAATTTCAATTGGCAGCTAATTTTAAAAAATCTTCCCCACCATGATAATTTTTACCAACATATTAATAATCTAGCTTTTAGACACCTTATAAATGGGTTAGTGTTAAATAATAACCCTTAGTGATATAACTTCATTGATAATGTCTTAAGCTCATTTTTAAACCTTATAAATAGGTTGGATAATATAATTAAGCAAAGGCTATTTTTGTGTGTTTAAACATAAATCAAAAGAACGAAACTAGGAAGTGAATAGACTTGCCAATATAGCTATTTCTCAGTTCCAAGTCAATAGGAATGCAGATCTACGAACATTCAGGGCATCCACGAAAACAATTTCAAACAATTGTGGCCTTAGAGCAAAAAGTCACAAACAATTTTAAAAATGCTCTATAAACCCAATCCAAGAATGGCTACCACTTGAAGAATCTAAGAAATGATTTCAAGTCAAATATTGATTGATTATATCAGGAAAGGAAAACAAACATTCAGTTTTTACAGCAAAAGGGCTTTGGTTAGATACCAAAGCATTAATATTTTCACAAAATGGCTTTGGTTAGATACCAAAGCATTAATATTTCCACAAAAATGGGACCATTCACCCATTTGAGGAATCCGAGGGGATGAGATGCAAGTATTAATCATTCTTACAGGACCTGCTTCCTGATATAAAGGTGGTCTCCTTCTATCAAATGAAACTATTACTCTACGTTAGTTAATACCCCCTCTATATTACTGTTTTTGTTTTATTGCACTACCCTTTTGTACACTTTTCCAAATGTTAAGTTCCGTCTGATTAAAAATTAATTTAGCTCCATGGTCCCCCGAATGCTTTATATTTGGTGAAAGACATGTCAGTTCATACGTATATTCTCTTGGGGCGAACAAGCTGATTTTGCTTAGACTAGGTCCTTTAAGTGGCTTTAATAGACCCCTTCCAACTAGTAATTGTTTTCCATTGGCTTGTCTATATCTCCCTTACAAACATGGGTCACGAGTCTTTGAATTTTCCACCCACCCATGTCTAGTCCAATCGACCCCTCACACTAAGGCATTCGCAACCCCTCTCACGCTAAGGCGTTTGCTGTCTCCCCTTACTCCATGACATCTGTATTGGGCAAAAAGGTAACCCATGATTTTTAAAAGCAAATTGAACTTATAAAGAGCGAAGGGGACATTTTTATAAGCTATTCTTTTCCAAAGAAAATAAAGTTAAATATTTCTGTCAAAAAGAAGGAATCACTCGATTTATATCCTCACTATCCCAAAAAGTCTATAACTTCAATGCAGAGAAGAAACCTCTATTTAGCCCAAGGGTCAAGGCATCAAGACAATCTGATCCATGGCCAAACAGAAACTTTACACTATTACATTCTGGAAGGCTCTAACACCCGTCCAAAGTATGCGAGGAATGACTCAAAGCTTTGTTGGGTAATCCCCATCTTAAGGATCGGACGGTGCACACTACAGGTTACTTAATCTTCATTCATCTTCCATTTTGTGAATTGACATGCTCCTTTAATGAGGAGGTAAAAATCTATCAAAGTAAAACATTAATGGTTGAGTGGGTGGAAGTAGAAGAGGGTAATGATGGGGTGTATGCATGTTCAGCAGTGGGTAAAAACACAGAGCAAAAGAAAATACATTTTTGAGCAGTTAGGACCTTAACAGTATGTTCTCCAAGCATTAATAAGAAAGTGGTTCGACTCCCTTTTCAGGGTGCATTTTTACTCTGTCCATCAACTGCATCAAATATGTTACAGGTGTTTGGAGGAGATTGTATGATAATAAAAACAAAAACTCTCACTGTAGTTCAATCTATCGATGATGAGGAGCCCATCATTGATTCTGCAATTTTTCAGTGAGCTTCCTACTCATCATTTTCAGCAAGTTGTAAACCCGCAAAAGGAACTCAACTTGTTTAAGGTGATGTCTTCATCTTCCATTATTGACAATATGCCCAGAACTCAAATTCCTCCCCTCTAACGCATACATCAAGGTGCAACCCAAGTCCTCGTTGGGTTTCATTTCTGTCTTAGAATAGGAAAAAAATCCTTCCTGCTCTTGTCACATCTTTCAACAAGTTCGGAGTTCATTCTAGTCAGCTGCATATTCCAAGGCGGCTATAAGTTGCCTCTCCCACTCATGGATTACCCCCTGACTAAACACCTCAGCTGCTTCACTGGAATCCAAATCCTCCTCATCACTGCTGGACTCTCAATTGGGTGGCTACTCCAACAGGACCTCAATGAATCCTAGCTCCACATCTTGATACTATTCAACCTGACTTGGCTCCTAAGGTTTTGCATCCTTTTATTTTGTTGTACTCTCCTTTTACCGAAGCATCACATGATGCATGAGGCGTAAGGTACTACGCACAACTATCTTCTCTGCTCTCCTAGAGATAAGCCTGTTCCTCTTGATAGAGTGGATAAAGCTAAGAGCTGACCAATTCCTCTCCGCAACATAGGAACCAAAAACTTGTGAAAGAAGGAAAATGACAAGTGTTTATAGCATCCTCAGACCCTCATGTGAGCATGTTCCTTTTCGAAAACCAAGAGAACCCTGTTCGACTTGCTTGTCACATTAGTGGTCTTATACGGATATGAAGGTTGGGGCAGCAGTGTGTCAGATACAAAATGGAGGCAGATAGAGAGAATTCAAAAATATCTAAGCACAAGCAGCCTTAAAATTAAAATTTTGAAGTCATGAAATTCTCTTAGCTGAAACAAGTACTTTCCCATTGGAGGCAACAACGATGACTCGGTTGTTGAGTTACCTAAAGAAAACACAAAATATGGAACGTCATCGGTGGCCCAAAATTGTGGTAGAGGAAGAGCTAAACGGGAAGAACACATGGATGGGAAAATAGGGTATTAGCATGCTGGAATGCCCAAACATTAACAAGGAAATAAAGAAATATGTGAGAGAAATTCAAGATAGCAATGTGAACAAAGAAACTTGGGTGGAAAAAATAATACTATGTCAAAGAGTTTAATCCCACATGAGACCATGACAAAAAGGCATACATAGGCGCAGACATCAAATGGAAGGCAAAGATGTTAATGGCTCAATTAAGGACTAGCTCACATCATCTTAGATGTGAAACTGGTAGGTGGACAATGCCTAAAGAAGAATGGGAAAAGAGAATATGCACATTTTGTAGTCAAGGGGTGGTGGAGACAAAATGGCACTACATCATGGAGTGCACAACCTACAACAACATCCAAATCAATTACGAAGACAATTTAAAAGTTGACAACCTAACTGCCTTGTTCGAGGAGACAAGACTTGACAAAACGACAAATTTCTTGATCAAGATTGTAATGAAATTACTTATATATGTGAATATCAACAACAATAGAACACAAAAGAACACCAAATTATAGATAAATGATCACAATATGCAAGTAGAATAGCTTAGCCACTTCGAGGGGCTACCTCCAAACCATACAATAAGACTCAAGTGCTCAATATGATGATTAACTACTCCTTACTACCACCTATATATACCATTCATATATTATGGCCAACACCAAGGTTGACCTACTAAACATATGAAAGCATAAATGAATGACATATGACAAGAAAAGAGATTATGTAAGCCACAAGTCGGCACTACATATCCAATATAACCTATAGGACTAAGGGTGTAGCATGCCCTTCCCCTTGAAGCAACATTGTCCCTAATGTTAGCAACCCTGGATGTTGTTGCGAAATGCTTCATCTTCCCATGTTGCATCCTCACTATTCATATTCTTCCACTTGATCAGATACTTGGTGGCCCTCGGTCTTTTGGTGAGTGTCGAAGGATCCCTTGAGGTTCCAATATGATCCTTCCCTCCTCATCCAAATCAAGAAGAACCGATTTGGGTTGAACTTGAAACGTCTTTGCCGAATGACTTTCTTCAAAGAAACATGGAAGACTGGATGTATTTTAGTTCCTTGAGGGAGCTCTAGCTTATATGCCACACTACCAATTTTTGCAAAACTTGGTAAGGACCATAGTATTTAGGTGCAAGCTTATTATCCTTCTTCTGTTGTTTTAAGGACAACTGTTTATGGGCAACTGCATCAAAACAAAGTCTCCCACCTCAAAGTGTTGCTCATTATGGTGCTAATCATCTTGATGCTTCATGTGGTTTTGTGCCATTGCCAAATTCTCTCTAATGCTAGAGAGTACCTCATGCTGATGCTGAATGTGATCTTCGATTGCTCTCACCTTAGGTTTGACCTTCAAGCTAGAGATGAGTGATGGAGGATGGTACATGTATAGTGCCAAAAATGGAGACATTTTGGATGAAGTATTATACCACCATTCTGCAAGTGGCAACCATTTTACCCAACATTCTTGTTTATCCGAAGTAAAACATTGAAGATACCCCTCCAAACATTTATTTACCATCTCAGTTTGCCCATCTCACCAAGGGTGATAAGATGAATTCTGGGCCAATTGGGTACCCAAACAAGAGAACAAATCAGTCCAAAAATTGCTCGTAAATATCAGATTGCGATCACTTACTATAATTTTGGGTGTGCCATGGAGCTTTTGAACTATGTCCATAAAAGAGATGACAACTATACTAGCTGTGAAAGGATGAGACATGGCACAAAAATGAACATACTTGGTAAGTCTATCCACTACAACCATGATTATGCTTTCCCCTTCTTTTTAGGTAATCATGATGAAATTCATAGATACCTCTTCCCATCTTTGGCTAGGAATAAATAAGGGTTGTAGGAGACCGATGTCTTAATTGTCTCGCCCTTATTATGTTGGCACACCAAACATTCTGCCACAAATTTTTGAACATCTCCTTTCAACCCCTCCCAAAAGAAATCTTGTTTAACTCTATGATAAGTTTTCAAGAACCTAGAATGGCCACATAATGGAGAAGAATGAAGCTCTGAAAGAACATGTTGTTAAAGTGTAGATAAGATAAGATAAGATAAATATATTAATGTCGATGAATGACCATAAAGTAGGTTAAAGGGTGCAAAAAACATCATGAACAAATACAAAGTGGGAGAACCAAAAGGTACCCGAGAAAGAAGAGTACAAAGCCAGAGAAGTTGGTAGAACCGGAAAGAGCAAACCCCCAAACCCAAAAATGGGGGTGGAAATGCAAATGAGAAGAGGGAAGGGGAGACGACCAAGGAAAACGGCTAGGGAGAAGCAATGAGGAAAGTCTATTAGGGAATGGTAGATCCAACTCTCCTAACATCCGAGGCCGACTGGAAGAAACTCTGGATGGAATGACGACCAAACGAAGAGGCGGTAGAGTGTAGAGGACGCCTACAATGTTGTTGTTTGGACACCGTACTATATCTCAAAGGCCTGGTAGATCGAGTCTGTCTCTGGTGTAGGGCTTGTCTAAGATGGCTCGGGAATTGTGGATGGTTTCCTTGGGCCGAACAGATTTGGAGTAAGAAGCGGAGGTGGCCTCACCTTGGCGCTTGGTGCCTCTCATTGAAGGTAGCACTGTGAAGAAGGAAGTGATCCGCCGAGAAGAATCTGGTCTAGAATGTGGCTGAAGAGTGTGCTCATGAAGCCTTAGAGCCTCTTGTAAGTATAAAGCTAGGCACTTTTGATCCTCATACAGAAGAAGTCAGAAAGAGCCCGTGCCCTCCTAAAGAGGCAGTAAAACCTCCCTCTGATCTCATAGTAAATGGGGTAGCGAAAGATGAAGTGTGTCTCCATCTCAATCTCTTGGAGACTACACAGTTGGCAAATCCTATCCGAACGATGAAGGTGGCGATCTGTTTCACACCCGAGTGTGAGAACCTACTCCAAGTCGGCGAGGAGGATGCAAAATGCATGCATCCAGTGATGTAAAGTATACTAAGACGGATAATGAAACCGTCACTCAACTCCAGAAAGTGCTCAACATAAAAGGCCATTTTAGGGCATAACCCCCCATGAGGGTTCACCCAAGTGGTGTGGATGAACTAACTTTGTCCTTGTACCACTATGTATCACCCTTCCATATAAATTTTTCGGATATGGTTGGATCCTGCTAGAAATTCTAAATGAGAGTGTGGGTCTCTGCATCTTTTGCCATTCTTCCCTTGCTTGATCTACCCAATCTGCCTTTAGTATAAAGATGGCACATAACAATGCTTTTGTAGACTCATCCCTCCTAGATAGTGCATCAACGACCACATTTTCTTTCCCTTTCTTATAAATAATCTCAAAGTCATAACCCAACATCTTTGTGACCCATTTTTGTTGTTCTTCTGAAGATAGTCGTTGTTCAAGAAGTATTTCAAACTATCATGATCAGTTTTTACCTTGAAGTGTCTACCCATCAAGTATGGTCTCCATTGTTTGATTGCATGCAAGATTGCCATCATTTCCTTCTCATAGGTGGGCTTCAACAAATTCTTTCCTTTTAGTTGCCGACTCTCAAATGCTATGGGATGTCCTTCTTGCATGAGTACTGCCCTATCCCGTTTCTTGAAGCATCACATTCAATTATGAAGGTCTTGGAGAAATCGAGGTTTCCAACACTGGGGTGGTGCACATCGCCTCCTTCAATTTTTCAAATGCCCTAAATTCTTCCTTATTCCAATGAAATGAGTCTTTCTTCAATAATGTTGTGAGTGGTGCTGCTATATCTGCCATAGTTCTTTACAAATCTGCGATAGTACCCTGTGAGCCCTAAGAAACCTTGTAAATGCTTGAGGGTTTTGGGAACTTCCCATTCCACCATGGCCTTGATCTTGTGAGGGTCCACCTTAACACCTTCATGAGAGATGATATGGCCCAAGTATTCCACTTCTTGTACCCCCAAAAGAACACTTCAAAGGCTTGGCATATAGTTGATGTTTCTCTAGGGCTTCTAAGATTGTATTTACATGATGTAAATGTTCCTCCCATGATTTTTTGTAGATTAGGATATCATCAAAAATTACCAAGACAAACTTCCGTAGTAATGGTCAAAACACAAAATTCATTAAACTCGAAATGTGGATGCTTTGCATTAGTTAGACACAAAAACATCACTAGAAATTCATAATGCCCTTGATGAGTTTTGAAGGTTGTCTTATGAACATTCTCTTCTTTTACTTTAATTTGGTGATACCTAGAACGAAGTTCTAGTTTGTTAAAATAAATTGCACCATGCAACTCATTTAACAAATCATCAATGACAAGAATAGGAAACTTATCTTTGATAGTGTATTTGTTAAGTTCTCTATAGTCTAGACACATGCACCACCTTCCATCCTTTCGACGCACCATCACCATTATTGGAGCAAAATAAGCACTTTGACTATGACAAATAATACCCATTTCCAACATTTCCTCAACCATCTTCTCAATCTCACTCTTTTGCACATATGGGTATCTATAAGGCCTGATGTTGGGGGTTGGTTTCTGAAATTAACTGAATGGCATGATCATGATCTCTTTTAGGAGGAAATCCTCTAGGATCCTTGAAGACAAATGCATGTTTATCAATGACCTTTTAAAGATCAGGATGTGCTACTGATAATTGGTGGTTGAACTTCCATGGAGAACAATCATGCTACAAATCCTTCACCCCCTTTTTAAGAATCTTCTGCATTTGGTGAGAGCTAACCACTTGAGGAGTTTTTGCTTGTAGTCCTCGAAGTTCAAACTGTCTTCCTTCAAAATGAAAGCGCATGAACTCGAAATTGAGCTCTATGGTGCCCAAAGTTGTAAGCCACTAAACACCTAAGACAATATTAGCTCCGCCCATGGGAATAACGAACATAGTGGACTCCATTTTGTAGTCACCCATCATAAGTCTAATTTTATGGCATTTCCCTGAACATTGGACTGTGCCACCATCTACAATCATTACTTGAAATTCAGGTGTTGGGTAGATGAAACAATTTAGCCTTGTTGCCAACTTATTATTGATGAAATTATATGTGCTCCGGAATCAATCAATGCCGCCACCTTTTGCTTCTTAAGGTACCCCACCACCTGAAGGTTTGTGGAGTGCTAATACCAGATAGAGCATGGCATGAGATAGTCAGCTAGGGCTCTTCAGAGTCTTCCTCTAGTTTTTCCACTTCATCACTTGATGTTTCCTCATCTTCTTCCTCCTCATCGGTCCCTTTAATGTAAAACAATTTCTTCTTAGCACATTTGTGACCTAGTCCATATTTGTTGTCACAGTTAAAACATAACCCTTTTCTCTCTTTTCTTCAATTTGTTGAGGTGTCAGTCTAATTGGCTGAGGGTATGATGGTGTCAAGGTGCTACGGTCTCTGATGTTAGTGAAAGTCTTCCTTCAATTTGGAAATAAATTTTTCCTCTACCCTACGTGCCATGATAATAGAATCAAAAACCTTAAGTGGATTAAACATGCACACCTCATGCTCAATGTTGTCCTTAAGACCCCAAGAAATAGGTCATTCAAATAACCTTATGTAATATTTTTTACACGCAAGGATAGGTTGTGGAATTGTTGAACATAATCCTTCGATCGATCCTGTTTGCCTTAACTTTGCTAATTAATTCTCTGACACACTATAACTATAGTGCAATTGCAGCTCTTCAGTGAAAACTGTCCATGTAACATTGAGACCATTCTTCTGCCTCGAGCACATAACCAACGATACCAGACGAATTGGTCAGGTTCGAGATATAAGGATGCCATGGTCACCTTTTGTCCCAATGGGATTTGATGTAGATCAAAGAAATTCTCCATTTGGTTAATCCAATTGAGTGGATCCTTTCCATCGAACTTGCACATTTCCACTTTCGGAATAATGCCACGCCACTGGTTAGAAGATCCACCAATTTGTGTAAAGGATCCTCCTTGGTTGGTGTGATTTGGATCTGTGTGTGCATTTTTGGAGGAACCCATGTGATTGGAATGGGAATTCATGCTAGTATTCATGCTTGAAAGAGCAAGCATCATCTCCTTCCGCATTGATTCAAACCCCATCTTCATTTCACCCTTAAGGCTACCTTCCAGTAGAAGAAGCTCGTTGTTGAGGTCAACCTTACTCACCATATTATTAACCCTTTCCTAAAGTTGATTGACTACCTTAGATACTCCAGAACCTGAAGATTCCAAATCCATATCTTCCTTATTTGGAGTCATTCTTGGAGTTGCTTGACCTTTCCCTTGGCCTCGAGTTGATCTACCGGTCATGATGTAGGGTTTGGGTCTCGGGATACAAGGATTAGGGTAAAAATTTAGGGTTTGGGGTTTCATAAATTTATTGGCTGAATAGAGGGAAACATAGAGAACAAACCCTAGCTAATTTTTGGCAAGCTTTTTGAAAATATAAGAAACTTAGAAAAATTCCCAAAATTCTTAACCTAGGTAGTGAATTTATGAAAACCCTAAAACTACTATAACTTTTGCAAAACAAGCCCGAAAAGCTTAAACCTTTGAGAGGATCTTACTTGACTGATTTTAACAACCCAAAAACATTTGCAGAAAAATTCGCTACCGTTTTTGAGATATGACCAAACGTTCACAATTAGGGTTTTGATGCCTTTTGGTCGAGATCAAGCTCGATACCACTTGTAATGAAATTACTTAGATAGATCTGAATATCAACAACAATAGAACACCAAAGAACACCAAATTATAGATAAATGATCACAATATGTAAGTAGAATAGCTTAGCCACTTTGAGGGGGATACCTCCAAACCATACAATAATACACAAGTGCTCAATATGATGATTAACTACCCCTTACTACCACCTATATATACCATTCATATACTATGGCCAACACCAAGGCCGACGTACTAATCACATGAGAGCATAAAAGAATGACATATGACAAGAAAAGAGATTATAAACCACAAGTCAGCACTACATATCCAATATAACCTTTAGGACTAAGGGTGTGTATCAAAGATCCATAGTAGAAGGTCCAATTTCATAAAAGGAATGAACATCCTGCAAGAATGGTCAGACAGCCCTTTGTCAGATGACTGCTGTTGCATGTAAGTCTTTTGTTACTGCTCCTGGTCTTATAGACTGCTTGGTCTCATGGATGTTATTATAATCTTTCATTCATTCATTCATTTTAGAGTGGATAAAACTATGAGCCGACCAATTCCTCTCAGCAATAGAGGAACTAAAAGCTCTTGAAAGAAGGCAAATGACAAGTGTTTCTAGGATCATTGGACCCCCATGTAGCTGCTACCATCATCAAGGACCCTTCTAGTGTGTCCTCAAGAAATTTGTCCCGTCAGCCCAGTTTTTTTCAGCCTCCTTGTCATCCATAGATGTTACTATCCCAGGCCTCTACCTGAACCATTTAGGATTGATTGCATATGTAGCCTCTGTTGAACAACAAGCTGAAAGGGAGGTCTCTTACGAATTGCCACCTTCATCTGGCCACTCATAGCATAAATGGTTTTGTATATGTCTCCCAGATTAAGAGAGTTAGAATTGTCATATTTAATGAAATTCAAACGGTGGATGCAAAAGATAGAAAATACTTCACACTTGCCCAAAAGCATCTCTATCTATCATATCCTTCACGCTCTTGCCTTGTTCTGTCTTTAGACTCCTCCACATAGTCCACTCCCGAGTCATAATCACAAGCTGCAAGGGCTTCTGCAATTAAAGCATCCTCTCTAATAATATGGAATAAGATGCAATTCTTGTCTTGACATGCTTAAGGAATTCCTTCCTCAAAAAGGTCAAAGCAATGCCGATGATGTGTGGCGGTTGCCTTAATTATAAAGTATAAACATCTGCACCTCTCTAACACTTCTCACCATATGTTTGACCCAGCCTATTTTTTCCAATGTCTTTGATTGTAGTTTTCATTGTATGTGCGCAACAAGGGGTCCAATAGATTAGATGTGCCTATTGGAAGTCTCAGTGAACTTTTCCATTGCTCCGTGCACATAAGCTGCATTTTTAACCATCTGCACAACATTGTTGTGGTCTGACTCCTCGATAGCATTCTTCAAAATTTGAAACCGAATTTTGGGTCTACGTCACACATGACAATGACATTGACGAGTGGGTGATGCCTAATGTCTGTCCAGCAATCCAACAGAGCAGCATGCTTTCATCCATGTTGCTTTCTTGTTGAACTCAGAGATCTTATGTAGACCTGACATGTTTGACAAGACAGCAGTGCAACCATAGAGATGTTTTTATTGTCATTTGAAGCTTTAAAAATGCACCTTGACAGACTGTCACTCATCTTTCCACCTGGATTCTATGTCCAAGGAGAATCTATTCTGCTGAAGATGCCTGGGACTAGTACCTACCCCATCCCTTTGTTTTCATTGCCATTCAAGTGGAGTGCATGGAAGCTGGAATGGGACCTGGAATGGGACCTTGCTGGATGTTGCGAAACTCCTCTGTTCTTATTAGTCAACCAAATCCCCCGTTGTCACGAAAATGATTTCATTAATTTCATCTGCTACAAAGCATCTTAATTGAGTCATTCTGTTATAGAATCGAGATTGGAAATAAAAAAATGAGCAGAGATGATGAAAGACAGATTGGGGAGAAGCAATGAAAGCTGGCACGATTGTATTCTGTTAATGAATATTGCACATGTATTGTTACAGTGGGTGATATAAACAATAATGATTTTTGACGATTCCAAGGATCATTAATGAGAATCATATACCCACTAAATTTATGTCCAAGTTGAAAAACCCTGTGCTGTTGCATGACTAGAACCGGCTTTGACAACTCATAAGGACACCAGGTATTCTAACTATCATCATGACTAATAATTTATTTTAGATTTATATTTAATCCTCACCATTCTAATTAACACTTATTTTATCCCTTTATATCAAATATGATCATAGATTCCAACTATCAGTTTGGTAGCATAAGGAAATGGATATTTACAATAACTCAAAATTTCTGTCAAGAACAAATGCAACTATAATAATACCAAAGTTACATGTTGAACATATTCTGTGTACAATAGAGCCTTTTAGGAATAATTTCAACTCTTTGCAAGTTGGCTCAAAATCGAAGATGTTTGGTCTCCTTGTTTTTGTGGCCAGAAGAGCTCTTAAATGTGACACTTTTGTGTAACTTTTTGTTCTTGTTGATATATTAATAGTACATGATGTATGGATTCAAAGAATTATGTTTTACATTTACTACGCACAGTAAAGTGAATGGTAGAATAGAATAACATTTCTTGGTTATTAATTTATTTCACTTCGCGTTGGATTGGAGTTGTATATTGGAAGATTAATAGAACATGGTTCACATAGTTGTGATTGCAATACATATAATGTTTATTTTCAGTATACTGGCAAATTGGTGTTTGCAGTTTTGGTTAGCATGTGGGATTTAGACCCTGAAGCATGTTATCTCTGTCATGATTCCCAATCTTCAATTCCTATTCATTAAAGAGATATCTAGCTGTACTGTTGTACTGCCAAGAAATGGATGGTTGCCTTTTAATTTCCATTGAAACTGACTGAACCACAATAGCCTGCAAATGTTGGGATATACATGGAATCTTGTCGAAGGGTTCATCTCCCTGCACTAATAACTCAAATCCATAATTTCAGTTTTGTTAGAGTGACACCACCTTTGCCAATGACATTACATAATTGTCAATGTCACTGCAGGTGAAGGTGATGGGATACTGGGGATACCCTTCTGGGGATATTTAGTAGAACTTTTTAAATAGAATTTAGATAAGTATTTTCAGCATGACAAGAAATTTTATTTATTATATCAATTTAAAGGTACTTCATGGCCAATGAAACATATCCTTCTATAGAGTATCTTTTTCTTTTTGCCATGTTGCTGGGAATAGAGTATGGAGAGTGAGTGAAATGCAGATGAATGTGAGGGAAATGTTCCAGTTCCATTCTCAACCTTGGGGAGTTCATGTGAATGAAATCTTCAGATTTTTTTATTGTTTCTTTCTAGAATTTACCTGAGCCATAATTATAGCTATATTATGTTCTTGAGGATAATCTAACTGGTGTTTTGTTTTTTATTGCAGTTTATAGATCTTCCCTTTTCATTGTATTCAACTTTTGTCATTGAGGCTCGACATGGATTTAATAAAGTTTGTTTCGACTTCTTTGATTCTCTTTGTTAATCTGAATCTCAGTTATTTAGTCTAAGCATCTGGCACAAGCCATCTATTTAACATATATCGTATATAAATAGATTGCCTTTACAAACGATTTCATTTTTCATAATTTATATTAAATAATTAGTGTAAATGTAAATTCTGAAGAGAGGTAACTAAGATCGTTTTTTTGTTTTTCCATTGCAGCAAACAATTTTGCTATTTTTCAGAGATATGCTCATCAGTCTGGGTCTTACAGTTTTACTTGGGCCACCGATTATTGCAGCAATGATCATAATTGTCCAGGTATTTATATTTGTTATTGTTTGGGAACTGCACGAGGTTTGAAGTATTCTATAAATATTTACTGGGACTACTTATACAATCTAACAGGCATGTCCATTCTTGTCTGTTTTGCTAACATACTATAAATACACTGAAAAAGCGAATGCCATATTCAATTCCTTGCATCTCTCTGTACTGGTAACATAGGTTTGGTCATACTTAATTCTTGAATAATTTTATGAAGAATGCATGCAGATCCTTATCCAAGCTGCTGTGTTTCTGGAGTAGATATTGATTTGCATAAGGAGTTTTATGTGTGCCTTATGATGATTGTGTCTTATTGCAGAAAGGAGGTCCATACTTAGCAATCTACCTCTGGACATTTATGCTGGTACTATCACTCGTGATGATGTCTTTATACCCAATTCTTATTGCTCCACTCTTCAACAAGTTCACTCCTGTGAGTACTAAATAACATGTTCATCCACAGATAAATTATACTCATCATTCTTCTTTATGGATGGTAGTTTATAGTTCATTTTCTCATTAGCACTGAAAAGTTATGGAATTTATCTGACATCTGCTGTTTGTGTTCTGCTATGTAGCTTCCAGAAGGAGAGCTCAGGTCAAATATTGAAAAGCTAGCATCATCTCTGAAATTTCCTTTGCGAAAGCTCTTTGTGATTGACGGATCTACGAGATCGACTCATAGCAATGTGAGATTGCTGACTTCCTATTTTACATTGCATGGAAATGCCTCAGGGCACCCTGTATCTGTGTGCAGATGTTTCCGGTACATACCGGAAATGAACCTGAAACTTCTGTCTTTCCCATGTCTGTACGAGAAATGGTACAGAAACGGCTTTGCCATTTCTGCACCATTTCCAGTACACATACCTGGGACATTCTGTCTTTTCGGCAGCACAGTCACTGGAAAAGTGAAAATAATAAAAAAGATACACAAAAAAAGTGTCAAAACTCTAAAAAGAATACTCTAACCTTGCTCCTCAAAGCTATAACATGGGCTGTAACACTCGATATGTGACATCAAATATTATTTTGAAGTATTATTTTGGGCTATAAGACAAAGTTTGAAGTGTTTTATTTTTTATGGAATAAGAATGAGTAACACACACACACACACACTCATATGCACATATACATATATGTATATTTGTAATATATTGTATGAATGTGTCCATACCATTTCGTACCTATGTTTTTCTGAAAACCAGCTTTTCTGCTTTTCGGATCTGTTTCCAATTTCTGGCAATGTATTTTCTATTACAGTATTTACCTGAAATCAAGATGCCATGTTTTATAGTTTACCTTTGAGCTGCCTATAATATTATGCTTACATATCGAAAGACGACAATAATACAGGGGCACATATTGCATGGTTTTAGTGTCTTTTTGTTGAAGTATTTTTGAGTTGGCCTCAAACGCCTTTAGATCATATATTAAGATCATTAAATTCCTCTAAAATGGGATGGACCATCTTGGGAGCCAACTAACTGTTCAGGTGTTATGATAAAGAAAATAATATGAAAATGAGAAAAAGCTGTCCGTGTTTTTGGGCTGATCTATTTGAAGTTGTGATTTTAATTCTCTTGCTAGTTTCGGATATTGCTAGCAAAATGGACCATCTTGGGAGGCAACTAAATGTTCAGGTGTTTTGATAAAGAAAATCAGATGAAAAGGAGAAAAAGCTGTTGGTATTTCTGGGCTGATCTATTTAAAGATGCCATTTTGATTCTCTTGTTGGTTTCCTGATATTGCTAGCATAAACTACAATTTTTCTGAAAATGTGGTTGGGTATTTATGTTGCATCTCTCCTTTTTCCTGAAATGGAACCCTTAAGCTATGGCAACACCATACAAACTATCCTTGGTAAACGATACACTGCCCAGTCTTCCTTACAAACTAGGGAGTGCAATGCAACCTTAAGGAAGTAGATATGCTACGATAAAAATAACAGAATTACAAACAACCATTCTTACTGTTTCAACCAAACAATAATACCAAGAAGCTATAAATAATCATTTCTAAAATTATTTACGTTTTTAGCATAACATGACTCGTGAGATAATTTTCTTTGATATATTATTATTTAGTGTTCCGTTCTTACCCAATGTAGAGTTTTCTATATTTAAACAGTAGAGAGAGACCATCCTTCCATTTACTATAGAGTTCAATATTCTTTTAAACAAATAGAGCACGATGCTCTAAGCATTTACAATGAGGATTTTGAATACCAATTAAAGAACAACTAAAAAGTCTTTCTATAGCCATAGTAGTTTCCCTTAAGCAAAGAGAATGGAGACATGCCAACTTACGGGAATCCCTTGTACAGATTATAGGGAGCCCATTTCATGCAATGGGAAGTCCATAAAAGCTTACTATCGACTTGGCCCTTAAGTTTAACCGAGCTATTGAGTTGGAATCCTTAACGTCATATTTAAGCTGAGCAAGGTCTTTAATGGAATAAAACCCATGATGTGGAGGGGGTCTAATAAGCTGTACTCTAGTTTGATAATAGAAGATCGACTCCACTCTTCTTGACCATAAATGCAAGCAAGTGGGGTAGTTAAAGCAAGGATCATGCATATCTTCTTTGGTATATAGGTTTTTCATTGAGTCCGTTGAAAGCATGAATGCATTTGCATTGCTCCAGCTGAGGAGGAATACTACACATTTTTTTAACAAGGGTATAGATAAAATACAAATGTCCATCATCTATGTGATGGCCAAGGACATTATAATCAACATATAGTTGCATGAAACACACCTTTCCCTATCACGGTGATATGCTCAGTTCACTTCTTTCAACTCATAAAATTGCATGGTTGAAAGTCTCTAAAATGACCACTTATACAGGCAGAGATATAATGTCTGATTTGATAGCTCATATATTTTTTTAGTTATTAGTAAAAGGGGGCAAATTAGCAGGGGCCCAACCCTGTTACAGTGAAAACAAGTGGTCTCATCACCCAGATACAGCCATAAAACCAGTATAAAACATTAAAGAACAAAAACAACAAAACAACTGATAAGAACCAACAAAAGAACAGCAAATCTGCAGCAAAAAAACAGCTGAAAGACAACAAAGCTCACCACAAGAGCAGCGAATCAATATTTGCAGGCACTTCTTGTTCAAGGAGGAGAACTCCGCACAATCTGAATCCACCCTCTGTGAACTACTGGAGCCCACTTATCCTCCTTAGTGGTTTCTTATAAGAAATCCTCGTTCATACACGATCTTTTGATGTGGTTTTTAAAAAAAAGACCTTCCCAAAAGTTCAAAACTTTCATCCATCTCTGTTCTCAGAGGAAATAAGAGTAGATCCAATGTACAAAGGTTCATCCTCAGCTAAACTCTGGACAAATCCATCCTTATTCATCTCTTTCTCCTCATGTTGGCAAACATATCTTTTATTCTGCAGTCCTCTCTGCTTATCATACTCTAAAAGCTTTTTCCTCTCTGCTTTTTGACACATATCTTCCTTCAGCCGAAGATCATCTTGATCTTCACCATTCTGATCTTCTGATAGGAAATTGTCCTTTGGATCTTCAGCTTCTTGATTCTCTTCCATTTGTCTTTCATCTTCTTGATCTTCTTCCTGATCCTCTACAGTCTTTATTTTATCTTCTGTATCTACTTCCTCTACTTCTTCTTTTGTGTCTTCCACCTCCTCAAGAAGTTCCCCTTCTTCCCTTGCTATAAGACTAACCCCAACATCCAAATACCGAGTCTCTCAATTGTATTTTGATTTTCTTGGGATGATTCTAACACAACCTTCAAGTGTAATGTCCCCTTTTTTGGACATTTTTGAAAATGAAGAACTGAAGACCCTCAACCCATTTTCTCTCCCGTGGGTTCGAGGATAAAGCTTGGGGATTGTTTTGAGGTGTTTGTTGTCTGCATTGTAGCCCCTTGGCATGCCTTGCGCTACAAGGGGGAGTCTCTAGTTAGTTTAAAAATGTGCACATAGGTTAGTTACTTTTTATTATTTAATTAGAAAATAATAAAGTGCACATAAAGTTAGTCTTTTAATATTTTAATTAAGTTTTATTAGTTTTCCTCCAAAAGGGAAAAGGTCGGCCATTTGAATGTTGCACCCCTTATCTTATAAAAGGAGGTTGCATGGCCATCTTTTGGTATGTTGGATTAAATCATTTATGTCTCTCCATGCTTGGAGAAATGGGATGTATGCCCTAGTTGTTGCTCTCTCTTTGACAATCAAGTTGGAGCTATTGAAGATCTGATTGAAGACTTATATTTGCATTATTGTGGTGGATTATCATTATTGTTTATGCCCTAAGTGTGGCGAATTTCCTTGGTGGAATATTTTAGTGCAAATCCTATTTTTTCTAACCCTAGTGACTAGGGTTTGGGGCTGTTTTTCCACATTTCGTGCCCAGAAAAATCTGCAAAAATACTCATTGGATTCCTCATAATTTTGTGAACATTTTGATATGTCATTTGCGTGATTTGGTTGGGTATTTTGTGAGATATTGAATTTACAAATTTTGACTGACTTTAGGGCAGCGACCTGTTCTGGGTTTTGTGACAGCTTTTTGGGGGTCTTCCCACCCTTGGAATTTGGCGATTTTGGGCTTGTTGGAAAGATAAAAATTCAAGGATTCTTTTGGTCTTTGTTTCATGCGAAAATACTAAGTTTTGAGGAAGTTATGCCCTTTTCAAGTTCTGTTGTGTTTTCCTTTTGAATAAAAATCAGATCTAAGGTTTTTGGAGAATTTCGAGGTTATTTGGGCTTCATAAATTAGTGGCAGCTTTGAGGATTAATTTCATCATTGTTGGACAAGTTTGGGTGCCCTAATCAACCCTAAATGTGTGGGGCAAAATAGTAGGAGGGCCAGATCTGCATGTTTGGTAGTTGCTGTTATAAATTGGTTTACATCATCTTGTTCCTTGTATTTTTCCGAGTTCGGGCATATGTCATTTGCCTAGATCGGAGTTGTGTAGAGAAAGTTATGCTATTTTGAAGATTGCAGCAATTAGGGTTTCAGATTTAAATTATTTTCTAGCTGTTGTAAAATCTGATTTGAATGTGTTTAAATTCTGATTGTTTTCTTCCAATCTATCCCACCACCTTGGCTAGTTCCAACCCCATTTGGGTTCGAAATAGCTGACATTGGGATATTTTAGGTTGATGCAAAAGGGTTTATCCATTCTTTGCTTGATTTTGACAAGTATTTCTTCATTTCCTAACTTGTCTAAAAAGGGGACATTACATCAAGCTAGTAACATCCAATGAATTGTTTGTTTAGACTTTACCAAAGCTACTACATGGGAACAAACTTGCTATCAAACCGGCCTACCACCACCTCTTGAGCCGTTCATTTCTTCTACCATGCTTGCCTAGAACCCACGCATCCACCCGAGCTGTGGCTAGCCATCCCGCATTTGACACAAAACCGGTGATCCGTCGAATTTAAACTTTTGGTCCCAAAGGCCAAAATTAGAAGCGAGGCAAATAGATGAAGGAAGAGGCTTATTTGGGGTAACATTTACACAAAATCTGCACAAATCATTCTTGTGCGTGCCATAGTCAGTATGATTAAAAGCCAAGAATCGATCCGAGCTTTGTAGATCTCCCATATTACATCTCTATCCCGAACTCCAATGGAAAAGCTGGTAAATCAGGGTCAACTTACAATGCACTGTGCCTCCATCTAGACATGAACAAGACGGTTTTGCCAAAGAACCCGGGTCCTCTTGCAGTACTTTGATGCATAGTTACGAGACGGCGGGACGGGGACGGGGTTTCAGGACGGCAAAAATTTCTAAATTTTGGGGACGGCGGGGGACGGCTAATTAAAAAATATATAAATATTTAAAATATAAAGATATAGTGACTAAATTATATAAATAAGCTGAAATAAAACCATTTGAGATTTAAATAAGGTGAAACTTGAACTCATAAACATCAAATACATTCCTTAATACTCATGATTCTTTCAGAAGTTTGCAAGAAGTTGCTTGGTCCAAAAAGGTGCAAAAATTGATTTTATGAAAATAAGAAAAATATTGCCATCAATGCATAGAGCTCAAGAAAATATGCACTTTTAGAGAAAACGACACCTGAAACGGAGCCACAGAATGAAAGTTATGGCACATGCAAGTTTTTGCTGCTACATCTTCCCGGACCCTTTCCAAAAATGGCAAATTTTTTTCTGTACTTGTGATTTTTTCACCAAAAATGAAAAAAATGCCAAAAAAGGAAATAAAATCATGGGGGACGTCTGGACGTCCCCCCCACGTTTCCCACGTCCCCCCCACGTTTCCACGTCCCCGGGACGTTTCCAACGTCTTCAGACGTCCCCAGGACGTTTCCTAGGAAAAAAAAAAAAAGGAAACGTGGGGGAAACGTTTCCCCCACGTCCCCGCGTCCCCAGGACGTCCGGGACGTCCCGGACGTGTCAAAACAGGGGGGGACGCGTCCCCGCGTAAACTCCGCTTTGATGAGATCTTCTTCAATGCAAATGAAAACAAGTAGTCGTTAGCTTGAGCCACAACCTCCATGTCCAAAGTCTTCCATTTGTGTTTAGCCCAAACACTCATAGAGTCAATGTTGGGTCGAATCCTTGAAAACCTTCCCATCTGGGCTCTATCAATGATAACAACCTGATGCTCCAAAGTGTCATCGGCCCTTCCTCCCATGAAGGAGACAAAAAGATGACTTACCCTGTTTAAGCTTCCTTTGTTCTTCCGCCAATGACGCGATCAACCCACGAAATAGGCTCATAGTTGGATTCGGTATTCAAACCTACTTGCTGCTCGGGTTCAATCTCCCTCCCGAGTGTTGTTACAGTTGCAAACTTCCTCCTTGAGTTGGATTACGCGACGCAAGCCCCAGATCCCGCCTTGGGAAAGATTCAAAATCCGATTCCATAATATATTGATAACTCAGATTATTGCATTCTAGAAGAATGAATACATTGATATCTATTCATATCCATAAGAATAATGGTTGTGAGATGACTAATATCATACACCTAACAACCGACTAACAATATCAAAGACATTGCTGATTGCAGTTCCATTGTCAATGGAGAGTCAAAATCGTGGGGAAAGTATTAACATCATTTAGAAAGATATACAAAGAGTTATGCTACACTGTTATTTATTCTTGCGGCGCAATACTAAATCCCAAAATATACTCAAATTAGAGCATCATAAAAATAATAAGAGCGTGGGCGCATTAGAAGACACCTAGTGGCTCTTCTTCCGAGTTCACAATTTTCACGGATGTGTGTCTCTTCTCCTCTTCTCATGCTCTTGTCACTAATGCATTATTTCCCTCTTAGATTGATCACATCTTGAAGGAGTTAATGATGATGGATGGAGACCGAATCTATCATTGTGTTCTACTTGTCATTTGCACGACCTTTCTATAACAAGTGGACTATCCGAGGTTGCACAATTTTGCACCTCTATGAGAAAATTTATGGGAGCTCCTTTATACCCAGCCATGCTCCCATGCACAAGAATTAATATATAATTTTTTTGCTTCTTCCTCATTTTAAAAATTGACACCCACAGATATTTTGCACCATAACATTGTGCATAAACCAATGACATTTCAAGCGCAATTGTCGAGGATAAGTTCCTTCCCATTACTTGGTATAAGTCGTATTCACGAGTAATTGATTGATGCCCATAAAGTGGACAAAATGCACCTTGGAGGTGTTCCTTCAATGAGGTCAATTGGCATATCGATGGGGACTGTAGCCATGGCTCTAGGCATGTGTTCTTATCTTCATCTTTTGTCACGAGGTGACGATCCTCCCTAGGCGAACAATGAAATATGAAGAAAATATGATGTGAGTTGAAAGAGAAATAACTTTATTGCATTACAAGATTGCAATTTACTTCGAGGGGGCAACCTCCTTTGAACAAGCTCAATACAATTAAATTTGTGGATGCTTTTACACTAACTCATGCATCACATTTATACTAGTTCTACTTAAGCAAACTACTACTTCCATGCATGTGGGATTATTCTCAATAGCTCAAGGGATGACTTATAAAGCATATGCGTCCATAGCATTTATTACAACAAGATTATAAAGAGAAAGGTAGGATGAAGGGTCCGAACATCCCCCACAACCTCCCCCTCCCCTCCCCCTTGAAAAGCTTTGTTCTAAAAGCTGAAGATAAGGATATTGTTGTTGACTCTATGAAGGGGCTCCCAAGTTGCATCTGTAGGTTGCATTTTATTCCTTTGGATCGGGACCTCTATGATGGATCAATTGCGAAGTTGGTGCAAACGCTTACCTAGGACCACTTCGAGGCTCAAGAATAATGGATCCTTCAACATCGAGCTCAAGAAATAATGTCCGAGCGGTGACTTCTTGCCCGATAACTTTCTTTAAACATAAGTTACGAAAATAGGATGAACACTAGAGGAAGGTGAAAGTTTCAACTTGTATGCGATCGAGCCTATTTTTGAAGAACCTTATAAGGGCCATAAAACTTTGGGGCAAGCTGGCCCCCATTCACCTTCAAGGAGGATTGTTCATAGGATTGTAAGTGAGGGAAAACCATATCCTGTAGTTGGAAGGCTTGTTTAGAGTGGTGCTGACCTGCTTGTTGTTTCTTGCATTCTGGGCCTTTGGAGATTTTCGTGAAGAACTTGAAGAATATTCTCATGTGCACTGAAGGTGGTGTTAACTGCGTGTACCTTAGAACTGCCTGGAGTGTAAGAGAAGAGATGGTGGCAGCTGGCCATAAACTGCTTCATATGGTGTTATTTTTGTGGCTGTGATACATTGTGTTGTACCACCATTTTGCAAGAGGTAACCGCTTTATCTAATGTTGTTGTTACTCATAGTTGAAACATCGAAGGAATGTTTCCAAACATTTGTTGACTATTCCTCTTTGACCATCTGTTTTGTGAGTGACACCTATAGCTCCTCTTCAATTGTATTACCATTTTGAGAATAACTTTGTCCAAAAAATGGTTGGTAAAGGCCGGGTTGTGCTCGATACAATTGAAGTGGGGATGCCATGAAGGCGGAAGATTTGATCAAGAAAGGTTTGGACAATGGTTGAAGTGGTGTACGGGTGGGCTAAGGCACAAAAATGAGCGTACTTGGAGAGGCAATCCACCACCACCAAGACTAATGATTTACCCCTAGATTTTTAGAGGCCCTCAATGAGATCCGTGGAAATATCTTTCAAATTTGTGTAGGTATGGGAAGGGGTTCAGATTAAGCTCGGGGTTTCCCTGTTTAACCTTTGTGACTTTGGCAAGTATCACATTTTACCAAAACATTCTTGATATCCTCCTCCATCCTATGCCGAAGAAATTTCTACAAACCCGTCCATATGATTTCAAGAATCTTGAATGACTAGCCGAGGGCAATTCATGTAGTTCTAGAAGAATTTTTTCGCCGCAACTCGGACTTGGGGTGTAAAACCATGTCTTTTATCTTTGTTAAGAATGACCACCCCAATACTAGGGTGATGAAGTAGGATCTATAACTAGTTGTTGAATTAGACGTTGTGGTTGAATCCTATTCCCACTCTTGTTCAGCAACAGTTCTTACATCCATTTTGGTAGTGGCATGGATAAAGCACATAGGGCAGCTTGGTCCTCATATGTACGGGAGAGTGCATTCATAACCAAATTTTCTTTCCCCTTTTATAAGTGATTACATGTTCATAGCCCATAAGTTTGGTGGCCCATTTTTGCTTTGAGTTGGAGAGACCCGTTGTTCTAGGAAGTAGTCGAGATCGGCGGTTGGTTTAGATATAGAAATGCCAACCTACCAAGTATGGCCACCACTACTGGATTGTGTGTAATATGGTCACCATTTCTTTCTCATAGGTAGAAAACACCAAATTCGTTTGGATAGGGCCTCTTTGGTGAAAACAATGAGGTGACCTTCTTGGAGGAGGATGGCATTGAGTCCATTGCCATGATCATTACTTTCAATAATGAAGTTCTTGGAGAAATTTGGCATGGATAAAAGAGGTGAACTACACCTACCGTATTTTAATGCCTCAAACGCATGTTATGCCACCTTGGCCCATGCGAAGGGATCCTTTTATAACATGGCAGTCAATGGGGCTTTGATTTTTCCATAGTCCTTGACAAATTTTCTATAGTAGCTAATGAGACCCAAAAGTTCACGAGGGCTTCCGAGTGTCTTTGATTTTGGTGATTTTTTGGGTCAACTTTGACACATGCTATAGAGACAATACTCTCGAGGTGCTCGAATTCTGTTTGGACAAAACAACAATTAGAATGTTTGGCACATAATTGATTATCCGAGAGGAGTTGTAATGTCATGTCGAGGTTTTGTAAATGATTTGCCCAACTTTTTCTATAAATTAAAATGTCATCAAAGAACACCAAGGTAAATTTATGAAGGGTCGAAGAGTTTATTTATTAGTCCTGGAATGTTGATGGGGTATTGGTAAGTCCAAAACGCATGACCCGAAATTCATAGCGACCATGATGAGTTCATAAGGCCATCTTATGAATATCCTCTTTGTTGATGCAAATTTGGTGTTACCTATAGCGTAGATCTAATTTAGTGAAAAATTGGGGCACCATAAAGCTTGTCAAGAAGTTCATTAATCACTGGAATAGGGAATTTATCTTTGATAGTGATTTTTTTTAGTTCCCTAAAATCGATGCATAGTCACCACGACCCATATTTTTTCGGACAAGTAGGCGGTGATGAATAAGGGCTTGAACTTGGGGCGAATGACTCCCACCGTAAGTTCTTGTACTAGTTTTTCAATTTTTGTCTTTTGCAAGAACGGGCACCAATATCGTCGAATGCTTGGGAGCGACACTCCGGAAGAGGCTAGATGCGATGTTGAGGTGGTAATTTGGTTGGCTTTCCAAAGGTCCGTGGCATGCTTATCCAAAATATGTTACAAATCATTGGGGTTGCCAAAATCGGAGATGGATGAATTGAATGGATCATAATTGAGTGATGACCCAATGAAAGTTTTATAGGGAGATTTTCCATCGATGTGAGCTAATCATGCTAGTAGACCTAGTGACGAGTCCTTTTAAGGTGCGGTTCTACTTTTGATCAAAGATTTGCATCCAAAGTTTAGAGAAATCTGACAAGATTGGTCCAAGGGCGCACAACCATAGAGCTCAAGGACCTACATCACATGTAGCCAAGGGTAGGACAAACATATTTGATAAGAGGTTATAGTCCTTTACGACAATATGAACATTGCAAAATTTTCGTTTACAAGGCAATGTTCCTCCATTAGCAATCATAACTTTAAAGCTTGAACATGGATATATAAAGCAATCCACTTGTTTGGCAAGTCAAGGGTCAATGCAGCTATGTTTGCTACCCGAGTCAATTAAATTAGTGTGAGGAATCTTTTTAAAGTACCGTTTAACTTTCATAGTTTGAGGGATGATGACTCTGCCAAGTTGTGTGCACCGATTTGGTTGGGAATCCAGAGGAGTAGTTTCTTCGTGACCTTTTCTTCTTGTTGGGATTCTCGAGCATCTTCCTAATCATTGGCATTTGGGGTTGAGTCAACATCTAATAGGTGCAACTTTTGTTCTACACATTTATGTCCTCCAATGAATTTCTCATCACAAATAAAGCATAAGGCTGTTTCTGTCTAGCTTGCATTTTATCTTCTATAAGGCATTTAATGGGGATTTCCTTTGGAGGCGGGGCTAGAAGGTTGCATTGTGGCAAGGTATTTTTGAATGGAGCAAAATTTGAAAAATGATAGTGAGCCATGAGTTTGTCTTCTACTAATTTGGCCAAGCCAAAAGCTTCCATCATGCCATAGAGCTTGAACACATTGACCTCAGAGCAGATTGTATCCTTGTGTCTCTTATGAAACAACTCTTGAAGAAATCATCAGATGAGCCTTTAGTGTGATTGGCCAATTGTTCAAATTTTGTTTGGTATTCACAAATTGTTCTTATTTGTCGGAGTTTGGTGAGGGCTCGGGTAAAATCATCATAAAAATAAGAACCAAATTGTTTTAATATTAATTTGACAAACTTTGCTCGATCAGGTTCATCATGAGATATCACATACCACAAGTACCATTGGATGGCCTTTTAGTGAAAGGAGGCATTAGACAACTTGTTCATAGAATAAGTATTGTGGAGACTGAAATATTGTTTTGCCCTATAATTTAACGATCATATTTGTGCCATTAAATAGGGGACTATCATGCTTTGGGCTACGCTTCAATTTTGGAGATGAAAAACTGCTTTTAGAGTGTCTTAGTGTTGATTTTGCTTATGAAAGTTGCATTTTGTTGATCAAGTCCATGCATCATTTGTGTAAAATTAGAGACATCGGATTGTAGGTTGGTGACTTCTTCATCCATGTTTTTGTTACTGGCATGAGTCGTTACAACCATGATGATCAACTTGATGATGTAATCGTAATGATATAAGTATCCCAAGGGCAAAAAAATGCTTCCCAATGATAGGTAAAAAAGTCCCCTAAAAATAGCAACTTTTATGGAAAGAAATTCTGAAAAATTAGTCTATGCCAAAATGATCACCACTGTGAGAAACTAAAAATGGTGATAGCACCCAACAAGTGGGAAAAATATTTTAAAACCTTTTTTTGTTTCCTGACATTTTGCCGAATGACTACTCTATAACACTTTGCTAATACTGTTAAATTTCCCCAAATCAAGTAACTACTATAGACAAGCACTATGCATCTGCACCTCTATTCTATACTATGTGAAAACCGAGTGTAGAGTTGTTCTAGTGAAATCTTTAGTGGTGGTTTCTGCCAACTCCAAGCTTTAGGGTTACATAGTCAGGTGGAAATGATAAGGCCGCTACTGGGTGTGTTTGGTATTGTGGGCTCACATTTAGACTTATCTCATTCGTAAATAGTGTCAACTTGCTATTTTATTGTGCTAACTACAAAGGATAAACCATAACCATACCCATTATCCCGCCTCCGAGGTTGGGTGCGATTAACGCCCTGAGGCTAACCACTTATCGATGCACCATAAATAATAGATGATCAATGGCTCTCTATGGCTAGGTTTCAAAAACATTAGGGTGTCTTCCAATATACCCAAAGGTATGTGGAAAGCTGGAAGCTTAATTCCATACACAACGCTTTCTAATGGCTTGTGTATTGTGGCGATACCTCTCTCTCCATTGAATTAAGGAATATTGATTACCGCGTGGCCTAGAATGAAATCTTTATATGGGTTTTAAAGTTGTCTAACACAATTTATACCCTAAGAAACTAAAAAGAGTTAAAAACAGCTGAAAGGTTTAGCGTTGTTGCTCCTGTTAACATTTTGTGATCACCAATGTCTAACTAAGGGTGAGGTTAGAGCATATGATGGACAGTTGCAGAAATCCTAACTAATAATGCGGCAGCTAAACGGGCCCATGAAAGAGATTTGATACAGATGTGACGATTCTCCTCTGCAACAAATTAGGTCAAAAATAAAATATGGAGAAAATATGATGTGAATTGAAAATAATTTTATTGCATTAAAAGATCGGAATTGTGTTACAAGATCGCAAGCCATTTCGAGGGGTAATCTCTTTCGAGAAAGCTCAACGCACTAATCTATGCATCGCATTTATACTAGTTCTACTGAAGAAAACTACTACTTCCCATGCACATGGGATCATGTTCAATTGCTCAAGGGGCAACTTACAAAGCATACACGTCCATAGTATTTATTACAACAAAATTATAAAAAGAAGGGAGGACGAAGGGTCCTAACACAAGATCCACAAAATGATGGTTCACAACTCAAAAATAATTATATTTTGCAAGCTCCCTAAGTTCATACATAACATCTCTCCAAGAATGTCTTATCCAAATCAAAGATCTGGTAATGCCACCATTGATTGAAATTTGATTTGTTGCCATTAGGGCTTGTAGACAGCCCACGACTCTCTTCAACTGGGTGCTTCCAAATCTCTCTGTCATGCATCCATTGCCCACTATGGGAAATCCACCTCCTATGTTTTGTGTGCTCTTAACATCTATTTTAAATGCATGGCCCCGATTCCCCATCTTAAAAGCTATTAAAATGGTAACAGGTTTCAGCTATAATCCTTGCATTAAAAGGATAACCATTTTACTTTGACTTTTCTTCAATTACCAACCGCCTTTGTGCATTGAAAGCATGCTATTAAAATATTTCTTTCCACCAATCTTTCCACAATACTAGCTTTAATCGTAATTTAAAAACACGCGTGCTTACATGAATCTCTAACCGCCATCTCTAAAAACATGTGCATGCATAGCGGACATTTATTCCAAAAGATTGGAAACTTCCTTTCAAGAGTGCATGCATTCGATATGCAATTACAAAACCCTTTTACTTCATTAATACACAGTGTATGTGGTTGAGAAGCTAAATAAACATCACTTAGTAAGCTAATTCATAATACTAAAATTAGCCTTGTCCACCACCTTTACAAGTGGGACTGCCCTTCTTAATCATATAGGCCAAGGTGTGGATGCACACACCCTCATTAAATTCTTAATTTAATACATAATCATTAATAATAATACTAATACTATCAAATATTATCCCTGCAGGTTTAACCTTCCTCGGGTTGATGCACACAAGTAGTCATAACCTTAATGACAACCCTCATGAATTAAAAATGCGTACTTAATGTTGTAAAACAATTACATTGTTAAAAGACCCACTTAGCGCACAAGCAACAAATGCAATGCAAGCAATTCTTACCCGCACATTCTCTTAGGAAGTATAAGCGACCATCTGTCACACACAAATGGTCATTTGAAACAAGGGGTTTGAATGATCGTCCTTCTTTGGCTAGTGCAAGGACTATTACTATGGTGGATGGCATATCATGACACTTTACCATCATTTCCACCAATTCAATCAAAAACCCTTTCGATAACAAAATGTTGGCATCAACTTTGACGGTTGCTCATATAGGTGGTACATCCGGCCTCGAAAAAGGCGGATGTTACATCAACCGAGATCATCGCTTTGACGGGCCTCAAAGAAGCCATAGAAAAACAGAAAAGCACACATGAATATCAAAAGAGTGATCACAAGACATAGTAAATAGAAATGTCTTAATCATCAACAAAACCCTTAAGGTAGGACAAAATGTTGTAACTACCATTAAGGAAGGGCACGATATATAGTCTTCCTCATGAGAAGGGTGCAATACAAATCCCGAGATATTATAAAATGACTCGAGTTAGCCTTATATGAGATACATAACTTCTATAAGCTATCTCATTTCGTAGATACATTGTGCCCACTAGAGTGCCCCTTATATAGGTCAAGTATTCTCACACTTGAAAAGTGAAAACTCATTATATTATCTTGTTAGATTGTGGATCTTGTTTTCATGTGTGAAAATGCTGAAGATTGTACACTTTCCACAGTTGTCTCGCTAGGGTTTGGGGGCGTAGCCCCAGAATTTTTTTTTTTGGCCTCGAAAATAACGCGCTTGATATTTTGGGAAACGTGCTCTTCTCATATGGGCGGGATTTTTGACCCATAGGTTTATGGGACGGTTTTTGCCCATGGTTTTGATACCCACGGTTTTGTAAAACTGCTTAAGAAGTTGTCTACTTATGTGGTTTTGTGCATATGGTAGGGATTATGTAACATTGCAGATGTGTCTGAATTCGGGTGTGAATTTCTGTAGAGTTTGTTGAACATAGCTCCAAACAAATCTGGGTACTGTATTGAGAGAGCGGTGGCTTGTAATAAAATCGAGCAAGTGATTTTTGGTGGACGTAGTCCAAATTGTGTGAACCACGTTAAATCTTGTCTTTTTTGTGTTGTGTTATTTTTATTTTGCACTTTTATTTGAGATCTATAATATTTTTGCATATTAGTTTCTATCCGGTGCGATTCTCGTGAGGGATTGTTCCGCATATTTTATCCCGTATTTCCTAACATATCCCACCACTAGTATTACAACTCAATATAATATGGGAATGGGTACATACCATGCCCTCCTACCTTAAAGTGCTTTTCTCTTGAAGCATGGTATAAGATCAAATAGTATGATGGTAATTAGATTTGCTTGCTGCTGTCGAAGTGCTAGATCATCCATCTGTCCATCCATGTGATATTTTACCCCTATTATCCAGATACATTTTACCCAGTAACATGGCCTTACAACTTATGTTATCATCATTGTACATAATGTTACAGCTCAATATATAACAGATATGGGTGTACGGGGGTAGGTTTCTTTTCACTTGATACATTTCCTTGTAATCTCTCACTATGTTTGCTGTTGGAGGTTGATTTTTGTGCTTCGCACGCTTTCAATTGTGCATGGCTTTTAACCGTCATTTCTCTAATTACAGTTTCCAATTTCATTGTAGACTGATATGGTTCTTACTAGGCAAGACCTATGTATATTGTTGAAGCAAAGGTTGGATTATTAGCATACCAAAACCAATCACGTGCATTGGAAAGTAAAGAAGTCTGCTTTAGTTAGGTAAAGTGATATAAAGGTAGGTTGTGTTGCCATTTCAATAAATTTCTATTGAAATCCATTTTACAAAGGCTGAATATTAGATATTAAACACAATTAGTAGCTGATCCATGCATCCAATATGAAGAATCGGAATGTGTGATTGTGCAAACCCGTACTACACTCACATAAGAATTACAATTATTCATTACTACAAGTGCAAATGCTTAAAGCCATCACCCTACCCTCGATTAAAAAACCATCACAACATGGAAGGAAATGAGTTCAAATGCACACACGCATAAGAATACTCACAACCCAAGAATTTACCTTGAGAAACCTGCTGGAGGAAACTCCAGTGTGGAATGTGATGCCTCATGAGCTTGGTATTGAGCTCAATCCAAGTACAAAATATAGAGTTAAACAAGTCCAACTCCACCATGAAGTTAACTCTTCCCTCCCCAACTATGACATGTAGCTCTCCCAAAATATAGAAATAGAGAGAACACACCCTGGAATGCTTGTTGCAGCAACTCCTATTCTCCTCCCTCAATATGCTGGAGAAGAAGCGCTTTTATCACACCTTGGTGTTCTTCAGGCTTCCAACTTTCCATTTTCAACCTTGGTGTTGGTTGGGCTCTAAGTCATAAGGTTCGAGTTTGAGTTCATGTTCGATGAGGATAAAGTTCGGTTCAAGCTCACCAATGGGTAAAGTCCGAAAAAAGAAATGTCTATAAGTTCAAACAAAAGTTTCTGCTTCTTTTCCTAAAAAGTGCATAAATATGTCAAAGGGACGGAGTAGAGAGACTTTTCAGTTGGTACACACACACACACACTAATATTTATGAAATAATGCAAAAGCATGTCCAAAACTTCCCATGTAAAACTAATGGATAAATTTCGAGTTCGGTGAGGATAATGTTTGGTGAAATTTGAACTTTTTTTGATAAAGTTTGGCATACCTTGCGACACAAAGTTGGGCTTCAGTTGAGTTGTCCATCTCTTATGTTGGTCTGTTTTTTTGTCTTCTCCTTATACTTGGACTATGTTCCCTTCCCCCAAACTTTGCTGGATGTTTTCATCTTTTCCTTAAGCTGGACTGTGTATATATATATATATATATTTAAGGCCTATTCCCATAATACCATCAAATGGGAAGCCTTTGGTTCCACAAAGGCCATTTTACCTAAATGAGATGTTGTGTGGTTGGTCCAACTTCTTGTCTCCAATGAGCCAATTCAGATCTGCAAGGATGAACTACTAAAATATGTACAACTCTATACACCATAGTTACGAGTTCGGCCGGATTTGTATGAAATCCGGTTCAAACCGTATTTTTTGAAGTAACCGAATAAATCCGGTTCGGTTCTGCCATTTTTTTGCACAATTTTTTTTTTTCCTTTTTTGGCATTTTTTTCCTTTTTGGTGAAAAAATGACTAAGGAAAAAAAAAATTTGCCATTTTTGGAAAGGGTCCGGGAAGATGTAGCAACAAAAACTTGCATGTGCCATAACTTTCATTCTGTGGCTCCATTTTAGGTGTCGTCTTCTCTAAAAGTGTATATTTTCTCGAGCTCTACGCATTGATGGCAATATTTTTCTTATTTTCATAAAATTCATTTTTGCACCTTTTTGGACCAAGCAACTTCTTGCAATCTTTTGAAAGAATCATTATGATGATGATGATTATGGTAGATGGATGCTTTTTTGTATGATTTGTCTATATATAATGATATAAGTATACAATAATATAAATTTATAATAATATAAGTATATATATTCCGAACCGGAGTTTTCCGTATTTTTTGAGAACTAAGAATTTTCGGATTTTTTTGCCCTTCCGAATTTAATCGGATTTCCGAACCTGGTAACTATGCTATACACAAAGGACAGTGATAAGTTCCTCGTTCCCCATGAAAAAGAAAATGGCTATTACCTTAGGATGGAAACCCCTCCCAAGTTATTGTTTTCCATGGATGAGGTGGATAACATGTTATGGTTTCTGAAGAAAAAACCTAATCTGAAGATTTATGCTGAGTCTGGATTCAGGTAAACTGAAAACAAGCTGTTTCAGCAGATATTTTTGCTGATGCCTAAGGGATAACTTCATGTCATATTCTCCTCAAAGGTTCAAAGCAAGAAATATATTAGGCCTTCCAAAGGTGAACCCCGATTCATGAAAAAATCAGGTCTCTTTATGAATTACTTGTCCCCAACTTTGAACCATACAGAGGATCTTCCAAGTACGGTTCTAGTTTGGGCAAGACTTTTGTTATTATCAAGTGAATGTTGGTAAGAATTCCAACTCTGGAAAATAGGCAGCACTAGAGGTGAGTGCATCATTGCTTCTGAATTTACTAAGTACCCTAGTGTACTCAACTATGCTAGGATGTGTGTCAATATCGGCTTGGAAAAACCCCTGGCCAACAAAATCCTGCTAGGACTGGGTGGTATTCAAGGGGAACCACCAATTGACTATGAAACATCCCCTTCTACTGTCGAATTTCATGTTATTGTTTTCCCTTCTCAACAATCTCCAGATCAAATACATGCGGCACAAATAGAGAAAACCGAATAGGAAATTTAATAAGAGTCACATCAGATCTAGATAAAGCCGGAGAAAGGTAGGAGGAATACACACTAGCAGTAAACCAAAGAAAAGACAATGACAAAGAGAAACTGAAAGAGGATAACTTTTATCATGCCTATATGCCTATGCCAGGAAACGTGGAGGGCAACCCATCCAGCTTAGCAACTTAGCCTCTCATACCTATTTGAGGCCTTGGCCAAAACATTGGTCGAAGACATGGGTGACATCCAACAATGCCAAGAAGCTTCCATCCTCTGCTTGGCAGATTTGCAAGAAAGTCAAATCTCGCTCGAGCAACAAATATACAAAGAAAACATCAAGGAAAGACAAGACACCACCCAATTCACTTCAGTTGCAAACGCATTGAAATCAGCAACAAGGAGGAGGAGCATTAAAAGAAGTCTCATCTTCCATTTTGATTTCATTGCAGCAATTCCCAACATAGCTTTAGGGTCAAAAAACCAAAGCTCTCAATGGAGCCAAGGAGAGCACTTCTGGTAATAAGCAAGGTAAGCTCAACGACAAGGTAACAGATCTGGGAGCTCAAAGACGAGCAATAACATGGAACAGCTTGAAAGACAATCTTATCTCACCCAATCATGGTAATGCGGATCCTCGTATGGAATATCAGAGGTATATATGTACCCAACAAACTCCTTGTTCTCAAAGAAAAAATTGACAAAAGAATATTGGATACTTTTTCAAGAAGCCACAGGAGCAGGCTCATCGAGGAAAACCAGATTCATAGTCATATGAGGCAGCAAGCAGCTCATTTTTGCCCCCAATACTAGAACAAGGATACAATGTGATCCAACATGGTATGCTTCTGGATCTCATCAATCCTTTCCTTGGGGATTAGTTGGTAATCTTTTCTCATATGAATTCCAAGAAAGTTTGTGTGGGGCCAATATCAACATTACCTTATATGGTAATAATAGAATAATCATGATAGACTTATTCTTGAATTAGATCACAAACATGAATCCTCTAAGGCTTATCCTTATGGAAGATTTCAATACAATTAATCCTTGACAAAAGGATGGGGGAAATGGTTTTTATTAGAGATCTGTTGATTCTTTTATCCAGCTGATAACAAACAACTCTATCTTGGATTTGTATTTTGCCACCAGGGAAATTCACCTAGTGCAACAGAAGGAAAGGCATGAACTATATAGCAGAAAAGTTATCCGAATTTGTCTCTCAAATGCGTGGTTGACAGCTTTCTGACACCTCAGAGGGAGTGTTTAGGACATTGCTCTTTCTGACCAATGTTCTATTCAACTTGATATCACAACAGTGGCCTAGAAATCCTAGTACAAGATTGAAAGCTTGTGGCTGACACACCTTTAGTCTAATCAAAGCATAGGAAAATGGCAGAAATAATTAGAAAACACAGTGGGACATGAGATGTACAAGATTAGGGGTAGGCTGAGCCATCTCAAACTTGGGACGAAGATGTGGAACATGCAAGTTTTTGGCAACATTTGGATGCCAAAGCATTCTGCGACAAAGCCCCAGAGTAAGCATAGGGATTTAAGGAATGGATTCCTTCATGCAAAGCAACATGAAGATCAGCTTAGGAAGTTCAAACAGGAGAGTGCCGAGAGCTGGCAGCAAGATAGAGGAGGATTTGATAGCAAGATAAAGGAGGATTTGATTAGCTCCAAGAGGAAATCTATGGTAACACTAAGAGAGGTTAGCCAAAAGAAGTAGCTCGAGAGAGAAGTAAGAGCTGAGAAGTTCAAGAGGCCTCGGAAGCTTGAGAAAGGGAATCAAGTAGCTAGCCAAGGTGGTTAACTCGCAGAAAGAAGGTGGCTTTCTATTTCTTGAGAAATGTTAAAAGATTTGAACACAAAAAGAATGAAGAGAAATGAGAAAGGTACACATCACAAATTGAGAGGTGTATGGTGCTCATGTTTATTATGCTGAAAGAGGTTGCAATATAGAGGTGGAAGTTCATAGTGGAAGTAGTTAGTTGATAACTAATAGTTCATTAAACATTAACTAATATACTTTAATACCCCCCTTAATGACTAAACTGGAGACAACATGTTTGTCCCAAAATTTTACAAATACAATAAAACCAAAGGATTTTAGTCATTAAAACTGTAGGCTGCTCCTTAGATATTACTCTGAAATCTGCAGCAGTCATCTAATGTTTTGCTACTGTGATCTGATTGTGTGAACATGCGATATGATAGGTGGTCCACCAAATGATTCGTTGACCAGTGATGAATCATCAATGACTGATAATTTCAGCCTGACCTCCGTAATTCTGAAATCAGAATCTTGGAAATGTTGATCAAAGTGTGTCTACCTGGCCTGTGGAGCCTATTCAAGTCTGCATAGGGACTTAATCAATTTGCAACACAAATGATCATGTTGAAGTACCGGGAAATATTCAGGCAACAACATATCGATATCCTTTTTCATATCTCCAAAGAGAAGCAACTGAAATGTGACCATCTTTGCAGTATTCACAATAGGAGTAAAAATCAATTCTGCTATAGGAGAAATAACCATCTCCGCAGTAATAGGAGAAATAACCATCTCCTTCTCATCTATTCCCTCCTAGCGGGAAAATCGTTCACAACAAGATGAGCAAAAAAACCATGTTCTATTGTCCTTCGGCTAATTCTTGTGATTGAGTAGCATGTATCGCCATCTCACAACGCGCCTCCAACACATCCTGCATAGTAGAGTCTCCTTCCACAATTAACTGTGCATTTGAATGAGGAAGCCCATCCTTCTGAGGCGTTGCAACCTCCCACACATTCTGTATTGAGGAATTCCACCCTCTCAAGGCATTGCATCCTCTTGCACATTCTGTGTAGTTGATATTCTTTCCACAATTAGTGCATGTAAGTTGATTGCTGTAGGGTCAACAAGCCTATGAGGACTTTAATCCTTCAACACATACTTAATGGTTGTCTCCCTCCACACTTGCTTTTAAGTTGATAGTATCGAGTCAAGAAGCCTACATTGGCCACCTTGCCCAATGCCTAGGGCAATTACCATTCCTTGTTTCACACCTGACAAAATAGTAAATACATTACCACACAAAGAAATTTACAGAAATATTGGGATTTTCTGTGAAGTGCGTTGTCTCCCCCACACGTGCTTTTAAGTTGACACTATTAGAGTCAAGAAGTCTACATTAGCCACCTGGCCCAATGCCTAGGAAATTACCATTCCCGTTTCACACCTGTCAAAATACATTACCACGCAAAGAAATTTACAGAAATATTGGGATTTTCTATGAAGAGGGTTGCCTCCCTCCCACACGTGCTTTTAAGTTGACAATATCAGAGTCAAGAAGCTTGCACTGGCCACCTTGCCCAATGCCTGGGGCAATTACCAGTCCTTGTTTCACACCTGATAAAATACATTACCACATATAAATTTACAAAAATATTGGGATTTTCTGTGAAGCGACTAACAAAGAAGAGCTTTTTATGCATGCTAGGAACATATATAAGGTTCCTTATTGATAGTTTTCGAGCCTTATTCAACACAATGTGTACATCTCCTATCCCCTCTACTGCAAGTGACTCTCCATCTGGCAATAAATTGAATAAGAAAATTGCAGTAAATGCTACATACCAGTTCCTACGACATGGAAAATGTCTAGATATGTCGGAGTCAATGATCCTATAAATGTTAGCATTATCATTCGAGCATGATGTTGTGAGAGCATACTCTTCCTCATAATCCTATTCATTTGTGACTGTTGCCACATTTGCCTCATCCCATTGCTTTTTATTGTGTTGGGAAAGATCAGATTGTTTCTTCCAAAAATCCTTATTGAGATGCCCAAACTTATGATAACAATGTCATTTCACTTGTTATTTGGAAGATTCCCAAAGTGACATCTCCTCTTTCCGTTTGACTACGCTGTCAACGTACTCTCTGATTTTCCAGAACTGGACTCAATTGCTTGTCTACTCGCATTTTTTTGCAGCAAATAGAAATTGACCCATTTAATCATTAGGGTCTTGCTTTTCGCCATCAAATGTAGAGCCTCCACAAATGTTTCATAGGAGGCGACACACTATTAAAAACAAAGTGCTGTCAAGTTGTCATCATCCACCTTTTTATTGATGAAACTGAGTTGGTATTGGAGATCTTTCATGTGAAGAAGGTTTTCTGACAAGGACCTATCCTCCATCATCCTTGCTGAAAAACAATTTCTTCAGGCATAAAACCGACTCTTCTTTGAAGTTATATACTTGTTGTTTAGACCGGTACATAGCACTCTAGCCTCAGTAGCGTTCTAGACCCCAGGCATCAAATCATTTGCCATTGACAACTTCAACAGCATCAAGGCCTCCTTATGACGCTTGTCATAACTTGCAAAATCCGCAACAAGCCTTTCTTCATTGCCAAGAATGATTTTATCGCAGCCTTGATACTCTGCAATTGTTATAAACTTGTGACTCCAGGCATTGTAATTCTAGGCAGTTGATTTATACTCCTCTGACAGAACAAGATTATGAATAGTGTCCATTTTTCACATTTTCTGACCTGAAAAGTAATGCAATTGAAGAAAGTACACTAAAAAATCTGAATACTTGAATTTTGACCTGCAAATAAATGCAATAAATGAAAGTATAGTCTATATTCCGACTTCTGACCCTCAAATCGATGTAATAAATGAATGTATAGTGTATATTCTGACTTTTGAACTGCAAACCAATGCAAGCAAAAATGATTTTTGTGGAATGATATTCAAGAAAAATCTTATAAAGATATGGTCTGTGACTTTTTCATCTTTCACTAGTTGTGCCCCAGCAAGTGTTTGAAATATCACCTGAAACTCGATTTTAAAATCACTTGAAACTCGTGTGTACTTTCCTGCTGCAAAAGAAAGACTATAATTGCATTTTTTCCTCAAATCTGCATGTTTTGGGAGTTTTGTAAGTGCCCTTGAAAACACCTAGTGGCAAAAGCAATTTTTGGTAGAAGGATTATGGTTTTGATGGACCTGGAAATTGCAAACTGTAAATCGTGACCTCGAAGTCACGGATGACTGTACTCAGAAATAGAAAAAGAAAGCATGTGACGTGCCCTACGCCAATGCTGACTGGTTCTTCATGCTGGCATCAAAAAATTGCGACTTAATAGTAAATAGTGACTAGGAAACTTGTGAATTTCAGTCTTTCATCCATGGACCAATTTGTATCATTAATGGCGACTGGTGGCACTATACGAAACTTGCTTTTGAAGCCTAAGTTGCAATTGAAACTTCTGTGTTTGTGACTGTAAATCTTGTTCTGCACGAATTAGAACCGTGCCCCTGGCAATAGACACGACCTGTGCCCTTGCAATTGTATTTGAAACTTGCGACTGTTTTTGGTGAATCTCTTTAAAATGTCTGCAACAGACACTCTCCTCCTCCTTGTCATTCGTACCCTACTCCAAGGCTTCCCTTAACTTCAAACTTTTTTTCTTGCCTGCAGTTCGTACCTTCTTCTAGGCTTCCTTAAACTCTAAACTCCTCAAGTACCAATGCTCTGATACAAATGTTAGAAAATTTGAATTCAGAGAATGAAAAGAAATGAGAAAGGCACACGATACACATTGAGAGGTGTGTGGTGCTCATATTTTTATGCTGAAAGAGGTTACAATATAGTTGGGGAAGTTCATAACTGAACATCAGCTAGCTGATAACAAATAGTTCATTAAACAATAACTAATACACCTTAAAAAGAAATGGTCTATCTAAAATAGTTTGCAGGCATATACTTGTGAGGATGACATGCAAGTTTATGCATAAGTGTATAACATTGAGTCGTGTTCAAGTTGCGGACAAGGTTTTAACCTCAATGTAATTCAGATTCAATAATATATTAGAAGAGTGTAGTATCTGCATCATTATTATGCTCTCAACAAAATAAATCGATATACTGCTTACTTTATTTTCATTTGCTGCGTAAAGTTGTATGATTGTGTAACTTCGGGCTGCATGCTATAAGGTTGTTCATTTGACTCCCAAGCCGCAAGTGCATCGTTTGGTATCAGAGTTGGATTGCATCATGGGAATGCGATAAGAAAGCATGCTATCCACATTTGCAAGTGTGGGTAGAAAGCAATAAATGCAGCTTCCAACCAAGAAGTTTTGGGCAGAAAGCGTTGTTGATTGTTGGTAGAAGGAATAGAGATGGTGCACAAATCCATCCCTTCTAGAAGAGCACCAAGAGTTGTAGAACTAGTAGTGATGTTAAGAGGAAAACAAGCCCGGTTGGCTCCCATAAAAGACGAGTTGGGGATGGTAGGGTTGCATTCCATAGAACAAGCTTGCTAGTATGCTTTGAAAGATGAGGAAAAGTTGTCCAGAATTCAATAGAACAACGCTGAAGGAAAGGAAAATTTTGTGAGATGAAGAGGACAAACCCACAATGGTAGAGGACAATGTGCACACAAAGGAGAACACGTTTTCTTAGAGCTAAAGAAGTGCATCAAGAGGCCAAGTATACCCTTCTAGTGGAATCTCCAGAGAATGAAGACGTAGAGGATTCATAGTGTACGCGCTTCGAATGTGAAAATATGATGCATAAAACATTTGAGTGATTGCAAGTACTATAAGATAGCAGATGGAGAAATGTGGCTAGCAATCATATTGTGCAAGCTGACGAGGAAAGTATTACATCATGTGATCACGGTGGAGCTAAATTGCGAAGAAGCTCTCTTGATGAAGCGGGTGTTGTTAAATCTTGCGAAAGAGGAGAATGAGGCGTCTACAAAGGAAGAATTTGTTTAAGGCCACATACAAATTCAGAGGCAAGTCTTATAAAGTTATCAAATGAGATGGTAGATAAGTTGGGAATGAAGAGTATCACATGCCCAAACCCATATAAGGTGTCATGGTTGCGAAAGGGACATAAGATTCCAACCAATGAGCGATACTTAGCTTCCAGAAAGCTTCATACAAGGAATGAAGATAGGTGCAATATGTTGAGTGTTATGAGGAAGACCTTGGCAATTTTGATAGAAAGGCTTTGCACAATGGTAGAGAAAACCTACATCCCCGTGAAGGATGGTAGGAAATATACATTGAATGAATTGAAGGACAAAGGAGAGGGAGTGGGTAGTACTTAGAAAGTTATGTTGATTTCATGAAGGTGATTCTTGAAGGAAGTAAAGAAATGAAAGCATGCCATGCTTTCATTTCAGGATAATTGCAAGTTAGGATCACAACGGAAGAAGCAAACGAATTACTTGAAGAAGTGGAAAAGTTGTTGAACTAGTATGAAGATATTGTTTTAAATGACATACCGATGGATTACCCTTAGTTAATAGTATCAATCATCACTTGAATTTGATCCTAGGATGTAGTTTGCCAAACATGGTGGCATATAGTCAATGTCTCGTGGAGAATGTGGAAGTAATGAGGTGTAGCTACAAGAGATATTGGATGTAGGGCTGATACAAGAGAGTTTGAACCCTTGCGTAGGACCAATTGTGTTAGCACCCATGTTGACCCTAGAAAAAGGTACCAAGTCCTTTCTCACGTAGATGTCAAGAGCACAAGTCCTGCAAGGAAGCCGCATAAAGATCCTAAGCATAATATGCATGCTCGGTGAGTACACGCCACTTTTTTCTACACCTGAATATTTGCCTGAAAAACTTGCCAAAACCTACACAAACGAGTTTTGGCTAATACTCGCGAGTCTTTGGCGAATATTCGTGAATAGTCACGAGTTTTTGGCGATTCGCGAATAGTCACGAGTTTTGGGAAAGATTTAAAAAAATATTTTGCTTAAAATTTATGTTTTTAAAAGAAATTTGCATATTTTTAAGTTGCCGAGTATTGCCGAATATTCGCCGAGTCTTGCCGAGTTTTTGCCGAGTCAATTTTTTTGGGTTTGCCGAGTATTCGCCAAATATGAGTATGCGAACTATGATCCTAAGGCTTGGTGATGCGTGCAAAAGTTTTTGCATAGATGTGGCACAAACCTAAGGCATGTTGCCAATATTTGATTGTGCATAAGACAATACCGTGTGTTCGTCGGTGGAGGCAATTTCCCAAGATCAAAGGCATGCAAATCAATGGCACACAAGCAAACATGTGTCCCAAACCAACGTAGGATTATGGATGGCAAATGATTGAGGCAACAAAATGAAGAACAAGAAAACACGGGAAGCTTCTAGATACTTGGAGTTTGTGACAATTTAGTGTCAACTAGACATCCTCTAGGTATCCAGATGACACCAAATTATATTCTCTTGCCAAGTGACAAAACCAAGGGATCCCAAGCATCTTACAAATACCCTTGGGATATCCTTTAAAAGCATTTTTAGCTTTTAATAACTTGCAGAGTTTTAGTTACTTAGTGGAAACTTAGTGATTGGTGAACCTGTTCTAAGGACTCCGAGCTAGGGTTTGTTCAAATTTATGGAGTTTAGGACTTAGCACATAACGTTGTAAAGGAGCATTATATGCTCTGTAATCCAATAACGTATGGTCGTAGGTGCATGAACATGTATTACTTGTAATTAAGCTTTGAACTAATATAAATTTAGTGTGGTTTTGTGTGAATATTTGTTCGTATACACATTGTGTATGTTGTTAAGGTTTTAATGATCTTTATGTATTTTTGACTTATTGAAAATGGAATAAGAGTGATTTGATGAGAGTTTGTAGGTCATTTGTCAATTTCCTTTATGTTAGGGTTTAGTCGTTCATCATGCAATTTGAGATCTCTATCATTGTCACTTTCTCATTATAAGAATCCCAATGATTTCTTGCTTGTGCTTTGGGTGAGACCCTCGCACACCCAAGCGTAGTTGAAGATGCTTGTGTACGTGGTGAATCGCATTGTGTTGTCCTAAGGAATGAGGGAGAACTAAATCGACAACCAAAAAAAGGCGAGAGAGTGGAGGATGTGCACCGATTTTAGAGCCATCAATAAAATTATTTTTAAGCTTCAAGTACCAATTTCCATTTTTGGGATGCACGACTTGATGGATGGTCCGAGTGGAGCTAAGTACATTAAAGATTGATCTAAATAGTGGATACCATTAGATTAGGATCGTAAAGGGGATGAGTGGAAGATTGCGTTCAAAACAAAGAATGGTCTCGTATGAATAACTTGTAATGCCTTTTGGGTTGAAAAACACATCGAGTACATTCATGAGGCTCATAAATGAAGCACTAAAACTATTCTTGGGGATGTTTGTTATTGTGTATTTGGATGATAGTTTGATCTTGAGTAGGATGAAGGAGGAGCATTTGATGTGTATATGATAAGTATTGCAAATATTGCGAGAGAAGTTGCTAGTTAATATGAAGAAATGTCTTTTCAAGAAAATAGAGTTGGTTTATTTAGGCTTTGTGATATCCTTGGATGGATTATGAATGGATCTTGAGAAAATAAGAGCCATCTTGGAATGGCCATCAACCGTAATCATGTTTCAAGCTCAAACCTTCCACGATTTAGCATGTTTTTATAGTAAGTTAATCAAAAACTTCAATGGATATGCACAACTATCTTTGAGATGATGAGAGGGGACATATAGGAGTTCATTTGGACAACCGAAGTAAAACATAACTTCTAGCATTTGAAGAAGGTGTCTTAACAACTCGCCTTAGCATTGCCTGACTTCAACAAAGTGTTTTAAGTTGATTGTGATCCTACTTGGGCTTTTAATTGGAGTTGTGACAAGTCAACTGGGTAAGCCCAATGTTTACTTTGGTGATAAATGGAAATATTCAGTTTATGATCAAAAGTTCCATGCCATAGTGCAAAATCTCAAGAAGTGGGCATTATTTGTTGTCAAGGACTTTTATGTTGTACACATACCATCAAGCATTGCAGTTCATCAATTGTCAAGGTAAGCTGAACTACATATATATAAATTGAGTTGAATTCTTGTAGAGTGACTCATTTATTGTTGAAGCATAGAAGTGGTAAATCCAATATAGTTATAGATGCATTGAGTAGGTGTCTCTTGTTGAATGAGATGCATGTGGAAGTAGTGGCATTTGATTCCATCAATGAATTGTTCAAGGAGAGTGAGGATTTCAAGGATGCATGGATAACACTAGAGTGTCATGAGTGTGGATAAAAGCACCATGGTTTGAGTATTTCTTTCAAGAGAGATTGAGATTAAGTGGAAAACAATTATGTATACCCCAAGGATCTATGCAAGAGAACTTGATGAAAGAGGAACATATAGTGGCCTAGCTTTTCAGTTTGGTTTGGATAAGATGTTGGTGTGCAACTTATCAAGGCTACTTTTGGCCTAAGATGGGCATTGATATGAGAAAATTTGTGGAGGGATGTAGAATCAGCTAGTTGGCCAAGGGGAAAGAGGTAGTAACGCAGTTATATCAACCACTACTTATTCTAGAGAAACCATGGAAACATATCAGTATGGATTTTGTTTTAGGATTGCCTACAACACAAAATGTCATGATTCTATCTTTGTTGGACACATCGTATGGATTTTGTTTTAGGATCGCCTAGAACATAGAAAGGCCATATTCATTGTTGTTTTAGATAGATTTTCCAAGGCGGTGCATTTTGTTGCATGCAAAAAGATGATTGATGTTTTTTTTTTTATTATTGGCAAATAGTTTTTTGAAAGGGACTATACCCTTGTACAGCAAGGCTCAGAAGCCAGAATAGGAAAATAAAGCTCGAAAAAAAGGATCAACATCCTGATATAACAATAAGGACCAAGTGCAGAACGCAGTCTGCAAAGAAACAATCAACAGCAACACAACAGCAAATAAACACCTGCTGGACAGTGATCAAACAGCAAACACGCAGTGGTCCGGCCACAAAAATGATAACAATGTACTCCGGCCGACCACTAACGGAGAAAACAACCAGACGATCATCACAAAAGAGCCCAACAAAAACTGACAAGGAAGGAACCAACAAAAGCAAACCAGCTGCAACAAAACAGCAACAAAACAACAACACAATGCTCTAAAGAATCGCAGAAGTGAGCCATAAGCCAAAATGTAGCAATGATAGCGCCCAAAAAGACAATAATCAAATCTTGTCCGATATGGTGGGGGATTTAGATTTGGCATTACCCTTCTTTTTCCGATCCACCACTATCCATTCCTGATTTTCCACATCCACTACAGTCGGAAAAACTGCAATAGGTTTGATGGGGGAGTGACCCAAATGGGAGGTCGGAATATCTTTAATCACTGAATCAGCAGCCTGTAAAGAATAATCTGGAGGCTTCTCTGTATTGGTCTGTGAATCAACCATGATGGGTGAGTTAGCTTGCAGGGGGGCACTCGAATCCTTAGCCGGATTTGAGTCGATTGTAAGATGTTCAGGTAGAGAATCCCTCCACCAGGCTGTTTTGGTCTTACGTTTGGAGTGTTCACAGTCATCTGTAACATGACCAGTTTGGAAGCAACGCCTACATCTGAAGGCAAGTCTCTCATAGTCTATCCTCTGCACCCAGAGCCTGGCTCCAATCTGAAGATTGATTTCTGCTGGTAAACATTTGGAGGTATCGAGATCAACCAGGATTCGAGCATAAGTAGTATGGGTTTGAATGGAGGTCTTATCATCAACTGCTACACATGAGCCTAAAGTATCCCCTATAGCAATGAGACAAGATCTGTTCCAAAGCTGCAATGGGAGTCCTGGTAGACGAACCCAAATCGGGTAGGTATCAAAAGACTCCTTTAATGGGTCGAAAGATGGATACCATGGTTTGGACATAAGCCCATGTTCCCCCCAAACCCAATGTTGACTAAAAATTAAATCCCTATCTTCAGGGGTTTCAAAGACAGCAATGAAGTAAGCTTTAGCACAAGGATAAAGCTCAATCTTACCTTGTATTTTTTCTCTCCATCTCTGGGCTATCCAGTCATGAAGCTGAGAAAGCTTAGGCCAAAATTTGTGAAATCTGCATATGAGCCCCAGATGGGAGAGATTTTCCTCCTCCTTAAGAACCTTTAGAAGTAAATCCTCTTCGATTTTCAGCGTCGGGACCTCCTGGGAGGGTTTTAAGAGCTCATTTCTGACATTCTCCTTCTGTTTGGAGACCGCTGAAGCATAAGATCCGGACCTATTGTTGCTGTTTAGATTGTCCTGGTTCTGGCTTACCCCTGTACCTCTTCCTCCATCACCAGATCCACTCTTAGTCTCTTGCAACCTGCAGTTACCAGTATTGAGTTTTAAAGGAGATAATGAATCTTTGACTGAACCATCTTTACCTGTCCCATGAGTGAACACCCCTGTTTTGATATGGGGGTCTTGGTTAGTATTCAAAGCCATACCAATCCATGAGATTGGTGCTTTATTTTCCTCTACATTTTTGCATCCACCTCCCACAGATACCACTGGTTTCTCGCCGCCATTAATAGGGACCTCATTTCGAACTGAGAGGGGCGAACCTCTGGCAATGCTCGTGCCTCCTCGAACCCTTTTTTTAGATGAAGCCCGCGTAGAAACCATGGTAGCCGCGAATGGGGCGATCGCGGAGCAATCTCGAGCGGAGGCGGAGCAGCCATGAGCAATCAGCGCGCGCGAAGCAACCGCGCGCTGAGCAATCGCGGAGCAATTCGGAGCAGCGAGCAAGCAGCGAGCGCTGGCTAAATCACGGGCATGACGCGAGAGCAGCCCATGAGCAGACGCGAGCGGGGAAAACGGATTCAAAATTTCTTGAACACACTTACGGATTCAAAAGATGATTGATGTTATGCATGTAGCAAATTTTTTTCAAGAAAGTGGACAAAATGCATGGGTTTTCCTAGGAGCATAGTATCCGATTGGGATACAAAGTTTGTTTGAGAATTTTGGAGAATGTTGTAGAAGAAGCCAAATACTCAATTGCAATTTAGTTCGTCGTATCATCCTCGATGGATGGTCAAATGGAGGTAGTCAACAAAAGCCTCAAAAATTTGTTGTGATGTTTGTCCGGATAGAGGCAAATATTTTGAGATTTAATTTTCGCACAGATCGAATTTGTGTACAAAATCTAGTCATTAGGAACACTAGAAGGGCATCATTCTAGATTGTGTATGGGAGTAACTGCAAGGGGTTACATAGATGTGAGACATTTTTTTAATTTTTTGAAAGATACTTCATGTATATACTATATACAAAAAAAAAACTCCAAAGGACAAACTAAAGAATGGATTGGTATATATAATGAAAACCATAACCTCATCCTAAGAGCAACAAAGAGAAAACAATGTTACGCAGGATGCATCCCCGCGAAAATTAGGTGTCAGGACGTCCGGGGAGGACGAGATGAAGGGAAACATCCCCCACATTTCCGAAAGGCGTGCAAGAAGGGGGATGTCTTCAGGATGTCTTTAAATATCAAGGACGTTTGAGGATGTCCCCTTTTTTGGGGATGTTTAGTTCTTTTTGTATTTTTTTGAAAAATAAAATGAATTTTTAAAATTAATTTCTGTGTTGTTTTCTCTTTAAAAACTGATTTTTAAATTGTATTGTTGTAGTATAAGATTTTTTTTGGAAGCCACTCATCTCTATTTGAAAAAAAAACTTGTAAGTTGTATGTGTAAATTTGATTAAAATTCACTTTGGAAGCTCCAATAACTTAAAAAGTTTTTATGTATATTTCCATATGAAGAGAAAGGTTGTGTAGATAATAAAAGCAGTAAGGCATAGATCAAAACGTTTATTGGTTAACCATAACCCGACTGTATTGTATTACAAAGACATATTAAGAATCAAGAGTGATATATGAATACAGAAATTTTCGAGCACAAATGCACATGGACTGTCACAGACTGCTATTCATAATTTTTAAAAAAATAGTTCTATATTTCAATGTTTATAATTTTATTTATTATTTTAATAGCCGCCGCTTTGTTGTCGCCCGCTGTCCGAAAGTTTTGGAATTTTTTTGCCATCCCGAAACTCCGTCTCTTGCGTCTCGCCATCCCGCTGTCCCGAAGTCGTAGGTAACACAAACAAAAATTAAATCAAAATACAATAAGGGATCCAAAGCACTAACATCTTTCATCAACAAGGCCCCTTTTGCAAGGAGTTGGTGATGAACCTCATCTCTCCACTTAGACCAAAAGGTAGACAAAGAGCTATCCCCATGAACGAAAACTTTCTTACACCGTAGAATCCGGAGAATAAATAAAACTGAAACTAGCAGCAATGCCATATACGAGAAAGCACTAGGCGGACCTAGGAATGACAATCACCAAGCAATGCAAAATGCTAATGAAGTATGTTCTAGAACAACTCGCACACTAAACCTCATGGTGCTTCCAACACCGTCTAGCATAAGGACATTCCCAAAAGATATGCTTCACAGTCTCCGAGCTCTGCAAACAACACAAAGACCATCGAGAGATCACTCTTGGTGGACTTGACATTGGGAGTGATCCCCTAATAAACAAGCAATCGGGAAAAGACTCAATTTATGGGAAAAATGATAAGAGCACACACTATGAAGACAACCATCCATCTATTTTCTCGAGTCCAAGGAGAGTCATTGAGTATTGAGAACTTGGAATAAAGGATGTCTTTGGTGCAAAATTGAATACAACTCGATGAGAATCATGTTGGAAGAGGGGCGACTAAATCACCAACTCCAATCCCTCCAAAGTGTACTGGGCATTCTAATATTCAATTTAAACAATTTGTTTCTTGAATAAGCTCTCTTAGCTACATGATCAAAGGACAGGTTAGAGGTAAGGAGTCTAAATTCTGCACAAGAGCATGCCACTCCTTTTAAGATCGAGTAATAGAAATCCATAAATCACCCCAAACAAAGATACCCCTCTTGCTTTCAATTTATGAGTGTTAAACGAGGTAGTTTTGAAATGTAAGAGCCTTGATCCTTCCAACTCCAAATAGGTTGACATGCTAAATCCCATACTACTTTACTACCCTCTCAATGCTAGCGAATCAAACCAACCACTCTTTTCTAGGTTGACCAAATGCTCTTAAATGAGGGACCTTGCCACACGGAACAAATGAGGTGGCGAAAGGATATCCCAGAGGCCAAAAGCTCCACGAGTAGAATGCTTTGTGGTAGCTATTTGATGCCAAAACAAGGTTTGCCAAGGCACAACACCCTCAAGACAACATACTACCCACTTGGCTGAAAAGATGTTTCCTTGAGTGGCAATATCCATCATCTGCAAACCTCCCTCTTCATTAGAAATGATACATATGTCCCAAGAAACCAAAGAAAGATTACCAAACTTAGAACACAAATAAGACCTCAAGATCTCGAAGAAGAAGACTTTGTTAAGTATATGCATGACATACATGAAGTGAGGAAACAATTGAAGAGTACTGTGAGGTACAAACAACATGTTCATCGGGAAAGAAGAAAGATGGAATTTCAAGTAGGCAACATAGTCTTAGCACATCTAAGGAGAGGTTCTCAAGATGAACCTATGATAAGCTAAAGTGGAAACAATTGTGCCCTGGAAGGTTTTGAGGAAGTTTAGAGCAAATGCCAACAAGATAGAGTTACCGAGATGGGATTGATAGTTCTCGGATCTTCAACGCAATGGATTTGTATCCATTCTGGCATGAAGGACAAACATTGACGAGAACACAAACTTGACTTTGTGAGGGTGGATTCGAGACAACAGTTGCCCGAAAAGGTAAGGGAGGAAATTGAGAAAGTGATTGACTCAAGAGTCATTAAGTAGATATGGGAGATAGTACAAGGAATATCAAGTGAAGAATAAGAGCAGAGAAGTTGAAGATGCAACTTGGATGAACACATTTAAGGTTGCAAAACATGGAAATTTTATGAAAGAACTCACAAAATGTTTATGAGTAGGAACTCATGGGTGATTTCACTTGATTTGGTTGATGCGGCTTGCATGCGGGTTCGCAAGCAACCCCGCATCAACCAAAAATAAATAGAGTCGATGAAATAAGTGTGTGCAATGTCTTTTTGGTTGTGGACACAAGTTTGTGCACAATTACACTCCATGATACCCTTCAATGTCATGGGAAGTCCTATGATTTGCTAGCTTCACACTTTGAACCGGGAAGCTTTGTGAGTTTTTGCAATTTCACCTTGTGTATGAAGTCGTACACATCCTTATGAGTTTGGAAGGGGCTCGTAAAGCCATTCGTCTTCGTGCATATCTACGATTTACTACATAGCGCCATGAATTTTGTGAAGCCTAACATATTCTATTTTTAGGATAACTTGTTTGCAAGGATCCTGGAACCCCCGTGAGGTTCTCAGATTCTTACATAATGATCCTTTTGCACAACATTGGAGATTCTCTATGACATGTGGCGGCAAGTCACGATCTAATGATAGCCATTTCCGCAAAGAGCCCCACTCACCTAAGTGTGCATTACTTCACATTTGTGATGTACCGTAACATTGCCATGTGTTTACTTATGGCAAATGATAACACCTTACCTAACTTGAGTGTTTTCATTGACAAAAGGAAGAAAGATACCATGGTTTACACTTAGATGTCAAAGTATTATGTGATAATGCCCTCAAAGTGCAGATTGCTTTCGGAGTGAGCATAGGGATTTAAGGAATGGGTTTCCTTCATGCAAGGTAGTGAGAAGAGCAGCTCAAGAAACTTGAAGAGTAAAGTCTTTGAGAGTCGGGAGCAAAAAAGGACTTGATTATTTCCAAGAGGAAATCTAACGTAACACTTAAAGAGCTCACCTAAGAGAAGTAGCTTGAGAGATAAGTAAGAGATGAGAAGTTCAAGAGGCCTAGGAAGCTCCAAAAAAAGAATCATGTAGTTAGCCCAAGTGGTTAACTCATGATAGAAAGTCTTTTTGAAGTAGCTTGTAGGTAGAGACTTGTGAAGAGGGTGCGCAAATTGGCACATAAGTTTATGTAACCTTGAGTCACTTGCATGTTGTGGTTAAGGTTGTAACCTCTATATTTTGTAGTCTATAATATAATAGAATCGTGTAGTGTTAGCATTATTGTAAAGCTCTCAACAAAGTAAATCAAGATATTGCTTAGTTTGTTTTAATTAACTAGGTAAAGTTATGCGAGCGAGCAATTTTGGGCTGCATGGTCTACGGTTGTCCATTTGACTCCCTAATCTTGACAACATAGTGCATGACTTGTATACTCCAACCGTGCCATAGTTAATGAAAGTTGTTTGAGTCCATTATATGCAAATGATGAATCCATGCAAAAGTTACAATTGATAATTAGGGAAATTGAGCATTAAACGTAAATAGGTGGGCTGGATGCCTATATAAACCCGCTCTTTCCCTTGAAAAATGTTTGATAGTTGGCTAGACTCTGCAACTAGTTGATATGTTTATGTATTATCGCCACTATTAATGAAGAAGTACGCTCAAATCATTTATGTGTTCTTTTTGATTGTGTGATTTATGACACCTTTATGTTTTGTATGAATGTTTAGCATGTGTGGGCATGATTAGATCTTCTTGCTTAAGTATGACTATGGAATCTCTTTCAAACTTAGTAATAGATCCTCAATCATCTCATTGCATCTTGGGTGAGCTCTTGAGTGACATGTTAGTGCAAATTGTCCTCATTGTTGGTGTTCGTAGTCTACACAAGACTTTTGGGTAGTGCAAAACCCAACCAACAATAATCACATATTCTACCTTGAAATGCCCTTGAAAGCATCACATTGAAAGGAATAGAGAGAACCCAATTATGTGCAATGGCCAAATCACTCTTCTCATGAACATCCAAGTAATTGTTGCCTTAGAGAGGATAACCATAAATGACCTACAATAATAGGTAATCAAGATGATAGTCAAATGAGCAACAATGACCTTGGAATATGGGTATAACATTAGTCAACATATTATAATAATGATGTAAAAGTCCCTTGAACCACTTTGAACATTCCATATCCACTTCTAATACCGACACCCACCCTCATATTATCTATATTTACGCCAAGAAGTGTAACCTATGATGGTAGCCGAGGTTTATGGCGGAGTGTAATGTTTATGAGTGTGTTCATCAAAATGGCCTACCTTGAGTTTGACATCCATTTGACCATCATAGGATAGTTTTTTTTTTTGCTCGGAGAAGACATTTGAAAATAGTGATATGTTAGGCATAGAGTCGAGTTTGTAGCTGGATCTTTTTCTCGGAAAGATGTTTTGGAGCTTAATGCTACGGTGTCACTATGTTGAGGTTAGATGTCACTAGTTAGCAAAGAATTTGCGTAGAATGTGAAACTACGTGACAAATCCAAGAAAGATGCCTCTAGATTGGTTCATCTCGATGTTTTTAAGATAGATATATTTAAGGTACATGTGCTAGAAAGCGTGTTCAGAAGGGTACATCCTCCCCCACTGTACCCTTGGTAAGTTTCTAGTATGGAAACGTTGGGGGTACATGGGAGAAATGTCCCAAGTACTCTCAAGCACTTCTTGAATGTACCCAACCATACCGAAGGGGAGGGGGACCCATGACGTTTTCGAGCTGATGCATAAAAACTAATTTTAACATTGACTAAGTCAAAGGAAAGCCTTAAAAGTCAAAAAATAAATAAAAAATTCAAACCCTAAAGTCCTTTAAAACCTTTAAAAGGCACTCTAGCATTGCCAAAGCACACAAACAATCCATTGCTAGTTTTTGCAAGTGTAAGAGCAAAGTGCCAAAGACGAATTGAGGAGGCAACCACTGCAAGGAGGATTTGTTTGGAGGCAACTATTGCATGGAGGATGAGATTAAAGATTGTAGCAGGAGTGACGCCACCGAAATTGGAGCTAGTGAGAGTGACATGCAAGATTTTGTTTTTGAGGAAAATCTAAATTATTTGTATTCTTATTGACATGACATTGATATATCATATGTATTATGCCACATGATTAATGAAAATGTTAAATTTTAAGCATATTGAATGTTTTGAACCTTGATCCTACTATATTTTAAAAGTTTTTAATTTCTTATGTACAAAAAAATGAGTAAAATGAGTATATATGTACGAATGTTCGAACATACCCAAACCATTATTAAATTTTGCGGGATTATTTATTAGCCATTGGGGAAAGTGGCCGGAGGGTCGGAAGCACGGTATATTCTCTTCCAGAAGATGGATATGGTTTGTCGAAATATCACGTCTCTTGTATTAAGTTGAAGGCTTTTATGAGCAATTGAGTTAGATTATTGAATTTTGTGGGATTATTTATTAGCCAACGGGGAAAGTGGCTAGACGGTGAGAAGCCCAAATTGGTGGATTTGTTAGGTATATTAGTGTTCACATGATTTACCGTTGGGTAACTTTACTATTTACATGATGATATTTACTGTATGGTAAATATATCATTACTACGGTAATTAGTAAATTAGAAAGTTAGTAGGTTAGTTAATATATTGTTATAACAAATGTATAACAATATATTAATACGGGTTTGATATTGTTTTATATTGTTTATACTTCGTATAAAATAGGAAGTTGGTTTTCCTATTTGGATGGCTATATAATAGCCCTCCATACATTGTAATGGGTGACAAAGAAATGTAATCATGTTATGCGTGTTTTATTTATTACAAACTGATCCAAATATTACATTTGGTATTAGAGCGGGTTTCTCGATGGAAGAATAGAGGTAGTTGATTCATTCTTCACCCTTGTAGATGAAGGAGGAATAATTATTGAAGAGTTTGTAGAAAATTATAAATGTTTTCCGAGTTGGAAGAGTTCCTTGCTCAGCCGGTTAGGGGCAAGCGCAGTCTTCGGGAATCACCCCTCGACTTCAGTTTCTACAAGTCTGATAGTGCACCCAACAGTGGAACCCAGTCTGTGTCACTCCTCCCCACGAAAGATACCGAGCAACAAAGACCCTTTGTTGTTTACATCTAGCGATACCGACCCCGCCCAAAAGGGTTAGAGTCTCCAGGGAATGCTCCTGGTGAAAACCGTTGTTCTCCACCCAGCCATAAGGAGGCCTCACGAAAAGCTCCCCTGTTCTTGAGAATGGGGGCTGAGTGGAAGAGAAACTCTTCTAGCAACGCGCTTGACGAGAAGGCTTTGCCCTACACGACTTTGTAGCAGCGCGCCTGACGAAAAGTGTGTTTCTTTTTATACACAGTTTTTATTTTGTAGAATCTGAAGTGCCTTTGGAGCTGTTCAAATTTGTAATTACAGTTTGTGGATTACATTTCCTCTATCACGCATTGAAGGTGTTACACAAAATTGGCTCAAACAAAATTGGCTTCGTATATGGTGCTGTAAATCATTTCAGTTTGTTCTGATCTGTGCCACATCATCTTCTGGTTATTGTTGCACCTCTTTGGACTGATCAGAGTTTGCTTTGAATCCTTTCTGGTATTAGCATCATCCCTCAAATTTGTTTTTGCATGCGGTTTCCATCTTGCCATCCACTATCAGAGAGATAGTAGTCTAAAGGAGTAGTGGAAGGTGTTTAAGATAAGCACAACCATTGTAGAATAATCCTCACGTAAAGATCTGATCACAGTAATCAGATTTGGTCCTTTTATTCCTTTGAAGGGAGTTTCAATGTGTGAAGGATGGCCTCCCAACTAGAAAAAGGACCCAGCCATTTCTCATCTGAAGTGCAACTCTATTAGTGTGAAGATCTTTCCAAACACTATTCGTAATAAGCGCCATTTCAGCAGATTATTCATTGACTGCATTATGGATCCTTCCTCCTGAGCTCTGCCCATGAAACATAATCTGAGAAGAGAAAATAGGAATCAACAAGTGAGTTATTTCCATTAAAATTTTTCCTTCCGCATAGCCATTTCTGCTTGGCTGTTTTTTTTTTGCAAGACTGTAGTTTTAAAAATTTAATTTTTTATAGTTTTTTCTTAAATAATTGCATTTTGAGGGCAATTAATGCATTTTTTGCCAAATTAATACTTTTTGGTGTCAGTTCTTTGGGCCATTGACATTTTTGGAATCTTCATTTCCTCCCGATTCCAACGAGTGGTCACACGATAAATTTTCTCTCCATCTTGAGAAAGTTTTTAATCGTTGAGCCAATTTTAATTAAATTGGGCCTTTTTATGGGAAATTGAAACTTTAATAACTTTTGCATGGTAACTCAAAATCAAGTACCGTTTTTTTTGCAAAAGTGCTTAATTTTCATCCCCGTTGTATTGATTCCAATTTCGTTGAAAAATACCCTCTTTTTTGGCCATCCTATGGGCATCTCCTTGTTCTGGGCTTGTGTATACTTTTGGAGTTTTTGTAGCTGCTTTGAGCCTCATTAAGTCATTAGTCATATTGTCAAAATCCAAAATGAGTCAAGAGTTATTTTGTGTGTTAAGTCCTATGTCATATAGAGTCAAAAATAAATTCCTTTACGAATGCATTATCGGTGGAATCCGACATTCGATTAAGGTATGTAATACATGTTGTTTCACATTGCGGGAGGGAAACTATACCAATAAATCCAATGTGGAAATTGTTGAGCTTCACCCCCATATTTGCTAAGTAAGCAACATGTTCTTGGAGGAATGAGACACATGAGGTTGGAGGTAGATCAACGACGGGGCCTCACTAAGCATCGATGATATGTTTTTTCAGTTGTGTGCTTTGTTTTCAGAGTTCTTGTTTCCATTTGTGTTTTGTGTGTTTATTTTGCAATGTTCTTGTTGTTTTGTGTGGTTTGAATAATGAAAATTTCATATTGTGGGCGGAACATGATACCAATGTTCCATTTCCATTTTGCACTAGATCAACTATAGTCAATAAGATGTAATGTGAAAGCATTCCAGTTAAAATTTGCAATAAGGGAGCAGATTCCTTTGTACTTCCCTGATGTAATAACATAGTAGAAAAGATGAAAGCACAATGAAATGCAACTTCATAATATTTGGGTTATTGGTTGTCCTGTAAACCCATCCTTTGTTGTGGTTGTTGGTAAGCCACTTTAAAAACTTTTCTTGTTGAGGTTGTTGGTTGTCCTAAGAAACCATCCTTTTTGGTTGGTAGTTGTCTAGTAAAAGCATCCTTGAAGGTTGTTGGCTGTCCTGAAAAACCATCCAGATCATGAGTATGTAGGGGCGTGTAAGCTGCGAGAGGAAGTGCGATTGTTTTTCTACCATGTTTGCACTAATGGGGAGAATGTTAGGTATATTAGTGTTCACATGATTTCTTGTTGGGTAACTTTACTATTTACATGATATTTACCATATGGTAAATATATCAAGATTACTACGGTAATTAGTGAATTAGTAAGTTAGTAGGCTAGTTAATATATTGTTATAACAAATTTATAACTATATATTAATACGAATTTAATATTGTTTTATATTGTTTATACTTCCAATAAAATAGGAAGTTGGTTTTCCTATTTGGATGGCTATATAATAGCCATCCATACATTATAATTGGTGACATCAGAAATATAATCATGTTATTGTGTGTTTTATTTACTGCAAACTAATCCAAATATTATAGGATTACATTCACCGTTCCTTCTCCTTTATAACAAATGCTTACAACACTTGTGTGCTAAGTGGGTCCCCTTTCCTTGTGATTATTACGAAAATTACATGAGGAAACAATGTTAGTATGTTAGTGATTGCTCATGGTGGTCATCTTGAGATGACTAAAAACACAAGTAAAAATCCAACAAAAGTTAATAATCTATCTCTTATAGATAAATGTAGTCAAGTACATGATGCCACAATGGAACTTACTAGAAAATAACATATGGCAAAGAAAATAAACTAACTCTAAATAAGTATCACACATGTAAAAACACATTATAATGCCCCTTTTTAGGGCGACTCAGAAATGATCAAAAACTGAGATGTAAACTTAAAAATCAGATTAGGGAACTAATGTAGATGACTGATATCAACCCTCCAATCTGCAAATTAGGCCCTTCCAAGGGCAGCAACTTCCTTGGAGAAGTTGAGCCCCTCAAAAGTTGAATAAACCTTGTTAACACCCCTCAAATCTTATGCCAAAATTATTGAGAAACCTTCAACAAACACAATCAGCTGTTAAAAATCAGAATTGAGCTTGGAAATAATTAATTTCGGAAACCCTCAACCAACGAACTTCAACAAGCTTGGAAAAATAGCAAAACACCTCCAAAATTAATGAAACTTTAGAACTTGGCCTTTAAAAATATGAAGAATATTATTCCACCCTCAGAATCATGAAATTATTGCAATGAAGTACTGAAATGCTCCCCTAGGTGGGTCGCTCCACATAGAACAGCCAATAAACACGCCAAAACACACCATAAAGCAAGTCACTCCACCTCAAAAATGCCAAATATGCATTAACAACAAGAAGTAATACAAAGATCTTCAATTATTGATCAAATGACACCTTAGGGCAATTCGACTAGGGCTGAAATAAAAGATAAAAACAACAAATGATTCCTCAAGGGGGTGGAGACTTCCGTGTTGAAGGGTTTCATGTGCACACAAGACTCTCAAACAGTTTTCCTCCTTAGGAGAGGAAGAGAGATGTTTCACAAGCAATCTTTCCAAAGAGATAATAAATTCACGTAATGACATTATGGCCAAACATTATCCTTTTATAACATAAGGGGTGGTACATCATAATGTTAAAGTCTATTTCTAATTCTAGCATATATGCTCACAAACAAAGTGATTTATTTCATCTATTGGAGCACTAGACATCCAATAGGAATACAACATAAAAAAGTGCAATATTTCCTAAAACTAATCCAAATATCTTCAGACAACTTTCCTCTAGCTCCAAACCCTTAGTCCCGCAAGGAAGGAATGGGATGAGATGTTCTGTTTTCACTTGTCGCCAAAAGGGGACATGAAAGTCCCCCCTTCCTAGATTGCTTGTCCCCTAGCAAAAGCGAGCTCTCGCACTTCAATTTGATCCAAGTGAGCAATCTAGATCCCATACCGGTCAAGTGGAGAAGCTTTTGCAAGAACATGCCTTGGTTATCCTCCTTCACTCTAGAAATAAGGGATGTCTTCAGCTGCAACCTTCTTTTTATTTTCAGATCTGCACATGGAACAAACTTATTCAAGAATAAATGATCTTCTGTCCGTCTTCCTTCATGCCTGGTATGCATGATGATCAACTTCTCGTGCCTATCAAACCTCTTGTTCTCTCTGTTTGGCTGATATGCATACATACTATCAATGACACAATTGTAACTAATCAATTTCCCTTTAGGAAGGGAATAGATGATGACTAAAATAAAATATAGGAGAGCTGGTAAAGAAAAATCAGTCTTGCATCTTTTGACTTCCTCTCCACACATTCCCATTATGTTGCTCGCCAAACTTGAGTTTGCAAACTCCGCCATGAACCGCCTTTCCTGGACTGCTGGTAAGGGGTAGAGTTCAATTCCCCTTTGCTTAACCTTGTCAACTTCCACCATCATGATCAACAACTTAAATTCTCCCTTTATAAATTTATTTGGTGGCTGAATTTGTGCATGCCCAGCTGTAATTATGTTCTTCCCATGAGCTGATATGTGATAATGAAATTCGCCTTGCTTTGCTACCATGAATTCCTCCAAAAACTGAAGCCATTGCATCCCAAGGACCAATTCTATATCGGCTGAAACATAAAATTCAATGCAAAATTCGTACCTATTCATGGAAAAAGTGAGAGCTATCTCCATTGGTTGTGACAGTCATGAAGCCTTTGTAACCAATCATACTCAGTCCCATCCTTCTTGCAAATTCCCCTTCAATGAAATTATGTATGGTACCATGAGCTGCAAGCATGGCGGCTTCCTGGGCATGAAGAATGGTTGATAAGTATGTATGCCATGTACCAAAACAAGAATGCTGCCCTTTCTCCTTATCCTCACCTTTTTCTCATACACGGAACCATGGGTGAGCCCCCTTATTGATAGAAAAATCAGAATTGTGATCCTTCTTTTGATGGTCCCAATGCAACAATGTCATAGCAAAAGAGGGCTGCAAGGAGTATCCATTAGGAATAGAACCACTAGGCTTACCTTCCCCAAGAGTGATTTTTGACATTTTTCTTACACCGACACATACCAAGATGAATTTACCCCAAGTACTGATTTTGAAATGAGTGATTCTCCCTTTCTCAAGTCTCATAACAACACCCATACCTTTATCATGATGATATCTCACTAGTGGTGTCATAGGAAGACACAACAAGCATGAGACATCCTTCCTAACCAGCTGTGCGTGATGGCAACATACCTGAAATGACAAATTGGCCAGCAAGAGAAATGAAATATTCACATACCATGGACTGCCCGTGATGTCCTTATGATTCAGAATTTCTGAGTTTGAATCAACACTCTTCATTGGCATGATTTCTTCACCGAATGGGATCTTTTCTTTCTTGCATTCTTTCCAAATTTGTTGGTGCTTGTCTTGGGTAACCTCTGGCTTCTTGTTAAGGCTGTGAACTCCATCCAATGACCTCCTTTTGACTGCTGTTTGGAACAGTCCAGCCACCTCATCAAGTGCTTTCCCGAATCTTGTCCTTCATGGAGAGTTTCTTCCAATCTTCTTGACCTTATAGGACTTGTTGAGATACCATCGATACAACCATCATTGTGACCCCTAATTCTTCCCTCAAACACGTGTATCAGATGGATTACTAACCAAATGGAAAGAGGAAGTAATTACCTTTGCATGCATACCGTGGGCCTTGGGAAGAGGGCTACCTCTTATCAATCCAATTTCAGTCCTTGTGCATAAAGCGACCTTTGTCTTGATGCATGCATAACTCAGAGTACCCCTTCCCACTCAATATGCTCTCCATTTTGCCCACATTTGTGTCAAACTGTTTATGGTGATTAGCCCCATGTAATGACGATTTAGGGAACAATAAATCTGAGATATGTTTTTTCCTTGGACTGTCATCAAGATACTCATTTCCTTTTGGCTTTACTCCTACAATTGGTGCTTTCCCCTTTTGCACTACCTCCATACCTTGTTCATATGTGTTTGGAATGTCTTCGTAGCTCTTACTGAAGTCTAATCCATCATCATTTTGCTCTTTATTGACTGCTGTTATAAACAGACCAGCAAGCTTATTGTCATCATGTCTATTTGGGAAATGGGTTCCAACCATCCCTTTCTCTTCCCCTTCTTGCTCATCATCCTTCTTTTCAACCATGGATTCATCACATGTTAAAATATCATCAGTATTAACCAAACAATGATCATTAATTACCTCATAATGTTGACTCTCTCGAGAACAACAATGGGTGTTAGTGCCATGGCTGTAGATCTCTTGACCACCAAATCTTCTTGCTCCACAACTCCATCTCCTATTATTGTATGAGAATTGCTTGGAATATCTCCAATATTCACTTCATCATCTTGTGCTTTCATAGGGCTGTAAGGAAAATCAGTCAAGGGATCACCTTTGACAATGGCAGTGGGTGCTTCTAGGGCTCCCAAAGGCTGATCCATCACCATAAGCAGCTGTTGCAATGGTTCTTCCTCCTTAGCATGGTGGATATCTTCCTCCTAAGAAGTTGTTATAAAGGGAAGTTGTATCTTTGAACTTCATCATGACTTCTCCACCTTGTAGTTGATCCGCTACATGCTCTTTGACTTGCTTCTTCACAATGGAGGGTTTTCTTCCCTCTATGGCTGAGACCTTTCTGCCACGGTCCTTTGATGAGGTTCGGGCATTATGCCTTGTGCCAATTCCCACTCTATAATTTTCTATTTCCACAAAATCCTCAAAGGAAAGGGCATCACACATCTCTTTCGGAAGAGCTTGATATTCTTTTGTCAATTTGTCAATCCTTGAAACCCTTTTCTCCTTGAGCGAACCACCACCTTGCATATTTTGGATGGCTAGGATAAGCCTATCCAGTGCATCCACTATCCTTCTTTGTGTTTTCATGCTTCAGAGGTCGCGGGATGATGCTCTGATACCACTGTAATGTCCTTTTTAGGGGGACTCAAGAAATGACCAAAAGTTGAGATGTAAACTTAAAAATCAGATTAGGGAACTGCTGTAGATGGCTGATATCAACCCTGCAATCTGCAAATTAGGCCCTTCCTAGGGCAGCAACTTCCTTGGAGAAGTTAAACCCCTCAAAGGTGGGTTAAACCTTGCTAACACCCTTCAAATCTTATGCCAAAATTATTAAGAAACCCTCAACAAACACAATCAACTATTAAAAATCAGAATTGAGCTTGGAAATAATTAATTTCAGAAACTCTCAACCATCAAACTTCAACAAGCTTGGAAAAATGGCAAAACACCTCCAAAATTAATGAAACTTTAGAACTTAGCCTTTAAAAATATGAAGAATATTATTCCACCCTCAAAATCATGAAATTATTGCAATGAAGTACCGAAATGCTCCCCTAGGTGGGTTGCTCCACACAGAACAACCAATAAACACACCATAAAGTAGGTCGCTCCACTTGAAAAAGCCAAATATCCATTAACAAGAATTAATAGAAAAGATTTTCAATTATTGACCAAATGACACCTTAGGGCAATTCACCTAGGGCTGAAATAAAAGATAATAGCAGCAAAAGATCCCTCAAGGGGGTGGAGACTCCCATGTTGAAGTCTTCCCTAGACTTGGTGAAGGGTTTCGTCCTCACACAAGACTCTCCAAGGGTTTTTGTCCTTAGGAGAGGAAGAGAGATGCTTCACAAGCAATCTTTTCAAAGAGATAATAAATTCACATAATGACATAATGGCCAAACATCCTCCTTTTATAACATAAGGGGTGCTACATCATAACTTATGGCCGACCTTATAATATTAAAGTCTATTTCTAATTTGAGCATATATGCTCACCAACAACTAAGTAATTTATTTCATCTATTGGAGCGCTAGGCATCCAATAGGAATACAACATAAAAAGTGCAATATTTCCTAAAACTAATCCAAATATCTTTAGACAACTTTCCTCTAGCTCCAAACCCTTAGTCCCACGAGGAAGGAATGGGATAAGGTCTTCCGTTTCCACTTGTCACCAAAAAGGGACATGGCACTCGTGAATAATGCCCGATTAAATGTTCAATAGAATTTGTATGGAAATAGGGGAAATAGAAGGCTTTTATCTTGTTTATGAGTTGGCACTAAATCTGTTGCCACAATCTAGACTTGAAAATGTGCATCTAAAGACGTGAAGCCTGTCACACTGAAATATGGAGCTGCACAGAACAAGATGCAAAGAGCATTTGTATGGTCCCGATGATGCTGGGCCTCCATGCATGACTTAGACTCAATCCATCATTCCTATAAAGGTTATTCACACATTTATAAATTCCCACAGCTTCTCTTAGACACCTCTTTAAATAATCAGCTTCAACCACTGGGCAATTAGTTTCATCCTAATGTTATGCTTGGTTGAAAGAGCAGCTTGCTTAGTCCTCTCATATTGTATGTCTTCACATTTGCTTTCCAAAAGTGTATTTTCCAAATATTATTGAGTTTGGTAGCATAAGATCTTTATTAGTATAAGTGTTTTTTAATAAAAACTAATAATGAGGCTTATTAAAACAGAAATGACATATCATCGGTATATAGATAGCCCACAGCAAATAGTTATTTTATGAGGATTTGTTATTACGTTTTGCAAATATTGCTTCGATTGTAATATGTATTATCATGGTTGATGATGCTAGAGACAGTTTTTCACTTTGTTTTTTTTTTTGTTTTCTGGAACTGATTTTTATCGCAATGAAGACATCATATTGTCAGAGCAGATTACCAAACTTACAAGGAACTTCTTCTCCAGGTTTGGTCTAGGTGCAAAAATTGTACTCCAAATTTATTATATTCTTATCTTTCAAAAATAAATCAACTTTTCATCAGCACGCCACAGTAAAAAAATGCAAACCAGCATGCTGCTGTGATTGTGATGCTTGACCTTTAATGCTTGTATGTTTCTGTCTGTGTTAGAAGTGCTTGCCCAACTGTTTGCTTGGAGTGCTTGCTGAAAATGGACTGCCTCTCTTCCACCACGCTATGTACACACTACAAGTTAGAATATCACAAACGTGAGAATGAAAGTGGCTGAAAATAATATTAGAACCTCTTATTGCTATTGGCTGACCCTACATGTGCTTGCCTAGTGGATTTTGATGGTTGTCACTTCTTGTGCATCCCAAGAGGTGCCGCTGCTTAATAGTAATCTTTGATGGAGATAACATGTGAGGAATGTTCTTCCCTAATTTCTGACCACCACTTTCTTGCATTGGTGATGGAGATACATTTGATAAGTATTCTTCCATGCTTGCTTCTTTCTTGTTGAGCTTTGCTGCTTCTTGTATTTTGATAGTATCTACTTCTCTCCCTCATCCTCTTTGCCACTATTTGTTGCTTGCATTGTTCTTGGGGTGAGACGTGGATCAAGGTTCCAATAGTTTGTATCCCAATACCCAATTATCTCTCAATTACTACAAAATCTATTAAGATTTGCACATACTCACGAAAATGTCTTTGTACCTCCTCCTGGAGTGCGACTTCTTCCTTGTTTTCCTCTTCATGCTGATTTGAAGAGTGGATCCTTCCTTTTCCTCATTTTTGAGAGGGCCTAGGCTCTTTAATGCTGAGTATCTCTATCTCACACATGGACACATAATGGCTACTCTTCCAACGTTTTGTGCATGGGTGGAGATCCCAACAATGACATGCTACACAGTTTTTCTTGGACAAAAATGATGGAAGATGGAAGACTTATCTTTTGCATACCTTCGTTGGTTGCCTTTATGCTTTCTTGCTGCGTCGATTGCACTTTCACATGGTGAAGCTTGTGGATTTTCATAGTCTTCCCACCTCTTCTTGGAATTGGCACAACGTGGATAGAGTGGTGATGTGCTCTTTGGTCCTCCATTGTTTTAAGCCCGCCCTTTCTTTCGCAAGTGCTTCTTTGGCCCTTTAAGGTGCTAAAATTCTATATTTGTCTTGATTAGAAGCTGTCCACCTTTTCTAGACTCCCGCGCTCTTCATGATAATGGGGTAAAATAATGTTTGTGATGCTATAACCTTCATTGGGAAGATTTTGTTGCAGAGGTGACTTGGACATGTTTCTATGCAGGCATTCTTACTTGGGGTGCATTAATGCAGTCTCCTGCCTCCAAGTGGTTGCCAACAAACCCTTGGCCTACATATTGTGGTCTTTCATCAACCTTTATGTGGTTGATGAGTATAGTTCCAAAACTCATATTTGGACATTGCTCGACATCCCAAAATTTTGACTCGTACTCGGGAGTTTCTCGTCGATTATGAACACCTTTATCTTTACTTAAAGAAACATATAAATTCATAAAATAAACTTAAAAACATGTAAAACACTGTTAAATAACATGTGAACTGAATGTAGTGAATGCAAAAATATATTTTCTACTAAAAAGAACATAAACCGCAAATTACAAAGTGCTTATAGTCATTGGCTATTTGTGAGTCGATGACACTCATCGGTGTCCTAATATGAAATATCAAATTATCTCCAACTTTTAGCATAAGTCTTTTGCACATGAAAGTGGAGCGTAAACATTCCTTTTCTGCAACAACATCATCCTCAAAGATATCATTTGCAACCTCAAGAACCCCTTGGGCTCTTGATGCCTTTGTTGCCTTTCGACGCTATGGCTTCGCTTCTCGTAGATCCAATTTTGTGACCTTCTCAATAAAGATGAGCTCCTCTTCATCAACAATTCAATTAACATATAGATCATTGTCAACCAAGTCAATTGCATCATAACTCTCTTCCCTCTCCACTTGTCTCATGTGAAGACAGATATTATCTTCGCACAAAATTAAGGTCATTGAGGCGTTATATAGCTAGCCTCAATTGCGTTTCTTTGTGTGGGCAACTTTAAACACGTTTCAATTACAATCTCAACTAGAAGAGCTACATTGTTGACACAAAATGTGAATGTTAGCCTTTGAAGATTTAGTGTTTTGTACCATAATTTTCGTATCACGAATATGTAAATAAAACCTTTATAATTTTGTAAGTCAGCTAGGCTTGAATCTAAGTGTAATGAGACTAGAAACAAATGACTCAATTTGTTTTTACCTGGCTAAGAGGTGTTTCTCCCTTTAATACACAAATTTGAAGAAAAAAGCCTCCCTCCTACAGTCTTGTAAATCTGCAACTCCTCAACAACTGTCTCTAATTTCTTTGTTGGGGATTATCTTCTCTATGCATGTATCAAGGCCATCCATAACATCCTCATCAACCTTAAATGAATTGAAATAAAAAACTTGGGGTTTAAGTATTAGTTTACTACATGTATATGTTAGTGGAGTTGCTTGTTCCATCTCTGATCAATCATGCACCAAATGGGTTCATATTTTTTTGACTTTTCCATGATAATTTTCTATGGCCTCCTTGGCCATGTCCATGGCCTCATAGAAATAATCCATTTGATTTTTCTCCCCATTTACTAACCATAAAACTATAATCAAAGGCTTTGACACCTAAAACAAAACAATGCACAATTTTAAAATCAAAATTAAGTGAAATATAAACTGAAAAAATTATAACAAATAAATGATAAATAGAAATATATTTAAGGCTACCTTAATGATTTCCTGTGTGCCCTTTGCAAATATATCATCAAAAATGGTCTTTAAAATTCTTTCCCCTTCACCTTCCTAGAAGACTCCAACCAACAATGACTCACAAACATTCGTTTAAAAGATCTTAATGAGGTTGAAATGCTTTACAATGGGATGAAGGTTGTGGTGAATCGTGCAAATTCCTATCGCACAAGCTCCTTTTCATTGGTGTGCTCTCTCATCAAGCTTAACACCCAAGGATGATTGTAGATGAACTCGTGATATTTCTTGCCTCTTCAACCACATTTTTCACCCATGTCATCTTTCTTATGTCCTCAAGTAGGAGATCAATGCATGGATTGCACAAGGGGTCTAAAAAAGTGTAGAGTGCCCGTCCTTAAGAAGTCTTCCTACTACTACATATGCTACTACGTTGTTTGTCACAATTTGGATGCCTTTTTCCACACCTACTTACATCGCCACCTCATCCAACATATCACACAAAGTTTCAGCATTTTTCACTTGGTGGGAGGCATCAATTGACTTCAAAAAGACCAACTACCCACTTGAAGCCACTAGAAAGTTAATCAATATGTGATTTTTCCCATTGGTCCACCCTTTAGACAAAATGCTGCAGCCCTTCTTTTGTCGTACTTTCTTCGCTCTTCTACAATAGCTTGTGTATGTTTGATGGAATCCTCCAACAAGAGGCCACTCAAATCATGAAGAGCCCCCTTTGCGAAGACCTGTAAATGTAGTTCGTATTCTCCCCATATGGGCTTTTTCACCACATTGAATGTAATGTTGTGGTATGAAATGTTTGTCGCAACTATTTTTTCTTCATTCAGGCACTTTCCAAGAGAAGAACTCATACCTTCGAGTGAAGGTTGTGTCCAAGGACTACTTCAAGGACGAAAAAGAACCCAAAATACTTTGGTTGATTATCCCCGCACCCATCTTCAACCCCTTGGAGTTGGTGCAATAAAAATGGCATAAATCTTGTAATCATCACTCGCCACCCTTCTTTTCACTAGGGCTCTAAGTGCATCAACTTTTCTTTTCTTTTTGTTTTTTTTTCTACATAATTCACAAGGCATGCGACCATCTCTCGTTGAGCCTCAAGTGGCGCTTGTGTGCACATTGCCCCATCTTTTCCCGATATTTGTGCAATGTGGTATTTGAGTTGATTGACTCTTCTACTCATCTCCATCACACAACCGCATATCACACAATTTTCCTTTTCCGCCACTCACAATACTTACGTGAAGGGTTAGTACGGGCAATTGAATTGGATGTTGACCCCATTCTCAAACAAGCTGAAATCTTATAAAACTAAAAATAAATAAAAATGCTTTAGATGAAAGCCCTAACTTTTACTCAAAGGATGAAGTAGAAGATTCAAGAAATTGAATATAAAAACCCTAGGGCCTAGTTGTTAGTGATAATCAACGAAGAAGTAGATACTAGAAAGTAGAAATTGAAATTGAAAGTAATGTTTTCCTCCCGTATGATCTAAATCTCTAATTTAAAACTTATTGTTTTTTGTCGAGTATTGGTTGTATGTATTCCTTGATATTCTAAAAACCCTAGCTCCAATGGACCGTTGTTAGTGCCAATTAATCACATTCACCTAATCGCTTCATTCACAAAGGAAAATACAGAATTAACTCTATTTTAGGGATAGATTCGTTTTCGTGACTTGGGTATTATATTGTGTTGCTAGATGAGTTGACTGAGTTTCGACGTGTTTCGTCAAGTAATATCTATGATTACTAAGTGAAACTTGCTGAAAAACTTGGGTCAACTTAGCTCGCATGAGTTTCTAGACGTTTAATTGTTTCAGCATTGATTTGCGAAGTTTCGCGAGTTTTGAATCGAGGGTGGATCATTTCTTGGCCATCCTTGCGAAATGTTTTGCCATCATATCACATCTTTAACAACAAATTAGAGCTTATGCTTTTAGTATTAGATTCTCGAAGCTATCGAGAGACTCATAGTTCATCTCATTGGGATATTCAATAATTGGTGAGGTGTTTGACGTGCTTTCCTCTTTCAAGAATCGAGCTTCTTGTGCAAAGGGAAACTTATTTGGAATAGAGCAACCCACTTTCCTCTTTGCCACCTCATGCTTTTTAGAGGTTGGACAATGTATTCTTCTTTGTAACCAGCTATTACTGTGAATTCATTCTCTCTATTTTTCCCGTGTCTTCTAAATAGGCTTGGGATATATATTTCTCCAACTCCTCCATAATACCATCAAGGGAATGCGTGTTGTAAGCTGATTCACCTTGGAGTTCTATTTGTTCCTGTTTCAAGTACTGAACCATTCTCTTGGTTCTCCTCTTGTATTTGTATATTACAAGCTGGGAGCTTTTGAAGCCTCTCTCCTTAAAGTCTTCGTTGAGTGGTTGGTCTCTAAAACCACAAAATTTTGCAATACTTTCATCAAACAATATGGCAAACAAGTTTGCTAGTACAAATAAACCAATGTGTCTCCAAAACCCCCTACAAACCACAAGTAACTTGCTGGTCTGATACCAAAATGATTTGTAAAGTTTGTGAACTCTTCGCTACTATAAATTTACAAGATAAGCTTTGATGCTAATTTGATGGATTGTTATTGAATCCAATGTAAATATTCTGAAAATTGGATGTGAGATATAAGAACTAGCTGCCACATACACGTAACATGTGGAATTAGAATTTGTGTGCAAACATCGTCTACACACCCATAAGAATTACATTTACAGCCATTTCTTTCAAGTGTAAATTCTTAAAGTGCTCTCCATTAATGAAGACCTTACATTCCATCAAAAACCATCTCAACATGGAAGAAAATGAGTTCAAATGCATATCCACAAGAATATAGCCTAGAGAAACCAATTAGGAGAAACATAAGCATCGAGTATGATGTTGGCATGTGTGACTTTAGGTGTTGTCATTGATGTAAACACTCATTAATGACAAAGATGATAATGGAGAATTGTCGAGAATGCTTAGCATGATGATGACATGGACAATCAAGTTGTGACATGATGACAAGAGTGGGCAAGGTGAGAATGGCTTGGCCAAATAGGCCTAATCAGGTGACTTAGCTAGCCTAGGTGATGGAACATGGCAAATATGTTATGTTTGTGGAGCCTATTTTCATGTTAGAGTGTGGTACACCTTCTATGTGTTACACTCGGGTATTTTTATGGGTAATGGGTAATCGTTATGGGCTGTTTTTGGGCCCATGGTTTTCGGTTTTTTGCCCATTGTTTTGATACCCACGGTTTTTGCTCATGGTTTTGATACCCACAATTTTGTATCAAATTGCTTAAGTAATTATCTATATATATGGTCTTATGCATATGATAGATAGACAAACAAATGTATCAGAAATGTGTTTTGAATTCGGGTGTGAATTTCAGTAGAGCTTGTTGAGTATAGCTCCAAACGGATCAGGTATTGTATTGAGAGAGTGGAGGCTTGTAATAAAATTTGAGCAAGTGATTCTTGGAGGACGTAGCCCAAATTGGGTGAACCATGTTAAATCTTGTCTCTCCGTGTTGTGTTATTTATTTCGCACTTTTATTTGAGATCCAGTAATATTTTCTCGCATATTAATTTCTACTATCATGCGATTCTATAAGGGATTATTCCGCATATTTTATCTCTAATTTCCTAATGAATAGAGATGCATGGTGACTTGAGGAGCATGGTAGAGGTATGAGAGTATGATATGATTTGTGTTTGAGACAGCACATGAGTTTTCAGAGTGCAAGTACAGGTGAAAGACTCAGTTACATGTGCTCATCTAGACCTAGTCTAGGTGCTTGGAGGCCAAATAGAGCATGAAAGTGAGGTATAGAGCCTTGTAATTCATGGAAGCATGAAAGTGAGTGAGACATGATGTCTTAAGGTTGTTAGGACCATTTAGAGAAGCTTCATGATGAGGTATGAGGTTCTTTTTATCGACTTAGCCTAGAGCATGCAAAACCCTAAGGGCTAGTCATGCAAGTCATGGTGGTGGCGAAGATACAAAGCTATTTGAGCTAATCTGATGATTGGAGATGATGCACGGGGATGTTGTGATGGTGTGAGCAAAATTTTAGGCCACTATGAAGAGAAATTTGCAAGTTATGAAGTTTTGACAAAACAAGGTGCTTGAGAATGCATTTTCCAGCTTGATAGGCAACTTTAGATGCTCATTGTGAATTGTGTGCTTTGCATGGGACCCAAAGGTTTTCAGGGATGTTTTTCCATTGAGCTAAGATCATTTTACAAAAATAATGGAGTGGTTTCATTGTCATATTTTTATGAACGAATGTTAAGAAGTGAAACAACTTTTTATGGCTTTGAAACCCTAGGTCAAGAGCGATGGAGGAAAACTTCTTGGTATGTGCATAGAATGGATTGGTTTGGCAAATGTGATGATTGGAGGTTGTAGAGGACTCCTCCAGCATTTCTAGAAAGGTATGATAGAGCTTGTGACAATATGTGGGCCCCACTCAAAAAGACAAGTTTCGGAGATTTTTCAGTTTGTGGCAAAGTTGTCCATTAAAGGTATTGACTAAATCACCATTTATGAAAGCTTGGGAGTTGTACTAGATGTCCATGATGGTTTCATGTCATGGTTGAAGTCCTAGAGGGAAAAGTGTGCCCTATCTTTGAAGACTGGTTTTTGGGCCTGTAAAGGCAATTTTGAGCAGTTCAGAGATTGACCTGGTTGAAGGCCTTCCACTTAGAGTTGGAAGGAAATGTAAGATGTTCGGAAAGTAGATTCAAAGGCCTTTCCAATGATATATGGTTTGTCTCTTGATGAGGTGTTTTGATAGGTGAACCAACTCAATTTGTGAAGACCTAATTTGACTGTTTTAGGACAGGACTACATTGGCTAGAAGATGGATTTAGAAGACTCATGTTTTGGCTTTGCCGATACTTGCTATCCATTGGAGAGTAAAGAGGGATGAATTTAGTTCCTAATGAAGGCAATTAGAGGTCTTGAATGTGACAACATGGGTACAAACCATTCGAGTTTTCAAAACTGTTTTCCGGCGGTTCAGTTTGTTGAAGAGGAAAAGAGGTGTGGTTTGCATTGTTGGATGTTTCATGAGGTCTAACAAGCATGGATGTTTTCTACACGTTAGTGGCTTTCCAATGAGTGGTTACATGGCATAGTTGAGATGTTCTTGGGTGATCTTGAGCTTGGTTAGTGAAGACTGGTTCTTGGAAACAACTGTTTTGAGTAGGAAATGGTCCTACTTGGTAGTGTTATGAAGAAAATGATTGGTGCAAAGTATTGTGCGAGCATGGATGATGTTGTTATGATGTATTTGACATGTTTGAGGCCTTTGGAGGCTTGAAAAATCATGGTGATGTGTTTGGAGGTCCTTGATGAGCCTGGTGATGGGGTTTTGAGCCTTTTTGGGCTTGTTTAGTTGTCTTAGTGCTTGGCCGACCTACATGGGTCCATGTTATGAATTTGTATGAATGTGGTGTTATGTTTTTAAGTTGTAATGGTCCAACTCTTTGGTCTGGACCGAATCATGTTATCTTTTGAGTTGAGAGTCATATAAAAGAGCATGTTTGGTTCAATTTTGAACTAGTTGAGCTAAGAGGGATAAATGCGACCTAGGTGAGGAAGTGAAGATTGATTAAGGGCATCAAGATAAAGCTGAAGATGTGTTTGAAAATCTGAAGAGTGATGAGGAGATAGTGTGCAAGTTTTTTGATCCAAATAAGTCTAAGTTTGAGCATGTTTGAGCGAGTTAGGAGAAAGAGGGTTTGAAGGTGTATGAGTTGAATCTTGTGATCACTATCAGTTGTGTGTGTTGGCAACATATCTTCAGTGGTCTCCTAATCAAAATCTTGTGTGATGAGTCATATTCATGCAAGTCTCTTGTTGTGAGTAATATCAACAAGGGTTTAGGGGTTGGTGCTCCTTGTGGGTTGGTGTCTCACTAAAGAAATCTCTTGTGATGTGTAATATTCACTTGAGTACTTTGTTGTGAGTAATATCAGTAAAGGTTTTCAGTGGGTTTTCTTCCCTTTGAGGGTTTCCCACTTATATCTTGTGTTCATGTGTACTCTCTCTTGGTTGTGCTTATGTGGTTGATTGTTTCATGTTGTTTATGTTCACATTAATACATGATTGAATGTTAATGGTTATCATAAGTTAAAGGAATTGAAAATAAGGTTTTTAAGGAATGATTCACCCCCCCTTTCAGTCCGTTGTGCTCCCAACATATGATGACTTATGAGTGAGCTCAATTCAAATACAACAGAAATAGTGTTACACAAGTGGAACTGCACCATGGAATCAAGTCATGCCTCCCCATTTATGACCTATAGATCTCCCAAAATATAGAATTATAGAGAACACTCACTCTGGATTGCCTACTTTACCACTATAACATGCAGTCTTTTCCTCATTATGCTGTAGTAGGTGTGCTTTTAATGGATCTTGGTGTTGGTTGGGCTTAAGCGTCTGTCCTTTTCTTTTGCTGGACTGTTTTTTTTTTTGTTTTCCTTGTGCTGCACTATTTCTGTCTTTTCCTTGTGATGGATCATTTTTTTGTCTTTTCCTTATGCTGGAGTGCTTCTTTTGTTGTTTCCATGTGCTGGACTGTTTTTGTCTTTTCCTTATGCTGGACTGCTTTTGTCTTTTCCTTAAGCCATAGTCTTTATGTCTGTTCTGTGTTTGTTGTTCATTTGTTTAGTGCCTATTCCCAGGTTGTGTAGGCTTGTTAATGTGAATATCAATGCAGTCATTGTTAATACTCTTGCAATCTGCATCAATTACTGGCCATGGGAACTACTGTCACAAATGCAACAATCCAGGAGTCCTAAACTTTTTTCGTAGTTCTTTTTTATGTTTTAAGATAATGGAAGATTGATATGGTAGTGTAGTTTTAAGACGGCATTTTTTCTCTAGTTAATAAAGAATTCGTAGTGCTTTCACTGTGGTACAGTCCATTTTGAGCACTTGGTATTTGAGATATTGTCATGTTTGCTTTGTTGATTGGTGTACTTTTAAAATTTGTTAATATATTGACATTTCATTTGTTTGCATGAGAACTTTAAAATCATGCCAATGGATCTGTTTATATTAAACGATAATGACACAAGTGTGAAACTTAATCATTTTCTGAAAGGTTTGCATTCAAGCCTGGATCTAGTCATGGGTTGCAAAGAAGTTTGTTTTGATATATAAATTTTGCTTTGAGAAAGATTATGGTTATGTTAATAAGGAGCAAGCTTTAGGAAAAACGGTGTAGCAGATTTTTAATCAAGTGTTTGGATCCTTCTCCCTTTTCTGCAACTCATTTTTTTTCAAAAGCTTGCTTCTTATTTTAATGTACTCTAAAAACCTTATGTCATTAAGATTATAGTTTTTATCGACGTCATTTCTCCTGCGGCTTTAATAGTGAAACATGCAATATTTCTCAAGTATTTGAGACCTAACAGTAGTCTATATCCTTTTTGGCAGGCATACATGTTTGGTTTCTACAATAACAAGCGGATTGTGATATATGACACCTTAATTCAACAGGTAGCTGCTATATTCTCATGATATATATTTCAGTTGTATTGATTATTACGAATTATAGTTATATTGTAAAAGTTTTTGCTTAGATTAAATACCCCTTACGTGGTGGCTTAACTCTTTGTGTCTTCTAATCTGATTAAATCCAATGGAGTGATTTTCCAGGATGGATTGTTATTCACCATTACATTTTAGAAAATTCCCCATGTGCACACCTTATATCCTCACACTAGGTCAATACTACACTGAATCACACGGTTCGAGTTTGAGTTCAAGTTCGACGAGGATAAAATTCGGTTCAAGTTCAATCAATGGATAATGTTTAGAAAAATATCTGCCATTAAAATTGAATAATAGAAAAACATATAAAATTATGTCAAACCACAATCTTAAACATGTAATACTAAGTTCTTAACTTCATACTAACCATATTATAGCCTTAAAGGCTACTTGTTACATTAAAAAGTTCCATATCATCAAAGAGCAAACACACTCTATAGCCTTATAAGCTACTTGCTACATCAAAAAGTTCCATATCATCAAGAGCACTTGGCTCATCAACATTATTATCATCACTAGATTCATCACAAAGGAAGTCAGGATCATCTGCATCCTCCAAGTTTGCTGCAACAGGTTGGGATTGTGAAGAAGAAGATTATTTTTCCATATTTTTCATGCACATCCACAAATTGCTGTGAACATAAACAAGTTTTCCTAACTTTCCTTAGATTGGATGTGATCTAAACAACCCCAATTCCTTTCACACTCTGAGACATTTGCTCCTTAACTCAGAATTCAAAGAGTAAAGCGTTATATTTGCTTTGCACTTGATCATAACATTCCCACCATTTGTATCCCTCAAGATGTGGCCTATCATCCTTGGCTCCTCGCGCTGAAAATACGCCTTCATCTACCCAAAACACCCTTTTTGGTGCCTAAATAAACTTGCAAGTTAAGGATATGAAACAAGCTTGTCATCGGCTTCATAAAGTCTACCCATGACTTCAAAATCACTCTCTATCTATATGAAAGAGCCTAGGCTCCAAATAACAAGTTGTTGAATGCAAGGATGTGTGCATCATTTTCCATCTTACATCAATGACATCCCATATTTCTTTGTAATTAGTCTCCACATCATTGAATGCCTTTTGAATGGATTCCTTACAATGGTCCATAGCCTCATAAACCATGCCAAGACAAGGAGTGTCACCATCAACCATGCGAAGCACATCCACAATAGGCTCACAAACTTTTAGAACTTTGTTTGCACTTTCCCAAAAGTTTGTATTTAGAATGATTTGTCCTGCATGCTTGCCCTTAGATCTTGTTAAAAGTGCAACTCCTTAGATGCATGTTGTCTATAAATGCTCAATGTAAGGTGGTGGTTCCTTATGAAGTTTGCAATTGTCCTCCCCCTTTGAATTGCTTCATGAACCCATGGAAATTTGGCCAAGTCCTGAAGTAGCAAATTCAGGCAATGAGTTGCACAAGGGCTCCAATAGATTAGAGGATACTTGTCCATTATCATTTTTCCAGCACCTACACAATTAGTGGCATTATCAATGACAACCTGAACTACATTTTCCTCACCCACTTCTTGAATTGCTTCATCCAAGATTTTGAAAATAAACTCTGAAGTCTTCTTGTGGTTCATGGTGTCAACCACTTTCAGAAAAGATATTCCTTGGGGGCAATACACCAAGACATTAATTAAGGGTCTTTGACACATATCAGACCAGCCATCACTCAATATATTGCAACCTGTTACACTCCAAGAGGCCTTGACGCCTACCATGTTTCTAGTTACCCTCTCTTTTGACCTTTCCAAAAGAGTAGTCCTAAGCCTCTCTGAACTAGGTGGAGTGTATCCTTTGCCAAATTCAGATTTTTTTTAATTGCATTTTAAAAAAGGACTCCTTGCCACATTGAATGGAATGACACTTGAATAAAACAAATTTGCTAATGCATCATCTACATCTTGCTTTTGTACCGGCTTCCAAATGCCAAGAAGTGTTCCACTACCATGTGTTTGATTGCATACATGATGATGACATGCTTGTGGAAAAGCCCTTTGATGTGTTCCTGGAAATAGCTTCTTCAATTCTCTATTTTTTTGTGTTGCTATATGTTTTCCAACAAGTGATTGTTGTTCCTCTCTCTCCAATCTTGCTATGATTTCTGGTGTGACATTAGGACAAGCTTTAACACCCCCACCAGGCCCACCCGCTCTGCCAAGCAGGTGGTCCACTGCCCTGGTTATATTGCCAATAAAAACTTTGTTGCATAAGTTACATTTGATTTCATTCCTAGTCCCTGTGCGTGTGACATGCTTCCATCCCTCAATTTTCAATTTCGAGGAGCCATGAAATCACCTATGAATGTAGTATTAAAATTAAAACACAAGAAAAATAAACATAAAATATATGCTTCAAAATTTTAAAAATTAACAATCAAAATAATGTGTAATAATTTTAATATATTTTATACATTAAAAATAAAAATTAAAGTAAACAAATACAAATAAAAATAAACAAATAAAACACATTGAAATAAACCTAGAAAACATCAAAACTTAATATCTAATAAAAATATTTAAAATAAAAAAATATCGTTCATAGAGTTTTAATGTTGTCGTAGTCCATGAGATTGAAAATTGGTTTCTAGATAAACTATGCAAGCATTTTTGATTGATGTGTTTTGAATCATTACCCATATATCAAAAACAACATAAATCTATTTAAGACCGTGGTTTGTGGTTCAAAACATATGGTCTTTTCTGATGATGAATCATGTGTGATGATTGGAACACGTCGATCACAAAACTTATATAGTATATCCAAAAACCAATTTTCAATAAAATTAATAGTAATTAGTTTATCTAATATTTAAAATTAAAAATAAACATTCAAACTGTATCAAATAAGTATTATATTAAATTAGAAAGCATTAAAATAAATGTCAAACTCAAAAACACAAACATTCCACTTAACAAAAAAATTAATAAAAAGTTTAAAATAAAAATTTAACCAAAAATGGAACATAAAAATAATATTTTATTAATTATTAAACCTAAAAAAATTAAATTAATAAATTATAAAAATTAAATTTAATTATATTAAACTAACAAATGATAATTAATAAAATTTAAAATGATTAAATTTTTTTATAAAAAGATAAGTTAAAAGAATGTAATGTAAAAATGTAAATTAAATTTAAAAAATAAATATAATATAACAAAATTTAATTTTAAAAATCAAAATTAAAATTAAACAACAAATAAAATATAATAAATAATAAAAATATTATAAACAAGTTAAAAATGTTATTAATTTTTTTAATAAAAATGGAATTAAGTTTTAAAAACTTCAATTTTATAAATTAAAATTAAACAATAATTAGAATAAAATAAAAAATAAAAAATAAAAAATCGTTAGTAAGTTAAAAATGTTATTGAAGTAAATTTAATTAGGTTTTAAAAAGTAATAATAAGAAAATGAGTTATAAAAATTTAAATGAAAGCTAAAAACAAACTAAAAATACAAACATCATAAATTTTAAAAAGTTCAAAACGGCTTTAAAACATTAAAATAAGAAAAACAATAACAAACAAAGATTATAAAAAAGTTTGGAAGCATAAATGTTTACGAAACCCACTTCTCAGGCTTGGGCGACGGACTGTGCATAGAGACTCGGCGGCAACGGTGAAGATTTGTGACTCGATTGTGACTTCCATGGCAGCAAACTTCCTTCATTGGTGTGCCCTAGCTCCCTCCATGACAGTGAGCGACTATGCCCTAGTGCTTCCTTCACGACAGCGCAGGATGCCCTAGCTCATGCCCACGCTTATGCAGACGCCTAAGCCCGCGTCCAACACCACATTTACAAAGTAAAAGAATTTCAGATCCAAGACCAACGTGACTCCAAGGCTCAAATAAAGACCAAATAATTAACAATCCGCGGCTCGACAAATTGAGCAAAAATTTGATGTATTTGGGAAAACAAAAGAAGAGTTTATAAGATCTTGTGAGGGCTTTTCCCGCGTTTTTTAACGCACTTACTATCCCGCATTTTTCCCGAGGCGAACAATGCGAATTTCAACAATTTTTTAGGCCATGTAACAGGTTCAGAGAATTCTGAACTTTAAGCAAAAATCGCGGAACCTTGTGACTTAGGTGCCACAAGTACTTTTCCAGTCACTTAAGCATTATAACCATGTCTCTTTGATATAATATGATTTAATCTCAAATAAATTTTATTTGCAAAATTATCATTGAAATCTATTTTTATACTAATCTTGGTCAAGACGTTACTTTCTATTTTTAAAGATATTTTTATTTGCATATTTTGCTTTCGAACCTAACTCGTACCATGATCCATTGTGCAAGCAAATTGGCTATCACCATCATAGATTAGATGCATGGCTATGTTCCTTTATTAGGTGCTGTTTTCAGGTGATTTTGGCATCCCTAGAATATCAAGATCAATATTTCTATGCTTTGTCAGCTGATAAAAGTTGTGGGCTATCATCTAACTAATATGATACTTCTACCTCTAGGTTTCACACTTTCACACAATCTCTCAAATGTGTGTATATAAAATACTTGCTCCTTTGCTCCATCATAGCTCTTTTACCTAAAGTGTGCTTCAGTGTGTTGTCCCATTAAATGTAGGCTTGTTCCTTGGCTGAAAGCTACTCATCCTGTCGTGATGTCGTCTACCTAATATTATTCAATGTCATGGTACTGGGACACTTCACTGGGGTCTAGGTGATGTCCTAGATATAGGGTTATGTTGGAGGTTGGAGGTTGGAGGTCCCCTTTGCATCCCTAAGCCACAAGAATTTGAAAAATGAGTTCACTCATCCTCAAACTAGATCAAAGTAAGTTTCAGTCAACAAACAAAGTTCAATGCGAGTATTTCCTGAATGGTGAATTGGCAGAATTAGTACCAATATAAAAAAATGCTACACGCTATGGAAGACTTCGTCTTAGATGCACAAGGGGAGGTGGAGGAGGATTTAGTTTTGTAGCAGAAATTAGAGAGACTAGAAGAGGACCCCAAGAATCTTGGCAGGTTAGTATCAAAAGAAAGATATCAAGGCAGGAGAAAGTGGGAGAGTTGCTCACACATTTCCTCCCCACTAGGCTTTTGTGGGACCAAACGTCTTCCAAAAGGGAGGTATGACCCATAGGATCATGAAAATAATCCACTTCGTCATCCAACCAGAACAAGGCAGGTTTCAATTAGCAAATACGACTTAATGTAAGTGTTTCGTAAACAATTATGAAATTGCAAGTATTTATAGGGATGGTGTTGCAACTGCCTGTGCATGCAGATCAGCCATTGTGTAATAACCTGTCCTTGTAGATTGCGGTTGTGAAATTGGCAGTTTGCAGTAAGTGGCGGGTTTTCCTGAATTGATTGTATGAGTATAGTAATAACAAAGGAATGATTTCTCTTCAGTTTCCTAATGTTTGGGAATCAGTTAGTGCATGAATGGACACTCCTAAGGCAAGATAAATAGGAGGCATGAAGAAAATTGAAGTCATGAGTGTGTGAGTGGCATAATTCCTATTCAATTGGTTGTAGGAGGAGGAAAAAGGTTGTTGAGAGTAGTTGAGTTAGAAAACAATATAGTGAGAAAATAGTATCGATTGTTTTATTTGTTCTAGCATCACTTTGTATAAGCTGTCTTTGGCTATCCACTTCTAACTGGTTTTTGCCATCATGTGGTTTTTTAGGTCAAAAGTCTTGTGTCCATTATTGCATGTTGTTCACGCTTTACTGTTCTTGCTTCTTACATTCCTAGTTTCAGTTTTGCATGAATTTTTCATGGTCCCAACAACACATTACACTAATTCTAAGTCCTAAGCATTCTAAAGATGCTATATGAAGTAGGATTTTAAGTAAGACAACAGTTTGTGATTCTGCAAATTTTAGTAAGCGATTGAACTTAAGAGTTTAGAAATCAACTCGCCAACAAAGGTCCCATATTGGGGTTTCCTAGGTCAAAAGTCTTGTGTATATTGTTGCACATTGTTCATGCTTTATTGTTCTTGCTTCTTACATTCATAATTTCAGTTTTGTATGTTTTTTTCATGGTCCCAACCATAGGTTCAGATATAGCCAAAAATTGGTCATAAAACACGATATGGACTATGATTGATTTATCTTTGCGAAATTTGTGAGAAGATAAATGCCTATCAATTGGTGATTTTTAATATGAAATCACTGTCATTTCTCGACAAAAATTGCCGACTAATTGACATTGACTCGCAAGTAACGGGAAAAAAGCCCAGGGGTTTATAAAATCCCTTAACAAAAAAAATCACTTTTTCTTGCTTATTTCTACAGCGTTTAACTGTGATTTTTCCCATGAAGAACTCAGAGAGTTTTTGGCCATTTTTGAATCTATGCTTCATTCATTAACATTGTAGATAGAAGTGTTAATCAGCGGTACAACAATACATACTGATTCAGTGATTCCTACTGCTTTTCAATACATACTCCATTTTCAAACCTCAAGGAAAACACAGTCACACAGCAGCAGCCTACAACCTACATTCATTTCTCATGTCATTTAACAACATTTTACATTTTATTTGAGCTTATTTTATGAATTTAAATATTTTTTGAAGTAGCAATAAAGTTTTCTAGTAATCCCAATAAATTGCTGAGTCCTGAGTTCCGAGTCAAATTTTGGGCTGTCAATTATGAGTTTTTGAACTATGGTCCCAACAGCACATTAAAAATTCTAAGTCCTAAGCATTCTAAAGCTGCCATTTGAAATAGGATTTCAAATAAGCCAGCATAATGTGATTCTGCAAATTTTAGTAAGCAATGGAACTTGACTGTTTACAGGTCAACTCCCGAAAGAAGGAATTAAAATTTTAAATCCTAACTTCCTAAGCATTCTAAAGATGCCATTTGAAGTAGGATTTCAACTAAGACAGCATAATGTGATTCTGCAAATTTTAGTAAGCAATTGAAGTTAATTGTTTATAGGTCAACTCCCCAAAAAAGGAAAATTAGGGGGCGTCCCCAGATGTCTTTGAAAAGGGGGATGCCCATTGCTTTCCTAAAAAATCTTTTAAATTTATTTGTGTTCTAAAGATTTAAATATTAATTCTATATGTTGTTTTAACAGCCTTCCCTGTCCTTGAGACGTGTGGAACACTACTCAAAGTGTTGTTCTACAGCCAGTAAAGGAGGATTGGCTATGGCTCATGGGTTGATTTCCATCAAATTCAGGCCTATTTAGTATTATTAGAACGCAAGAATTTGCATTTTGCTATCTTTATCTTGTTGTTTGTTCCTTATTATATCTTGTGTTCCTGTCTTCTAGTTCTCTCGCATGTATTTCATTAACCTTGTGAAAATATCCTTGTTGAAAGGAGTTCAGACTCGAGAATCTTTTATAAATAATTATGTTGTGGGAAATTTGTCAACTATTTGTGCACCTAGGATATCTGGCTTTGCTTTTACTATGTACTAGATTCTTTTTCATCTATGCTTGTTTTCTTTTTCCTCTCTTTCATAGTTATCAAGTCCAGAAATATGGAATCCTTTGGGAGGGAAAAAAATCTAAAAATCTGGTTTTCTTTCCCCCGAACGAATGTGGATTCCTAGACTTGGTAACTATGAAAGAGAGGCTAGGTTATGTGGCTTTGCTTCTATTTTATATTAGATTCCTTGCCATTGTTATTAGAAGCATAGAGATAAAACAACAAGAAGAAAGAGATGCACAAAACTGCACTGTTAGTATTAGAAGCATAGAGATAAAACAACAAGAAGAAAGAGATGCACAAAACTGCACTGATTCGAATGACCCAGGCAGATTCATTTTATTGAGAGGAGCAGTTACATTTAGTTACAACTATTTGTTGGTTATCTTAACAACTGCTTGGAACCGTACATGTTTATGTTATATATTCAACACCCCCCTTAATGACTAACCTCGAAACAACACCAAGTTTATCTCTGAACTTGACAAACAACAAAGGACCAAGAGGTTTAGTCATTACATCAGCAGGCTGATCTGCAGAAGGACAAAAATGTAGAGAGATTTCACCAGAATCAACCAACTGGCGAATATAATGATGATGAATCTCAATATGTTTAGTGCGGGCATGATAGATAGGATTCTTCACCATTTTAGAACACCTTGATTATCACAAAAGAGTGAAAGAGGTGTTGCAGCAGCCTGGGGAAACTGAAAATCAGTCAGAATCCGATGAAGCCATATTGCTTTACACGCAATGGCACTAACAACAAGCCTTGTATTCTACTTCCGTAGAAGAGATGGCAACAATAGGCTGAAGTTTACTTTGCCAAGAAACAACTCTGAACCAAAAGAGAAGATATATCATGTGGTAGATCGTCGAGTATCTACAGATCCTCCCCAATCAGAGTCAGTATAGCCAATCAACCTGAAATCTGCAACTCTCTGATATAGAATGCCAAAGTCAAGAGTTCCTTTGACATATCGTAGAACTCGTTTTGTTGCTCCCAGTGAATGAGTTTTGGTTTAGATAAAAACCGAGAGAGATAGCTGACAACAAAACATAGATCCGGTCGTGTAGTTGTTAGATAGATCAAACTACCCACCAATTGTCTGTATAATGATTCATCGACCGGTGGTGAATCATCATGAGCTGAGAGTTTCAACCCTACCTCCATAGGTGTAGAAGAAGAATTACAATCATACATTTGAAATTTTGTAGCAGGTTAGTGGCATACTTAACTTGAGAAATGAAAATCAAGTGATCAAGTTGCCAAAATTCTACACCAAGAAAATAGTGAAGGAGGCCTAAATCAGTCATGTCAAAAGCAACACATAAATCTGATTTTACCTTATGAATTGCAACATCTCCACTGCCGGTGATGGCAAGGTCATCAACATACACAATAAGAATCACAATGTCATCATCATTGCTTTTGACATAGAGATTCGGATCAGAATGACTCGTGTGAAGCCTGAATCTCTGAGATGTTTATCTATTTTTATGTACCAGGCTCGAGGAGCCTGCTTAAGTCCATACAAGGACTTAATCAATTGCATACCAGATGCTCACTACCACGAGCCCGAAAACCCTCAGGTTGTGTCATATACACTTCTTCCTCCAAATCCCCATTCAGGAAAGCACTTTTGACATCCATCTGATATACTTTCCAACCAAACTGAGCTGCAAAAGAAAGAAGAAGTCGAAAAGTGACCATCTTTAGTAGGAGCAAATGTTTCTTCATAATCTATCCCCTCCTGTTGCGAAAATCCTTTCGCAACGAGTCGAGCCTTGTACTTATCCAAAGTACCATTTGCTTTGCACTTGATTTTATACACCCATTTACAGCCAATGGTGTGTTTCCTTGGAGGTAATGGCACCAACTTCCAGGTATTATTTTTAATCAAGGCATCATACTCTAGTTGCATGGCAGTTTCCCATTCCGGTATGCCTCGTGCTTCAGAGTATTTTGTGGCTCATGAATATGAAGAAGATCAGAAGCAAGAGCAAATTGAGCGTGCTCAGAATAATCAATTTGCTTACCAGTTCGGTCGAGACCTTCCATCTAAGAGAGAGACAATTCTTCCTTCCTCAAATCTGAATAGTGGAGTAAAACCACTTAGGCCTCCGCTGAACTGAAGATGTGGTGGCTGGTTGTGGTGTTTCTGGAAGAGAAACCAACGGAAGTTCGGAGGAGAAACCAATGCAAGTTGATTTCCTGGAGACTCAACAATCTCAGTGGGAGATTGTACATATTGTCCTGGAGTCTGTGGAGGAGTATGAGAAGAACCGGATTCATGATCAGCAAGGAAAGAGTACCAAACTCTGTTATGACCCCTTGCTGATCGCTGCCCCTTGGCTGGTCCCCTTGCTGATTACAACCAAAGAAAGACTTTGTTTCTTTTACATCAACATCTCGACTAATAATGATCTTATTAGTGGAAGTATCAATCAACCTATAGGCTTTAGATTGATCACTATAACCAACAAAAAAATATCTAGAACATTTGGAATCTAATTTACTCTTATTTCAGGAACCAAAGTATAAGCAAGTTGAACCAAAAACACGAAATGTTGATACCTTTGGTTTGATGGTGGACCAAGCTTCCTCCGGTGTGATGTCCTGCAAAGCTTTGCAAGGACTCGATTGAGTATATAAACAATTGTGTTAACAACTTCTCCCCAATATTTATAGGGCACTCCTCGATTGTGCATCATGCATCGAGCCATCTCCATGATGGTTTTGTTCCTCCGTTCTACCACCCCATTCTGCTGCGGGGTATAAGGGGTTGTCAACTGGCGTTGAATCCCTTCTTTATTGCAGAAATCTGCAAATTGTTTAGAGGTAAACTCACCCCCATTATCGGATCTCAAAGTCTTGATCCGCCGGCTGGTTTGATTCTCCACCAAGGCCTTGAACTTGACAAAAGAAGCAAAGCAATCAGACTTCTTCAAAAAATAGACCCACATCTTCGAGAATAATCATCCACCAGCAAGAGAAAATAACGTGCACCAAGGATTGTGGGAGTCTTCCACGATGGCTCACATAGATCTGCATGTACAAGATCCAAGAGCCCCTTTGCACGCCAAGCACCTTCAGAGGGAAAAGGCTTCCGCTTTTGTTTTCCTGCAAAACAACCAACACACATGTCTGTTTCTCTGAATAGGAGGCAAACCAACAACCATGTTGGCTCTATGAAGGCGGGCTAAATACTGAAGGTTGAGATGGCCATATCTTTCGTGCCATAAAACACTAGTATTGCCTTCCACAACTAAGGCATGCAAGTTGACCGTGGCAGGATCAACAAGTCTATATAGACCACCATGCCCAATTCCCAGGGTAACAACCTTATTTTGCTTGATGTCAGACACAATACATTGTTTACTAGAAAAGTTTACAGAGATATTGGGATTATCAGTTAGTTGACTGATAGATAACAAGTTCTTATTCATGTTAGGCACATATCTAACATTTTTTACAAGCAATTTGGTATTATTATTTAGCATAATACGAACATCCCCAATACCCTCTACAACATGTGATCTTCCATCTCCTAAAGTAACTGAATCAGAAGAACAAGAATTAAAATTGACATACCAGTCTTTTTGACACGTGAAATGCCGTGATGCTCTAGAATCAAAGAACCAACATCGAGTAGGGCTGCCATTACCCGTGCAAGATGCCATGAGAGCATATTCTTCTTCTGACTCGTGTTCAACTGTAGCCACATGTGCCTGCCCCTTCTGCTTCTTCAGGGCATTGAGTCGTTTCCGACAGTCCTTCTTCACATGACCAAGTTTGTGACAATAATAACATTTTACTTGATATTTAGGAGAGGAAGAGGATGTCTCAGCCTGTCGTTTACACTTTCCTTTAGATTGAGCAGCAAAAGCGCTCTCAGATTGTCCAGAAGTGGACTCTTGAGCTTGTGTCTGTCTTCGTTCCTTTTGCAACAAGTAGGAACTCACCTTGTCAAACGTAAGAGTTTGACTCTCCGCCATTAAATGAAGTGCCTCCACAAATGACTCATACGAAGAAGGCAAGCTATTTAGAACCAAAGCCACCATATCATCATCGTCCACCTTTTTATTTATGGAAGACAACTGGTCTCGGAGATCTTTCATCCGAAGTAGGTGCTCAGATAGCGATCCACCTTGTAATTTTACGGAAAAGAGCATATTTTTTAGGTATAAAACCCGACTCTTTTTTGATGTTTGATATTTATCCTTCAGACTGGTCCACAACGTGCTTGCTATAGTAGCATTCCGCACTTCTGGTATCAAATCATCCGACACCGACAACTTGAGGAGCAATAACGCTTCCTTATGACGTTTGTCATAATCCGCGAAGTTTGTCGTTGGTCGACTTTCATCACCCGTGATTATTTTATCACAATCACGAAACTCGACCGTTAAAATCTTATGACTCCAAACATTGAAATTAGTGCCCGTTAACTTTTGTGAGTCAGGCAGAATAAGATTTGAAATATTCGCCATTTTATTATGGAAATAATAAAAATGGAAATAAAGTATTTTGCCCACCAAATAAAACAAAATCACTTTATGCAAATAAAGTATTTTGGAAAGTATTTATGTAAATACGTGGCAAGCATATATTCAAAAAGTATTTTATGCAAATACGTGGCAAGGAGAGAAAAAATTATACAAAAATAGTTTATTAAATCTTTTGCTCCCAGACTTCAGATTTTACCTCTGCCCTCACGACTTGGGATTTTGCATTTGCGACTGGTTTCTGCCCCACGTTTTCTGCCACGACTTTTCCAAACGTATTGCCTTCAACAGGAACTGGATTTCTGCAATTCTGGACACGTTATATTCACAGAGGAGGGCACGTTTTCACACTAGCAGGTCACGTTTTTGTTCACAGCGTGACTGCCTTTGATATTTCAATGCCACTGGACTTTTGCCATTGTTTATACCAACGACTCTGCCTTCACACGACTGGTTCACGTGTCTCCAGGAACCCACAAATTTGGCACTCTCTGAGCAACAGCAACAGCGAACATTACACCTCCAGCACCACGATTTCTTCTGCTCCTGCGTCGACCGTTCCTTTCGTCGACCTCACCTCTCTCAATGGCTTCCTCCAATGGTGACTAATTGCTCTGATACCACTGTTAGTATTAGAAGCATAGAGATAAAACAAGAAGAAGAAAGAGATGCACAAAACTGCACTGATTCGAATGACCCAGGCAGATTCATTTTATTGAGAGGAGCAGTTACATTTAGTTACAACTATTTGTTGGTTATCTTAACAACTGCTTGGAACCGTACATGTTTATGTTTGGGATACTACTTGGCTGGTGATACTTTTCCACATTTGGAGAAATCTTACCAAACAGTTCTACACTGCAAATGGTTCTGCCTTAGCCATTCAACAAGCTCATCTCTCTGCAGCTGGAGCAGATCAACACGCAAAGCCAGGACACAATTGTGGTTATTGATAAGATGAAAGATTGCCTCAGACAGAAGCAGCATTAGTTTAATGTTTTGCTCCTACTGTTCAACCATAATTGTACTCTTCATACTGAAACTGTTATTGTCTTGTTTCAGATGGCTTGTTTCCCATATGGAGGCCTTTGAACTCTTTGACTCTTGTACTTTGATTACTTAATTTATTAATAAATTGAGCATTTTAAAAAACAAATAAAAAAAACTTATGTTGGAAGATGTGGAAAATAGTTTTTCTGAAGTATTGAGATGTCTCAAAAGAGAGATTTATTAGACTTATGATTTCAGCATTAAAAACTAGTGTTAAATAGTACCCGCCTATTTGCTTTCTGTTTCTTTACTTGGTATGGCTTGGGAATATCATACCTGCACCTGTGCAAATTGAAGGTTTATATTTTCGTTCAATCCTTTTATAACACTGAGTTTGGTTTCTGCAGTGTAAGAATGAGGAGGAAGTCGTTGCTGTTATTGCTCATGAATTGGGGCATTGGAAGCTCAATCATACCATGTATTCGTTTATAGCCATGCAGGTAATTGCAATTGATAGAACAAACTTAAAGCAAGGTTGTTTTGGTATAAGCTTTCAAGCTCAGTAGATTTAGTTTTTCATTCGCTACATCTTACATGTCTGACACAATTACAGTCATTGCTTTGAAAGACATAATTGCAAGAAAAGACATAACAAAATAAGTGTGAAGTTACCTCGTCTGTAGTTTCCAAGAATAAAGCTGATCAATGCCAGTATTTGTGTTCATGGGCAGGGTAGTTCTTATGCTTTCTAATGCATGGCAGTTTTCAGCAAGTTTACTACAAAGGAATAATAGACAAATAACTACTTATGAATCACTTGAAATATTATTACTGCAAGAAAATGAACTCTTGAATCAGTAGCTTATAATAAAAACACCTGATTTACTAATAAACATGCTCTATCCAATACAGTAACTAACCAAATAAAGGATTCTGAGAATTAACTTTATACAGGTGTATATTATTATATTGTTTGATTTTTTTTCAGAATGGAGGACATCATTTAGATTTGGGCGGTTTTTCTGGCTATTTAAACATTTATTTTCTATGTTAAGGTCACTGTGTCATAACACTTGAGCATTCGTTCCATAACCTTCAAAAAGCGCTGGTACAAATTTATCTTTATCATGTATAAAGTTTCTGATTGAAAATTACATCAAAATATTTGATTAATCTTTTTGTCATTTTGGCTTTATAAGAGGTTAGTTTTGTGCACACATTATCTATTTTAATTTTTAAATGATCTTAATTCTGTCTTGATAGGAATCCTTCCATGCTCATTTAGAACTCCAAGTGTAACAAACAAACCGAGTTTATATTGAGGAGAAAAAAATACAATCAACAGCTTCTCCATGCTGTCTACCCCAACCAAACTCTGCTCTCAACAACTCATGATGCCGAGAGGCATTCTTCAATGGCAGCAGGGGTTACGACGTAATGGCATGAGCATCTGCACTTTATTTTTGACCTTAAATTTGATGTCCATTTGACTGTCATATGGTAATTTGGACCTTAAATTTGACGTCCATTTGACTATCAGAAGGTTTTTCTTCTTTGCTTGGAGAACTCAAGTGAAAAATTGTAATATCTTAGCCATCCAATGGAGTTTGGAGCCCATTTTTGGTTCCCTGGAAAGACTTTTTCTAGCTTGACACATTGATGTGGCTAGACTGATATCATTTGTTGCTAAACATTGGGAAATTAGCGAAGGTTTTGAAGTTATTAAACAATGAAGTATGTGAAAAGTCCAAACTAAAGACCTTGAGATTGATACCTCTTGGCGTATTTCATATGTATTTAAGATATCTGTACTAGTACAGTTTCAGTTAGCACTGGTAGGGACCTTGGAGCCCCTAGAGGGAGGCCATGGCCTCCTCACATGGCTCTCATCCTAAGCCCCAAAAATCCAACCTCAAATCCGCTCTCTCAAACGAGACAAACCAGATTTGCAAGGAAGATCTCCTCTTGATTATTCAATAAATCTATACCATGCTCATTAAACCATTATACACCCTAATTTCCCATCCAAACAGGAGATTTTTTATTTTAAAAGTTTATGCAAATTTATAAACTCTATACATTTTTAAATATATACTGATTTGATATCTTTTGAACTTGTAGGATTTTTGCATAAAAAATAAATTGATTGTCCATATTTTTGAGGTGAAGACATTGGGGTTTATAGTTTGGTCTGAATATTTTTAGTTTATGGGATCTAATTGTTTTTGATGTAGGTTGGTGATAAAAGTAGCTGGTAAACGGCATTTAGTTGTTGCCGAAGTCACAAAAATTCACATGGCTCTCATCCTCAGCCCCAAAACCCAACTTCAGATCTGCTGTCTCAAATGAGGCCAACCAGATTTGCAAGGAAGATTCCTCTAGATTATTTCGTGAATCAATACCATGCTCATAAGATCATTATAAGCCCTAATTTACCATCCAAAAAGGAATATTATATCTTTAAAGTTTATGCACATTTAAAAACTACTTAAAATTTTAAATATTAACTAAAGTATACTCGGGAAGGGAGTTAATTCAATATCTTTTGAACTTGTGGGAATTAGTAGGAATTTTGCATTAAAATTAACTTGATTGCCCGCATCTGTGAGACAAAGACATTGTGGGTGGTAGTTTGGTCAAAATATTTTTGGTTTTGTGGGATTTAATTGTTTTCTTGGTGTAGGCTGGTGATAAAAATGGCTGGTATATGTCGTTTACTCTTGCCCAAGCCACAAAAATTGACTGGGAAGAATTACAATTTGTACCATAAGTGAGTATAGAAATATTGACTTGATTATTTTAAATAAAGAACAAAGCCAATAAATGATCCTAACGTTTGTGACAAAAGACATGGAGGCTTTAATGCTTTGAAAGCTGTCAGTTGCAGACACATTAGTGCATGATGCAGCAGAATCTAAGGAGTACAAACAATCTTGCATAGCTTCATGTTCGTGTAGACTAATCATCAAGAACAAGACTTTTGAAAAGCTATTTTTAGAAAGTCATGAAAATTGATTTTTAGTAGGTTATGACAACTTTTGATATTTTGTATTATTGAGAATTTTCATAGCATTTTTGGGCTTCAGATTGTACGATGATAGCAGAGTCTAACGTTGTTGCAAATATTTTTGAGTCGGCTCTGTCATCTTTCCAATGGTTTATGTAGTTCGATAATTGGGTCAATGGGCTAGGAGATATGACCCGACAAGGAGCACTAAAAATATAAATATTTCCACTATTGTCATTTCAACTCCACCCCTAAGGTGGATATGTATGGTCTCCATGTAGGATGACCTTTCAGGTCCTATCCGAACACTTCATGTTCTATTTGTAGCAATTGTTCAACTCCTCGTTACTCAATTATAAAGTAGTTTTTGTTTGGAATAAAGAGAGATCTTTGGGCATACGTCTCCTTTATGGAATTTGCAATTTTTTTCTATAGCTCTTTCATTGTGAATTGATTGTTATAACACATTAAACACCATTGTTAATGTTTTTTCTACCTAATTGCACAACCCTATCCAAATTAGTGATATCGAGTGATTTCGTTCCACTCTTGCATGTCACATCGTACGAGGTCGAATAACATAAGCACGATCTTTGAGAGTTGTGATCCTTGAGATTACCTTCCTTGTCACTTTAAATGATCTCAAGCAAGACTAGGGTAAATAGGAGATCCTTCCAAAGAATTACTTGATGAAGCCCTTGAGAAGCAAAGGAAGGAGATGATGGCACAATTTGCCGATGTTCTCTCACAAGCTGTCCTTGTAATTGTGCCCATCTTTCAATCATACCACGCCAAGTAAACCCCCCGGGGTCTAACACCGTTCAAGGTACAAGTAAACTCTGACATTCCTTAGTTTGAAGGAAAAATTGTTAATGAAATAAATAAATGGCTTAACCAACTAGATTCATATTTCTTTGTCAATAATTTCTCTTGATAATGAAAAGATAACATTTACACTCTTGAAAGCTTCTTTGCATGTCAAAAATGGTGGGAATCATACCGCCTTAAACATGATGATGATAATGAGTTCGTAAGTGTTAATGTAGAATCCATAAAAACGTGGGATGATTTTGTGGAGTCTATCAAAGAAGAATACTATCTAGTGAAGAATTATGAGGACAAATTTGAAAAAATTGCACCGATTGCGCTTAGTGTTGTGATCAAACCTGTGTAAAACTACACCAATGAGTTGCATGCCCTATTGGCAAAAGTTGGCACATGGGACAACTAGAAGCATCAAATTCTCAAATATTGTAATGGGTTGTGATATTACATCCATGATGAGATGGAGTTTGCAGACATCATGATACTAGGGGAAACCTACCAATATGTGGTCAAGATTGAAGAAAAGTCTAGATGGAAAGGAGTAGAGATTTATTATATACAAAGAAAGGGAAGGCCGACACCAAGAACAAGGAAATGATGCACCACCACAACAATAAGATAATAAGTAGACATGAAAAGACACAAGAATGTGGCGTGAAAAGCACAAGAGCAGGTACCATGACACAAAGGCAAAGAACTATCAAACCATTAACTAAACTCTATTAGCAAAGTCATGGGAGCAAGATGCAAGAGAAGCTCTCTCAGAGAAACCCCATGTGCGCATAAAGGGTGGCCGATTGTAGATCTAGATCCATATACTCATTCATTGCCATTAACACAAACAATGCCTCCACCAAAAGAGGATGCAAAACGATTGTGCCACTCACGGATGTGGGTAAATTTAATTGCCTTGCACTTAATCGTAGAAAGCGGGAGTCAAAAGAATATAATATTTGTTGAAAGAGTCAAGGGGCTAAATCCAAAGAACAACTCACTCGCAACCATATTCTGTCGGTTGGGTTAGTCAAGGAAGAGACATCTATGTGAATCAATAATGTTGTCTTCCCTTTTCAATAAAAGCATTCAAGGATGTGATGGTCTATGATGTTGCACCCTTGGATGTCTTGTGATGTGCTTCTTGGACAACCCTACATGTGGGATTGACATGGTGTCTATGAGGCCAAGCCTAGGAGTGCCATCATCACTCTAGGTGGAAGCACTATCGCATCCGCAGAGGAAGCCCCTACTAAGTCAGTGGCCTTGATCAATGCAAAACAATGTCGGAGGTTGATTGCTCAAACCAAGACCTTTGTCATACTCATGACCAGGCTTAAGGATAAACAAAAAGTTATAGAGACGACAAGAGCTATCACACCAAGCCAAATAGTGCAATGGAAATAGATAGATCGGATGATATTTGAGTACACATGTATCGTACCACCAACAGGTGTACCTTTGCATTGTTAGGTGAAACATCCAATTGACTTGGTCCCTGGAACCCCACTGCAAAATGGGCCTTTGTACAAACTCTCAATACTTGAAAATGAAGTGATCAAGAGTCAAATTCAAGAGCTGATTTAGAAGGGCCACATCTAACCAAACACATCACCTTGTGGGACCCGATTGTTCTTGCTCGAAAGAAAGATGAGACATGGTGACTATGCATTGACTATCGAGCCTTGAACAAAATCACAATAAAAATGGATACCCGCTTCCACGGATAGATGACCTTTTGGACCAGCTTAAGGGAGCTAAGTTTTTCACAAAGATTGATATGAAGTCGCTAATGCCAAGTTCCGATCGGTCCAACAAACATTTGGAAAATTGCGTCCAAATCTAAGAAGGGCTTGTTCGAATGGTTGTTCATGCCATTTGGGCTAACAAATGCACCAACATTCGTGAGAATGATGAATGATATCCAGTGAGCATTCATGTATTCATTTTTGGTTGTGTATTTGGATGAAATTCTTGTCTTCAATAAGACATGGGACGATCACGTTTGACATATCCAACAAATTCTTCATTAACATACGCTGTCTCGCTAACATAAAAAAGTGTTTCTTTGGCATGAAAATTATCCAATACTTGGGTTATATTATCAACAAGAATAGTGTGCATGTGGATTTAGAGAAGATCCATGTCATTTGAGATTGGCCAACCTCAAAGACTCACAAAAATTTGAAGTTTCTTGGGACTAGCCAACTTCTATTACAAGTTTATACTTGGTTTTTCTCACATTGCATGGCCCTCTGAATCGGGTAACACAGAGGAGTGAAATCAAAGTTTGTATGGACAAAGGCACAACTGAAGGCGTTTGGATTAATGAAGATACTTTGTTCAATGTCAGCCCTAGAATTGTTGGATCTACAACACTCATTTTGAGATAGAAATAGATGCCTCAAAGTAGTCCCTCCGAGTACTTGTCACCCCACATGGGCATCCAATGACATACCACAGTGAAACCTTCTTTGACACATTCACAAGTATTCAACTTACCACAAGGAGTCGTATGCCATTGTGCAAGCTTGCAAACAATGGGAACACTATATTGTGGGAAAAGAGACTATCATGCACAAATTACAAGCCCCTACAATTCATGCACACCCAAGACAAGTTGTAGAATGGTCATCACTAGAGATGGTCCAACTATCTACAAAAATTCCATATCAACATCCTACACAAGAAGGGGAGTGCCAACCAAGTTGCTGATTGTTTGAGTTGGCCCCCAATTACCTCGAGACAACAATTCTTGACTCATGTGGGCATGAGACATCAAAATGGCCTCAAATGTATGAACATGACCCTAAATTTTTTGACATATATCAGAGCCTAAGTGCTGAAAAAAGTTCCAAACTATCATTCGTTTGAAGGGGTTCTATGTCATATGGGACACGTCCATGTTCCTACGGGAAGTGTTGAAAATTGATTTGGGAGGCTCACTATAGTCAGGTTGTAGGTTACTTTAGGAAGAGAAAACAATGGTAGTCTTGTAGAAGTATTTTTATTGGCCGAAGCAACGTCATGATGTCACTAGATACATGAAGTCTTTTACATTATGCACAATTCGAAGCCAACAAATCGAAAGATCAATTCCAGCAACTTCGTGAGAGTTTGTCTCAGTGGATTTCATGTCAGGTCACCCTTCCACTAGGCATGGTCATGATTGTATTTTTGTGGTGGTTGGTAGGTTCTTAAAAATGGCAGTCTTGGCACCTTGGAAAAAGGGATCTTAGTGGACGAGACTGCAAGACTCTTCTTTAAACATGTGTGGGTTTGTTTCGGCTACCAAGAAGCATTGTGTCATATAGGGATTTCAGATTTGTTGGGATCTTCTAGTCTCCACTATGGTCCATGATGGACACAAAATTTGAAGGAGTCCATTGTTCTCCACCCCCAAACAAAGATAGTCAACTGCACGATTGTGTATCTTCTTCATATGTATCACTCCAAATATCCATGCACATCGGATGAGAGTTGTGTATATGTCCAACATAGCTACAATCAAGCTCTTCATAGCACCACAGTTCATAGCCCATTTTAGGTTTGTCTCGGATTCCAACCATTAGCTCCTATTGATGTAGAATTGCCCATCATGTTGGAAGAAGAATTTTCCCATGCGCAAAAAAAAATAGACAAGGAAACCAAATTTGTTGAATGAATTCAACACATCTTGTAGTAGGTACATTCAGAAAAGACCAGTCAGAAGTAGAAGCAATGTTATGATGCCCATTGGGTTCCTCATCAGTTCCAAGCTAAGTCATAAGGTTATAATTCATGTTTGAGTTTGACAAGGATAAAATTCAGTTCAAGTTTGCCATGAATAAAGTTCGGAAAAAGTGCTGTTACTTTTGACCAATAAAATGTTTTTATTATTAAAATATTTGAAAAACACATTAAACATAATAGTAAATATAAAATATATGATATAAATCAATGATAAAAATACATTAAACATAAGAGTAAATATAAATTATAAGGTATAAATTAAAAAATAAAAATAAAAATAGAAAATAAAGTTCAAAAAATAATAAAAACTAAACCAAATGTAAATTAGAAAAATATAAAAAAACTTAAAAACATAATGTAAAAAAAATTAAACAATTAAATTACTAAACATAAAATAAAATATACGTTATAACCTAAACTTTATAACAACCTACACTTTATAACAACTTATGACAAGGGCAGAGAGGGATCTATGTTCCACTGTGCATTGTCTCTAAAGGCTCAGTGTAAATTTGCAGCAAATACAGCTTGGTCGCTCCATCCTTTCACCGTAGTGTCTACAACTTCTGATTGAATTTTTATTTCTACCAGCCACAGTAAATGCCTTCCATTAATGACTGTTGTATGGAGGTTAATCCGCTACATGGCTTCAATCTCATCTTGATCTCTCAAGCCAGAGCTAGAATCCTTCATGCTTTTCAAATCTGTAGCAAATGCATCATCCAAGACCAGACGAATGACATCTCATAACAATTGGATGACTGTGTTGCAGTATATATCAAAGTTGACACCTAGGGCACGCTTCCTCACAGGGCAAATTTTCTGCTTATGCTTGACACCTCCGCATATCTTCTAGTTGTTTTTTGTTGCTGTTTTAAAGCTGAATTGTTGCGATTTATCCCTATGCTTTTTAACTGAACTGTACCAATTTTTTTCGTAACCTTAAAAATTGGTGAATTTCGAACTACGTGGATGAAATTCACTTGAACCTTGTGACATAGGTTTCAAGTGGGGACAAGGTCTTGCTACATCTTCGTAAAGAGTGACTCAAAGGTCCATACCTGAAATTCAAACCTCTGCAATATGGGCCATACACCATCACCAAACAAGTTGGTGAGGATACATGTGAGATTAATCTTCCACCCTACCTTGATTGCATCCAATTTTCAAGGGTCCATACATGAAATTCAAACCTCGCAATATGGGATCACCAAACAAGTTGGTGAGAATGCATGTGAGATTAATCTTCCATCTTACCTTGATTGCATCTAATTTTCAATGTTGAACTCGCTTCTGCTCATACTTTCCACTACTCTCGGATGCATAAGATATTGTTGAGAAGTTGTAAAGTATAAATCGAACCTAGATGCCGATGGGGTGGGAGTGGTGCGGTCAAGTCACATGGTTGTGTGCTTGCCCACCCGGTTTCAAATCCCCCCGAGGCACGATCCTCCTCGGAGGTGGTTTCGCCGCTAGAGGCGGCATCTCTGCTCGTGCTGACACTGGTGATTACTCCTCACTGCTGACGCTGGTGGCTGCTCCTCTCGTTGTCGACGTTGGTGGCTCCTTCTCCTCTCGCTGCTGATGTTGGTGGCTGCTCCGCTCACTGTTGCTGCTCCTCTCGCTGCGGTCGTGGCTGCTCCTCTCGCTGCTGACACTTGTGGCTGCTCCGCTTCGCCGCTGATCTGGTGGCATTTGCTCTTCTTTGTCGATGCCGGTGGCTGTTCTAATAGTTGTCCCACTCGCCTGCGTGGGTTGTCGATGGTCGCTACATCTTCACTTCGATTTCATGGTTGCTTCAATTGGGTTCCTAATAGTGGTCCCCTTCATTGTAACCAGGTTGTGGATCCTCTCAAAAATCCTCAAGTGTACAAGGATGTGGGTCCTTTCAAACACCCTCAATTTACCCTCAATCCAAAAAAAAATAAATCTAAACCTAGATAGTGTGACACGAGTTACATCCGAGCAAATCATTTACTGTGGTGGTTAAGGTGCCTTATTAGATAAGATAGGGCCTAATGGTGTTGATGCCTTTGGGCTAGGTGCTCCCGATGCCATTCCGGTTCGGTGATGTAGTGTTGATTCCTTCGGTAATATGCTACCTCAAGGATAGAGACGCCCTATCTATATATCCCCTATATTTGAACTGCGGGGAGGGTGAGTGCTCCATAGTTAAGATATAAATAAGGGACCTCGAAGGGTAGCGTGGGGTGGGATGTGAATCCCTCCCCTCCCCGCATATATACACACACACACACACACATATTTATACCTCACATATATTTATACACACATGCATATGTATACATACATACATACATATTTATACACACATATTTATACCTCACATATATTTATACACACATGCATATACATACATACATACATACATACATACATACATACATATGTATGTATGTATGTATATGTATGTATGTATGTATGTATGTATATGCATGTGTGTATAAATATATGTGAGGTGGACAAGAAGCATCAATAGAGCACACTTTATTGAGTAGTGAAGGCAGGGTAGATGGCACACCAAGGAATTGGTTTTTGCCAAGAACTAAATTGAGAACACATTTCCACACTTAGTTCAAAATATAGGAGCAATGGGGCCCATTGTTTCTCAAGGAGGAATGAATGATCCATAAAATCAATTTTTAGAAAGTCCTAAAAATCTAGTTTAGCGATTTTGACAACTTTTGGTATTTTGCAATTTTGATGGTTTTGGAACATTTTGGGCTTCATCATTGTGTATGATGAGATCAAAGTCTATGTTTCTATTGATAGTAATATGCAGAGTATATGCGAATATTTGGAAGCATCGGTTGTTTCGAGTTGAGATGATATTCATTGCTATACATGGGTTTATTTGAAAAGTGAAATAGGAAATTAATAGGTTGAATAAGTTGAAATAATATGGAGTCAAAGAAAAGTTGTAGATTCTTACAAGGAAATGTTTTTTGTGCATGAGTTTTTTTGGAAATGCACTCTATTTAAGCATGTTAAATGAATGAGTGCCCATAAATAAAAAATAATTGATTTTACTATAAGAACAAAGTGGTATTTTGAGATTAATCATTTCCTTTTTGAGCATTTTGATGGACAAAGAATGAGTTGCGAAAAGAATAAAATGTGGTGATTGAAAGGGATGTTGTCTTGAGAAAATGCAGAAAATGTTTTGAAGTAATTAAATTTTGAGTAATTATGGTTGAGTTTGATAAAATTCAGTGTTGTTAGATAAAGATGATTGCCATTTGTCACATTTTAATTGGGCATTAAGTTCACTCTATTTTGTAGAAACTTGATGAACTTGTGAATTGAGCTTGTTGGTATTTTGTCATTTTCTTTTAGGTTTGGGATGGTTAGGGGAGTTTTAGGAGATCAGGTTCCCATCATTCCTGGGGTCATGATAGTTTTCGTGGTCAACCACAATGGAAAGAGGCTCACCTAGGGGTGGCCAAAGGGGAACTAATACACTTCGGGGTAGGAGGCCTTTGCAAGAACTAGTCCTACTAGTGTCTCCGTACATTTCGACGCATATGAAACATGCTTACATGAAGTGCTACAAGTTATTGAATCCTACCCCGTGCTCAGTTTTCCCGTAGTGTCCATAATACCCCATTGCATCAAAATATCGACCACACCCAGGCAAATCACAATCCATCTTCTCCTAACCGCCCGCCTGGGATCCGCGCCCCATCTCGCTTACCCCCACAAAATCTTTTGCCTTCCACCAATTCATTGTTATTACTTGGACAAACCTAGCCTTCGCATTCGCACGATTCACCCCTACCTTCTAAGCTCGCTAGGTCCTCTTATGCGCAAAGTACCTAAGGTATTTGGAGCTTTGAAGAGGGTAAAGTTGGAGGTAGAAGAAGAGTTGGGAGTCATCACTCGCACTATCTTGCGGTTGAGCCCTATGAGTATGTTGAATTAATGATGAGTCGAGACCCCTTCGCCCGATCTTACTTGGGGATGACTAAATACTATGATATAGCTTGTTGTTTCATTGGACATATATTTGACTGAATATTTGCAAATACTTAACATTTTTTTGGATCCTATTTGATGACATATGGTGGTGGATTATAACATTATATGTGTGTGTGTGTGGTTAGATGATAACAACAGCCTTGGATTCATGGTGTTTGATGATCATTTTCTAATTATGGTGGTGAATTTATTTTTAAATGATTAGAATGCTTTATGGATGTGTTGGTATTTTATTTAGTGCATTGATATTAAAGTGGGCTCTGCCCTATGTCTCATACGTCATACTTCAAATTCTCATGTTTATTAAAATTGGTCACCCTAGTCCTTTCACTTACATTCAAATAAAATATTATAAAGTATCATTTAAAACATAAAGTAATATTTTATTATTTAAATTCATTATTTGGAGCCAACCGGTTATAACTGATTTGAGAAAGGGAAGATTATAAAGGGACTTGGAAGATACATTTTGGATGATGAGAAATTAAGTATTGTAGCAATTTGTGAAGCTATTTCAATAGAAATATTTCTGAGCAAATGGTTTTCTGAGATAGGTGATCTTACAAGTGTTGTGATGACATTGTTTTGAGGTTTGAGTATGATTTTTGATACAACAGGTATATCCAGTTTTAATATCATTTTTCTGATTATCTGATTTTATTATTCTGTATCTCATCAAAGCTGATTGGAATTTTTATTTGTTATATCCAGAAAAGACCTTGAATGATATCTTCATTTCGATCTCATGATAAGTGCAGATTTACAACCATGTTGGCTTTGATTTTATTCACGACTCTTGTTAGATGCTATTTTAACGATCATTGTACTTTTCATAAATACAAATTTGTTTCTCTTCAACATGTCTATTTTCATTTTCGTCTTACAAATTGTGTAAATATGTTATATATGTGAATAAGTTTTTATATTTGTTTCTATAGTTCGTTGTTTTTTTTTGTCTCCAAGATAATTACATCATTCGATGAGTAAATTAGGAGTAAGAGATTATTAAATCATAACTTATAAATTTCACCTTTTTAATAGGTTGTCTAATCAATAAGCTTCACTTTGTCGGATAAAGGTTGATAATAATTTCTTTATTTGAGAAATCAATCTCATTAATAAGTGATTGCCATTTTATATGAAATATGATGACAAGTCTACAAAAGATCTCATCATCAAATCTGATTTAATAATATATGGTTTTGTCGTGTCTTTTTTTGTTCTTTTATTTTGTTTTGTATAGCCTTCTTGCTGTTAAGAGATAGAAGTTTTCCCAGAATCTTAGGTTGATTCATGATTAACCTATACTTCAACTACCCACGCTTAAGCCATTCTTAAGTATCATCACAATTAAACTGGTCTGATTCCATCTTGACCTTTTGCGTTAGGCGAAAGGGTTGATTAGTTGTTGGTCTACTTTTTATCGACAACACATTACATCCTCCGCACTTGAATATATGCCTTCCTTTTCCTCTTTAATTTGAACATTTGGTTCCTTAAAAAAACATACCTTTTTTTATCAAGGGTTCTTCATTGACTACTGTTAGGATAACTCTAGAAGGATGAGAGTGATTATGGGTACTCAAAAATGCAGTATGAATTCCAACAATGCCATCCTCATGTTCCTTAATCTCCTTCATCATAATGGAAGGATCTCTTCTCCCTAGGGCTGAAACATTCTTCTCCTTGGCATGTTGTACTTCTTCCTTTGGCGCTAGGGTTCTTTGCCCATATTGCATCCCTTCCCTACTTAATCTAATGAAATCCGTGAGGGACATGGCCTCACGAAATTCCTCCGGTAATGCCTGGTATTCTTCAAACCTCACAGCATAGTCATTGGCCTGTCTAGGGCTCCCATGTGGAGCGACCACCTCTTTTGGCACAAACTTGGGTTTATAGGGCCTTGAAAATGAAACCCACTCCTTCCTTGCATCACAAGGGTGTGGGAACCCACTCCTTCCTTAGGCAAACCACCTCCATTCAAATTTTGGATGGTTAGGGTAAGCAACTTGAGTGTCTCAGCTATCCCTTCTTGTGTTCTTGTGATCCTGTCTATCTTTTCTTTTCTTTGGTAGTAATGCATATCTCTGTCATTTGCCATACTTCACAGGCTGGGAGGATGAAGCTCTGATACCACTGTAATGTCCCTTTTTGGGGATCCTCCAGAAATAGCCCAAGGCTGAGCACGAAGGATTGAAATCAGATTTAGGGCAGGTTGTAGATGACTAACAATGACTGTGAAAGCCCTAAAGAGCTGCCAACAATTTTCCTCCTAGGGTAGCAACCCCTTAGGAAGATTCAAAGACACTTTTCTATGCACGAAATTCACTCAAACCCTTGCAAAATATGCTAAAAAATTAGAAGAAAATACTAGCAATCATTAGACGCAAGAAAACTGATTTTTCGAGGCTCACAAGTGTTAATTTGAATTTATCATGAAACCCTTCCACTGCAGCAATTAAATAATAATTCCAGAATTGAAATAACATTTATATGCACCCAAATAATCGATAAAATGATAGATTTCACCTTTAGAAATTATGGAGAATCTAACCATGCAATTAGATCACACAGAGGCCAACAATATCCTCCGAAACACTCTCCCAAGCAAGTCTTCTAGGGCAGAATTTAATTATATGCAGCAAGAGATAGATCGCACGAGATAGTGTGGGGTTTCATCAACACAAGATTCTCCTCAAGGGGTTTCGTCCTTGAGAGAGCCCTCAATCAAGGGTTTTCGTCCCTTGAGAGAGATAAAAAGATGCTTTACAAGCAATCCACTCGACCAAAATTATCAAATCCAACATGATCCCTCCAAGTCCCAAGCGACCTCCTTTTATAGATGATAAGGGGTGCTAACATTCAGAAAGAAGGGACTGACCTCAATTTGGAGGGAAAAGAAAATTATAATACTCTAATTGAAGATACAATTCCTTCAATTCCTTCTTGTGAAGATACAATTGTTGATGACAACCAAAACATTTGCTAATAATTGAAACATGCCATAAACACTTCATATAAAAATTGATACTGCAAAGGGAAATTAGTCGTCCTCGTTCAACGGGGACTGTTGCCGTCCAAGCCTTCCATTGCCATGGATCTACCTTGGTTGAAGTCTTCCACGTAGTGTCGAACTAAGGATCGAAGCTTGCAGGGAAAACACAGTTGAAGCTCCTCAAGCTGGCAGAAAATGCAGCGTTGAAGCTCGGCAGGGAGAAATACAAGGTTTTGGTGCTGCAGCCAGGAGTTTTACCTCAAAGTGCTGAAAGTTTGCCTTGAAATTTGCAAATTTGTATGGAACTTTATGGCTGATTGTTAAATTCGGCAAATTTTGAATTTGAAGCCGAAAATTCGACTAACCTTGTGACTTAGGTTCCCATTGAGAAGAATGGGGAGAGGTGGAGTCTACATTCATTGAAGGAAGAGAGTGGAGACAAGAAGCACCAAGGTCATTTGGTCTTGCTGAATACAAGAAAAAGATTTAGCAAAAGAGGAGAAGGAATCTGTATTTCTAGGTCATGATGCATTTAACTTTATTCATGAGGAGTGAGAGATTGAAAAGATGTTTCTACAAGCATTAAAGACATGGAGGAGATATGGCAGAATAAAAAGTTAAGAAATTGTTGGCGAGAGCAAAGAGTATTTGGACAAGCGAAGCTGAGGAATGTTATTCATGTGACACCAAGGAAAAAAATTGAATGGAGCGGCTGATGTTATCAGCTCAAGAATGTGTAGAGGAGAATGAGGTTGCAGCATAGATGTCATTGGGTGAAGAGCATCAAAAAATTGTAGCAAGTGATGAAGAAGATAAAGAAAGGATAGAAGGATCTGTTGGGATGGTACAATAACATGAAATGGATGATATTTTGGGGCCATCTTGAAGACAGAAATTTAAGGAGATGATGTTACAGCAGCTGGAGTTGATTTGTTTCAAAACAATGAGGGCAGAAGATGAGGAGGACATGAAAACTTCCCTTGGTACTATGTGTGATGGGTATGCTGTAGCAGTTGATAAAGATGGTGAGAGCATGCAAAGACAAGTTACAATAGAAGAGAAGTTGCTGACGAGTGATGTTGTGGCAGTGGTGGTGTTGAATGGGCTAGTGCATGTGAAAAATCTTGATTCTCAAAATGTCTGGTTTGCTGATTGCATTGTAGGTATGATGAGGAGTGGAGATGATGGGCTCTTTGACAAGAAATTCATGAGAGGAGAAGTGTAGGATAAGGTGTACTTTTGGGAGAAAGGAGTTTGTTCTTGGAAAGAAGAATGGTGGGAGCTAAAAAGTAAGGAAAGAAAAGTCAGATTCTTTTATTGGGAGAGTTTTGGAAATGAGAGAGATTGTTGATCTTAGGTGTAAGTGGCTGGGTTCAAAGCAAATGAAAGCTTGAGAAACCATGCTGGTCAATTAGTGAATACACTTGGTTGTGGAGGATGAATAGTGGTTTGTCAAAGTCCACAAGAGGATGGAAAGATGAAAAAGAGAGCTTCTTGGCAGAGGTTGATGGGGACTATGCCCAAGCATTGGGTAAGGAAAAGAGAGGGATGATTAAAGATATTTTGAGGATGATGGTCTATATTTTAGCGTGTTGTTGGAAAAGGAGGAAGAAACAAAGGAACATAATTCATAGGCACCTAACACGGTGGAGGGGGACACCGAGTCCATATAAATTGAACAAAAGAGTGATTCCATTACTCACCCTACCTTTGTGAGCAGTTATCACAAATTTTCTACCTCGATGTTTGATGTAAGAGCATCCAAGGAGTACAAGCAATCTTGCATCAACCAAAAGCAAGTAGGAGTGTGTTTGTGTAGACTAAGTACTCGGTTTGTAGTTTTGGAATCTTTTTGGGGTAGCGGAAAGAACATCATTGGACATACATCAAAAGCATAATATTATTGTATATTTGGATTCTTCTTGAAAAGTTATGCACTTTCAAAAAAATAACATCTCATTTTGAGTTTGTATGCAAAAGTTATGTCTTTCAAAAGATATAAGTTTTGCAAGTTTGTGCTTTTACTATTGCATGAGTCATTCTACACTCGTGTGAATTTTACTTTTGCATGATTCATTCTACTCTTGTGTGAGTTATATATACTCTTGCGTAAGTTCAAATTCTGCATGAGCTTCGAATTCTCTGCCACTCTTCAACTTCCACACGAGCTTTTACTTTTGCATGAGATTTTAATTTTACACAAGTATTCAATTTCTATGTGAGCTTTCACTTCCGTGCGATTCTTCAAATTCTTTGCGAATCTTCAACTAAAGCGATTCAACTTATGTAATGGTTTCTTGGAGTGTATCTTTATGAGAAAGTTGTCTCTTTATCGAAATGGGTTCGACCTAGAGGGTAGGGCCAATTCAAAGATGTGGCCATTCAAGGGTTGTAATTAGAGATCTATTTTAGAGTGTGGATCGTAGTTGTGAATAGTGAGATTGAATCATGAGCATAAATGGATGTGTAATTAGAAGTAAAGATGAAAAGTGTGTTGTGATTGTGTTTGCATTGTAATCTCTCATTTAAAGAATAATAAAGATAAGGGTTTATATGTTGTGCATGGATCATGTGTGCTCACTATTGTGTGCAAATTCGTGGGTTGCACGATCTACGACTCGTCCTCAATTGGACCCTAGTAACCATGACTCGCATCAATGCCAAAAGTAAAGAATTCCTTTGTAGCATCACTATTGTGGGATAATCTCAAAAATAAGCATCACGTTTTGAAGTCAAACGAGTGTGGTATTTGGAAAATTTATTGTTTTTATTAAGTTGCAGGAAGGAGGATCTATGTTTGAGTACTTGTTGTGACTAAAGGATCTTAGGAATCAATTTTTAGCTATTGAAAAGCCATTTGATGATCAAAATATAGTTTCTTTGGTGATGAATAGTTTACCACCCTCTTTTGATTCGATTTTTGAGTCCTTGCATATTATTGAGGAGACCCAAGAGCTTAATTTTGAGAAGTTATTGACACTTATTTGAGTTATCTTGAAAAAGGAGAGGAGGTTGGATTAAACAAAAGCATCTTCATTCACTACAAAGAATGTTTTCAATGCATGGTACAAAGGAAAAGGAAAACAATACAATGTTAGTAGTTTGTCAAATGATTCTTCCAAAGATTTCAAAGAGGCCAAAATTGAATTGTTTTATTATTGTATTATGAAAATAGGATTTTCATAATACAATGTGCAAATATGAGTTATAATTAGAATTAAAAATACGTAAAATAATAGTAAATTACAAATCATAATAACATGTATTAATTATATGATCTTATACGAACTCTAAAACGTTAAGTTTAGAAGTTATTGTTAGGGTTTGGAACATATTCACCCCAATATGAGCTCAAGTGATGCGACGATGATCTTAAGGTGTGCAAACAAGCTATGTAGAGTGTCGTTTGAGTTATCTTAAAAATCGGGAGCCGAAATTGAAGAAGGGACAAATTTGCTTGTGCAGGGAAAAGTTGCATGAACAAATTTGTCTTGTGGCAATTGTCCTGTGTAAGGTTTTACTGAATTTTGCCTCTCCCATTGTGATTTCCTTTGTCTTAAGCTTTGCTTCATGCAATTGGATTTCTATGATAATGATTGTGCAGGAGAGTATGGCTTCTCCTTCTTCAAAACCCTAGCTCTCTCCTTGAAGACCTGAAAAAGGGGTTAGTCGATTTGGGCTCGATGCACTATTTACCAATATCCATCCTTACATAATTCTCTCTATTGGTGAATGTATGCGAATGTGCAATAAACAATGTATTGGTGAGATCCTATAGTGAACCTATGGCACTTGGCAATGATGTTTGGCGTAGGATATAGCTTTGTAAAATAACCTAGGGCAGCCGTATAGGATGTATGCAAATTTCATGTTAGCTGATGTGCTTAAGAGAGTGATTAACAATTGAGTGTTTTGTTGTGATCTCCTACTTAGTCCCAAAGATGTGAGATAAGAGGCCTTTAATGGGTGGGGTGATTGTGCTTTTATATATATGTGATTATTGCGAAAGGTTTTCTACTCAATTGGCACAAGGCTATCCAAGCTAACTTGTACATTTGGAAAAGTGGTCGCTTTAAGAGGTTTGAGGACAAAACCGTTGGTTTCAAGACAAATCGGACTAACTAGATTTGTCCATCTTTGGTGACTTCATCTTTTAAGGGTGCAAACTGAATTTGGTTAGTTGGAGAAGGTGGCCAAATGTCTAAATATGTGTTCTATATTCAAAAAGTGGGTTTTTGATTGGTCAAGGATGAGTAACAAGTGTGACCTAGTGGCTAAGTGCTAAATTTAGCGAGATGCATGTAAAAACTAGCCATTTAGTTGCACATTGATTAATGGGCTGAGATAAATGCCAAATACCAAATGCCTTTGGTTCAGATTTAGGGTATTACAAATATAAAGACCTTGGACGTTCTAAGAAAGATTGTCGGAAGAGACAACATGACTCGACAAGTAGTCAAAAGAGATTATGGCATGGAATTATTCTTGAAGGAGATGAAAAAGAGGCAACATACGATTTTGTATTTGTGTCATCTTAGAACTAGTCAAGTGAGTCTATGACTTGGTATTTTGACTCAAGTTCAATGTGACACTATACATTTCACAAACACTAGTATGTTAATTTCTTTGAAGATAAATATAGTAGTGAATTTGTTTCTTTGGAAGATGGTTAGACTCACTACATTACGAGGACTTCGAGATGTTCATGTGAACAATAATTGATATGTTCTACTAGTGAAGTAACTATGAACCCTAATTTGTGTAAAATTTCAAGGAAGTAGATGTATGGTCACTACTCTTCATGACAACAAGATGATTGTTGTTGGTATTGTTAAAAAGGGATTGTGTAAACCGATTGATCTCGACACAACAAATGCACATGCACTTACGGTGGTAGAAAATCCCAATGTTGGCATTAGAGGTATGGACACCTAAATTATCAGTATTTGTCTATACTTAATAAGACTAACATGGTGAATGGAATTCCATTTGTTTTAAAAATTTAGAATGTATGTATGGTATGTCAAATGGGACAACAAAGTTGAGAACCATTTGATATTGATAAAGTATGAGTGGCCAAAGGAGTCTACGATCTAGTACATGTTGATTTGCCGGCCTAATGATGATACTTATTGTGTCAGGGCAAAATATTTCTTGTTTCTAGTTGATGTCTTAAAGAAAATGTGGATTAATTTTTGAATAAAAAGTTTGATTATTTTTCTAATTTTGTATCTGAAAAGCTTTGGTAGAAAAGCAGAACAAGTAGACAAGTCACAACTCTAAGATTTGATAATGGAGGATTTTTTCAAAATAGTTTAAGATAATCTTCAAGAAGGATTTGTACAACGTACAACAAAATAACATCATGGAAAGGAGGAATAGGACAATTATGGAGATGGCAAGGTGCACATCCGAAATGTACCATATCGGTATGGGGTAGAAGCTATGAATACAATAATCTACATTCTAAAGAGGTGTCCTTGTAAAAATTTGCAAGATATTAGTCCCTCGAAGCAATTAGGAAGAAAACCTTTTGTAAGTGACATATTCTCGAGTTTTGTTGCTTTTGCACTAATTTACGAACAAAAGAGAAGTAATTTATATGCAAAGAGCAAAACATATATGATTATTGACTACATGGTTTAAAACTCGTACTCATACATTACTCAACAACCCAAATTTAAACTCGTTAATTGTGACTAAATCTGTTTCTTGGCATTATTATGCAACTTTATCACTACTTTAAAAAGCATATAAATTCATAAAATAAACTTGAATAACATGAAAAACATACATTTGATTGACAAGATAAATGAATGTAGAGAGTGCATAGGCATGTTTGCTATTGATTTTTGACCAAGAAAGAGTACAAACTACAAATTACAATCGAAGACCTTAGTGATATAGTCCTTGATGCAACAAAATATACCAATATCAAATATTAAAAATATAGTCATTGCCAATGCCTAGAATAAGTTTGCTGCCCTTTAAAAGTGGAAGGTAAAGATTCCTCCTTTGGTACAATTTCAACAACAAAGATATATTCATCCTCACAATTCCCTTGACTTCGATGCCTCCGATGGCATCGCTTCCTTTGCCTTCCTCTCTTATCATGTGATGTCCTTTTCAATAAATACGGGCTCCACATTATTAGCAGATCAATTTGGCATATGGATCAATATCATCCAAGTCAATTGCCTCATGACTTGCTGCCCCGCACTTGTCACACAAAGACTAAGATTGTATTGCACAAAAACAAGTTTGTTGAGGCATTATGTTGTTAGCATGATGCACTTTTTTGTGTGAACAACTTCAAATATGCTCCGATTTCGTTCATACCCAAAAGCACTTCAAGGATAAATGTGGATGCCTAGCTTCTCAATATTTGGTGGTTTTGCATCATAATCTTCACACCACAAATCTGCGAGATAAGACGTTTATAATTTTCTTAGTCAACAAGACTTGAATAAATGAAAGAATATTAGTATCTAGTTACGTGTAATGAGATTAAAAACAAATGACCCAATTTGTTTTTACTTGGATGAGAAGTGTTTCTTCTTTTCATGGATAGAGACGAAGGAAAGAACCTAAGAAAAGATTCTCCCTCTATAGCATTTAAAGTTTGTAGCTCGTCAAAAATTGCGTCTTTAATTTCTTAGTCAGGATCATCCTCTCTATGCATGTATTAAGCCCGTCCATAACCTCTTTATTCGCCTTTAATGATTGGGAATAGAAAAACTTTGGGTTCGGGTAGTAGGGTGCTACATGTATATGTTGATGGAGTTGCTTGTTCATATTTTCTTTAATCAGCGTAGCCATAATATTTTTCCATGGTCTCCTTGGTCACATGATACATCCATGGCCTCATACAAATAACCCATTGAGTTTTTCTCCCCATCCACCAACTATAAAACTCTAACCAAAAGCTTTGACACCTAAAACAAAAGAATGCACAATTTTAAATTCAAAATTAAGAGAAATTTAAAATTTTAAACTAAAACAATTATAACAAATAAATGATAAATAAAAACTTAGTTAAGTTTAAGGTTACCTTAATGATTTCCTTGGCATGCTTTGCAAACACATCATCAAAAAAGTCTTTACAACCCTTTACCCTTTGGCCTTCCTAGAATAGGAAGACTCCAACCACCATGTGCTCACAAACATCTGCTTAAGATAATTTAGTGAAGCTCAATGTTGTGCAATGTGATGAAGGTTGTGGCAAATCAGTGACTGACTCTGCTCGCACAACCTCCTTTCTATGGGTGTGCTCTCTCATCAACCTTGCACCCAAGGGCGATTTTCGATGAATTTTGTAATGGTTCATGCCTCTTCAACCACATTCTTCACCCATGTCATCTTTACTATGTGCTTAGGTAGGAGATTAATGCAATGGGCCGTGCAAGGGGTCTAAAAAGTGCGAGGTGTCTCTCCTCAAGGAGTTTCCTTCCGGCTACATATCTTTGTTGCATTATCTGTCGTCGAACTTGGAGAACATTCTCTCCATTGATTTCCATCACCACCTCATCCAACATATCACAAGAAGCATTTGCATTTTTTTGTTTGCGGATGCATCAATTGACTTCAAGAAGACCAATTTTCCACTTGAAGTTGCTAAAAAGTTAATGAGTGTGTGGTTTTTCCCATTTGTTTACCCATCAAACAAAATGTTGCAGCCCTTCTTTAGCCATACATTTTTTCTCTTCTACAATACCTTGTGTATGTTTGACAGAATCTTCTAACAATTGGTCACTCAAATCATGAGTAGGAACCTTGAACCCCTTTCAGACAATGGTCAATGTAGTGACTGAATTCTTCCAATATGGAATTTTTGCCAATTTTGTGGAATGTTGTAGTATCAATAGTTTTGCAATAGCCATCCTTTCTTCCTTGTGCACTTCTCGGTTCCAAGTAACACCTTGTGGAGGTTACGATCTAGGACTACTTTGAAGAATTAAAAAAATACCCGAATCACCTTCGGTGGGTGAGCTACATCCCTTCCCTTAAGCCCTTGGAGAAAGGGCAATAATAGAGGTCTCAATTTTGTGATCATCTCCTGCTGCCCTCCTATTTACAGGGCTTCAAATTTCCTCTTTCCCTCTTTTTCTCTGTATAAGTCGTAAGGTATGCGGCCATTTCTCTTTGAGCCTCAAGAGGCGCTTGTTTGCACACTACCACATCTTTTCTTAGTATTTGTGCGATGTGGTATTTGAGGTGATTGCAACCTCCACTCATCTTCATCCCACAATAATAATTGTATGCCACTGCAATTGCCCTCAGCCTATTCACTATCCTTTGAAGAAGGGTTATTAGACTTGAGCTTGCTAAGTGTAGTTGAATCGGATGCCATTCTTGCAAATGTAGACAATAGAAGCTAAAAACCCTATAAAAACTCAATAAAAATATTTTAGATGGAAACCCTAGCTGCTAATCAAAGGAAGAAGTAAAAGATTTAAGCAATTGAATATGGAATGTTGAAAATTCTAGGAAAAGAAGAAACTAGGAACTCATAAAAATAAAAGGTAATGTTATCAACTTATCATTAGTACTTGTAAGCTTAAAATATTTGTTTCAAACTTGCTATTTTGCTATTGAATCCGCTAATGTATTCTTTTAAATGCTGAAAAGCCCTAGCTCCAATGGTGTGTTACAATCTGTCTATGCAACGGAAAATGCAGACATGAGGTGAAAGTGACATTTTGATGTAGAAATTTCATACTTGGTGGCGAGTTGACATGCAAAAATCAGCGAGTTTTGTTGAGCAATGACAATATTAATCGATGAAACTCGCCGAGTTTTGCATGTCGGCTCGGCTCAACAAGTTAATGACGATATCTCAATCTGTGTATGCCTCTTGAGTAAGTGGCGAAATTGGCAAGTTTTTAAACAAAGGTTGACTATAGTGAGCAGTCAAAAGCATATAAGCTACACATGTCTCTTCAAACAAAATTGTGGTTAATAAAGATGTTGTAGATGAGGAGATATTCTTCTTCTTGGATAATTTTAAATTACTAAATATATAGATTTATAATGTATGGGTAACAACTGTTGATAATTATGGAACAATCTCTCTTGTTGAACTTAAATAGGGCTGAAAGCAGGAAACATTAGAGGAGTCGAGTTTCAAGGGGATCTAGTGAAGAATATAATGATTTTAAGTCTTCATAACTAGATTAGGAGGGCACACAAAAAGAACTTAAGTGGTATTATATCATGATGAAAGATGTTTGGGATTGTGAATTTCAACAAACAATGGAAGGCTGATATGCAAGATTGGAAATCAAATGGTGTAGGGTAGCGAGCATATACATTTTGCTTTTATTACTATTTTGTAGGTATTTGAGCCCAACAATTTGAAGAGGCCAAAGGAAAACCAAAATGGGAAGATGACACAGTCATGGTTAGGGGTCTTAATTAAGAGATGCCTTGTACCACACAACCCTCAAAATCACACAACTAAATATGCATAAAATGCAACAAAACACAGAAATGGAATAGGAACTTAAATCTTTATTACTTGAACAAAAGGACATATGACAACAAACATTCACAACAACCTCACAAATCAAGATGCTCAATTTCCTAACCCATAGTCTTTGCAACTATCTCTCATGAATACAGTGAACTGACTAGTCCAAACTATAGCTCTTGTATTGTGCGGGAATCATCCCTAACACAAGTTTAATGACATGCTTGCATAGACGCAAGCTCAACCTTACAATATTGCTTGAAACAACTAGTGACCCATAAGACATTAGATGTGTCCTAATCCTCTATGCAAGAATATGGCCCAAGTATAACACAACTTGATGTACCATGAGTCTGCTCAATAGTTATAATTAAGATTAGGTGAACTCATGTTGTCTCCTCAAACAATGTTGAAAATTTGAAATTCTGAAAATTATGTGCCACATTTTACCCTTACGAATAAGATTGTGTACTGGCTTTTCAAATGAATCGTTGTGCACTAGTGCAACTCAGCTCAAATGAGATGTGCATCATTGAGATGAACTCGTAGTGGTAACATGAGCCTCTGGAAGTGCTACTTGTGATGCTGTGCACACGAATGGTGATTCTCTGTGCATGGACTAACTCAGCTGGAAACATACTTCTGCTCTGCATATTGAAATACATGCTTGCGTTATCTCCTAAAATATATTCTAGACTCAAGAAGATACCACAAACTTTGCTCAGGTCTTCTGAATATGCCACAACATGAGACAACTATGAACTATTACATGGTACTTGTGTGCTCATTGATAGTAAAAAACACTATAAAGCTCTTGCACGTTTGCAGGCTGCATACTTATTACAAACATAGGCTGACAAGCAATGACTTTTCGCAATCAAAACATGTGCAGTGCTTAACTTAGCTTGTTTTCCTAACATGTTTTGGGTGATGCAAGGTTGCAAGTAAACCTGGATGCTCCTGCATCAAAAGTTGCCATGAAGGATGGAGTAGGTGGTAGTGACATGTAGATAGGACACCATAGTTTCGTGTGGTATATGCCTTGAGATACTTCAAGTATGTATAGGATTAGGCATTGAATGTGCAGGAGGTAGACACAAGAATATCCCTGAGAGGATATAACATTGAACTATATTGTTGTTTAGCATAGTTACCAGAAGACAAATTCGGGTATGGGTATGACTATTAAGAGATGGGAATGGGTACCCCATATTTCAAAAAAATAGGAGATAGGCACTCAGAGATGATAATATAGCTAATTATAATTTTTAAAATATTAGTAAATTTTAAATAACACTATTATATAGGGTAATATAGCTTAAAAACATTAAAAACTTTTTGAAGTGAAAATGTTAGATATATTATCTTCGATATCTTATTATATCTAGGGTTAAGAGTACAAAATATATTAAAAGAAAAAACATTGAGTACCAACACGTACCTGTCTCCGAGATGGGCCTTTGGTTGTAGGAGACGAGTCTTTGTGCAACATTGTAGTTTAATCTTGGGTTAAGTGTGATATTTGCTGCATTGGCAGCAAGATCACACTTTGATTAAGTTTATATCTGAACTGAATAACAATCTTTGAGCTCCGTATTTTACACAAGATCATCTTATTGATGTAATGACTAAATCATTAAGGCTGTATACAATTTAGCCATAAGGGGGCATTTGTCTCTGGTTGTTAGAGACGAGTCTCCGAGTCTCCATGCAACATTGTTGTTTAGTCTTGGTTATAATGTGATAGAGTCTGTGTTAGATTTGATCACTCTTAACAACAAGCAGGCGAAGAATGAAACATTTAAGACAAGATGACACATCAAGGTACAACAAAGTGAACTTAGTGAACCCAATATTCAAAACCACTACCTAATTTACCCAGCAGTTCCAGTGGCAATTTACCCATGTACTCTGATGAGATGGAATTGTGACCAGATGGACACTTGGCGATATTTTCTGTATTGACAGCAAGATCACACTTTGATTAAGTTTATTTCTGGACTTAATAATAATCTTTGAGCTCTGTATTCTACACAAGATCATCTTATGGATGTAATGACTAAATCATTAAGGTTGTATACAATTTAGTCATGGTGGGAGGGGTGGGTATTAGATAAATTGGCATTTAGTTGTGCAAACAAATGGTTATCATGTTTGATTAAATAAGATAGGAAAGGTTTTTTGTTCAAAGCATGTAATATTTGGTTATCCGAGGTCTGTTACATGGGTACATAGTTCGTAGAATGTTTGTTAAGTGCTACAAGTCTTAGAAACAACTATTCAATGTATTGGTACGCCTTGTTCATCAATCATATATTTGTGAGCACAATCCAGTTTGAGTAAGACTGCCATTGTTGTCAAGTGGATATTAGCAAGATTTCTGCCTAAGAAAATTAGGCATTGATATTGGATAGAACGTCACAACATCCAAGTTTATAGAACTTGGATTCTTCAAATATGATAGAATATGGGTCAACATAGACCTGGAAAGGCCCTTACCAAACACAATATTGCTGGAAATTGGAGGAATTGAGTGGGAGTAGCCAATAGATTATAAGATCATTTCCTTTCATTAGAGGGTCTGCCTTGAACATGGTCATCTGGCCAGGGTGATTCCCACTCAATAAGGCCACAGACAACATGGTATCTCCCGTAAGGAGCAAAGCAGCCGTTACATGAACCATGGAGAGGAGTATAATAAACGACTTTCTGATCACAGAAAACAGCAGGGAAAAACTTAAATGAAAGAGGAGCCCAACAGGGACATAGAGTGCTTATGCTTGAAATGGGAAGCCATGAAACCAGTAAACTAATCATGCCAGTCTATCCACTCCCTTTGAGGCTCCCACTCAATGTGGAGTAGAAGATTTGAGGACATAGAAGGCATCCAAGAAACCATCATTACCACACCTCAGACAAAGTCAGAGAAAAAGGCTTTCCACCTACAACCACAAAACAACAAGAGAAGATGACAGGCAATTCAAAGGAATAAATCAAAATTTCCTCAATTTTCGACTCATCAAAATCTACAGCCAGAGGAAAGAACAGCAATGGAAGAGCAAAAGCACCAGCAAATTGCAGCCCTTTAATACTGTAACCGAAAAATGCAATCAATAAAGGAATCCCTCCATAGATCCACATGAATCTAATTTTGACATAAGTAAAAAGCATTCCAGCGGTCAAGCAACAGTAGATATGGGAAAGAAAAATATTAGATATAAGAGATAAATGAGTGCATTGGAATGTTTGATCTCACTCCATCTGTCTAATGAGGATCCTCTCATGGAATTCAGAGGCCTAGGCGTGCCCAATAAACCCCAGTTTCTCATTTGAAAGATCAGAGAAGTTAAAATAGATATACTTCTTATGCATGAAATTGCTCATTCTAATCAAGCAAATGAAGACCTCAACCATATGGGGTAAGAAGCAATCAATCTCAGTTAAGCAACCAAGACAATGATCCAATGGGATCACCAGGTATGCTCCAGTTTCTCATCACTCACACCTATGGGTCATAGTGTTTTACTGGCAGAGTCATGAATTTGAACAGTTTGTTGCATAGTAAATTTATAAATTTCTCCTTAAGGAAACAACATTGTCGTCTTTTTGTAGCAGCTGTCCTCTTGGGTAAAGGCCCATCTGGCCCTTAATCCTATTCAACACCATCAAATCTCAAGATGAAAAGAAATATAGGAAATGAGTTTAATCATTGCACAAGAAATGCATTATTTTAGCCAATAAACAACAACTATCTGATTGATTTGGAATTATCTCGAGGAATGTAAACGGAGTAACATGAGAAAAGGGAATCAATAAATTGCTAAGAAATTGGACTGGATCCTAATTTCTGATAAATGGATAACAGGTAAAAGAAGATATGACACTTTTTGAGGTGCAAGCAAGGAACTGCCAAGTTCAGGTTTGAAATCATGTGGATTACACATCCTAAATCCATTTATTATCATAGATACGCGGGACGCATCCCCCGAATTTGTCACGTTCAAGACGTCCCGGATGTCACGGGACGTGGGGAAAGCGTTTCCCCAAGTTTCCCACCTTTTTCTTTGGGAAACGTCCGGGGGACGGGAAACGTGGGGGAGGTGGGAAACGTGGGGGAGGTGGGAAATGTGGGGAGACATCTGGTCCAGACGTCCCCCACGTGGTCAACATTTCTTTCCTTTTTGGATATTTTGGTGAAGAAAACACAAGCATAAAATAAAATTTGCCATTTTTGGAAAGTGCAGGAAGATGTAGCAACAAAAACTTGCATGTGCCTTAACTTTCATTTTGTGGCTGCGTTTGGTGTTGTTTTCTCTAAAAGTGCATATTTTCTCGAGTTCTACACATTGATGGCAATATTTTTCTTATTTTCATAAAATCAATTTTTGCACCTTTTTGGACCAAGCAACTTCTTCGCAATCTTTTGAATGAATCATGAGTATTAAGGAATGTATTTGATGTTTATGAGTTCAAGTTTCACCTTATTTAAAGCTCAAATGGTTTTATTTCAGCTTATTTATATAATTTAGTCACTATATCTTTATATTTTAAATATTTAAATATTTTTAACTAGCCACCCCGCTGTCCCCAAAATTTAGAAATTTTTGCCGTCCCAGTTACTATGTTTATTATGTGGAAAAAGGCGGAAGGAGGCCAACACAATGATTTGGTATGAAATGTATTAACTTATATTCAAGTTAGACCATTTTAATTGCAGAATGAGAGCATGGAACAACAAAACATTTGGCAAAATATTCACATTCATCCGATAGTCCATCTTTGAGTAGTTGGGAGCTCTTAAAAAACATAAGAGATGAAATTCATGGATGCAATGGCTACTCAAGAACATATACTGATACAAGAACTAATCCTTCTCCAACAGTGAGGAGTGTGTCAGATAATTTAAACAGATTCTAATATTATTGTTTTAAAGTGGATATGACATAAATGTAAATTCACAGTGCTATAAATTGAACAAAAAATAAATAAATACTGAACACCAAATTTATGGGGAAAACCATTTAGTGAAAAACCCCTCACACAAATTTATTGCCCACTTTTATTAATTTTGATGAACAGAACCCAATTACACATCTACTTCTCGCTTCTCCAACATAATAATTTTTACGAAAAGTTGTTCATAGAGGAATATCACAATGTTAAATTGACTTCTTATCAAATGGGGAATATAAAAAATGTTGGAATTCCATTTGTTCACAACTTCTTAATGATTTATTAGATTGTTATAGAATGTACAACAATAAAAAAGAATGTAATTTCGTTATAGGGGTTATCTTGATTAATTAACTTCCAACATAATTATCCATATTAGAGTAACACATTAATACTTGAAACTAATGATTACAATATGATACAAGCTCAAATACGCAATAAGGAAGATGCACTTAGATATAGGAGAGATCCGGGTGCATAGGCCTGGAGAATTTGGGAGTGCAGGGATTGAAAATGCTTCATTTCTTGATCGCAACCGTAAGATGCCTTGGTATGGAACCCTACAGTTGGCCACGAACATCATGTACAATTTTCAACTGCGTGGAATGGGATTTTGGAACTTGTTATGCCCTTTGGTGGATTTTGGCAATGTGTGTTGGTGTCAAACCCTAAATGTCTCACAATTTTGAAATCATCTCGAAACCAGATGAATCGAGTTCAAACCCTAACCATGGGTGGGAAACTTTGTAAGAAGGTTAGTGTTTGGGTTGAAGTGCAATCGTGCACCGCCGACGTTGACACTACTCGGAAGAGGCCTCAAGCCACACATAGTTTTCCACCTAGAATGGAGCTAGTCGGCAACTTGAACTACTTGACCATGCTTGAGATGATTGTGCTCTTGTTAAGACATTGAGTTGGGATCTTTGAGTGCTTGGAAATGAGGGAAGATGAACTCCTTGACCTGGTTGAGTGCTTTAGAACTGTAGTAGTGGCTGCCCTAGTGGATGTGCATTAACTTAAGGAAGATTTAGTGAGATTTGGGTGCCTTTTTTTGCTTGTATTTGCAATAAGAGTTTAGGAGAGTGCCAAGTGATTTCCAAGCTTGTGAATGAGGTGATATAAACTTGCTTATATAGGGCTCAACGGTAATTTGTCATGTAAATGCCAACCTAGGAGGATAAAAAGACCAATCAAAGATGATGCATTTGAAAGCAGAGTTGGAAGATGTGTTGGTCCAAGACTAGAAATTACATCTTGAACCTACCTTGTACGGTTTTGGACATGGAGGTAGTGGGTGACATCTGGAAGTTACATCATGATGAGTAGAGGTCAAGTACTGATTTTATGCATTTATATTTAGAATGTGACGACACATCAATGTGTAGGAATAAACAAGTTAGGAGAGAGATATCAAGATGTATTGAGTGTGGATAGGATGTGGGTGTTTGTCTTAACCAAGAAGCACAATCATAACCAACAATGTCAAAATGATAAATTGCCAAATTTGAATGTCACATTTGCCCCCCTTGAAGTATGAAATGAAAATTATATGCTAGGAAAATGATACTTGAGTGTGTAGACTCACTTTGTCTTTTCTTGGAGTTTTGTTGTCCAGATGTGTTGGTGTTGGTGCTGGCATGCTCCATGATGAAAGTTGCAACACAGAGTGTATTTAATGCCCACAGTAGAAATTGAATTCTAATTCAAATGTAAATATAAAATTTGAACTTGCCAAAGTGATATAAAGAGATGTAAAACATGGAAGGAATACACATGTTTGTTTCCGCAGAGAAGGAAGAGCTCCTGTTTCTTTGGTTTTAGTTGGAGATTTGGATTGTATTGCTCAACTTGTTGAAGAATTGGGGCGATCGGTCCCGAATTGTGGCGAGAGAGAAATCGGAGTATTGGGTGCATATAACCCAACACCGAATAGAAGGTAGAGAGAAGGGAGACCTACCACATCACCCCATGAAGGAAGAAGACCATGTATCAAAGTTTTTATTAGCCTTGATATCTTCCCATTTGAAAGAGTATAGGAAAGACTGCCTATGAAGAACTTAACTATTTGATACTTTCCATAACCATATGGACCACACCGCATGCAGATGGATGTAGTCTCAATTTTGCATATATAGAAAAAGTATAAAAGAGAATGGGTGCCCCCATGCCCTCCCTATCTGTGCACAAATGAGTAAGAGTGTGTAAGATGCTAAATGATGATCGAGAAGGAGATTCACGTCCCCGAAACCCTATATTTGTAATTGGAACCGAGTATTGAAGTGGAGGATTAAAATATTCATGCCCCTGTAAACTGCTTCTAAATCTGTTTCAACTGAATATGAGATTATACCAAAAACTTGTATCCATAAGTGGAAATTGAAACTCTAGAAAATCCAGATTGTCTACGCCCCAAGGCAAAAACGTATGGTAGGTTGAGGAATGTTCATACGGTTCTAACCTTCACGTATGGTTTTGAACTTGTGCAAAATTTGTTATGTTTTTGTATTTGAAGATGTTTTGAGGACTTGTACCTTGTGAAAACCTATGCTTGAACTCGAAAGTCTACTTGTAATCGTAGAATATATCCGAATGAATGCCCCCTCTTTTGAGGTCATGTGATAAAACATTTTACTATGCGGCTCAAAAGATAGATGTATACCCATGCATTGTATATTTGATAAGTTGTAGAAGGATGTGGAAAACTGAAATGGTGGCCACCTTGGGAACTTGTACTGCAAAAGGGGTTGTGCATGGTGGGAGACCATGCATGCAAAGAAACAACAAGAGGAACAATAATAATGGTAACAACGCCTATGTAATAGAACAATTAGAGAGATACATAACAATAGTCAAGTGAGCAATAACATTTAGAGAAGAGGTACATCAAGGCATAAAGCAACAAACATGGGACACCCACGGTGTCACAAGACAATCCAGACACTTAGGCCACATACGAAGAAACAATGTCAAAAAGAAAGGCATGACATTGAGCCACAAACATGAGACACCCATGGTGTCACTAGATGGACAAAGACACACAAGCCGCCTCAGTGAAGCAAACAACAAGTAACAAACATGTATAACAAACAATGATATAAACATCATAGTAAGTAGTAAGAATGCACATCAAGCAAGATAAGTCAACACTTTGCACAAGACACATGTGGTAGTCCTGTCAAGGCAAAAGATAACATGTACACAATATATGTAATCAAAGCGTAATGAGGAAGTAGAAAGCAACAATGATGAAACAATAACACTGTATAGTGTGAAGGGATGCCCCAAAGAAAAGAACGTAAGGAACCAAACTAGCTCCTATCATCGTGTAACAATTTATGTGTCTCCTGCATCAAGCTTAATATACCTCGTGAACGCATGTGTGTAAGGAGTAGAAAATATATTCTATCAATCAAACCATAGTGACAAACAACATATGTAATGTAAAGTGCTAACAATTCAAGCTATGTGTATAGGTCCTGGTTTTGTATTTTTGCAAATATGTGAATGTTTTTTTATTTTTGAATTTAGCTATGTACAAGGAGAGGGGTAGCACAAGAGCTACCCAATGAGAGCCTCATAAGGAGGCAAAAAGATCCAAAAGAAATGGGAGGCTCGGTCCTCAATTGTGCAAAGAAAGATGCTCATGTGTGAGTGATACAAAAATGCTGTAATATGTGCCATAAAAGTCCTTAAAAAGAACTAGGTGGGCTAAATACATGAGAAACAAATGTGATGGGGCATACCTAGGAGGAGGGCATAAGTTTTAGAGCCACGAGAGATAACATGTGCATTAGAAGACTTGTGAGGACTCCTAGGAGGGTGAGAGCCACTAGTATGGATAATATGTGAGCTAGAAGACCTAGGGGGATCCTAGGATGGAGAGTAGGAGCCATTAGAGATAACATGTGAGCTAGATGGTCTTAGGAGCGATCCTAGGAGAGCGAGAGCCACTTGCGATAACCGGTGAAATGGAAGGCCCATCTAGGGAGCTAGGAGTAGGAATATGAGCTATAGTAGTATGATGACATAAGAAGAGTGGCCTAGAAGGAATACCTCGAATTGTGACCACTTGTTGTAGATGAATAAACTTGACACATTGGTGTAAAATAGATGGAACAACCCTAAGATCCCATAGGCAACGAAATGCTTGAACGCATGTCGCCTGAGCTGAGAGTGGAGGCCATTAGAAATGGGAAATGCATAGTAACAGAGCCGACAATGATGGGTAGAATAATAAGCCTGAAGTTCGAGGTAGAATCGCATGTGCTTTGCTTCTTAATATAAGTTAGAGAATGAAGTAGTTTGAAGGTACATAGATTATACTTGTATATGATCAATTAAGCAAAATGTGTATGGGGACTTGATTAATAGATGTGAATATACAAAGTATTTGAGACAAGAGTATCATCCATATCAAATTCATTAAAAGTAATAATCGGTGTCTGGTGGCATATGGTAAATACCAATCATTGCATCCAATGGGTGATCATAAGAAGGCGGAGGTTGTACCACATGATGAGCATTATGCACTTTCGAAGTAGATTTGTTAGTGTTATGATTAGGAAGTGGATCATTGAAGATTTTCATCTTTGGATTATCATTAGTAGGCTTAGAGGATTCAATGGGCTCATCCCATTCAATTACATTTATATCAATAAGATCTTGTATAACATGTCGAAGCTTGATACATCGATTAGTGAGGTGACCAATGCATCTATGATAATCACAATAAGCATTAACATTAAAACTCTTACTATGAGGCTTGCTTGCATCAACCTCAAGTGGAGGGAGAGACACAAGATTACACTCAAGTAATTGTTTAAGCATAATGTGTGGAGCATAAGGTAGACACGTAAATTGCCTTTGTGTAGGTTTTAATTACAACATAGTGGGTTGAGCTATGACATTAATAGTGTCCTTAGTAGTAGCCTTATTATCAGTAGCCTTGCCTTTGAATGTGGACTTGCTTGGAAATTTGGCATTAAATGTAGTAGAAGAGCTAGCAATATACTTAAGTTTATTCATGTGTAGTAATTTGGCCTCATGTTCTTTGAGTGTATGACATAGATGATCAAATGAGGGGAACTTATTGAATATGACTAATTCTTGCAAAGGGAAAAGCAAGCTTTGTATGAAGAGATCTTGAAGTTCACCAAATGTTTACACCCTTTTAAGATTTATTAGATTGTTATGGAATGCACAACAATAAAAATGAATGTAAGGTTCGTTAGAGGGGGTTATTCGATTAATTAACTTCCAACATTAATCATCCAATATCAGAATAACACATTAATACTTACAACTAATGATTACAATATGATACAAGCTCAAATACACAAGGAAGATGCACTTAGCTATACAAAATGATACATGAGAGATCTGGGTGCACAAGTTTCAAAATCTAGGACTATTATTGAGACTAAAGATGCTTCATTCCGAGATTGCGAACCTGGAAGATACCTTGATATGGAATCGATAAATGCAGTCCATCAGAACGCCTATACGACCTTGAACTTGCTTTGTATGGTCATGGACTTGCATGGAATGGGGTTCTGAACTTGTTTTGTCCTTCGGTGGTGGAAATGTGTGTCGGTGTGAAACTTTAAGTGTCGCACAATTTGAAACCATTTGAAACCAAATGAATCAAATTCAAACCCTAATAATGGGTGGGAGACCCTGCAAGAAGGTTAATGTTTGGGTTGACGTGGAACTTGTGCACCGCCTACGTCAACACTATTTTGAAGAGGCCTCACACCTCACGTAGTTCTCCACCTAACATGTAATATCTATATGAATACAACTAGTTGGCAACTTGAACCACTTTGATTGTGCTTGAGATGATTTGTGTCATGCTAAGACATTGAGTTGGGATCTTTGAGTGCTTGGGAATGAGGGATGTTGAACTCCTTGACCTGGTTGAGCGCCTCATAATTGTAGTAGCTGCTGCCCTAGTGGATGTTCACCAAGTTTAGGAAGTTTTAGGGAGCCTTTGGTGCGTTTTGTGCAAGTATTTGTAATAAGAGCTCATGAGAGCGCCAAATGATTCTCGGGTTTGTGAATAAGGTGATATAAACTTGCTTATACAGGGCTCCAAAGGTAATTTGTCATGTAAAAGCTGAACTCGGAGAATAAAAAGACCCAATAAAGATAATGCGTTTGAAAACAGATTTGGAAGATGTGTTAGTACAAGACCGTGTAGGTCGGCCAAGACCGTAAATTACATCCCGACCTTGTTGTACGATTTTGGACAAGGAGATGGTGGATGAAATCTAGAAGTTGCATCATGATGAGCAGAGGTTAAGTACTGATTTTATGCATTTATATTCAGAATGTGATGACACATCAATGTGTAGGAATAAGAAAGTTAGGAGAGAGATAACAAGATGTACTAAGTGGGGATAGGATGTGGGTGTTTGTCTTAGCCAATAAGCACAATCATAACCAATAGTGTCAAAAGTATAATTGCTAAATTTGAGTGTCTACACTGTTATACCCATAAAGCATTATAATAGTCCACCTTTAGCCAAACTAATAAGTAGTTTGAATAGTAATAAACTTAGTAACTTTAGATTTCTATGTTTAATAAGATGTTAATTTTTATTAGTTTCAAAGCTATGTTCCACAGGATGTATCCCTTGACATTTTGGCTCGTCCACATACCGGGATGTTAGTTTTTTGCAGAAACAACAGGATGGCGGGGGACGTCTAGACGTCCCCTATGTCCCAACTTTTTCAAACATTTTTTTTTAAAACAAATTTAATAAAAAATAAAGGAATGTGGGGGCCCACAAGGACCCCCACATTATAGAAATATCTATAAAATTTTAAAAAGAATAGCCAAAGCAAGGAAAGTCTATTTTTATTTTCTTGAAATGCTTTTGGGTGTGTAGGTGAACATCAACAATAATACACTATAACGGATCCATCCATTGTAGTATTTTAGACGTAAGATGAATTATAAAAACAAGAAGAAAAATGACTATGACCTTCAAACACAACACTAATATTTATTAAAACCAATAATTAAAAAATAAACAAACACACTTGAAATCTTGCCATCTATCAACTAATAAATATATAATCACTATTTTGTATCCATGTATTCAAAATACTCATTGTTACATTGTATTGAATAATTATTTAGAGAGACTTTCTACAATAATCTTTAATGACCAATTATTCATACCGGAGATAATTTGTTTTTACATTCTATTTAATTTTCATTTTTACTATTTTTAAAATGCTAAATATATGCTTAAGAGACTACGCTATCAATATTTCAAGTTCAATGAACTATTAGTAAATATATGCTTAAGACGCTACACTATTAGTACTATTAGTATTGGTGTTATTGCAAGAACTTCTGTTAAATTTGAGTAAATTCTGTTTTTGCATGAGAGGACGCTCTTTAGCTCCATCAATGGGCAGACACGTGAAGACAGTTTGAAGAGCTATTGAGGCGGTGGTGCTGCAGTGATAAAAATGTATTGCTCTTAGTTATTTGAGGAAGTGTAAATAAATTTTTTCTCAATCCAAAATTAAAAACAAAAACAAAATGCCAGTTGTTTGAGCGATGTAAAACTGTTGTGATATTAGGTGGATTGACATCAGGCCTGGAATTTCAAATTATCTGTGCCTGTCAAATCAAAATTCGCTGACGGTTTAGCTCTTTCAGGTGGCTGTAAATTCCAGTAATTTTTATAGATATTTCTATAATCTGTTCATATATATATATTTTCTATGTTACAAACATTTTGTAACCCTTGGGCATTTCATTGTAATTGAAACTAGAATCTTATGTGAAATCTCAATTCAGCTCTATTTTTATTTATTAAAGTTCTATGATGTGCGTGATGAATGCTTTAAGTTTAAGTTTATGAATGTTATAATATGAATATCAATATTTGAAATTTTCTATATTTAATATTTTAAAGGTTGAATCTTATGTGAAATCTCAATTCAGCTCTAATTTTATGTATTAAGGTTCTATAATGTGTGTGATGAATGCTTTAGAATTGTTATCATATGAATATTTGAAATTTGCTATATTTTTTAAATTTTTCCTTATTTTTTAATAGCTGTCCCTTGCTGTCACCTAAAAAAAGGCCTCCAAAAAAATCCGTCCCCAGGTCCCCCGCCATCGTGTCCTAGAAACTTGGTGAACATAGTTTCAAACATAGAATTTTGGATGTTATGTGTTTTTCTAATGGGGCCACAATAGTGTGTACCCCACGGACATTACATGTTCGACACTCCCCCTTAATGTTCGGTGAAGATACATGCCATCATCAGCTTTTAATTAGAGCAATTATAAACACACCTCCTCATGGAAGGTTTTAACTTTATCTCCTTTGTATAAAAAGAATTACATTCCTCAAATTATATAGAATGATTAGATGCTAGTATGTTAAACATATCAAAATAATATCCATACATTCTTGGGACAAGTGCATATACAAACACTTATAATATATGGAGCTTTTTATAGTACAAAGAACCTCCATAACACCACACTTCTCTAGGTTCTCTTGTAAACTCACATAGGGTGATTTTTACAATGCTTTTTACAATACGGAAGTATAAAGAAAGAAGATGCAACAAAGCCTTTTGCAGGTGGCGTTTCTTCACACTCCCCATGAATGGCAAGTCCGAAAGGCCTACCACCGCTATAGAAAGATTTCATGAATATATTTGTAATTTGATCTTTTGTAGGAAGAAATTGCGGATGCATATCGCATTTGAAGACTTTTCGCGAATGAAATGAATATGAATCTCTATATGCTTTGTTGTTTGATGTCGAATTGGATTCTTCACAATAGCTATGAAAATTTGGCTGTCATATAGAAGTGGGGTGCTTTCTTTAACGTCCATATGAAGTTCTTCCATGATCTTTTGAGCTATATGTTTTCTTTAATTGCTTCCATAACAGTTCTATAGTGGTCTTTCGTAGATGAGATAGATATTGTTGTTGCTTTTTTACCGCTCCAAGTGATAGCAGATGTACGAAACTTGAAAAGTTATCCAGATGCAAATCTTCTATTTATAGTATTACCAACATGGTCAAAATCACAATAACCATACAACTTAACATCAGTAGTATAAAAATAATGAATAGATTTTAAGATTCTTTTAGCCATATTCCAATGATCATGATATGGATCATGCATAAATTTGAAAGCAACACATATTGCATAATAAATTATAGGCCTGTAATAGTTTAATAAATTAAACTGCCAACAAGTTGCTTGTACAAGGTAGGATTTGCTTTGTCACATGCATGTTTGGTATCAAATTTATACTAACTTCAATATCAATGGCAACAAGTTTCCAATCAATCATGTCAAATCTTTTAAGCAAGTTATGAACATATTGAGATTAAGAAACTACTTTAGAGTTCTCATCTTGGAATACGAGTATGCCTAAAAAGTTAGATTGACCGATACGTCTAGTACCGATCCATACCATGTGTGTGAAATGTACCTAGTACGAAAAATGGTACCAATACTCTCTAGGTACTCTGTCGATGCACGTACCCACAGGCTTGGGTATGTTCTAGGTACAAAACACTGTACCCGTGACGTGCCAGGTCTTTGGGTACATACCCACAATGTACCCATACGGTTTTTTTAAAGTGCAAAATAATAAATAAAACTTGAGGGCTTTGACATGAATTGGACGTTGGAAAGTTTGTGTGAGATTCAATATTGCCAATAGGCTCCCAAGGGTCAAGAGAGATGTAAAGGACTTTATTTAGTTGACTTACCATTTGGGGGCTTTCTTATTGCTCCTCATGGGTCCTCTATTCTTCATTCAATTTGGAAGGCATGCGAACAAGTGAAGGACTTGGTGGTTGGGCAGCCTATCTTCTTCCTTTGACACTTGGGTGCCAAGCCTACAAATCAATTTAGTGGAATCTGAAATATAATGTTAAGATCCTTGCCTTGAAAAGAGGCTCCTCTACCCTCCTTTTGTTTGAGAAAGGAATTAAAATATTTCATGACTTGTACAAATTTTGGAAGTGGATGGAATGGACAGACCGTAAAGCTTTCTATAAGCTTCCTTAATCTTAGTTCAGTATGATACAATGCTCATAAATGTTTTCATAGCTCCCTCTACTGAACTAATTATGGAGGCTGAGAATGAATTTTGGGATACTATGAGGTGGCTCAAAGGGTCCTCTCTCCAAGAGGCTACCCAAACAACTCTATGAAAGGATTGCCTTCTCCACAAACCCCGGGCCTTAACAATAAGTGGAATGTTTGTGAGCCCATTAGTAGATGGACTCATAAATTTAATGTTTTGTGGTCTTCTTGTATTTAGTCAAAGAAATCTTGCTTTAGATGGCTTCTAATTCATAATAAGCTTGTTGTTGGTTTCTAATATTTTATAAGAAGTTGAGACTATAAGCTTGTTGTTGGCTTCTAATATTTTATAAGTTGTTGAGACTATAAGCTTGTTGTTTCTTTAAATATATATATATTTCTTTATATATATATATATATATATATATATATATATATATATATATATATATATATTTATATTTTAATTTTTAAAAATATATTGTACAGATTTAACGTACCTACAACATATTATACTTAGGGTTTTAAAGATTTTTCTGTTTCAGCAATACTGAACCCGTACCTATACCTTGGTAGTTTAGCTAGAAAGCGACGAAGCAGGTCTTGGTCGGTCATCTCAAAATATTGTTTTAACTTGGATCTAATTTTAAAAATTAAACTAGTCTGACTATCGGGCAAAGCATGCTCATATTAGGTCCAATCTTGTACAGTGCAAATACAAGTTATTGTTTGGATGCTTTACTCTGTCATGGTATGTTGTTATTACTATTCTATGTATATTGTTACTAATAGTCTAGTATCTTAGTAGACATTAATCTATCTACATTTTGGCGTCATTGCCCTAAAGAATGTTGGGTCAAGTTAAAGTTGGTTTAAAGAGAAACATGATGAGGCAACCCATTATCTTCTAATGTCTATGTGCCGAACATAACCGTGAAACACAACGATACAAAGAGTCCACGAAGAAGAAAACTGATGTTTATGAGCAATTATTCATGTTGTTGACTCTGAACTATAGTAGGAGAGAGACATAGCTAGGAGGGGACCAAAGCGTTAAGTTGTCTACTTGGTTGGTGGAGCAACATGCGAGAAGATAAAGGTTGCCTCTAACGCCAAGTCTATAAAACCATCAAGGAGGGCTGAAGTGTAAGAAGTCAGCTAAAATTGGAGCTGAAACTAAGAAAGATTCAACCAGAACTGGTGGACCCTACACCACTCATTATAAGGAGTGGGTAGAGGTTTTCATAACTCCTTTTGGAAGAAGGAAGTGCAATCCTTTTGGATTAGGTCTGATTCGAAGGGTGGTGCAATAGAATCACCCATTTCAGAGGAAATGTGGACCGTGCTGACTAGGTTGAGTCGGAGGGTGCTGTAAGAGAATCATGTGTAAAGTTTTGCCACGTAGTAGCGAGTGATAAGTTGGAGGGAGTCTGCATGAAAAAGTGACACGACTTTGTCATGATATTATATGAATTCCTTTTTAAAGAAGCACATAAGCTTGTCTAATAGTGCGGAGAGCTCAAAGGAATGTTTGATGCTCACCTTCTTAAGGGGGACACTTGTATTTGAGAAAGGATGACAAAGCCATTTTACGCAATGAACGCCATGTCCGTAAAAGAAGACACGCAAAAATTCATTGGCGACGGATCGAGAGGATCCCATAAGCTATTGTAGAATATGCTTTGCCACTTTGCCGTATGGATTGCCATTGGGCATATAGATGAATGTGCGGCTAAGATGTTTCCCATATACCATTTGGGAAATGGCTATTGTACGGTATGGAAATACAACGAGCTTAGAGAATGCAATGTGAAAAGCACGTAGGAAAGCCTTTAAGAAAGAAGTTAAACTCCCGAGGGATGACAATTGGATTTTTCTGAAATCTATAAAACCTGATACGATTAACATGAGAATGTTCACGTCAATTGTAGAAGACTCGGTGAAGTATTGGGAAAATTGGAAATAAAACTTGTTGATGGCTTGAAGAAGTGACAATTCATTGAAGGGTTGGTTCTGTTATTGCAGAGGACAATGAAGGTGGTTCCATCCTCATAGCACGAAAATGCACACAACCAATCCATGGACATTGAAAGTGAGAAAAATATGTCTTGTTCGAAAGAACTCGAAGAAGATTCCAGTAACTATAGCGATGCCAATGAACTTGGATTAGTGCAATTTTTTATAAAAGACATGCTCTGGATGATGTACTAAAGGCAGACTATAGGAATGCAAGTACAAATATTATGCTCGAGATTTATCAATTACAGGGCATTAAGTTAAGGATAGCCATATGGTTTTGCGGAATAAGAGTGGCCAAGTATTGTTTACACAAAAGTACCGTTGACACCACACACCACGTTGCCATGGAATTGGCGGCTTCAGTCAGATTTAGTACAATTTCAAAGGACAGCTGATTATACAGTGTTAGAAGTACAATGAGGAAGGTCATTTTGCAGGAGATTTCCATTGCCAAAATGACACTGGATTGCTCTTTATATGGTGTGGGCTAGGGAACCATAACAATGTAAATTGTCCAAAGCAAGCCAATGTCAGTTTTATTGACATAGTCGATGGAAAGGAACTAATGGTAATTAGTAGACCACAATTGAAGGAAGCCAATTACCTTGACCTATGTACAAAGAAGGAAAGGTTAGCCAAAGCAAGGGTGGAAGCTGAGAGGGTCATGGCTGGAGAAGAATGTTAGTCAAATGAACATATGCGCACATGAACAAGAAGCCTGGAATCTGAAGAAGCTATGGCACAACATTTCAAGGCCACTTGAGAAGATAGCTAACTTATTGTAAAGTATTCTAGAAATCAAGAATGCTCTCACCGGTACCATTCAAGACATTATTCAAACATGGAGCATATAATAGTGCACCTTATGTCGGGTGATGGGAAGAGCAAAAAACAGAAGAATGAACTCATAGTCGAGCTCCTCTTGCAAGGTGACCAAGCGATTGATCCTATGCTTCTGACAATGAACCTAATCGGACAACAGACAATTGTATGTATTGAAATTCTGGGCGGGAATTTGACACACTATCATTGATAGTAGTTTTGGTGTGAATGTTCTTCAAGAAGAACTTAGAAAAGTTTTGGGAGCCACTTCATGTGGCCTTCCACAGTCCAACTTGTAGGAGCAAATTAGCATGGCATAAAGGTATTGGGTGTGCTGATGTAACAAAGGGAAATTATTGGAACCCAACCCCTTTTGTTGAATTTTGTAGTCATCTCATTGGAAAAGAAGGCCTTATGAGGTACTTAGGTTGTGGGGATGGTTGATAACAGATAGAGCTGATCATGCTTGTAAAAAGAATTTGCTCAATATTGGAGTGAAGGACAAAAATATGTTATAGGTTTGAAGAATTGGGCGGTTAGTGAGGATGTAACCTCTTTAGACTAGTTAGATTCAAACTCAAAAGAAGAATGCTCTATTGATAAGAACTGAGGTATGATAAAGCTGAATGATGAAGGGGTCTTGGAGTTACAATCCTGCTCGGAATATGAGACAAAGTCCCTCAATGGTCAGTTCCATTTACAAATGGAAGACCATGAAGGGCTCCTCCTTGATTGTAATAACATTGAGATTATGGAGGTTGAAGAAGGGCAAGGCTTGCAGTGCAATGACCAGAAGAAAAAGTCAATGGGTCCAAGTCCTTTGGAACCACTGGAGCTCAAAGAATCCAATGTTAGGGATGTAAAATTTAATAACATGTCAGCCCCCCAATTTGCATGAGTAGCAGACATACAGTCCAAAGAGCCAACATCAATGACCATGAACAAGGGTGTAACAACACAATTTTAATAAAAGATGTACTTCATACAGTAGAGTTAGTTACGACAGATATGTTCGACTTAGATGAAGCAATGACACATTGGCGAATGGAGGTGATGTTAAAGAGGAAATGTAGTTGTTACTATTACTGGCAGTTTGTGAAATTCAAATCAAGGGCAATAGTGTTGAAATGATGACAGAAGTACTGACATGACAAATATTTAAGGTATGCAAATTTCTTATGTGTGGTGTTTATCCTAAAACAATAAGGCCAACTGACCTTCTAAAAAATTCAAAAACTTTGGGGACTGCAATTTCACCTCCCTTTTCTCATGAGTACAAGAGTAGTTCAACCTGCGTACATGGATGGTACGAGGTGTATTAAAGCAACGCGCTGGTCCCAATTAAAAGTGTATGGTCTTCGGACGGAGACCATTCCCATCAAATTTTTATGTACAGAAGTAGAAGCTGCCAGTGAAGAAATAGGAGTGCGGAAAAGCAAAGAAACTTGACCAAGCAAAAGCTTCCTACTTTAAAGCAACTGTCGAGTGCATCAAAAGAGGACCGTTACTAAGGAGCATGTAAAAGATGATGCAAAGACACTGAAAGAAATTAAGGCACCATACAATCTCTTACCTCATTCACTGTTTGACTTTTCTTCATATTTTATGCTTGATCTCCATGCTGCTGCACCTTATGCTGCTACTAACCATCCTCCAATATCCACTTGTTGACCGTATGACCTGCGTCATATGACTTTGTTATAGCCAAGACTGCGAGATGTGTAATGACTTTAGGGACCGAATGACTTATGCATGACACACCCGCTTAAACTAACTTGTACAACCCATTCTGAAAATGTATACCTACTTAATCTACCCTCTAACTGTTGTTCAATCACCGCTGATCGATATCTTGGTCCATTGGACTTGCAGATCGAATCTGTTCAACTGCAACCTTCCCACCACTGTATGAGTTGAGCGAATACTGCCCACTGCTGTAGAACTCTGTACTTGCCTAGGTCAAGCGGTGCAACCATCTGATCCAGTTCATCTGCCAGTTCCAATCAAACGCTGTTGGCTTTGCCAGCAAAATTTTCAGCATATACCCCATTGCATTTTTTTGTTTGTTTGCAGCAGAAGAAGCAATCTGAAATTGAAATAAAGGGTGGGCATTGGCTGGACACATAGCCAATTACAAGGAATTTGGTTGCAAAGAATTCAAAGAAATTCGGCTGTCATCATTGCTTTTCAAGGGTTGCAGAAGGGTTGAACTGTGCCCCCTGAAGCGAGTGAGGGGTGCTACCTCTCGACCCCACTGGTGGCTGCTACCCCTAGATCCTTGCTTTGATTTTAAAATAAGAAAGAAACGGAAGTAGTTCTAATTGTGCCTGATGAAACATGCTTTCTCTTGACTTCGTAGCCCAATGGATGCAGGAAATTCTGCTTTGATGTATGACAGGAAAGCAGAAGGATTGAATTGTGCCCCCTGAAGCGAGTGAGGGGTGCTACCTCTTGACCCCGCTGGTGGCTGCTGTTCTTCGACCCTGCTGGTGGCTGCTACCCCTAGATCCTTGCTTTGATTTTAAAATAAGAAAGAAATGGAAGTAGTTACGAATCGTTCCTGATGAAACATGTTTTTTCTCGACTTCGTAGCCCAATGGATGCAGGGAATTCTGCTTTGATGTATGACAGGAAAGATTTCCCGAGAGGTGCCAGAAATGTTGCAAAAATTCTACATCCACAGCAGCTCCTCGGGAGGTCTTCTTTCTTCATTCTCATCTTTGTCATGTTGAATATGAATTGTGTTGGAAGCGACTCTGACTCATTTAAAGGGGGAATAATGTAGACCGTCATATTTGTAGTGTCCTGGTTATCAATTTAATTACATATTTTAGTAGCTGGCATAACATGTTAATAATTGTATTGTTGGTCTTAGGTAGTTGGAGTAACTTTCATTTGTATGTTCGGTTGTCGATGGGTGTATTAACTGACATCCTATTAAGTTTTCATTCTTATAAATAGAATGATGTACATAGAGAAAAGGGCTTTCGTATCATGCCTCCCTGAACTGTGCATACTGTATCAAGACTTATCTTTTATGAATACAAGCTGCTATTGTTTGGATGCTTTGGTCTGCCGTAGTACGTTATGCATTACTATTCTGTGTATGCTGTTATTGATAGTCTAGTGTCTCAGTAGACATTAATCAATCTACATCATTGCATTAAAAATTCCACAAGGACTCTTGCATCAATGGATAAAGAGAGAGATCAAAGAATAATCAACAAATTATCTTCTTATAGTCGTGTGCTTAGTCATAGAGTGCCACAAATACCTCCAAAGGGTAGCCCTTATAGCCTAGACTGCACGGAAACACCCTGGAGGTCCTTGTACCGGCTGGAAACATACCAGGTACTGGTACACTGTGGGTATGGCTGGGTACATACCCACAGTGGCAGGGTATGCTACGGGTACGGCAAAACCGTACCAGCCGTACCCACAGCCTCAACACGTCTTTTTAAAAGACAACTCAATAAAACTTAAAAATATGCATTTTTAAATTTTTTTAAAGTCTCCTATTTCTAATTTTAAACTTGAATGTATTATGTTATTTTAATTTATTATCATGTTTTGAACATTATGAATCAATACACATTTCAAATTCATACAAGATACATGACTACAATATGTTCTCATTACCAAAGAGCAACAAGATACTTTGTTATACAAGATACATACTTAAACGAGAAATTTCAAATTTGTTTTCATGTTCTAAGAATGATTTTAATTTTTAAGCTGTATGACTCTATGAGTATTAAATTTCAATAAGTATGCAATGTATGGGAATTAAATTTCAATAAGTATGCAAAATGTACCCAAAAGCGTACTGTACCGAGATTTTTAAAATTTGCTGTATCAGCGTGCGAAACTGTACCTGTATCCATACTTGCACCCCGTACCGTACCCGTACCGAGACAGTCTAGCTTATAGCCTTGGATATGATCTAGTTTTCAAATAATTGAAGGCTCTTAGAATATCAACTATCAATTTGTTCCTTTACACAACAGTTGACAAGAACTAAAGATATCAAATCAGGGCTGGTAAACTTCTGAGGTGCGAAACAAAAGGACCCAATGTGCTCATGAACTATTGCATTAAAAAATCCACAAGCACTCTTGTATCAATAAATAAAATAAAGAGATGAAAAGGTGATTAACAAATTATGCTCTTCATAGTCACGTGTGCTCTCAGCCATAGAGGGCCACAAACACCTCCAAAATGCAGTCTCTATAGCCTTGCATATGTTCTAGTTTACAAGAAATTGAAGGTTCTTAGATCTAATCTTAACTATCAATTTATTCCGTTACATAACAGTTGACGAGAACTACTAATATCAAACCATGGCTGGTAAATTTCTGAGGTGGTGCACTGAACAATGTAAGCATGCCAGCCGTATAACTGCCCGGGGATCCTAGACTCAAGGAACAAAATAAAATGTATCTATGCTTATTCCAATCACTTATATCATATATGGTATTATATACATGAGGAAAATTTAATTGTGCATCTAATGCCATCAACATGAAAGGAACCTATTTAATTAACTACATAAAAGCAAACTAGTGAATCTAATCAGACACTAAAAGATGAAAATTGTTGAAGATTAGCTATGCAAAACAAATCTAACATGGAATTCAAACAAATTCCTCCGCTGACAAGGGTGCAGTCCTTGCAGTAACCCCACCTGACTTCCGGGCATTAGTCAAAGACTGCTTTGCAATGCACAGGTGAGAAAAATTTACTTATATATTAAGTGGGGATAAGAATTTACAATCACGTCACAACCCTTTCTAATATATAAACTAGCTAGCGATCCCTCCTGCTCCTTTATAATGAGTTATAGCCAGAAAAGCAAGGAGCTGTGTGGGAAATTATTTGAATCATCTTTGAGTTTCAATTAAGACTGACATATATTATATATATAAGATAAACCCTTTAATGATATAATTTGTCTCATGCCGTAACATGTGAGAGAAATCTGATTAATTTCTAAATATTCTTTATCTTGTATCTCCTTCAAATATGTGCAAGCGGACATAATTATTTGATAATCAGTCATCACTGAACATGGACACAGGAATATTACTGTAGATCTACTACTTCTTCCCAGAATACATGTCATTCTTCATAAACATAAATCTCAAATTTGTATTCATCAGGCACACAATTTAAACTATAGCGAACAGAATATATGTATAAAAATCTAGGTATGCGTATCCATTTATCACATAACCCATTCTTGTGAATGTATGCTAATGAGGGTTAACATGGGCACCTGCCCAAAAACTCACAGGGCAAAGCCCTGGAAATTACTGAAGCCTATTACTTTCATTGTTATGTGGGGACATGTCCTCCCCAATTCCGAGCTATCTCGGACATCTGGGACATTTTGGGAACTCGGGGAGGGATGAAACGCCCCCTTATGCAAAAAAAAAAAAAAATTGTGGGCGTTTCTGAAATTCTGGAAATGTTCCTGGGTCTTTGACCTGCTGGAAATGCCACAGGGGATGCCATGAAGTCCTTGGGATGTTCAAGGAATGTCTGGGCACCCCCTGTAGTGACTTAAGTCTGCCGCTTCCAAGAAAACACTTGAAAAAAACTGCAAACACAATGCGAGTAAACCTAATTTTCAGATTATGACATAAATTCTCATGCTGATTATAATGCAATATGTATCATCGTTACGTACTCTTGCATCTTCTGTTTTTCATTGTCTCGACACTCAGTTGTGAGGCTGCATGCTTATCGTTGACGCATCTCGATTTTCTGTCAATAATAAATATTGGCTTTGGCTTCTGTGATGGACTATTGGATTGATGGTTTCAGCTTATTTTAGTTTGTTTATGTTTTTTACGTTTATTTGTGTGTGTGTGTGTGTGTGTGTGTTGTTAGAGTTGTGTTCATACTAGGAGAGTTAGAAAGTAATTTTGAGTTATTTTCTAGCTATCTGGTTGTTTTGTGTTCACATTGGTAAGCTTGTTATAGGGAGTTAATTTGTTTATTTATTATAACCAAAGCTGTTATTTGCTCAACAACTTTGGCTGCACCCGTATGAATCAGGTCAAACAATAATGTTTGAACACCATTGTATAAGCCCATTTAATAGGCATTCTTGTAATGAGAAACATCTCAGAGTGTGGAGTTTGTCATATTATTGCTGGAATAGTCTTGCTGTGTTCATACGCTTAGCTTGAGAAGGTACTTGTATCAGATTGAAGGCTTAAGACCATCGCTGGTCTCCTGCACAGATCCTCCTAGTAATCCTCATATGGTATTAGAGCTAAGACTGATAGAAGAAGCCCAATCTGGCTTTAAGTCTGTAGTGAAAAGCTTTTTGGTATAGAGGAAAAATTTGGCCTCTGCCCACTAGTTGTAGCACCCAAAACCCCTTTGCATTCTTTGGCCTAAGCAAGATGCGCTTGGCACACAAAAGCTCAGGTTAGGCGAGCTCACTGCGAAGGGTTTGAAAACTAGCCCGAGGCAAGCTCCTTCCTAGATAAGAGCTCGTTTTGTTTGATTGTATCGACACACACTATGAGTTCTCTCAAACGGTTCGTTGGCACTACATTTCATCTGGCTTGGACTGTGTGGTCATTTCTCTTACTCGAGCTCTCGTGTCCTCAAGTCTCTCCTCCCAGATCAATGAGCTAGAGTCTTGCATTTTTGCCACTCATTGTCCTTAAATTGGTGTGGCCAAGCTCCCCCCCGACTCAGAGCTTCCAAACATTGTTCTTCCGATTCAACAAGGTTCCCAAGTCTTTTTGCGAGTTGGCTTGATTCGTCCCTTGTGACTCATCATAGTTCCATACATGTAAACACTAATTTGGCATACCCAAATTAGGCATCCCAAACCTGAACTCCATGACCTCCGAACTTCTCTTGTGACTTGGCCCTAAAGTGGATCATCTTGACATGCTGAAATCAACTCATGGTGGACTAAACTGCCTTAGAACCCTATCTCTCGTGGCTTCTCTTCGATCCGTCTCTCTTGCGTTGCTTGTAGGCGACAATAATTGCAAGAGCTCAACTCTATTTTTGTTGGCTAGATTTTATGCACATTGTAAAACCTAGGCAGTCATGAGATAAATCTCCCTCATTTAACGGTGAGGCTCCCGTGTAAGATGTTTATCAATTTGGTAAGGGTGAATCCTAATAACTATTTTTCAGGGGTTTTACTTTAATAACTCTAACTCGTAAACCACAACCGGGCAATTTAGCAAGTAAGTAAGCAAGCTCGTGATTGGAATATTTGAAGGGGGAAAAATAGAAGTAGGAAAAGAAGAAAGGAAGATGTGTTGACTTAACCAATAATTATCAGAGTTGGTCTCATCCACACAAATTAAATAAACAGAGAGAAAAAATCCCAACATTCAAAGTAGTAAGGGAAAAAAATAGCTTCTAACCTAGATCTGAGATAACACAGTTTATCTAAAACCTCTGAAAAGAAGCAACCAACAAATCACTGTAGACACAAAGTTCTCCAAAAGTCCACCTTTTATTCAATCCCCAGGCTTTCACATCAAACACATCAAGGGTTCCAACACAAAGTCTGAAGACTCGAGAATGGGCAAATTACAAAAGCTCATGCTAAAAACAAGTTCTGCTAAAACAAATTGTGATCCCTTTAACTCAGTAGGCTCTTCCTTTATTTATAATGCATAGAGGGCAATTACAAATAGGAAACTCTCAATGAACTTCCGTATGTGGAAGCTATAAAGGAAACAACTGACGTGTTGAGGTTGTGGGTACATTGGGTATGGTTTTGCCCAATCACTTCTTGGAAGTCAACAATGGACTCATCATTCGGCCCACCTATATCTCCTGTCATTGGATGCATGCTCTTCGCATATCTTTGGGCGGTTGATTTGGATCCCTGGCTTCGAGTTGAGAGTGATCGCCATTTGGTTTGGTCTGAGAGGATCTACTAGCTTTGCTCCCTCCAAGAGGTTGAGACAGAGGAACACTTCATCTTCCGATGCCCCATCTATTATGAGATCAGAGGGAGGTTTCATTGTCTTTTTCGTGAACATCCTATGTTCACGACCTTCTTCAGGTATTATGATCAGAGGTGTCTCACTCTCCATTTACAGGAAGCTTATTAAGCTCTGTGTGACAGGCCCTCCATCCTTCTAGTAGGAGGCTACTACACGATGGATCACATCTTTCTTTGATATGCTCACTGGTATGAGGGGCACTAAGCGGGGACATAATCCTAGTGGAGATCTTCTGGCTAGATTTGTTAGGATTAGAGGAGTTTCTTCCTTGACTAGAGATATCCGGATTCGTGCATAGTCAAGGGCCCCCTCTTTTAGACGATAGACCACTAGGTCCACCCAGAGAGCTCAACATTCCACGGAACATGGGCATCTCAAACAGTTTCAGTCCTCGACACTGACAACCACACATCACCGAGTTTTTTCACCGGTGACCTTGGCGCTTGATCGTGAGGGTTGGTGTCGAGGCCTTTCCCTCCACCTCCCTCTCTTTCCTTGTGCTCTCTTTCTTCTTCTTCTTCTTCTTCTTCTTCTTTTGTTGTTTTTGGAGACCCTCTTGGGTTTTCCCTGCTTGTCTCTGCTTTGCTTTGTATGGTGCAGTCCCATTGACCTATCTTTGTGGTCACTTGTTGGACATTTAATATAATTATCTTATCTTATCGTATCTTATCTCTTGAAATTCCTCTTTACATGACATGCATCTAAAGACTAAATCAAAGTTTTGCATGTTTGCCACCTATTCTTAATTAAAGGACCTTTTCAAATAACTTAAAGTAATGGCTTTTAACCAATTACTTTAGTTTTACAATTTTGTTTGAGAAAATAAGAAAGAAAAGAAAGAGAAGAAGAAAGAAGTAATTCCGGCTGCAACACTTCATAATTGCCCTTTGTTCTGATACTGAATGTATTTGTCCAACATGTAATTCATTGTCTTTCCATCTGTCTTCCTTGCTGCATCCCTAATTGTTCTGGATAAAGGATGGTAGAACTTTGCACATTCTAGAACAAATTCCGACAACTGGGCTGCAGCCGGAAATGCTGCTGCTTGGATAATTCCACTATTTCTCATAGCCCGCATGAGAGGTGTCCTGCCGGTTGCCCTGGATCTGTCAATCAAATCACTGATAGATTCGTGGCCCATGTCTGTATCACTAATCTCTGCTAAGCTTGGATGCTATGCATGGCTCTGTTAGATCGACTTTATCATCACCCTTCAACATATTTGAACTGCTTTTGCCTTCTTTGCTCCTCCGGTACCTGAATCTTTAGCAATTGTGAGAGCTGGACCTATTTGTGCAGAGGTTGCCATGATTGCCCTTGTATTTGACATAAACACTAGCTTAATTCACATAAATATGAGCATCGGTGAATTATTCCTGCAAATAATTCAGACAGACATGAAGTTCATGGCATGAATGTCCAATTTCTTCACCAAAATCTGATTATAAAGCCTGTTGCCCTCTATTTTTAGACTTTGCTTGCATGCCAAACAAGCTAAAAATATTATTTTATTCACCTGTGTACTCATATCAACATGCTAGATAGCCAGAATAATAAAAAGAAAATTCTCCCAACTTGATGCGCCAAAATTGGATGCTTCGACAATTAAAAATATTTTTTAATGCTTACAACTTCTTCCTTTGGCGCCAACACTTGCCAGGGCAGCATGCTCCACACAAAAGAAATAATTGCCTCTCACTTATGGCGTCCACTTCTTAGCTAATATTTGTGTGAAAAATATGAAGGAAAGGCAACGTTAAAATTCAACCTGTTGGGCAACTCTAATTTCCACACTTTTCACTTAAGTCTTGACGTTAAATTCACACCTGCCGGGCAGCTCTTATTTCCACGCTTTTCACTTAAGTTTATTGACTTATATTGTGTGAAAAACATGAAGGGCAGCGTTAAATTACAACCTGCCGGGAAGTTCCTAATTTCACACTGTTCACTAAAGTGGTGACGTTAAATTCCATCTTGCCAGGCAGCTCCAAAAAGTGCGACTTGGTTAAGTGAAATGGCTAACTTTTGCGTAAAAAACATGAAGGGCAACGTTAAACTTCAACCTGTCGGGAAGCTCTAATATCCACGACTTGCATAAGTGAATTGGCTAATATTTGCATGGAAAACATGAAGGAGAGGTAGCGTTAAAATTCAACCTGCGTTAAAAGTCAATACAATATAAGTGTATTGACTTATATTGTGTGAAAAACATGAAGGTAGGGCAGCGTTAAATTACAACTGCTAGGAAGTTCCTAATTTCACACTGTTCACTAAAGTGGTGATGTTAAACTCCATCCTACTGGGCAACTCCAAAAAGTGTGACTTGGTTAAGTGAAATGGCTAACTTCTGCGTAAAAAACATGAAGGGCAGCGTTAAACTTCAACTTGTCGGGAAGCTCTAATATCCACACATACATGCATAAGTGAATTGGCTAATATTTGCGTGGGAAACATGAAGGAGAGGTAGCGTTAAAATTCAACCTACGGGGCAGCTCTAATTTCCACGACTTGCACTCTAAGAGGCATTTTTTCCATTTTTGGATTTTCGGTGAATAAAACACAAGCACAGAATAAAATTTTCCATTTTTGGAAAGGATCCAAGAAGATGTAGTATTAAAAACTTGCAAGTGCCATAACTTTCACTTCGTGGCTCTGTTTTAGGTGCCTTTTTTTTTTTCTAAAAGTGAATATCTTCTCGAGTTCTACGCATTGGTGGCAATATTTTTCTTATTTTCATAAAATCCATTATTGCACCTTTTTGGACCAAGCAACCTCTTGCAATCTCCTGAAGGAATCCACGAGCTCGATCACCTTTAGACAAATTAATTAACAATTAAAAACATTGGATAACTTTTCAAAACCCTAGGTCCTGGGAAAAGGTCGATAGGAAGAATGAATCGGCTCACGGGATTCTTGGACAAAAACAAAACACAGACAAAAAGAAATAAAAACAAAACTCGAAAGAAGCTATGGGCAATTACTCGAAAAATTTCTCCAATTAGCTGGTCTGCAAACTTTCTTCCCCCTGGGTGAATGTTTTGCGGTAATAATGATGGGGTGAAGTGCTTTATATAACCTAAATCCTCCAATTTTAGCTCAATCTATTTTTAAAATAACTTTATTTATTTAATATAAAAATAAATAAAACGCTTTCAGACAAAGCTGTGAAGGAATTGAGTGAGCTTCAGCATGTGGGTATTTGGCGAATGTGGCTCTTATGACTCTCTAGGGATACCTTAGAGCAATGCAAACAACTGCAGGCAAAACAAAACACAAAACACGACCCGCTACTTAAAAAGAACAAAAATTTAAAAGGGGTAGTCCCAGATTTCAAGGTGAAATCTCGGGGACACCAATTTTATAAACACGAAACGCTTTGGTTTGGCTCCAAAACGGGCCCTAACTTTCAAATTAAACCAAACACGACCATTGATAATAAATGGGGTAGGAGATTTTTAAAGAAAAATTCTCATCTTGTTTGGATTTAAATACATATTGTTTCACATGAATAGTCAAAGGGCTTCATAGGGAAATTGAGGAATGTATTTAGGATAAGGCATTGAGCCTCAAGTGGTCGAGGTTCAAGGCTACTCAAACCGTAACTTTTTGCGAAGGAATCCTTATAAAGGTTTTGTTGGTAAAATTAGCGGTCAATGCTTGAATTTGGCGGTTTACCAAAGTTTGCGGAGACTAACTAAAATTAGCAGGAAATCACCTAATTAGGTGATGTTTTTTTTTCAAAAGAGATTTCTTCTAGGATGTGTTTTTGAAAAGGATATTTTTAAGCAAATAACCAATGTGGGGGAGAGCTTTTCAAAGTTGATGTCTAGGCTTTTCCTCTCTTTTGGTTCCGGTTACGCCGATTCCACGTTAGCGATGGATTTCAAACTGTTGAAAATTCGAACTCGTCTAACTATCACACTGGGAACCAAAGATGAGACACTTGCTCCACTCAGAGGCCTATGGAGCATAGTTACCAAATACAAACGGATCTGGACAAAATTTAGCTAGATCTAGATTTTTTAGCTAACCGGATAAATTCAATCGTGGTTGGCCCTAATTTACGATTTTTTTATATTTTTTTATTTTTAACATTTTTTGGAAAAAATAGTCAAATATCAACTCTATATATTAAAAAATATAAAATTTTACATTACATTATTGAAGTTTATCATTGTATTTGTCCAATTTTCATATTTATAAAATTCAACTCATATATTTGAACCAAATTTTTCCGAACTTTTTCAAGAATTCTGGATTTTCGGATTTTTGCCCTCTCGAACAGATCCGGATTTCCGGACCTGGTAACTATGCTATGGAGGGTATTACAACAAAAGCGTTCTTGTGTTCATGTCAAAGGACAAGTACGCTTATGCGTGCAAGCAAGATGAGGCTCTCGGTTTGATCGACCTGAATGTGTTTGAGAGTCTACAATTGCGTATTGATGAATCCGAAACTCCGAAAGAGGTATGAGAAATCTTTGAAAAGCTCTTTGGTAAAGTAAATGAATTCAAGATATTGTTGTTAGATACAGAGTTGAATGCTTGTTCACCTTCTGATTTTCCGTCCATTAAAGAATTTTGGTTGAAATTCAAATCATTAAGACCACAACTAAAAAATGGTGGTAGAGAAAAGAAAGAAGAGTGCATTATTTTGATTCATGTTTAAACTAAAGGGTCATTGTAGTGTATTTGCTTCCACATTTTACTCCACAATGTATTCCTTAGAAGAAAATTCCAAAATGCCCTCTTTTGAGCTATTCAATGAAAGGCTAACTCGTGAGTAAGCAAAATTTTGTTCACTTGATGCCTTACCTAGCTTAAGTCATGCACTAATAGTGAATTTGTCTAAGGAAAATGAAACCAAAACCAAAGTTAGGACCTCCTCCAACAGAGTCAAACAAGCCTTCTCCAACCACCACTAAGACCTCTAAACCTTCTAATTTTGACAAGTCAAATTTTTTTTTAGAAAGAAGGTTTATGATCCTTGTCCATATTGTAGCAAAACAAATCATCTTGATTACAAATGTTATAAGAGAATAGAAGCATTGGAAGCAAAATTGAAGCAACATAAAATTGATGTTCCCTCCTCCACAAATATAGGGAAAGGAAAAACTATTTCTGCTAGGGCTCCTTTTTTACGTGTCGATAAATGGATTTTTTATTTTGGTGCTTCTCATCATCTAACTCACGTGGTTTTTTGAGTTCTCTTTCTGATTGCAACACTTCTCAGATAATCATGGGCAACTCTTCAAAGGTTGATGTTTTGGGTTCCGATTCGGTCAAATGGGTGCATCAATGATGTACTCTTGGTACTTGAAATTTCATCTAATTTGTTGTCAGTTTATCAGATTTGTAATTCTGGTTATGGAAAAATTGTGGAGTTCACTCCACAAAGTGTTGTAATTAGAGAATTATATGATCCACAAGATATGTAGCGATAGGTGTGGTGGACCATCGTTCACGCCTTTATGTATTTGATAAGTTTGATACCTTTACAAGGTCATCACTTATTGCTCATTCTAACACAAAGTGAGCAAACTATGGCATGAGCATTTTGGTCACTTGAATCACATGTATTTGCAGCAGCTAAGCTCACAGCAGTGTGAAATGGTTGTCAAAGGTCTCCAATTGTGATGGTGTTTTCCCAGGATGCATGCTTGGAAAACAACATCAGGATCCCTTTCCAAAGGGACAAGCTTTGAGAGCTAAGGCTCCACTTGAGTTAGTACATTCTGATTTGATGACTTTTCCCACTAGGTCATTTTTTGGTGCAAAATATGTACTAACTTTCATTGATGATTTTACTCGGAGGACTTGGGTGTTCTTTTGCAGTATAAATGTGAAGTTGAGAAATTCAAGGCCTTCAAAGTGTTTGTAGAGAAGCAATCAGGGCTTCCATTGAAAAAGTTCCATTCATACAATGGGGGGAATATGTTAGCAAATCCTTTGAGGCTTATTGCATCGAGCATGGCATTCTACACCGGTATACAGTACCCTATACTCCTCAATAGAATGGAGTTGTTGAGCGGAAGAACAAAACACTCAAGGAAATGGCGAATTACATGATATTATCCAAGGACTTGGCACCGGAGTTTTGGGCTGAAGCGATAAATTGAAAAATTACTTTCAGAATAGAATTCCACATAAGGTAGTTCATGAAGTCACTTCTGAAGAAACATGGACAAAAGACAAGCTTGATGTATTGGATTTTTGTGTTTTTGTAAGCAAGGCATGGCCTTTTGTCCCGATGATGAGAGGAAATTCATGCAGAAGAATATCACTATGCTCATATTTGTTGGATATTGTGAACGTGTGAAGGTATACCGCCTTCTTGATATGATTATCCATGAGGTTTTGTATAGGAGAGATGTCCGGGTTGTTGAGTTTGACACCCTACGGATCATGATGTTGCTCGATGAACTTGTTGTGGATCCTGCTTTGCCATCTCTTTGCAATGCATGCCAAAATGGGTCCAGACTACCTTGCAAGCAACTGATGATCTTGCTGGTGATCCTAGTTATCCTTGGCGTACTAGAGCTGAGACCTTTGGTTCTTTATTGTATCATCACACTTACTCTATGTCTCCCGGGATGGCTCTTATAAGTCAAGCTAATTCTAGTAATCCATGGGAAGCTTCTATGCAAGATGAGTATTCTTTAGTCATGAAGAATAACACATGGGAGTTAGTGCCTCTTTCTAAGGGAAGAAAACTTGTGCATTGTAAATGGGTCTATAAGACTAAATATGCAGGCTGACGGTTCTGTAGATGAGCACAAGGCACGTCTTGTCGCTAAGGGGTTCTCACAAGTTGAAGGAGTAGATTACTATGAGATTTTTGCTCCTGTTGCAAAGATGGATTCTATTCACCTTGTTCTCTCCCTTGCTGCAGCACATTGACGACCAATTTTTAAGATGGTCATGAAGAGTGCCTTCCTGCATGGTGATGTCCAAGAGGAAATCTATATGGAGCAGCCCCAGGGATTTGTGTAGGATTCTTCCATGGTATGCAAACTTTGTCGTTGTCTTTATGGCTCAAACAAGCTCCATGAGCTTGGTACGAGAAGATGGATATCTTTTGCTGGGTTCTGGCTTTTATCATTTTGAGGTTGACCACAATGTTTACATCCTGAAGCAAGGTGAGGATCTCTTGATATTGGTGTTGTATGTTTGTGACCTCATCCTTATAGGTAGGTCCAAACTCCTTAATTCAGGACCCAAAGCACAATTCAATGGAAAGATTTGATATGACAGACACAAGACTTCTACATTTTTCTTTGGCCTCCAGGTTCATTAGTATCCTGAAGGTATTTCTATTGAACAACGAAAGTACTTCATAGATCTTCTTCATCGTTTTGGCATGGCTGGTTGCAAGCCTTCTCCCACGCCATATCAGTCAGGTGTTGAGTTGACTGTTGACTGCAAATTTCAATTAGTTGATCCCACTTTGTACGGGCAGCTAGTTGGAAGTCTTTTATACTTGTCACATACACGCCAAAAGATCACCTTTGTCGTCAACTTTTGGTCCTCGATTCTCCCACGAGTCTCATGAGAGTCACTTGCAGGCAGCCAAACATATTTTGTGCTATATTCGGGGCACGTTGAATTTTGGCATTCAATACAAACCACAGGGATCTTTTGATATTGAGGGATTCACAGACTTGGATTGGGGTGGATGTGTTGATACCTGCCGATCTACTTCTGGATTTGTCTTTCACCTTGGCTCTGGTCCTGTTGCATGGGCATGCAAGAAACAGACGGCAGTTGCATATCAGTGACTGAGGCAGAGTACAAAGGTACCATTAAGGCTGGACAAGAGGTTCTTTGGCTTCGACAGTTACTTGGTGAGTTTGGATTTCCACAGCAGGCTCCCACTTTGATCTGGTGTGATAACTAGAGTGCTATTGAGATATACACAACCTGATCGAGCACCGGCACACCAAGCTTATAGAGATTCACATGTGCTTCATTCGGAAGCTAATCTAGGATGGAGTTGTTCGCTTGGAATTTGTTCCTGCAGCTGATCAGGTTGCTGACATCTTCACTAATCCTTTGGGTTCTCGTTACCTTCAGTTGCGAGTGTTGGTCGTGGTGAAGGAAGTTCTACTTGGAGCTGTACCCAAAATCTGGGAAAGTTTTTACTGTCCTGGAAACCCCATCCCTATGTCCCGCCGCCCTGGAGTCTTAGGTCCCTATGTTTAATATTATCATTGAAACATTTGGAGCTTTACATAGATGTTTTGAGTACAAGATGAAGCAGCTACTCCTGCCTATTTTAAAGTGCAGGAAACTGGTAAATAAAGTTTTTTTAAACATAAACACTTAATATCTACCCACAGAGTTCATGTCCTATCTAAGGCTTTTCCCAAGACCGCCCTTAATGGCAGAACCATGAAAGAATAGATATACACTGACTAAAAGAGCCAAATAGGATATTTCAGAGCCCCCAAGTTCTCTGCTACAGCCAGTACCAGTGAGATGGAGGTCCTTAGCCCTCACCTCCTCTAATTCACACACAGGTACAGACATTATAAGTTCAGCAAGTTGAGCTTTGACTCTGGCCTTCCAAAGAGCTGCACCTTCTTTTGTAGGATTCCCCTGCTGTGCTTGGGAGAAACAGAGACTGCAGTTGGAGGACCTTCAATTTGATCATGGAAGATACCTTATAAGGCAGAAGAGACATGGGGCCATTCGGTTTCAGCTTCTGCACAAAGCTCACTAATCCCACCACAGTTCTCTTCCAAAGTTCCACCTCCACATCCTTTACATGCAGCAATGCCTACGAGCATTGCAGAAAGACGTGCAGGAGAAGGTTGAAGTTAAATATGTCCACCTAATTGTCATGGCGGTTTAGGTTTTGGGTGAATATCACTGCAAATCCTGCGTAAGGAGATGAGTATTTGAGAGCTCATCCCTCAATAACAGCACGGAGAAATCCCAATGCCTGGGCATCAACCATGCAGAAAGTCATCTTGAGATCAGCTATAGAGATGCCTGGATCACCTGCTATTGCTCCCCGTCTAAACTCAACTCACCAAGCAGAATAACATTGACAATAACCCAGGAAAAGAATGAGAAATAAAGCAAGGAAGAAAGTATAAATGAGTGTTAGGGATGAGCCTCATTGTCAAGAGTAGTCATATCAGATGATGAAAATGAGAGGGAACTTGGGGAATGATGATTTAGTCATTTGATGACAGGACTATTAAAAGCAGCAAAGTGGTGAAGCAATTGCTTCCCGGAGGATGATTGCTTCGAATTTCTCCAAAGTGGGGACGAGTTCGATTTTAAAACCAAGGAAGTCTGTGTGCTGGTCAGATAGACAATCTGTGGCTAACTGTGCTGCCACTCAATAACCTTGAAATTCTTAGTGACGGGCAAGGCTTCATTGATGAGTGGAGTGAGACGCCAATGTAAGCAACCTCCTTTCCATAGTGCAGGGATACCTGCATGTAAATTGTCTTCTACAATTAATATTATCGGAACCAAAGATCTAGCGAGTTTTACGTCTTCAACAATCCTAACTGTTGCCTTGTTATTGGATTCAATCCTGAGGGAAAGCAAAAGAACCAACATAACAGTCCAAGTTTACATGTTATGATACCTCTAGTTCCTGCTAATATTGGAGTGCCTCTAAAAGCTCCGTCATGATTCAAAATTTTAAAGCCTTTTTCTTGGATCACATAATCAATTGCTCACATCCGGGGTCTTCATAATAAAAACTAAAACCCGAAATTTAAATAAAGCATGAATACAAGAATACTGTTTGGATTGATAATTCTTATTCCATTTATCATTTTGAACATGTGGAAAGATTAAAAGGATTTTTAAAATATCAACAATCAAAATTTATGTAAGCAATGAAATTGCAAAGTTTGGAGGCATAGATACATACCTTCAACATAAATCCTTGAGCAATCCCATTCCATTGTATCTCTCCTATAAAGATGGATCTAGAGATATATTGCGGAACTTTCCTTTCCTGCACTTGTACACTGTGGAGGGGGTAAATATAGGATTTTTCTCCATATACCTATCTTGTGTTTTAAGAACTCACATCCACATGCATCATTTCCATAAAAGAAAACAATCGACTCCCATTGATACTAGTCCGCCCATTTAATCCGAATGTACTACGAGAATGCTAAGATAAAACAATGGTATTTAAATGAAATCTGGATTAAGGAACAAAGAGTAGGACTTAATCCATGTCAATATATAGTAATGCTTAAGGATAAAAATTGAACACATTCCAGTTGATTAGCTCAGAGTCTTTGGCTAACGAGGAGGCTTCAGTTAATATTGTACATCTCATAGGCATTTCAAGCACTCAAGCATGTACAGTTCATCATGCCAAATATCAGAAAAAGGTAACGAAGGAGTGATAAGAAGAGGAGAAAAATTGTGTTGATATTATTCTTACGATTCCACCAACTTTAAGTGTAACAACTCTCTTGTTCACGTTCAAGATGTACTCTATTCTTCGTTAGCTGTCGCTGAATAGCTGAAGATGTCATCCAGTGCTTTGCATCTTGCTCCATTTTAGCTCTGGCAACCAATGTCAGTGTTCTTAGAACCAGCAATGGAACTCTTATAGGCTCCTAACAAAGTTCCAAGACCTTCAGATTTAACTGAGCCACTAAATCTTTCAACCCTTCACAATGCAGCCCAAATATTACCGAGCTCAAAGTGTATACAAAGACAAATAATATTCAAACACAATAAGCTAAGTTTATAGCAATACTTAATTTGCTTGACAATATGGGGAAGTGAGCCAAGCTGAAATAGTATCGAGAAAACCCGTAACTGTCGAGTATCTTCTAATGTCAAAGCCCATCTTAGCAATATTTCCGTAGAGATTTGCAAAGAAATACGTATTTAATCTAATAAAACTTTCTCTTCAAAACAAAAATAACGAGCACATTCTAAAACTAACAGCAAAACCTTACTGGACCCCATATGAAATACTTGGCACAACAAATTGTATTGTACCTCTAAATCTCTCGGTCATTTCTCAGTGCATTTGTAAGGGCACCCTACAATTTGATTTGTAAAGGACAAGACTGAAATACCTTATTTACGATGTAAACAAATCACAGAAGCTATCTAACTCATATACTGTTTAGTAACATAGTCCCTGCACAGAAATCTGAAGGAAAAGCCATTTACTTTAGATGCAGAGATAAAATGTAGACTGCACAGTAAGATAGCAAAACTCCGTAAGTAGAAAGAAAGCTTACGCAAAATTAACAATGCTCTGTATAGAACAGAAAGCTACCTTTGTACTCCAAACCTGACAAGTCAACTCTCCTGTGATCATTCCATGAACTCATGGAGTCCATTAACCCATAGGCCTTTTTCAAATATCATTTCGTTAAACTTTATCCTCTTTTACATTGTAATTAATCTGCAAACTGGAAGGGTTTTACTCCGTGGGTTCAATCCTTATACGCCATTATTCCATGCGAAATCTTCTCTTCTCCAAAAACAAGAGGCCTCTCTCTAAGTTCCCTTATTTTCCCTTCAAAACAAAATCTGCCACAAAAAATAAATTTATTCTTTTTGTGGGCTTTTGAAAGGCTTCCTTGAAATCCATCCATTTATGCACTTCACAATCAAAATAGCCTTTGAACTGTGCAAACTTATTACAATAATTTGGTGAGAAATCAAATATGGGGAAATCAAATTTGCTGGAGTTCTTTTTTCCTTCAATACGCATTTCACATACATTTTCAAAATTTCAAAGCATTAAACACCTGTTTTCAGATTAAGCAACCACAAAAGAATTGTAGAGGTGGAGCCATGCTTACAATCTTCTTCCGCTGCAGTGGACTCCATCAGCTAGCTGCAATTCTACTTTCCCTAAATCTGAATCTGGCCTATCTGCCTTCAATCTTCGGCTTTAATACTTTCTAAACAATTAATTTGTAAAGTATTAATGATCTAAGTGGTTTATGTTGATAGATATGTCATCTATGTCCATTTTAAAGAGTGATACTTGATTGGTTGCAATTAGTCGCTTTGCACGGTCTATTACAATACAAGTGAAATGTATGTATGTTTTGAATGATATTTCAAGCGAGGATTGTTGAGTTGGTTGAGGGATTGTCTGAAGCCCCAACAGAACAAAACTTTATTCATCTGCATCTGTCAATCAATGGTAATGTTCTTTTCTTCTGGCATGTCCTTTACAATAGTCCAAAGTTCAAACTAAACGTTTCAAGCCAATAATTCCTCTCATTAATATTACAAGGTGTATGCATGCAATTCTGTACTAGCAAATCCTCATCACTTTTCATATTTTCAATATTGGACACAGAATGAATGTACAAAAGCTAAATGAGACTGAATGGTTGACATCATTTTTAATGACATCAACTAGCCATTTACTTATCGTGGGCATTTTATGATTTGGCTGTTCAAAGTGTTTATAGAAAGTTTGATATATAGATACAGAGAATATAAATTTTAAGCTGCCAGCACTGACGTCTGGTGTATTGATTTTCACAGGTTCTGACACTTCTGCAATTTGGAGGGTATACTGTTGTTCGTAACTCAAATGATCTTTTCCAGAGTTTTGGCTTTCAAACACAACCTGTACTTGTTGGGCTTCTTATTTTTCAGGTGGTTTCATTGTTCTAACCAACACCTGTTCACTTTCTCTCTGCAAAGTCATTATAGCAGATTTGACTGGACCAAATAATAGGATAAGGAATTGCTTGTTGTGTGGTCATTCCTGCAATTTGGAATTGTTCGTTCTTACACTTATGCAATTTGGAGGGTATACTCTTGTTCAGAACTCAAATGAACTTTTCCAGAGTTCTGGCTCTAAAACACAATCACTACTTGTTTGGATTCTTATTTTTCAGGTGGTTTCTTGTTCTAACCAACACACGTTCACTTTCTTTTCACAAAGACAATATAGCAGAATTATTTAGACCAATTTATAGGATAAGAATTGTTTGTTGTGTGTGGTCATTCCTGAATTTATTCTTGTAGTTTGTTGCATAACATGGGTGAAATGTTAGAATGTAATGTTCTATGGTTTTGAGTAAAATTTACTTTCTATTTGAACCAAAATTCAAATGATTATATTGATTCCATTCTTTGGATGCAGGAAAACAAATTTTTTAAAAGGAACTTTGATTTCCAAAGACAATATAGCAGAATTATCTAGACCAATTTATAGGATAAGAATTGTTTTGTTGTGCGTGGTCATTCCTGAATTTATTCTTTTAGTTTGTAGCATAACATGGGTGAAATGTTAGAATGTAATGTTCTATGGTTTTGAGTAAAATTTACTTTCTATTTGAACCAAAATTCAAATGATTACGTTGATTCCATTCTTTGGATGCAGGAAAACAAAATTTTTAGAAGGAACTTCGATTTTATTTTCTAGTGGAACTCACAACTTATGACTATGTTCATATTTTTGTTAAAAATTTAGTGGAAATACCGGTGTTGCCCAAAGTCTCGTCTTGTACCACTAGAGACTTGTTTGGGATATCAATACTTATTGGCATTCATCCCTGGAGAATCACATTTCGGTGTTTTTGTTTTAATATATTTTGTAATCTTGACCTTAGATATGATGAGGTATTAAAGATAAATATCAATATAATTAACGTTCTTTTTGACATCTAATATCGATACTTAAAGAAGTTATTAATATATTTACTAAGCTATATTAGGTTGTATAATTTTGTTTTCTCTAAAGTTTAGTATTTATTTAAATATAAAAGAAATTATTCATACACACACACATTCACAAGCACACACACATATTTCCATCTCATACCTACCTCCTATTTTTTCTGAAAAATGGCGTGTTTGTCTCTGTCTCCTCAGTATTGATATACTTGTACTGTACTCATATCCGTCCCCTTGTAATTATGGAAAATACTTTTATATTCAATGTTTTGTACACAAGCAACCCAATAAAATGAGTTAAAAGAAGATAATGTAATATCATTGTCTTTGGAAAGTACAAGAAATCTTGAAGGGAAATTGGTCAAAGGAGAGACCCTCCCAACAAGGCCAATTTGAAAATAGTCACAAGTAGAGGAAGGTAATAAGAACTAGGGGTTTAATGTTCATTTCCCTACATAGTCGTCTAACTTTTTTGTTCTTGAGAATTTGATGAATAAGAAAAAAGCTTACGTAAAGTAGCCTCGATTTGGAGACCCAAAGGGAAAACGGTGTAGCGATGCACTCGTGACCATCCTATATGCATACTAGCGCCTAAAGTGCAAAGCCGATATACAACCCTAAAATGCAACATGAGAACTATGTACCACATTAGGAAGAGGAGTGCTTTGTTTTTATTTTGCCAACAAATGGTCACGTGGTTTGATTATTTGGCCTAATAATGAACTCTTACGGCTAGTTTTGCGGTCAGCAACTTGAGTATATGGGTGTAATACAAAATTAGGGTTTAGTACCTAATTTACTATATTGTGCAACAATGATAATTCATAACTAAGGCATGTCGTCCTAATAGTCCTAAAATATGTTACTCTTGTCTTTCTGCTAGCATATTTGCCAATGGTGTATCAATAAGGTACAATTAGGGTTTTAGGATTAGAGAAAGGAATCAAAATTTTGTGATTAGATTGTGTGGCTGAGTACTCAGAATGTTCACAAAAGTGGATTAGGGTGCCGTAGAGCTGCTTGTAAATTATCTCGATCCGGAACTCAGACAGACAGTTTGTGGGTATTTGGACACCTCCGTATACGAACCTATCCCTAGGGCTACACACTGTCCTCTGTATTGCACACTTAGTCTAAATGCTGGATCTAGTCCGCTTGTCCTTAGAGGTCCGATTTTGGGTTTTTTTTTTGTGCAATGACTATGTTGTGCTGAAATATGGCTTCTACTTGCTTGAAACCCTAGCCTCCATGCTTGAGACCTAAAAATGGGTTAGTAATGACTAAGCTAGACTACCTCACTACACCCCGCTGATGTGTTGAATGTTGTGCTACATACAACTACTTTGAAGAGTGATCAAACCACACATGTTTCTCCCGACCCTATGATGAGATGCGTGTGATATAGAATAACAGTAAAGATGAGAGCCCTCGATCCGGCCCTCACCCTTGGCAACATGCACTTGATACTACAATTTTGGCTTATAGTTGATCTAGGGCAGCAATATAGGCTACTTAAGAATTTTAGTAGCTTTCTTGTTGTAATGGGTGTTGTAGTGATATAATAATGCAGTTCTTTCTCTTTACCTTATTAGAGTGAGAGAGTAGAGGATCCCTAGATGTCCCTAATAACATAGGGTGGATGTGGATTTATATGTGACCATTCATTTGATTTTGCACTCAACCGATCCAAAAGTACCACCTAGGCTAACTAAGATAAGTTACTCTTTTGAAAAAGTCACCATGAGAAGCGCAAGGGACAAGTTTGTGGAAGGTAGAACAGTTCGTATCCAAACCTATCTTGGACCTACGAACTTGTCCAAGTTTTGAAAGGAATTATTTGTGAGACAAGTGGAAGTTTGTTTATATGTTTTCAGAAGCAGGTGCAATGATCCTCGGAGCTGAGTTGGAGAATAAGCGTAACTGCTGCCAGTGGGATTAGGGTGTGGGATAGAGTAGGAGGATGCCTCTATTGGTCATTTATGTCCCTAAAGGTGAGGGAAGGGCCTTTCGGTAAGGTGCCCCTAGTACCCCGAGGCCATACCGGTACCGATACTAGTCAAAACTATTTGCCAACTCTACGATAGGCTAGGACCGGACCGTCCGACCGGCGAGGACTCGACCCAATCCTATTTACTGTAGGTGAAACTACAATTTAAATGGGACAAATGCTAGAATAATTGCAAAATGTCGTATTAACAAGTGCTTGGACCAGGTTTTGGGTACTACATGTATTAGTATTTTCTATTATTTATTTATTATTAGATGAAGAAGATCCTTATAAACAAGGTCAAGAAGATCTTGTTGACTAGGAGTGCTAAATGCTTATAGAACCAATTTTAGTATGAAATGACGAGCATAGTGACCATGTTTGAAAAGTTTTGTTTTTCTTGAAGTGGGGCTAGTGGTGGTAGTGGGGGTGGTAGGGTGGGGGTGGCGTGGGGAAATCGGGAGGAAGGGGAATTTGATAAGGTTTCAAAGTTTGGGGTTTTGATTATGGTTAGGTTCAGTTCATAATTTTATACGTATTCAAATCAAAAACATAAAACTATATGATATAAATAACTAAAAATATTAAAACATATTTATAAATTGTATGTTCTTAACATGATATAATCATCTTAACCTCGGGGTAATAGAATATGCATTAATTTTATCTTGACGTTGCCATATGCTTAAATTGCTGATAGAAAAATTGGTCTCAAGAGTTTACCATTAGGCCAAATAATTAGACCACATGATCATTTGTTGGCAAAATAAAGACAAAGCACTTTGTTTTTTCAATTTGCTAATGTCTCACCTAGTTGTCATGTTGCATTTTTATGGCCATATATCGACTTTGAAATCATTACCTTCCGAAGATTTCATTGCAAACACAACCTTAGTCACCAATCATGAAATTGTGCTTGCAAATGACCTTCTCCTCTTAGACTTTGTATCTTGCTCACATGCAAATGGTCCGAAGTCTCACGGTTTCATAGTGTTCTCATCGACTAGCCAAATAATCTTGGCCTTCACATGTGAATGTAACCTTCACTATCGGATATGATACTCGAGAACAACCTTGAGCACAATCACACTTATAGGTTGTTCTCAACGATTAGGTATGCAGTGTGCAAAATGTTTTATATTGAACTGCAAGCCATGAAGGTCATAACTTGCCAAAGATACTCCATGGCGATGAAATGTCAAGAAGCACTCAAGATGTTGGGATGTGAGAGGAGCATGAGTGTGTGACCTTCGTATTGCACTTGACCCCAAGAGGAATGGCTTAAATGATAAATAAATAAAACAAAAGGGGAGGAGGAAGGAGGAAAAGCGAGAGTTATTGGTTTGATTGGATGTATCCATACTGAACCGGAGGGAGTATTAGGCTAGGAGCGGGACTTGGTACGAGTTATACAAGACCAATCCCCTAGTACCAACAAACCCAATAACTTTTTTATCCATACATTTATACAATTTTTAATGTCTTTATTTATACAGTTATATAATCATATATAATTAAAGGAAAAATACAAATACTAAAAGTAAATATATACATAAATAGGAAAAAATGCATAGCTAAAATATTAAAAATCTCCACCCGATGATGAACTAGGTCGGAATTGGCTGAAAAAGCCCAAAGATTTGTGGAAGAAACCTCCTAGAGATTGGGTTAAGCTCCTTAGTAGCTAAAATAATAAAAATCTCCACCCAATGATGAGATTGGTGGGAATAAGCTGAAAAAGCCTAAGGATCTGTGGAAGAAACCTCCTAGAGATTGGTTAAGCTCACTTTTGATGAAGGTGTTAGAGGAAATCCGAGATTAGCAGGAAGATGAGGGATCTTTAGAGATGATGAAGTTGCAGCCTGGGATGGGACTGATCTCCTAGTATTAGCATGCCCAATAACTTTATTTCTAATCTATCTAATAATTTGATTTTTAATTTCTTATATTAATACAATTATGTAAAAAATGCGCCACTAAAGTATTAAAAATCTGCATCCGATAATGGGATTTGTGGGAATAGGTTGAAAAAGCCTGGATGTGTTGAAGAAACCTCCTAGAGATTGGATTGAGTGCAATTTCAATGGAGCTGCAAAAGGAAAGTTAGGTTTTGTTGGAAGAGAAGGGATCTTTAGAGATGAACACGGAAAGTCTTTGTTAAAGTTTTAGTCCACTTGGAACACGATACAAATAATAAGGAAAAAACAATGTCTCTCTTAGAAGGAATAAGATTGGCTAAGAAAAAGGGACGGAAAAAACTACAAGAGGAAGGTGACTGAATTCTAATTATTAAAGCAGTAAAAACTGGGAAATAAACAATATAATTCAAGAAATTAAAAGGAAATAGAGAATTTCAAGATCTCATACCTATGTACTAGATCTCACGACTATTTGAAATTTTTCGATCAATGAAAACCATCTAGTGGTTCCAAACCATTGTTCAAGTGATCTGCATCCTATTATATGGTGGAGCAATGAAGCCTTTTGCGACATTTTTTATTGATTAAAAGTCAATCAATGTCTTTCCTGGATATAGAATTGGAGATCTATGAATTTGGGAAGAGATCTTGACGATGGTGGAAATGATTGCATCTTCTCGATTTGAAATTTGAAGTGCAAATGTGGGAGAGGACTTCTACAACTCACCGGTGTGAAAGAAAGAAAGAATTAATATTAATGTCGACAAACGACCAAAAGTAGGTCAGCGGGACTTACGGATATAACCACTAGCAAAAGAAAGTTCTAGGAAGAGAGAATCCTAGAGGTGAACCAAAGAAATAAAGTACAAAGGACAAAATAGAGCAATGTGCCACTAACACAAGAGGCAAAGAAACCAATACAAATAATAATGAGGGGTGCACAAAAACCCCAAGAACATGTGTCAATGAAGACTGGAGGCAAATCTCTTTGAATGTCCCAACCGTGTCTCGAGCTAATTAAGATGATTTTAATGCCTTTTGTGGAAGGCACATAGAAACAAAAAGTAATGCCACCGTAGGCTACGATAGGTGTAAGAAATAGTTGTTTTATAAATTTGAAACTATGTGTAATAGGTTGAGAGATGAAATTGATCTATCGGTGGCCCTTAAAGTCCTTTGAATAGCCTAATGCATGAAAGTAAAAGTGTCTTCAAGGTTATGGGCTGAACACCCTCAATATGGATGACACATAAAGGTGTGTCGAACCTTTTCAAATCAATGGAATTAAACTTTAGTTAAGCGAATTATTGTTAAAGAAGAAAGTATACACATTTAAGGTATTATAATCGTAACAAATATTGGTTATAAATAACCAATATTAACCTAGTTGATAATGACTCATTCAAATAGCTTTACTTGATTGAGTAATCATTACAATACATCATAGTCTTAAAAGTACAAGAAGGGTTTCAAAGTGCTTAAAACTTCACACGTGCAAGTGATTTGGTGAAGATATTTACATGCTGATCTTGTGTGGAACAAAACAAAAGCTGAATACCATGTTTCTCAACTTGCTCGCGTATAAAATGGCAATCGAACCTCAATGTGTTTTGTTTGCTCAAGGAGCTTAGTAGTACGAACAAGTTGCAAAACACTTGATTGCCGCAATTGGTGCAATCTAGGATTGTTGGTTGTTTATTTGGTAGTCCACATCCTAGTAGTATAATTATGAACAAGTTGTAGAACCCCGATTGTTGCAATATAGGATTGTTGGTTGTTTTTGTGGTACTCCCAATCCAACAAGTACATAATGTCACCTTTGTATTACTAAATAGACAACTCATTTTGTTGTACAATATTTTGCTTCAGTGGAAGATTGAGAAAAAATACTTTGCTCGTTACTTCTCCATGAACTTGGACCATATTGTAGGAAAACAAATCCAAATGTGGATTTCTTGTCATCGATGGATCTTGCATGGTTTGCATCCGTGTATCTAGTCAAGAAGAAGTGATCATTCTTCTTTTACTCTAGGCCATATTCTATACTACCACGAATATATCTCTATATCCACTTTGCTGCCTTCCAATGATATAACTTTTGTTGCTACATGAACTATTAAAGATAAGCTGGTAACATAGCTAAATATCTTGCTTGGTGTAGGTCAAGTAAACGAGACTTTCAATCAATTGATGATAGAGAGTGGCATTCACCTCAGGAGATGGGTCAGATCAAGACAACTGCAGTCTTATCTCCATAGGTGTTGTAATGGGATTACAATCCATCATCTGAAACTTCTCGAGCATGGTCTTAACATATTTCATTTGAGACACAAAGATGTGATGTCTTGTTTGCCATACCTCCAAACCAAGACAATAGTGCAAAAGCCCGAGATCGGTCATGTCGAACGATTTCTTAAGATCATTCTTTGTTGCATCAATCATCTTCATTGAATTGCCATTGATGACCAAATTGTTGACATGCACAATAAGAATTGTTGAGGTAAAGGTTTGGATCGTATGGACTGGGTGGAATCCATGTTGTCATGGTCATATATCTTGATACACTAGGCTCTGGGAGCCTACTTGAGACTGTAGATAATAGAGCTAGATTTTGATCTTGGAACTTGTGGATCCATAACCACAGGTGCCAGGATCAAGGCATCCTTATGGGAGTGAGACCTAGATCCCCGGGGCTAGTGATCTTTTGATCATATGGTGGAGATTAAATCCTCGACACCTAGTAAGTGACTTTTATTTCATTAAGAGGGTGTTGATTTATTTATGTGGGCTTTACTTTATTAAGGGATTTTTATTTTATCTAAATGGAGTTTAATTTATTAAGTGGGTTCGCTTTTATTAACTAGTTAGGTTATTAAGTACAATTTATTTTATGTAGTGGGCTATTTTAAATTAATAGATGTTAATTATTAAGTGGATTTTGTTTTGTTAATAGATGTTAATTTATGATGTGGATTTTATTTTATTAATGGGTGTTAATTTACTATGTGGATTTTATTTTAAATGCGTTCGGTTTTATTAAGTGGGTGCTAGATTATTAGGTGACCTAGGTGGATGCGATTTATCAATTAGTTAATTTATTAAGTGCATTTTACTTTATTAAGTGGGCTTTATTTTATTAACAAGTGCTAATTTATCAGGTGGAATTTATTTTATTAATGGGTTTTAATTTATCAGGTGAATTTTATTTAAGGGTGTCCTATTTTATTAGTTGGGTTTCCTAGATTATTAGTAAGGTAGCCGAATGTCTTCACTTGGTAGTGTGTATGGTTGTAATGTTATATTATTATTCTAAATAAATTTATTATAGACCATGCCTTAATATTTTAACATAAACCTCCCCTTAATTAAATTTCTCCATATGAGCTATTATCTAACCGACATGATTACTTAGCTTTTGATTTAATAATCGCACTCGATTATACGTAATGAGGACTCCTTCAATAAAATTTAGGACTGGATCACCTTAGGGACCCCTTGTGTTGAAGTTAATAAATTTGACAAGATTTTAATACTTTAATTGTCCCCAACAATATTTTAGTGCCATCCCTAGTGTCCTTAGTCAAAGTTTTCCATGACCTAGTAATTCTTATTTCCCTCTGCCTTGCAATTGGTGTAAGCGAGGACACATGCTTACTTTGTTGATTGTGGCAACTTTAATTAATTATTATCCAAAAATTAGTGCCCTTTATAGGGTTTTATTTTGTGTTTTTGTGGGCGCAACAATAGAGAGATTTGACATGTCTGCTCACCTTTTGTTCTTGACGATGTGTGACAAATGCCTCTTGTTGGGTCATATAGATGTCTTCGGATCTTCATTGAGTAAAACACTTTTTAGAACCATTTGATGGACCTTCCTTGAGCAAGTTTTTATCTCGGCCGTTGGAGCAAAAAAAGTCTCGTCATTGGTACGGCTTCCTTTTGAGCCTAGCCCTTTTCCACAAGTCTTGTCTTATTCTTGTCTATATTGTCACCGCTTTGTACTTGCTCTTGAAAAACCACTCACAATCGACAGCCTTCTCCATTTTTGGAAGATGAACAAGCTTCATGTGTCATTCTTCATTACTTCATGCTTCTCGGATCCATAATATCATTCGATGGTTTTGATTCTTGGGCTTTGTCAACCTTCAATGGTTCAAATGCCTAAACAATTGATCCATGCGGGCTAAGTTCACCTCGTTGTAGGCTGTGCTACGAGTTTTTGGCCATGAAGTTGATGTGTATGCGACTTCATCTAGCTTTGCATCATGCATGATGTTGGTATACCACTTAAGTATGTGATGTGTAGTACTTGTTGATGTTAACGTTGGTGCTAGAGGACATGGCTGACCATCATAATCACCACCATCATCCTCATCATCAACATAAGGTGTCAAAAGAGCAATTCCTAGAACAAGTGATGTTGTGGAATGCGAGTCCAACTTACCCTTCTTATGAAATAGTACATCCCTACCGATGCAAATCTTCTTGATGTTAGGATCCATGATTTGGTAGGCTTTCCGCTCATTCTATATTCAAGAAAAGATATATTTCAATTATTCAACTTCTTCCGCTTCTGTTGTGGAATGGGCATGTATGCCATGCAACCAAAAACACGAAGATTGGTAGAAGCCTTATTCCTTGACCATGCTTCCTTTGATTTGATTCCATCGAGAGATTTGGTGGGTGCTTATTTGTTCAACAAGTAAATTGTTGTGTAAGTTGCTTTTTCTCAATATGGAACTTACAAGTATGAACTATACAACATAATACACACCATTTCAATGATGGTAAGGTTTCTTCTCTTTCGCAATGTCATTCCGTTGAGGCATGTTGGGAGCAATGCATTGATGTTGAATGCCATGCTCTTGTAGAAGGTACTTATTGCTAGTGTACTCCCCCTCGATTTGAGTAGAGTACACGTGTGTAACAACCAAACATTCATTCCTCAAGAGCTTCAAACTATTTCAATATTTTGAAGGCGTAATCTTTGGTCTTCAAACAATACATCCACATCTTCCATGCGTGATCGTCGATAAAGAGTTTAAGTATTTGAAACCTCTAACACTAGGAGCCACGTGTTTGCACAAATTAGTGTGCACTAGATCTAGTGGACCAATTGCTTGACGATTACTAGAAGCAAAGGGCTCTCGTTATTTTCTAATCAAGCAATCGTGTAATATCCCTTTCTAGGGTTTGTAGTCTCAATTATCACCGCTTATTTCAACAACCAATCCCAAGTGCGCGACATATCATCCAGTCTTAGCCTGGAAGCTCACCCGAGGTACGCGTAGGCGCCAAGTCCCTCCTTTATGTGAGCCTCATGAGAACGTTCCTTCTTAACACGAGGATGTAATATAACTAGAAACAAGTGCATTCATTCATGGAATTCAAGATGTAAAAACTAACTCGTAGCCTAAATGCATTATAAACATGGATTAACATGATCAGCTAAAGGAAAGTAGAATCAACCCATGAGCATCATCAAGAAAACCGTAACACACACATGAACACAAAGGAAAAATACACAGATCAAGATCCATTACCGGAGTGTTACAAAACTACTTCATTATATTCATAAGCGAAAGTATGGTAGCCAAGATTGCATTAAGAAAGTTCCATTGCTTTTGTTTTAATGTTCATACTAGCAGAGCTTTCTTTACATCACAGAGCTCGCCATTACATATCTCTTTTTACCCATACCCTCACTTCCTATCTCTATATTTCCTTATCTAGAAAGACCATCTATATCAAGCATTAGAAGGAATCTTCTCCTAACCGTCCATCATCATCTGCGAAAGCCTGCAGGAATCTTCTTATGATTGCTCTACCACTACCTAGGAATATGCTAGATGTTGCCATGTGTTTCCCTCAATCGAGTGTCTTTAGCATGCATGTGCCAACTAATCCTTAACAACCTCGACTCCTTATCCTCTCATGATAACCGTAATGATGCCCTGGAATATCCTTTTCTTGAATCACAAGTCTCCATAGCTTATCCACATCTGTATCTGGTCGCTTTTCCGTTCGCTCCCTATGCACGTCTTTTTCCTGTTGTGTAAAACTTACTAAGTCCTAACTCCATCCTGCCCTGGGACGCGATCCTTCGTGCCTCCCAAGGACTACTTCGCATGTGCCTTCTGCCTTGTTTATGCGTGTGCCAAGGCTTCGCACCTTAGGTACTTAGTTACTTTTTAGGGGCCCAACATCACCCCACACTAAATTGGTTGTTGGTTCGGCAAACCTCTGCGCTTTCCAAACAAAAATTCTGTGATCCGGAATACTATTGGAAAGAATAAAGAATAGAGGTTGGGAGAGAAACTAAATAAAGAATTTGAGGAATGGAGGGGGATGCTATGCGACCAATTGGAGGAGTTCAGGGGAACTCCACATCTATCTCGTCCTTCAATTTTTCCCAGGCCTTCAATTCTGATAAGGCCTTACCTGGTGCTTCACCCAAGACATTTGGTACCTGGTCTAGGTTGATTTCTTCCACTTTTCCCTTAACATGTTAATGGCCACTCCTAGCTCTGCACGCAGACACCCTCAAACTCATCCATCCGTTTAGTGATGGAGTCTTAGAGTTCGCTGATTCTGAAATCCAACTTTTTGCACTTTGTCTTGATCTTCTCCTTTTGGGCCATGGTGTTAACAACCGACTGTGCGCATTCTGCCTTGTTGGTGGGGATGGTCTCCTGTAACACTTTGAGGGCTGCCTCTTCCTCTATCACCCGTGCGTCGATGATTGGCTCGCATTTTCTACAATTATTGAAGCCCCTATCCGCTAGTATATTCGCCTCCTTGAGTTGGGAGAACAAATCTTCCAACTGCGTGATCCAAGCTTCATTGCGATCTTGTTTTTCGCTTTCTCCTTTGCGAGATCTGCAGCCGTGGGGCCCACGCCATCCTTGATGTTAACAAGTGACATCCCCACGAGGTCCTTAAGGTACTCCATCTCATCCCCATAGTTGGTCTGGCTTGACTTACCAACGCCTTAGGACATTACCCTGAATGTTCTACACGAGGGTGCCAACGTGGTCGTATGCCTCCTTTATCTGCGCTTTGCTCAACCCTTAAACCCTGACGCAACCTATCTATTTCCTTCTCCTTGCTCTTTCTTTCTGCGATCAAGGTCCGAACAGTGGCCTTGTATCCGGATGCGCGGATTACCTCGACGACATCTTTTTGCAATGCATTGCACGGCTGCTCATCTGTTAGGTGGTTGGGATCCACCACTTTGTATGTATCTCCTTCCTTCTTCAAGTGAACAGTCTCGATTGCATGATCGTTGACCTCGAACTCAAGTTCCTCGACGTGGTAGTGCATGCTCCAGCTAAGCATCTTCCTGGTCCTGGGCACACCCCCATCTTGATCCATTAAATCCCAACCATGCAACTTTTCTGGTGGGAGGGTGGCTTGGAATCTTGCGCGTAAGACCTTCGTGGGGTCATCCACGAAGTCCATGTGTGGGGACACTGGCGTCCACTTATTCCTTGTAGCCTTGCGCTTTGTCCTCTACTTCTTTGCCCCAAGGGTGAATCCCTTATCCTCCTTTATAGTAAAGGAGTCCCCCTTATCTCCCTTCGGGTTGGCTTTCTGCGGTGTAGTGGCTTCGTGCGTTGGACTCTTCTCAGCCCCTATCAAATGCTCCTCTGCTTCTTTTTGCGCCTCGCATGCATGCATCTCGTGGCCTTTACCTCAGCCTCCTGCCCCTCCAACTCCGCTTCCAATTTTACTTTGAAAGTAGTGGGGTCTTCTTCCTCTCCTTCCTCCGAGCTTCTTTGTGGGGCTTGATGCATCATGTGTCTTTTTTTTTTTCCTCAGGCTCTTCCTTCTCTTCTTCCTCTTCCTCGCGCCCTAGTAATGAGGTGTTGGCACCACCCTGTTCTAAAGTGTTGGTGCCCTTACTACTATTCCGGTGTGTGTAGTACTTCCTCTTCCTTGAAGTGTCTAACTTCCCTTCTTGTTCTTGTTCTTGTTCTTCTTCTTCTCTTCTTGTTATGCCTTCATGGGTGGGATTGGCGTCTCCCGTGGCTTTGGAAAGGGAGAGTTTGTAACCTCCACTTCAATCCCTCCTGTGTTTTGGGGCGTAGCTGCACGAACACCCGATGGATATACCCCTTGATGGTAACGCTGACTTGTGGGTGTAAGTCTAGGAAATTTGGCCCCAAAACCTCGACGTAGGCAGGCCGAACACCATACTTGTATGTGGCGCACAACGTGTGGACATCAACATGCAACTTGTCTGCATCAAAAATTAACTTTTGCGTGTCTTTGATCCGGTTGATGGGGCATTTCATATATCTAGCTGTGAACGCGAAGGGAGTTTGCACCATGGCCCCATCTCTCCTTTGGCCATCATAAACTTCGCTAGATAGAAATGATGGGTAACGACAAATTTTACCTTGTCCCCAACAACTTGTGGTAACTTGTGGGGATACGCCACTCGATCTCAAAAGCCCTGCGCAAACGCTCAAACCATTTATTCATTCGAGCATCAGAACGCTCGAGATGGTCCCATCACATGTGAACTTTACGAATCAGTATTGCAGGTAGGTATGCGTGGGGGACGGGTGAACCCACATGTTCTCATCTGGTCCGTCTGGGACACTAATCTCCAGAACATGATTAATAACATGATGGAGCCCTAAGTGATCTTTGCTCCTGGATCATTCTGTACCCGCTCCTCTTCGATGATGCCATTCGCAATGAATTGGGAAAAGTTGTAGTGTGCCCTCTTGGATACCCTGTAGGCCACATACAGGAACCTTTGGTTAATGTCCGTCCACCTTTTTGATGCGCCCAATTTGCGGCTAATGAGTTGGGAGGAGACTCTCAATGCTGTGTCTGGGAGATCTGCAATTACATGTGCCCTCCCCCTTCTCGTAGTTCAACTTTTTGCCAACTCTTCAATCTTGGTCGTGGCACATAAATCAAGTGCCATATCTTCTCCAAAGTGTTCCGCAGGCCCGTAACCGTTCGAATCAATTGGCTTGTGATCCTCATTCTTCTTCCTGCGAAGTAGAAGAAATCTTTGTGCACTGCGACATTAACCACTTGAAAAGTGGGGCGGGTTTGGCAAAGAAGGGCAGCTCCCATAGCTGTAAAACCCCAGTCTTTTGCAGCGCTTGTTTCACCGAGTCGTCAACCTTAGGGTTTCCAAGCTCGTCCACCGTCGAGGTGTGTCACAAGGTCCGCTCGCATTAGCTTTTCGTTGTCGGTCGCTTTTTTGTGGTTGTACTCACTGATCTTACATTTATATAGCTTCGAGCTCCATTTTTCGGCCTTGATAACTCTAAGTGGGTACTACATCTCCGAGTAGATCTCCATGGGGTCCTCCTTTTCCACCATTGGTTTCTTTGTTCGAGCCTTCTTTGGTGTCATCTCCCTCTCCTTTTCACTCGTGCCCTAGGTGTTATGTTCCTCTCTTTCGACTACCCTAACTCGACAACTTCCCCGCTTCTCTTTCACGTCACCTCCTTCCTGCTCTGTTGTCTTCTTCCCTCCGTGCTATGTCACAGATTTTACTATAGCTTTGGACAAGTCCTTCGCTTCGTGATAGTGCTTTGTGTCGCTCTTCTTCGAAAAAACACGTGTCGCACTTCGAGCTTGGGAGCACAAAAGAAATTTTCTAAGGCAAGGTAGTTGAAATGACTATCCTTATCTCTTATTTATACTTTATCAATGCCTTAGAGTTCCTCCAACCATGTGTCCTAATGTCGCTTTTTAATAAAACACTTTACTTCACTTAAAGCAACTTCCGTGACTTCCTCTCACGCTTCGCAGCTATAACCTTCTGGCGCTCCAATACCACTTAGACTGCCACAAACCTCCTTCGTGCGCATCTCCGCGCTGAAGTACATAACCTCTACCATTGTCTACTAAGTAGTTCCCTATAATGTTGCCTATCTTATGTCATACCGCGCGATCCTTCCCTTCTTGTGGTCTTCAAATTCTTTCAACCCACCTTCATAACTGCACATGAATTTACGCATTTTATCCATTACGTTGCTCGTACATTCTTTGTCTTCACGTTAATTCCCCAACAGTCCACTGTTGAAGTTGTTGGCCTCCATGTTCAAAATCTCTGCTACCTCACCCCACACAAAAATGTATGTGCGGTCCCTTGCGCATAAAACCTCTTACAATGCAATTAGCTACTGGTGCACCAACGCGCAACACAAAGCCGAAAATGATGACAAAGGAAACAAACAAAAAGACTAAAAGAAATCTAAACTAATTGGCAAAACTGCCTTATTTTTGACTACACAGAAGCCTTATTTATAGTAGGGCTTCAACCTACTCCTATTGAAGTAACCCGGTAACCTTGTCCCATCCAATGCTTGTAACTGGCACACACGGCCTGAATCGAGGATGTATGAGATGATGTATGGTCCTAACCAATGGACTTTCAGTTTCCAGGATGACGCATAAATTTGGAGTCATAAAGCAAGACCATCTACCCAACCTCGAATTGTTTGTTTTTAATATGGCGATCATGCCATGCTTTTTGTCACACCTTTTCAGTCTTCGACTCCACCTAGCAAGTGATCGCCTTTCTTCCAACTGCATTAACTTCTCCATGCACTCCTGTAGTGCTTGCTCATCAGCTAATCCTCCTTGCGCGTAGACAGGACGGTAGCATAAACTCTACTGGTAAAATAACTTCCATGCCAAACACCAATTGGAATGGTGTGGCCTTATTCAATCTCTTGTAGGTTGTCCTATATGCCCATAGTATGGTTGAGACTTTGTCATCCCAATCTTGTCTTCCCACATCACAAATTTTGGTCAGCGTGTGACTCAGTATCTTGTTAAATGCTTCAGTGGTTCCATTAGCTTGGGGTGATACGGGGTGGTCTTGTGATGGGCCACCATGAACTCTGCTAACAAAATCCTTGACTATCTCATTCAAAAAGTGTGTGCCTCTATCACTAGTCAAACTTAAAGGGCACCCATACTTGCTGAGTATGTTTTCCCACAAAAAATCTTGCTTTGTGGGTTGTTGTGCAATCCTTTGTAAAGCTTGCCTCTCGCCCATCTTGTTAAGTAATCAATGCAAGTAATGATATAGTGTGAACTAGTCCTTTGCGTAGGTGAAATCAGTCCTATAAAATCAATGGCCCACTTCTCAAATGGTTCTGTGCTAGCTATCGGTCTTAAGGGCATCTGATCCCTTCTTCTTGGTTTTTGCCAAGGCGCCGACAATGTTCACAGCCTTGCAAAACTCAATGCAATGTGGTAGATGCTTTCCCACCAAAGGCCTGCCAATAAAATCTTCCGCGTGGTGGCATTCTCTGCATAGTGTCCTCTTGCAATCCCACCGTGTGCTTCCTCCATGATTGCAACGAGCTCATATTCTAACACACACCGCGAAAACCTCATCGTGGCCTGACTTGTATAATTCTACACTAATTTGCATGTAAGGTGCGGCGCATATGGCTAACTGCTTGCTTTTCAAGGTCTTCATTCCTCCTATGGTGCCACACCGTTTTGAGAGAAACACACAACAATATCTTCCAAGTCAGAGGGTGCGCGCCGTAATCTAAATAGTTGCGCATCTGGCATTGTATCCTCAATGCTCTGCGCGTCCTCCCCTGAGTCAATCCTTGATAAATGGTTAGGCCTTGAGTTACTCTTTCCTGGTTTCACAACCTGTAAACTCAAACTCTTGAAACAACAGACCCACCGACATATGCACCCTTGTAAAACGGGCTTGTTCACCAAGTACTTCAATGCCATGTGGTCGTGTAGAATATGAAGGGTGTTGCCAACAAATATTGCTTGAATTTGTGCAGCGCGTAGATCATTGATAATGCTTCGCGCTCAGTAGTAGTATAGTTTTGCTCTGCTGGTGTCAACTTTCTACTAGCAAAACACAAGGGGTGGTCAACAATTCCTTCTCCAGGTTGTGCTAAGATTGCCCCAATCACCATTCCCGAAGCATCAACATGTACATGGAATGGCTTATCCCAAGAGGGAAAGCGTAATATGGGCGCAATGATAAGCTTATTCTTTAATGTGTCAAATGCCATCTATTGCGCCTCTCCCCAATGGAATGTACATTCGTGCTTCAACAATTCCTCCAGTGGCGCGGTGATTTTGGCATACCCCTTAATAAATTTCGGTAATACCCCGTATGCCCAAGGAATCCACGTGCACTGTGCTTTGGTTGGTAGGTTCCCCAATCCCACAATAACGACAACTTTGGCAAGATCCACCAACAAACCTTCCTTACATATGATATGCCCCAACAGGGTTCCAAATGGAGTAGCGAAGAGACATTTCTTAATGTTGAGGGATATACGCAATTGCTGGCATCTCTCAAACATCAACCGCAAATTGTCACAATGGTCTTTCACTAGTCCATACACTATCCAGTCATTAAGGTAGACCTGAAGGAACTTATGGATAAAATCCTAAAATGCCTGGACCACTATGCGCGAAAACACAGCAGGTGCATTCTTCAGTCCAAAAGGCATGATTGTGTAGGCAAAGCTTCCCCACTCAGTGGCGAAAGTTGTCTTTTCTTTGTCTTCCTTTGCAATTCTAACTTGATGATACCTTGAGAATCCATCTGTGAAAGAATAGATCTCGTGCCCGGCTACTCCTTCCAGGATCTCCTCGGTGAAAGGAGTTGGGAAGGGATCAATGACACATACCGCATTCAAATCTCTGTAATCAAACATAGATCCTTATCCTCCCATCCTTTTTAATGTTAATGACCATTGGGCTTATCCATTTTGATTCCTCAACAACTTCAATGATACAGAAGCGATCATCTTATCTATCTCTTCCTTGACCACTGGACGTGTAGATTCGGGTTCATTCGGTAAGGTCACTTCTGAATCGGGTGCGCTCCCTCCTTTAGTTTGATCTGCATCTCTCCTAAAGAGTGGTGAACTCCCTTAAGCTCATGGTACCCGCGGAAATAAATCCTGAAACTCACGCAATAGATCAATGATATTGAAGCCTCCTTTTCTAACCAATAGTCCCCAATAGTAGCCTCCTTAGGTTCCATTTCTGAGCCAATGTTAACCTTCTTTATTTTGAGGGGTTCATGGTAGGCGCACGCTTGCTCATCAGCACTATCTGTTACTTGCGCGTACCCATAGTATGGTTAACATCCAAGTTCTCCACTTCCTCGCCATCTATCACATAGACCATCTTTCCTTCTCTTTCTCCATGCAAGCACGCTCAAGTTGTATCTCGTCTGATTCTCCCTCATCAGAGTGTGCTTCTAAGCCAGGTTCACCCAATAATTTCAGTATTCTATCCTCTGCCATGGCACTGTCTCCCATAGTTAGGCGCTTAATAACCTGCAACACCTCGTCACCAAGGGCTTAGCACTTTTATATTCAAAAGTTTGAATCAAGTCATTTGTTAACTCCCGCTAGTTCCCTGTTTGACAACGTAACTCTGAATGAACGTACCATGCGTGCGCACAACCTTGTAGTGTGGAATAAAACTTGTGCACCCAGAGGGAAGGAGGTAAAGCCTCTGTGCCTTCCATCCAGATCCTCTTGCACTCCTGGACATGTTTTGAGGCGGATTCTTTCCCATCATAGACACAAAGTTTAGTTGGCGCGTTGCTCCTGAAGAATCTAATAGAGAGCACAATCCTCACCTCGCGCCACCCTAGAAGATTTTCCTGATGCGCCATCCACCAACGTGTTGTGGTTCCATGTGCAAAGTGTAGACAAGCATGCTCCTTCATTCGATCTCACATCTCCATTGAGCTTCCATGGCTCATAGGAAAACATCAAGGTTGCCATCCTCCAGTGTAGCTTGGTAATTGCTTCCCTCTCAGTGCCTAAGTGGGTGCGCCCTTGTCACTCTTGTAACGGAGCCTCTCAATTGCCACCCAATTAACTCATAAGTCCCGTGCACCCAATTGTCACATGCTACACTAGTGGTATCACTCATAGATTGAGCATCTTCAAATGAATAATTCTTTCCGTAGGATTAATCACCTCAGGGTCCCTGATAGTGCGCACATAGATTCTATCGAGGACTTCTTCTCCTAAGGGCTCAGTATAGGTGCTTTGACTTCCCATTAGTTAGAGGGATAATAACCCATTCTTCCTTGTTTTCAAAACTTATGTACCCCTTATTGAACCATAGGTCAACATTGTTCTTATAACACGGGGCCCAAGTAACGCTGGAAAGTTGTCCGCCTCAGCTAGCACCAAGACTTCGAAGTCTCCAGTGAATTTTGCCCTTGGATAGTGATAACAACGTCCTTCAAGACACCAATGGGCATCACCTTTGTCTTGTTAGCCATATACAACACATTTGAAGATGGCTGTAATGGGGGCCTTCCCATTTGATTCCAGCGTCCAAGGTAAGAACATTAACTTCCGCACCCGTATCTATCAGAATATTGCTTAGGAGCCATCCATCGACTACTGCATTCAAGGTAATCTCCTTATCATAATCAATGGTGTGAGGGGGAAGGTTAGCGTGTAAGACTTGTCAGCTCGTGCTCTCCTCCACCGTGTGGTACTTTCTCTCGTAACCATTCCCCTAGAAAAGGAATGATATTCTCTACCTCAACATTTTGCATACTTCCCTGACCTCATCCAAATCCTTTTGTGGAGCCTCAGTGTTCTTCCTTTGCTCTAATTATTGTGACTGCTCCTTTAGGCACTGGATCTCTCCTTGTAGGCTCGAATTACATCCATGGTCTCTTGATAAACCTCTTTCTGATGAGTAGGGTTGGATACTTCTGTGCACCACCTCTTCTCTAGTAACCAAAGTGGCCTTTTCTTTGGTATTTCCCTAGTGCGTGCAGCCTCTGCTCGCGTTGTCACCAGTACAAGTTCTAACTCTGACTCGCGTGCCACCCTTGGCATCCATGTGAGTCGGCCTTTTCACGGTCACCATTCCCGCATTTTTATCTTTTCGTTGTTTCGGCTCATGTGTTCAAATAACTTTGGGTACTCCTTATACTTGTGCTTTTTCCACACCAAGAGCATTATAACAGATTAGGGCATTCACGCTTATAGTGCTCTGTAGACCCATAATTGTAACAAGTTCCACATGGGAACTCACTTCTTCCACCTCCGCGGTTGCCTCGACCTTGAAATCCTCCACGAAAGCTTCTTCCGCGAGCTCCTCCATCCGCACGCCCTTCATAGTGATGACCATCATCCTTGGAATTGTTTGCAATGTTGGTCTAGCACACACCAATATCAATGGCATCATGTATCTGGTCAATCAATCTACAATCCTTGGTGTCATGAGTAGTGGAGGTGCAAATCTTGCAATAACAGGACACATTCTTACGGATCGCGCGCTGCAGTAGCGGACACCTACTTGCATCATGATCTGGCAAATTAAACCTCACGCTCTCTTTGTCATGGCATGTACCGATCTCCGAGGACAACTATCTTTTGTATGCCCCTCTACCTCACAATCCATGCACCATAGGCCACTGTGAGTCTCATGCATCGAGTTTGCAGATAGCTTCTCCAATTGCTTGGCCATTGTAGCAATTTGAGCTTCAAGAAAAGGGCTAACACCGGTATCCACGCTTCCAACAACCTCATCAAGCGTAGGGCAGCCTCCAAGGCCTTGCGCGGGTCTATGAAAGTCTTGTGCGAAAGTGCTCTCCTAAAAGGTGTTATCAACCCTCCAACAAACCATTGAGCATGTTAAGAAGGATGAATATCATAAGACAATTTTGATAAGAGAGTCTTAAAACACGCATCATATTCCCGCACACTCTCTGCCATACCTTGTTGAATCTCCTTCAATGCACTAATGCTCTTTGTTCAAACTTAGGGATATGAAATTCAAGCTAAGAAGGCATTCCGCAAGCGGTGTAATCTACCACTGTCTAGTGGGGGTCATACTTCCAGTACCAACTATGCGCGTGTCTTTGTAACGTTGTTGTAAACTAACTTGCCTTCTGCATTCCGGGGTAGTGATACCCTTCACGCGCCATAGCAGACTCACATTTGTGTACATGCTCTGCAACATCCTCAACACCTTTGTAGTCTAGTAGATGCAAAGACATTTCAAAAATACTTGCTGAGGTGGTTGAGGCATTGTCGCATGATCTAGAACTTGATCCACCGGTGCTTGTCCACCTCTCGATCCACCAGATCCCTTAGGTCCATCCAGTCCATGCAAGTTCCTATTCCACCAGATCCACCTCTCGTAGCTGGTAAAGGTCCTGAAGTGGTTGCGCCTTGTGTCCCCACCGTTGCACTAAAGCTGCGCGCCAAAAAGTCTCGTGATATTGCACATTACTACCAGATGTGTCTTGCGCCGCTTCCAGATGCGATTCCTAAGATTTGTGTACCCGTACTTTTCCCAAATGTCATTCCAGATAATATACCTCAAACACAGGAAATGATTGTGCAACCATAGATGTGCCAAATGAAAAGTTATACCTCCTAGGTGTTGATCGGTCACTTCCACCAATACCAACTGGGTTAGTAATACTTATCTATGGATTTGGAAAGCTAAGTGCCAGGGGTTGGTCACCAGGTGGATTTAGATGTGCCAATGACTCCTCTCCTTTCTTCATATGACGAGCCTTCTCTAGAAGCGAGGGGTTTCTCTTCCCCACTTGCCAAGATGGATAGCATGCATCGCTTAGGCTCCATGTCCTCTACGTGAACCTCAATTCCTTCACGCAATGTTTGCCTCCATAAATCCATCGCTCCTGCAACTTCGCGTTGTGTATCTAACTCCCTCTCACGAGCTTCATTATACTTGAGTCGTCTCTCTTCCCTCTCTTTTCATCCGCAAGGTCCGCCATCTTCCTCCACCCTAGCTTCCTCACCCAACGCTCGAAGAAGCTTAGTCGGCCATAGGAAATGCTTCCAAACTCAGTGTAATGATCAAGATCTTTATAGCTAAGGGTATAGCATGCAAGAACGATCCTCTTGGCTCTCTCAAAAACTCAAACTAAGTAATCTCTGGAATGGAATATGTAGAAATCACACACTCCAAGGTGTAACTTGTCAACACTCTACACCACCAATGATCAACAACACGTGTCTAAGCTAGATCGGCATCCTGCAACCTCGATACTCATCTTGGGTCCACATGCGAGATCAATAGTACCAACTTGATCTAGATGCATACGCCGAAAACCATTCATACAACTCCATTGGAAAACAACAAAAAAGGTCTCACACAACTTATGATACAAATGTTCTTCTACCCATTTATGAGCATTGAACTGAGGTTCGGTACTAAATCTCTGAGCAAACTCATCCTTCGTGTTTTTAAGCCATGTTTCGACACTGTCCAAGGTCAAGTGCTCTGTCATCATGCATCATTCTCACAACAACTTAAAAAGAGGTCTCGACAATGGAACCAAAATGTAGTCTCTATTATCACCGCCTATTTCAACAACCAATCCCAAGCGCGCCGGCATATCATCCAGTCTTAGCTTGGAAGCTCACCGAGGCGCACGCAAGCACCGAGTCCCTCCTTTATGTGAGCCTCATGAGAACGTTCCTTCTTAACACGAGGATGTAATATAACCAGAAACAAGTGCATTCATTCATGGAATTCAAGATGTAAACACTAACTCCTAGCCTAAATGCATTGTAAACATGGATTAACATGATCAGCTAAAGGAAAGTAGAATCAACCCATGAGCATCATCAAGAAAACCCGTAACACACACATGAACACAAAGGAAAAATACACAGATCAAGATCCATTACCAAAGTGTTACAAAATTACTTCATTATATTCATAAGCCAAAATATGGTAGCCAAGATTGCATCAAGAGAGTTCCATTGTTTTTCTTTTAATGTTCATACTAGCAGAGCTTTCTTTACATCACAGAGCTTGCCATTACATATCTTTTTACCCATACCCTCACTTCCTATCTCTCTATATTTCCTTATCTAGAAAGACCCTCTATATCAAGCATCAGAAGGAATCTTCTCCTAACCGTCCATCATCATCTGCGAAAGCCTGCAGGAATCTTCTTATGATTGCTCTACCACTACCTAGGAATATGCTAGATGTCGCCATGCGTTTCCCTCAATCGAGTGTCTTTAGCATGCATGTGCCAACTAATCCTTAACAACCTCGACTCCTTATCCTCTCATGATAACCGTAATGATGTCCCTGGAATATCCTTTTCTTGAATCGCAAGTCTCCATAACTTATCCACGTCTGTATCTGGTCGCTTTTCCGTTCGCTCCCTATGCGCGTCTTTTTCCTATTGTGTAAAACTTACTAAGTCCTAACTCCATCTTGCCCCGATGCGATCCTTCGCGCCTCCCAAGGACTACTACTGCATGTTACTGCGCGCCACAAGGCTTTGCGCCTCGGGTACTTAGTTACTTTTTAGGGGCCCAACAAGGTTGAAACACACAAACAATGAAATCACACAAACCCCAAACTGAATGCAATCTGATTTTTATAACAGCAGATCCAATATTACATGAAATCCTAGCGGTGAACTGAAATTTGCATGTTAGGGCAACAAACACCCATCAAACTAGCTGAAATTAAATATACCAACGTGTCTCCAAATTATATATAATTAATGGAACTATACCAAGCCAAAACATGTCCCAAATCTGAAATAATACTCAGCAGCAATTTATTTTAGGACAGCAGAATTGCAGTCCACAAAAATAGTTAAAAATGAGGTCTCCAAATCCCAACAATTACAAAATATAGAAGATACCAACCTTATAAATTATGAGAAATCTGAATATGAAACAATAATGAAGTTCCGTGCCCTAAAAGGCACCCAAAACAACTCTAACCCTAGTCGTTCCCTAAGAGAGGGGCTCCAAACACTGCAAAACTCTTGAGATGACATCTCCTTGATGCCCTAGTTGCAAACGAGCAAGATGGTCTTCAATACTTTCGTTCACACCACCAATTTGGAGAGTTTTTCGTTCCAATATGCCACAAGGGAGAGTTTCATCCTCCTTGGATGCCACGCTAATGGATTTTCGACCTTTAGTGGAGTTAAATTGAGCAATCAGCCCTAGAACCAAATAGAAAGTGTATATGCCAAAATTGATGAGGAAAATGAGCCTATGCGACTCCTTTTATACCCCTTTGGTGGCGCTAAAGGTTTAAGGGGTGAATTACCTTGAGACCGACCTATTAAGAAGCTTGCTCTATATTCTATTTTCATTTTGGGAGCTCTGCAACCCAATCGATGTTCCTTAGGGAGGAAAATATAAAAGAAAAACATTAATAACAATGAAAGAAAACAGAAAGGAAATCCAAGGACTTCCCTTGTTCAATTTCTTCTTGGCCACGAGAAGAAAAATGGCCAAAAGTATTCAAATGGGACTCATTCGAAAAAGGGGACATTGCACTTGAGCAAAGATCTTTAGTGTTCTTTAGTGAGGGAACGCCTCACACCATGCCATGCCTTTTGAGTGTAATAAGATAGCCGATGCTTAATGACCATACCTCTGATGCCATAAGTTGTAAAATCATCAACCATCGATGCCAACACATGGTTGTCATGATGTACAACATCAAGGGCAAACATCTTTCCAATTCCAGAAGCAAACACAATAATCCTTGAACTCTTGGATTTGTTTCAAATGAGACAACTGCTCACCATGTTTACAATGAAATTCAACCTTAAGGTCGTGATCCAACAGTTGACTGACCGATAGTAAGTTCTTTGTGAGTATTGGCTCATAAAAACTTTGTAGTCTCACAAGAATGCTTTCTAAGTGGGAAAGGTTCATCACCTAGTCCTTGGATATTGTAAATCGTATTCGTAATGCTAGTAAAGACGATCATTACGGGATATAAAAGGAAATGTGGATAAGAGTCAATTAGAAGGTTGTGTGTTTGATTCGTGAGGGTTTCACCAGAATGTATGTTAACTAAGATGGTCAAGTTGATTATCTTCTTGCTCTTCTCAATACTATAGATTAGGATATAAGTATGTTAGCTAAGATGGTCAATATGATTATCCTCCCTCTCTTCTCAATAATATAGATTAGGATATAAGTAGAAGATCATACTAGGGCCAACACACAAGGTAAGTTAGTGCCAAGGGGGTAATAGTAATGGATCTAGTATATGCTAACCCACATTTGTATACGCAAGGCATAGGGTTCCAAAGCCTATATCCAAGATAAGGGTGGGGTTTTACTAGAATCCTAATGTTGCAAGAGGATATCTACGGTAAGGATTGTAATGCCATGTTGCGGTAATAAGTAATGGTTGTAAGAGATAATGCAATAGATAAAGATATGCTACTCTATCCTAGTCTAATACATGATATATCAAACATAATCAATCATACCAACATAAAGAAAAGAGAAGGGTTAGGGATACTTACCTTTGTGAAGAAATTATTGGCGGTTTTCCTGTCACCTCACCCCTCTCCCCATGTTAGTAACACCTTGTGAGAGTTTTGTGGTGCGTGGATCAGATGAGGGATATGTTGAAGACCTAAGTAAACCAATTTTAGGGACTTCAAAGATTTGGTAGACCTTGCTGGTGTAGCTCCCATTCTTGTTGCTCCTAGAAACCCAATGTAGAAGTTGCACTAAACCCTAAACCTCTTAAGCCTTTAAGGGAAGATTTGCAAGTGAAAACAAAGCATGACTATGTGACAACGATATAGATAAATGACAATAATGCTGCCTATTTATGGAACATAACCTGAAGTCACAATTTTTCTTAGCTGATGGCATCGCCAATTGGCTGGAAATAAGGTTCTAATTGAGTGCAATGACCATCGTCAATATAGTTGGCAACAAATGGTCCGGTTCAAAGGTAAGGATAGGAGAGGGAAATGAACATAGAGAAAACACTTGGAAGATGTATGATGGTGATGTGAAGGTGCTATAGGTAGATGTGAAGGTGATAATTATGTATTTATTAAGTGGTCATAAAGAGGTAGTAAGGAAGGTAGTAGGGAGGCATGCTAGGGCAAGCTAGGGTGATGCCATGGAGAACGACTCTCTCACCAGGAACTGATAACCAGCCTAACCCCGCTTCTGATATGCCCCTTAAGGCACACACTCATGGAGATTAATGTGCCAGCAACCTGCGAAGAGAAATCATTGGTAAGAGTGAAAACTAAGGTGTATACAGTATCATTACCAAGAGTGCCTGCTTCGTAGTAAGAGGAGTGGTTCAAAATGGCGAACCTATCTTTCCATCTAATCATGTACCTTGCAGGACCAGAATCTATTTACTAGACTGAACTCTGATGGGAGATCACATCACGAGTTTCTCCAACATGACAAAACCTTCATATTGAGAGTTGTTTTCAGCAACTTTACCATGCTGTTGTGTGGTATTCTTCTTTTTCCCCAATAATACTTCTTATTAGGACTTGGGTCGTATTTTTGGTGCTGCTTATTACTGAATGACCCATTCTTGAATGAATTGTATCAACTATCCTTGATTTCATGCCCATTCTTCCCACGTATTAGGAATGTCTTCTAGGAGCGAAAGTTGTTCCTTGTTACTGCTCTTGCTTGGGAATCTATTGCCATGCTTTGTGTGGTCTTCTTTCTCTTTTGGTTTGCGACCACAACATTATCCTTTTCATCAACTTCTTCATGTATTGTGCCTACCTGTTGAAGCATATTGAGTAGATGCTTGAATGCGGGTTTCTAATTTGAAACACTCATGGACATCACATAGACTTTGTTTGCAAATAGCAATGCTTTCAAGACAATAGATATAAGAGAATCATTTGTCACCTTTTCTTTTAATGCTTGTAGTGAGGCCTACATCTTAGCAAATTGTGTGAGGAAAAGGATCAACTCTTTCACCACTCCATATCGAGAGTTATCTGTCTCCAGCAATATTACCTTGTTGCCTTTGTGAAGTATTCTTATCTTTCCATTGAGAATACCACTTCTTTGGATCAAGTGGTATTTGGTGCTGCTTCTTGTTGCTGGATGGCTCATTTTTGAATGAGTTGCACCAAGAATTCTTTAGTTCATGCCCATTCCTCCCACATATTAGGCATGCCTATTGGGAACGAAAGTTCCCTTGTTGCTGCTGCTTGATGAATATATTTCCTTCATGGGTTTCTTGCCCTTCTGGTTTATGACCGAACATTCTCTCGCCTCATTATCATCCTCATGCATTGACTCTTCTTGTTGAAGCATATTCACCAGTTGCTCGAATGTGAGTTTCTGATTTGAATCGTCCATGGACATCACAAAGACTTTGTATGCGAGAGGGTAGTGTTTTCAAGAAAATGTATGCAAGAGAATCATTTGTCACCTTTTTCCCTAATGCTTATAGTGATGTCCACAATTCGACAACTCATCGAGGGAAGATTCAACTTTTCACGACTTCTCATTTTCAAGTAGTGCAACCGAGTCTTCATGTGTAGAATCTGGTTTTGATTCTTGCCTTGCACACGGTGCTCAGTGTGTCACATTTATATTTGGCGTTGTAGAATTTCAGATATGAGGTTGTACCTCATCCAAAACACAAATTATAATGATCAGTTTGGCTTTCTGATTAGCCTTGTCGAAGTTTCTCTCGTTGGTTGGCATTTTTGGTGTGTCGGTAAAGATCTTGCCAATGATTGGTCTTAAGTCTTGTTATGTTTGTGGAGCCTATTTTCATGTTAGAGTGTGGTACACCTTCTATGTGTTACACTTGAGTATTTTTACGACGGTCCCGCTCGTCGGTGAGCGGGTTAGGGGGTTCGGGGGCGAAGCCCCCGAAGCAAATTTTCATGGGTGGTTTATTAACCCATGGGTAATGGGTAACCGTTATGGGCTGTTTTTGGGCCCATGGTTTTTCGGTACCCATTGTTTTGTAAAACCGCCTCTTCGGCTACCCATAGGTTTATGGGACAGTTTTGTTTTTCCCCATGGTTTTGATACCCACGGTTTTGTAAAACCGCAAGCGGCTTGTCTATTTATATGGTCTTATGCATATGATAGATGCACAAGAAAACGTATTGCGAGATGTGTTTTGAATTCGGGTTTGAATTCAGAGTTTGTTGAGCATAGCTCCAAACGGATCACAGGTATTGTATTGAGAGAGTGAAGGCTTGTAATAAAATCGAGCAAGTGATTCTTGGTGGACGTAGCCCAAATTGGGTGAACCATGTTAAATATTGTCTCTGTGTGTGTGTTATTTATTCGCACTTTTATTTAAGATCTCGTAATATTTTTCGCATATTAGTTTCTCTTTATTGCGATTATGTGAGGGATTATTCCGCATATTTTATCCCTTATTTCCTAACAATTGGTATCGAGCGCTGCTTTGGTTTTCTTGAAGTGTTGAATCGCGCAGGAAAGTTTTTAGCTTGAGTGGGAGCTAGGTTGATAAATTCAACGGGCGAGAATTTCGAGTCTTTGGAAGATGCAGATGGAAGATTACCTTTATCGAAGGATCTTTATACTCCATTGTCTCGAGAAGGTTAACAAACCCTCGAGTATGACAGATGCGGAATGGGATTTGTTGGATCGGAAGGCACTTAGAACGATCCAGGACCGAGTCTCGCATCTTCGGTATTATTTAATGTTTCAAAGGAAAAGACTACAAAAGATCTAATGGATGCATTAGGGAAGTTGTATGAAAAACCCTCCGCCTCTAATAAGATATTTTTAATGAAAAAGTTGTTTAATATGAAGATGTCTGAGAATAGTTCAGTAGCAGATCATTTAAATGATTTCAATACGGTAGTGAATATGCTAGCTTCGATTATAATAGAATTTGATGAAGAAGTTAGGGCTTTATTAATTCTGTGCTCTTTACCTGAGAGTTGGAATAGCCTGGTAATGGCGGTAAGTAACTCGGTTCCAGCTAACTCGAAGTTGAAGTTTGAGGATGTTGTAGGGGTGATTCTAAGCGAGGAAATGCGAAGAAAAAGCTCTGGGGAATCTTCTACTTCAGGGAATGCTTTGACAGTGGAAACTAGAGGGAGACAGAAGAATAGAGGAAACCGTGGAAAATCAAAAGATCGGGCAAGGTCAAAATCCAAGAACAAGATTGTATGTTGGAATTGTGGAAAGCCTGGGCATGCAAAGAAGGACTGTTGGGAGCTTCGGGATAAGAAGAAACAACAAGAAGAAAACAAGGAGGCAAATGTGGCATCGGGTAATGTATGCCAGGATGCTTTGATTCTTTCTTTACATAATATTACTGAATCTTGGGTTTTAGATTCAGGGGCTTCTTTTCATGCTACTCCACATAGGCATTATTTTGTTGATTATGTTCAAGGGGATTTTGGGCATGTTTTTCTTGGTGATGATGAGCCTTGCAGTATAGTTGGAAAAGGTTCTGTTCAGGTTAAGATGCAGAATGAGAATACATGGCTATTGAAGGATGTTAGACATGTGCCTACATTAAGGAGAAATTTGATATCGTAGGGCAATTGGGAAGTGATGGTTCAGATCTTGTGATATTTACTAACTCTTGGAAGGTTACCAAGGGTGCTCTTTGTGGTGGCAAGAGGTAAGAAGGTTGGAACCTTGTATTTAACCACTGATAGTACTAATGATTGTAATCTTGTGGCTTCAAATGCAGATACAACATTATAGCACTATAGGCTTGGTCATATGAGCCATAAGGGCATGGACATCATAAAGAAGAATTTACCTGGATATACGTAAAGCAGATTTAGATTTCGTGAGAAGCGCATATATGGGAAACAAAAGCGAGTAAGGTTTCTCAAGGTTGGACCTACAAAGAAAGAGAGTAAGTTAGAGCTGGTGCATTCGATGTGTGGGGCGAGCTCTGTATCATCTCTTGGGGTTCAAGTTATTATGTTACTTTTATTGATGATGCAACAAGGAAAGTTTGGGTTTATTCTATTAGAAATAAATCGATGTATTTGACACTTTTGTTAAATGGAAAGCCTTAGTAGAGAATGAAACAGTCTTAAGCTAAAATGTCTCAGTCGAGATAATGGAGGGGAGTATTCAAGAAGAATGAATTTAATGATTATTGTTCTAACAATGGAATCAGCAGCAAAAGACGGTTCCGGGAACTCCATGCAATGAATGGGGTATCGAAAGGATGAACAGAACAATAATGGAACGTGCTAGGAGCATGAGGTTACATGCAGGACTGCCTCTTTCTTTTTGGGCAGAAGCGGTGAGCACAGCTGTGTACTTGATAAACAGAGGACCCTCAAGTGCCTTAAATGGAGGCATACCTGAGGAGGCTTGGTACGGTAAGAAAGTTGATTACTCATTTCTTAGAGTCTTTGGATGTGAGGTGTTTGTTCATATTGACAAGGATGATAGGACCAAGCTAGAGGCTAAATCAGAAAAATGCACTTTTATTGGTTATGGTGGTGATGACTTTGGATTTAAATGTTGGAGTATTAAAGACAAGAAAATCATTCGGTCTAGGGATGTGGTCTTTAATGAGAAAGTCATGTATAAGCAAACGATTGCGGGAAAATAGGAAGAATCCAAGAAAGAATATGCAGGTGGTAGAGGATCTTCCGGATGGGAAAGTGACCCATGAATCAGTTCAGAACCCCAAACTCCTACAGTGAGGAGGTCTTCTAGGGTAAGAAAAGAACCTGAACGTTTTTCTCCTTCTCTTTATTATTTATTACTCACTGATAGTGGAGAGCCAGAGAGCTTTGATGAAGCAATGCAGGTAGATGCCAGTAAGAAGTGGGAGCAAGCCATGGATGAGGAGCATAAGTCTCTCATGGAGAACCAGACTTGGGATTTGGTGAAGCTACCGGAAGGCAAAAGAGCATTGCAGAACAAGTGGGTGTACAGAGTTAAAGATGAAGGAGGAAAGAAAAGATATAAGGCCCGGTTGGTGGTCAAGGGGTTTGCATGAAACAAGGTATAGATTTTGATGAGATTTTTTCTCCTGTAGTAAAAATGACTTCTATTAGAAACTGTTCTTGGAATAGTGGCAACAAAAGACTTGCACTTAGAACATTGGGATGTAAAGACCGCATTTCTCCTTGGTGATTTGGAGGAGCTATATATGCAAAGCAGCCTGAGAAGGATATGAAGTCAAAGGTAAAGAGGAGATGGTGTGAACCGAAGAAGAGCTTGATGGCTCAAACAAGCTCCACGTCAATGGTATAAGAAGTTTGATAGCTTCATGATGGAGCAAGGTTATATCAAATGTTATTCGACCATGTGTGTATACAAAGAAATTTGAGGATGGAAGTTATATTATCCCGTGTTTGTATGTTGATGACATCCGGTTGCAGTAAAAACATGCAGGAAATAAAAGTACTCAAGAAACAACTAAGTGAATCCTTTGATATGAAGGATTTGGGGGCAGCCAGACAAATCCTTGGTATGAGGATAACTCGGGATAGAAAGGAACGGAAGTTGACTTTATCTCGTGAAGAGTACATTAAGAAGGTCTTGGAGAGGTTTAATATGCGGGGATGCTAAACCGGTTGGGACCCCCTTCGCGAGCCATTTTAAGTTATCAAAGGAGCAAAGTGTCCCAAGACAGAGCAGAAAGAAACCAGATGTCAAGGTACCTTACTCATCGGCGGTTGGCGGTTTGATGTATGCTATGGTGTGCACTAGGCCTCGATATTGCCCATGCGGTGGGAGCCGTGAGTAGATTTATGAGTGTTCCGAGTAAAGAACATTGCAAGCAAGAAAGTGGATCCTCGGTATTTGAGAGGAACCATGGGGACGGTTTTGTGCTACGGTGGATCGACACCACTTTACGTGGTTATGTAGATTCAGATATGGTGGAGATGTGCAGACGGCAGGAGGAGCACGACAGTTATATTTACACTTGTAGGTGGGACAGCAAAGTGAGTGGATTTCACGACTACGTGAAGTTGGTGGCTTGTCAACCACGGAGGTTGAGTATGTTGTTGCCACACGAGGCAAGCAAAGAGATGATTTGGTTACAACAATTGCTTGAGGAATGGGGCATAAGCGGGAAGAATGTAAGGCGCATAGTGATAGTTAGAGTGCTATACACCTAGCTAAGAACTCGCTTTCCACTCCGTGACGAAGCATATACAGTTGAGATATCACTTCATCAGGACAACTTTGGAGGAAGATAAGTTGAAGTTGGAGAAGATTCATACCAGTCGAGAATCCGCAGACATGATGACCAAGGTGGTCACAAGGGATAAACTAAAGCTATGTTTAGCTTGGTTGACCTTCATGGATGACAGTGAAGGGTCGAGAAGCTTGCTCAGTGGAAATCAGTCTCCAAGTGGGAGATTGTTATGTTTGTGGAGCCTATTTTCATGTTAGAGTGTGGTACACCTTCTATGTGTTACACTCGGGTATTTTTACGGCGGTCCCGCTCGCCGGTGAGCGGGTCAGGGGGTTTTCGGGCGAAGCCCCCGAAGCAAATTTTCATGGGTGGTTTATTAACCCATGGGTAATGGGTAACCGTTATGGGCTGTTTTTGGGCCCATGTTTTTTCGGTACCCATTGTTTTGTAAAACCGCCTCTTCGGTTACCCATAGGTTTATGGGACAGTTTTGTTTTTCCCCATGGTTTTGATACCCACGGTTTTGTAAAACTGCTTAAGCAGTTGTCTATTTATATGGTCTTATGCATATGATAGATGCACAAGAAAATGTATTACAGATGTGTTTTGAATTCGGGTTTGAATTCTGTAGAGTTTGTTGAGCATAGCTCCAAACGGATCTGGGTATTGTATTGAGAGAGTGAAGGCTTGTAATAAAATCTGAGCAAGTGATTCTTGGTGGACGTAGCCCAAATTGGGTGAACCATGTTAAATATTGTCTCTCTGTGTTGTGTTATTTATTCTGCACTTTTATTTAAGATCTGTAATATTTTCTGCATATTAGTTTCTACTATTGTGATTCTGTGAGGGATTATTCCGCACATTTTATCCCTTATTTCCTAACATCTTCAAACTTGAGATGAGTTTTGACTTTGATATAATTATTCCACCCTCAAAACTTGAGAATGTCAACAAATTTTAGGTGCACTAAAGGCCATGATTTTATATTATAAATTCCACACAACAATTGATTCAAGAAAGTTAGTAGTGAAAAGTGTAAACATTCTTTACAAATGACTTTGACACAACATAAAAGAAAATTTGTCAAAGTTACTACATTCTTTTGATTCAACTCGATAATTTTTTTATGAAGTAACTTGACTTAGGCATTTACAGAGATGTAGATCACCTAGCTTGCGAAAACAATCGATGCGGGTGCGATGTAAGAGCTGTAACAAAATCCATTTTAGGGTTGGGGTTGTTTTACATCAAAGTTTCAGACATCATGGAAAATTTTCATATAAAGAAACCTCCCGTAGCTCAAGATATTGTATTAATTTGATTCTAGGCCATTTTTCTTGAAAACAATAAAATCTAGCATAGTGTAATAGCTGTACGAAGTGGTTCTGGCGGATGTTTGACAATGATATTTGACACCTACTAGCAAAATTTTAGTGCAAGGCTCCTCCCGGATAGGAGATAGGGAATTAACTCAACAAAGGGGCATACTTAAAGCTTTTAAAAAAATTAAATTTATTAACTTGCTAAATATTGAGCCCTAAACATTTACAGCTTTAAAACATTACAAAATCTTTATAATTATTGTTAGTAACCTAATGCTGGGATTATATTGAAGGTGCCAATGGTTGCATGACAGAGCAGCTCCCCTGTGATGGTGTGCCACTGCACAAATGTGATTACATCAGTTTTTTGATGACGGGGTGCCTTTGTAGGTGCACCAATACTTCCCACGCCCTTTGCCTGTTATATTGTTAATTGCAGTATTTTTTATTTTTTAAGTTGTCTCAGCAGAAAGTACTGTTCCTTTTCCTTGATGGAGTGCCTCTAATATGAACATCCCTCTTCCAAACAATGCTTCAGTTACTCCTCAGCAATTAATACAAGTATAAATCACCTTCTTCAAGTGTCTTCTATTTTTCTTTTCTGCATAACATTTCCAAGCTACGCTAAAAACACCTTTCTACACAGGCTTATTTCTTCTTTCAGATATGCTTAAGTAGCTTCTGCAAAATAGAAAAATACAAATGGTTCCAGTCTTGAGAGTACTATGAGTCTTCTCCCTCAGATGAAGCTGAGAGAACCAGAGAATATTGCTTTGGAGCTCTTCTTCTTTCTTTACATTTTATCTCTCCCAGGCTAACCTGCTCTGGTACCAAATTGGAATTAGAATTTAGTTCAATGATTTAATATTCAATAAAAAAGCACACATATTTAAAGTATTCTTGGTGTAACAAATATTGGTCACAAATAACCAATAATAACCTAGTTGATAACAAACTCCTTCAAATAGTTCTACGTGAGTGACTAATCAAACAATAGAATAACATCCTTTCAACTTACTTTGTCACTATGCTAAATCCTATGATGCAGTAGTTAATTTAGCTATAACAGAATATCTATACAAAATAAAATCTCCCTCCATGACCTTTTATCACTAAACATATTTAAGGAATTACATAGAAAAAGGACATTCAAAATCAAGCAAAACAACAGATCGCTTCATATCAGTGGTTTATATGTCAATCAAAACAGAAAAAAACATTTAAGAAAAACATGAGATTGAAGCAAAGCCCAGCCCAATGATATTGCAAGCAAAAAGCCCAGTCAGAAAAAGAAAATCATCAGTCAAATCCCCCATTGAAGACATCAAGGACAGACAAGGGAAGTATAAGGGTTGCCAGCCCCAGATCTAGGACACAATGTTATCAGCGAATAGCTTAGACCAAACCATAGGTATGTTTGAGTCCAGTCAATTCTCCTAATGCTGATCCTTTCTTAGAGCATTCAAGGTTTAGGTTTACCCAACAAACGCCATTTCTGAAAGATCTGGGATGAAAAATTAGATAGGGTATTTCTACAAGAAACTTCTTGAAGCAGATCTCTCCAGAACACAAAACTAGTTGGAATATGGGATTCCATGCATTCATTAAGTTTCAACAAAACACAGCCGTGATCCAATGAGACCCTCCAGGTATGAACAGATTTTACATCCATCCTTTTCTTGGGGATTGACACTGTTTTTCTACTCTTATATTTCGGCATGAAACTTCTAGAAGCAGATCTCACCAACACACAGAACATGTTGGAATATGAGGCTCCACACATTCATTATGTTTCAAAAAAACAAATCCATGATCCACTGAGACCCTTCCAGGTATTACTAATTTTGCATCGATCCTTTTCTTGTGGACTGGTGCTAATTTGCTGCTTTTGTGAATTTTAAACAAACCACGGCTTTTCAAATAAATATATTCCTCCTAATAGAAACACTAGAATCATACAGCTGGATCAACTCTCCAACCGGATTTGGTCATATCTGTCACAGAAACCAAATAGTTGGTAAAGTGGGGATAGAGATTCATTTTTAGTACAGACTTTCTGATACAACTAATAACCTAAATTGTCTAATAAATGTTGAATATGCTCGAGGCATATTCACATGGAGTAACACAAGGGAAGGGAAGCAATACATAACAGAAAAATTGGACTGTATTGTTATCTAATCTTGGATAGACGGCTAGTAAATACACAAAATGTATTGGCTAAGGTATATGACTCAACAATATTAGACCATAGACCAATCCAACTTGAGATAGTTGACAACAATCCAAAATTTAAAAATATGGATTTAAAAATATGTGGATAACTCATCCAAATTTTGCTGAAAATGTGATGAAATGGTGAAAGGAAGCTGATGGCATCATGGGATATGCCATGTTCAAGTTCATGGGCAAACTCAACTGCTTGAAAAGAAGAATAAAGGAATGAAACTGCCAATCTTTTGGGAACTTTTTAGCAAATCAATAAACACAGCTATCAGCTCAATTCTGGGCAAAGGCAAATCAGATAAAATGGTTTCACAATAGAAATGCTAGAATCATATAGCTGAATCAACTCTCCAATTGGATTTGGTCATATCTGTCACAAAAACCTAGAATAATTGGTAGAGTGGGGATAGAGATTCATTTTTAGAACATATTTTCTGCTACAACGAATAACCTGACATTATTTGATCAATGTTGAATATGCTAAACACAAGGGAGGCAATGCATAGCAGAAAAGTTCGAATGTATTGTTATCTTGGATAGATGGCTGGTAAATACGCAAAACGTATTGGCTAAGGTACATGACTCAACAATATTAAACCATAGGCCAATCCAACTCGAGGTGGTTAACAACAATCCAAAATTTGAAAATATGGATTTAAAAATATGTGGATAACTCATCCAAATTTTGCTGAAAATGTGACGAAATGGTGAAAGGAAGCTGATGGCGTCACGGGATATTCCATGTTCAAGTTCATGGGCAATCTCAACTGCTTGAACAGAATGCTTGAACATATTCAATAAATCAACAAATACAGTTGATTAGCTTAATTTTGGGCAAAGGCAAATCAGATAAAATGGCTTCACAATAGAAATGGCGGCTCAACAATAGGCACTTTGTCATGTCCCTTTTTGATGGCTGATTTTCAAAGACCTTAACATATTCTTCTCTCCATGGGTCTAAGGAGAAAAGCAAGGGGAAGATCTGAATTATAATTTTATTGTTGTTTATGTAGTTGTTTTATTTATTATCATGTATCCTATTGGGAAGCCTAGCGCTCCAATAGAGGAACTTAAGTAGTTAGGAAATAAAGGTATTATGAGCATGTAGGCTCCAAATACCATTTGAATATTTAAAAGCACTTACCTTAAGGGGTCAGCCATCATTTTTACATTGCAAAACACTCATTGTGGCTATTTAAGGAGGTTACATTGGCATTATTGAATCATGTTTTTGGTGAATATTCATATCTTGGTTAAGGTTTTCTTGTGAAACACCTTTCCTACCTTTCTCGAGGACGAAACCCCTTGATTGAGGGCCTTTCCCAAGGACGGAAATTTGAAAGGCAATAAATTATTGTTTTCTTGCATGATTTGTCTCTTTAGTTCAATAATCTATTTGTTTGGAGTGGAGCGACCCACTTGGGAGTGATTATTTGGTATGTGTGATGCTAATTTGGCAAATCTAAATTTACTATCTTGTTCTCCATATTTTCTAAGGCCAAGATTTAGAGTTTTGTGAATTTTGGAGGTGTTTTACTATTTTTCCAAGCTTGATGATGTTCGCTGGTTGAGGGTTCCATAATTAATTATTTTCAAGCTCAATTCTGATCTCTAACAACTGATTGTGTTTGCTGAGGGTTTCCTAATAATTTTGGCATAAGATTTGAAGGGCATTAACAAGGTTTGACCCACCTTTGAAGGGTTTAACTCCTCTAAGGAAGTCGTTGCCCTAGGAAGGGTTTGATTTGCAGATTTGCAAGGTTATATCAGTTATCTAACAACAATTTCATAACATGATTTTTAAGTTACATCTCAGCTTTTGGTCATTTCCTGAGTCTCCCTAAAATGGGACATTACAATAGTATCAGAGCATCATCCTCCCAGCCCATGAAACATGGAAGACAAGTTAGAAAGGTTTCGAGAAGATGCAAGGGAAGTTAGCAAGGTCATTAGAAACCCTCGCCCTAATTGTGGAGAAACTCGTTGAAGCTAGGACAATCAAAGAAGAAGCCACTCCAAAGTCTTCCAAGGCTCCAGATTTGATGTTTCGCTATAGAGCTCTTTCGAAGAGAGTCAGGGATGCCTCCTTTTCCATTGTTCGGAGTTGGAACAGAGAGTTGGAATTGGCACAAGGTCAAAACCCAAGCAACAAGGAAGAGGTCAACGCTCCATAAGGACACCACACACAAGGGTTTTGACACTACACATGAAGAAGGGTTTGGTGAAATCGTGGAGCATGAGCCAAGAAATGAGAAGGAGATCAATGAGCATACAACTCGAGGTAAAGGTTTTTGGTATTTGATGTTGACATGTGATTAACTAAAATTAACTAAAATATGTAGTGTGGAGATAGTTATCTAAGCTATGAACAATTGTAAATAAAGTAAATAAATAAGAAAGAAGTATGTAAATTAGCTAAATGGCTATGCAAAAGGAAATGCTAACCGTAATATGCAAGAGAGGAGGAAAGAACTCAGTTGAATAACGGATGCTCGCGGATCTGTGTCAAAAAGGTGACTAAAAATCTTGAGGTGGCATCGACTGTGCAAAAGCTCCGAAAAGGATGGATCTGGAGGATCTAGCTGGACTGGAGCGCCCGACGCTCCTATGGGCGCTTTGGTATGCATTCCAGGCGCTCTGGTCTATGCAAAAGCTCTGAAACTGATCTTCACGTGTGAGAGGTGGTTCAAAACCCTCGCTGCGTCTGCATTGCATCAAGTTTGTTGTCTTGTATCAAATGTCATCAATAATACAAGATGATGACAAGAGACTGTAAAAGACCAAAAGAAGAATCAAAACCCTGAAAAAGAAAGATGCAAATGAATGGGTTAGATTGACCTTAGTTGCCACAACAATGGGCTTATTGAGTGTTGCACTATATTTCGAACCCAAATGTAGTTCGGTGAGTGTGTGCATAATGTGCCCTAGGTGCTCTTGTGCCAGTCGCACTTTGTGAAGTAGCGAGCAATAACTAAATGTAGAAAATGTAATAGCATGTGTGCATGGAATAGAATATAATCTCTCCCCCTATGAAGTGTGATGCAGATGTCCTAGCCTTGTGCCTTGATGATGAAGCTTTGTGGATGCAAGTGATCTCAATGCGGTAGATGGATGCAACTATAAATGAATGATAGTAGTAAGTGATGCTAAATCTCTCATTATGGTCTCATAACTTTATATTTATAGGGTTCTCTTGGTCTAATTTTGCAATTAACCCGAAAAGGTCGACCAAAAGAAAGATAAAAATTTCAAACGGCTAGAAATAGTCAAAAAGTGGCGGGGAAAGTGCAAAAAGAGCGGGCGCCCTGGTGGGACTAGGGCGCCCATGGGCGCCCCATTCGAGGCTAAAATAACACGGGAAGACATAAGTTGACTGGGCATATGGGTGCAAGAGGTCGGTAATCGTGAAATAAAGTAAAACAAGATGACCAAAAGATGGGGGTTAATTAGTACTTTCTTCACTCAAGAACCTTCTAAATAGTAGTATGAGACTAGGATAAATAATGTCTAAAATGCATGATTTTGTGACTATAACATGTTGGTATCTAAGGGTTGCATAGAGTTGGAAAATAAAAAAGGAAAATCAGGACTGCACTTAGAAGGAGAAGAAAAAGCCAAACTTCAGCCTTGTGAAAGGAAATTGGTGGATGTAACCAAACCTCCTGCTGGAATGTCCCTAATGGCAGTCATAGAGAGAGGTAAAGCCATAGAAGAAGCTTCATTAATTGAGCCCAAGACTGATTTTCAGATCAACAACATGGTAGAACCCTTGAAAGGGGTAGTAAGGGCAATTGATCCTCTGAAATTGCAAGAAACCAACAAGCAACCTGTTGATATCAAAGTTACAGTCCCTAGGACAGGCCTACAAACAAAGGATGCCTTGAGAAAGGAATCGAACACACCAGCCATCAATGAGCCACACAAGGCACCAATAATTCAGTCCAAAACCACTGTTTGGGGACCCACAAAGAAGACAGTCCAGCAAGAATTGCAAAGGGCCTATGAGGATGACATTATGAAGGAGCGAATCCATGGAAGTAAGGTACCTTTGGAATACTTTCTAAGTGCTGATTCTAACTCAGAAATTCTGAGTCCTAAGAAGGTCACAGGCAGCTCATGGTACAAAGGTATCTCAGATTCATTGCCTACCAGTATGTCAATTCAGGTATGTTGTCATCATGCACAACCGGTTGGGAATGATAACCATGTTTCAGTTTCATTGCTCTTTCCCATGTCGCTGCCATGTTTATGTCCTCATGATCAACATATTTCAAGAAATAAGGAGATAAGAAGTACCTCTTGTGATAAAAATGTTTGGATGATTGGGTTCAATTTCAAGGTTGTTTCCACATGTGGAATATAGGTGCTATGTTGAGATTTACAAAAGGAGGAATATCTGATTTCAAAATCATTATGGAGGGAAATTCTATCATGATGTGTTTGGGACATGATGGTGGTTCTAATTTTCAGTTTCATATGTGGTTAACCCATGGTTCCATGAAAATGGAAGAGCTAGAAGGAATAGGTGGTTAACCCATGGTTCCATGAAAATGGAAGAGCTAGAAAGAATGGGGTGGAAGGGCAGCGCTCTTACTATAATATGTGGCACACATACTTATCACCCATCCCGGGTGAAGGGTCTTCTTCATGACCAAAGGGTCACCATGCTTGTAGAGAGTGGCGATATGCATCAATTTATTGAAGAAGAATTGGCAAGAAGGATGGGGCCAAACAAGGCTGGTTTCAAAGGCTACACGGTCACCATAACCTATGGAACATCTCCCCTTTGCACAAGAAAGATACCCCAACTCACTATTTCCATGGAAAGGTATGAATTTTGTATCGACTTCTTTGTTTTAAGTTCAGCTGAGGCACATATTGTTCTCGGGGTCAAGGGCTCTATACTTTAGGGAATCTACCCTCGAAATTCACAAGAGGGGGTTGAAGCTCCACTTACAGAGTGAAGAGGTCAAAATTCATGGAACCAGGAATGGGAAAGGTAGGCATGTTGAGCGAGGAAAGACTGATTTTATGTAATGCCCCGTTCATCGTTGCTCTTTTTCTTCTTCGACGACCGTGTTGCTAAGTGTCGAATGTCGTTGCATTTCCGTTAAACATTAGGGGCTTCGCCTCGTCGCAGAGGATAATCAATTGTTCCCCCTTTTCATCGTGCCTGCTTGTGTCGGTGTCGATGTTTTCTATTATTGGACCCGCATCGTCCATTTCGTTTTTTCCCCTTTTAAAGGAAAATCTTGTCATCGCCTTGTCGAGCTTACATTGATCGCTCTTATGCTTGAGCTCTCGATTAATTGATTTTGTTTTGGCCTTATCGTTTATATCCTAAAGGATTATTCAAATCCCTTTTAGGTGTGAGGACGTTTTAAATCAAACAAATAAATAAATAAATAAAATAAAAGATTTAAATTAAAAAGCAGCCCGTGAATGTGGGGGCGGATTTAGGGCAAGTTGGGACTGTTCCATCTTTTTGGTTTTGTGTGGAGAGAGAGAGTGCACTGCGCCATGGAAAGGGAGGTTTTGTGCAGGTTTGAGGCGGCCATTGGGGGCGTTCAAGACTGCTTTGGGGGCGTTGTTTCAGTTTTTGACCAAATGAAAGAACGAGACAGCTTCGCATGGTGTATGGTGGTGGCTGGGTTCAGAAAACGTGGGGGTTTCCTCAGGGGACAGCACACTGTTTCACCATGCAACAAGCAGGTCTCCAACCTGCTGAGTTTCCTTTGCCAGCGTACATCCAACCTATGCCAAAATGGGAGCTTTGGAACAGGGAATAGACATCCATCAAAGCATAAAAGGTTAGAAAAATTATGTCAGATGCTGTAGTTGGAACTGCCCTGGCAGATACATATGCAAAATGTGGAAGCATGCGAACTGTTTGACAATGCCTGAAAGAAATGTGCTTTATGGACTGCAATGATTGCAGGATGTGCAAAAAAATGAGTTTGTTGAAAAGGCCTTGGAAACTTTCAAGCAAATGCAATTGGTACGTGTAAAGCCAGACTCCACAACCTTTTCCCAAGATCCTCCAGCCTCTGTCAAAATGGGAGCTTTAGAGTAGGCCTCGAGACAACCATCAAAGCATAATGGTAGAGGATTTTTAGTTGCAAGTGCGCTAGTAGACAAGTATGCAAATTGCGGAAGCTTACACAAGGCAAGTCAACTGTTTGACAAAATGCCTCAAAGAGATGTGGTCTTATGGAACATACCCTGACCATGTAAGTTTCATTTTTGTTTTATTAGCATTTAGCCATGCAAGTTCAGTGGATGAGGGTTGTAAATACTTCGTTGGCATGAGTGCCTCTTATAGAATCATGCCTAGAATTAATCATTATGTTTGCATGATTGACATTCTTGGCCTTGCCGGTTATCTTGAGGAAACCCTATATTGTATCATCAACATGCCAATCCGGCCTGTGGTGGTTGTGTGGATATTTTTGCTTGGTGTTTGATGAGCACATGAGAATGTGCAAAATGTGGAGGCATGCTTAAGGCATGTGAAGTGTTTGACAAAATGCCTTCAAAAATCATGGTCTCATGGTTGCAAGATTTGAGGCTATGCACAAAAGGAGGAAGATCTCATTCTATCCAAACAACAACAATAAGAAACCAATTGATCATGCTCAACAAGTGGTGGGTCGAATCCAGAAGGTAGGAGAAATGTGATCAGAGTAGCGGAATGGTTTCAAATTTGCAATTACAGATTTTATGATAGACGTGTATGTAAAATGACGAGAGTGGATGCTCGTGATCCAGTTGCCGACGATGTGCCCAAGCAAGCTACCGAACCGATTCTGCAGGTTTCAACCGACTTCATTCTCTAGGCATGGTTCATCTTCCCTTACCTCTCATAATTCTCGTGTTTTAGTTCTCTTTTGCAAATTAATAAAATCTTAAAATATTAATTTTTTTAATACGATTAAATGTTTACATCAACTCGTTGCAAAAAACAAGTGAAAGGTCGTGTTGTAACTCACAAAATCATAATAAGCATTCGCATTAAACCACGAATCCCACCCTCATTCTGAGGTGATGTAGAAAACTTCCTACCCAACTGGATTGCTACAACATTGTCTTATCGACCAGATGAAATTGACTTTCCAGTAATAATGTTGACCTTCTCCCTGTTTAAATAGTTAATTTTTGCATTTTTCGGAGACTCATTAAGTACCCTTCGGAACTCTGAAAACGAGATGTTAGGCTTCATTCGTGTACCTTGTTATGTGAGGAATCACCTGGACCATTGGATTGACCCCGAACGAACATTTGTGATCTTTTTGACGCTCTTATAGGAGCCCTGTTACACTGGTTTACAGCAGTAGAAAGCTGTCAAATCTAGAAAGTTGGCTTTCGTTTTGAACCGCCATTTGAAACCTGGATAGAGAAATTATTTCCTGTCTTCGCAAACCTCTAGTGTTTATACTAGACAATTGCATGGAACATTCAAACTTAGGAAAAACACTTCTTACGGATAGTTTGGCAAAGCCATTTTCAGAGGCTCTCTGATCGATTTGACGAGGTCAAACTGGACCAATTTCGACTTGTCGCTCCAGAAAACTTGTCGCCGTTTGAAAATGGTTTTCTAGTTCTCAGTCTCCATCGACTCTGATGAATTCTCCTCATATAGGGGAACTTGTAGGAAGTGTCTCGTTGCGTGCTCATCCATCGAACGTCAGTTATGGACGCAGTTTTTTAGGCCCTCGAGCTAAATTTTGTTCATTTGCAACTGGGTCAACTACGACCAATGGCCCCAGAGAACTAGCCGCCAAACGCAAACCGTTCGCTCTTTCCCATTTCATCAGTTGCTATGAACTCTTGGTATATATGGGGACACATAGAAAGTTGATCGTGGTGTGCGTTCTCATCGGAAGATAACTTTTGGAAGCGGTTTCTTAGCCTCTGAGCCCGTTTTGTACGTTTTTGTAGCTAGTAAGAAAATGTAAAAATAGAAAGTTCGGACCCTCGTAGGGTTGCCAAACCACCCTGTAAACTCTTAACACATACAAATAACTGTTTAAAACTCTATAGTGGAACTTGTGTGCATTAAAACTTTTGACAAAATGGTGTTTTCTCTCTCTTCCCTTCTCTTTCTCTCTCCTGGGTTACAAAATGAAGAAAAATGAAATGCAATGAATACATGTCTCTAGACCTTTTTATTTCGATTGCAAATTGTAATTATTGTCAGATGTAAATGGGAAGCGAAAAATGATACTTATGTTAGGTTAGGGTGGATGCCATGCCGCGAATTATCGTTGATATCATACTCACGTGGGTTTCGGGATGAAAGACCGATTTGACGAAAGGGCGATGTGTAATTCATTTAGTATCATTGTAATTTATATAGTTCATTGTTAAATGAATAGATGTATAATGTTGTCCTACGTTACAAAAGTTTGTATTTGATAATTTGTTGCTATATATGAGATGTTGGTTTTCAGGGACATCTAGGAAATGTGCATTTAATCTTAGGTTCAATTTTGATTCATAGTACACATGGTAAAAAGGTGTGATATTTATATAAAGTAAATGAATTTAGAGTAATATCTTGTAGTGCATATTCAATATTCAATAAATGATCAATGAGTCATCTTGTGCTTTCATACTTGGTAAATGTAATAAAGAGAATTAAATCGAAACACTCTACCCTTGTCCAATATCGGAGTATAACCTGTTTTCATGTGTGATACTCCTTACCGTAGACGACATTGAAAACCGTAGGATGAACTAAATCTCTGCACTCGATGGAACCTCCTAGTTTGAGTAAACAAGAACCCGAGAATGGGCTTATCGTCTTAGTCAGTATGTTTAGTGACATTGCCTTAAACCTGTCTGTTAGGAGCAACACAGTCAAACTTTTCATGGAGTGTCTAGAGCTAACTCCTCCTCCGTAGCCTAGCAGACTACCTTGTCATCCGAAGATAGATTTAAAATTAATTTTCTTCATCGAATGAGATCCCTGTTGGATCCAGACGACATAGGTGGAGGTTGTGACTTAGTTTCTCTAAGTCTTAAACTATTGTTACTGAACTCCTTAGTTCCGCTCAGCTAAATGTGTTACCTTGGTATTCTCTCAACATAACACCTTGGTCCTTTCGTGAAGGTGGTTTAGCATAAATTTGTCCTCTCGCTTAAACCTCATTTATAGTTGATGGGTAGATCCTTAGGTGAAGTTGGAATTAATCTAAAACTCAGTTGATTTGGATGTTAACTTAGGGTTCGCGTGTAGTTTCAAGTCTCCTAATCATGTATGTCTTCAAGAGGTTAGGCAAACCATTTTGTAACTCCTTTTGCAAGACAATGCTAGTAATTAGGTCATAACGTGACGTAGAAAATAAAGCATATAAGAGTAAAAACGGGATTAGAGGTTCGGAATAATGCCACTCTTGAAGACCTTATAACTCAATTAAATATCTTTATATGTTTCAAAGGATATGTATTGTATTGTTGTGATCAAACTACGAGAAAACAAAAGATATATAAATACAAAAGGGAAATTCACAAGTCATTGAATTAGAATAACTATGGTAGGTAAATATTTGTTCCATGATCGAAGAATGTTTTCGGTAAAAAGCTATCTTGTGTTTTAAATCTCCATTAAGTCTTAATATCACTATATGGACACCAAGCCACATTCACTTGAGTGGTAAGAGTAATAAGGTAGACATTGAATATATGTTCGAGAAGAAGATTCTTAACATAAGAACAAGATAATTAAGTATTTTGTATGCATTTGAATTATGCCAAATAAGTATGCAAGTTAGGGAAAGCTTTGTAAAGGATAAGCGACCAACTTAATATGGTCGAATCAGTAAATTATATGTGGGATGAACTTAAAGTTTTCTGTAGTTGGAAAAAGGAGGAAGCTATCCTTGCACAATAATGTTCTTGGAGTGTTAATCATAACTAAAATACAATTAAAGAAATGATGTGTTGTGGGTTCACCATTCCTGAAGTCATTTTTCTTGTGGTTGGGTCAGTACTAGTAACCATTCATTGGGAAAAGTGTGGCATCGATATGCCTATGTTGTTTTCATGTGTCTATGTGAGTCGATGGCTTAGGTAATTGTCGTATGCGAGTCGAGTTTCTGTACTTGGAGTCCTTGTTGTGTTGTGTGTAGTGAGCAATGTAAGTAAAAAAATTTACCTGTTATTTTACTATTGTAATTGGGTGTGTAAAATGTGGGCACTACATATTATTTCCTTACCAACAGTTGGGAAATGACTGATCATAGCTAAGAATGCAAGGAAGAATTTGGCAAACAACATCATGAGGAGGTATAAAATGAAAATTAAAATATGCAGGGCTGTTATGGGAGTTTTCTCAGTTAATATATGTTTACTCACAAGCAATAGAAGGCTGTCACTCAAGAAGAACTCCCAAAAAGGAAGCAACTACAACATTTATGTGTCTATTGCATACTACTCTTTCAGCCTTCCACTCATTTTTGCAACAGTTGAAGATGAAATTTCAATGATTGGGATGGTAGACACTCGGCCCCACTTTCCTAAAGAGGTATGCCCAGCTCTCTTAAAATTTATTTCAGTCATCATTGGTTCAATTATGAGGGGGGAAATACATAGCTACAATTGTGTTTGGGTTATTGTTGGAATCCTCCACCAAAGTGGGAGGTATGAAGATGTAATTATGAGGATGGGAAGATTTGTGGTGTTTGACTCTCTTGAACAAGGAGACTACTCTTTCCTTGGGGCCATTTGGGGTCCATCTTGTATTAAGAGAAAATTCACTTGCTTGATTTGGCACAAAGTCCCCATCTTCCATAAGACTGTCATGGACATATCCAGACCTTATGTGGCAGCCGGTTCCACTTGGCACCCATTGTTGAGCTTCTCTTCATCCCCCACATGGCCTACACCATTGCAAACAATGATAAGAAATCAAAATTGTCCTTGTCAAGTTCTTCTCAAAGTGCTGGTCCACTTACTAGCACTTATATGCAGCTGCAAGAGAATTAAATGCTGGGTGATGTTTGGGATAGAGAAGGAAGAAAAAGATCTCAGCAAAAGGTTATTTCTAATTCCAATAGTCATGGCATTTTTCAGTCCTCACACTTTCTGGAAGGAGGCAACTCACCACCATGATTGATACCAATGAAGCTCAAGCTACGGAGGCAGTTGTTGGGACTTTTTGGGATGGTTTAGCTGCTGATTACTTAACTCAGAGTGACATTCCAGCAGTGTGGTGGAGGGACATTCAGTCCACTTTGGATAGTGACTTGTCCTCAGTTCCTACAAGGAGGATTTCAGTCATCATTCGTCCCTTCTTGAAGAGGAAAAGGTCTAGTTGCAGCTGTCATCTTGATAGCATGGACACAAATCAGCCGAGCAAGGAGTAGAAAAAGAAAGCGGGAGTGAGGAGCAGCTAATATGACATGAAGGGGGATGGATAGGAGATCATTTTTTCTTGGATAAGTTTGTTTCTTGTGCAGGTACAAAGGAGGGGCAATTGGAATTTATTTGGGATGCGGCTACTTGCAATTTCTTGGGGACAAACAATTTTGAGAGGGGATGACTGTCATGTCCCTTTTTTGAAGGCTGATTTTTGAAAACCTTAACCCGTCCTTCTCCCCATGGGTCCAAGGAGAAAAGCAAGGAGAGTATATGAATTATAATTTTATTGTTGTTTAAGTAGTTTTATTTATTATCATGTATCCTATTGGGAAACCTAGCGCTCCAATAGAGGAACTTAAGTAGTTAAGAAAGAAAGGTATTATGAACATGTAGGCGCCAAATACCATTTGAATATTTAAAAACACTTACCTTAAGGGCTAGGCCATCATTTTTATGTTGTAAAACACTCCTTGTGGCTATTTAAGGGGGTCACTTGGGCATTATTGAATCTTGTTTTTGGTGAATATTCATATTTTGGTTAAGGTTTTCTCGTGAAGTACCTTTCCTACCTTTCTCAAGGATGGAACCCCTTGATTGAGGGCCTTTCCCAAGGACATAAACTCTTGGTTGAGAACTTGTGGAGGATGAAAACCCTTCCATGAGGTTTTATGTTTGCAAGCTTATTTTAAAGGCAATAAATTGTCATTTTCTTGCATGATTGTTCTCTTTAGTTCAATAATCTATTTGTTTGGACTGGATCGACCCACTTGGGAGTGATTATTTAGTATGTGTGATGCTAATTTGGCAAATCTTTCTCCATATTTTCTAAGGCCAAGATCTAGAGTTTTGTGAATTTTGGAGGTGTTTTACTATTTTTCCAAGCTTGATGATGTTCGTTGGTTGAGGGTTCCATAATTATTTATTTTCATGCTCAATTCTGATCTCTAACAGTTTATTATGTTTGTTGAGGGTTTTCTAATAATTTTGGCATAAGATTTGAAGGGCAATAGCAAGGTTTGACCCACCTTTGAAGGGTTTAACTCTTCTAAGGAAGTCCCTGCTCTAGGAAGGGTTTGATTTGCAGATGTGTATGGTTATATCAGTCATTTAACAGCAGTTCCATAATTTGATTTTTAGTTACATCTCAGATTTTGGTCATTTCCTAAGTCACCCTAAAAAGGGACATTACACACTCTTCCTTGAATTAGTAGAATTGTGTAAGTGGGAAGAATGTTATTAGAGTCTGCATGCATGAGAAAAATGAATCTAACAAGGACACAAATACTGTGAGCTCCATTAATTATACCTGAAAAAGAAATATACAAATTATGTACATAAAATCAAAATGCCGAAGGGAATATAACAACGAGAAAATGAAATATGTCATTGACTCCGTGGGATCTTCTCCAAGAAGTATAAATTAGTTCATCAAAGATGAGCATGCCAAAAACATTCCCAGGCTGATGACTGAAATGAACAATGGTAGCGTGATGCAACCATTGGTGAAGGAAGAAATCAAAGTTACAGAATTCTCTTTTCAAAAGAATAATGCCTAGGGACAAAAAGGATTCGAGCTCTATCCTACCAAAGCATTATGGCACCTAATTAAGAAGGAACCATTGCGAGTCATTGAAGAGTTCCCGAGGGACAAAAAAATGCTGAAGGGAATTAATGTCGTTGGAATAATACTGATCCTATAAACAGTGTACAAGGAAGTCCATATAAACAGTGTACAAAGAAGTCACAGACCAATGTTGGTCTATAGAATTATGCGGTATTATCTACAAGATTTTAACTCACTCATTGCCTATAGAATCAAACCATTTCTCCCAAATCTAATTTCCCGATCACAGACCACATTTGTCACGGAAAGGCAGAGCACAAACAATATCGAGGTAGTGCAAGAAGTGATACACACTTCAGCAGTATCAAATCACAAACAACTCATTGTTGGTTTTTGCAAGTGTAAGAGCAAAGTGCCAAAGACGAACTGAGGAGGCAGATATTGAAAGGAGGATTTGTTTAGAGGCAGCTATTGCTTGCAAGGAGGTAAAGTTTGTCTAGAGGCAGCCATTTTTTCATTCAAAGGAGGAGATGTTGTCACGTTTAGAGACATACTATAGTTTTCAAGTTTTTTTTTACTTTTAATTGACTAAAAATGAGTATATATATGAAATTTGCATGTGGGTGTGCATGTGCGTGAATGTGTGTACGGACATACCCAAACCAAGGGTTTTTGAAAATCAGCATATCTGCATTTCGAACCTGTACCTGTATCCTGGCAACATAGACTTAATTGCATTATGATATATATATCCATAGAAATTATTTAAAATTTGTATAATTTATTGCATTACGCGACTCATTGCATAATACATCTGTCATGGCTACATAAATACATTATCCCATAATGACTACACATAGACTATAGTGGTGACACATGCTACAGGTTTGTAAGAGAAATTAATTGGAAGCAACACTCACGGAAGATTCATCTATCTAATTATCTTACTTATTACAGTCCATGACTCATTGCATAATAGCTAATGCATGACCACATAAACACATAGCCCCATCATGACTACACGGTTTTCATGATTTAAAATTGCATTCACACAAGCTTCATGTTTATGACATGCTACACTTTTTCAGCTTATTTTTATACCTCCGATCCATTGGTATCTGTGTCAGTTTCTTTTTCCAGTTTCCCATGCTTTTACACATGCAATTTCTCACTTCTATAGCTTTATGTTCTAGTGTGTACTCAAATCTGTCTTTTCCTTTTTTTTGTTTAAAAATGCAGCATACTATAATGCCTGTTCATCATCTCGTGAGCTTTGGTCTCAATCTTGTTAGTCGCGCTTTTGAGTTCCAGGTAAAGCTCTTATGAACTATATCGTGTATGATATTTTTAGGGAAGTTTGTTCATTACATAATATTTGTATCAGCGTAGGTATGTCTTCCTATATTACATTGTTTCAAAACATTGGTGTATCATTAGTATTAATCATTAGAATTTAGAGCCTTCTTGAGACTTGAAATTTGTTTTACTGTATTCTTTGTGATTGCTCGGTTCTTCCACTAGCGTCTTATTCTCTTTTTGCTGACATAGGCTGATGCCTTTGCAAAATCTCTTGGGTATGGTGCTCCGCTCCGGGCAGGACTTGTTAAATTGCAGGTAAGAACATTGTGGTGTTGCTTCTACTATCATTCTGAAACTGGAGGTAGGGAGCGCTGCACTTTTTGAGTTTTGACTGATTCAAAGTGGTATCTGCAGGAAGAAAATTTGTCAGCTATGAACACGGATCCCTGGTATTCTGCATATCATTACTCTCATCCTCCTCTTGTAGAGAGGCTTGCTGCACTCGACGATTCTGATAGAAAGGAGGAATAGAAGTTTAAAATCAGGTTGTAGACTTTATACTATATCAGTTTGATTCATCAATAACTGCAAGTGTTTATTCCATATTTGGAGGCCTGTACACGTTCTAGCCGATTTGAATGAACTGCAGAAGGCTGCTTGAAGAACAGAACCTTGATTCTGTGGCAATGAGAACATTCTATAGTTTAGTTGCATCTTAACAAAAATTCTAATAGCACAAATGTTTTGATCATTATAGTATTCTTTTCAATGTGGCCAATCCCTACAGAGATGCAGGATTGGGGGAATTGAGATTAACATACTTCAGTTATACTGTAAGTGGAATTGGACAGGTCTGCTAAATATGGAAAGAATAATGCAAGCACAAAACACTGAGCATGTGGAATCTGCAGCATGCACTTGAATCTCACCCAGTGGTCGATGCATAATTTTTCTTGTGGAAATTTTAATTGCCCTAGTATCCTAACAAAGTTATTATGTCTTTTTGTTTATTGCTGATTATGTTTAATTAGGGTCGTTCCTGGTATGGTAGCCCTATATGTTTGTTATAGGAAAGGAGCCTACACATTCTTTCAATGACCGCTTTCTTATTGAGCTCATGGCTTAAAATAGAAGTGAAGTTTGTGAGAGTGTGGTTGAGTGGTAGAAAGAAGTGTGGTTTGAGTTGATACTTTATTGACTGCTTAATATTAAAAATTGAGTTTGATATTGTATTCTGAACAGCATTTTATAATTTATGCTTGTAATCTATTCCTTTAAAGTTTGTCTTTACTATTGCAGGTCGAGTCAAATTTAGTTGATTTGGAAATAGAGTTCCTCAATGATCATATGATTGTACTCTCAGTGATTGAATATATAGAAAACTGTTTTGATTAATTTTACACGCGTTGTTTCAATGTAGGTGTGAAGTACATGTCTCCAATACTAATAACCTCTTAGTTGAAAGGGCAGATTATATTGAGAAGTTTATATATATAAGAGCTGAAGGGACATAGTTTTGTGCGTAGCAAAAGTTTAAGATCTGTTTTACATATGTAATATTTAGATATGTTTTCATCTCTTTTGGTGTCATATCTCTGGAAAAATATCCGCACATTTGGAACACTTATTTATACTTTTTCATATGGGATCTATTTATTGAGTATTCAAACATTATGCAGATTTATCTTTAATTATGTTTGTTATTTAATTTGACAGCTACCAATTACATATTAAAACAAACAGTGGGAGAATCTTTCTGGGTCATTATACCAGTTATCTCTGTAGGTAGCTCCAAGTGGTAATATATAAGGAATGGATGCAAGAATCTCTAGAGCCTTTGACTGGTAATATGTGGAAACAAGTGTACACTCAACATTCTTTTCAATTGCCAAAACAGTATTTTTTATTCACCACGTGTTAGAAGTAAGTTTGGAGGGCAAAAGATATTGGTATTGGCGACAATCACTGTAAGACGATGGATACCAATATTAATGTCTATTTATATATTCCCTGGTTGGCATTCAAAGCTCATGAATAAGTGAACGAGCTTTGAATGCCAACCTCAGAATGACATCAAAATTGATTGACCTGCCATATATAATTTTGTCTGAAATCATTAATATTATTATCTTGCAAACTTCCCTCATGATGTTCCAAATTCTTTCATCACCATATGAACGTAGTATTCTGTTTGACAGACATGCAACAAGCGATAATTTTGCAGCATTGTTGAAGTGAATAGAAAATTGAAAGATAGAATGCTGAAAATCTCAAAAAGAAGGCACTTACACATCCATTATGTAATTTCATGTGTGGCTATAGCTGAAAATGCATGAGGTCACAAATGAAGTATCTTTCTGATAGATAGGAATCAACTGGCTCAAAATATATCTACAGATTAGAGTTTTCCATCAACCTATAATCTAATGAGAGATCCAAATTATATCATTACCCACATTCATTGAATTTTGGTCAAGGTAAATGTTAAAATACTTTTTCAAGTAGCCAAAAGACGATACCAATCTCATCATGTGAGACCCTTGAGGAAGCTTACAAGGGGATTGCTTTTCCATTTGCCTATTATATTGGCCTTGGATTAGAACACATGCCTCGCCTATGCAGCAATATGGAAGTCCCAAACAAACAAGAGGCGAATCTCGTTGTATGTGCCTCCCCTTGAGGAAGCTTACTAGGGGATTGATTTTCCATTTGCCAATTAATATTGCTCTTGGATTCGAACTTGTGCCTCATCGACACTAACATGGCTTCTCCATCAAGTTGACTCGGTTGTATAAACTGTTTTTAATATAATGTCATGTTTAGGCATACAAGATGACCTCATTGTTAGGAAGTTTTGTACCTTAGACTAGTAAAATCTAGAGCTAGGTTGCACTCAACCTTGAGTAGGATTAGGATGGGTAACCTCTTAGGTGTTGAAATATAACACATTATATAGAATGCAAAATCAGTTATGTAATTGTTCGGTTGGTAATTGTTCAACCACCTCTCTCTCAATAAATAAACCTCTGCCTGTATCATTTGTACAACGCAGTTTTTGCCTTCTGTATTCTTTCTTCTTTGTGCATATTCCAACATTGGTATCAGAGCTTAGGCATCGGTGAGAGGAGAGGTCGACGAGAGGAGAGGTCGACGCAGGGCAGAAGAAAGGAGTTGGCATCGCTGTCACGAAGGTGTTGAAGGAGTCGTGGTTGCAAGCAAAATCGCGGAACAAACGTGGGCATCGTGACACAACACGTCGCAAAAAAAGTAACATTTTTTCGATGGAAATACGAGCCGCAAATACATGAGGCAGAGAGAGAAGACGTTCGAGACCTCCATTCGTGAAGAAAATGAGTTTGTTCACGAGACATTTGAGGGCAGCGCGGGCAAGCAAAAATCGTGGAGTCGCAAAAACGTGGGCTAGACAGAAAAACGTGGGCCAGCAAGCAACTCGAAGGGTAATCGTGAAGGGCAGAATCGTGGTCGAATACAGCAAAATCGTGGTTCTAAATAACCAGGGCAGTCGTTTTTTCTTTTTCCTCCTCAAAAATAGATGAATTAATTTCAACAAAGGTATTCATTCACCTTTGCATAGTTTATTTCATACGATTTGGTGGAGAAATTAATTTCATATTATATGCTGGAGAAATTAAAATAAATATATTTGCTGGAAAAAGGATATTTTATTAAGTGTGAGGCAAATTATTATTTTATTATTTTCCGTTCTTTTGGAATAATAAAATGGCAAATATATCACACTTGACGTTGCCGGAGATGCAAAAATTGACAGGCACTAATTTTAATGTATGGAGTCATAATATTTTAACGATTGCTATGGAGTTTCGTGATTATGATAAAATAATCAAGGGTGATGAAAATCGACGATTTAGCTTCGAGGATTATGACAAACGTCATAAGGAAGCGTTATTGCTTCTCAAGTTATCGGTGTCGGATGATTTGATACCGGAAGTGCGGAATGCCACTGTGGCAAGCACGTTGTGGACCAGTCTGAGGGATAAATATCAGACGTCAGAGAAGAGTCGGGTTTTATACCTGAAAAATATGCTCTTTTCCGTAAAGTTACAAGAAGGTGGATCACTGTCTGAGCACCTACTTCGGATGAAAGACCTCCGAGACCAGTTATCTTCCATCAACAAAAAGGTGGATGACGATGATATGGTGGCTCTGGTTTTGAACAACTTACCTTCTTCGTATGAGTCATTTGTGGAGGCACTCCATTTAATGGCTGAAAGTCAAACACTCACGTTTGACAAGGTGAGTTCCTACATGTTGCAAAAGGAGCGAAGACAACTTCAGGAAGAATCTAATTGTGACCATGCAGAGAGTGCTCTTGTCACTCAGTCAAAGGGAAAGTGGAAACGTCACTCTGGTGAATCTTCCACTCGGTATCAGGTCACATGTTATTACTGTCACAAGGTTGGGCACCTCAAGAAGAATTGCTGGAAGTGGATGTATGATCTTTCGAAGCAGAGCAAAAAGCCATGTAATGAGGAACATGTGGCAGTAGTTGCAGAAGAATGGGATTCGGATGACGAGTATGCTCTTTATTGTCTTATGACATCATGCTCAAATGCTAGTGGTACCGATTCTTTGGATCATTGACTTTGGTGCATCTCGCACATTTTTCATGTCGTAGGGGTGGTATGTTTCATTTACTTCAAATATTTGTTTTGAATCAAGTAGTACTAGTGATGGAGAATCGCTTAGAGAAGGGATAGGAGATATATGCATTGTATTGAATAAAGCTCATAAATTGTTGTTGGTACAGAATGTTAGATATGTACCTTCTTTACAAAAGAATCTTCTATCTATTCGTCAATTGATTGAAAATCCCAATATTTATGTGGAAAGAAGTGTGTTGTCTCTGATGTGAAACAGAGACGAGATAATTGCCCTTGGTATTGGGGTAGGTGGTCAGTATCGGCTTGTTGATCCGGCTGTGATCAACATGAATGCACGTGTGGAGGACAGTTCCACAATTCAGGATGTGCAGGAGGTTGTAATACCTTGGGAGGAAGCCATTACTCACAAATCTGTTGACTTGGATACAGTCAACCTACATGCACCTATTGTGGAGGGAATATCCACTATACTAGGTGTACGGGAGGCGGACATGCCTTGGGAGGATGGATTTCCTCATTCTAAAGAACAATTTGTTGTGGACGGAGACTCCACTATTCCAGATGCATTGACGGTGCATGGTGAGATGGCATGCCCAACCACTCACTCAGATGTTCTTGCTCGAAGGACAGTAGAGCATGACCAATTTGCTCATTGTGTTGTGAAGGATCTTTCCCAACAGAGGGGGATAGATGAGCAAATAGATAAGACGAAGATGGTTATTTCCCCTGTTGAGATGGAGACCACTGTTAAGACGGAGATGGTTATTTCTCCTACTATTGAGGAGTTGGTTCTAACTCCTGCACAGATGGTCACATTCCTCTTCTTGAAAAAGTTGGATGAGTACTACATGGTGGTGCAAGGACGTGATCGAGGTGACTTTGATCACATGATAATTGAGTCTTTGTATGAGACTCCAGCAAGCTACACAAGCATGGAATAGATTTTTCAATCCACATCTTCGAGGTTTTGATTTCAGCACTCTGGAGATGGGGTGACACTCTCACCATTGGTGATTCATCATTGGTCAATGAATCACGAAAAGAGACCCAGTGGACCACTTGCCATATCTTTTGTTCATGGGACCGGATTTTTGTTTTGCGGTTTGGCTTCATTCGACAACCGCATCACGATTAAGGATTGCTGATTTTAAAGTACAACTTATGGCACATCTATAAATGCAATGAGTAAACATATGGGCTTTAGGAAATTTGTAAAATTTCGGGACAAACTTTGTTTTGTTTCAGTTTAGTCATTAAGAGGGGGTGTTAAAATATAACACATTATATAGAATGTAAAATCGTTGATTTAGTTGTTCGGTTGGTAACTGTTTAACCACCTCTCTCTCAATAAATAAATCTCTGCCTGTATCATTTGTACAGTGCCGTTTTTGCCTTATGTATTCTTTCTTCTTTGTGCATATTCCAACATTAGGCACATGCATGATGAGAATTAAACCGCTGACCACCAAGTCTCAAAACATAGTTCTAATGAGCACATTATAGACCACTATGCACATTAAAAAGTACGATGGATTATTTTTGCTTCTTTACCCTATTACCATTTAGTTGGCATTTTGAGGTATCCCCATTACGCAACCCTTTCAATTTCACCTTAAATATTTTGATTGCCATGTTGAGAATAACATGTTTATTCCCACTCATGCTTTCCAAGGTCTAATTCCAACTTCCCTTGTTTGTTATTGGGAGCTACGTTTGGGGCACTAGATGCAATCTTGTTTGTGTGTTTTTTTAAAAGGTAGAGAGCACATGAAAACATTGTGAAACTCGTAGAGTTCCCAATGGCCTAGAAGGCTTTTCATCCGTCTTAGCCTTGGTCATGCCTAAGGGGTTAGTGACGTCGATAGTTATTGGGTATTGTTTGCACATTCATTTCACTTATAGATTATGTTTTGATGTTGGACACGTACTTTGAGGTGACTTAAGTGAAATAAGGTTGTGTTATGTTCCCCTATGGTACTTTATGTTCTAATTTTGCATTGGGATAATTTAAATGTACTTTTAGCTTAGTGGTGATAAAATAACTTAAGTTATATTATTAATATGTGGTTTTTCCCCAAGGAGGTCGATTAGGGTTCTTTTGGGCCCTTTGTTGCAACGAGAACTTATAAAATACCGCACTTGGGGGAGAGGAATACATTCATTCATACACTCACTCTTTTATGATATTGAAGTCGTCATTTGCATGTTTTTGCTTGTGGAGTAAAATTCCACAGGAATCTTAGCTTTGGTGGTGAGAGATCCACTCCTAGCTAGTAGAGCACTCTTTGATGGTAAGAGATCCTCCCTAATTCGCTAATTTGGAGCTTCATTCGAGATAAAAATTTTAGATCGAGTTATCGAGAGAATTTCAAGGGTTTGTTCGGTGTCGGAGAGAGATTGTTTGGTCCATACTTCATCCATCTACGATCAAATTATTTTCAACGTTTGAGACAAACTTGGCAAATTCTCGGGAGGAGTTTTATTCGTTTGGGTTTTTTTATTTTCATATGTACTTAGGGTTTTGAAAAAGCGAGTGTTTTTGGTTGGAATATTTTAGATTTCTAGGTTTGATATGATTCGTTATAATTTAAATATATTGTTGTTCGAATTTTAGAATTTATAAAGATTATTTCAACTCCTTGTGAATTTTGGAATTTTTTTGCAATTTCATGACTAAAATAAATAATTAAAATCGATTTGAGAGATAAAAATTATTTCTCTCGTGTATTGTTTTATATATTTTTCGGGTTGTTTGAAGCTTCCGGGTAGTGTTGGAAATTATTAGTTTGCAAAATATAAAAATTCATTATTTTTGCATATATTTGTCATAAAAATCGAATTTCAATTTTTATTGGTTTTATACATTTTGTGAATTTTAAGTGATATCCCACAAGGGATATTTCAATGATGTCAAAGTTGTTCCTCGATCTGTTTGGGTTAAAAATGAGTGACAATGAAGATCTCAATGTGGATTTAATGAAGAAATTATTCACCAATATGGTTAAGCAACAAGAGACCACAAACCTCTATTTGAGCCAACTCACGAGTAGATTTGGGCCTCGGAGACGGATAGAGGAGAAAATAGTAATATGGGGTAACAGGCTCAAAGAGGTGAAAGTGGAAATTGAGTAGCAATCTTCCCACTCTTTTACATGGCCTTTGAGATTTCAAGAGCCCTCTTTGTTAAAGGATCCAAAAGTTTCATAGGTGGGGCAACCAACAAAAATATTTGATGAGGAATCTTGTTGGGAGAAGTACCCATCTATGAGTGAGGGTTTCGAGGAGAACATGCCATTCCCAAAGTATTGTACGATAAAGATTGGTAGTACACCCAAAAGAGACCATCGACGTAGGTGACCGAGTTACATAAGATATTGGGACAAATTTCTATTCTACACTTCAATGGTTCTAAGAAGTGTACAATGTAATCACGGATTCAAAATTTTAAGACATATTTTGACTTGAATTCCATGCGCAAAGAGGATACAATTAAGTTTGCAATCCTACATCTTGAGGGAGATGCACATGATTGGTGACATCATGATCTTATTACGCAGGGGCACATGCATATTGATACATATGCAGACTTTACATATAGATTGATGAGTAGGTTTGACAGGAGGGATCTTGACATGTTCTTCAGGGAGTTGACTCACTTGAGGTAGACATGTTCTATGGATTACATTGCAAATTTTCAGAGACTTTCGATTATGGTTCTTGATGTTTTAGAGATGAGATTGACTTTCTTCATAACGGGTTTGGCAGATGCACTAACAGGGTTTGTGAAGGCATTTGAACCTTCTTCATTACATGATGATATTGGGAGATCTCGGGATTTGGAGTTAGCCACTCCAAAGTCTAAGTTTCCACCTTGAGTTCAACAAAATGGATCTCCATCTAGATTGGATGAGCTTCAATGAAGGAACCTACACCTAGGCGAGGATGTGGCCAAGAAGACATTCACTTCTTGAGAGATTAGAGATGAGTTGAGGCAAAAGAACATATGTTTTGACTATCAAATACCTTGGGTTCAGGGGATGATTTAATAGGGAAAGGAAAGACCCAATTCATTGAGGTCTTTGAAGAGAGTGAGGGTGACAGAGATGAGGAATTAGAGACCCATGAGATGGATGTTGGAGATGGAGTTGCATTGGACAAAGTGCTGATGTGGAGCAGGAGGATGAGACTTTTCCTCGGGAGATTATAGCTACATTGTCTAGTACTCCGATGTACAAGGCATTCAGGGTTAGAGGAGTTATACAGGGTCAACGTGTTGTGGTACTCATTGATAGTGGGGCTACCCACAACTTCATTGATGCATCCTTGGTTGAGAGGCAAGGTCTATAGATAAAAGACTTTGAGGGCTTCAACATTGTTGTAGCCAATGGAGAGTATATGAGATGCACACGAAGAGTTCCATAGTTGAGCATCACTATGGGTAACTACACAGTTATGAATGATTTCCACATTGTTGGTATGAGAGTGACCAACATAGTGCTTGGAGTGCAAATGGCTTCTTTGTCTCAGTGAGTTTCAAACCAACTTTCAGACGATGAAGCTGAAGTTTAAATCTGAGGGTAGGAATGTAATCTTGAGAGGCTTATCTACAAGAGCACCTATAGTGGTTACAACCAAGGGGATGAAGAGGAATTTATGGCATGGGGGGTGATTTACTATTGCGGGACAATGTGGAGTTTGATGGATATATGTGTGACCGGTGAGTGTTGCACATGAGATAGCCGAAAAGATTGAGGTTATAGGTTAAAATCATTTGAATTTATCATTATGTTGGTTATCCGAGGTTTGATGTAGATTGGAGATCTCATTTTCTTGTTGAGTACTCGAAGAATTGATACACTTGTGAGATTATGGATGGTCACACAGAATGACAACTATAGATTGTAGGACGAGATGATCGTCACCAAGGCATATTATACATTGTGCCATATTCATGGTTGAGGATGGAGATACTATGACATGTGCATTGTTCTTCCATGACTGGACACTCTAGCTTCGATGAGACCTATAGGTTCATATGGGAGAGGTTCAAATGGCATGGGTTGAGGGAGGATATCATCAACTTTATACTGGGATGTGCGGTTTGTCATCATGACAAATTAGAGTATATAGGTTCATCATTGTTTGAGTTGACATGGGATAACACTCCTATGTATTTTATTGCTTCTATGCATGATAAACACTTTACCCATGTGCTAGTCAGTGGAGGGACGAAGTTGACTCAATTACTTGGTTATTTAGTAGGTTCACATTCATCATAGGAGGTGAACTATGTAGAGTTGATAATGTTGGTTGTTCGTTTCATTGGATACTTGAGATTTTTCCCCCACGGGACATATTGAGACATATTATGAGGAGCCTTGCTCTCACACGAGTGTGGGTCATGTGGGAGAGTTGGCACACTTTGTGCTTATATGGGTTGTTTCATAGGTTGATCCAAAGGATGCCATAGGGTTCAGAAGGGACTTTCGTACCCATGGGTTGATTTGAGAGGCAGTGAGTGATCACATGATGACAATTTCACATTGGTAGGGATTGGATAGATTTGTAGTTTCAGTGGAGAGTTGGTGTGGGCATCATATTACTTCAGGGGCAACATTGTTCTCTACACGACATGAAGAACATGATGATTACATGAGGTGTCTTGGTTACTTAGGATCACACCCATCTTTGGTTGACTACAGGGTGAGGTGGAAAAACTTACTTTGTGGTACTTAGCTTCTGCAACATAACAAGATAATGCTTGGGGTCAAGCATTTCTCGGGATGGTAGGATTTTAATATCCCTAATTCCGAGTAGATGGCCTAGGAGGCATTTCATCCGTCTAAGCGTCGACCATTCGCGAGGGCTAGTGATGTTGATGGTTATTGGGTATGGTTTGCACCTTTATTTCACTTATAGGCTACATTTCGACGCTTGGACACATACTTTGATGTGACTTAAGTGAAACAAGGTTGTGTGATGTTCCCCTATGGTATTTTATGTTCGATTTTGCGTTGGGATAACTTACGTGTACTTTTGGCTTAGGGGTGATAAAGTAACTTAAGTTATTTTATTATTATGTGGTTTTCCCAAGGAGGTCAATTAGGGTTATTTTGGGCCATTTGTTGTAATGAGAAATTATAAAAGGAAGCACTTTGGGGAGAGGAAGACATTCATTCATACACACTCTGTTATGATATTAAAGTCATTGCTGGTTGCATGCTTTTTTCTTGTGGAGTAAGATCCCATAAGAATCCTAGTTTCGGTGGTGAGAGATCAACTCCTAGCTAGCAGAACACTCTTCGGTGGTGAGAGGTCCTCCATAGCTCGTTAATTTGAAGCTTCATTCAAATCAGATTTTGGATCAGAGTTATAAGAGAATTTCAAGGGTTTGCTCAGTGTTGGAGAGAGATTATTTGGTCCATACTTTAACCATCTACAAATCAGATTATTTCCAGCATTCGAGGCAAGCTTGACGAATTCCCAAGAGGAGTTTCATTCAATTTGGGCTTTATTTATTTTCAGATCTACTTAGGGTTTTGTAATGTGATGTTCTCTAGGGTTTTTGGTTGGAGTTTTTAGTTTTCCATGTTGGATCGATTCATTATAATTTAAATATATTGTTGTCCGGATTTCGAATTTATAAAGATCATTTCATGTGAATTTTATGAATTTTAGTCCATCTCAAATAACTAAAATAAAAGAAAATCAAATTTGAGAGATTAAAATTATCTCTTGTTTATTGTTCTACATATTTTTCGAGTTGTTTAAAGCTTTGGGTAGTTCTCAAAGTGATTAGTTTGCAAAATACAAAAATTTCTTTATTTCGCATATTGATGTCATAAAAATCAGAATTTTAGTTTGTTATTCTTTTTATGTATTTTGTGAATTTCAAGTGATATCCCACAAGGATATTTAATAGCCTTCCATTGTTCGGAATATTTATAGGACATTTCCTCAACAATATCTCTTAACCTTGTACACGCCCCATAATACATAAGTTGCAACTTTTGTATAACGTTTCCCATTCATGGAATTTTTTTGTATGACTACAATCTAAAAAATGTCGTATCCCAAGAATTAAATTGTCCTTTTGTTTTTCCTTCAACATTCTTAGGTTTTACATTTCCTAAATTGAGTCAAGTATTCAAGGACATTTCCTTTGTAACTTCCTAGTCTATAAGTGACACAAGTTATAGAGTCCCTATCACAAATGATGTGTTGTGGGATTCCATGCAACTTTATATCTTTGTAAGAATAGATTAGCAATTTTAGAACCGAGGAGTATTGGTCTCGGGGATGAAATGAGTATGTTTTGATAGTCGGTCGACCACAAGTAAAATTTCATGCATGCTTATGATTTGTGCCAATCTTGAGATGGAGTCCATACATACAATTTCATTGTTTTGGATTGGGAATAACATGCGTTAAAGTACTTAACCAAGATGTTAATTTTTAAAAAAGTTGGCAAAGCATCACACGAGTTACAAATTTTATAAAGTTAGCCTTCACATTTTATTTTAGAATTTGGTAGTGATATTCCTAGTTTTTTTTTTTTTAAAACTACATCTTCCACATAGGAGTTAAGTGACCATGTTCATGTGTCTTTCAAATAAGAGGAAGCTAGATTTGAAGTACATGAGATCTCTTAAGAAGGCACATTGCTCTCAATTGACCAAATTTTTTCCTTCATTTTATTTGTAATGTCTTTCATGAAATAGAGTGTAATTGGATCACGTCTAGTCTTGGAGAAGTTCCTTTAGCCATGTAGGCTAATTATAAAGATGTGAAAACACATCTCATCTCGACAAGATAAACTATCTATTGAGTCATTCTCCTTCGCCTTTTATATATGGTCGAAAGTCATTAGCTTGTTGCCAATCAATCTTTTGATGGTGCTCCTTTGTAAGTGTCCCTTGTGTGGGGTGTTTAAGGCTAGGTTTAGTCACCGATGCCATTTTTCCACTACATGCTAGGTGTGGGTGTTTATGGTATGTTATATGCTTCTTATTGTCATTTAGCTTCTTGTTTCAAAAGCAATGGAACAATTATCTTGTGAAAGCATTGTTACACACCCAACTCAAGAGACATTACATCCATGATGAAGTGCTAAGAAAAATTGTTGTGGTTGAGTCCTATATAGAAAGGAATTTGTTTGGGATAAAAATAACTTTACACCCGAATAGGCCATTCAAAATAAACCTTGTGAGTAAGCTTAATAAAAAATTGAGCTAGTGTTGAGAATTTTTATTTAAATCATAAATGTGGTGCACCTGAAGGAAACACGATTATTTTTTTGATTGAATTTTACCTAAAATATTAGAAGGAGATCTTTATCTATATAATAAAAGGGTGTTGAAAACCTTCTTCTATCTCCTCATCATATGGAGGGAAAAAATTAGGTTCTCCCCAATGATTGACATCATCTTCCTCAACAAGTCAATTTTCTATGGGCTAAGGACTTTGGATACAAATCTTTTGGCCTCTTTCCCAAAGTTTCAAGCTTCCTTAAATTTTTGTAAATAATTTCTTTGATTGATATTGTCATTCTTCCTTATTCATAAATTGAGAGATTTATTGTATAAATTAATGCTTGGCAATTTTGTTGTGCCAACTAAAATCGATAAAATTTGAAACCACTTGTGTTGTTCGTAAGGAGAATGGAAAAAATCCATAAAATATAATATGAATGATAGTGTTAAAATGTTAAAAAGGGCATTTATAGACCCAACATTGATATACACTTGTGTATTTCGTTGAAAGCACAATAGAGATAAAAATGAAGATTATTTATATGAGATAGATATCAAATGAAAAAATGACATAGTTTAGGGTTTGTCCCTAGTTTATATACACTTCATGGGGAAATAACCTTCATTACAATGACAAACATTTATTAATCGGTATTACATTACAAAATAATATGTATTGACCATGGGTCAATGAAAAATAATCAATAAGATACACGTATAATGTTGTATTTAAGAACAAAACAAATTTTGTATTTTTTATGTTGCAACGACATGTAATGAAGATAAGAGTTATCCTTTGGTTTCTAAATGATGAATAATTATTTAGCACACATCTAAGTGATATAGATCAAAATACAAGGGAGGATGCAATTTCAAAATGATAATCATGTTTGAATGGAGATTATATTATCTTAATGGAGGGAGAATACACTATCCATACAATTGACATTGAGCATCCACTTACATGTTTCACCAACCAATTTTTTTAACAATATCATTGTTAGGGTAATGTGTTGAGAGGGTTATAAGTTTTATTTTATATCAATTCACAAGAAGATAAGAAATAAGTAAAAAATAAAAGAGCTTTAAAAGAAAGAGTTAATCAAATGTAAAACCTTTTAAACCTTAATGGCTAATTACACTCCCCTCCTAACCAATTACAAGTTTAGAAGATGAAAGCTTCATTTCTCAAATGTTAATACATTCAACTAATGGAATGCCGTATTACATGATGAAGGCACATTTGAATCTTTATATGACTATTTCAAATATCACGAGGTATTTTCCTATAAGAGACGGTTATAAGTTCAGAAGATTTAACAAGAAGATTGGCGGATCTATTGGTGTAATTTTTTTCCATCCCCATATTTGAAGCTTGGCCTTTGAGTGTAAAGGAAAAAATTTGTGTGGATTGTATATGGAAGATAACAATATATTTTGTGTTTCTTAATCATAATTTACTATTAAGGTATTATGGCACGATTTTCACATCTAAACTTTTCTTGCAATATTTGTCTCATCTTTCATGATAACTATATATTTTTTCTTATTATGTTAATTAAATCAATGATCCTTATAAATAATTATTGTTAACGTAAAATCATATTATGTATTGCAATTTATTTAAATGTATCGTCACACACTTAGTAGATACACCCACATGTTTAATGTCGCGAGATGGTTGTCTCAATATATTATATCTTAGTGTAAGGGATCAATACATTCATGATAGTTTTACTATGTTTTTTCAATTTTTAGACAACGTTTTTTTTTTGGGATTGTGAGAAGGCGGGTAGCAAAAACATATTTTTCACAATATAGAGGCGGTCTCACCAAGTAATATATGAGATCATACAATTTTATTAATTTCAACATAAAATGATTACAAATATTATGAGGAATGTCCATAAATTGTTTGTTCTTATACAATCTGCTCAATAAAGGAAGAAAAATAATATAAGTGGAAGCGTTGATCCTTCACCTCCTTATTCTATCCAAAACACTCAACACTAAATTTCATAACACCGAAGATACACTCAAGGGCTGCAATAAATCACCTCCAAAGTGAAATTGTAGAAAGGATTTTAAAACCAAACAAATATTGCAAAGTAACATTACAACACAATATTTACTTAGTGACCAATCTCATGCAATAACCAGAAAGAACTCCTTCGTATTTCATTGATTCAATAAACACAAGATTACATTAAAAGCTATATTCCTTAATTGTGTTCTTATTTACATCCCAAAATGCTTGACTGAAGCATGGAAAATGGTTGTGTGCTTCAATTTAGACAAGGGAGACATATAAAATGCTCAATGTCCTGCTAATGACTATACAATGTAATCACCTTAGCACAAACCCAAAAATTAGAACCCCTAGAATGAATACATGCCTTCATTCTTGTACAAAAATTTCCCTGCAGAATGTACCTAGATACCCCCATGATCCTTGAGAAAAAGAAAACTGTGGGGATTTTGATCCTTGATTTATAAGGTGGATGGATGAGTTCCAGTGAAAAGATCTCATCTTGATGTGTCATGTTGGAATGGTTTTGAACCATGATTGAAGTCTATGGAGGAGCAAAGAATATTATTTTTGCAAACCCATTTTTATCTGGTTTTGATCCGTCACCATCATGCATATGCTTCCAAGAAGAGTTTGTTGCAATCATTTGATTTGATTCTTATTTGTGAAAGAATAATGAATGGAAAGGAAACACGAATAAAGAGGGGAATAAATAATAAATAATACCCTCAACAAGGGTCAAGATTAATTTGTTCACTCCTTGCCTTCCCCTTTAATTTATTCCGCATGTGTTGAGGCATTCAAACACCCCAAAATGGGGTCCTCATCTGGCCTTGTATGATAAAGGAAGATTATTTCTTGTTTGGATAGAACACTATCAAACTCAAATGAAATAACTCTGTCCTTTTCTTAATTATTTTGGCCAATTTATTAATGTACTTATCCAAAATAATAAATTTCCAAATACGTAAATAACTAAAATTATGTGGATACTCCAACTTCGCCACAACATGCTTTTGAAGGATTTCTATCGGTTTGTCCGCATTTAGTTCCACGAGTGTATGTACCTATAAGGGGAAGCAATTTTTTAATTTTGATTCAATATCATCAACATATTTTCCTACCTTCTCCCTCATGTCTTGGAGCTTTCTTGTGTAATCCCTTAAGGTATCCATTCTTAACTTGATATCCATTCATATTCATATTGCCTTCGTACGTAATTTGAGGGAACTATCCCTTCCTCCTCCACCTCATCATCCGTACTTGTGATGGCTTCAAGTTTAGGTAGCAACCCATCCCAATACTCAACCTCATCTTGATATTTCTCTATTAGTGATTTTCCTGTCTCTATTTGTTATGATACCGATTGTAGCATTCAATTATCTCCTTGAGGATTTTTCTTCCTCTTCTTATAAGATATTCCTTATGTTTTGTTTTAGTATGATGGTTAGATGTTAGATCAAGGATTATTATTGATCTAGATTCAATTATTATGCATGATGATTACTAGAGACATTTTTTTTTATATGTGGATGATGATATACTGTTTGACATGGACATATTATAGATGTTGATTTGGACATGTGACATTGGATATTGTGAGTAGACCTAGTATGGAAGATTATTGATGATGATATAGTTGATTAATTAATTGAAAATGATAATGTTGAATTCTTGATGTTGTTGTGATTCATATGTTTAGATGATCTTGAGATGTTGTTTATATCATTTTGGATGTTCTGATATGGCCATGAGGCTGAAGGAGGTATTTGTGTTTTGTAGGTTAAAATATCACAACAATGTCGGGGGACTGGAGACTAACCATATTGGAATTCTAGGTGAATTCAACAAGGTCACCATGGCAACTATTTTGTGTGTGTGTGTGTGTGTGTGTGTGTGTGTGTGTGTGTGTGTGTGTGTGTGTTAGGGATTCCCATGGATTCCCATGGGGGATTTCCATTATATGTGACCATGGGGTTTTGTGTATTTATTAATGTGGTTTCTTTATTAATGTTTGCATGTGTTTATTTTGTGATGTGTTACCCTTTTCATTAGTTATTATATGTTGTGTTAATGTTGTGGATAATCATGTGTTAAAATAAATAAATCAATATGTCATAAGAATGTAATTAATGAAGTTGTTGATCTTAAATGTAATGTTGTAAGAGTGTGTAAGAAATGTGTAAGAATGTGTAAGGGATATGTAAGAGAATGTAAGATAGATTTTGGAGTGTGAAACACTTCATCCTCTTGGGAATTGAATTTGTCCTTGGAGGCTATATTTGGAGGCTTGTGGGACAAGTTAAACTTGTCCCACACCTCTTAAAATTATTCACCAACCATACCTATGGTTTGGAGGTTAAATTTAGACCTTTTTAATGCATTTTGAAATGACTAATTGTAAGTTTTAATTGCACTTCTCTTACATGTTTTAAATTCAGTCCTTTTGGGGTATGGGTTATTTTGGAGTGTGTAAGTTAATTTGTCATTTTATTTATTATGTTTAGGTGAATGATGTTGACTTTGATCTTGGGGTTGAGGAAGAATGATGTGGCATCCCACATGGATCCACATCATCCTCTTCTCTTCCCTCTCCTTTAAAATTTGAACTCCTTGCTTGTTTGATGGTTGTTGAAACTTTGCTTATTCCTCTTGGGGTGAATTTTTTCTTGTTGTTTTGGAGCCTTGCTTGTGAAAGGAGTTTGGAGTCATTTGCATGTTGGTGTGTTGCTGATTTTGGACTGCATTTTGGCATTGGGAAGCTTGTTGATCTTGGAACAAACTCCATTATGGAGAGGTAGGAACTTGAGCCTTTTGAAAATGTTTCTTTCTCTTGCATGCATGTATGAAATGGTGAATGTTGTTATGTGTGTGTTGGCTGGTTGGGTAGACTACTTAGGACATGGTGTAGGAGAAGGCTATGGGGATTTCAAATGGGGGCATAAGGGAATGCCAATGGCATCAATTTTATTGTGGAGGGAGTTTGGGATTGGGATCCACCATGGAAAAGAAATAGCTTGCATTTCTTACTCTTGGGGGCATAAGGGAGAAACTTTGGGGGGCATAAGGAGGAATTTTGGGGGCATAAGGATATGTGAGATGGTTTATTTTTTGGGGTTGTATTGGTGGATTCCCATTTCCCATTGGGAGGCATAAGTAGTTCCCCATAGATCCTTGCTCTTGTTGGCTTGCTTGATGAAGCCTCAGTTTTGTTTGCACTTGTTTAATGTAGTTGTGAACTACATTCTTCTTGAAATGTGTTTTGAATGTGAAAATGTTGCATGTTTGTTGTGGAAGCCTTTGTTGCCATGTGTTGTATTGCATCTCTTATTTCAATATGGTTGGGGCTCGGGGGCCAATGAGGAAGGATGGCTTCTCCCTTCTCATTGGATATCTTGGTTGGGTGGAGAGTTGCCTTTCCCCCTTCCTTGTTGTGATCAAGATGAAAAGATGAAGAAACTAGCATGTTGTTGTTTTTGAGCAAGAGGAATATATAGTTTGACAGTCCCTTCTTTGAGCAAGTTCATTGTAATCCTTCCCACTTTGGAGTGGATGAATTGTATAGCAATTTGTAATGTGAAGATATTTGTATTGATAATGGAAGATTGAAATTGGAATGTGAAATGTAAAGAAGTTATATTCTACTCTCTGTTTTGAAAGGAAATGTGAAAGGATGTTACATGCATTGCATTTTGTATTTAGAAATCAAATGGAAAAGAGATAAATTGTAAAGTTGTTGTTGGAAATCAATAAAGGAATGCTCTACCTTCTCATACTTGCATGATTGTGTTGGAATTGAATTGTTGTTGTGAATCAAATCTCTGTTGGAATGAAGAATGCATATGAAGGAAAAGACAATGTTTTATTCTCTTGAAATGAGTTGAATTTGGAAATCAAGCTTTGTATAATTTCTATTGAATGGTTGACTGAATCAATTGAATGCATTAGACTAGAAAGGAAATGAATTCTCACACTTGGAGGATGGAAAATGTTTAAGAACCTTTAATGTTGATCTTTATTTTAATTTCCAAACCTGGCAATCAAATTTATCAAAGAAATGAGCAGTTCAAACTTGCACCAAGCAATAAGATATGAAACATTGAAATTTAGATGTAACAAGTCCTAAGGAACTCAAATTGACCTTAAAACTTAAGAAAGGACCCTCAGAACTTTATAAAAATCCAATTTGAACTTGCACAACTGTTTTGTTGTCAAAAGATGGAAAATTATCAATTGCAACTCAATCAACTAAATTGAATCTTGAAACCTCTCTTAAATCCATCCAAGAATAAGTCTCCATGTCTGATTGACATGTTGAGAAAGTAAGAATTCAAAATTGAACAAAATTTTATAAGTTAAAGATTACCAGTTTTGCTTTTAAAACCCTACAGATTTTTTCATCAAATTGACCACTTAAACTTCATCAAATTTCAAAATTGATGACTCTTGTGTAAAGAGGGCTTTGAGAGATTTCAGAAAGTCCTTGTTTTCCCAAATCTGAGCTTCCTATCAAAAGTTATGGCCATTTGAAGTTTTACTTCAAATTGGCATTCAAAAATAAAATAAATCTAACTGTTAACTTTAATTTTTGACTTTGGAAAAATTTCCACAAAAATTCCATGGCCCCGCCATCCCACAACCAATCGACCTACCACATGGCACCTCGGAGGGGTGGACCAGTTTTAAACTTGTCTTTTTGAAAATTTTACCTTGGGAAAATTTTCCCATTTTTCCCCGCATCCCCCGCAAACCTTGCGGCCCGCACCAATCACATGTTGACATGTGGCATGGCATGGAGAGGTGGACCCCTTTTGAACTTAAACCTTTTAAGTTTTGGACCTTGGAAAAATTTCCAAATTTTTCCCACATCCCCACTAACCCCGTGACCAATCGCATGCATGCACGTGTCTAGGAAGGGAAGAGGAGAGTTTTTTGGACTTAGCATTCTTTGTTCCCCTTTGAAAAAAATTTTTTTTTCCTCCGTGGCCCCGCACCTGCTGCCCCGCCACCCCCTTGCCTTGGAAATTCCTCCTTCGCACGCGCATGCATGGCCCCCTGTAAGTTTTTTTTGGACTTTTCTCCCTTTTGGCGTAATGCCTTAGGTTTTTCCCACCACCCCATCCCCATGCCAATCAACACGTGACATGTGGCATTTCATTGCATAGCAGCGTGGAGTAAGTGTGGGACCAATTTGGTCCCCTTGCAATTTTGGTGAAAGAGACTTAAAGTCTCAACCCGCTCCATCGCCCACCATTTCTCCCAACCAACCAGGGAGTGACACGTGTCTCCCTCGCAGGCTCATGGGTGCGTGAATGCATTTTGCACTTTTGTGCCCAAAAAAAAGGAAAAATGCCAAGTTTCCCCCCCCCATTGAACCGCGCATGGGGGAAAATTTTCCTCCCTAGGCCACGGATTATCCCTTGGGAAAATTTCTCCCTAAAGTCCCCGGCCCATAACTTGAAAAATATAAGGAGTTAGGAGGACTTCTTTATATCATCACGGAAAGGTGAGAAAATTTCCTATCCAATGGAAATGATTTAGGAAATTTTGGAAGCATTAAGTATGAGAAAAATCTAGTTGAAACTCGAGAGCTGTTAGAGAGTGGGTATGGGGTAAATTACTCCCTGAACCTAACTAAAACATATAACCCTAAAATTTGAACCTTGTGAACTTGTTATTAGTTAATGAAGGAAACATATGTTGTAGTACATTGGTCTTGTTTGGAAAACCTATTAGTGAAAATTGATGTCTTGCAACTTGGTTGTAGACACTTCAAAAAAAAAAAAAATTATCCCATAATTTTTCTAGCTAACCCTAGGTTGTTTCTTGGGTCTCAAGTGGTTGTTTAAATGGGCACTATAGTTTGGTATCAGAGTAGTGGTTCAAAGGCTTGGACCATTGGGCACACTAGAAAACTTGAGACATGAAAACTTAAACCTAGCACACTTTAAATCTAGAAAACAACTTAGCAAGAATATGTATGTTTTAGTAAACATGGAAGTTGTATAAACTTAGAAAAATGAACTAACTCTCACTTTGGTCTGTGCAGGAGGCTCAAGACAGAGTGAGAGGAACCTTCACAGAGACTCAGACTCACCACCACCACCACCACCACCGGATCGGATCAAGGGTGTGGCCATTCTACCTCAGATTCTACAGACCCTTCAGGATGTCAATGCCGCTCTACGTGGAGGATTAGGTGGAGGACAGGAAGCTAGTCATGATAGAGCCCCTTCTATCGAGGGTTAGGTATCTCCTCGACTTAGTGAGGAGCATAGAGGAGAGAACTCCCATGTGGAGTCAGCCAGAGTAGAGTCACCACCTAGGAGATAGGGTGACAGAGTTCCAGAGCATAGAGAGAGGTCTCAGAGCCCTAGGCTTAGGGATGAGCATGTGCTTGAGAGACCTAGAGGCCGACAAGACCACAACAGTGGATCACATCAGGGAGATCTGAAGCTTGGCCCTCACATTACTCAGGTGATATGGGTGGATTTAGGAAGAGGCCTGGCTAGTGAGCTTGAGTGGTTGCTTCAAGCTTTGTCCTTGTTCTAGCAACACGAAAGCTCGTGTTGTGATCCATCTACTGAGGGATGGAGTAGGAGTATGGTGGAGGACAGAGGAGTAGAAGCTCCATGTAGATTTAGAGACAGTGACGAGCTATTTGAGGAGAGATTTAGGAGTAGATATTTATCATGGAGGTTCATACAAACAGAGGATTGATGAGTTCCATGACCTTCGATCAGGCTTCTCTTTTAGTAGTAGAGTATGAGAGTAGATTTCTAGATCTACTCTAGTATGTAGAGTATATGTAGGATGAGTAGGTGTGGATTCACAAGTTCATTCGGGGCCTGAATTTAGATATTGGAGGTGTAGTGTGGATCCACTATCCATGAGACATTAGTAGAGGCCATCGAGAAGGCCTATATTATAGAGGAGACTCGGGGTAAGACCCAAGTAGGCTAGAGACCGAGTCCGGACCCACATTCAATAGATGTAGGATGGTAGATCGAGAGGTTTAGTACCTCTTCCTCGTGGTGGCCAGGGTACATAACACAGTCATCCTTTAGGCCAAGCAAGTAGCAGTAGTCCCACCCACCTCATAGACCTCCACAGAGAGCTGATGCACAGAGAGGAGGTAGAGTATGGGGCCTCCTCCTAGGGGTCCCATCAGGACACAGGGTGGACCTAGAGCTCAGTCAAGTGGGAGCTCGCAGCAGAGGCCACAGCAGACCATAGTTGGATCATCAGGATCCACACCATAGACTTCTAGGGCACCTACTGGAGGTGCTACTCCTTGGAGAGGATCAGGTGGATGTTTTGGATGTGGAGTTGTGGGACATTTTTGGAGAGATTGCCCTCATAACCCTAACAAGGGTAAGGCACAGATGTTAGCCGACTGTAGGTGACATGGGACGTAGCCACAAGGATTTATGTAGTGGTTGAGAACCACCAGGTAGAGCATCAGAGCATAGTCATTGAGACCATAGGTAGCATTGGTGGTATTCCTACCTCTGTATTGTTTGACTTTGGTTCTTCCGATTCTTTTATTGCACCATCTTTAGTAGAGTGATGCAGGCTGGTGGTAGTTAGGCAAGGTCATTAGTTGGGATGTTGAGATGGCTTCAGGAGCCAAGATCTCTATAGACTCCTTAGTTAAGGAGTGTGTTGTAGATTTGGGACCTTTCACCACTACCTCAGATCTCGTATTCTTCCTTTGGGCTCGTATGGAGTCATTTTGGGTATGGATTGGTTATCTGCACACACAGGGCCAAGGATGGATTGTTATCACAAGACTATAGCTTGTGTAGATGATTTGGGAGTTGAGTCGGTGATCTCAGGGGTCAGGAGACCCATTTCTATTCACACCATCTCTATGCAGCTTAAGTGGTGTGTGTGATGGGGTTGTTCGATGATGTATGTTGTTGATGGTGATGATGAGATCAGAGGATGGGTCTAGTGGACCATCGCTAGATGATCATCCCATTTTGAGAGAGTTTTCTGATGTATTTCTAGGGGAGCTACCGGGGTTACCACCCCCACGTGAGATTGATTTTCATATAGATCTAGTTCCTGGAGTAGAGCCTATCTCATGAGCACCTTATAGGATGACCACCCTGAGAGCTCTGTGAGCTCAAGTTACAGCTTGAGGGCCTTTTGGAGAAGGGCCTTATCCATCCTAGTGTATCCCCTTGGGGTGCACCAGTGATCTTTGTGAAGAAGAAGGATGGATCCTTGTGGTTGTGTATTGATTACCACCAGTTGAACAAGGTAACGATCAAGAATCGTTATCCTCTTCCTCGTATTGATGACTTGTTTGATCAGATGAAGGGAGCCACAATTTTCTCTAAGATTGATCTCAAGTCAAGCTATCATCAGTTGAGGATTTTGGAGGTGGACATTCATAAGACTACTTTTCATATGAGATATGGGCACTATGAGTTCACAGTGGTGCCTTTTGGTTTGATGAATGCCCCCGCAGTGTTTATGAGTTTGATGAATGGGGTATTAGGACCTTCTTAGATCACTTCATGCTCATCTTCCTAGATGACATTTTGATATACTCACATGTACACGTGAGGAGCATGAGGGCACCTTCGCTAGGTTCTTCAGTGTCTTCGTGAGCAAGCAACTTTATGGGAACTTGGAGAAGTGTGCTTTCTTTTAGACAGAGGTGCAGTATTTGGGCCATATCATTTTTGGGGAAGGTATCATAGTCGATCCTTCCAAGATTAGAGCCATTATGGATTGGCCAACACCCACTATAGTGACCGAGGTGTGCAGCTTCATGGGATTAGCAGTAGGATACTACCAGAGATTTGTTTAGGACTTCTCTCGGATTATGCACCCTATCACTTCCCTTCAGAGGAAAGGGAAGAAGTTTGTTTGGTCAGATAGATGCGAGTAGGCCTTTAGGACACTGAAGGAGTGCCTCACTACAACACCCATTCTTGTAGTGTCGGATCCATAGGGTGAGTTCTTTGTTTACACAGATGCTTCATTAGCAGGGCTTGGAGGTGTGTTGATGTAGGATGGTAGAGTAGTAGCTTTTGAGTCTCGCAAACTCAAAGATCATGAGCTTAATTATCGACCCATGATCTTGAGCTTGCGGTAGTTGTGCATGCTTTGGTTAGATGGAGACATTTTCTTCTTGGATGGAGATTCACACTTAGGACTGATCATTTGAGTCTTCGCCACCTCTTCACGCAGCCCAATCTCAATGCTCGTCAGTGGCGTTGGATGGAGTTCTTTGTGAGTATGACATGGAGATAGAGCATGTGAAGGGGAAGGAGAATGTGGTAGTAGATGATCTCTCAGAGATGGAGACATGTGGCTATGGCCACCTCAGTGAGCACAGATTTGTGGAGTAGGATTCTTCAACAGCTTCCTCTTGATGCTTCTACATTGCAGTATGAGTAGAGATCGAGTCACAGAGACCCCTTGAGGGAAGTTTGATGGTTTTTCCTTAGAGGAAGATGGTCTTCTTAGGCATAGAGGCCGGATATATGTTCCCAGAGATGGAGGCTTGAGGTAGGACATCTTGGTAGAGGCACATCATGCACCCTATTCAGCCCATCCGGGGTGAAGAAGATGCACGCCACTTGTGACAGTTGTATCATTGGAGAGGACTTTGTAGAGACGTGGCCTAGTTTGTGTCATGGTGTTTAGAGTGCTAGAGAGTTAAGGCCGAGCATCAACATCTCAATAGGCCTTCTTTATCCTCATGCCATACCGGAATGGAAGTGGGACACCATTTCCATGGATTTCATTGTTGGGCTACCGATGTCGAGATATCACCATGATGCCATTATGGTCACGGTTGATAAATTGACAAAAGTGGCTCACTTTTCTCTCGGTGAAGACCACTTATACAGCTAGAGTAGTGGCATGAGTATATTTGGATGAGATTTTAGGTTGCACATGGGATTCCGTGGAAGATCATTTGTGACCACGTGATCCTTTGTACACTTCACATTTTTGGACTACCATGCAAGTATGTCCTCGGGATGAGGATCAACTTCAACACAACATATCACCCTGAGATAGATGGACAGACCGAGTGAGTGAATCAGATTTTAGAGGATATGCTTAGGATGTATGTGATGGATCAGTAGTCTAAGTGGGAGGAGTACCTGTACTTAGTGGAGTTCCTACAATAATAGTTTTCAGAGTTCTATAGGCATGGCTCCTTTTTAGGCTTTGTATGGTAGAGAGTGCAGGACACCTCTTAGTTGGGATAAAGTTAGAGGATAGAGTATCTCTTGGACCAGCTCTTTTGTAGGACATGGAGTAGTAGGTAGTGTTGATCAGGAGACAGAGATTACAGGAGGCACAGGATAGGCAGAAGAAGTATGTGGATCAACATAGGATTGACCATAGTTTTGATGTGGGCATGAAGGTGTTCCTTCGTGTCAGACCACACAAGAGCCCTATCCATTATGGAAAAGGTTCTAAGTTAGCTCCTAGATTCATTGGTCCTTTTGAGATCTTGGAGTGTATAGGCCCTTTGGCCTACCATCTAGCATTGCCACCCAGCTTGTCTCGCATACATGATGTGTTTCATGTTTTGGTTCTTAGGAGATATATTGCAGATCCTTCTCATGTGTTGGATTGGACATCATTGCAGGTGTAGGATCAGGGGTAGGTGATGGTGGAGCCCATCATATCATAGATCGTAGGACCTGGGCCTTCGAGGTAGAGAGATTGATCAGGTATGGGTGTAGTGGGATAGATATGATGAGACTGCAGCCACTTGGGAGGATGCCACAAGTATTACGAGTGTAGTTTCCACATTTGTTCTAGTGACTTCTAGGAGGAAGTCGAGTCTAAGGGGAGGGGGATGTAGTGCCCACTTCCCTTTGACACTTTTAGATATTGATCTTGATATTGTTGATCTTATTATGGACACTATTATGTTTTGTTTTAGTATGATGGTTAGATGTTAGATCATGGATTATTATTGATTTGGATTTAGTTATTATGCATGATGATTACTAGAGACATTTTTTTTTATATGTGGATGATGATATATTGTTTGACATGGACATATTATAGATGTTGATTTGGACATGTGACATTGGATATTGTGAGTAGACCTAGTATGGAAGATTATTGATGATGATATAGTTGATTAATTAATTGAAAATGATAATGTTGAATTTCTTGATGTTGTTGTGATTCATATGTTTAGATGATCTTGAGATGTTGTTTATATCATTTTGGATGTTGGATGTTCGATATGGCCATGAGGCCAAAGGAGGTATTTGTGTTTTTAGGTTAAAATATCACAACAATGTCGGGGACTGGAGACTAACCATATTGGAATTCTAGGTGAATTCAACAAGGTCACCATGGCAACATGTTTTGTGTGTGTGTGTGTGTGTGTGTTGTGTTATGTTAGGGATTCCCATGGGGGGATTTCCATTATATGTGACCATGGGGTTTGTGTATTTATTAATGTGGTTTCTTTATTAATGTTTGCATGTGTTTATTTTGTGATGTGTTACCCTTTTCATTAGTTATTATATGTTGTGTTAATGTTGTGGATAATCATGTGTTAAAATAAATAAATCAATATGTCATAAGAATGTAATTAATGAAGTTGTTGATCTTAAATGTAATGTTGTAAGAGTGTGTAAGAAATGTGTAAGGGATATGTAAGAGAATGTAAGGTAGATTTTGGAGTGTGAAACACTTCATCCTCTTGGGAATTCGAATTTGTCCTTGGAGGCTATATTTGGAGGCTTGTGGGACAAGTTAAACTTGTCCCACACCTCTTAAAATTATTCACCAACCATACCTATGGTTTGGAGGTTAAATTTAGACCTTTTTAATGCATTTTGAAATGACTAATTGTAAGTTTTAATTGCACTTCTCTTACATGTTTTAAATTCAGTCCTTTTGGGGTATGGGTTATTTTGGAGTGTGTAAGTTAATTTGTCATTTTATTTATTATGTTTAGGTGAATGATGTTGACTTTGATCTTGGGGTTGAGGAAGAATGATGTGGCATCCCACATGGATCCACATCATCCTCTTCTCTTCCCTCTCCTTTAAAATTTGAACTCCTTGCTTGTTTGATGGTTGTTGAAACTTTGCTTATTCCTCTTGGGGTGAATTTTTTTTCTTTGTTTTGGAGCCTTGCTTGTGAAAGGAGTTTGGAGTCATTTGCATGCTGGTGTGTTGCTGATTTTGGACTGCATTTTGGCATTGGGAAGCTTGTTGATCTTGGGAACAAACTCCATTATGGAGAGGTAGGAACTTGAGCCTTTTGAAAATGTTTCTTCTCTTTCTATGCATGCATGTTTAAAATGGTGAATGTTGTTATGTGTGTGTTGGCTGGTTGGGTAGACTACTTAGGACATGGTGTAGGAGAAGGCTATGGGGATTTCAAATGGGGGGCATAAGGGAATGCCAATGGCATCATTTTTATTGTGGAGGGAGTTTGGGATTGGGATCCACCATGGAAAATAAATAGCTTGCATTTCTTACTCTTGGGGGGGCAAGGGAGAAACTTTGGGGGCATAAGGAGGAATTTTGGGGGCATAAGGATATGTGAGATGAATTATTATTGGTGGGTTGTTTAGGTGGATTCCCATTTCCCATTGGGAGGCATAAGTAGTTCCCCATAGAGATCCTCTTCTTGTTGGCTTGCTTGATGAAGCCTCAGTTTTGTTTGCACTTGTTTAATGTAGTTGTGAACTACATTCTTCTTGAAATGTGTTTTGAATGTGAAAATGTTGCATGTTTGTTGTGGAAGCCTTTGTTGCCATGTGTTGTATTGCATCTCTTATTTCAATATGGTTGGGGCTCGGGGGCCAATGAGGAAGGATGGATTCTCCCTTCTCATTGGATATCTTGGTTGGGTGGAGAGTGTTGCCTTTCCCCCTTCCTTGTTGTGATCAAGATGAAAAGATGAAGAAACTAGCATGTTGTTGTTTTTGAGCAAGAGGAATATATAGTTTTACAGTCCCTTCTTTGAGCAAGTTCATTGTAATCCTTCCCACTTTGGAGTGGATGAATTGTATAAATTTGTAATGTGAAGATATTTGTATTGATAATGGAAGATTGAAATTGGAATGTGAAATGTAAAGAAGTTATATTCTACTCTCTATTTTGAAAGGAAATGTGAAAGGATGTTACATGCATTGCATTTTGTATTTAGAAATCAAATGGAAAAGAGATAAATTGTAAAGTTGTTGTTGGAAATCAATAAAGGAATGCTCTACCTTCTCATACTTGCATGATTGTGTTGGAATTGAATTGTTGTTGTGAATCAAATCTCTGTTGGAATGAAGAATGCGTATATGAAGGAAAAAGACAATGTTTTATTCTCTTGAAATGAGTTGAATTTGGAAATCAGGCTTTGTATAATTGCTATTGAATGGTTGACTGAATCAATTGAATGCATTAGACTAGAAAGGAAATGAATTCTCACACTTGGAGGATGGAAAAATGTTTAAGAACCTTTAATGTTGATCTCTGTTTTAATTTTCCAAACCTGGCAATCAAATTTATCAAAGAAATGAGCAGTTCAAACTTGCACCAAGCAATAAGATATGAAACATTGAAATTTAGATGTAACAAGTCCTAAGGAACTCAAATTGACCTTAACACTTAAGAAAGGACCCTCAGAACTTTATAAAAATCCAATTTGAACTTGCACAATCATTTTGTTGTCAAAAGATGGAAAATTATCAATTGCAACTCAATCAACTAAATTGAATCTTGAAACCTCTCTTAAATCCATCCAAGAATAAGTCTCCATGTCTGATTGACATGTTGAGAAAGTAAGAATTCAAAATTGAATCAAAATTTTATAAGTTAAAGATTACCAGTTTGCTTTGCAAAACCCTACAGATTTTTTCATCAAATTGACCACTTAAACTTCATCAAATTTCAAAATTTATGATTCTTGTGTAAAGAGGGCTTTGAGAGATTTCCAGAAAGTCCTCGTTTTCCCAAAATCTGAGCTTCCTATCAAAAGTTATGGCCATTTGAAGTTTTACTTCAAATTGGCATTCAAAAATAAAATAAATCTAACTGTTAACTTTAATTTTTGACTTTGGAAAAATTTCCACAAAAATTCCGTGGCCCCACCATCCCCAACCAATCGGGACCTACCACATGGCACCTCAGAGGGGTGGACCAGTTTTAAACTTTCTTTTTAAAAATTTTACCTTGGGAAAATTTTCCCACTTTTCCCTCGCATCCCCGCCGGCCCACAGCCAATCACGTGCTGACATGGCATGGCACATGGAGAGCGGACCCCTTTTGAACTTAAACCTTTTAAGTTTTGGACCTCGGAAAAATTTCCAAATTTTTTCTCACATCCCCACTAACCCATGACCAATCGCATGCCATGTGACACGTGTCTAGGGTGGAAGAGGGAGGACCCTTTTTTTTTTTTGGACTTAGCATTCTTTGTTCCCCTTTGGAAAAAATTTCATTTTGCCTCCGTGGCCCCGCACCACCACCACGCCCCACCTTGAAATTCCTTCCTTTGCATGCACGTGGGCCCCGCAAATTTTTTTGGACTTTTCTCCCTTTTGGCTTAATGCCTTAGGTTTTTCCTCTGCCACCCCATCTCCCATGCCAATCAATCAACGTGACACATGTGGCATTTCATAGCATCATGTGGTAAGTGTGGGCGCGGACCAATTCGGTCCCCTTGCAATTTTGGTGAAAAGAGACTTAAAGTCTCAACCCGCTCCATCGGCCCACCATTTCTCCCAACCAACCAAGGAGCGACACGTGTCTCCCTTGAGGGCTCGTGAGGGTGTGAAATGCATTTTGTGCTTTTGTGCCCAAAAAAGGAAAAATGTGCCAAGTTCCTCCCCGCTCCGCTGACCCCGCAAAGGGGGAAAATTTTCCTCCCTAGGCCCGTGGACTCTCCTTGGGAAAATTTCTCCCCTAAAGTCTGTCGGCCCATATCTTGAAAATATAAGGAGTTAGGAGGACTTCTTTATATGGTTGGAAAGGTGAGAAAATTTCCTATCCAATGGAAATGATTTAGGGAAATTTTGGAAGTGTTAAGTATGAGAAAAATCTAGTTGAAACTAGAGCTTAGAGAGAGTGGGCATGGGGGTAAATTACTCCCTGAACCTAACTAAAACATATAACCCTAAAATTTTTTTGGAACCTGTTAGAAAACCGATGCCTTGTAACTTGGTTGTAGACACTTCAAATAAAAAAATAATAATCCCTGTAGCTAACCCTAGGTTACTTCTCGGGTCTCAAGTGGTTGTTTAAATGGGTTGTTCATATAGACCAAAAACACTATCATTTTTCAAGTATAGCAAAAATTGAGTCCTCAATTTGTGTCTTTTTTACTCGATAAAAAAAATTGACAAGTTGTTCATGGAATTTTCGTCATGTCTCCAAGTCCTTCACCTTTTCCTCTATCATAGTCAAAGAAGGTTGAGTGCTTGTATCAATATTTGTTGTGTCCTCAACCTTTTCTTCTCTAGATGGAGAAGGTTCCTTGGTTAGATCAAGTTGTTGTTGCTGCTCTTGTTGTTGGGTTTCTGTTGTGTAACTTCATGATTTACAATTCCATTTTCAATTGTTTCTAACATTGGTTGTGTTGGTACTCATTCTAAACTAGTATCTATAATGGAGTGAATGAGTGTTTTGGGACTCCACTTCACATATAATCAATAACATGAGAGTTATGTTTTCCAAAGGATTTCCTCTCTCGTAATTTTGAAACAACTTGTAAAAAGGGCCTGAACATTATACTCTAAAAATATTGTGGTACACAAAGCTAATCATCCACGGGCTGAAAAACTTAGTGTTTTCTGATCTGTTTCTCAATCCGTAGAACACCATAAATCGGTGTGGGACTCAATCGGGATTTTGGCATGATGGGCTATCATGTCATCAACTCAATCTCGGGGCTAAGGAAAGTTAGGCTCTGTGGGTTTTGAACCCGTGGGATATTTGAAATTTGGCCAAAGATAGAATCCATGAAGCAAAGAAAGTAAGAAGATGGTGCTTTAGGTAAAGTGGGTTGAATAGTGAAGGATTATATCTTGTGGGGCTACTCCATGCAATGGATTGAGAGCACAACTATGTAAGAAAGCCACACTATGTTGATTCAATATCCCTTGGGTATTTCAAAGGTTGGTGTTATGTAGACTTCAAAATCTGTAGATACTCAAAGATCTACTAATGAAGAGAAAGAGGCCACTTTGGACATTCAAGATATAAAAATACCGTGAAGAAAATAAAGATACAAGGAAATCCAAAAATGAGCAATGGAGCATTTACACCTATATATATCGTTGTGGGTAGCCGAGTTATGCAAGATTTATCTTGTCAAGAGGACAATTAACCTACCATCCAAAGGTATGATCACTTGAGATAAAATATAGATAAATTAACAAATAAATTGAAAAATAATACATGTGTATACTAGGAACAAAATGAGGATTCTATAGGGGCCACAACCTTGAAATTCACATAACGTTTGGGTCTACATATACAAAAATTTTGGTTTGAAAATTGATTAGAGAAAATCAACAGATTCAGGGGACAATAGTCCCTCCTCTTTGATGGGGAGGTTCCCTTATTCAACCAAAATTTGAATCTCTAAATATTTACAAATATACAAGCTAACTAAATCTGAATGAGGATATTGGTGCATATGAATGATCCATATTTTCAATACAGAAGATAAACAAAGCAATGGGGTTTTGAGGAATAACAACAACTTATCTAGGCAAGAGGAATGAGTTAGGGACACAAAGTTCAAGCTAACTCATCAGTCAAGGATACATGTACCCTCCTTGGTTATGCAATATCACCCATTGACTGTAAAGAGAGAAGGGAAGAAGTAACACTTTCAAATAAAGAGAATGCATACTTTTATTTTACTTGTGCATGCAAATGGAATTCAAGAACATGTGTGTTAGTATATATGAAAACCCATATTACATAAAATGTAGATTGACACAAATTTCAACACATTTCATTTCATGGATTGAACACAAAGTTTCAAATTTCACATATATCAAACTATCACATTTAACAGATTGCAAGAAAAGGAAATAGAAAGAACTCAGATGAGAGAGGAAAGTCTTCTTTTGTATTGATCAAAACTTTGTATATTACATTCAAGAGCACCAATATCCAACCCCTTTACAAGTGAGAATGAAGCCTTATATAGGCTAAGGGGAGGATGTAACTACCTTTCTAACTAATTGTCTCTTAATTAAGTGCTAAACACTTAATTAGTTAATTACATAAGTTGGCTTTATTTTACAATTTTATTTTCAAAATAATAAAGCCAACCTCAAAATAGAACAATTAGATAGTATTATATTATGAACTGAAAGAAGAGGGAACATTGGGAACATTTACAGTTGGAACCTTTATCTTGAGCACTTGAACTTTTAATTTAGTCACAATAGTTGATATTTCCATACAATTGAGGACTACAAGTGTTTTCCATAGCACCCAACCAACTCCCAAAAGAATATTCCATTTATTTTTCAACACCAGCATTTTGTAAGAGTCCCTTGGTGGCCTCAACAACTACATTATGTAGCTCAAAGATTTCTTCATCTTATCTTTGTTGACTGATTCTTCTTTGAAAATATCATCTTTAATCAATGATTTGAATCTTTCTTTGACTTGATCAGCAAAATTCCTTTATGGGGAATTATCCTTTTCGAATGGACAACAAAGATCTTGCAAATTGGCAAAGATCTCTAATTTCAATGAGTCTCCTTTTTGTACCATGGTTCTCAGTTCAATTGTAGTTTATTCTAACACTTTGATTCTCCATTCTACACTATATGTCTAATTCTTTGACAAGTTATTCTTAGAATCATCAAAAAATTTGTGTGACAAGAGGACCTTTTCATCGGTTGTGCTCATGATACGAGATCTTGAACACAATTTGCCCAAAGTTTGAGTTATTTATCAATTATATCTATCCCTAAGTTAATTTTCTCCTCACCAACAATGATGTTGTCATATAATATGTAAGATTTGTCAATGAATTGTAGTCTTGAGATGAAAATTACTTCAACCTGCACCTCAGAAGCTTTACCAAATGTTGCATGCTTGTGAATTTCTGCCATGGATTTGGAATTTATTGTAGTAGTGGAAACAATAGGTGGAAGTGAAGAGAGAGGAGTGAGATCTAGAGGAGTTTTATCTAATGAAAGGCATGATTTGATAAAGTTCAAGAGAACCGAATATGCTCCTCGATTTGTTCTTGAGTCTTCTTTCTTTTCTCTCTTGTTTCAACGACTTTGGAGATTGTTTCCCTCATATTGTGCACTTCTCATTCGAGTTGATTCCCAAGTGGAATCCTAGTAAGCTCTAAGTCTGAGATAGTTATTTATTTTTCATCCTTGTATCCTTTAAGTTTATCAATTTCTATAAATTGCTATCCTTTGGAATTTGAGACCAATTGAGAAGTTACCTTAGATTTTTTATAATGAGGAGGATTTGTGTCTAGAAGAATAACTACCGCATCAAATCCTGGAGAAACTATTTGGGATGAAAATTTCCTCTTCTTTCTATCAATCATGGGTTGAACCCATGTGAATGAATCATTGGAAGGTGGAGCTGGAGGAGGTGGCAATGAAAGGAAATTTGGAGGACTGAGAGGTTGAGAAGTGGAGACTTCAAGAGTAGGAGTTTCAGTAGAAGAAGATGGTGGTCTCTTAACTTTTATCTTAGGCCTTGAGGCACTATCTTTCCATGTATCTGTTTCTATGATTTTCACCTCATCTTCTTCATCTTCACCTTCTTCATTACCTTCATATTCCTCTTGGTCTTCTTCCTCATCCTTTTGTTCCTCAACTTATTTCTCCCTAGTTGATTTTATTTCTTCTTCATAAGGATGTGACACTTGATCAGGAGCAGGAACAACTTCATCAGCTAATTCTTGAATCTTCTCTTGCTATAACCTTTGTTCTTGTGTTTCCTCATTCTTCTATGTTTTTATTTATTTATCTTTCTTAACATATACCTTGGTTCTTGAATCCAAGGGTAAGGAAGGAGTCAATAGGGTTTGAGCATATTTATGAGAAGTGGAGGCTTCCTAAGAGGAATATGTCTTCATCATTTATTTGTATTCCTTCATTTTCCTATTGAACCACTATTTTTTCCTCACTAACACAAGATTATTCAGTTTAGCAGGATCATCTTTATCTTTGTGAGACCATTTAATGGCTAGGATAGGTGTGTATTGGATGGATTTGATGTATTCCACATAATAAAAATCAAAACCATCATGTTCTAGACCATCAGGGACAATATACAAGTTGATATATTTAATTTAATTTAATGATAGTCTACCAAAGTACCTTTTCATCACCTCATATTCATTTTCACAATCCTCCAAGTAGTCCTAGAACGTGGTACATGATAGTAGATCATTCTCGAGATGTTTGGAGATAAAACCATTTCTATCAAAGGAGAACTCTTATGATAGGTATGAAATTTGAATTCTGAGATGGTTCTTTTGACATTTTGTGCATCCAAAGAAGACCTACATGTGTAGTTTCCTAATGAGATAGGAAACTGAATACCAATGATATTCTTGTCTCTCGTAAGTCCGTGTAACATATCCAACTACCTAAAAGCTCCACTAGAACCAATTTATCATTACAATACATTGGAAATTTGTTAGGAACACCTTCAAACCCAACTATCTTGATATATGAAAATTTTCTAAATTGGATAAAAATCCTGCCATATGTAGAGATTAGTTGTCTTACTTCTGAAGAAACTCTCTTAGCTATATTTCCTTCCAATATCCTAACTAGGAACATAGTGAAGGAATCATTGACTCTCATGTGGTGAGTCTTACTATTCTCATAAGTGAGTTGGGGATAGAATTCATACACTTGGTGCATTTTTCTGGTCCTCTTGCCTCAAAAACCCTATCCATACCATGTAAGCTTCCATGGTGTACATCAGGTATGATGTCATGTGGAAATTTTTGTTTGATACACATTGACCAATTGTTCACTCAAGTTCTCACATATGATTTCCCCTAATTCAATCTCTGTTTGTCTTCACAGATGACATTGATGTACATGTAAATCTAGTACTGGAATTCATTAGTGGTAGGTATGCCCATTATTCTTGCGAGAAATGTGATCATATCTGAAAATTCTTCCTTAAAATCAGACTGTAGAGAATTTTGGGCAGCTTGGAGCCTCCTTTCTTTTGGGTCTTGAGCCAAGACTTGGCTATCATCATCTTATATTTATCTCAAGTTTGATCAAAGAGATTTTGAGCTTCAGCCTTGGTCAAGGTTTTAGAGTTCTCAAAGATGGGAATTCCTAAGGTTGCATTGATGTAATGGGCATCAAGCTTGAAAATTATTTATCCCTGGGGATCCTTGATTTCCTTAGTTCTTGGGTCTAAGTTTGAAGCATAGGCCAAGATAATGTCATTACATTGTACCGAGGTAGGAAAACCAACAATGTATGTAATTCCACTATTTTTAATGCATTGGACAATTATAATGGGAGTATTTTCAAAAATATAGGCCCAAAAATCATCCAGGTTTAGATGTCATAGATCACTATCTCCTATATCAAGCACATAGGTTTTAAGAGAAGAATTGTTTTCATATGCCACGTACTAGAACCTCGTTTTGGAGGAACTAGGAAAAACTCAAAGAAAATGGAGGCTTAGCAGAGGTTTTCAAGAGATATTTGAAGGGGAGGGTTGAAAACACAAATAACTACCAAAATAAAGAAAGAAAGGATGAAACCACTCACCTTTAGTCTAGAAAGGAAGGTGCCTCCAAAATGGTTCCAATACAACTTGAATTTTGAAATTGGATGAAAATTGACTAAGTTATGAGAAAAAACCTTTTGTAGGGTGTGAGAGAAAAATGGACAGTGCACAGAAGAACTCATATTACAATGTGTAAAAATGACCAAGTGTTGGACTTTTATAGAAATATGGCTTGAAAATGGTGTAATTTAGTGCATGGATAGTGCAATATGGGTGTCAAAAAAACTCTTAGGAACTTATTAGATTGAATCTTTATTTATTGGTTATAACGTGTATCCGAAAAATATGTGTAGGAATTATGGAGTTGTTGGGAACAAGGGATTGAGGGAATGGTTACAATCATACAATCAATATCTATATAGTCCACATAAAGAAAGGCTTACGTGTGGAAAGGAGGTGTGGAGAACTAAGGTTGGGATGGAATACTTCCTTTGGTTCCAAAGAGTTCTAAAAATATGTAATAAAGGATGGAACAATGAGTTGCGGATAAAAGGGTCACATGGGGAACCAAGGCGAGGAGGAATGGTTCTCTCTGTTAAATTCCATCAAAATCCACACAAAAGGAATTTTTAATAAACTACAAAGAAACAATGTTGTGTAGATAATGAATCCTGTGGAGAACAAAGACTTGGGGAACGAAGACCAATATGGAACAAGTTCCACTGTGGGTACAAAAATCTGATTAACACTATTAGGTAGTGTGCTATGGGAAAACCGGGAATTGAGGAACAAGAGGAATGGAGGATTTTTTCCTCTTGTTCCTCCAAAATCTACAAAATCTGCTATAAGCCCAAAATAACCCAAAACTTAGCTAATCTGTTGAATTTTTTTAACTCTTTCGACCTCAACAAAGGTACATACATCCAAGGTAAAGGGTCACTTAGGTAAAAACTCAATTTTTTTCAAAACTTCCACATTTTTGGATAAGTGACAAAAAAGGATGCACCTAGCTCAAGTAGACCAATCAGATCCAGATAAACTAGCCTAGATGCACCTACTAGATTAAATGAACCACTTTTACATCTATTTAATGGTGGTAGAGATACTTCCGGGATTTCTCAAAAGAAGATTTCACCGAAGCCTTTTCAAGATTGGTGAGCCTTTGGTCTATTGTGACTATTTTGTAGGAAAGTGATGATATGTCCTCTTCAGGCTTGTCATTAGACACTACATAGACATCGACAAGGATTTATTTCTCTGTCACTTCCTTAGTAAAGAATACATGGGATATACGAGATGGTGTTCACATTTATAATTGGCCTGCAATGGGTCTAGAATTTCATTAATTTCTCAGAACTACGTAATATTTGGGAGAAACAAATGATGAAATAAAATTTGGAACACCGAGAAGAAGGGAGTCATTCTGATGAGTTTCTTCATCAAATCTAGTCGACCTGTGTTAGAAGTTAGTGGTCTAGTGGGTTTCGCTTGGTCTTCAATTGTGAATAACATCCTAAAAAATATTCATTTGGGCTAGGAAGATCGAGGATCATACGTATAAATTCTGAAGAAAGCGCTTTTAAATCATTTCACAATTCCATCTCCACCCTTTTCAAAAAAGAAACAACATTGATTTTCTTTTCAAAAGAAAATTAACTTGTAATAAACTAGAGGGAGTTGAAAATTCATAAGAGAATCAATGAGAATTTATAGAAGATGAATTCTGGAAAGGTTTGTGTGAATTATCATATTAGGATCAAATGCATGATCAATTTTGGATGCTTGCATGACTTTTAAGTCAAAAAGTGTTCTTTTAGCTTGATTAAAGGATTTGCGCAAGGGAAACATCAAAGACAAATAAATATCCATTGTTACTCACAAAATTTATTGTAAACAAGACAATTATCAAATCAGTAAGAATAACGACATCAAGGAAAAAATGGTTTATGACTGGGTACATAAGTGATTTCGACAAGATAAATAAAAAAAATAGGATTGGACAACAAAATTGGGACATCTTACACACATCCACATATGTAACCAAAAACATAATGAGGTTTATTTATAACTGAAGAATGTTTGGAGTTGAAATATATTTTCCAAATATGGAGTACATTCCGCACCTTGTGGGATTTCGCATATGGTTTTGGGGGAAATCAGAGGGATTTCATAGAAATTTTTGTATAAATATGAGGGTCTGTCCTCGTATTCAAGAGGGGTGAATTTTAGAGGATAAAAAGAGTTTTCTATTTAAAGAATTTGAAATAAAGTAATGTAACTCTGCATGTTTCCATTTTCTTATATGGAATACATATGAACTTTGAGTTTTCAAGCTTTTGTGTCAAGGTGGTTGCATTGTACAACCATTGGAAAATATTGAGCATTTAATTCATGTCTCCTTGTCAAGAAATTGAAAGTTTTGAATGAAATATGCCTACTTATGATTCTAGTTTTATGTTTTGGATCTTGTATGTTGAAATTTGATTAATGAGTTATTTCTTACTACAATTTTGTGTTTATTGCTTATGTATGTAATACACTAGATCAGTCCTCGGTTGTTGCATTTTGGATGTTAAATTTACTCTGTAATGTTTTATATGATTCTAAAACCCTCATTACAACCATATTTTTGATTGATTTTTTCAACCTTTGAGTGTATCTTTGGCGTATGAGAATAGAAGAAATAAATACTTCATTAGAATGCTTGCATGAGATTTTGTGTTAAGTGTTTTAGAGATTGTGTTAAAAATATTTGCAGTTGTTGAGAATCAATGAATGTAATTTTTTTTTGAGAAGTTGTCACTACTTAATCATATGTTCTTTACTTTCTAGGATAACATGTTGTCATGGTAGTTATTGATGCTTTGTTGTAGGAAGTCAATCATCATTTACTCCCTCCTTTAAAAAAATCAAACCTACTATACCTTTCCCCACACCATCACACTTCTAAAAATATGTTCACCACCCAGTTCTATTTCCAAGCATCAATAAAGAAAACTCTCCATACCCCGATTTCCATAAAAAGTGATGCAAGAATAACTAAATTTTGTTGTCTCTAGTAACCTGTGTCTGATGCACTAAGTATGTATAACATTCTTGTGACAACTCTTACGAGTGAGTGTTATATTCATGGCCATGCTTATCTCAAATTGACCCACCATTTATCAAGAGGAACTAAAATACAAATTATCCCCTCTCCATTCAAGTTACCCAATGGGTCCTCTCACCTTGGTTTAAGGTAGAACCAAAAGTAGTAGGATCAGGCCATCCCTTTGTACATGCCTCTCAATCATCCCAAGAGATTATTTTTAAAGAGAATGCTAGAACCCTCCCTGTCTGCAAAGAACATAAAACTCATGATCGACATCTCCTAAAGCCTTGCTACCCTTTGCAAGTGTTTCCTGTGCCAATGGGGTGTAAAATTGGGAGACAAAATGCTTTTGGTTTTGTTTCTAGGAACTCTTTACTTTAGGAAAGGCTAAGAATATTTACCTTCAAATTTATTTATTGAAAGTTCTACAAATAGAAACTAGTCTACTAATATTATCCATAATTTTCCAATTATAAGCAAGATTTGCATTAAAATTAGGTTTCGAGAGTGTATTAAAAGTTGGTTATCAATATTGTTGTGAATATCATAAATATTTGCAAAGTCTTTTTCCTACTAGGTTGTGAAGTAGTTTTTTTTGAATATTTTGAGTTAATCTATATCTCTAGGGTGCAAGTCCCTAGTGGCGGCTCCACCTTTCAAAGAAAATATGAGTTAGACTAGTGTAATTTTTTTCATCCTACCCACCTTGCTAATTAACTCTCCCCTTTACAAAATTGGAAGGATGAAGATCCTTTTTAAGATCTGATCATACTTAAAGGTTACTCCCAAAATTGGGAAGTGTACATTTAAGAAGGAAATAAATTTGGAAACCTAGGGGTGGTCAAAATTTAGGAGGAAAGAGTGTTCAAACCTTTGAATTTGATCCTCATTTAATAGAGGATTACTCTAGTACATTTGATAGTTCTAATTCAGGTATTCCTCAAGCATATTTGCATTATTTGTTTCAAGAAGGTTCAATTCCTACAAATAACAAGGGTATTCCTCAGCTTCCACATTTGTTTACCCGAGAAAATAGATTTTTCTATGAAACTAAATCCCCCAAATACTTTCATTGTGTGGACCATACCCCTCTACCCCAAAGACCTCCAGTTCCCCACCATTTTAATCCTCCATTTGACAATCCACCACCAAATAATATGGATCACCCTCCACCTAGAGCTCCTTTTGTGGTCACTACATATAGACTAATCAATTTCAATGGTATGGTAGGTTATCCTAATGAAGTGCCAAATGAGATCAAAAATAGATTGCCTCAGTTTCAAGGGAATAATGCTATTAGTGGAGATCAACATCTCAAATTCTTCCAAAATATCATGGATGATTATGAAGTTGAGTTTGAAGATGTTTATGTTAAATTGTTTATACATACATTAGAGGAAGATGCTAGAGAGTGGTACAATTCATTACCTACAAATTCAATTGACTCTTGGGATGAAATGAAGAATTATTTTAGATTACAATATGGTGATGAAAATGATCCTAGGTTTCTTGTATCGAATTTGAAACTGTTAAGAAGAATCCTAATGAATGTGTACATGATTTTAACACCAGGTTCAACAAGACTTTAACTAGATTACCAACCAATATAAGGCCCAATGATGAGTCTTGTTTAATTAAATACTTTGATGATTTTGACAAAAAAGAAGCTTATTACTTGAGAGAGAAGGCTCTACATACTTTGAGGAAATATTTCTCTATGGAAATCCATATAGAAATTACTATGAAATCAGATGAAAATCCTCCCAAGAGAGAAGGTGTCAAGTTGATAGATCCATAAAATATGTAAGAAAGTAAATCATTGATTTAAAAGAGGTGGTTAAAACATTGGTCAAGGGCGAGTAAAGGAGATATCATATAAACTAGCTAGAGTAGAGAAAGGGTTGGCCCCAAACCCTCAAGTTCAACATCAATCCCATGGACATAATAGATTTGAGAATCATCCCAAAGGAGATCACAAGGAAGTGGACAAAGGAAAAGTGCCTATGGGTTCAAGAAACAAACAACAAGCCTTCAAATACATTAAAAAAATCCCAGATCCATTAGTGGAAAGAGTCTCAATGGTGGAAGAGGAACACACTATTGATTGAAGTCATAAATGCTTGTTACCTCACCCTCCCTATGAGAAGACTGATGAAGATGACGAAAACAATGATGAAGATAATTTTGGTGATATATGCATGATGGAATTTCTAAAATATTCAATACAAGGGGCCACTTCTACTGACCTCCTATATGCTAAAACAATGGAATAATTTTGGGCTTGCACCAATAAGGTATTCTCCATCCCTTATATAATTAATGCTGATGTTGATATGGCTCAATAATTTGAGCTCCCAAATCATGAATTTTAATATCTAAGAGCATTAATGATTAAAAAGTATGATGGTGGAATTCCTTCAAAAGAGGATAGGAAGTTATTGATGAATGCTATCATTGCCCAAGAGAAGGAATATAACCTTCATAATAGACAAGTCAAGGGACATATCTCTTTCCCTAAGATAAACATGCCTCTCCTAAATAATATCCCTAAAGATACCCTAAAAATAAGCATGCCAGAAAAAGGCCCTAGCATTACCCCAAGACCAAGAAATTCTACCTCAACCTAAGTAATAAGGGAAAACATCCCATCAGAAAAAATAGTCACCCTTTCCCCTAATCCTTCCTTTCCCAAATATGCCACATGTGATATGGCTTAGATCCTAAGTCAAATAAAATTAACTTGTCCCTATTATGGAATTACTTAGAATTCCTGAACATAGGAGGAGGGCATTTGAATATTTGGGGTTGAAGGAGGATGGGGTTGTCAAAGAAAGACACACAAATAATATGGAAACTTCTCCCATTATTTCTAAATTTGAAATAAAAGAAGACTAAGAGAACACCGAAGAAACCCTGAGAAGTATATCTAGGCACCTCTTTGGTAGAATCACACATTGATGTAGATCATTGTCAAAGAAAGGATTCTCCATAATTGCATGTTTTATTTAGGGGAATCCTACAACATCATGCCTTTAGAAGTCATGAACGAGTTGAACATAAAAAAATCTAATTTTGGGAGATGTTTTTCCATGAATTCAAGGGAGGTACTTGTTGTTGGATATGTCAAAGGTTTGGTGGTACAACTTGCTCCTTATCCTGGAAAATATTTAACTATGAATGTGGTTATAGTTGAATTCCCTGCTAAATGGGGCATGTTATTATCAAGAAAATGGGATGCCAATATAGGGGTAATGTCTAAATGGACATGTATTTTTCTTCCATACCCTTGGAAGGAAATCTAGTCAAACTACATAGAGAGGATAAAATGTTGCACCTTATTGAATACCCCTAAATTCTTCTTATGAAGTATTATTTGTTGATACAAACTTAGGTAACTTTATAGGTTATGCTAACTTTGAAGATCAATGTATGGATATAAATGCACACCTTGAAGATGTTAGTGTCCCATGGACTATGAATTTTGATGGAACATGTTCTAATATTGGAAATGGAGCTGGAGTGGTTTTGATGTCTCCAAACCATGGTTCTTTCAATTTCTCTTTCAAATTAAAATTTTAGTGTACCAACAATATAACATGATATGAAGCATTTATCCTTGGTTTAAGAGTTTCATGGATACATGAGATTAAATATCTCATTGTCAAAGGAGATTCTGAGTTAGTTGTAAAACAAGTTAGAAAAATATATGCAACTAAAAACTAGAGGTTGAAACAATATAAGCATGTGGTTTGGGATCTCATTGAATTATATCAATCTCCTATACCATGAGAGGACTCATAATGCAACAATTGACAAGATGGATGTATTATCTTCTTAGTATGACAATGAAACAATGTCTCCATATTGTAATTATGAAGTAGAAGTGTTGGTTAGGCCCTCAGTCCCTGATAACATTCAACATTGGAAGGTTTTGAAGATGATGCTCAGATCCAAAGGTTCTTAAATTGTAAAAGTGAGTTCACTAATCAACTTATTGACCTGGAACCTATGGTAGTGTTGTGTGAAGGAAAGGAAACCCTCTTTGGGAAGGATGTAATTCAGTTGAAAACAAATACTATCCCTAGAGGAATTGTTAGCCTTGAATCAAATTTTGACAACGTGGACAAAGTTATGAGAGAAAGCATGTCCATATGCCTAGAGATATTATAGAATACAATTTGGTCACTTATTAAAATCTAAGAAAATTATGGTTAGGAAGCAACATGAATAAAGAATAAAGACAAGCTTATACCAAACTATTGAGAATGTATCGAATTTTCTTGCATGGTATTATTTTGAGTTGAAATATTACATGGAAGATTTGATGGAAGATTTGTTTCAGAAAAGTACCATTAGAGCATCATACCAAGACCTTTTTAAAAATCAAATTCCTATCAACCCAATCCTTACAACTAAGATGTAATAGGAATTAACAAATTTGAGATATGGTGGGATAATCCAACCCACTAGGTACTCCTCATGGGTGGTGTTGTCCATTTTGCATCCTTGTAAAAATTGAACAACTTAAAAAGCCATGGGATGAGAAATGAAGACTGTGGAAGAGTCTAAGTGTGCCATGAAAGTTAAACAAGAGCCGAAGGCAAAAGTGTTAAAAGCCACAGAGTGAAGGATATGAAAGAAGTTTGTAGATATTTTGGAAAGCCATGAAACAAAGCCACAAAACAAAGAAAATGGAAGAACTGTGGGATTAAAAAAAGGAAGTCCGCATATGTTAACATAAATCTACACCACATCGAGAGGACATTGGGTAAAGCGGAGAAATTAGTAGAACCGTGGAACAAAGATAAAGCTACGAGAGGCCAAAATCTATGTAGAACTGAAAATGAGAAGCCATGTATCAAGGGAAAACAACGGTTTTATGCGAATAGCTAAAATAAATGTGAACTTTAATATGATGGTTTGATGCTTGCAAATCTAATAATACTTGAAGAAAAATCAACCTTCTCCATGCAATAAAATCAGATTTCATGATTTAATGAAGGAAGGTAGGCAAAGTAAAGGACAACTCTCCAAAAAAGCAAAAGGTCTACTCAAAATGGATCAACCACCAGAATTAAATGCAGTATGGGTGTCATTCCTTCTTCAACAAGGTAATGATGCGGGGATGTGAAAATTACAGAACAATCAGATCTTCTCAGAAAATCAATGAAGGTGGTTGGGGGTGAAAAGAGGAATTAGAATTTCCCTCTCTTTCCTACTTCTTTCACTTTTCCAATTTTATATATATTATAAAGTGATGCCTTACTTTAACGTTGGACACTTTGGGAATGTGAGGGCATAATTTAATGTTGCACAAGTATTCTAGGGGTCACATGCCTTGAGAGATATTTTTTCAATGTTTTGCATCTTCCTCTTGTATCGTGATGATCTATGCATGATCTTTAAGAAATAAAATATCTTGTTTTGTGGCTCGTTTCTACCTTAGCTATTGTTTTATTGATCTGTCTTACCTCTCATTCATTTGCATGTATGTTTTATATGTTATTTCAAAATTTTTTGTTCATTGTGCATCATAAAAGTGGAACCCTGGACGCGATTTTGATTTGTGGCTCTCATTTTGGCCCTCTTCATTATAGTTTTCTTCCATTTTATCTCTCATCTAAAGTATTCATCCCCTTATTTTGGTGTTATCACCTTCTCTAGTTTAGGTTTATATTTTATGCATCTCCTTCTCACCTTGGTCCCTTGGAAAGTTAGAGTAGAGATAGATAGTTGCATTTCAATTCCTAGGAGTAGTTTAGCATTAGGAGTAAGTAGAGGAAGTTGACCTTCTCCAGAGGTTTGTCTTAGTTTGAGTCCCACAACTTGGAGACAATCCCATGTTTTCTCGAATCCCAAATTGTGTATGGTTCAAGCACAGTGCACATTTGAGCTCCAATAGTTTTGGCACACGTAGTAGGACGATTGAAATTTATATTTCTAGTTTTTTCAAGATTGGATGTGTATCTTGGTGAAATTTTGTTGCTGTAACACATCTAATGACTCCATTCAAAATATCAACTAGTTTTAGTAGTACTGGTGATTTGAATTTCCCGATTCATGAGAAGGATCCAAACATGGTCAAGAACAAGAGAAGAATATGTATTTGAGTGTTTGTAAGATCCCCATGAAGAGGTAAAAGAGGAAGATAGATTCAAATATCTCCATCTCCTCCAAACCAAACTATTTCAACACCTCCACCTGGCAGGTCCTTCTGGCAGTCAACAAGAGTTCTCAGACCTATCAGAATGGCTCATAAATAATAGCCACCACTAAAAAATCTTTTTGTAAACTTCACACACAATAGTCTGCTGACCTTGAATGCTCAAAATCCTATTCGAGTAGCAGCCCTGAAAAATATTTTATATTTTATTGGATAAAATCATACTACTCTGGTTGATCACATTCAAGATATTTCAAATTTATGTGCTATCCATGAAATTGCTAAGATGGATGTGACAATAAAATGCCTAGCTTCATCACTTAAAGGAAAAACTTTATAATGGTTCAAAATCCTAGGAGTAGAAACAATTCAAAATTGGGATCAATTGTGCACATCCCTTTGTGATCAGTTTGGAGAAAGAGTAGACAACCTATCTCTTTTAGATAAGTTAACTACAATCAAGAGAGAACCTAATGAGAAAATGGTGGATTTTAACTTCAGATTCTAGAGAACCTAGGACATAATTCTATCTCTTGTGATACCTGTAGAAGAATGTTCCTTTCTTTAATTTTTAAAATCTCTTAACTTTGATATATTTGTTATGATACAATATATGGGAGGGAGAAATCTATGTGTAGCCTATGCAATTAAAATTAGAGTTGAAAATAGTTTAATACAAGCTGGGAAATTAGCTCCTAGACCACCCATGCCATTGTATTCCAAACTACCTCAATGTACTCAACCTTCCATTGCTCCTATTCTTGAGCCAAATCCTCAACATGTGCTTTCACATCACAAAACCTTGCTGGAAATAAAAAAAAAAGGAATATCAACAAATGAAGGCTTTGATTAGAAAATTGACAAATAAATTTATATCCCTAGAAAAATAGCAAGCCCAATCCTATAAGAATTATCAAAATCAAGGGAAATCTTCTAATTAGGGATATCAACCATATAGAAATCAACAATCTAATCAAATATATGCACAGAACCAAAAAAATAATAGATGACAAGGTCAAAGTTATCCTCTTCCATTAGCAACAATCCCTCCTCCACAAGCACTTCCTACTCCCAGTTCAAGTCAGGCTTTAGTTCCTGTGCAAAACAATATGGCACAAGAAATAGAGTGGTGTTTTCCATGTATTCGCCCCATAATCAACTTGGTTATGTAAGGAAATGCATCTTCAAGCATACATGGTTCAAGGATCTTCCAATCAACAAGAACCGTTGCTAGAGGCACCAAATCCAACCACAGAAGTAAGTCAAGAGACCAAAATGACACCAACCTCATGTTATTTGGAGTTGAGGGCTTCTATGTAGTAAACTAAGAGGCAAGAAGTTCTAAAATACCTTCAATATGCGTTATCGATAATACGTGACACAAGAAAAGGATGTTGGAGTCATAGCCTTCACCTTCCACATATCAAAGTAATGCTGCAACTAAGGATAAATAAAACACATTGAGAAAAAACAAGCCTCTTGATCTTCCCGGGAAAGCCGCGGACAAAGAGGTTACTATTCATTTAAAGCTACCAAATCAAATGTTTCAAGTAGTAGAAGAAAGAGAGTAACATACCACAGATGCAGAAGTCCGTGGGCCTCCCATTTAACATTGTTGAGAAAATGAAAAGGAAAAATGTCAATATCTCTATGTGGGATGTGCTTGCTATTCCATTATAGCATGATCTCCTATGTGAATCCCTCAAACATCCACCTCCGATGGATCCAATAATGCAAAAGGCTCATGATGCGGTCCATGTATGTCAAGTAAATGAAGATCAAGTAAGTAAAAGTGTTAAAACCCCACCTTTCTACATGTCATTAATTGTGGGTAGATACTTAGTTCACAACTATATGATTGAGTTAGGGGCTAGTACCTCTATTATGCCCAATAAAATTACTAATCTCTTAGGTCTCAAATATAATCTTGTGTCTAAGGGTGTTTTACAATTTGATAGGTCAATTGTAAAATGTTGCAGGCGCACAATAAAAGACCTTGAGTTGACAGTTCATTCGTGCCCAAGCCTCACCATAACCCATGAAATTTAAGTCATTGAAATGCCTCCCATGTTTTCCATTTTCTTGTTTTAAGACTTCACTATTAAAGTAAGCGGTTATTTATCCTCATACTAGAATCACATGCTTCTAAAAACTAGATATGGTACCCGATTCAAAATACAAGCTAAGCCCATATTTTCTTACCATATTGATTCATATGACCCCAATCCCATCCAATCAAATTTCCTAATAAAAGAAGTGTTAGGCCCTGAATTGAATAAGTCCCAAGGTAGGAGTGCACACAAAAGGAAAGCAAGTAGGAAGGTTTTCAAGGAAAGGAACACGGGAGAAGAGGTTTGCGCATGGAAGTAGAAGAGGGTTTGGGGACTTAGCCACATTTCAAAGGTGGTATCACAGGAGAAACATGTGAGGGCCTGAGTAGGCATGATGAATGGATAAGGTGCCATCCTGGAGCCTTGGAGGTCAAGAAAATAATATTCCACTTATTGGGGACTTAGCCACATTTCAAAGGTGGTATTACAGGAGAAACATGTGAGGGCACGAGTAGGCATGATGAATGGATAAGGTGCCATCCTGGAGCCTTGGAGGTCAAGAAAATAATATTCCACATAGGGAATATTCCCAAGAGGATCATTACAATTAGTGGAGGCCTTTGCAAGTTGGCATAAGAACTCGATCATGGAGGACCACACTTCCACTTGGCATGCGATCTACTCATGGGTGAAGCTATGACGGTGAGTCAAAATTCTATTTAAGGGAGTGCTTGGGTAAAAATACAAAAGAGTTGGAGTGGTAACAAAGTTATGTAAGAATGCTATTACTAAGCATATATGTATGTGCTCGGCTCTAAAAAAGGGTTGTAATGGGAAAGCATAGCTAGGATCTTTGTTCAGAGTAGTTTTTTAGGGTTGGAATGTTATTTCATGATATATATGGATTGAGATGAACCTATTTAATGTAATGTGGCTACTGTAAATGGATTTAATCAATATATGGAGCTTTTTCTTGTATATTTGTGTCTGTGGACTAAACCCTAGTGTGTTCTCATGTTGTTACGGATCAGATCTAGTTTCTTTTACTTAATATAATGTTTATCTCCATTGATGGTACATCCATGATGGAATATAGTATATGTAATTTCTATTCTTAAGTGAATGCATATGTTCTTTCCCTTGCAACCCATCCTCCATTATGTTGTTGTGATGTTTATGTTTATCTCATGGAGCATTTATGCTTAGAGCTAGATCCACTACCTTTGTGTTAGATTAAATGCACGTGTTTTTGTTCCACAAACCTTTCCTCCATTATTGGAGGGAAATTATCATGAGGCTTAAATAATGGAGGGCTCGTAACCCAAACACACCTCAGGTGAGCACCCAACACTTTGGTGATAGGCTGACGTATTTGGGGTTAAAGAAATATTGGAAGATAGAGGTAAACGAGACTACATTTTGGTTCCGTTTCCATGACCTATTTTGAAGTCTGTTATGAGAATGATGTATGATGAAGAAGCATATGAACTTGGAAAATGTCGAGACCTGGTTTAAAATCATGGAGGATGATATTTCTCGAGAGGTTTAGTACTAGATCGAGATTGATGCATGAAAATGAGTGGAGGAGAACCTATATCACGAGCTCTATGAGACATTCTTATGATATTTCCCAATAGAGTTGTATGAATGGATATTAACATATGCATCAATGATGAGTTGGTACTATAGACCTCATGTTTGGACATAGGAGGAGTATCAACGGTTGCAGGATGTTGATCTGACTTGGAATCATGTTGTTAATCATTGGTGGAAAGGTGTGTTGACTAGTTACACGTTGGAGTACGTAATCTCAACTTATTATTATCCATAAGTTGGTGAGTTCCAGTTCTTATGAGAACCCAGAGGATATTTCTTGTATACTTTTCTATTAGCCATCAAGATCTTGATTGTTACTTTAAGTTTGGAAGCATTTGCTATGGCTAGCTAAACTCTCGCTAGGCATGGGGCATGAAAGCTGGTATGGTGGAGATGGAAGACCTTGTGGTGGAGGCACGAGAGAGAGGAGAGGTGGCTCAAGTACAATGAAGTGCAAGAAATGGAGTTGGCGAGACACCATGAAGTTTCCAATGTGATGGACTTATGGAGATAGATGTTTCAAGAAGGATCTGAGGTTAGCACGGAGGGCGTGGGACTTGAGTAGTCTATCCTACCCCATTTGGAAAGTGTGGGAGAGATACCCTCTCGGTTTCGGAGAGAGCTCATCATATGGAGAAAGGATGAGAACCATAGGTGCACATATTATTCCACATGGTGACTAAACCCTGGTGCTTAGTTTTCTAGTATTTGAGATAAGTATTTCTAGTTCAGTTGGTGTTGGTGAGTAGATAACATCAGGTAGATATCATTTTACATTACACCCATCTATGGCCACACAAACATTTCCGGTGTTAAGAGGTATTTTTTCTGACACATAATTTGGGAAATGTGTGGGTTCATAAGGTTTGGGTATCACATCTGGAAGTGGCACGAGAAACACATTTGGGAGTGGTTTAGTATCATAAACTCGTCAATGCGTAATTAAGAGCGATGGTGGGAATGCACAAGGTAACCGATTTAAGACCCTTACCTATGACAGGAGGAGGATCTAGAGTATTCGGAGGGATAGGAGCTAGTGGATGTAGTGGTCCTGGTTGTGAAGTAAATTTAGGAGGAGGTCAAGGTTTTGGATTTGATGGGCAAGGGCCACAACAACCATAACAAGTGCTTTTGAGATGTCCTTGTATATATTCCCGATTACAAGGGTGTTGAAGACGTTGCAGAGCATGTACACAAGTATGAGTTTTTATGGCACATGAAGGGAATCACTACCCTAGAGTGGAAGGAAATTCAATTTGTAAGTACAATGTAAGGGTGAACAAATAGCTGGTAATCTGGAAATATGATCCAGACTAGATGGTGGTGGACTATATTATGATACTTGATTTGTTTTTAGTAGAGTTCTAAATTCCGAGTTTGAACATAAGAGAATCAACACTATGAAGGATATTTATCAAGGTATGGTAGAGAGTGTGTGGGAGTATGACACACATTTTAAGACTCTCTTATCCAAGTTACTTTATGATATTCATGATTCACATAATGCTGAATGGTTCATTAGAGGGTTAATAAAAGCTGCTCAAGTGGGTGCTTTTCTATAAGAACTTCACATATCTACACGAGGCCTTAGAGGTTTCTTTACATTCTGAGGCCATTGGGATCATTGATACCGGAGTTAGCCCATTTCTTGAAGCACAAATTGCTGCCATGGCGAAGCAACTTGAAAAACTATCTGCGAACTTGGCTCATGAGACTCACAGTGGGCTATGGTGCATGGATTGTTGAGTAGAGGGGGAACATGAAGGATAGTTTCCCTTGAAATATGATCCATGTCATGTCAGTAAACTATGATATTTTCCACAAAGATCATGATTAAAGAAGATGCCCATTGTTAAAACATGCAATCCATAAGATTGTGTCTTACGATTACAAGATTTACACCTCTACTACTCATGACACAAAGAATTACAGATTGATAGACCAAATCCATGATGCCATTGATCTCGGTGTGGGCCAGACCAGTATTACAAGTATCTCTAAGGATGATGGTCATTATTATGAAGGGTTCGAAGATGGAGGAGGCCATAGAAGAGGCTTTTGGGGAGGATTTGAGGCCGTGTCAATCACAAAGGAGGAATAAGTGAATTCCCTTGTGGAACCTACTATAATTATGGATCAACTGAACACTACAAGAGTGAGTGCCTTGATTTGTTGCAAAGTGCTCATGGTGTGGGAAGAAGAACAAGTATGAAGAATGAATGAAGTTATATGACCACATGAGCAAGAACCAGAAGAAGGAAAAGGTGTGGGGATGGTGAGTGTGAAGAGGACTGACCCATAATGGATGTCGAGGGTAGTGTTTAACTCCGAGCTAGAGCCTGTTTTGGTCACTACACATGCTGAGGCTACACACGCTCGAGAGGAACCAAAGAAGAGGCTTATTATCATAAGAGAATAAGTGTTACATGGGAAATATCCTGATCCTACCCACTAGAAGGAGGTGTACCAAGAAACCATGGAGGTGATTAGGAGTTTGCAAGAAGAAATCCAAAGTGTCTGAAGGAGAAATCACACCAAGTAGAGCATAAGAAGAGAACTAAGGTTCCTCATTAGGATTTAGATGAGGTTAGGGAAATGTGTTAAATGTTGTGGAAGGAAAAATTATTCCCATGTTGGGAGAATGGTTGAGGGAGAAGGTACCACACACTAGAGGAGGGCACGAGAGACAAGTTCTACATGCTAACCTACCCCCTCACAACATTGATTATGATAAGGAGATCACACTAAATGCAGTTGTTGATGGGTGGATCCTAAGTAATGTATTGATTTACATAGGTGCAAAGGTCAATGTCCTTACTCTATATGCATGGAATCAAATGAGAAGGCCCCCATTGCAACCATATTCAAATGTGTTGTGCACTGCCTACACTTGGGGAAAAAGGCCATGCCTCTAGGGGTGTTGAAAGATGCATCCATAAATATTCAAGGGGCAATGTGTACTAGGGAATTTGAGGTTATAGATCTCATTGAGGCTAATAGTTTCCAAACATTACTTGGGAAACCTTGGTGCTATGCAAACAATGCCAACCTGTGTTTCAATAAAGGCTACATCAGTTTTGAGAACAAGGAGTGTGTGGTCATTCCACTAATTGATGGACGGTATGCACCTTATGTGGAACCATTGGGTGAAGAAGACTTAAACAAGATATATGTGTGCACCATCAGGGACCCAAAGTTCTTTCAACCATTGAAGGAAGGGGTCATTTAGTGGGAAAATTCTCAAGTATATAAGTGGTACAAACCACCGTTGCCTATGAAAATTGGGTGCATGGGACATACGAGTTGGTTGGAAGGCATATGAAGGATACTGGGACAAGAGTTGTCAAAATGCACTTAGTTAGGCACTTGGGAGGAAGGTAGTTGCCATTGTACACTAGGGAGGGCAACCTTGATGTCTTTTTGTGAGAAATGGAGATCTAGTGGAAGTGTCAAGTAGAGAGAAGGAATATGCTTACCTATACTTTACATGAAACAATGACATGATGGTGGGTGAAGGATCACGATAATATTCTAGAATGACATAAAGTGAGAATCACACTCTCTGTTAGGTTTCTTCAAGCAATGCACCATCTCAAATTTGTGACTATGATGGAAAGGGACCCACCTCATGCCATGTTCGTGAGTGTGATAAGACTTGGATGGGAGGTGCGAAGCTTTACCCCCTTCCCTATGGGTGCATAATTTTTACTCCACCTTACAGGGTTATGCACACATCTGGTATATCCATTTGGAGTTACGTCACCAGACATGGAATTGGTAGGAGATGACAATGGATATCATCCAAACCTTTGAGTACCAATCCTCTAAGCAATCGGTGAATGAGGCATTGTGGGTAGTCAAGTGCCTTACCTTAGGAGATTGTGTAATGGATGAGGACTGAATTATGGAGCTTATAGGTGAACCCGAATTAGGGGTGCAATTTATCAAATAAGAAGAGGTAGAAGAAGTATAAATTGAGCACGCATGCACGGAGAAACACAAGGGTAAGTTGGTATACCTAATAGATGGAGAATTTTCATGTTGAGCAATCGAAGGGACGTGCGAGATCTTGGATAAGCGAGATGAGAAAGCACGTGCCTATTATCAACCCTTGAAAATGAAGAAGGTTAGAATTGGTACCAAAGAAGAGCCCAAAGAAGATGCTATTGGGGACTACTAGATAGACCAAGAGGTTTTAAAAGTAGTTAAAATTCAACATGATTTCCAAGTTTTTTCCCCTCGGGTACCATGAGTTAAAGGGGGTTCATCCTTCATTGGGTGAAATGCGGATCAAGTTGAAAGAAGGTGCGTGCCTAATCGGAAACAAACCTACATAATTAATCTAAATTTGTGTGTAAAGGTTAAGGAGGAAATTGACAAGATGATAGAGTCTAGAATTATTGAGGCTATTGAGGAATCTCGAGTGGGTAAGCCCATGGTCATTAGTATAAAAAAGGATGGAAGAATAAGGATATGTGTAGACTATAGGGATCTCAATGCTGCATGTGTCATAGATCCTTTCCCAACCCCATTTACTGAAGAGATTTTGGAAGGTGTAGCTGGGAAAGAGATCTATTATTTTACCAATGGATTCTTGGGTTATCACCAAGTGAGAATTGTGAAGGAAGATTAGGAGATAAAAACTTAACCACTAAATGGGGAAGTTTTCCTTATACTGGTCATACCTAGATAACTAGACAGTTCATGGATTAGTAAAGGATCATTGTGATAATCTATAGTTTATGTTTGAGAGATGTAGGTAGTTGAGCATCCCCTTGAATATTAAGAAATGTGTTTTTCCACTCCTTTTAATAAGTTGTTGGGACACATTATTTGCAAAGAAGGCTTATTGGTAGATCTCACAATTTTTTTATTATAGTAAAATTGGAGGTGTCTACTAGTAAAAGCATGGTGTGTGGCTTCCTAGGACATACATGGTATTACAGAAATTCATCAAGGAATATGCCAAAATTTCGTGCCCTTTGGAAGAGTTATTGAAACACAAAAGTAAGTTCTATTGGGGAGAGGCACAGTAGGTGGAATTTGACACATTGAAGGAAAAGATTACCACCTTGCCCATTCTATGATTTACTTTTTGGGATAAGCCATTTAATGTGCATGTTGATGCATCCAAGATGGGGATTGGAGTAGTTTTAGCACAACATGGAGAGGGAATTGTTGACAATCCCTTATGTTTTTCTAGTAGGAATATGACTTGAAAGAACACAATTATACCACCACGGAGCATGAGGCATTTTCAATTATCTACGCATTGCAAAAATTTAGGCGGTGAGTTCTGGCAACACCTTTTATTTTCTACACGGACCACATGACATTAAGATACTTAGTGAACAAGTCTATTTTATGAGGACACATACGCTAGTGGGTCCTGTTGTTTCAGGAGTTTGAGTTTATAGTTGTGGTGAAACAAGGTAAAAGTAATTTGGTACTTGATCATTTTTAAGGATTACTTTGGGTTATGATGCATAGAGTATCATGGAAATGATGCCAAATGCATAGTTGTTCGAGCTACAACGCACACCCTTTGACTTGGAAAATATTGTGTTGTTTCTACGAATGGGTGAGGCACCGAAGGGATTAATGCATTAGAAAGGACACATTTAACCATACATGCTACACCCTATATGTTAATTGGTGGGGACTTATACAAGCTAAGCCATGATGAGGTTTTACACCGGGTGTGTGCTAGAGCATGAGCACATGCTTGTAATCATGGAAGAAGTTCATGGTGGAATTGCGGGGAGGGCATTATGTAGGGAATATGACCCCATGCAAGATCCTTTTAGTTGGCCTTCAAAGTGGAAAATAGTTTACAAGGATTGTATCAAGTAGTGCAAGGCCTCGACCATTGCCAAGCACCTTGGTAAACCAGGGAAGAGAGATGAGATTCCATTAAGGCCTATTGCCAGTGTAGATCCATTTGAGAAGTGGGAAATTGAATTCGTAGGCCCTATTTCCCTAGCCGGTGAAATATGGGTTCATGCTATATCATTACATGCGCAAAATATCTTACAAGGTGGGTAAAAGTGGTACCTACGAAGGATTGCATGACAAAGACAACAACTAGATTCTTGTGGGAAAAATAATCAGTAGGTATGGATGCCCACTAAGTTTAACAAGTGATAGGGGTACTCATTTCCTAAATGAGATAGTTAAAATATTATTGGAAAAATTCATGGTGGCCCATCACAAGACTACCCCTTATCACCCATAAGCTAATGGGACAATGAAAGATTTTAACAAAATTTTGAGTCACACGTTGACCAAGATTTGTGATGTTGGTAGATGGGACTGGGATGAAAAATTTTCTGCTATGTTATGGTCATATCAGACTACTTATAAAATATTGAACAAGGCCACACCTTTTCAATTGGTGTTTGGTGCGGAGGCTGTGTTACTGTTGAATTCATGTTACCATCACTACATATTATGTGTTTAGGAGGTTTATTTGATAAAAAGAGTTTACGTAAAGTATTGACAAGTTAATACAATTAGGTGAAAGATGTACAATAGTACGATGGAGCCAAAAATAGAAAAACTAGGTAGAAGGCATGACATGATATAAATATCAAGAATAAGAAGTTTGAGGTTGGATGATGGTCATGTTGTATGATCTAAGTTTTTGCACCACCTAGGAAAGCTCAAGGTACATTGGTTGGGCCCATACACTATCACTTACATACTTGAGTCATGTGCTTATCACTTACAAGTGATGGATGGGGAAAGGTTGCGAAATTTATTTAAGGGGATTAGGATAAAGCCCTACTATAAATAAGTCTTCTTGGTGTTTGTAAATAAGGAAATATTTCCAGATAGCCTAGGATTTCCTTTAAACGTAATTTCCTTTCTTTGTATTTCCCTTTTTATTACTTTACTTTTTATTTTCGTTTCGGGTGCGTTTGCGCCCTAGTAACTGTTACCTTTTTGAAAGGGTTTTTATGCATAGAGGACCACACATCTATTTAGTGTGGGGTGGAAGGTGTCAAAGAAGAGTTGTTAAAAAATATGGTAAGGAGAAGTGTTGGGAGTGATGTGCATAGGTGGCCCAAGTGAGAAAATCAAAAGCACGTGGGTTCAAAAAAGTGCACGTAGCAGAGGTGATCATGAGAGAAGATTGGTGTCAAAAGGCTTTGAGAAAACCATATACAAGGGTAGAAAGTGTAGGAACAACATGAGGTAGGTGAAGGAAAGAACTTGGTAAAGGACGCAAAGGTTGACATACTTCAGCATGGGGAGTGTACATAAGTTATTCGCTATCAAAGAAGTCTTGTGCACCAAAAGGTTGTAGAATTTTTTGCGTGAGTTATGTGTGGAGGGAAAGCACTAGAAAAAATACACAGAGGGATGTCTTTGGAAAAATATAACTTTAATGCATTCATACATTGGTAGGTGGCATTAGAGTTTGTGTGGGAAAAACAAGAAGCTATAAATATAAGGTCAAGGGTGAGTTATTCTTTTACCTTGCATTTGTGTTAAAAAGCTCTTGTGAACTAGGGAATCCTTGCAAAGAAAAATTTGTGGAGATTTACATGCGTAGAAGAAGATTCAACAAATTTTTGAACCAGAGTGGAGAGGGAGTACATGGGTGTGGGTGGAGAAGTGTGTTTGGAGGATTCCCATGGGTGTTACGTTGTCTTGTGGAAGGAAGACTCTCCAAGTTAGGGTTTGCAGAGCTAGGGCATAAGATTTATAGTTTTTACAAAGGAGATGAGAAGAGTTAGGGAAAGAAGGAAGGAAGAGATTACCAAGAATAGAAAAGAAGAAATGGTACGAAGGAAGGGATATAATGTTTCTCCGAAGAAGGAAAGGGCAAGAGAAAAGGAAAACCTATTGTATCGATAAGTTTAAAAAATAATGGTACATGGAAATGCAGTACCCATATGGCATTTTGATGGGAATGGAGTGGGTTTTTCATGTGCATAAGATGTACATAAGTGATTATAACCACATAACAAATACCACATAAAAGGAGATGATGTTGGAGTTAGTTGTCTGCGAATGGAGAAAGGACATAGGATGATAAACTTATTTAAAATGACCGAGTGAAAACCACGTTGGAGAAGGTTAAACTCCTACAACTCTATGAATTTCCCTATTTTGGTAAACATGATAGGTTGTACCAGTGGTTAATGTCACGTGTACATGAGGATTACTTTTACTTTGCATGAAGAAGAATGCACCTAACGGATTCAGTTGATTTCAAGGTACACTAGACTTATATACATAGGAGAAACAATAGAGGATGACTTGGATGAGAAGGAAGTCATTAAGGAGACATCCAAAAGTATGAATATAAGAAGGATTCACACTAATTTGACATTATAAAGATAAAAAACCAATTATGAAGATGGTTGTGCATCTACTTACCAAGCTGAATGGACAGAACACCGGACGTAAGTGGATAAGAAATGGTTGAACATTTGCAAGAAGATTTTAGAAGGAAAAATATACAACCTCTCAACCTTCATTGTGGAGGAGATTATAGATGCGGTGTGTGATGGAGATAAGATAATGTATGGTAATTCTCTCCTTAGCATTGTTTTTTCAAAGATTAGAGTGCCTAATGGGCCAAACAACTATGTATGGGAATACCCTAATGAGAACCCCTCCCTCGCAAAGAGGTTCGAATCCTGCACTTGTGACTCAATGATTGTTCCATACAAAGCGTGCTTAGAGAAGTGGTATAAGCGAATGTGCGATGCATTTGGGGAAAAATGGAGGATTTAACCTTGATGATTGGTGAGGCTGAGTTTGCTATGTACTAACATTTCTACATAGGAAGATATACTATAGTTGATGGAACAAAATCCCTTAGTGTAAACTACCATTTCCTTTCACATCACAATACTTTAAAAGTGTGGTCAAAAGGTTAAAGGAGGAAAAGAAGTTCAGATTTCATCTAAGTTAGGTAGATTAGGATTACCGTGCACCACACCAAGGTCTAGTTTACCCTAAAAGAGTGTGCATGTGGATAAGTATGTCTCCCATTATGTAAATACGATGAAGCCATTATATATCCCTATTATAGGTAAAACAACAAAAAGGTGTATATCCACCTAAGGCCCAAGTTTGAGAAGGGCGCGTACTTAGAGAATGATGTATCCATCCCGAAGGAAACTACCTTGAAGAAGGGAACAAAGAGAGAGAGAGAGAGAGAGAGAGAGAGAGAGAGAGAGAGAGAGAGAGAGAGAGAGAGAGAGAGAGAGAGAGAGAGAGAGAGAGAGAGAGAGAGAGAGAGAGAGAGAGAGAGAGAGAGAGAGAGAGAGAGAGGGAGGGAGGGGGAGGGAGGGAGGGAGGAGGGAGGGAGGGAGAGAGGAGAGAGAGAGAGAGGAGAGAGAGAGGGAGAGAGAGGAGAGAGGAGAGGGAGAGGGAGAGAGAGAGGGAGAGAGAGAGAGAGAGAGAGAGAGAGAGAGAGAGAGAGAGAGAGAGAGAGAGAGAGAGAGAGAGAGAGAGAGAGCGAGGAGAGAGAGAGAGAGAGAGAGGAGAGAGAGAGCGGAGAGAGAGAGAGAGAGAGAGAGAGAGAGAGAGAGAGAGAGAGAGAGAGAGAGAGAGAGAGAGAGGGAGAGCGGGAGAGAGAGAGAGAGAGAGAGAGAGAGAGCGGGAGAGAGGGAGAGCGGGAGAGAGAGAGAGAGAGAGAGAGAGAGAGAGAGAGAGAGAGAGAGAGAGAGAGAGAGAGAGAGAGAGAGAGAGAGAGAGAGAGAGAGAGAGAGAGAGAGAGAGAGAGAGAGAGAGAGAGAGAGAGAGAGAGAGAGAGAGAGAGAGAGAGAGAGAGAGAGAGAGAGAGAGAGAGAGAGAGAGAGAGAGAGAGAGAGAGAGAGAGAGAGAGAGAGAGAGAGAGAGAGAGAGAGAGAGAGAGAGAGAGAGAGAGAGAGAGAGAGAGAGAGAGAGAGAGAGAGAGAGAGAGAGAGAGAGAGAGAGAGAGAGAGAGAGAGAGAGAGAGAGAGAGAGAGAGACCACAACTAGTAGGGCACCAAACACATGTACTGCTCGTACTATAGTAGTGTAGGAGTCGTGCATAAGACCAAGTATCTACACAAGGAGGAAGAAGTCTCATGTTAAGGAAAAGATACCAGAAAAGGAGGAATCCCCTGTGGTGAGAGGAGTCACCGGTGAAGAAGAAGTAGAAAGTGACAAAAAGATTAGAATTTGAGGAGAAAAATGACATGAAGGGTGATGATTTTGAGGAGGGTGAAGAGAAAAATAAAGGTAAGAGTCCCCCTGTTCATGATGTGTATGATTCTAATGAAGATCATGATGATTATGAAGAAGACACTCACAATCTAGGAGCCATTAAGGAATAAGTGGGGAAAATTTTAGAAGACCCCACCCTTTTCATGGGTAACAATTAAAAGAAATGGTGGAAAGGGAAGTGACATGAATCATTCAGAACTTGGTGGAGTACGAGGTGGAACATAGTGTTGTATAAGTTCTTAAGGAAACAAAGGAGAGTACAAGTATAGGGAAAGAGAATGGAAGCATGGGTAGAGATCTTATCCTCGGCATTAAGTGTCCCCAAGAAAGTGCACATAGGTGGAAAGGGTGCAGAGTACTTGGGCAGAACACACCATGACTTACATTAATGATCCAAACAAGGTACTGCACATGTGTCTCCAAAGCATGGTGTCCACATACTAACTCATCACTTGGTCTTCTTTTGACGAAGATAATATGTACCCACGCACAAGGAAAATGTTATCCTAGGATTTTGAGTCCCACGTTGATGAGCCCGAGTTTGAGGTTAATAGTGGTGCATTGATGAAGACACTAGATATCGAGGGAGTAAACCCTCTTGTGAATGCCCAACAATTTTTGGATGAGAAAGTTTTCAATGCACTCAAGAAAGTGTCAGAGAGGTAGAAGTAAGGATTTTTAGAAGAAATGATAGAATAAGAGTCTTAGAGATTGAGATTGAGAAAAATAATGAGGAGATCATTGAGAAGGAAAGGAAATAAAATAGAAGGAATTTATCAATGCGCAGAAGTTAAGGTGTGAGCTAAGGGATGAGAAGGAAAAGGTGCAAAAAGTATACAAGAAGGTAGAGGTTATTTTAAATCCCATTAAATTAAAGCACCCAGACTGACCCATCAAGAGGAGAAGTATGAGTCAACCATGCACTGCTTGGAAGACTTGACACACATACTCACCATGGAGAGGAAACCACTTGCATTGGAGTTGGCGTAAGAGGTGAAGATGAGCCGAAGGGAGAAGAAAAGTTGAATATTTGGGAGATAATAACTCAGTAATCCAAGCTCCTTGCCTCAAGAAAGATCATGGAAAAAATGGCCAAGTTGTGTATAAAACTGCGTGGCAATAGAGATAAGGTAGCAAGCATATTGGTTCATAGCCATTAGGGAGGATCTCAGAGAGAAAACAAGGAAATAAGGCAAGTATGAGATAGGATCTTGGCTGAATTCAAGAAGAAATTAGGGAAATCGAAACCTTAAGGGTTTCAATTAAAAATAAACTAAAGGAATTATACCCCCAAGTCACTCGCCGGATGGACATGCTGGGAAACCTTAGTAAGCAGATGGAAAACATCGGAGATACACTAAAGGCTAAGGGGGATGAGATAAGTTTTGATGAGGTTAGCACATTGGTGGGTGATTTACTTCAACATGCATAGAGTGAGGTAGATGTTGTTGAGAAGATAATATATTTCTCTAAGGATGCACGCGCTGGAGCAAGGCACATTTGAGGGCATGAAAGAATAGCAGAATGAGTGTGCGCCAAAACAATTTGAATTCAAGACTTAGCTATTTTTTGGATAAGGGATATTTTGGGAGATAGCACACAGAGAACATAAAGACATGAATACTTGTAGTCCATGCAATGGTATTTTGGGAACAAGCGACAACTGAGCACCATGCATAGTTTGAGCTAATAATAGGATTTCTACTCAGAGTTAACTATAGGAAGTCTATTGTTAGAGAACTTGCATGTGTGCATATTATTGTAAAGGCATGTGGCTATTATTAGCATGTGACCTATTTTGAGAAGTGCATGGGTGGTGAAGGGAAAGTCCCCACCCCTATATATGTATTGATTTGCATGGGTTAGAGAGTGTGAAAAACTATGGTAGAGTTATGTTGTTGGTTTTTTCACGTGCATGACTCATGAAGATACTTATGTAATGTAAGAAGATTTTGTGTTTTACAGTATTCAATACAATGGATAATATTGGCTAGATAATGGTATTGAACATGACTAAATCTGGTTCTTGCATGGTAAATCTTGTTATAGTCATTGTTTAGTTCATTCTATTTTTATTCTAGAAATAGATTTGGTTTATGACTGTGTGTTGTTTACTATTCATAAATAATTTGGATATCTATATGCACCAACATGCTAACATTATGTAAAAGAAACTCTTAAGAGGGACCCGGTGCCTTTGCAGGTGCTTCAGTGAGTGCTCAACTCTAGTTGAGTGATGTGCCAAAGCATGCCCGGGTCATTCACCTGTAAATTCTAGGTTACATCATTGGTTCCGTGAAGTATAGGGGCATACTAAGGATATTTTTCCTCATAGATCGGGTACGATCCTTATTACATCGGAATGTGAGATATGTCATTTAGACCATAATGTGAGTTACCGCCCATTATTGAAATGCACGGTAAAATATAACATGTCCTATTACTATAAAATTTTCTGGTCCGCGACTCACAATATAGAAGATTGTAGGTTGATTAATCAAATCCATGATGCCATTGATATTGGTGTATGAAAGATAGGGGTTTTGAATAACTCTAAGGTTAAAGGTGAGTGACATGATCATGAAAACACTCAAGGGTGCTATGATCAAAATGAAGGGCACTTTGACAGAGGCTGTGGTAGAGGTCGAGGATACCATGGTGGATTCAGAGGCCAAGGGCACAGAAGTGGATGAGGTGAGTTCCCTCATGGAACATGTTATACATGTGGATCCCCTTACCATTACATGTGTGAATTTTCTCATGAAATTACTTGTTCTTTTTGTGGAGATAATCATAACCACGAAGAGTGTCCGGATATGAACATCTGATCAATAAGCACAAACAAGAGAACAAGGGTGCAGAGATGGTTAGGATACACCGCATTGTGGAAAACCAATGGATTCTCGGAAGTTAGAACTAGATATTGAGGTAGTACATGTGAATATTACTACATGCGTTGAGGTCGCACGCGCTAGATAAGCACTCCAATAGAAGTCTACCATCACTAAGGAGGAGGTTTTACATGTAAAATACCCAAACCCTACACATCAGAAGGAGGTTTATCAGGAAACCATGGAGGTACTTAAACATACCGGGTGAAATACATGTTGTTTAAAGGAACATTCATGGAAGGTGGAGTAAAATAAGGTAATCGAGACTTTCCAGTTGGATGTTGATGATATAAAGGAAGTATGCAAGATGTTGTGTCAGGAGAAAATTATTCCATTACTAGGAGTTGGTTGAAAGGAAACAATCCACGCGGCCTGGTATTGAGACTGAAAACAAATTTTGCATGCTAATATCCCTCCCCATAGCTTAGATTATGACAAGGAGATCACTTTGAATGCTATTGTAGATGGATGGATTTTGAGCAATATTTTGATTGACACAAGTGTAGAAGTGAATGTGCTTACCTTAGATGCATGGGTTCAGATGGGCAGACCTCCATTACAACCATCTTCTAATGTACTGTATATGGAAAATTGGACTAAGGCCATGCCTATTAGAGTATTGAAGGATGCATCTATTACTATACATGGGCCAAGTTCACTAGGGACTTTGAGGTATTAGCGCTTGTAGAAGCAGACATCTTCCTAGCTCTACTTGGGTGCCCTTAGTGCTATGCAAATAATGCTGATCTATGGTTCAATAAGGGATATATTGGTTTTGAGAACAAGGAAGAATGAGTTATTTTTAGTTTGACAACTGGGAAATATGCACCTTATGTTGAGCCCTTAAGTGAAGAAGACCTGAACACAATTTATATGCACACCATTGGAGATCCTTAAGTGCTTGAGCCATGTAAGGAAGGAATTCTCTAGTGGGATGGTGCACAATCCATCGCTGATACTACAAGTATCTCCTGTAACAATTGGGCACATGACACTTACGATATGGTTGGGAATGGAGTAAGAAGCACAAAGCACATGTAAGTAGGATGTGATGTGTTAGAGACTAGGAAACAACCCTATACCCTAATAAACCGGTGAAGGAAACCCGAGGTATTCCCGTGAGCCATGGAAGTAAAGTGGAAGGGTCAAGTGCATGTAAGGAATATGGTAGTATGTACCCTATGTGGGAAAATAATATGCTGGTGTATGGTTCATAAGGATAATCTCATAGAATGGAGAGAAATGAGAATTGCTCTATCAACCCATTTTTCAGAGTAATGCACCTACTCAAATAATTGAATATCATGTGTTGTCACCCTCAAAATCCCCGTTATTTTAAAGTAAAATTCAAAATTTTTGATCTCACGCCCTCTAGAAGTGTTCAAGTAAAGTTGGAAGTATGAAAAGATAGAGAAATACATGTTTTGATAAATTTTCCATTTTCTTGTCTGGACGCATGAAAATTTTATTGTTGTCCTCGTTTGAATGAAATTTTCATTATTTCTATTGCCATGGATCATTGAACCTCGTATTGTTTTCAATCCCTTGGTTCACAAAAGAAATTTGAAAATCGAGGCACGAAATGGTGGAGTTTTCTTATTCTCCGCATTTTTCCACAAATGTGAATGATGGGTGTTTTCTTCCTATCAAAATTTGGCCCCATTATCCATAGGTATGTGGAAATATCTAATTGGAGGTGGGCCGGAAGAGCAATTTGTGTTTTTAGCCTTTTTGTAAAAAGGGTTAAAAGTCATAAAGTGACACGCAAACCCCGCCAAACACAAGAGAAAAAGTCAAATATTAAGGCTAAATAGAAAGTAAAGGTAGGGAAGTGGGAAGTCTGGGATATTTGAGAATTTGAGCCTTTTTTTCATTAAAAGGGCTTAAAATTAAATAGTGACCCGCAGCCTCACCCATGCCTAGTAGAAAGTCAAATATTAAGCCTCGTGTCAAAAGGTCAAAGTGGGGAGGTGGGTCGGTAGAGAAATTTATGTTTTTGAGCCTCGTATGAAACAAGGTAAAATTATAAAAGTGACCCAAAATTCTATCTCGCTTAAGTTAGGCCATGTGTCAAAACCATATCAAAAGTGGGAGAGTGGGCCAAAATGTTCCAAAATGCCAAATCTCTATAAAGTCACAAAATGTAAAGGAATCCTTCACACCCGCTCCAAGAAATTTCTCCCACGTGGGCCACGGTTTAAAGTTTCAAAGGCAAGATGAAGGGTTTAAATTCAAAGTTACAAAATGAGTGTAACAAATTTTTATCCTGTAAAATTGACGAGGGAAATTTTACAGGTAACCATACCAAAATTTTGTTCTGGTTCCTCGTCGGGGTCCCTCAGCGTTCGGAATGTTATAAAGTCCCTTTCCGGGAAATCTAGTTTTCTCGAACTTGGTCATTTTGGTCCTTTTTTGGCTAGGTGCACCTTTTATCTATGCAACATAGGGTAAATCTGTGCCCCTTTATTTCCTTTGGTGCACCCTTTGAAGTGTTGACACATCAATTGTTGCACCTTCCCATGATGCACCTTTCTTGCCTGCGCCAAGGCACATGCACCTTCCTGTCAACAACAAAAATGTTGCACCATGTTTTGGTGCACCAAGGCACTCAAAATCCAGTGTTGATAGTATTTAATTTAAGCCAAGGCACAAATAATTCCATGCTGACAAAACCATATCCGCGCCAAAGGGCGCAAAGTTTTCCATGTCGACACGTGTTTTGGTGCGCCCCTTTAAAAAGTGGTTGGCACATTTATTACACTTTTTCCTATATATATACACATCCACCTGTCACTTTCACAATCAAAAACATGTGAAAAACTTTATTCCTCTGCACCTGTCAGCGCGCCCGTCATTCTCGTGTCGCGTTCATGGACCCCACTTCGTTTCTCTCATTCTATATATTCCAGGTAAGTGGTTCTTGCTTCTCTTGTGTTTTTGTTTTTTTGGTTGTTTGTTAGGATTGGTGAAATGAATCTAAGAAACCATAAACCCCTCCTACCCGTTTTTGCAAGTCTTCCCTCCCAAACCATTTTCACCCTCTTTCTAGATCTACTAGCCAAGAGGGCTCTGTCTCAAAAGTGAACCCAGATCTCTTTGCTATGCCCCCTTCACCATCTAAATCCATGAAGAAGGAGGCCTAAAAGACCACAAACCCATCAAGAAAGGAGAGAAAACCTAAAAGTTGGTTCTGAGCCGCATTTTTCTCTTGGTGCAATCACCACCCTTGTTACAGAAAACACAGTCACGCCAAGAGGGCACACTGACCTTGATTACAAAGCACACAAAATCCCTGTTCCATATATAAAAAAGTAAATCCTAAACCTAGCGCAGCGTAATCCCCTTACAACAACAAAAGTGCCATGCAAGCTTTTCCTACACCGCGCCAAAGGCCCCCTTTGCGCACATAAAGTTAGTGCTACACGCATTAATCCTGCACCCTTCGACACACCAAAATTCCATGTTACATGCAAATTACCTGCACCATTGGCACATCCTGCTCCCATGTAACACAAAAATTATTTGCGCCAAGTATAAAACGCATATAAATGGTACAGGCGCACCCCTGTCTACAACAACAATGATGTTATATGTAAAACCCTTGCACCCTGCGCCCTTTGGCATTGATTTACTCCTTGTAACACTCCATTTGAGTGTGCCATAATCTTAACCCCCGCACTGTAGTGTTCCCGCGCCCGTGCCTAGAGGCCTTAAAATTGCTAACTCCTCATTCTGTAATGCTTTAATGGAAGATCTGATGGCTAACATGGCTCTTTTGCATTGGAATTTGCTCCTTCTTCTTGCAGATCAGCAACTAAACTTAGATCCACATATGTCTACATCAAGCAAAAGGCCAACCAAGTCAAAGGGTAAGGCTAAGCTTATAGAGGAAGAGATGAAATACAAGTATCAAAGGGTCAGAATGCCCGAGTCCTAGGCAGAATGTGACCTAGACATTAGAGATTCTGAACTTGGTCACATCGACATGGAAGATTTCTGGGCCAGAACTAGGAGGGTCACAGGAAGTCCTTGGATGGACAAACTGGTGGGTAGTGGTCTACATTTTGCTGGGGGAATCCCCGTCAGTGTAGTAAATAACAAGTTTATGATGGTGGTGGCCCACTGTTACAACAAAGACACAAGGTGTGTCAAAAATGAAAAGGGTGAGGTCATAATCAACCTCACTACCCAAAGACTTTGAGATCATGCTAGGCATTCCCCACCACCAACATTTTGTGGCTGTAAGCCAAGAAGACTGCATCAAGGCATGGGAGGATAATGAAGAAAATGCATGCAGCTGATGAACGAAGTGTACTTAAAGAATAAGAAGGTGATAACTAGGTGGCCATAGGTTATTCACCATAGCGACTTCTCTCGAGGAACTGAGTGATACCATCACATTCCTAAGTAGAGTTTTGGGCTTTCTGATGCCCATTACTTTCACAAATGGATGCTCAGGTACCTAGAAACCATGAATAAGAACGTTCTTGATCAGCACTTTGAGTGGGCAGAGATCATAAGTAGCACCATCTCTGAGCATCTCCAACAACTCACCACAATGGGGAGGTTCTACATGAACTCCTACGTAGTCTATGCTGCACCCTCGGAGAGGGATTATCCAGCACTGAGCTGATGCAGAGTTTGTCCTTAGGTTAAGATATACAAGTACTACCTAGAGCTAAAGATGGAAAATAACATCTCACAGTTTACCAAGATCAATGATTCTTTCTTTTACGGCATCATCTACCTTTTAAGGCCAAATATGACTCATGGTCAGATGACCAAGAGCATAGTCACAGCGACTGAGAAGTGGGGGGCATTATTTACCCAGTTCCCCACCTTCACCTATCTCAAAGTAGCTAACTTCTTGTGGGAGCCCACCAAATTGCCAAGTTATGCTAGCCCTAAGCTAATCCTATTGAGCCTGTCCGCATGACTCATAACATACCATGAGAAGTGCCTGAAAAGGAAGAAGGGTGGAACCCCTTTCCCCCTTATAGTGGCGTGTGTACACTGTATTTCCCACAAAAAGCCATGGGAAATTTTTGCAGAGCTAGAACTTCTCAATCTAAAGCACAATTTCCTGGCAAGGCCCACCTTCAATCCAAGAAATAACCTCCCTAGAACTGCTTTGACAACGGCGAAGGCATGCTTTTCTAGTTGAGTCATTTTTAGTTCGTGAGGCTTGAGGGGAGAACTCATGAACGCAATCGGAGATTCAACATCCTCCGAGTTCTTTTGCATCAAGATTGCGGACACAAAGATGCCTGGGATGCGAATCGCACATGATGAAGTCCTGGAGAAATCAAGACATACCAAGACCGGTGCATGAGCAACTAAGCTTTTATTTCTTCAAATGACCTTTTTCCCTCTTCACTCCATCGAAAGTTGGTGACCCTTCATCATGTTCAATATGTGATGGGTCTTCTCAAAGCAAAGTCAGAACAAAAACGCCGAGAAAGTTCACCTTTCCAAAGAAAGAATGAACACCAATCTTGCTTGTAGGTAGAGTAAGGCTCGAATAGCCGTAACTCTTTCAAGATCTATCTTTGTTCTTTCTTTGCTAACCACATGCCCTAGCAACTTCCCTTCCGTGACTCCAAAACAGACCTTTTTGGGTTTAGGGAAATCCCATGTTCTTGTCACACCTGCCAACACTTACTCCAAATGATCACAATGATCATTTCGTTGTTTAGAGAAGACGGTTAAATCATCTAGATAAACCACAATGACTTTCCCCATCATACCTTTGAATGCAAAATCCATGGCTCGCTGAAAAGTGGCGCCAAAGATTAGTTAGGCCAAAAGGCATCCCATTGTAGGAAAATGTACCCTGGGAGTAGTGAATGCTGTTTTAAACCGATCTTCACCTGAAACTTCAATCGATTATAGCCTCGAAAAACCATCAAGCATGGACAACATCTCTCGATACGATATCGCTTGCGTAACTTGATCCATTATCGGAAGAGGGTAGTTGTCTTTCAAGGAATCCTGGTTCAAATTGCGAAAGTCTACGCATATGCGTATCTCGCCATTTTTCTTGCACACTGGCACAATATTTGCCACCCAAGTACTATGATGGATAGGAAAGATGATTCTTGCATCCAACATCTTCTGAATTTCGGCCTGGATGGTACCCGAGATCTTAGGATTATAGTGCCTCTGCTTCTGGCGAAAGGCTTTGACATCGTCTTTCAACGGAATGTCATGCTGAACGTCCTTTGGCTTGAAAGATTTTAGATCGGCATAGGACCACGCCAACACGCCCATATATTTTTTAAAGACTTGAAAATTTCCGTTTCTCAAAGCGCATACAACATTTGCCAATGTTCACAAATCGGGTGCTCTATCGAACCTATATTGTAGTTCGGTTTCGGGGATGAGTCGGGGTCATCTCGCCTCTTCTTTTCACAAAACAGTCATCCTCGTTGAACAGGTGCTCCAGAGAAACCAGGCCTTTGGAATTTTATTTCCTTTGAGTGACATATGCCGTCGTTCCTTCGGATTCATTGCCTTGATCGGTGACTCGATTCACGGCAAGTGGAAGTAGATCCTTCAAAGTGCAATTCTTTAAAATTTTCGCCTTTTCCAGAAAAGCAATGAGTTGATTATCGTCGTTGAACACCTGCCAATGCTGAGAATTGTCTGGCACGCTTGGGCGGAAAACCACCTCAATGGTGTACTTGTTTGTTTTCAAACCTGGGTGTGGGAGCATGAGGGACGCTGAAATGGCCAATGAATCGGCCATGTCATTTTGAGCCCTTGGAATGGACTCTATTGAAAAAGCATCAAATTCTTCGATGTTGTCCCATACCGCATTACGGTAATGCCTGAGCCTTTCATTTTTTACTTGATATATCCTCTTGACTTGGTTTACAACCAACTCTGCATCACCTTGTACTTTTAGATTTTTAATTCCTCTTTCCCTCGCGGCTTGCATACCGAGTAAGAGAGATTCATACTCAGCAGTATTGTTTGTGTTGAAAAACTACAATTTGAACGAGAGAGGAATTACCTCCTCTTCGGGAGATATCAGCACGGCCCCAGCGCCACATCCACTAGTTGCACAACTTCCATCAAACTGCAAGGTCCAGATCTCATTAAGATCCTTCTCCTGAATGAGAACACCCATTTTATCCGTCTCGGTAGATAAGAAGTAGTTCCCCATCCCTGATGATTCAAAAAGGATTTGGGCCTTGGGGTCTTCAGAGCTGGTAACCAAGTATTTCTTTTGTGATTCGGCTCCAAAGTCTGCATTACGCCTTTGACTGGAATTCTAGCTTTAGACCAGTCCATATGAATTTCTCCACCAACTTCGCTGCAAAAACTTCTTCCCAGCAAAATTCCATAGGCTGCCGGAATGTCAGCAACAAGGACTGTCATTTTTACTCTTTTATCTGGGAAAGCCGCAAATGCGAATTGTGCGTCCTTGATTTGGCCAACCAATGGAACCTGCTTAGTTTCCAATGAATAACATCTACCGAAAGGCTTGGTAAGAGTGAGGCCCAAAGCATGGGCAACTTTTGCCAAGATGACATTATCGAAGCCCCGGAATCAATGATGTAGTTACTCTCACTTGTGTCCATTGATCAGAGAGAGAGATAGAAAGGCTCTATCTTACTCGATGCGAGATGTCAAGCAACATTTATGTGGGATTCAGTGGGGAGTGGAAAGGATTCCTTTGGGAAACTCGCTAGATGCAACAACTTGACTCTCGAATATATTTGGTCAATCTTACAAGTGTTCGGGGTTTGATCAAGGTACTCACTTCTTGACATTTGGATCTTGGTCTTTTTGCATGATCTATGATATCAAATGCGGCCAAGGGTTGCGTTGCTGGTGAGGGAATGAGTCCCTCACCCGTGATGATGGAATAGGATTACCTGGCCTTGGTAGGAACGTGAGAGGATTGATTTGGAGGAGAGATAGGGGAAAAAGGTTTCCTTGTAAAAGATTTGCCAGGAGTTGAGTAGGAAGAGGATTACCTCTTTTAGCAATGATCGGAGGCGCGTTTGACACGGCCTTCTCCTAGCTGGACATGGGCAGCAACTTCCACTTCTTTTCCTTGCGAGTGAGTAAAAACAGCATATGACTGTCCGCTTGCATATCCCTGGGTACCCTCTTCTTCATCAGATTCTTCCTCATCAAATTCCATATACCCGATAGTAGAGTCGCCAGCCGGTTCACCGACATCTTGATCATCTTCACCTTGAGACGAAGGTTCTTCATAATACTGCTCTTCTTCTTCGATTTCGGCCAGAGCGTTGACCAGAGGAGCCTCAAGTGCCAACCGCGGAGCAGTTGTAGGTAGGCGCGGCCTTTGTGAAACATTGTTAGGAACAAAATTCCTCCGCGGAATATCCCGGTACGAGGAACTGGGGGAGGCCTGGGCCAACTGCTTCTTCAATGCAAGCAAGTCATTTGCCATCTTTTGAAAGGCTGGATCAGATGAAGTAGTGGGCGAAGGGCCCAAAGATTTAGGCTTGGCTGATTCCTTTTTCAATTCGCCAGATATTATCAGATTATCCTCTATCCGAATGGCAGCGGCTTGGGTGAGAATCAAGGTAGCCACTCGCTCTTGAAGGAGTAAGAAACTAACTTTCGAACTCATAGCGTTTACGAAGAAACACTTTTGATTTTCCGGCATTGGAAGCATGGCAACGGGGACACGGTTGATTAGTGCATTGAACCGGGTGACAAAATCACGCATGGTCTCATTTGCCTCTTTCTTCAGGTGAGTGATCCGTGATAATAATGCAAATGCATCCTCTGAAAGCTTGTATCTGTCTTCGAAAGCATCCCGTAAGGTGGCCCAACTGGTAATAGACCCGCCGACAAATGCTGAAACCATTCAGCTGCAGGTCCTTGTAGGGTTTCCAGAAAAAGGTGAACCGACACATCTTCGTGAGTCACATCCAAAATACTACATGACATGATGAATGCAGATATGTGGGAATCCATGCTTTGATTTCCGCTCCCGTCGAATTTGGGAAAATTCTTTTGATTTCCGTGAGGGAGCGCGTGAACTGGATGTGGTAAGGCCAAAGGACCCATCGCGTTTCCCCATGGTACCGCCATCTGAAAAGCTAGAAAGAGAACACGAGCTGGAAGTGTGGTTCCACTGAGTAGCAAGGCACTACAAAGGGATGTGGATGCCCCCTGCGAAAGAATTTTTCTTCGTGAAGGTGAGACACTCCTGGATGTCTGGCTAGCTGAGCTTAGTGCTGAAAAATGCGCCGGTGTCACGCTGAAATTGTGCCTTTGAAGCAGATCGAAAGTAGGATCAGCTTCTCCATGGGCTCTCCTACTGCACGTAAAAGGTTCACTCGCTAGTGTACCTTCCAGATCTGTAACGTTATGGCACAGATTCAAACTTTCTTTTTGGTTATACTTGCTGATTTTCTGGTTTTTCTGATAAAAACCAGCAGCAAATACTTTTCTAAATATTTAAAACTATCCTCTTTAGAAACCGATTGCGGTTAATGACAAATAACAACGAGGATAAGATGGCAGGGAAGAATAGCAAGCTGATTTTTGGATCTGATTTTGACTTTTTTCAGAGGGTTTCAAACTTTTAGCAAACAGCCAAAAATCCAGATCTACGGCAAAATACTAATTTTTATAAAAACTCAGCGAACTAAAGATTTGTAACTAGGCCAGATCTATGGATCTCAGAAGAAAATTTTCAATTCAGAGCAAAATTTGCAAATTTTTGGATTTTTATCAAAAAGTTCAGATTTGCAAACAGGCAGCGATTTTCTTATTTTTTCTGATTTTTCTATCTTACCACCATCATAGATCTGACAGATCTATTCATTCCCCAGCGGAGTCACCAAAAACTGTTGGTCCGAAAATCTGTCGCTTGGGCAGATCTATGGATAAACAAGCCAACAGTGTGCAGGGCATAGCCCCTCTTTGAGTCAAAGCAAAGCGAAACTGGTTTATTGCTATTCTACCAGCAGGAATCTATGCAAGTCTCACAGATTTTGCCTTCGGGGTTTGGGATCTCATCCCAGTGGGGTGTTTCCGACTGTGAAAAGAAAGGAAAGGAAGAGGGGATGAGGAAAGAGCAGGTCCGAAGGAAGAAAAGAAATGAATTCCAAAGCAGAAAGGTCAGAAGATTTATGTTTTGGGATTGGTAGTAAACAGAGCCAAACCTACTTGCATAAATAAACAAAGCAATACTGATGAGCAAATGACAAAAAGGTAGATATGAATCTAACAGAATAAACACATACAGATCTAACATAAGAAAGCTCTGATGTATAACACAAGTATTCAGTACAAAGCCTCAATATTTGTATTGTTGTTTTTCTTCTGTTACAAGAAAGCTCAAAGTCTTTCTCTCCTCACTTCTATTTTCATCTAAAAAATGTCCACCCCTTGAATACAACAAGTATTCCAATATATATAGAAGAGGAGAAGGAAAGAAGGCAAAAAGGAGCCAACAACTATTTACAAAATATCTAAAAGTCATGTTGACTTTTGACAACTTGATGGATGACATCATCCCATGACGCAACATGGATGATGTCATCATTTGTGCCAACATACTTTAGACATTTCAACAAGAAAGTCGGAGAAGAGAGAGAAGAAGAAGAAGAAGAAGAAGAAGAAGAAGAAGCAAAGCTACTTGTCGTCATCATCCTTAATTTGAAAGGGGGTAGCCTCGCTTTTGATCTTTGCTCGGTGTGATGAGATATGGAACCGAGCACGGTATTCCAAAAACTTGTTAATTATTGGCCCAAGTTGATCCCGAGAAGGATCCTTGTGCCTATCGCTATTGCCTCACAAGTCTCCCGCTCATCTATGAGCTTCTCAGGGGAGTTTGGAAAAGTCCTTCTCCGCCTCAATGAGGAACCCGACAAAGTCCCTACAAAGCTGTGCCAAGAAAGTTATTGATAGATTCGGTGTCAAATGTGACCTCCGGCCCCGTTCTCTTGAGAAGCGATCTCCCTGAAGATCCGGATGGTTTCATCAGCTGACCTTAAGGTAAAGGAAGGAGTGAGCAACCCTGGAGACATGTTAAGAACAATTCACTCCATTTGATGCATTGTATCCAGGGCCTCTTCCTTTACCTTGTCAATCTTTTCTAGAATAAATTCTAGCTGATCCACCCGATAGTCCAGAGTGGACATGATTTTGTTGAGGGCCCTTGGATGGCCGAAGACACCGAACTTGACCAGATCTTCAACTAAATAGTAGAACATTTGTTGGAAGGCCTTCTCAGGTCTGCAGTCTAGCATGTTCCAACTCTTCGATATGGGCCCTGCTAGCGCTTGGAGCTCTTTATTCACCTTATTGATATTTAGGTACAAGTCGAGAACTCGCGATCACTTTTTCGCTGTCTTTGAAGATTTGGCTCCTCCAAGCGGAAACGACCATACCCTGCTCACCAATTTTGGCATATTCGTTGATTTTCTCTGGCCGAGAAGCTCGAAGTCTCGGCGGCATTGTGGGAGGCGACCGCCCATCTTCTCGTAAGGCTTGGAGAAGATATTTGTTTTGCTCCTTTAGTAGCCTTTTCTCTTCTTTCGTCTCTCAAGCTTTTGACAGAGGGCGTCAACCACGGAAAGAGCTTCCCCCTAGAGACTTTTAGAAGATGTCCCCATTGTGACTTGGGTCACAGAAAATCTGTCGGAGACAGATCCTTTTCTCTTTGAGGGGATCGGGGTATGCAATTTCCATGATTCTCTCACTGCAAAGACTTTTAGAGAAGCGTGTAACAAAGCTTCGCTTCGCCCCTTTGGTCGGGATCACTAAAAAGTCCATCGAAGCGATGGGAACTTTTCTCTTTCTTTGGCTTAATTGCTTTGAGAGATCCAGGCTGGTCCTATGGAAGAAGGACCAGAGACAGAGGAGGAGGCAGCTACAGTAGAAGAGGGGAAAAACGTGGAAACACGCGGTGGTGGCATTGAGAGAATAGCCGAAGAAGTGTCCACGGGAGGAAGGGAAACTGCAGTTGTGGAAGACATAGGAAGGGAAGGGAGCCCAGAGATGAGGGAAGAAATGGAGGAGGACAGATCAGCGAGGGAGGAGAAGATAGACGAAGAAGCTGGGAAAGAGTAGAAGAAGGGATAGAGGACACGACCAAAGGGATGGTCGCTTGAGTCACTCGAGGAGGGGAAGGAAGAGAAGAAGAAGGGATAGAAGGGACCTCTGTTGTGGTAGCAATGCCGACATCCTGAGTGGATGGGCCTATGGGACTATCCTCTGCTGCTTCTTTCTCTGGCAAATCCAAAGTTACTTGTTCCGCGCGCTGGAAGGAGGACTTTCAGGGGATTTTTCTTGAATGGTGCTGGATTCACCTTCTACACCTTTGCCTTTAAGCTGCTTCTTGGATCGTGGAGGTGCGTTTCCCAATGGGGATGTTGTGAAATCAACCCCGAGGTAGATTAGGCCGTTCATCCGGCACCAATGTTCTGTCCTCCGCAAAGTCTCCTTGACCCTCTCCTCAATTGTCTGAGGAGCTTTAGTTCTATCAATGGCCGGAAAGGGCCAATCATCCCCATCTGTATCAGTATATACCTTGTCTACTTCATCTTCTGTTGTTTGGTAGCCTTTGGGGACAATGGCTACCCCATATTGGATGATTTCTGCCAATGCTAGGTGAGAATGATCCTTTCTTCTGAGCTCTACCTCATGGAGGACGTCAATATAAATATCCTCGATCTGAGGAACATGGATTGGATCAAGCTTTGCCCTTGGCAGGTAGCTCCTTGGGTCGAAGGTAGGCCTGGCTGGGAAGTCGTGTTTCAAATTAAGTAACTCCAGCTCTGCAAACATTTCCTTCACCTTGTGGTGGGTAGAGCATGTGTATCGGCCCACTGTGAGGGGGAAAGGAGTTCCACCCTTCTTCCTTTTCAGGCATTTTTCGTGGTATGTGATTAGCTGCCTTGACAGTTCCAGCAGAATCAGCTTAGGCCCAGCATACCTTGGTAGCCTGGTTGGCTCTCCCAAAAAGTTGGCAGCCCTTAGATAGGTGAATGTGGGAAATTGGGTGAACAGGGCCCCCCATTTCTCCGTGGCTGCCACTATGTTTTTGGTCGTACGACCATGGGTCATATTCGGCCTCAGCAGGCAGATGATGTGATAGAAAAACACATCGTTAACTTTTGTGAACTGGGAGATGCTATTCTCCAGCCTCAACTCTGGGTAGTACTCGTATATCTTGACCTGAGGCCAAACTCCACTTCGTGTTAGGCCTGGATAATCCCTCTCTGACGCTGCAGCGTAGACCACGTAGGAGTTCATATGGAATACTCCCGTTGTGCTGAATTGTTGTAGCCGCCGTCGGAGATGGTGCCGCTTATAATTTCCCCCAACAAAAGTGCTTTGAGAACAGAAAATTCTTGTTCATTGTTTCCAAGTAGCACAACATCCATTTATGGAAGTAATGGGCGTCGAAAGCTCAAGACCCTGTTCTCAGAAGGTAATGGTATCACCGAGCTCTTCTGAGAAGTCACCATGCGGTGGATGATTTGGGGCCATCGGGTTACCACCTTCTTATTTTTCAGATATACTTCGTTCATTAGTTGCATACATTGGTCTTCATTGTCTTCCTAGGCCTTGATGCACTCTGCTTGGCTAACGGCCACAAAGTGCCGGTGGTGAGGGATGCCGAGTATGATCTCAAAATGACAGGCAGTGAGGTTAATGAATACCTCGCCCTTGCTGTTTTCGACACACCTTGTGTCTTTGTTGTAAGACTGGGCAACCACCATCATAAATTCATTGTTGACGGCGCTGACGTGGGATTCCTCCGGCGGAAGTGCAGTGGCACGGCGCGATTAATTTGTCCATCCATGGACTCCTTGTAACTTTCGAGTTCTCGCCTGCATTCCTCCATGTTGATATGCCCCACCCCGAGTCTCGACGTCCATGCGCATTCGGCCGGCCTATGACTCGGGCATTCGACCCTTTGATGTTTATACTTCATGTCTTCCTCTATGAGCTTAGCCTTTCCTTTCGGTTTGGTGGGTCTCCTGTTGGATGTAGACATATGTTCTTTCGAACTCAGTTGCTGATCTGCATGAAGAAGAAGCGAGACCCAATCCGAAAAGGTTGAATTAGCCATTTGATCTTCCATTGGAATGTTAGCAGAAGAAAGAGTTAGAGATTTTTAGGCTCAGGGCGCAGGGCGCATGAAAATTGCAGCTTACAGGGCTAAATAGGTAAGGCGCACCGGAAGAGGGTGTTGCAAGGATAAAACTGGCGCCAAAGGCGCATGGCGCATGCATACTGCAGATTGCATTTTATAAAAGGCACATGAAAACATTGTGTTACATAGGGACAGGATGCGCCCTTTGGCGCATAGACTTTTCATGTTGCACTGGGATTTGGTGCGCCCTTTGGCGCATGTAAGGTTTGTGTAACATGAGCTTTTCGTGTGCCAAAGGGAATATGGCGCGGCGCACGAAGGGTTAACACAACATGATGTTGCTGCAAGGAGGGATGCGCTGCGCTTTATAACTTCACACGGCAGATAAAGCCGGTGTTGCATAGATGTTGGGTGCGCCATTGGCGCATGGAAATTTCATGTTGCAAGGGGGACAGATGCGCCATGGGGGCGCAACTGTTTATGATGTTGCAGGATGCACCGATGCGCCAAAGGAAAAACAGGCTTTTCTCCATTTCTTTCTTCATTTGTTTTAGCAGGGTTATTGGGCAATGAAATGGCTCATCAAAAAGGAGATAAAACCATGCTTTTAGACAGGTTCCCCTACCAGCAGATCTGGACAGAGGGGGAGGGATATGGGAAGATAGCAGGAGGAGGATCTTGATATTTCAAACTTCAGGCACAAACTAAAACCAGACCACCAAGCACAAAGAACCAAAACGCAAAACATGAGAAAGAGAAAAGAACCTCTCACCTGGACAAATAGTGAAAACTTGTAACGGGTCCACAAGGCGTTGAAAACGACGAGGCAGGGGCTGACAGGCTCAGAAAAATCACGTGCTCAGTGAATAGTGAAAATGACATTTTGGGTGCGCAAACACATATATATAGGTGAGCTGGTCATAAATGTGCCACCCACTTTTTAAAGGGCGCATGGGAGTTGCTTTTGTCGACAGGGAAAAGTGTGCGCCCTTTGGCGCATGAAAACGTTTTCCAGCAAGAAATTAAGCGCGCCTTTGGCGCACCAAAAGCTATGTTGACATTAAGTTATGTGCGCCCTTTGGCGCACCAAAACATGGCACAACAAAAGTTGTGCCAATACAAAGGCGCATGCGCCTTGGCGCACGCAGGGAAGGCTCAACATACTTTGGCGCACCAAAAGGTGTGTTGACACTGAAAATCATGTGCCAAAGGTTTTAAAGGGGGCGCACCAAAATTTGGTGTTACATAGCAATTTCATGCGCCCAGCCAAAAAAGGCTCAAAAGACTAAGTTCGAAAAACCAGATTTCCCGGGAAGGGATTTTACAACGTTTCGAACGCAAGGGATCCCTAACGAGGATCGGAACAAAATAGTGGTATGGTTATTGGTAAAATTGCACTTGTCAATTTTACGGGATAACATAACTCGGTATCCTTGGAGAAAGAAGTGGCAGAGAGTGTTCCAATGGGCACATCCACTCAGGATGTTGCCACTGCTACAACCATGGAGGTTCCCACACTCCCTTCTCCCCCTTCTCATGTGACTCAAGCAACCATTCCTTTGGTCGTATACTCCCCATCTTCTACTATTCCCCCTTCCTCTTCCTCCATCTTCTCTTCTCTCGTGGAGCTCTCCCCACCATTTCTTCTCTCATCTCTCAGCTCCCTTCCATTCCCACGACTACCTCCCTTGCAGTATCTCCCCCTCCCGTGAGCACTTTCTTGGCCTCTCTCTCGATGTCGCCACCAAGTGTCTCTACGCATTTCCCCTCATCTACTGTAGCTGCTCCCTCTTCCACCTCCGGTCCCACTCCCTTAGGTCCAGCATGGCTTTCTCAGCACCTGAGCTAGCATAAGAGGAAAGTCCCTATTGCACCAATGGACTTCTCCATCATCCCAGCAAAGGGGGCTAAGAAGCAAAAGCCCATAACCCACTTCTCTCAGAGTGCATCGGGAGAAAGGGTAATGGAGATCACGTATCCCAACCCCTCCAAAGATAAAAAGGATCTGTCTCCTACAGATTACATAGTGATGCAGGTCACAATGGGAACGTCATCTAAAAGTCTTCAAGGAGAGGCCCTATCTGTGGTGGATGCCCTTTGCAAGAAACTCCAAGAAGCAAAGGAAGAGAAGAGGCTACTAAAAGAGCAGAACAAGCATCTTCTCCACGCCCTGCAGAAAATGGGTAGTGCACCTCCTACAACTACCACCAAAACTCCTGAGGTCCTAAGCCAGGATAAGATAAATGAATATGCCAAAATTGGCAAACAAGGTATGGCAGTATCCACCTGGAGAGATCAGATCCTCAAAGATAGTGAGGAAGTAATTGTCAAGTTCACCAAATTATATCAGAACATTAGCCAGGCGAACAAGGATCTCTAGGAAATTGCAGGACCTATCTCTGAAGAGTTGGACCATGCTAGGTTGCAACATGAGACATTCCAGAAAATGCTTGACTACTCAGTCGATGATTTGGTAAAATTCAGAATTTTCGATCACCCCAGGGTACCCAAAGAAAATCCTTGTTACGTTGGACTACCGGGTCGATCAGATGGAATTCATCCTAGAGAAGATAGACAAGGTTAAGGAGGAATCCCTGGATGCAATGCATCAAATGGAGCAAATTTTCCTAAGAATGTCTCTAGGCCTACTCACTCCTTCATTTTCCTTGAGGAAGGCAGATGAAACTATTCAGATCTTCAAGGAGATCGTCTCGCGAGGCTAGGGCCAGAAGTCACTTTTGACACGGAATGCATCAATAACCTTCTGGCCTATTGTGATTTTGTGGGGTACTTGATGGAGGTAGGTAATGAATATTTCAAGCTCCCCGAAAAACTCAGAGATGAGTGGGAGACTTGCGAGGTCATCGGCGATCATACCAAGGGTCCTGCCCAGGATCAACTTCAGCCGATGGTCAGTAAATTCATGGAATATCGACCAGTTCCATATTACCTCTCCGAACAACAACAGAAGCAAGATACCCCCTTTCAGCCATGGGACGACGATGAATAGCTTTCTTCCTCTTGGCTTTCTTTTTGTAAATATCTAAGAGTATGTTGGCACAAATGATGACATCATCCATGTTGCACCATGGGATGTTGTCATCCATCAAGTTGCCCAAAGTCAACAATTGACTTTTAGATATTTTGTAGATATTTTGTAATTAGTTGTTGGTTTCTTTTTGCCTTCTCTCTTCTCCTTCTTCTATATATACTTGGATACTTGTTGTATTCAAGGGTGGACACTTTTTAGATGAAAAATAGAAGTGAGAAGAAAAGGCTTTGTACTTTTTATGTAAGAAGAAAAAATTAATACAACTATTAAGACTTTGTGCTAAATATGTGTGTTATGGGAATCGATCTTTATTATGTTAGATCTATGCATTTATTCTATTAGATCTATTCGTTTATTCTATTGGATATATCTCTACTATTTTGTCATTTGTTCATCAAGTATTGGTTTGTTCGCCTATGCAAGTAGGTTCACTCATTTACTACCAGCCCAAAACATAGACCCTCCGACCTTTCTACTCTGGAATTCATTTCTTTTCTCCCTTTAGATCTGTCTTCCTTCCTTTCCTTCATTCATTTCTTTTTGTTCTTCATCGAAACCACCTCTACTGGGATGAGATCTAAAAACCCCCTGAAGGTAGAATACTATAAGACTTGCACAGGTTCCTGCTAGTAGAATAGCAATAAACCAGTTTTGCTTTGATGTCTCAAAGAAGGGCTATGCCCTGCACACTGTTGGCTCATCTATCCATAGATCTGTCCACCCGACAGATTTTCAAACCAAAATATTTTGGCGAATCTGCTGGGGATCAAACAAATCTAACAGATCTATGGTAGTGGTATGTTAGAAAATCAATAAAATAAAAAAATCACTACCTGTTTGCAAATTTTAACTTTTGTTCAAAATCCAATTTTTTTGCAAAAGTGATCCAAACTGAAAATTTTCTTCAGGGATCCATAGATCGGGACTAGTTAGAGATCTTTAGTTCGCTGAGTTTTTACAAAAACCCATATTTTTTTGTAGATATGAGTTTTTGACTATTTTACAAAATTTCAAACCCTTGCCAAAAGTCAACTCTAAGATCCAAAATCAGCCTACTAAGTTGGCCATTATTTTATCCTCGTTAACATTTTTCATTAAACCACAACTGGTTTTCAAAAGGGGATAAAATTAAATATTTAGAAAAGGTACATGCTGCTGATTTTTATCAGAAAAATCAGAAAATCAGCAAGTACAACCAAAAAGAGTTTTTAAAATTTGCTCCAAAATATTACAGATCTGGAGGGTACACTGGTGGGTGAACCATTTACTCGTAGCAGGAGAGCTCGTGGAGAAGTCGATCCTACTTTCAATCTACTTCAAAGGCACAACTTCAGTATTACACCGCACGCTTCTCATCGCTAAGTTCAGCTGACCGGTCATCCAGAAGTGTCTCACCTCCATGAAGGAAGCATTTCTCACAAGGAACATCCTCATCTCTTTGCAGTGCTTTGCTGCTCAGTGGAACTGTGCTTCCGGCTCGCATCCTTTTTCTAGCTGTTCAAATGGTAGTACCATGGGGAAATGCTATGGGCCCTCTTGCTTTGCCACATCCTGTTCACGCACTCCCTCATGGAAACCGGAAGAATTTTCCCAAATTTGATGGGAGCAAAAACCAAAGCACGGATTCACACATATCCACATTCATCATGTCATGCAGTATCTTGGATGTGACCCATGAAGATGTGTCAGTTCACCTCTTTCTAGAGACCTTGCAAGGACCCGCAATGGAATGGTTTCAGCATTTTCCGGCCGGATCTATTACTAGTTGGGCCACCTTACGGACTGCATTTGAAGAAAGGTATAAGCCTTTAGAGGACACGCGTTCACGTCATTGTCCAAGATCACTCACCTGAAGAAGGAGGTCAATGAAACCATGCATGATTTCATCACCCGTTTCAATTCACTAATCAACCGTGTTCCGCCTACCATGCTGCCAATGCCAAAAATCAAAAGTGTTTCTTTGTGAATGCCATGAGCTCAAAAGTAAGTTTCTTACTCTTGCAAGAATAGGTCACTACTTTGGTTCTCACCCAAGATGCTACCATACGGATTGAAGATAACTTGCTAATATCTGGTGAATTAAAAAGAGAACCATCCAAACCTAAAGCTTTGATCCCTTCTCTTGCCACTTCATCTGATCCGGCATTTCAAAAGATGGCGAATGACTTGCTTGCATTAAAGAAGCAACTAGCTCAAGCTTCTCCTAGCACTTCATACCGGGATATCCCACAGAGGAATTTCACTTCCAACAACGTCTCACAAAGGCCGCACCTACCTGCAGCTGCTCCACGGTTGGCGCTTGAGGCCCTCTCGGTTAATGCTTTAGCCGAAATCGAAGAAGAGGAGAAAAATTATGAAGAACCTTCATCGCCAGGTGAAGATGATCAAGATGTCGGCAAACCGACTGATGAATCTACTATTGGGTATATGGAATTTGATGAAGAGGAATCTGATGAAGAAGAGGGTACCCAAGGGTATGCAAGCGGGTAGTCATATGCTGTTTTCACCCGCTCGCAAGGAAAAGAAGCAGAAGTTGCTGCCAAGATGCAGAAAGAGAAGGCCGTGTCAAACATGCCTCCAACCATCGCTAAAAGAGGTAGTCCCCTTCCTGCTCAACCTGTTATTAAGTATTTTTGAAGAAATATTTTCCCCTATCTCCCCTTCGAATCAGCCCTCTCATATTCCTATCAAGACCAGTAATCCTACCCTATCATCACGAAATGAGGGACTCATTCCTTCATCAACGCAACCCTTGGCCACATTTGACATAATTGATCATGCTAAAAAGACCAAGATCCAAATGTCTAAAGCCGAGTATCTTCAGTCTAACCCGAGCAACTTGTAAGGTTGACCAAATACATCCAAAGCCAAGCTGTCATAACTACTCAGGTTTCCCCGAAAGGAATCCTTTCTACTCCTCCTGCATCTCGCATAAATGTTGCCTCGACTTCTGCATCAGGAAAAATAGAACCTTTCTATCTCTCCCTCCTAATCAATGGTCACAAGCTAAGCAACTGCATAATTGATTCTGGGGCTTCTGATAATGTCATGCCGGTAAAGGTCACCCATGCTCTGGGCCTCACCCTTACCAAGCCTTTTGGTAGATGTTATTCCTTGGAAACCAAGTAGGTTCCGTTGATCGGTCAAATCAAAGACGCGCAGTTTGCATTTGCGGTGTTCCCAGAGAAAAGAGTAAAGATGACCGTCCTCATTACCGATATCCCAGAAGCATATGGAATTCTACTAGGAAGGAGTTTTTGCAGTGAGGTTGGTGGAGAGATTCATATGGACTGGTCTAAGGCTAGAATCCCCGTCAAAGGCATAATGCAAATGCTTGGAGCCGAAATCTCAAAAGAAATACTTGGTTACCAATTCTGATGACCCCAAAGCCCAAATTCTCTTCGAATCATCAGGGATGGGGAACTATTTCTTGTCTACAGAGTCTGATAGAATAGATATTCTCGTCCAAGAAAAGGATCTTAACAAGATATGGACATTGCAGTTTGATGGCAGCTATGCAACTAGTGGATGTGGCACAAGAGCCGTGCTAGTATCTCGTGAGGAAGAGATTGTTCCTCTCTCTTTCAAGTTGTAGTTTTTGAACACGAATAACACTGCTGATTATGAATCTTTGCTACTCGGCATGCAAGCCACAAAGGAAAGGGGAATCAAGAACCTAAAAGTACATGTTGATGTAGAGCTAGTCGTAAATCAAGTTAAAAGGATATACCAAGTGAAAAATGAAAGGCTCAGGCATTACCGCAATGCGGTATGGGACAACATTGAGGAGTTTGACGCTTTTTCAATAAAAGACATCCCAAGAGCTCAGAATGACATGGCCAACTCATTAGCCATCTCAACATCCCTCATGCTCCCTCACCCAAGTTTGAAAACAGACACATTTACCATTGAGGTGGTTTTCCACCCAAGTGTGCCAGACAACTCTCAGCACTGGCAGGTATTCAATGATGACAATCAACTTATTGCCTTCCTAGAAAAGGCAAAAAATTTTAGTGAGCTTCATTTTGAAGGATCCACTTCGCATCTTTGTGAATCGGTTACAGATCGGATGAGGAATAAAAAGGAAGCGATGGCATATGTCAGCTCAAAGGAAATAAAATTCCAAAAGGTTTGGTTTCTCTAGAAAATTTGTTCGACAGACACTATCGTTTTTTTAGGAAGAAAAGGTGAGATGATCCTAACTACTCCTCAGAAACCGAACCGGTCAATTTAGGTTCGGTAGAACATCCACAGTTTGTGAACATCAAAAATGTTGCACACCCGAAGAAAAGTAGAAATTCGTCAAATTGCTGAAGAAATACATGGATGTATTGGCATGGTCCTATGCCGATCTAAAGTATTTCAAGCCAAAAGACATCTAGCATGACATCCCGTTGAAAGAGGGTGTCAAACCCTTTCGCCAGAAATAGAGGCACTATAATCCTAAGATCTCAGGTACTATCCAGGCTGAAATTCAGAAGATGTTGGATGCAAGGATCATTTTTCCTATCCATCACAGTACCTGGGTCACAAAAATTGTGCCAGTACGCAAGAAAAATGGTGAGATACGCATATGCATGGATTTTCGTAACTTAAATCAAGCATCCTTGAAGGATAACTACCCACTTCCCATAATGGATCAGTTCTGCAGTAGTAACTGGTTTGGAAATGTTGTCCATGCTTGATGGTTTTTCGGGCTATAATTAGATTGAAGTCTCACCTCAAGACCAATTCAAAACAACATTTACTACCCCCTGGGGCACATTTGCCTATAGCAAGATGCCTTTTGGTTTGACCAACGCTGGCGCCACTTTTCAGCGGGTGATGGACTTCGCATTCAAAGGTATGATGGGGAAGGTCATCGTAGTCTATCTGGATGACTTAACTGTGTTCTCTAAATAACGAAATGATCATTGTGATCATTTGGAACAAGTATTGACTAGATGCCGAGAGCACGGGATCTCCCTAAATCCAAAAAAGTCTATTTTTGGGGTCACAGAAGGAAAATTGTTGGGGCACGTGGTCAGCAAAGAAGGGACAAAGATAGATGCCGAAAGGGTTAGGGCTATTCAGAGCCTTACTTTACCCATGAGCAAGACCGGTGTTCACTCCTTCTTCAGAAAAGTGAACTTTCTCAGGCACTTTGTTCCTGAATTTTCTGAAAAGACTCGCCACATATCAAACATGATGAAAGGGTCACCAACTTTCCGGTGGAGTGAAGAAGGAAAGGCATCATTCAAGGATATAAAATCCTCCGTCGCTCATGCACCAGTCCTGGTATGTCCTGATTTCTCCAAGGATTTTATCATGTATAGTTATGCATCTGAGCATACTGTATCGACCATCCTAATGCAAGAGAATTCTAAGGGTGTCAAATCCCCGATCACACTCATGAGCTCTCCCCTCAAGCCTCATGAATTAAAAATGTCTCAGTTGGAAAAGCATGCCTTCACTGTTGTTAAAGCCATCAAGAACTTTAGGTATTATATTCTAAATTCTCATACAGTGGTTCTGGTTCCTGACATGGTAGTTAAGTCAATCTTAACTCAACAGGAGTTAGGGAGTTTGTGAGGAAATTGGATTGCAAAGGTTCAAGAGTATGATCTAGATATAAAACCAACCAAGCTAGTAAGAGGCAAGGGTTTATGTCAGTCACTCATGACCAAAAACCGAGATCCAGGAGACCACGAGGAAAACGATGACCGCACCGATAGAACACAAAGATAGCTGGAGAAAGCCGATTCTCTACCCATGGTTCTATTTGTCACGACTAGTAACGAATGGTTTTCTAATATTGCTTTCTTTCTCACTTACGGTGAGTGCCCAGCTCATCTAACTTCAAAGGAGAAATGTGCTATAAAGCTCAGAGCAGCCAGATATGTCATCTGGGATGACTGTTTATACAAACGTGGAATAGATGGCATCTTCTTGCGATGCGTTGACAAGCCACAACAGATAAAGTTACTTGAGAGTTTTCATGATTCAGCCTGTGGTGGTCATTTATCCTCTTCCATGACAGCACACAAGATCATCCGGGCTAGGTACTATTGGCCAACGCTGTTTCAGGATATAGCCACCTGGGTAGCAAAATGTGAGCTCTGCCAACAATTTGTCGGTAAACCAAAATTGGCTTCTTTCCCTCGGCCTGTCGTTATTAACGAACCATTCAGCAAAGGGGGAATTGAATTTATCGGATCACTCCATCCCCAATCGAGTGCCAAACATAGTTATGTCATGACAATAATGATTAATTCACCAAATGGGTGGAGGCCATTCCTATCAAGAATGCCACCTCTGAAGTTGTTTGTAATTTCATCAAAGAGAATATCATCGTGAGATTTGGTGTCCCACACAAAATCATTGCTAATAATGCTTCCAGCTTCTCCTCACGAGAAGTTGTTGGTTTTTGCTATGAACATGGGATAATCTTGGCCCACGCCTCAGATTATTACCCCTAGGGAAATGGTCAGGTAGAATCCAGTAATAAAAACTTAGTGACCATCATACAGAAGCTAGTTGATGAGAGTCAGTAGACGTGGCACAAGTCATTGTATGACGCTTTGTGGGTGGACCGCATTACTCCCAAGAGGTCTCTCGGCATGTCACCTTTTCAAGTGTTATATGGAATCGACGCCGAGCTTCCCATTTCTATAGAACTTCCTGCTCTATGCTTGGCATGAGCGATTGAAGATGAGACTTTCCAAAATTCTCTTGAAAAGAGGATCATGTATCTAGCAGAGCTTGAGGAAAAAGAGTAAGAGTGGTCGACAGGATCACCGAACATCAGAATCAAGTTAAGAGACTGTTCAATAAAAGGGCTAAGCAAAGAGACTTCCAAGTGGGAGATCTCATCCTTTTGTGGGACAAATGAAGAGAACCAAAGGGCATGCATGGGAAATTTGATTCTCTATGGAGAGGACCTTTCAAGATCAAGCAGCTCAATGGAGAGAATAGCTTCTATCTCTTGTATCTAGACGGAACTGATCTCCCGCTTCCCTATAGCGGGCAACATCTCAAAATATTCAAGAAGTAGAGCTTGCTCTCTTCTTTGTACAGTTTGCTTTATGTTGTGTGTTTGCTTTTGTCATGTGTTTGCTTTCGTCGTCGCCCTTGTTTTTGACTCTGTAACCCAATGGATAGGCACATGTTGATCTAGGGTTCTCTACCCTTGAGCTTTGCTCAAAGATAGTCCCCAGAAAGAGCCAGTTGTTATCCTGTAAAATTGATGAGGGCAATTTTATAGGTAACCATACCAAAATTTTGTTCTGGTTCCTCGTCGGGGTCCCTCAGCGTTCAGAATGTTGTAAAATCCCTTTCCGGGAAATCTAGTTTTCCGAACTTGGTCATTTTGGTCCTTTTTGGCTGGGCACACCTTTTATCTATGCAACACAGGGTAAATCTGTGCCCCCTTTATTTCCTTTGGCACACCCTTTGAAGTGTTGACACATTAATTATGCACCTTCCCATGATGCACCTTTCTTGCCTGTGCCAAGGTGCATGTGCCTTCCTATCAACAAAAAAATGTTGCGCCATGTTTTGGTGCGCAAGGCGCTCAAAATCCAAAGTGTTGTGATATTTAATTTGCACCAAGGCACAAATAATTCCATGCTAACAAAACCATATCCACGCTTGAAAAGGGTACGAAGTTTTCCACGTTGAAACGTTTTCTAGTGCACCCCTTTTAAAAAGTGGTTGGCGCATTTATTACACTTTTGCCTATATATAGGTGCATCCACCCTGTCACTTTCATAATCAAAAACATGTGAAAAACTTTATTCCTCTACACCTGTCAGCGTGCCCGTCATTCTCGTGTCACGTTCATGGACCCCACTTTGTTTCTCTCATTCTATATATTCCGGGTAAGTGGTTTTGCTTCTCTTGTGTTTTTGTTTTGTTGGTTGATTGTGAGGATTGGTGAAATGAATCTAAGAAACCATGAACCCCTCTTGCACATTTTTGTAAGTCTTCCCTCCCAAACCTGTTTTCACCCTCTTTCCAGATCTGCTAGCCAAGAGGGCTCTGTCTAAAAAGTGCAGCTAGATCTCTTTGCTATGCCCCCTTCACCATCTAAATCCATGAAGAAGGAGGCCTAAAAGACCGCAAACCCATCAAGAAAGGAGAGAAAACCTAAAAGTTGGTTCTGAGCCGCATTTTTCTCTTGGCGCAATCACCACCCTTGTTACAGAAAACACAGTTGTGCCAAGAGGGCGCACTGACCTTGATTGCAGCACACAAAATCCCTATGCCATACATAAACCAAGTAAATCCTAAACCTAGCATAGGCGCAATCCCCCTTACAACAACAAAAGTGCCATGCAAGCTTTTCCTGTGCCACGCCAAAGCCCCCCTTTGCGCACATAAAGTTAGTGCTACATGCATTAATCCTATGCCCTTTGGCGCACCAAAATTCCATGTTACATGCAAATTACCTACGCCATTGGCACATCCTACTCCCATACAACACCAAAATTATTTGCGCCAAGTATAAAACCACATATAAATGGTGCAGGAACACCCCTGTCTACAACAAAAATGATGTTATATGAAAAATCCTTACGCCCTGCGCCTTTGCACCGATTAATTCCTTGTAACACTCCATTTTGGTGCGCCATAATCTTAACCCTACAGCTTGTAGTGTTCCTGCGCCTTATGCCCAGAGGCCTTAAAATTGCTAACTCCTCATTCTGTAATGCTTTAATGGAAGATCTGACAGCTAACATGGCTCTTTTGCGTTGGACTTCACTCCTTCTTGCAGATCAACAACTAAACTCAGATCCACATATGTCTACATCAAGAAAGAGGCCAACCAAGTCAAAGGGTAAGGCTAAGATTACAGAGGAAGAGATGAAATACAATTATCAAAGGGTAAAAATTCCCGAGTCCCAGGCAGAATGTGACCTAGACATTAGAGATTCCAAACTTGGTCACATTGACATGGAAGATTTCTGGGCTAGAACCAGGAGGGTCACAGGAAGTCCTTGGATGGACAAGACTGGTGGGAAGTGGTCTACATTTTGCTGGGGGAATCCCTGTCAGTGTAGTAAATAACGATTTTATGATGGTGGTGGCCCGCTGTTACAACAAAGACACAAGGTGTGTCGAAAATGAAAAGGGTGAGGTCATAATCAACCTCACTACCCAACACTTCAAGATCATGCTAGGCATTCCCCACCACTAACATTTTGTGGCTGTAAGCCAAGAAGACTACATCAAGGCATGGGAGGATAATGAAGACAAATGCATGCAGCTGATGAATGAAGTGTACTTAAAGAATAAGAAGGTGATAACCAGGTGGCCACAGGTTATTCACCGTAGTGACTTCTCTAAGGAACTAAGTGATACCATCACATTCCTAAGTAGAGTTTTTGGGATTTCTGATGCCCATTACTTTCAAAAATGGATGCTTAGGTACCTAGAAACCATGAATAAGAATTTTCCTGATCATTGCTTTGAGTGGGAAAATATCATAAGCAGCACCATCTCTGAGCAGCTCCAACAACTCACCACAACGGAGAGGTTCTACATGAAATACTACGTAGTCTACACTACAACCTCAGAGAGGGATTATCTAGAAGCCCGAGGTGATGTGGAGTTTGGCCTCGGGTGAAGATATACGAGTACTACCTAATCGAAGCTGGAAAATAGCATCTCACAGTTTACCAAGATCAATGATGCTTTCTTTTATGGCATCATCTACCTTTTGAGGCCAAATATGACTCATGGTCGGATGACCAAGAGCATAGTCACAACAACTGAGAAGTGGGGGAATTATTTACCCAATTCCCCACCTTCACCTATCTCAGAGTAGCTAACTTCTTGGGGGAGCCCACTAAATTGCCAAGGTATGCTGGCCCTAAGCTGATCCTGTTGGAGCTGTCCAGACAGCTCATAACATACCATGAGAAGTTCCTGAAAAGGAAGAAGGGTGGAACCCCTTTCCCCCTTACAGTGGGCAGGTACACCTGTATTTCCCACAACAAAGCCCGAGAAATGTTCGTAGAGCTAGAACTGCTCAATCTAAAGCACAATTTCCCAGACAAGGCCCACATTCGATCCAAGAAATTTCCTCCCTAAGGAAAAACTCGATCCGATCCATGTTCCACAGATCAAGGATATCTACATCGACCTGTATCATGAGGTCGAACTCAGAAGGAAGGATCACTCTCGCTGGCACTTGGTAGAGATTATTCAATATGGTGTGGCCATTGTTCCAAAAGGTTATCAAACAACTGATCAAGAAGTTGATTAGGTTTATCTAGACACGGATAGGGACAACTAGTTGTTTTCTACAATTGACAGGACAAAGGCACCTTAGACCATCGAGGAGAGGGTCAAGGAAACATTGTGGTGAACAGAACATTGGTGCAAAATGAATGGCCTTATCTACCTTGGAGTAGATTTTACCACATCCCCTTTGGGCAACGCACTTGTCAGGATGAAAAATATGCTAAAGGGAAAAGGCAAGGATAAAGAGGGAGAATCAAGCTCCGCTCAAGAAGAAGCTCCTGAGAGCCCTCCTTCCGCTACACTGGAAAAAGTTGTAACTCTGGTATCCCCAGAGAAAGAAGCGGAAGAGAGTGTTCCATTGGGAAAATCCACTCAGGATGTTGCCACTGCTACAACCATGGAGGTTCCCACACTCCCTTCTCCCCCTTCTCATGTGGCTCAAGTGACCATTCCTTTGGTCGTATCCTCTCCCACATCTTCTACTGTTCCCCCTTCCTCTTCCTCGAATCTTCTCTTCTCTTACGGAGCTGTCCCCCACCATTTCTTCTCTTATCTCTCAGCTCCCTTCCATTCCCATGACTACCTCCCCTGTAATATTTCCCCCTCATGTGAGCACTTTCTTGGCCTCTCTCTCGATGCCACCACCAAGTGTCTCTACGCATTTCCCCTCATCTACTATAGTTGCTCCCTCTTCCACCTCTGGTCCCACTCCCTTAGGTCCAACATGGCTTTCTCAGCACTGAGCCAGCATAAGAGGAAAGTCCCTATTGCACCAATGGACTTCTCCGTCATCCCAACAAAGGGGGCTAAGAAGAAAAATCCCATAACCCACTTCTCTCAGAGTGCATCGGGAGAAAGGGTAATGGAGATTGCATATCCCGACCCCTCCAAAGATAAAAAGGATCTGTCCCCTACAGATTACATAGTGACGTAGGTCACAATGGGAATGTCATCTAAAAGTCTTCAAGGAGAGGCCCTATTTGCGGTGGATGCCCTTTGCAAGAAACTCCAAGAAGCAAAGGAAGAGAAGAGGCTACTAAAAGAGCAGAACAAACATCTTCTCCATGCCCTACAGAAAATGGGCAGTGCACCTCCTACAACTACCACCGAAACTCCTGAGGTCCTAAGCCAGGATAAGATAAATGAATACACCAAAATTGGTGAACAAGGTATGGTAGTATCCACCTGGAGAGATCAGATCCTCAAAGACAGTGAGGAAGTAATTGTCAAGTTCACCGAATTATATCAGAACATTAGCCAGGTGAACAAGGATCTCTAGGTAATTACAGGACCTATCTCCGAAGAGTTGGACCATGCTAGGTTGCAACATGAGACATTCCAGAAAATGCTCGACTGCTCAGTCGATGATTTGGTAAAATTTGGCATTTTCGATCACCCCAAGGTACCCAGCAAAATCCTTGCTGCGTTGGACTACCGGGTTGATTAGATGGAATTCGTCCTGGAGAAGATAGACAAGGTCAAGGAGGAAGCCCTGGATGTAATGCATCAAATGGAGAAAATTTTCCTAAGAATGTCTCCATGCCTACTCACTTCTTTGTTCACCTTGAGGAAGGAAAATGAAACTATTCGGATCTTTAAGGATATCGTCTCGCAAGGGCTAGGGCCAGAAGTCACTTTTGACATGGAATGCATCAATAATCTTCTGGCCTGCCGTGATTTTGTGGGGTACCTGATGGAGGCAAGTAATGAATATTTCAAGCTCCCCAAAAAACTCAGAGATGAGCGGGAGACTTGAGGTCATTGGTGATCATACCAAGGGTCTTGCCCAGGATCAACTTCAGCCGATGGTCAGTAAATTCATGGAATATCGGACCCAGTTCCATATTACCTCTCCCGAACAACAACAGAAGCAAGATACCCCCTTTCAGCCACGGGACGATGATGAATAGCTTTCTTCCTCTTGGTTTTCTTTTTGTAAATATCTAAGAGTATGTTGGCACAAATGATGACATCATCCATGTTGCACCATGGGATGTTGTCATCCATCAAGTTTCCCAAAGTCAACAATTGACTTTTAGATATTTTGTAGATATTTTGTAATTAGTTGTTGGTTTCTTTTTGCCTTCTCTCTTCTCCTTCTTCTATATATACTTGGATACTTGTTGTATTCAAGGGTGGACACTTTTTAGATGAAAAATAGAAGTGAGAAGAAAAGGCTTTGTACTTTTTGTAATAGAAGAAAACATTAATACAAATATTAAGACTTTGTGCTAAATATGTGTGTTATGGGCATCTGATCTTTCTTATGTTAGATATATGCATTTATTTTGTTGGATCTATCTCTACTCTTTTGTCATTTGTTCATCAGTATTGCTTTGTTCGTCTATGCAAGTAGGTTCGGCTCTATTTACTACTAGCCCAAAACATAGACCCTCTGACCTTTCTACTTTGGAATTCATTTCTTTTCTCCCTTCAGATCCGTCTTCCTTCCTTTCCTTCCTTCATTCCTTTCTATTCTTCATCGAAACTACCTCTACTGGGATGAGATTCCAAAACCCCTTGAAGGTAGAATACTGTAAGAATTACATAGGTTCCTGCTGGTAGAATAGCAATAAACCAGTTTCACTTTGTCTGTCTCAAAGAATGGCTATGCCCTGCAGACTGTTGGCTTGTCTATCCATAGATCCGTCCACCCGATGATTTTTGGACCAACACAACTGCACTATGAAAATTCTTTTTTTCTCATCATTGACGTTCCTTCGCAAATCAAGAATTTGAATGGATGCAAATAATTAAAAATATTGTAAACCATTTCTTGCTAACAAAGAAGAAGTTGTAAATATTTCTTGAAATATATTTAATGGCTCCTTCACACCATTGTAAAAGGGTTGGTGATCGATCTTGTAAACTCGAGATTGCATTGTACCTAGAGAAAGCAAAGGAAATAGCCGTTTTATTTTACTTCCTCCACTCTCAAATTTCTTGTATTCAAACACCATGTACAACTTGTGTTTAAAAATCAATATAAGGAGTTTCTTTCTTTCTTTGACTAAGGGGTTTCTTGATAGTTTGTGATCAATGAATTCTATTTGGTCTTGTTGTTATATGTAGAGTTGTTTCTTCTCATGAATGCATGTGTTGAAGTTTCTAACTAGTGTGTGTGAAGGACTGTGATTTTCTACTGCAGCATTAGTTCTCCTACCTCTACTCTCACTCCTTTTCCAACCTTCAAACAAATTATTCCCTAGAAAGAGATTGCTAGCTTTTCCGCAGGGTCAGTGGAGTGCCCATGTTGGATCCCTGGTCGAAATGCCACCACAAAAATCCACCTTTTCATGTGCATGCATATACAAAAACTGCACCGGTTAAGTAGAGGGACTTAGATTCCCAAAGCATTGGCAAGAAACCCAAAAATTTGTCTCGCACGACAAATTTCTTGCTAACATTTTTGGCACCCATTGTGGGGCAGATTTAGTAGCATCTACACTTGAATGTGACCGCAAGGTCAGAAAATTCAAAATTCAAAAAAGAGAAAAATTTCTAGAATTTAAATGGCTATATGAGCCACATGGATTCAAATCATGGATATTTTGGGAAACCCTCTTGTTGAAAGACCCAAATTACTCTTCCACATCTAAGAAGATGTTGCTTCAGATTTGAGGGAAGCTATCTGGCATAATAGACAAAGTGCCAATAACTACATTTCCACGAGAATTCTAGACCTTGAAGAAGAACACACCGTTGAATTGGAGAGGCAAAGATAAATTCCAGAACCAAAAAGAAGAGCATATATTTTCAAGTTGGTGGATAGAAGATACACCTAGAAATAGAGACAAGGAGGACAAACCGATCCCATTTTTGAGTAACTTTAAAGGAGACAAGAGCTACTCGGAATCCGAGGCTTACTTTTCAAGGAATCAGTCATGTTGGGAACCTAAGTGTTGTCAATCGTTTGGATGGTGAATTTCCATACATCAACGAGAACCTTGTAGAATTCATTGATGTGGAGACCAAAGAATAAATAAGAGCTCAAATTGAAGAAATTGAGAGCCTTCAAGATGAGGCAAACAAAAGAGCAAAGTAGTAGAAGCTACAGCTTAGCAAGGTTGGAAGCTAGAAATAGAAATAGAATGGGGATTATGATCGTGAGCGTGAACGTGATCGTGAGGCCCATAGGCCTAATGTACCATGGGGAGGAAACACTAGTCCATTGGCTCTTGTTTAACCATTGCATGAGCTACCGAGAGGCTCAAGGAAAAACTTCCCAAAATTTAGAGGGGATGGTTCTTAACTCCCTAAAGAGCATGTAGTAGCATTTATCACTGCTTGCGGTGTGTTGGGTGTTGAGGATGAAGATGTGTCAGTCTGAATCTTTGTGGAGTCACTTTAAGAGAAAGCGTTGAATGGTTCTACATACTACCCCCGAGGTCTGTCACCTGTTAGGAGGATATAAGAAGTGCATTCAAACACAGGTTCAAGAGCACAAAATATTGTCAAGATATTTTGGTCCAATTGGTACAAATGAAGAAAGAAACCTCCAAGTCAATGAGGGACTTCGTAGCAAGATACGATAGAGTGATAAGAATGATCCTCGAAGATGTGGTGCCTCTTGAAAATAATTTTAAGAGATTTTTCATCGAGTGCTTTTCCATCATAAGTAGGTTTCTTCCTCGAATATCCCAACCAACAACATTGAGGGAAGCTAAGGACCATGTAATATAAACCGATGCTGATCTAATCCTTTCCAGTAAAGGTGAAATGCCCCAATGGAAAGCAAAAGGGTCGAATTCAAACTCGTCACTATAGATCTAATGTTCCAAAAATGGGAAATGAATTGGTTGCCTTAAAGAAACAACTATCCCAGATCACAATGCGGAACGCTCCAAGGAAAAAAAAATCCCCAAATAGACCAAGGATTGCTCCACCTCCTTGTCAAATTTCTCTTGAAGAACCACTAGTCAATGCCATATGTGACACCAAAGATCCAGAGGAAGAAGCATAAATTAATGAAATCAAGAAGAAAATATGGAAGACTATGAAAACTATCTTGAGATCAAGGAAGTTGATATGCACAATGGCCTAATTGAGTACGTTGATGATGAAGATGAGTATGATGAAGAAGCTCAAAGTTTCTCATGTGTTGTTTTCACTTGTGCACAATCCAGGAGAGGTGCTTCATCCTCAATGGTTACGGTAAAGGATAAGAAGAATAAATAATATTCTCCTCTAGAGGTCACAAAATAAAATCATTAGTAGAGGATCACCATTACCACCTTCTATGGAGTCGGCTAAAGAAAAACCAGACTCACTGGTTGTCAGGGATCATGCTACTATGCCAAGTAAGTCATATAATTCTTCTCCCAACATAAAAGTTGCTAAGAACAATTATCCTTTAAATGTTGTTCCTGCAAAAACATCTAAGGTTCAATCAAAAGCTACACCCTCACCCCCTTCCAAGCTAATTGCTACACCCGAAAAGGAGAATTCAACACCCAAAGTAGCAAATCCTCTACCATGTAAATATTCCTCCATTTCGGAACCTAATCCTCACTCACCATAACCTCTTCCTCGCTCACCATAACCCCATTTGACTTTATGGAACATGCAAGCAAAACCAAAGTCCAGCTCCCAAAAATAGAATACCTATAAACACACCCTGCCTAGTTTGACAGGTTCATTAATGCAGTTCTTGGTGGTAACCCTGTATCCTCGAGTCCTAATTATAAAGGCTTACTACCCACACCATCCACACCACCTTCCCAAAACATGCTAGCCCTCAGTGCCTCCAAAACCAATAGGGTTGAAACTTTCTACCTGTCACTCCTCATTAAAGGCTTCCAGCTAAATAATTGTATCATAGATTCTGGAGCCTCAGACAATGTGATGCTAGCCAAAGTTACAAATTCTCTAGGCCTCACCTTGACCTAGGTAAATGACACATGTTACTCAATGGAATCCAAACAAGTTCCATTGGTAGGAAGAATCAAAGATGCACAGGTAGCACTAGCTGATTTTCTAGACAAGAAGGTGCTCCTAACCATACTAGTAGCAGACATCCCAACATCCTTTGGTATGCTATTGAGTAGGAGTTTCTATAGAGACCTAGGTGGAGAGATAAAAATGGATTGGTCATCTATAACTATCCTAGTAAAAGGTGAGATGAAGAAGTTGCTACCAAGTAAGAAAGATGAAGTTCATAGTATGAAATTCGATGATCCGAAAGCAAACATTCTCTTTCAAGATTGTGGGCTAGGAAACTACTTCCTCACATCAAGAAAAGAGGATAAATTTCCACTTCTCATGGAGGAAGAGGAAGATCAAATTTGGATAATGGAATTTGATGGTAGTCATTCTAGTGTGGGCTCGAGAGCTGGTATGAAGCAAAGTATGAAGCACTACTCTTAGGCATGAGTGTAGCAGATGAGGACATGGGAATCAAGAAGCTGAGATTCTAAGGTGATACAGTGGTTGTAGCCAAACAAGTCCACCAATAATATCAGGTGAAGAATCCAAGACTCTGGCATTACAGAAACAAAGTGTGGGACTGCATTGAATCTTTTGATGCATTTTCCATTGAAGCTATTCCAAGGGAAAAAAATGAAAAGGCTGATTCTCTTGTAGTGTCAACTTCCCTAGTGATACCTCATCCTTCTTTTGGTAAAGAAAAAGTGTCCATTGAAATGGTATTCAGTCCTACTGTACTAGAAAATGCAAATCATTGGTAAGTCTTTAATGATGATAACCAAATTCTAGCCTTTTTAGAGCAAAGGGATAATTTCAATAATCTCTTCTTGAAGGAGGTGAAAATCCACACCGAGAAGTAGTCCCCAAAGAAGAGAAAGAAGGAATTAAAGGGATTAATGATGAGGGAGTAATCAAATTGAAAGGGAATGAAATTTCCAAAGGCCTAGTCTCTTTATAAGACCTATTTGACAAACATGACAGATTCATTCAAGAGAAAGAAAATCAATCTTCTCGGTGCCCAGCTGATTTTGATAAAGAAAACATTGGTACCTTGGAGGAGCCAAGGATGGTCAATATTGAAAAATGTTGCTCACTTGAAGAAAAATAAGGTTTGTTACATTACTCAAGAAATACTCAGATGTCTTGGCCTACTCTTATGATGAACTCAAATCCTTCTAGCTAAAGGAAATGCATCACTCAATTCCTTTAAAGTAGGGTGTTAAGCCCTTCAAGTAGAAACAAAGCCCGTACAACTAAAGATTATTGATACCATCAAGAAGGATGTAACAAAGATTCTTAATGTAAGGATCATCTTTCCCATCCACCATTCAACATGGGTGGCTAACATTGTGCTAGTGTGGAAGAAGAATGGTGAAATAAGGATATGTGTAGATTTTCGTAACTTGAACCAGGCATCACTAAAGGAAAATTATCCTCTTTCTATCATGGACCATATCCTGCAAGAAGTCATTGGATCTAAAATTATTTCATTACTTGATGTATTCTCAAGATATAATCAAATCAAAGTGGAAGAGGAGGACCACACCAAAACAACCTTTACAACATCTTGGGGCACTTTTGCCTACAAATGAATGCCTTTTAGCCTAATCAATGCAGGAGCTACATTCCAAAGGGCAATGCATTTGGCCTTTAAATATCGAAGCATTACATTGTCATATATCTTGATGATCTCACATTATTTTCAAAGAAGAGGGGAGATCATATCTATCACTTGGAACATGTACTTGTAAGGTGTAGGAAACATGGCATATCACTAAATCCAAAAAAGTGCATTTTTGGAGTCATGAAGGAAAGTTATTGGGGCACATTGTGAACAAACATGGAGCACCCATTGATCCTAAGAGGATTAGATCCATTCAAGCATTAGCCCTACCCACAAGCAAGAAAGGATTTCATTCATTCTTCGGAAAGGTGAACTTTCTTCATCATTTTGTGCCTGAGTTTGTTAAGTTGACGAAGCACATCACTTCCATGATGAAAACACAAGAAAACTTAAAATGGAACAATGAAGGGAATGCAAAATTTGAAGAGATCAAGAAATTCATTTCCAAATCTCGACTCTTGTATCTCCAGATTTTAATAAAGAATTCATCATGTATTGTTATGCATTAGAACATAAACTCTCTCGTTATTCTCATTCAAAAAATGATGAAGGTGTGGAAGCACATATTACTTTCATGAGTTGTCCTTTGAAAAATATTGAGTTAAAATATAGCCAATTGGAGAAACATGCCTATGTAGTGGTCAAGGCTGTAAAAAAATTCATGTTTTACATCCTCAATTCCCATACGGTTGTGATAGTCCTTGGCGGTGAAATCAAGTCCATCTTGACACAAAAAGTAGGATTCCAGAGCTAAAAGAGGAAATTAGATTGCAAAGACTCAAGAATATGACTTGGAGATTCGACCCTCCAATCTGGTAAGGGGAAATGGCTTGTGTAAGTTGATTGTTGAAGATGAAACACTCAAAGTTCAACATGGCGAAGAGCGTGCTTGCTCAACTTGTTCGAAGACAACCCACTGAGTTCTCTTTGTAACCACTACTTGATGAGTAGTATGTTGATATTTCCTATTACCTTACTTATGGAGAATACCCTCCCATCTTGATTACAAGAAAAGGAGAACACTCAAGCTGAAGGAAACTAAATTTGTAATCTGGAATCATGTGCTTTACAAAAGAGGCATGGATGGTTGTTTCCTCAAGTGCGTAGATAAAGAGCAACAAGAAAAGTTGCTTAAAGAATACCATGACCAAGCATGTGGTGGACATTTTTCAGAAATGGTCACTGCACACAAGATCCTCTAAGGAAGGTATTATTGGCCCACCATATTTGCAGACACTCAAGATTGGGTTTCTAAATGCAAAGCATGCCAACAATTTGTTGGAAGACCACAACTTGTTGCATTACCACTCAGGCATGTGGTTATTGAAGAACCATTTCAATAGTGGGGGCTAGACTTCATTGGTGTTCTAAACCCTCACTCAAGTGTGGGGCACACCTATGTACTCACAACAACAGACTACTTCACCAAATGGGTGGAATCCATTCTAGCTAAACAAGCCAACACTGAAACAATATGCAACTTCATCAAGGAGAATATCATAGTTCATTTCGGGTGCCACAGAAGATTGTCATAGATAATGCTACCTATTTATCTTCAAGAGAGCTGACTGAGTTTTTCTATAGCTACAGAATCTCCTTATCTCATTCTTTTGAATACTATCAACAAGGAAATAGATAGGCCAAATCAAGCAATAAGAACATTGTGACCATTATCCATAAGCTTGTGAATGAGAATCAAAGGAATTGGCATAAAAGGTTGTATGACACATTGTGGGTGTATAGGATCACTCCCAAGAAGGAAATAGGTATGTCAAAATTCCAATTTTTGTATGGAGTTGAAGTAGAAATTCCTCTCACAATCGAGATGCCAACTCTCAAGCTGCTACAAGAAATAGAAGATGGTCAGTACAAGGATTTGATTGACAAAAGGATCCTCTTTCTTGAGAAGATGGAAGAAAATAAACTCAAAGTGGTGGATCACATTAAGGAGCACCAATTGAAAGTAAATAATATTTTTGATAAGAAGGCCAAGGCAAGATAATTCAAAGTTGGAGACTTCATCTTGCTATAGGACAAGAGAAGAGAACCAAAAGGAAGCCATGGAAAGTTCGATTCATTATGGCTCGGCCCATTCCAGATTCATGAATCTTCTAGAAAGAACACTTTTCTTCTCTCATATTTGGATGGAAAACTACTAGAATTAACTTGGAGTGGGAAATACCTGAAATTATATCATCAGTGAAAGCGAGTTGTTCCCACACCTTGTACCATAGGTGTGTTTCCCTTTCTGTTGTGTGGTTTTATTTCCCCTTATGTTGCATGTCGTGTATTTCCTTCCCATTGTGTGCTTATGTGTTTCCTTCTTCTAATCTTTATTTCTCAAAGTTATACATGCCTCTACAAGGCCCAATGGATAAGGCACTGGTCAAAAAATTACAGGGTCTAGAGATTGAGATTCTGGATTCCCATGTCATGTCTTCACTATGCTCAATCCATGTCATGTCCCCAAGCTAGAGCTAGCTATTGTCGCCCTCAAAATCCCCCCCTCATTTTTAAAGTCAAATTCAAAAATTTGAGCTCACGCCCTCCAGAAGTGTTCAAGTAAAGTTGGAAGTCCAAAAAGATAGAGAAATTCATGCTTTGAAGTTGTTTAAACTCTCCAATTTGCACATTTTGATAAATTTTCCGTTTTCTTATCTGTCTGCGTAAAATTTTTATTATTGTCCTCATTTGAATGAAATTTTCAATCTTTCTATATCCATCGATCATTGAACCTTGTATTGTTTTCAATTCCTTGGTTCACGAAAGAAATTTGAAAATCAAAGTGCGAAACGGTGGAGTTTTCTTCTTCTCCGCATTTTTCCACAAATCGTGAATGACGAGAGTTTTCTTCCCCATCAAATTTTAGCCCCATTATCCATGGGTATGTGGAAATATCTAATTGGAGGCGGGCCGGTAGAGAGCAATTTGTGTTTTTGAGGCTTTTTGTAAAAAGGGCTAAAAGTCATAAAGTGACCCGCACCCGCCAAACACAACGGAAAAGTCAAATATTAAGCCCGAATGGAAAGTAAAGGCGGGAAGTGGGAAGTCCGGGAGATTTGAGAATTTGAGCCTTGTTTTATTAAAGGGGATTAAATTTAAAAAGTGACCTGCAACCTCACCCATGCCTAGTAGAAAGTCAAATATTAATCCCACGTCAAAAGGTCAAAGTGGGGAGGTGGGTCGTGCAGAGAAATTTGTGTTTTTGAGCCCACATTGAAATAAGGTAAAATTATAAAAGTGACCCAAAATTCTATCTCCACTCAAGTTAGGCCACGTGTCAAAACCACGTCAAAAGCGGGAGAGTGGGCCAAAATGTTCCAAAATTCCAAATCTCTATAAAGTCACAAAATGTAAAAGGCATCCTCCACGCTCACTCCAAGAATTTCTCCCACATGGATGACTCTGGTTTAAAGTTTTAAAGGCAAGATGAACAGTTCAAATTCAAAGTTACAAAATGAGGGTAACAGATGCACTATGAAAAGTCTTTTTTTCTCGTCATTGGCATTTCTTCACGAATCAAGAATATGAATGGATGCGAATGATTGAAAAGATTGTAAACCATTTCTTGCTAACAAAGAAGAAGTTGTAACTATTTCTTGAAAGATATTTAATGGCTTCTTCACACCATTGTAAAAGGGTTGGTGATTGATCTTGTAAACTTGAGAGTGCATTGTACCTAGAGAAAGAAAAGGAAATAGCCATTTTTCTTCTACTTCCCTCCACTCTCAAATTTCTTATATTTCGACAACATGTACAACTTGTGTTTAAATAATCAATACAAGAAGGAGTTTATTTCTTTCTTTAACCAAGGGGTTTCTTGATAGTTTGTGATCGATGAATTCTATTTAATCTTATTGCTATTTGTAGAGTTGTTTCTTATTATGAATGCATGTGTTGAAGTTTCTAACTAGTGTGTGTGCAAGAATCTAATTTTATACCTACAACATTAGTTCTCCTATCTCTATTCTCAGTCCCTTTCCCACCTTCGACAAAGTCTTCCTAGAAGATGTTGATAGCTATTCCGCAGGTCGTGGAGTGCCCTGTTGGATCCCCACCAAAATGCCACCACATAAATCCACATTTTCATGCACATGCATATACGATAGCAAAACCGAGTTAAGAGAGACTTAGATTCCTAGAGCGTTGGCAAGAAATCCACAAATTTGTCTACTAGAAAAAATTTCCTCTCCAACATCATGGTAATAATCTTGTTCAACACCACGTTCAACAAGCAGTGTGAGAGAATTTGGATAGATGGGAAGGAAGCTTTACCACCTTCATTATGGGTGCACAAACTTTATTTCACCTTGTGAGGCTACGTGCGTACTTGGTATGTTTATGCGGAGTTACACAGGAGACTAGAAATTGGAAAGACTTGACTACATGAATGATCTATAATTTTGACTACTTCTCCACTAAACCTCTAGTGAAAGAGGCATTACAGGTTATGAAGTGATTGACCATGGGAGATAATGCAAAGGCTGAAGAAATCATTCAGGAGTTATTTGGTGAGTTAGATCTAGAAGCACGTTTTGATGAAGTAGATGAGATAGATGCAGAATTGTTTGAGTGCATTTTCTAGAGAAGGAGAAAGGAAAGATGGTCTATATGGTGGATGATGAAGTGGAACAATTAGACATATATCATTCAGAGGGTACATGCAAGGTCTTAGAAAATATGGATGAGAAGGCGCATGCCTACCATGAACCTATGAAGACAACGAAAGTGAACATTGGCACGAATGCTGAACCTAAGGAGGCCATAATTAGAGATTATTGGTTTGACTTTGAAGTGGCTAAGATAATTGAGTTATTACATGATTTATAGGACTTGTCTCTTATGGGCTACCATGACTTGAAAGGGGTGCATGAATATTTGGGTGAGATGAAAATTAAGTTAAAGGAAGGTGCGCACCCGGTTAGGAAGAGACCTTATAGGATGAACCCTAACTTGCATGTAAAATTTAAAGAAGAAATAGACAAGATGTTGGAATCTAGCATTATTAAGCTTATAGAGGAATCAAAGTGGGTTAACCCTATGGTAATCAACATAAATAAATACAGAATAATCAAGATTTTGTGTGCACTACAGGAGTTGAATGTTGCATGTTTGATTGATCCTTTCCCTACACCATTCACTGAGGAAATATTGGAAGGCATTGCAGGGTGTGAAATTTACTCTTTTACAGATGGATTCTCTGGGTATCATCAGGTAAGAATTGCTAAGGAGGATCAAGAGAAGACAACTTTCACCACTAAATGGGGAATTTTTTCATACATAGTGATGCCCTTTGGATTGAAGAACGTGCATGCAGTAGTTTCCTGCATTTTGGTTCAAGCAATCCAGGAGTTTATTAAAAAATTATTGTAGGTTTACTTGGATGATTATACCATGTATGGGCTTATCAAGGATCATTAAGACAAATTTTGGTAAATGTTTGAGAGGTGTATATACTTAATCATCTCTTTAAATATCAAAAAGTACATATTTTCTACACCTTTTGGAAATCTACTATGGAATATCATCTCATGAGGATGGTTTGTTAGTAGATCTAGCTAAGATTGTAATCATTTGAGGTTGGGCAGATGGTACTTCTTTATGATTCAAATTTTCTGTGCCACCCAGGAAAGCTTAAGGTGTATTGGTTGGGACCATATTTTATCACTCATATACTTGAGTCAGGATCTTGCTAGTTAGAGGCACTTGATGGAACACGGTTACCTGGTTACTTCAATGGGAGTAGGCTAAAGCCCTAATATAAATAAGTGTTCTTGGTATTTGTAATAAGGTAGTATTTACATTTAGATTAGATTTCCCTTACTGTATTTCCTTTAATGTGTTTCCTTCTTCGTCACTATGCTTTGTCAATTTAGTTCCGTGTTTTTTGTAATAAGTGTGTTTGTTGTGCAGAAGTGATTGCAATCTGAAGTGGCTTTATGTGTAGCGGAATGCACATACCCTTAGTATGGGGTGGTTGTCATTCAAATATGGGTATGCATAAGGAAATACTGGTGCAGGTGATTTCTCTTGTTAGAAAAGTGCAGATGGTATGGAAAGGTGTTGCTAGAAAGAAAATTGCTCCTAAAAGAAGATCATAGTTAAAAAAATGCCTAGTATAACACAAGGTAACATACGGCCCTGGAAAATACTTAACGAAATGCATAGTGGTGAGGAAATTCAGCACATGGAAGTGCACGGAAGGAGGTCTTAGGACAAAAGGTAGAAAGGTATCTTTGGAAGGTTATGGTTGTGGCATGCAGGTGTATCATGTAGAAATGTGGTAAAATGTTCAATTAATGAGAGGATCGATGGTAGGTGGAGGAGCAATAAATGTGATTAATTTCTTAAATTCTATATAAGAACATGATGCGGGTTCATTTTTACCTTTGTGATTATGATTTTTTAAGCAATTTGTTTGCATGATCTGAGTTATACGAGACATGTCGAGGTGCAAAGAGATTTAAAACTAGGTGAGAAGAGTGGATTTGTAAATGAGGTTGGTTTGTGTCCCAATTAGACAAGGGTTTGAACGAAGAAGAGGAATGCAGATTGGAGGAATAGGGCGCTAGGATTTTAGAAGAAGCTAGGGCATGCGATTTCAAGTTAGGGCACGAGAGTTTTCTCAACAGAGGTAAAAAGGTGCAACCTTGTTTTACCATGGCACCAAGGAGAGCACATGGAGTAGGAAAAAAGGGAAGAAGAAGGTAGAAAGAGAGGTGGAGATTGAGGATGCCCCTGAAAGCAAGTTATCATAAATACAATACCTAGAGGATGTAATTGTGGGATGTGACTAAGATTCTCATGTTCACATGATTAAGTTAAGAGACTAAAACCATCACACGACTGACAACAAGGAAGAGTTGGACACACTGTTAAGTAGAAAGACAAATAAGCACACAATCAATGACATGCCTATTTATGATGATGTTGGAGAGAAATTTTTGAAGAAGGTAGGGGTCATGCAGCTCTATGAACTTCCTTACTTTGGAAAACAAGAGAAACTATACCAATCGCTTATGAGAAGAGTCCATGAGGACTTCTCTAATTTTTATAGGCGGCGTATGAGGATTACCGCGCCCTTAATTACAATCCCGACATATTTGAAGGAACAAAGACAAAGATTACTAATGACTTATTTGATAAAGAAGCTATTTTGGCCACCCACAAGTATCTAGGTTACTCAAAGGGTCTACGTGGAATGGATATTTATAGGTTAAGGAAGTACCCTATGGTATAGGTGGCCACACACTTACTCACCAAGTTGAATGATCAAGAGAGATGGTCACAAATGAACACCATGTGGATTTATATTTCTAAGAAGATATCACAGGGGTAAGTTTACAACTTGGCAAGATATATAGTAGATACCATCATTTAAGAAGCGTTCAAAGGTGAGAATATAAGCTTTGACACCATTTTTCTATCTCTTCTTTTGTTGAAATTTGAGCGCTCAATGGGCCAAAGAACAAAATTTGGGAGTATCCTGTAGAGAATAAGTCTCCAAGAAAGAGGTTTGAGAAGTATTTATGTGAGATATTTATGAGTGGCCCATTCAGAAAAGGGAAAAGATGTGGTATGACAGAATTCATGCGGCTTTCGAAGAGGAGTGGAGAATTCCTAAGGAGCCACCATCATCGTTGGGAAGAAAGTATAATTTTTTTGTGTACCAACACTTTTACATTACAATTTTTGCATTGAAGGATGGGACATGGAATCCTTAGTGTAAAATATCTTACGCCTTTACAACGTGGTTCTTCCAGGAGGAAGTTCATAGGTTTTCCAGTGTGCGCATGTTAATCTATAGTGTAGACAAGGTAGAATGTGACTACCATACCTTGAGGAAGACTTACACATTCCTAGATAAGTCTTCTTATATTGAGAGCTTTATATCGATGATATAACCACGAGGTTTTTAGTTTGGCCATTGGTGATAGTGGGGCTGTACTATTTTATATCTAGCTTAAGCCTAGGCTAGAAAATGGTAAGTATGCTGAAAATGAATGTATGCTACCAGGACCGCCAAAGGGGAAACATACAGTTGGGAGCCATGCGGCTGAAAATTCTACTTCACCATTAGAAGAATAAGAAGAAGATGAAAAAGAGGACAATGGTGTTTTAGTGCACTGGGGGATGGAGGTAGCCATTGGAAACTAAGGAAAGTAAGTGTGAGGTTACTCCTCCCGGGGAACCAAAAAGAGGAGGAAGAATTAGAAATAGACATGCCAACCTTAGATTTAGACCTCATAAATGAGGAACACCAATCTAAAAGGGTGTTCGAAGGACAAGGAATCGGGCGTGGGGCCATAACAACCTCCACACAAATAACATCAGGTATTTCCTCATAAATAAGTACCTAAGAAGAAGAGGAGGAGAAAGTTGAAGCTTAGAGAGGATGAAGATGATGAGTCTAGTGAAAGCATGTCAAGATCCCCAATGCAACCCAAAAATATAGAGGATCCTCGTGATGAGGAGATGAAAGATGATGAAGAGGGGGTCAAGGAGATAGAAGAGGAGATGGGTGAGCCATCTAGCACACCTCACTCCACACAGGAATGTTAAGGACCCGTTGCATATTCTAGTGCCTGGGTTTCCAAGGGAAAGAAGACAAAGAAAGGAAAATAAGGTGAGGAATTTGTGACTCGACTAGGGGGTACATAGAGGACATGAACAAGATCATTCATGCTAGGTTCCAAAGCATGGTAGGGCCAAAGGATTTATATGGGTAGGAGTTAATGGACCCAGAAAAGGCCAATGCATGGAATAGAAACAATTGTCGTGGTCCATGCAGACACACATGGACAAAACAAATTTCGATGTGTATGAGGAGTCATGCATCTTGCTCTAGGTAAATAAGTAACCACAAATTAGGCACATGATTGTCAAGCCTCTAGTAATTTCCAATGAGAAACTAAGCGATTGCCTTGGTCAAGGTATCTACTGAAGTTAAATGGAGAAACATTGATAAGGCCACCACCATTCGAGTGCTACTTGAAGATAAAAGGATAAGACTGTAGAAATAAGGCACTTACAAGTAGAGAAGGAACAAGAAGAGGCAAATAATGAGGCCTTTGTTAGCATGGCTGAGGAAATTGGTGATCATATTCTTAAGGTAAGGCCTCATTTGGAGTCTAAATTTCCTCATAATTTTCCTTCGCAATGCATTATTTGCACACTCTCATGGGTATGGTTTTTAATGAAACGCTCGTTGTTATGGATGCTCTAAAATATCCCATAGAATAAATAGCAAGATCAAGGGATACCATAATTAGGATTGAGAAATGTAAATGATATTACATGCATTGTGTGATGTATTTTGTAAACTGTATTTTGGAAACCAAATCAAATGGGAAAAGTGATAAGTTGTAAAATTGTATTGATGATCAATGAAGGATTGCATTCCTTTCTCAAAAGTGTTTTACCTTGTTCATATGCTATCTTCTCCATTGGAAATCTGAGTTTTACTTGCAATGAGAAACCTCTGTTTGGAATGTTGAAAGAAGAATGCATATGGAATGAAAGTCAATGTTATTTTCCTTGCAAAATGTATATTAAAACTGAAATCAGAAATGTAGTTTCATTTAGAATTAGATGGATGATTTAATAAGAAATGTATTTGACTAAGTTAGGAATCATATGCACATTTAAATGACAAAATGGAGATTTCAATTTAAAGAAATAGTTCATTGTAATATACTTCATCCTGGCAATTCACATTTTAATAAAAATGAACAGTTCATACTTACACTAAACAATAAGTTATGAAACATTGAAAATTAGACTTAGTACTACCTAAGGAACTCAAATTCACTATAACAGTCAAGAATGAATCTCCAAAACTTAATGAATTTCAATTTGGAGCTTACACAGTCATTTTTCTGTCTATTGCCGAAAAAATGCAACCTTGAATAATTGGAAAAATTGACTTCACTAAAACACTCTAAACCCTCCCTAGATTGATCCTCCATGTCTATTTGACATGTTGAGTGAAGGAGGAGTTCTAATTTTATCAAAATTATAAGTTAGAAATTTCATTTGCCAAATAAAGGCCTGCAGATCGTTTTTACAAAATTGACCCTTAAAAATTCATCAAAAATTAAATTTTATGCTTCCTGTGCAAAGAGGGCCTCAAGATCTTTCTGAAAAGTCCTTGTTTTCCCAAAACTGAGCTTTCTAGCTCAAATTATGACCCTTTGAAGTTTTTGCACCTTGGCGGGAAAATTTGGAAAAATTTTCCCTGGCGGGCCTGGAACCCAAAAATTTCGCATCAAATTTGCCCTTAGAAAATTTTCAAAATTTTGGGCTTGAGAAAATTTTCTTTTTTCCCTCCGTTGGCCCTGACCCAATCGAGATGCTACCATGTGTCCTCCTCAGGGGCGAGGAGGCATAAATAAATTTTACCCCTTAAACTTTTTGAAATTTTTGGAAAATTTTCACTTTTCCCTCCGTTAGCCCGCAGCCAATCAGAGGGCACCACGTGTCCCCTTGTGGCTATGGTAGAGGCACGGGTTCTTTTAAAACCCTTAGCTTTTATAAATTTTTTGGGAAAAATTACGTTTTGACCCCGCCGGCCCGCGGCCAATGAAAGCGTGCCACGTGGCACTCTGGGGTGCGACGGGTAGGGCGGAACCCCCTTGGAGTTTGGCATGCATTGGGAAAAATTCCCAACTTCTCCCCATAGTCTGAAACCCCACCATCCCTTTGGAATTACTCCCCTTAGTGGGTGTATGGACCCACACACTTCCTTCTCCCTTTTTTCCCTTCGTTGGCACAAAGCACTAAATCGGTCCGCCGCCCCGCCCTTTCCTTTCCCCTTTTTGCCTTGTGCCAGGACCTGACACGTGTCCCCTAGGGACCCATGAGGGTGCATAGCACATTTTTATTTGATCCTATGTTGGGAAAATTTCCCAATGTCACCCCGTGACCCACCAACCTGCCCAGGTGCACTCCCCCTCCTCTTGACACGTGTCCCCCTTGGGGAAAATTTGATCCCCAAACTCCACCCACTCATAACTTGAGTTCTATAAGGAGTTAGGAGGACTTCCTTATATCACCGGAAAGGTGAGAAAATTTCCTATCCATTGGGAATGGTTTAGGAAAATTTTGAAAGTGTTGAATATGAGAAAAATCTAGTTAAATTTCTGAGCTTGTTAGAGAGCAGGTATGGGGTAAGATTACTCCCTGAATCTAACTAGAACATCTAACCCTAAAATTTGAACCTTGTAAACTTGTTATAAGTTAATAAAGGAAACTTGTGTATTAGTAAATAGGTTTGTTCTGGAACCTATTAGTGAAAATTGATGTCTTGTAATTTAGTTGTAGACACTTCAAATCAAAAAAATTATCCCATAATTTTCTAGCTAACCCTAGGTTGTTTCTTTGGTCTCAAGTGGTTGTTGAAACAGGCACTACAAATAGAAGAATTTAGGACTTAGCCATTTTGTGGATAAGGGATATTTTGGGAGATAGCACGTGGAGCACACAAAGACATGAATACTTTCGGTCCACACATTGGTATTTTGGTAATAAGTGACAACTGAGCGCCATGTATAGTTTGAGCTAATAATAGGATTTCTACTTAGATTTAACTATCACAAGTATATTGTTAGAGCACTTACATGTGTGCATCTTGTTGTAAGGGTGTATGACTATTATTAACATGTGACCTATTTTGAGAAGTGCATGGGTGGTGAAGGGCAAGTCCCCACCCCTATATATATGTATTGATTTGCACGGGTTAGAGTGTGAAAAACTATGGTAGAGTTATGCTACTGGTTTTGTCGCGCACATGACTCATGAAGATACTTATGTAATGTAAGAAGATTTTGTGTTTTACAATATTCAATACAATGGATAATATTGGCTGGATAATGGTATTGAACATGAATGAATTTAGTTCTTGCATGGTAAATATTTTTATAGTCATTGTTTAGTTCATTCTATATCTATTCTAAGAACTAGATCTGGTTTATGCACTGTGTGTTGTTTACTATTGATAATGAATCTAGATATCTATATGCACCAACATGCTAACATTCTATATAAGAAACTCTAAAGAGGGAATTGGTGCCTTTGTGTGCTTGGTGAGCACTTAGCTCAGCTAAGTGATGTGCCATCGCACTTAGGTCATTTACTATAAATTCTAGGTCACATTAGATGCTTGGGACAAAATTGAAGCATCCATGAGGAGAGAATTTCCACTACTCATGTGGTAGTAATAACATCCTTCTATTCTTCCATTTTTTATTCAATTGCAGATTATTTCATTTCTCCTATTCTTTAGTGAATAAGCGAGTGTTTCCGAGGAAAATAACACACATAGTGTGGGGTAATGTTGGGCCTTGAATTCAATAAGTCACAAGGTAGAAGGATCATGCACACGTAAGGAAAGTAAGTAGGAAGGAACTTAAGGAAAGGTGCGTGGGAGAATATTTTGGAATGCAAAAGTAGAAGAGAGTTTGGGGACTTAGCCACATTGTGAAGGTGGTATTGCGGGAGAAACACATGAGGGTCCGACTAAACGTGATGGATGGATAAGGTGTTATCCTAGAGCCTTAAAGGTCAAGAAAATAATATTCCACGTTCAAAATATTTCCGAAGGATCATTACGATTAGTGGAGTCCTTTACAAGTTGGCATAAGCACTCGATCATGGAGGAATGAGGACTACACTTCCACTTGACATGTGATATGCTCATGGGTAAAGCTATGATGGTGAGTCCAGTTATATTTAAATGAGTGATTGGGTCCAAAATAAACAAGATTTGGAGAGGCAACTATGTGCTGCAAAAAGATATTACTAAGCATATATGTATGCGCTTGGGTCTAAATAAGGGTTGTAATGGGAAAACATAGCTAGGATATTTGTTCGAGAGAAGTTTTATAGGGTTAAAATATTATTTCATGATATATATGATCTAAGATGACCCTATTTGATGTAATGTGGCAATTGTAAATGGATTTAATCAATATATGGAGATTTTTCTTGAGTATTTGTGTATGTGGACTAAACCCTAGTGTGTACTCATGTTGCTTTATGGATCAAATCTAGTTGTTTTTTCTTAATATAATGTTTATCTCCATTGATAGTACCTCTCCGTGATTGAATGCGGTATTTGTAATTTCTGTTATTAAGTGAATGCATATGTTCCTACCACTATAACCCATCCTCCATTATGCTATTTTGATGTTTATGTTTATCTCATGGATCATTTATGCTTCGAGCTAGATCTACTACATCCGTGTTAGATTAAATGTATGTGTTCTTGTTCCACAAACCTTTCCTCAATTAATAGTGGGACATTATCACGAGGCTCAAATAAAGGATGGTCTCAAAGACCCGTGTGTGCCTCGAGTGAGTGCCAAACACTTGGGTGATAGGTGACGTGCTTAGAGTTAAATAAATATTAGAGGATAGAGGTAAACGAGACAACAAGAAGAACATGAACAAGAATCAGTTTCATAGGGGAAAATATTTCTCTTTCCATGCCTTATTTGTTCTTTGAATGAATGGGGGTGACAGAGATTATAAGTTTTATCCTTATGATGAAGAGATTAAGAACTTTGAAACTGGTTTGGGAACCTATTGCATTCTTTAGGAGGAATTTGTGATACCCATGACATTCAAACAAGAAAAGGAAAATATTTATGGACTATGGTGGATGTTATTTGATGGTTCTAGAAGAAGAAATGGAGTCGGGGTGGGTGTTGTGCTCATTTCTCAAAAAATGAAAATTTCTTCTTTTCTCATAGATTGTAATTTGCATGTTCTAATAATGTGGCAGAATATGAAGCATTAGTGCATGGTCTATTGATCACGAAAAGAGGAAAATCAAGGAATTGTAGGTCTTTGGAGACACTGAATTAGTCATTCACCAACTTTGTGGAAGATGTGCTACAAAGAGAAAGTTTTGAAGTCCTATAAGTAAAAAGTTTGGGATTTGCTAGAGATTTTGATGCCATTAACCTAAGGGCTGTACCCAAAAAGTTGAACAAAGACACATATACAATGGTGGCCCTTGGCTCGCAATTCTCACCTGCTGATTATTTGATTAAGGGAAATGTGTGGCATGTGAAAATATTGGTTAGGCCATATATTCCAAACAACCAAGCCTTTTGGTAGGTTTTGATAATGATGAAAAAGTGTGCGATTCATCCAAAATGAGGTGGAGTTCTCCTCGAGGATGAAATTTGATTTGTAGGAGGTCTATGGTGATCAAATAATTCAACTAAAATTAAACAAGTTATCAAAGGGATTAGTTATTATGGAGAAACTCTTCAGTCTAGATGATGAGTTCAAAGGAATGGAAAATAACATGGTGGAAAAGTAGGAAGATTTTCAACCAGTTTCAATTGCTCTAGGAAAATAACTTCTACTTGGAAAGGTATGTGATGAAAGTGAAAGACAAGCTTTTGTTTCCTTGTGTCAGAATTTCAATGATGTATTTTCATGGGACTGTGAAGATTTAAAGGAATTAAATCCAAACATAGTTCAACACTCTATTGATATCAATTACAACATCAAGCCAAGAAGATAGAATCAAACGCTGATTAACCCCAAGATTGAGCCCTCATGAGAAAGGAACTCTCTAAGCTCATTAAGGCCAAAATAATTTTTCCAATCAATTATTCTACTTGGGTGGAAAATTTGGTTCCAGTAAGGAAGAAGAATGGTGATTAGGCCGTACATGGAATTCTCCGAGATTTGAATAGGGCTTCCCTCAAGGATCACTATCCCTTTCCCTCCATGGAACAAATTTTGCAGACAATAGTAGGAGTAGAGAGGTTCTCCATGCTTGATGGTTATTCTGGTTTTAACCAAATCAAAGTGAAAGAAGAGGATCAATATAAAACCACATTCACCACTAAATGGGGAATGTTTTCTTATCAAAATATTCCCTTTAGATTATCAAATGCAAGAGATACCTTCCAAATAGTGATGGAAATTACCTTCAAAGGGTATATCAATCAATTCATCTTAGTTTACCTAGATGATATTAGTGTTTTCTCCAAGCAAAGAACGAGATCACATGAAGCACCTGGAGAAAGTATTTGAAATATGTAGGGAGTTTGGTGTATCCCTTAACCCTAAGAAATGTAACTTTTCAGTCCCTAGAGGCAAGCTCTTGGGGCATATTATCTCAAAAGAAGGCATTTCCATTGATCTAGAAAGAATTGAAAATATCGCAGCTCTTTCCTTTCCAATTCACAAAAAGCTCTGCAGTCATTCCTTGGAAAGATCAACTTTGTTAGGTGTTTCATCCCTAACTTCATGGGTCTGGTAAGACCCATCACCCTCATAATCAAGAAGGATGTAATATTCAAGTGGACCGTGGAGGGGAAGGACAACTTTGAAAAGATAAAACAAGAGATTTCTCAGGCCCCAACATTGATTAATCTAGATTATACCAAATATTTCATTCTTTATGCTCATGGGGTGAAATTCAATATAGCCACGATTTTGAAACAACTGAATGATCAAGCAATGGATAAACCCATGGAATTTTTAGAAAAAAAAAGAAGAATTATGAGCTCAAGTATAGTCACATTGAAAAACAAGTGTTTTCCATCATGAGAGCCTTGAATAAATTCAAAATTATGATTGCTACTAGCTGCATAAAGGTTTTAGTATCACATTCTAGTGTTAGAGACTTCATTATGGGAGTAGAGATCGGTGAAAAGATAAATTTGCAAGTAGCTGGATCTAGAGGTTAAAGAACCCCAAGAGACCGCCATCATGAATGAAGTTTCTGAAATGATGAACTTTCATGTGATGTTGAATGGCAACAAGATGAAAATAATGTATTCAATGATCATAGATGGATCGCTGATATGACTAAGTTCTTGTTTACTGGTGCATATCCTCTAGGTTTGAACAAAGATAAGATGATACATTTGATGATACGGTCTATTCCTTATTCATTATTTAATGGTGTCCTGTTAAAAATGAAAATTGATGGAGTGCTATTGAGGTGCATTGAAGGTGAACAATGTGAAAGGTTCTGACTGAGTTCCATGGTGGTTTCTCACGTGGACATTTCTCTACTAAAGCTACAACCAAGAAGATTGTAAAAGTGGTTTACTTTTGGCATACATTGTTTGGGGATGCTCACATGTGGGTTAGGAAATGCAAATAATGTGTGCTCTTTATTGGAAAGAATATATTGTCAACCTTTCCACTTCATCTAATCCAAGCAGATCAACTGTTTACACAATGAGGTATTGAATTCATTGGTATGATCAATCCTCCATCCAACATTGGTCAAAAAAGGGCTCTCACATTAATAGAATATTTCATTAGGTGGACTGATGCCATGCCATTAAAGGAATCCACTAAATCAATCATCCTAGAATTTCTTGAAGAAATTGTTACAAGGTTCAACATCTCTCAGACCATCATTTATGATAACACAAAATCTTTCTTAGGATCAAATATTTCTAATTGGGCTTTAGGACTTGGGATTTATCTAAAAATTATTCCAATTATTACCCCTAAGGTAATGGATTGGCAGAATCTACTAACAAAAATATGATCAGAATCATGAAGAGGAAAATGGACATCAATCAAAGACAGTGGCACACAAAGGTAAAAAATTCTCTCTGGGAAGACATGATAACAATGAAGAAAGCAATTGGCACTTCTCCCTATAAATTGGTATATGGTAAAGAAGTAATATTTCCATTGTCACTAGAGTTTCCTTCATTTGAGTTAGCTCAATAGCTGTAATTTGAAGGCGCAGACCAAAGGGAATCAGAATGGCAGAATTGGTAGAACTAGAGGAAAACATAAATTCTGCAATAGTTAGGATAGAACAACATCAAACGTTAACTAAATAGTGGTCTGAAAAAAATTCTAGGGATCATACATTCAAGGTTGGAGATCTGATTTTGAAATGGGATGCAGATTGAGCTAAACTAGGAAACACTCCAAATTTGATGCTATTTGGAGTGGACCATACATCATCACTACTTGCAAGGAAGCTAACTCATTTGAGTTGTTTGATCTTAATGGGAATGTGCTTCAAATCCTAGTTAATAGTATTAATCTTAAAACTTCTCATTAATATTCTTCATTACATCTTGTATATAGTAGTTTGGAGTTCCAATTCCTCAAAGTGATTTCATCACACTACATTTTTGGTATTATAGGTTTCTTTCCTAAGTACTTACACAGTCTTGTTATTTGGAGATGTTCTTGTGCATAATTTCATCATGATCTCGGGGTTATTGAGGAAATTTTTTTGGTTCAGATCAGATTTTCAAATCATCAAGCTGAATTCTTGCCCAATGGATGCCAATGCCATCGATCATCTCATCATCTAGCAGGTGATGGCCCCTACTAGTCACCAAAAATGTTGTCCATTTTTTCATCCTTGCAAAAATCAAGCAACTTAAAATGTCATGGGATGAGAAATGAATACCACGAAAGAGTCTAAGCGTGTCATGGAAGTGAAATAAGAGTCGAAGGAAAAAGTGTTAAAAGCCACAGAGTGAAGGATAGGAAACAAGTCCGTGGATATTTTGGAAAGAAACGAAACAAAGCCACAAAAAAGAAAAAGAAAGAGATGTGGGATAAAGAAAAGGAATTATGTGGATGTTAACATGAAGTGACACCACATTAGAGGATGCGGGGTGAAGCAGAGAAATTAGTAGAACCATGAAACAAAGATAAAACCACGGAGGCCAAAAGCCATGTAAAAATGAAAAAGAGAAGTCGTGTATCAAGGGAAAACAATAGTTTTCCATGGATAGCTAAAATAAACATGAAATTTGATTTGATGGTTTGATCCTTGCAATACTAAGACTACTTGAAGAAAAATCAACCTTCCCCATGCAACAAAATGTGATTTCATGATTTAATGAAGGAAGGTGGGTGAAGTAAAGGAAAACTCCCCAAACACGTAAAAGGTCTACTTAAAACAAATCAGCCAACAAAATTGAATGCAGTATGGGCATCATTCCTTATTCAACAAGGAAATGGCATGAGAATGTGAAAATTATAGAACAGTAAGATCTTCTCAGAAAATTAATGAAGGTGGTTGGGGGTGAAAATAGGAATTCGAATTTCCCTTTCTTTCCTTCTTCTTTCTCTTTTCCAATTTTCTATATATTGTAAAGGGATGCCTTGTTTAAACATTATATAATTTGGGAATGCAAGGGCATCATTTTTATCGCACAATTATTCTACGGGTTACATGACTTGGGTGATATTTATGTCAATGTTTTGCATATTCCTCTTGTATTGTGATGATCTGTGCATGATCTTTAAGAAATTAAATCTCTTGTTTTATGGATCATTTCTACCTTATCTATTGTTTTATTGTTCTCTCTTTCCTCTCATTCATTCACATGTGTGTTGTATGTGTTATTTCAGAATTTTGTGTTCATTATGCTTCGTGAAAGTGGAACCCGTGACACAATTTTGATCTGTGGCTCTCGTTTTGGCCCTCTTCATTATAATTTTCTTCCATTTTCTCTCTTGTCAAAGTATTCATCCCCTTATTTTGGTGCTATCACCTTCTCTAGTTTAGGTTTATGTTTTATGGATCTCCTTCTCACCCTGGTCCCTAGGAAATTTAGAGTAGAGCTATATAGTTGCATTTCAATTCCTAAGAGTAGTTTAACATTAGGAGTAAGTAGAGGAAGTCGACCTTCTCTAGAGGACTATCTAATTTTGAGTCCCACAAATTTGAGAGATTCATATGTTGTCTCAAATCCAAAATCATCTATGATTTGGGCACAGTGCACATTTGACCTCCAACATGTGGAAAAATTGGTACTAGTTAGAAAAAAGAATGGGGATATTAGGCTTTGTAAGGATTTCAATAATTTAAACAAAGCATCACTTAAATATAATTACCCATTTCCTGACATGAAAAATATGCTACAAAATATAATAGAATTTGAGTTATTTTCTACATTGGATGGTTTCTCATGTTATAACCAGTAGTGGTGAAATAATCAGAATAATTCAAAACTGATTTCACCACCCCTTGGGGAACATATGTCTATGTTAGGATTCCTTTTGGATTAATGAATGCTGGAGAAACTTTTCAAAGAGCCATGGATGTGGCCTTCTTTGGTTTTATTAATGATTTCATTGCAGTTTATCAAGATGATATAGATCTCTTCTCTAAAAGAGGGGTGACCGTTTGGGGCACCTAGAAAGATATTAATTAGATGTAGAGAATATGGGATCTCATTGAATCCAAAGAAGTGTCATTTTTGGGTAAAAAGGAAATTTTTTGGGACATATTATGTCACAAGAAGGAGTTATGATAAACCCTGAAAGGGTGGAAGTAATTGATAAAGTCCCCATCCCCATGTCTAAGAAATACATCCATTATTTCTTTGGACAAATAAATTTTGCAAGAAGGTTTATCTCTAACTTTTCTAAGATCACTCTCCCCATCACAAACATGTTAAAAAAGGATCAAGTCATCAAGTGGGGAGAAGGGGCTGTTCAAGAATTTGAAGGAATAAAGGAGGCACTCAAGATTGCCCCCATATTAACCAACCTTGATTATAAAAAGGAGTTTCAAATGTTTTATTTTTCCTCAAAAAATATAATTTATTTTGTGTTGTTATAAAAGGATGAAGAGGGGCATGCAAAACCCATTTTCATTTTTTTGTAAAGCCTCATAGGGGTCTCGAGGTGAAATATTCCATTATGGAGAAATAAGCTTTTACCTTGGTAAAAGATACTAAAATTTTTAGACCCTATATTTTGAGTTCCAAAATCATAGCCTATGTACCTCATACAATGGTGAAAGACATCCTATCACAAATGGATATGTCAAGAAAGAGGTATAGGTGGGTGAATAAGATTCAAGAGTATGATATGGAGATTTAGACTACAAAGTTGGTTAGAGGCTTGGGATTAGCAAGGATGATAACATAAAGTAATTTATAGGTAGTTGACATACACACCGTTGAAAAGGATGAGCAAACTCACATGAAAAGGTGAGTGCCTTAAATTAGTACAAAGACATAGTATACTACCTAAGAATCTTGAATTGTCATACTCACCTAGATAAAAATCAAAGGAGGACACTCAAGCTAGTTTCCCAAAAATACATTTTAACTGATCATGGTCTGGCTTGGAAAATCCTGAAGGAATCCTGTTGAGATGTATTATAGAGGATGAGGCCCCTAAAATAATTATTGAGTTTCATGGAGGGTTGTGTGGCAGCCATTTTGCTGGAAGGGTTATTGCCCATAAAATATTAAGGGAAAATGTGAAAGTTACCAACGTTTCTCAAGAAGGATGAAAGCTTATGGATCCGTATCCCTAGAGTATTTTTAGTGGAGGATCCATTTAAACAATGGGGTTAGATTTTATAAATGAGATATTAGATTCCTCAAGTGCTTTGGACACAAAAGGATATTGGTGGCTACTTCACCAAATGGGTTGAAGTTATCCCTACCAAGAAGGAAACTCATCAAGTGGTTATGGACTTCATCCTCAATCACATAATTTGTAGGTTTGGGGTCCCCACCAAGTTGGTTTCTGATAATGCCATGAATTTTAGAGAAAAACCATTGACAAAAATGTGCCATGAGTATGGTATAACCTTGGCATATGCATCAAACTATAATCCCTAAGGAAATGGCTAAGCGAGAATCAAGAAACAAGAACCCGCTTAAAATCCTTAGAAGAAATTAAAAAAGGAAGTGGAGAGATCAACTCAAATTGTCACTATGGGAAGAAAAATTTACCACTCTGTTGGTAAGAGCCCTTTTGAATTAGTTTATGGGGTTCAAGATATTTTTCCCCTTCACTTACAACTATATTCTTATCAGTTCATGCAATAGTTAGAGGAAGGAGTAAGTCCTTATGAATCCAAAATCAATTAGATTATGAAATTGGATGAAGTAAGAAGGGAATCCCATCAAAGGAATGTTAAGTTTGGGGAACATATTTGATAAAAAGGTTACCTCGAGGAATTTTCATGTATGAGACCTAGTTCTGTTATGGGATAATATGCATGAAGATAAGGGAAAGCCTAGAAAATTGTATTCCCTATGGATGGGACCTTACTCCATTGACATTAGGATTGGAGAGAATAATTTCTTACTAAGAAACTTGGAGGGACACTTTCTAGGTTTTCCTATTAATGGAAGGCATCTCAAACATTTCTTGGACTAAATAAAATAATTAGGTCTATTTTTGTACAATGTACAATTGTGTTGTTTTGCTTTGTTGTTTATTTTTTGTGCTTTGATCTATAATGAGCAGGAGTTTTTGTTCATTATCATTATACCCATGACATGTGTAGTTACAAAATAATGCACATTAGACATTATTTAGTCCTAGTATCATACTACTATTCAGAAGTTTTTTTAGTGAAGAAAGTACTAATTAACTCCCATCTTTTGACCATCTTATTTTATTTTATTTCGTCATTCTGACATATTTCACCCACATGCATGCACAATCAACTTCTACCATTTCATGTTATTTTATCCTAGACCTGGGCACCCAGCTAGTATAGGGGTGCCCATGGGCTTTTAGTCCCACCAAGGGCGCCACAATCCTTTTGAAGTTTCTGCCATATTTTTGGCACTTTCTAACAATTTTATCTTCTTATATTTTTAGTGGTCAACTATTTTTGGGGTTAATTACAAAATTAGATCAATATAACCCTATAAATATAAAGTTATGAAACCATAATGATGGACCAAGCACTAGTCACTACTATCATCCGCCTAGAGTTGCATCCAGTTGGAGATCATTTGCATCCATTAGCTTCATCACAAAGGACAAGGCTGGTTCATTTGAATCAAACAATCATAAGTGGAGGGTTTCTATTCTATTTCATGCACCATTCTATTACATTCTACATCTATTTATTGCTTGGTACTTCACAAAGTGTGACTATAATAAGAACACCTAGGGCACATAATACACAGACACACACACCAGAACTACATTTAGGTCTAAAATGTAGTGCAATACTTAGTTCATAAGCCCATTTTTGTGGTATTTGAGGTCATCTCAACCATTCATTTGCATTCTTATTTTTTAGGGTTTTGATGCTTATTGTGGTCTCTTACAGGTCTTTATATCATCTTGGATTATCAATGACATCTAAAGGAGTGCAACAAACCTGATGTGACACACAATGAGGGAGACCACCTTCCAAACATATAAAACTTAGTTTTAGACCTTTTACACAGACCAAGGCACCAATTCTACAAAACAGAGTGCCCACATGCACCCAGTCCTTCTCTAGGAACCTAGTCCAGAGAATCATTCTATATCTACTATTTTTAAGAACTCTACATAGTTTTTCCTACTTCTAGATTATCCTCCTTACTTTGTGACATAGTTTAGATCTACCTCTGAATCAGCTAAGTCACTTCCATACTTATCTTGCATATTTTGGTTTCCATTTTCATTAGATTAGTTAATTGGGTCATTTTCCATACTTGTTTATTGCATTCATTTAATATATTTACATGTCTTTCTAGATTAGATTAACTACACATATTTCCCAATTTTAGTTAATCAACATGTTATGTGTCCATTTAAAAGATCATATGTGTTTTCCCCATAAATTCTTACCTAATGGACTCGATAACCTGGTCTATTTTTTTGTGAAAATTTTGTTTTTGGTTCTTGTGGCACTCGTGGGGGTACCCATCCCCGAGAAGGAGATGATGTTGGTACTCATTTTGAACCAAGTACCTATAATTGGAGTGAACCAATGTTTTGAGACTCCACTTCACATAGATTCAATAACACCAGAGAGTTATGTTGTCCAAAGAATTTCCCTCTCCCATAATTTTGAAACAACTTGTAAAATGGGCCTGAAAATTATGCTCTAAGAAGGCCATAGTACAAAAAGCTAATCATCCATGATGTGCGAACCTTAATGTTCTATGGATTATTTCCCAATCTATGGAACAACATAAATTATCTCAAGACTTAAGTAGGATTTTTACACGAGGGATATTGCGGCATCAACTCAATCTTAGGGGCTAAGGCAAGTTAAGCTATTGTGGATTTCAAACCCATGAGATATTTGAAATTCAAACAAATATAGAATCCACAAAGAAAATAAAGTAAGTGGATGGCACTTTAGGTAAAGTGGACCAAACAAGAAAGGATCCAATATCATGGGGCTACTCCTTGCAATAGATTGAGAGCACAACTATGTAACAAAGTGTGGTACATTGATTCAGTGTTCCATAGGTATTTTAGAGGTTATTATTCCATATACTTCAAAATCCATGGAATACTCAAGGATTTTCCTATGAATAAAAAAGGTTATGGGACATTTAATATATACAAAAACCGTACGTAAAATAAATATGCAAGGAAAGACCTAGATTGAACAATGGAGAATTTTCACCTATAACTCTCATTGTAGGTAGTTGAGTTATGCAAGGTTGATCTTATTAAGAAGAAAATTACTTTATCATATACATGTCTGATCACTTGAGAGAAAATATAGTTGAATTAACAAAGAAAGTGAAAAAGAATACATGTGTATACTAGGAACAAAATGGGGATTCTATAGGGGCCCCAACCCTTGAAATTCACATAAATTTTTGGTATACATATATAAAAAGGATGTTTTTATAACTAAGTACATTGTCAATTTATAATTACAAAATCCTCTACAAAGGTGGGGATACAATCTAACATATTTTTCATCCTATACTCAAGTTCCTTGTAGTCCTAAGAATCGTAAACATATTGAATATCTCATGTTAAGCTATGAGACATACCCAAGTCCATAAGATCCTTGATGCTCGTCCTTGTGCCTTCTAAAATATTGATCGAATCCAACATTTTCCTATAAGAAGATACCCATTCAAGGAGATTAAGCCCTCCTTTGAGGTATGCCTTAGTACCTTGTTGAGTAATAATTTTAGAGGTTGAGGATGGCCTAGGTACATCAACCTGGTGTATAAGGAGTTGGCTCAAGTGCACTAATCTTATCTACAAAAAGTGACCTAGATGCACCCTCTGGATTAAGTGAACCCTTTTACATATCTTCAATGGTGGCAGTGGCACTTCAAGGATTTCTCAGAAGTAGATTTCACTGAAGCCTTTTCAATATTGATGAGCCTTTTTCTATTACAAATAATTTGGGGAACGCGAGGATATGTCCTCTTCAGGCTCATCATTAGACACTACATGAACATCAACAATTATTCTTTCTATGTCACTTCCTTAGTAAATAATGAAGGGGATATACAGATGGTGTTCACATTGATAATTAGATCGTAATGGATCCAAAACTTATTTAATTTCTCAAGAACTATGTAATCTTTAGGGAGAAACAAATGGTGAAACAAAATTTGGAACACCGAGAATAAGGGAATCATTATGACAAGTTTCCTCATAAAATCTAGTCAAATTGTGTGGAAATTTAGTGTTCCCATGGGTTCCGCTTGGTATTCAATTATGAAAAGCATGCTCACAAAAGATTCATTTGGGCCAAAAATATTGAATATCACATGCATAGCTTCTGAAGAAAACACTTTCAAATATTTTTCGTAATTTCATCTCCACCATTACAAGAAAAGGAACAACATTGATTTTATTTTCACAAAAAAATTCACTTGTAATAAACCGGGGAGTTATGAATTCATAAGAGAATCAATTGGAATTTATAGAAGATAAATTTTATAAAGGTTTGCATGAATTATCATATCATGATTAAATGCTAGATCAATTTTGAATTCTCACATGAATTTTAAAAAGGGAAAGGTGGAATGATGTCTGTCAAAAGTGTTCTTTTGGCTTGATTAAAGGTTTTACACAAGGGAAACATCAAATTTAAATAAATATCCATGGACACTCAAAAAAATTCCTATAAAAAGACAAGTATAAAATCAAATGGAATAACGACATCAAGGAACAAATGGTTTGTGACTAAGTACATGAATGATTATGAAAATATAAATAAAATAAAATAGGGTTGGACAACACAACTAGGATATCTTACACACATCCACATCTGTAATAAAAAATAGAATTAGGCTGATGTATAATTAAAGAATATTTGTAGTTGAAATATATTTTCCAAATATTGAGTACATTTCCATGCCTTCTAGGATTTCTCACATATGCTTTTTCGGGAAAATCAAAGGAGTTCATAGAACATTTTTGTATAAATATTAGGGCCTGTCATCATATTAAAAGGGGGTAAATTTTAGAGGAGAGAAAAAGTTTTATATTTAAAGAAGTTAAAAGAAATCTTGTAACTCTGCATGTTTCCATTTTCATATATGGGATACATATGAACTTTAAGTTTTCAAGCTTTTGTGTCAAGGTGGTTGCACTATACAACCATTGGAAAAAATTAAGGGAATTTAATTCATGTCCCCTTGTCAAGAAATTGAAAGTTTTGAATGACATATGCCTACTTATGATTCTAGTTATGCATTCGAATCCTTTATTTTGAAATCTAATTAATGAGTTATAATTGCTTACTACAATTTTGTGTTTATTTCTTATGTATATAACACACTAGATCAATCCTCGGTTGTTGCATTTTTTTGTTAAATAAATATTTCACTATATAAATTACTCTATAATGTTTGATATGATTCTAAAATCCTCATTGTAACCATCTTGTTGAGTGATTTTTATTAGCCTTTGAGTGTATCTTTGGTGTATGAGAATAGAAGCAATAAATACTTCATTAGAATGCTTGCATGAGATTTTGTGTTAAGTGTTTTAGAGATTGTGTTGAAAATATTTGTATCTATTGAGTATCAATGAATGCAAATATTTTTGTTTGAGAAGTTGTCACTACTTAATCATATGTTCTTTACTTTCCAGGATAACATGTTATCATGGTAGTTGTTGATGCTTTGTTATAGAAAATAAATCATCATTTAATCCCCCTTTTACAAAATCAAACCTAATATACCTTTCCCCACACCATCACACTTCTAAAAATCCATTCACCACCCCAGGTTGTTTTATTTCCAAGCATAATTGAAGACACTTCTTCATACCCAGATTTCCATCAAAAGTGATGCAAGAACAACTAAACTTTTCTCTTTTAGTAACTTCTGTCTCGATGCACTACGTATGTATAAAATTCTTGTGAAAAATATTGCAAGTGATTATTGTATTCATGGCCATTATTAGCTCAGATTGTTCCACCATTTATAGAGAGGAACTAGAAAATACAAATTATCCTCTCTCCATTCAGGTTATCCAATGGTTCCTCTCACCCCGATTTAAGGTGAAAAAATCAGCAAGATCAGGCCATCACTTTTTTACGCATCTCTCAATCATCCCAAGAGATTGTTTCCAAAGATAATGTCAGACCCCTCCTCAGCTACAAGTGACATAAAACTCACAGTATGACATCTCCTAAAGCGTTCCTACCCTCCGGAAGTGCTGCCAGGAGTGAGTGGATGTAAAATTGGGAGGCAACAAGTTGATCATGTTACATAATAATACATTTCTCATTCTTAGTAGGGGTGGCCTATTCGATATGAGTTTGTTTAACTTAATTTAAAAAAACTCTTCTCTCACCCATTCTCCCATACCACCTCTAACTTTTTCCATCATAGGTTTTTCCTTTTGTTGTTTGGTCTCCTCCCCCTTTCCCAACTGATGTGACTTGTAAGGTTTCATGGGGGAGGTCAGCCCCAACATCATGGTCTAATCCCATTAGCCATTAAATGAAAGTCAACTCCATGGATGGGCCTAGAATTTCAGTTATTCCTCCTTCTTAGGCATCTTATTTCTGATTTTCTCCAATAGGTATAATGATAGGGATTTCTTACATAGGTGAAACAATAATTCCCTCATGTTGCAAAGGGGTTGAGTATTAAGAAATACCTTCATAGTTTGAGAAAAAGAGTAGATGCTTGCATTATTGGAGTTTCCCCTTGTCATGTTGTAACCTTAACTATTTCTAGTTTTGGTGTTTCCACCTTTGTCTTTTTGGTCCTTACAAAGTGCAATGTCATAGGATCATATTATTCTTATTTGTATTGGATGGTTTCCATGATTGGATCATTATTTGATTGACCAGAGGCAATGCTTCCTCTCATTCTCTTTCTTTTTCTTTAAGATTCCTTTTAAGAGGTGGAAACTTTTAACTTTGAGTAGTTGCTTTTACCACATGTTCATTTGGCCTTGAAGTAGGATGGAGAACTACCTAGAGAGGTGTGGATGCAATCACTAGGAAATCTTGCATGGTTTTCTACAATATATTTTCTACCATGAGTGTTATTTTTACATTGGAGTCCCTTTTTTACATGTTGTAACACTAAACTCTTCTATCGCCCTAAAATTGGTCCCTTGATGGTATTTTGGGAATTTACTTTCAAGGGGTCCAACCTATATCTTCTTTCATGTATGTGAGAAACACATCCTTTACAATTCCAATCACCTTATACTCCCTCAAGACTACAATATTTTGTAGAGTTAATTCAATACCCTTATTTATCAGCTACACCAATGGTATTTTGATAACAAGGAAGCCCTACCATTGAGAGAAGTTTTCTCTATCCTTACCCAATCTACACTTGAGATGGATTGTGATGCTATGTTTTTCTCAACATATTATTTTATTACTAAATTCATATCATCCAACAAGCCCTAAGGAATAACAATTTTTATAATCGATTATCTAGATGAGGGTTATTCTAGAGTAATATCTTAATCTAACCTCCTCATCCCTGCAATCCATCCAAAAATCCTCATAATGAGGCTCATGATCATATGAATTACCCAAGGATCCTTGAAGAATCCATCTGATATCATAATTGGGCCTAGGAAGATGTTTTTAATGTATCCCTACCCATTTATGATTCTAGAAGTTTGGCTTTGACTAATGTAGGGAAAGTGTGCCTTCCAATAGTGATTGGGAACTTGATCTTGTCTTTGTGCTTTCCTACAATAAACTTGTGCACTGCTACTAGCTACCTTGACACTTCTAAAAGTGCCCATTTGTCATATAAGTACCTTGGCAACATATAGGGAGCATCATGAAAGCCACTTACTCTGATATATGTGAAGGTATGGAATTGGATGAAGTAACACCCAAACCCAAAGATTACTTTCTTGGCTTGTGCAAATATTTTATTATTCTCCCACTTAGGCTGAAATAAGTAAATGAGGGGGAAAAGAAGGTGTCATGTACTGCTCTAAAGGAATTTATGTAAATGGTTAAGTTAAATTGAGGGTACACACCATATAATATATAATTTCCAAAGTCCCTTGCTTAGTAAAACCCATGGAACATTCTATCCTGGGAAATATTATAAACTAGTTATGAGGTTAGATAGAACTCCATATTTTTAGTGGATCCATCTCTAATTTGGAATGCCAGTTTAAGCATTTTCTCATGAATACAATCACTAATGAATTCTCCCCAATGGATGTGCACTTTCCTAATGAGGATGATTTAGATGAAGTTATACCTCTAATCACTGAAATAATAAGAAAACTCTTTCCTCATGACCCTATTTAACATGGTAACGATATCTCTAATTTCCTCCACAAAATCAACCCTAAATAACTTCTTAGGGATCCTAGTGGAAACAAATCTTGGCTTGTGAAGAAAATTACTACTTAAAATTTTAGAAAACTTAGTAAGGTTGGCATTCCAATACTCTTATGCACTTTTAATTGAAATGTCTGCCACATGAGTTATATCAGGGATACCTAAAAGCTCCTCAAAAGTGTTAGAAGTTAAAGACAAAACCAAGGCATTACTTCCATCCCTAATTTCTCTAGTTGTTGGGTTGTAATGGTGTGTGAAAACCCATACTATCTCCATATATTGGGAAGGAGGAAATACAACTGCTAGGGTGAGCCCACTCAAATTAATTTTCACCATGGTCTCATTTCGGTCAATGACATGTAACTACTATTGAAATTCTTTGGTGTACATAATTATTTCTAGGTTAGATAAGAGGTGATAAGTTGGGTGAACACTATCCAATTGAATCTTCATCTTTGTAGTGTGAAAAATTGAAAAAAAACCAAGAGAAAGATTTTTATAAATGTTTACAGTAGTTCAATCTTCCCACACAGTATGCTAGGGAAACATGAGTTCACAATTGTTTATATGACTTAAAAGAAACTCTTACCCATATAAATGGTGTTGTTGCTTTTGTTCACAATGTATAAATCACCCAAATCATTATTAAATCTCTAAAACCATTGTTTACATAAATGAACTATGCAAATCCTATCTCTATGTGGTTCTAGGATTTTAGAATGCAATTTAAGATTGGATTTGAAGGAAAAGTGATGAATTTTACTAAATACAACTCTCTATTGTTATTCACATCCTTCCATTAATGGTGAATTATAATTTCATATTTCCCTCATTCCCAACTATTGATTTCCACCTTCAAGTTTGAATTTTAGCCTCACACGTGGAGAAATTTTCTGCTTAGTTTTTTCCTTTGGCGACTATGATGTATGAACAATTTTTAGTTTTACAAATATTACAAAAATACAAGCTGTAAAAAGGTTTATCTTCCTTCCTTGGCATATGTTGTCAAATTGTGCCATGTTTCCTTTCACTGGTTTTAAGGATGAAAACATAACTTGTAGTTTTGTAGCAACTACATGGTGGCGAACTACATAACTATAATGTTTCCCACCTTCATTGTAACTTCGATGGTGTGTCACGTGTCCCTTTAAAACTTTGGGAGTCTAAGAATAGCTTGCAGAAACACAATAATTGTAAAAATACTAATTGTAATACTATGAGGCTTCATGTTTTCTCTATGGTTTTGAGATTTTGAGAATATTCTCCTTCAGCCTCGGGGATTGAAATGCAACATGTAGTTTGGAAATAATTTTTTATTTTCAATATAAGTTTTGTGAGGGAATGTTCCTTGAATATTATTTATGAATGGTTCATAATTTAATTTGTAGTTTGTTGTGTTTTGAAAAATTAAAAAAACTTCTCACAAGGCATGCATACCCCGGATGCCTTGAATATTCATTTTTCAACTCTTTGGGGTGGAGGCGTAGTTTGAAAACTTATAAAAACATATTTTTCACAACTACCAAAATACAATGCTCCAAAGGAAAGAGGCCTTATCTTCGAAGGCTAGGATATGCAATTAGATTTTCAATAATGTTTCCTATACCATTAAACCTACAAATCATTAGAATCAATGAGAAATAAAGGAAACTTAATACATTAAAGCCAAAACAAAGATGGTTTAATAAGAAAACAACATGATTTCAATAGTTGGAGCTTAGGGATGCAAAAATGAATTTGAGAAATCATCGGATGACTAATATAGATAGGATATATCATTTTCACATGGAAATTATACATCCAAGAATCAACATGTGACTCTAAGGCACACTCGACCTCCCGAGGTCATGTCGGGACAACTGATATGAGATGGAAATATGGCTATGGAATGGATAAATAGGGTGAATAGGTGGAATATGTGAAAATAGGTAAAAATGGCTAAAAGGTATATCAAGGAAAATGAATGTATTCTATGGGAACTAAGGGGATTTTATTGTTTAAGGAAATGAACGCCTATCTAACTTGTTTGGGTGAAATGGAGCAATCAAGGATAATGGTTGCATGAAGGTTTCGATCAATGTCAGAATCACCAAATATACCTTGAATGGGTTATGGAATACATGGGAACTATCTTGCGTCTCTCACATAAAAATCTCTAGACAAGGTCATGGAGGTGTGAGAAGAGACATGTGGGAAGGAAAAATCTATGGATTACGTAATCTAGTCTCGACTAGGTTGATTATGTCAAAACTCATTAGCGTTATCTACTTTTTTGTTAAAAGTAATTAGCTACTTTGGGTGATGTTAGGTGGGATGGGAGTGGTATGGAAGATGAGTTGTCTAAGGCCCTAATCAATTTTGGTCAATTATAATGGTATTCAGTTATGTTATTCTTGGGTCACACACTCTTTGTCTAGGTTGTATGGGGCCTTAGATGGTCATGTGGACATGAAAAAAAATATATAAAGAAACAAACAAATCACGTAAAGAAACCAAAGGAAACTAAGGTCAAGTTAAGGTAACCTAATCCTCTAAGGTAACATGGGGATCTTGTGTTAATTCCACTAATTAAAACTATGTACAATAAAATTAGTTCTAGATTATACCTTTATTAAAATAAATGTTTAAAATGATTACAATTTAAAATCTAAACTAAAAAAGAGAAAGATTCAAAGAATTCAATTGTAACACAACCTAGAAGTGTAGAAATGAGACAATTTCTAGTGTTGGATGTGCTTTTGTTGATCCCCTCATCTTCTTTTCCAATGGTGAATCTAATATTGTCTAGGGAACTGTACTTATTGGTATGAAAGAAGAAGATGTAGAAGTGTTGGAGGTAGCTTGTTTGTAGGAAGTTTGGTAGAAATGCAGGAAAGATAGTAATAAGGAAAAATATTTGTGTTTTCTTGTGTGCTTCTTGGTAAGATTAACAAAGGTGCAATTCCAAATCAAAAGACTCTAACCAATGCTTTGGGAAAAATCTTGGTTTTTATAGAAAGTTGGCAGAGAAGTGGTCTAGCCCACTTGGCAGCCAAGAAGTGCCACATCACTCATGGGAGGGGTAGTCAACCTACTAAAAATAGTAAGTACATGAGAAGGATTTTATACACATCTATCAAGCTTAGAAAAATCTTATTCAGTCAAAAAACATGTGAGAAAAGTGAGTTAGAAGAAGGAAACATGCGTATATAACATGTTGTTTAAGTCTCAGATAAAGCGCATGGAACCACCAATCTATACAGAGTGGTGGTTATGTAACCATCATGGAGGTTGTACAACTACCCCTCTAAGAAGACCGACAGTTATGTAACCACCACCACCACGACAATTTCCGTGATTTAAGGCCAAAATGTTAAGGAAAAGGATGTAAAACAACTTATGAAAGTGGGAAAATATGGAAAATAGATAAGTAAGGTATAATAAGCTACAAGAACATGCTGCAAGCGAGAAATTGGACTTGGATATCATTGGAATCGATATTTATCATCATTGGGGATTTTAAATGTTCTGAAAATATATCACCATGAAATTTTGGGTGCGTAAATATTTCCCCCTCGAGAGAATTGTTTTATCCATGAAGTGGTGGAAAAGTGAAGTGAAGTCTCGAGTATGGTGATCCTAAATGGAAAAGTTAGACATTATAGGTGACACATGTGTGTGTGTGTGTGTGTATGTGTTGAAGTTACGCCTAATCCAAGCTTCCCGCCACCTGCAAGGGAAAATAGGAATCAAGTGTAGATAAAGATATAATCGATAAAATATTTTTTAAAAAAATGACAAGAGGACTTACCATATCCACGAGGAGGAGAAATATACCTACACCGGTGCTCTGCTTGGCAAAAAACACACACAAAATAATGTTAAAACATGTTATATACATTGAAATTTCTATTTATAGAAAATCATTTGCACCTACCCACTTAGCAAAATATGATCTCTAGATTACCTGTGAGGGTTTCTTGTGAGATTACAGTCAAAATAAATAAGATATCGAGATGATGGCAAAGTGTAACCACTAGGAGGAGCAATGGGTCATGAGCAAAAGTTAGTTATTTGTATTTACTTGTTTTCACCCTAAAATGTAGAAAATGTGAAAAAATTGATTTAGGGGGTTATTTTTGATAATTTTATAGTTAAAATGACCACAAGGGGTGCCTCATAGGATTTGTAGTTTTTAATTCAAAATGGTCCATTTTTGTGTATTTTTGACTTTTTAGGACCTTAGGGTACAACTTAATATTTGTGGGTGAAATGCTACTGACGGTTGCCCACCAACCGGTCCGCATAGAATGGTGGATGGAAACCACCGATGCGGTTAAGAAATGGTTACCGAGCATGTAAAAACATACAATTTATATAGTGGTTATGCAACCATTGCTCGTATAGAGTTGCAGATGCATAACTTTTGAGACAATTTATCTAAATTTGGCCAAGTATGTAAAGATTTTGATTTTTAATTATTTTTATAATGTTTTTGGTGAGCTTATTATGCATCTAAATGGTTCTAACTTTCTCTTTTTTGTTTTGAATGCAATGAGAATATATCAAGTGTAGTAAGGCCCGTGAGTGTGATTGATTAGCTACAATTTTGGACAGATTGACTCAAGATGAGAGGGATTTGTTATAGAGGGCTAGGATATGGGGGATTTATCAGACATGGCTGGTTTCATCTGCCATCTGCTTATTTTGTGACTTATTATCCTATAGTGATGCATACCAGAAAAATTTCTAGATGCCTAGAGTTAAGGGGAGTGGACGATCACTTTAGAGGATGTCTACCAGTTTTTGGGGTTCTGTCACATCGACAGAAGTTGGTTTTTTCTAGTATGGGTTTAGTAACACAAAATCGCAGTGGGCCATATATATATGAGATGCACAAACATATGACTTTGGTACCAAGCATGGGATGATATTGCTATTAGTTTCTCCTATCCCCACCCTGCATAAGGCCATTATTGGTATCTTGGCTTCGCACTTGGTCGAAGATAAGGGTGGAGACAAGATAATTTACTATTGGGAACCTATTATACAAAGTATCGAGAAACATGGAAAATGTTTTACATGGGGTGTTGACATTCTAGGTTCTACATATCATGACTTGTACAGAGTTTTTCGAGATGAAGGGAAAATACCTCGGTCATTTTACCTTGGTCATGAAATAGGTCTATGAGAACATGGTTAACTATCGAGGGGCATTGTGATAATAGATCTTGGAGTGGTTAGAGTGGTGAGATGGGATGATATGGCTCTAATAAGAGGGACACATCACTTAGTTTCTACAATTACTATGGATGAAATGATAGTGCAACTGTATCAGGACATGGATGATATTTAGGGTGAGGAGACCATCATCTTGACTACATGTAGCTCTACGACACAGTTAGTGGAAAATAATAGGAGAGTAAAGAACCATCCCTTCCTAAGGGTTCCTTAGTAGTTTGGTATCCCTTACATAAATTCCCTCCCAATAGTTCCTGTTGTATACATGGGCATCTGAGAGGTGAGAGTCAGCCCGAGGGGAAAGCTAGAGTGGACTATTATCACCTCGGGAGTTTGGATTAGTAAACTAGTAGTCACAACTGATCTAGTGGTTTAGGAAGTGGTTAGGCCATGAAAGATTCTTTAGATAGAGGCTAACCAAACACACAATATATAAGAGGAGGAGGAGGAGTCCGAGATAGAGAGGGAGGCAGATACATAGGAGGAGAGTGACACTAAGTGGGAGGCCACTGAGAGAGGCCTCTGCATCTACTAGAGCTGAGGTAGAGGTAGAGATAATGAACTTAGAGGATCCTTTAACCATTAGATGAGGGGATGAGGAGTTAGTCTACAGATGATAAATGGGTATAGGGAGATTGTAGCACGGGAGGTTAGACTGGAGAAGGTTAGAGTAGAGGAGATGCTTGCAGAGCTCCTACATTGGCACCAGTCATCGATCCATCCTGGATTCTTGGAGATCCGAGTAAGAAACTTGCTCTTTTCCTAATTACCTTTTAGACTAGACTATTATTAAACTACACACTATCTCTCTCTCTCTCTCTCTCTTTCTTTCTCTTTTCTTTTTATAAGTTTTCTAATTATCCTCTGTTTACTTGTGCTTTATAGATATTGTAGATGGCTAGCGAGACCTTATTCATCGATTCTCTTGGATATGTTTGTACTCACTACAAAGATAATATGAGAGAATATTCTTGTGGACATTAGGAACCCAACAATGACAATATTTCATACCAACGTGTTCACACCAACATGGCACAAAATAGAGTCCATGATTCAGGTGAGAGCCAAGCTTACTACACATGAATTGGATGAGAGGAGACAATGATGAGAGCCTTCTTGCGGTGGAGCTACTACTACTAGTAGGTTACCTAACCCATCTCATGGGAAGTCTCATGGAAACTCCCACCAATCACACGTACGAATGTTCTATATCTTGCCATAGGAGCCAGAGCAGGAGTTCTCATCCTCCACCTTCATAGGATCCCATAGAGAGGGATATGCTACATGCCTTTATTGCTTTGAGACTATTTTTGGTTGTATATCATTTTTTTTTTTTTTCGGCTCATAGATGAGTGTTTTGACCACACTTGTTAGAGTGTGATGGCATTGTACATGAAACATGATTTTATTGATATATACATATATACATTTATTTTTGGTTTCGGACTATTCTGTGTAAGAGTTGACTCATTTATGATTTGTCCCATCTATGTACTCTTAGATGGTTAGAATTTCTAATGATTTTTATATGATTTTATGGATGCATGTTATGGATGATGATGATGCAAATGTGTAAATAGAATGATTGCTCTTTCTTTTTATATGATGCACATGAGAACAAATTGTAATTAGATACTTTGGTTTTCAAGCAATATTTAACACTTCATTTTATTGGAAAAATGTGATGAATGTGACATAATAGAAAGATGGAATTGCTCCATACAACTAGTAATATATGAGGGATCATTACCTTGAGATAGGAAGGACATGAAATATATAATTTTGATGAATGAAGATGGTGATAAGAAGACAAGATTTTGAAAAAGATCCAATTAAGAACCTATAACTCAACCCTAAGAAAGGTCAACTAACCAATTCAAAATGTAATTTTCTTGTAATTTTTCTAGAATTAGATCCGTAGATGGAATTTTGATTGAAAAAATATGGTTTTAGGGATTGAATCTCTTATAACATACACATCTAACTCATTTTCTTGGGATTTTTAAGATTTCAAAGAACTTTTTATTCATTGAATTATTTACAACTTATTGATTTATTTGACGGGACCCCTACATCTTTCCCCATGCTACTAGTAAGAAGCATGGGCTCATCACCAAGGAAAATACATAGGAGAGTAAGGGAACTTCCCTCCTTTCCCAACCTCATGCCACTAGTAGGAAGTGTGGGCTCATCACCAAAGATTGGTAGGGAAAGTGAGTGTAGTTTTATTTTGAAATGAAATATTTTTTTGTGTTTATTGTTGATTTATATTTTTTTGACTTTGAATTGTGCTTTTGGGAAGGAAAACTTTCCCCTATCCTCAACCCCACGTAACTAGTAGGATGTGAGGGCTCACCATCGAAGGTTGAGATAGGTGGACAAGAGCTCTAGGTGAAATGTTTAGATTGCTTCTATTATTAGAGATATTTTTAGGGAAAGATGTGACATCAAGAAGCTTCTAGAATAGACTATGGGAAAAGACACCTAAGCTAGAAGAAACCATGAATAGAACTAAGTGTGCAAGTCTTGGTAGGATCAATGTCAAAATTCCATCTTAATTGCTGAAATGATGAAGAGATTAGAATAATTTGGTGATGATATGATGGATACTTGAAGAGGTATGATTAAATGCTTCTTCCAATATTTGAAAGTTTCTTAAAAGTTGCTTGAAAAGTAAGTTTCTTGATTTACAATTTCACAATATGATAATGCAGATGGTATACAATATGGATGTAGTAATGTACAAGTGGAGATACAAATGAACTATGTATAAAAGTATTTGAGGTGAAGTGAATTAACTAATTCACTGAATTATTCACCTTCTAGAGTACACAAGTGGTACACACCATTCTTAAAGTCTTCTATTACTTGGTATGAGCCTAACCATTTGGGTATAAACTTCCTTCCTTCACCGGTATTTTTGTCAATCGCTATCAAGTCTCAATACTAGGTCTCCTACATGTATTTCACATTCATACACTTTCTTGTTATACTGATGACACATCCTGTCAAAGCATAAACATGGTGATGTTGTTCAACTCTAAGTCGAGCTTCATCAAGGGTTTCCAATTTAACCAGTCATGCTTCTTGGTATTCATCTTCATCCAAAATACCTTATAGAGATATAAAAAGACTAGGTAACTCTACTTCTAATGGTAAGACCGCTTTAGATCCAAAGACTAAATAATAAGGGGTTTCCCTCATGGGTGTTCTTACCGATGTCTTATAGGCCCACAAGGCCAGAAATAACTTTAGATGTCAATCCTTTTTTTTCTCCTTAACCATCTTAAGGAGAATGGACTTTAGGGTTTTGTTTGTAGCCTCAACTTGTCCATTAGCTCGAGGATAGTACAAAGAGGTTGTGTGATGGGATATTTTAAATTACGCACACAATTATCAAACCTATTTATTTTTGAAAGGATTTCCATTATGTGATATCTTGACTTGTGGGACTTTGTAGCTACAGATGATGTGGTGTAAAATAAACATGGAAATTACAGATTCAAGTACAAGTAGTAAGAGGCATGGCCTCAACCCACTTTGTAAAATACTCAGTGGCCATGATAATGAAGTTGTGGCCATTTGATGATGAGGGAAATAATTTACCTATTAAATCAAGACCCCAAGTAGAGAAGGGCCAAGGTTTTACAATGGGCTATTTAGACTAAGTAGGAATATGTATCTCATGTGAAAACTCTTGGCATTTTTGACACCTTCGTATACATACTCTACAACGTCATGTTCTAAAGTGGGCCAGAAATAGCCCATGTGATGAATATTATGAGCGGTTGCATACCTTCTTAAGTGGGCAACTCAGACTCTAATGTGGTCTTAAAAGAGGATTTTATCCAACTCTTCTTCATCAATGCATCTTAACAACATACCATCAAAGGCTCTGTGATAGAGCACTTATTCCACAATTACATACTTGATGGCTATGATGCATAGGTATCATATTTACTATGAATTTTATCCCTCGAGATACATTTAAACCATAATGTTGTTGAAAATATAAACATACCATAGACTCAAATTGATATAGGGATTTACTTCTATGAGGAACATGCATTCATCAGGAAAATCTAGATCTACTAGTTCCCCACAATCTATAGGATTTTTTGCTAACCAATCAGTGATAATTTGTCCCTTTACAGAATTTTGGTTGACAAAGGTGAGTTCAAACTCACCCATCAATGTAATGAAATGGATAGCCTTATTGGATAAGGAATCATGACTTAACAATGTTTGTAACTATTTAGATTCGACAATCACTTGTGTCTCTTGGTTAAGCATGTAGTGCCTTAACCTCTTTGTTGTGAAAAAAATAGCCAAACACTCCTTCTCCACTTGCATATATCATGTTTCGTAATCAAGAAGAGTATGGCTAATGAAATAAATGGCCTGATCATGACCATCATAATTCTCTTGTGCCAACATACATGCAATCAATATGTTAGTGGATTGAGAGTATAAAATCAAAGGATGATTAACTTTCAAGGGCATGAGTGTAGGCGGTGACATAAGGAAGCACTTTACTAACTCAAACGCTTCATGACATTCTTTGGTCCAATATTTTCTACAATATTTCTTTAATAAGCAATTGATGGGGTGAATGATGTAAGTCAAGTCAGGGATAAACCTGTGAATTTCCCTAAGCTTACTTAGGAAAGATCTAATGCCCGACTCATCAGTGGGTGGGGCATTTCCAAAACTACCTAAATTTTCACTGGATCAACATTAATGCCTCAAGATGAAATGATGTATCCTAAAAAATTGCCTCATGTTACTCCAAACACACACTTCTTAGGATTTAGCGTTACACCACATTTAATCATGCATGATAGAATGACACTTAACACCTCAAGGTGATCTCCACGTTTCTTTTCTTTTCCAAAAAGTCATCAACATATGACTATATGATCTTATGAATAATATCATGAAATATGTATGTCATTTCCCGCTGGTAAGTGGCTCTAGAATTCTTTAGGCTGAAAGGAATGATTACCTAACATATGGTTCCCTAAGGAGTTATGAAGGTAGTTTTCTTTGGTATTCCTTGGAAATCCTTATCTCGTTGTAACCAAAAAAATACATCCATAATAGGTAACCGTTCATACCCATATGTTGCATCAAAAATGACATCAATTAAAGGTAGTGGAAAATCATATTTGGGACAAGCCTTGTTAATGTCCCTAAAATCAATATAGATGTGTATCTTCCCATTATTTTTAGAATTGGGATGATGTTTGACACCCACATGGAATAATCTATCGGTTTGATAAACCCTACTTATAGGAGTTTCATTACCTCCTCTTTAACCATTAAAGCCACTTTTGGCTTCATGGGTCTCGATTTTTGCTTCACGGGTTTAACATCAGGATTTGTAACTAGATTGTGCACTACAACATTAGGAGTGATACCTATCATTTATTTATAACTAAAGGTGAAGGATTTTAAATGCTCTTTAAGAACCTTCATGTGCACTTCTATTTATTCTAGAGACAATGAAGAACCAAGTTTCAGGATTTTGGGTTCCTCTTTTTCCCTATGTTTATGTCTATCATTCCTTTGATCAAAGAGGCATTACCCTCTTCAAACTTAGGTGGGGTTGGAGGTAATTCTAACTCTTCTTCCTCGACTTCATAGATCTCAAAATATTTTGATGAGGAAGAGTTCATTGTGTGATCCCCAAAGTAGGAGGAAGGGTGAGGTATAAGGGAAAATCCCTTCTTATGGTGTGCGAGCTAGAGGTCAGTGTAGGAATTGAGGTACCCTAATATTACCTCATCATTTTCTGTGAAATCCAATGTGACGGGCTTGTTCTCAGCCTCAGCGTATCCCAAAATTACATTGGTTGGAATCCTTCAAACCAAAGGTTTAACTTAGATTGAAATGGTGAATTTGGTTTCCTTTAAGTCCTCACTCAAAAAAAACGTGAAGAGGAAGTAGCCATAAAATCAGCCAATAGGTTTTTTTCTCATGGAATAGCTTCTATGGAGATAAAGACAAAACCCTTATAAAGCTCAAGAGTGACATACTTATAGAGTTATAGGTTATCTACACTGGTCTCATATACTTCTAATACTTGATTAGAAATAAGTTGAGAGTCACCCAAGACTTTGACATTATTCACACCCATCCTCTTGGCCACAATAAGACCAAGAAGTAGAGATTCATATTCAGCTCCGTTGTTTATGCATTCAAAATTCAGTTTGAAGGAAAAAGGAATGAACCTCCCCTCAAGGGAAGTGAGGATCACCCTTACCCCAATGCTAAAGTGAAACTTTGCACCATTGTAGTTGAGATTCCAATAGTCGTTGAGGAAGATAAAAGTTTGGTTGTTCTTGGATTCTTATTTGTTAACTTCGAGACCTCAACCATATAAACCTCTTCAAATCCATCATCCGGAAGAGAGGCGATTCCAAGAGCATGACCTATGCCTAAGGAATCAAATGGGATAATAATAGGTATACCAAAGTATCCTAAAGATTAATAATTTCAAACATAGTTTTCATTGACATAGTTTCTACTATATTGGATTTGTTTTCATTAACATCCACCCCTTTGATTACCTTAGGGGCTTCTAACTCAGTCATAGGAACAAGATTAGATGTAGGAATTGATCCTTGTGGATTGTTTAACTAATTTTTAGGAGCTTGAATTCAGTATGAACCCCTATTTCTTCTTTAAATTGGCCAAATGGATATCGAATGGCTTTGGGTCACCCTGAGCTATGAAGACCTTTCCTAGATGAAAGAATCAAAATTATTAGAATAAAGTAGAATGAATTGCCTTCATTCTATGAATACAGGGTTATCCAAGCACCATATTATAGTTAGTTTACCAATCTATAATATAAAATTCAATCAACACGGTCTTAGGTCTAAGAGTGACTAGAAGACTATGGTTCCAATAAAGGTTGCTTTGAGGCTATCATAGGCTCTCATCATTTTTTGGGTATAGGAACAATTCATTTATCCATATCCTAACTTTTACAAAAATGAAAAAATGACTATATTAACAAAAAACCCATCATCTATCATAACTTTCTCAACATAATTGATGTAAATATAAACTTACAAATATAACGTGAGATCACCTCTTTGTGTTAGCTCAACACTAGTAGGAATCTTGTTGATATCGAACATAAATTTGGCATCTCTCTTAGGATGCCTTGAGGGATAGAAATTAAAGTCTATATGATTAATTCAGGCCTCTATAGTAGGGGTGATGTGGATTAGATGGCAAAGACCTAGCACTTCTACAAAAATTGATGCGTAGGGGAATTCTTTAACAAATTCAAAAGGAAATGTGGAAAAAGTATTAGTTAGATTTGTGATCAAATCATAGGCTCTTATTGGCTTAGGAGCTACTGGCATATCATCTAACATTGAGGGATAAACGAGAAGAGGTTACGAAGAATAATCACACGTGTGAGTTTACGCAAGGACTTTTGATTCAGTTTCTAACTCAACTAGGCCTATAATCTTAGGTTGATTTCAGTTGTCCAAAGGAGGAGCTACTTGAGGATCCACAGACATAGAGGATTCATGATCATTGTTTCCAAGAGCCCCCTTGTTGGTACCATGAGGATTAAGCTTCCCATTTTTAGGACGTGTTGGGAAGGGGTCTTTATAGATCCTAAGAGTAGAATTTTGTGGAGCAACATGCCCCATGTGAGTGTTTTATGTAGGTTCCATGGGATTAGCCAAGAAAATATCAATGAAGAGTTGTCTTTGGCCTTAGGAAGTTATTGTATGAATTTATTACAATCACAGAATGGTTAAGCATCATGTCCATAACCTATAGAAACCATAGTATATGATGGGTTCATATTTGCAAGGGCTTTGGTTATAATTTTTTTGCAGCCCATAGTTTTGTTGTTATCCTATTGTTGTTTATTGTAGTTGAAGTTTGGAGGCCTCTGGCCTTGGTTCTGATACTGATTTGGAAATTGGTTTAGATATTGGTTTGGGTATTGAATCATACCTTGGGCCTAAACCTGTTGAGGAGGAAAGGGATGGTGAATAAAATCAACCACATTAATAAGAGTAATTTTTTTACTCCTTTGGTTATTTGCATTTACATTTTTATTTTCATTATTTTCATTTCTAGTACTAATAACAATCAACTTCTTGGGTTGATCAGTTACACCATCTGTATTAGCACTACAATTCTTGTTGAGGACCTTGGGTCCTTGATTGTTATTATTTAAACCATTTGGGTAATTTTAATTACCTTGAGGAGTGACCAATTTCCCATTTGGACCATAAGTATTTCTTCTGCTGTCGATTGCTGCTTGGTCAATGCAAAGAATTCCCTCTAAGATCTCCTCATAGTGCCTAAGAAGAAACTTTTGTACGACATCGTTAGTTTTTCAATTGAGGGAGTCGAGCAAAAGATCACAAAGCTCCATTTGATCCATGTTTGGAGCACTGACATATGAGTAGAGGACTTGTTTCCTCCTCTATATGAAATGGGCCATGGATTCGTTATGTTCTTGTTTGATGTGCAGAACTATCTAATTCATGTTGTTAATATCATGTTCATGTCGAAAGCCTTTATGAACTTAGATACAAGTTAATTGAAAGAGTGAATTGAGGCTTCCGGTATTCTATAGGTACAATCAATCAATCCCCTCAAGGGTCTTGGGGAATATTTTATCTACAACCACATCCTATGGGAGTAAATATATAATGGCGGTCACATACGCTTTGATGTGAGCATTTAGAACCCCCTACCATTTGAATTTTGGGAGATCAAAATATGTTCATGGGAGCATTAAAATCTGTATGGACGATGTGCCTATTGTATAGGACTCAACCATTGACAATCCTTGATGGGGAGGTGGAGGTGGAACATGAGCTTATTGTTATGTAATATAGGCATTGGCGGGGCATAATGCCCCCTTGTTGCTAAGCATATAGACTAGGATAAGAAAACATATCCCCTTGTGGTGATTTTGAATACATGTGAAGATATGGGGAACATTTTTTGATATAGATTGGTAGGTACAAACCAAAGAATGTCACATTACAGTTGGAATGGAATTTAAGAACACACTTTTAATTGGCCCCTATGGTGGGTATCCATATGAAGAATAAGGGGGCATACCTAATGTTCCCGATCTAGTAAGAAGGTCTCTAGGGCTAGGAACACCCATGTGGACTGAGAAGGTGATGGTGTAGAGGGAACATAATTATGGTTTTGAATGTGGTGGGGAACCTTGCCTTTCCCTGTGAATGATGTAGAATGTGAAGGTTGGGAAATCTCTAATTCCTTAATTCTATCCACCAATGTTGAAATCACATTTTCTCGATGAAGGTGTTACATTATTATTAGATGTTTGTTGATCCTTGTTAGGGGAAAGGTACGTGATATCTTGCTATGAATTTATCTTTGTATGTCACCCCTCTCTGGACATATTTTCTGTTGTAGGATGAGGGTAGAAACATTATTCTAAAGTAGTGTATATGTATACCCTTGCATCCTATCCAAGGATTGATCTATAGCATTGAGACACTTGTCACTTTAGTTGAGCCATGCTAGGAACTCATCATTTGGTAATAGATAGGAAGGGAACAAATAAATATGCATACTGATTTAAGGCCTAGAAAATACCGAGGATAGAACCTTTGTTCTCCTGTAAATGTCATGTTATTTGAGTTGGAGAAATCCGGTTGTGCATTATAGATGGGTTGATCCATCTTCTCAATTCTAAATGATGAACTTGTAATATAACATTTAGGAGGGGGTGTGTGAGAATATAATATATTTTGTGAGTAATTATAATCCCACCGTAATAAATAAGGTGACTGTTGCATACTCATACTCATCTGAGCATAATAAGCTTCGAGACCTAGAATGCACCTATAGTATTCTGACTGACATATTGGGGCATGTAAAAACACCCGAAAAATAATGGGAGAGGAGAATGATGAATGAAATAAAGGAAAGAAAAGAGAAAATGAAAAGGAACTAGTCCTTCACATCAGGTTCACCAATGTTATACATCCAAGAATTAACACGTGACTCTCGGGCACACTTGACTTCCTAGGGTCATTCCGAGATAAGTGATATGAGATGGAAAGATGGATATGGAATGGATAAATAGGGTAAATAGGAAGAATATGTGAAAATAGGTGAAAATGGATAAAAGATAGATCAAGGCAAACAAATGTCTTCTATGGGAACTAAGGGAATTTTCTCATTTAAGGAAATGAACACTTGTCTAAATTTTTAGGTGAAATGGAGTGGTCAAGGATGATGGTGTATAAAGGTTTCGATCAATGTTAGAATAAAAAAATATACCTTGAATGGGTTGTGGAATATGTGGGAACTGTCTTGCATATCTCACGTAAAAATATCTAGACAAGGTCATAGAGGTGTGAGAAGATACTTATAGGAAGGACAAATCTATATATTGTGAAATCTAGTCTATACCAGGATGATTGTACTGCAGAATTAGTTAGCATTATCTCTGTTTCTTCATTCAAAGTAATCAATTGATGGATAATGTTAGGTGGTATGGGAGTGGTATGGAAGACGATCTATCTAAGGACCTAATCGATAGCGGTCAATTGTGTAAAAATATTTAGTTTTTGTATTCTTGGGTCGCACACTCTTTGTCTAGGTTGTCTGGGGCCTTGGATGGTCATATGGACATGCAAAAAGGAATATCAGAAACAAACAAATCATGCAAAGAAACCAAAGGAAACTAAGGTAAATTTTAGGTAACTTAATCCTCTAAGATAACATGGGAGCATGTTTTAATTCCCATCTAATTAAATCTATGTGCCTAAATTAACAAAGAAATGCAAATAGATTTAAATTAAACCAAATTGATTACTCTCCTTGGATCTAATTAAATCTACGTGCAACTAATTAATTAAAAGAAATGAAACTAATTAATTGAATCAAATGAAATTAATCTAATTGAAATAATGCAACTATTTAATTAAAACAAGTGGAATTAATCTAACATGCTTGTTTTTGTGTTTTTCAAGGACCTTTAAAAGAAAGGAAATAAGACAAATAAATGAAACTAATTAATCTAATCTATGTTTTTGAAGATTTTCTTGGTTTTATGGAATTAAATAAATAAATCTACACAAACAATACAATTACTTCTAATTAAATAGGAACTACTTCTATTCTAAAACAAAATAAACTAAATAGTGAAATAACCAAATGTGGCTATTTCCCTGTTGCAGAATGAATTAAATATAATCTAATAATAATAAAGGATTTTTCTAATTTTTAATTGTGGATATGATTTCCTCTGGTTCTACCTCATAATCATATGAATATTAGAAAGCTTCTCAAAAGAAATTTCTCCCGTGAGACTTCCCAGTTAAAACACTAAATCTACATAACATTTTTAAATATGAAGAAAACAAAATAATGCACAGACACAGAAGATTATTCAAACTTACCTCCCTTGTAAATCCATAGGGATAGGTAGGAGGAATCTTTCAAGAGAATATTTGCTCATGTGCTAATGAAATTTAAATAATGAATGCAATGAAATATATTGGTAATTTGATAATGAAGAATGAAAGGAATTTGTGCACAAGAACTTCCTCAAAATACTTCCCAAAAAAATCAATAGGATGAGTTGAGAAGAAATATTCAATTGAAGTTACTTAAAGGAAATAAAACTAGTTGTACATTCTACCTTTCTCAAAACAATTGTTTGAATCGATTACAGATTAAAATCTAAAATAAAACAAAGAAAAATTTAAAGAATTAAATTACACCCCAACCTGGAAGTGTAGAACTGAGACAATTTCCATCATGGATATGTTTTTTTCCAATGGTGAATCCAATATTGTCCAGGGAGCTGTGTTGGTTGGTATGCAATAAGAAGATATAGATGTGCTGGAGCTAGTTGGTTTGTATGTATTCAGTAGCATTGGAGGAAAGAGAGAAACAAGGAAAAATATATGTGTTTGTTTGTGTGCTTCTTGGAAAATTTCTCAGTAGCATAATAATGCAATTCCAAATCAAAAGACTCCAACCAATGCTTTGAGAAAAAGCTTGGTTTTTATAGAAAGTTGGCAGAGAAGTGGTCCAACCCACTTGGCAGCCAAGAAGTGCCACATCACTCATGGGAGGGAAGTCAACCTACTAAAAATAGTAAGTACAGGAGGAGAATTTCATATGCATCTATCAAGCTCAAACAACTCGATTCAAATCAATAAACATGCGATAAAAGTGAGTTGGAATAATGAAATATGTGTACATAACATGTTTTTTAAGTCCCAAATAAAGCACATGGAACCACCGGTCTGGCTGTGCAACTTCCATAATGGTTATGCAACCTTCCCTCTAGGAAGATCAATGGTTACATAATCGCTACGTGAAGTTACGCAACCACCATGGAAGTTACATAACTTAAGGCCAAAAAGTTAAGGAAAAGGCTACAAAACAACTTAAGAAAGAGAGAAATGTTGGAAAATAGATAAGAAAGGTACAATAAGATATGCTAATATGCTCCAAGTGAGAAATTGGACTTAGATATCATTGGAATTGATATTTATCATCATTGGGGATTTTAACTGTTAGAAAATGTAGCACCATGAAATTTTGGGTGTGTATAGAAACATACAAAATGTGCCATAATTTTGGATAGGATCCAATTAGATACCAACATTAGCTCTTGTTTAGGGATGGAAACCCCTAGTGGGTGCCACAAGAACCACATAAACACTCATGGATGAAGTAGACAAGATATCTAATCCATTCGGTAAGGAATTACATAATAATACACTTGGTTAGTTGTAATTCAAAACACCATGAGTTGATTACATCGACAAAAACTAATCACAATAGATCATATGAGAACAAAAACAAACAAAAAAGGTAAAAACAACAAAAATATACACTTTATAATAAAACAAAAGGACACACAAAGTTAATACAAAAATTTCTTAAGATATCTACCATCGACATGAAACTCAAGTAAGTCTTCATCCAAATCTCTTAAGAAGAAGGTATTTTCTCCAATTCTGATATCGATGGAATAAGGACCCATCCATAATGCATAAAATTTCCCTGTTTTCCTTTATCTTCATGTTTACTATCCTATAACATAACTAAATCACTAATATGGAAGATTCTTGGAGTTACCTTTTTATCAAATATATTCTTAATTTTTTTAATATAATGTGTCTCTAATGAGATTCTCTTTTGACCTCATCAAGCTCAATGATATGGTTGACCCTTATAATATAAGGATAAAATCCATCCTCATCTCCCAACTACTACATAAATAGGTAGGAAAACAATTGAAAATTGAGAGGTAGGACTTCTTAAACACCATACACCAATTAAAATGGTCTATTTCACTTGGACCTTTTTTATGTGACTTTATCACCCATAAGGAAAGTTTAAGCTGCTCACCCAACTTTATCCTGTAAACTTCCAATGTTCTTCAATTATTTTGAGAAATTTATTATTACTTGTTTAGCTTACCCATTCCATTGAGGCTTGTAATTATAAGCATATGTGAGGATTTTCCCATACTCATCACATAGGGATACTAAGGTTTTATCTCTAAAACTCATTTCATTTTCAAAAAAAAAATTAGTAGAGACACCAAATATGAAAATGACATCGTTCAAAAGGAAATCCATAACCATTTGGTGTGTTTCCTTCTTTGTCAGGATTGCTTCAACCCACTTAGTGAAGTAATCAATTTCCACATAGATCCATTTGTGGCCAGAAGTGGAAGCATATGACATTTCACTAATAAAATCTAGCCCTCATTGTCTTAAAGGAGATTTAATAGATACAATCTTCAAGGGAGAGACATAGAAGATTTTAATCTATAAGAGAAACATTTTAAGTCTTCAAATTTTCTCACCAATTGAGCAACATATTTGAAAAGAGATGGCCACCAATAACCTACCCTTAAAATATTATGAGTAGTTACTTTGACAACATAGTGACCACCACACACTCCTCCATGAAACTCATTAATTATCTTAGGAGTGTGTACATGTAAAACCAACACCTAATAGCTTCAAATAAAATTTAATCAAATAAGAACATCATGATAAGAGTTTAATGGAAAACAACTTCTTCAATGCATAAACAACTAAATACCAAGTCATTCCTACTCTTTATGACTGAGATTTGAAGTATGAACCTAATTAGATCACCTAACAATCAAATTAGTGTTGTTTTCCTCAAGAATAAGGATGAGATCTCACCAAGAAATGGATACAAGGCCATCTTTGGATCTTCCCATGCTCCTCAATTTGAGATAATGGATGCAAGATGGAGAATCTATTTCCAACAATGGAGAATGAATCAAATCAAAATTCCTATAAGTTTCACTAATCAAAGTGTGGTGTGTGAAGAAAGGGAAGGAGGAGGGTTCCTTATATAGCTTTCCTATTTGGGAAAGGCTAGAAATTTGGTGGATGTGGGACAAATCCCAAAGAGGAAATACAAAGGATATGCATGTTTAATAAAGGATGTGCACTTTATGGGAGTTGAGAGGGGTTTAATTAATCAAATGTGATTAATTAATAGGTAGGGATAAGCTTGTAGAATCTATTTAGAGGGGATTTAGAGGAAAATTAGCATGATTCAGGGGATGTAAAGGGGGATTTTAACCAATAAAAGAGGTTTATTGATTAAAATAGAAGGCGTAATTAACTAATAATGTTTAATTAATCACTTAGAAGTGGATTATAACTAACGAAAGGTCGTTAATTGGCATCCAGAATGGGGAAGGGTTAATTAATTAATGAAAGGTTGTTAATTAATGAATAAGAAGGGGAATGTTAGATAATTAGTGGAAAAGCACTAATTATTATAGAAATGACGGGAAAGAGGGTAATTAGTGCAATTTTAGTATTAAAACTACATAAGCGGATTTTAGGTGTCTACATTTGCCCCTCTTTGGGGTGACGTAAGCGACACCACTTCAAAGATAGTAGAAAATTACATACAAGTAAATTTTGAAGGGATATAATAAAAATTAGTAGAATGAAGGATGCCCCTTGAGTGTTGATGGGGTGATGAAATAGGTCGATCGACGATAAAAAGATGAAGGAAATGGATAGAAGAAATAAGGAGGGAGAGGGGGGATAAATATAATCCATGTTTCCCAAGTGATATTGAAGAAAAATTTGGGATAGAAGAAAATGATATGAAGAAGAATGGAGATGAAGAGAATGGAAATAGATTTCATCCAACTTAGCTCAAGAACACTTTGTTTCATCATTTTTCTTTATGATCTACGTCACCGACCTTTTGTCATATATAAGCATACAATAAAAGTGATAAACAACATGAAAATATATATTAATAACACGTTTTCATTGTTAAAACACTAACTTGATGAAACATACAAAGTGTAATGCAAAATGACAAAGTAAACAAGCTAACTTGATAGGAAACAAGTACAAACACACATACTCAAACAACCAACATTCAAGATAGTTACACAAATGTTTTTGTGATCAAGATTAGTTCTCAAATGTTCGAGTTAACAAAAAGTGTTAGAAATAGAACCACAAGAAAGGATAAATATGAGGTGAATATATGGAGGACAAAGGGGTCCTATGAAAAAGTAATGGTACACTATGAAATAATACCAAGCAACTCGTTGTGCAAGGGAGTACATATATAGTAAGACAACTAGATTTGTTAATGGAGGTAAATCAAGATGATCCATGAGTCATGTGTGAGAAAAATTGAGGACCAAATAAATATGTTTTGTAGGAAATTTTTTATGTTTGAGGATGATGCATCTGATAAATGATTTAGTTGCATGCATGCTTCTTACCAATTTTTGAAAATTTGAAATTTTTACTATTTTTTCAGATTTTGAATATTTTACCAATGTATTTGGATTTTCTAAACATTTTGAGATTTTTTAGGATTTTTTACAATTTTTTCCAAATCTATGTACAAGAAAAAAAAGAAATGTGGATGCCCCAGTGATAGATGGGAATGTACAAGGGGAAAACACTACACATATGTGCAAGAAATTGAAGATGCCCACAATGCCGGATATGGGAATGTACAAAGGAAAATATCACACATAAATGCAAGAATAATATATATTGGATCAAGGTCAAGATGAGTATGTTCAACATGATGATGAACTCAAACCAATGAAGAGCTAAGAAGGGGCGAACATGCCCCTAGTGCAAAAACGGCCAAGAAACAAATCATAGAAAGAAGGAAAAGTTTTTTTGTGTATAAAGGGGACAAAGGTTCTTGAAAACATGTAAAAAAGAAATATTATACACATGGATGTTTTGAACAAAGAAGAATAAAAGTGTGAATGCTATGGATAGATATGGAAAATGTAGTCATAAGATTCATGATGAAAAAGTGATTAGCACAAAGCACAAATTGTGAGAAAAAATAAGGACTAAAGTAAGAGTCTGAACAAGGTCCAGATAACACTTAGTAACATACTAATCTTGTTTTCTCATAAAGATCCAATGTGTACATGTGGAAATTAATTACCTCTTGAAGTGAAGATTTGATAGGAAATAAGTGAAGACAAACTAGCCAATGTGTAGGAATGATTTATTTTGATATGTGATTTGTGAATGGAGGGTGGAAGGATATCCATACATTACTCCGCTACTAACTAGGAATTCATAGCCTTAATGGAGATGTATTTAATTATAGTCACAACATTTCTCTACTACCAGCTAGGTGTTTATAACACTGATAGAGATACTGAAAATACCCCAAGAGAGAGTTATATTTTATTTGCTTTTGATTTGTTACTTTATTAAAAATTATTTCAGATCTCTTGATTTTTTTAAAAGGGATTAAGAACCATAGATGGCTTAATGGAAGGATGTGGAAGTGATTATGATGAAAAAGTTAGCTAGTGTCAAAAAATACCTCCAAAAGGTTTTCACAACAAGTTTTTTAAATGTATGATAGTGAAATGATCTCTAAAAGGTCATTCGTTCTTTAATTTACCAAGGTGATGAAAGACAAAGGTCAAAAAGATACTATAGAGATAAATTTCACAAATGAGTGTGAATAAACTAATCAAAATATCATCAAAGGGATGAATATGGTGGGAGACTTGTAGAGGAATGGGGTGAAAGGAAATAACATTGATGTGTATGTAATACCTAATTACAATGTTTGATCTTTGAATCTTTGATTCTTTGTAATTTTTTAATATTTCTCGTATTTTTGTATTTTTGAATTTGTTTTGATTTTTTTTAGATTTTAGGAAATTGGGACCAACAATGTCATTCTCTGTGATAGGATCCAACAATGATGTTTGTGATTTATTTGATATGGGAGACTAGGAAGTGTTGTTTATCAAGAGACATATTATCTCCAATATTGATGTTTGCGGTGAGCTCATACTCAATTAATTACGTAACTTATCTTGAAACATGGATTTTTTATGTGGGATCTTGAGTTCCCTAGCCATAGATTTATGCAATGTGTGCCATCTTTTATGGTTGCATTGTTGTGAATTCTTGAATCACATTCAATTTTTAACTTTATGGTTGTTTGACTTGTTGGGAGATTTGGAGCTCTTTGAATTTTTATCTTAGCTTGATGAAGAAATTGTTTATGTTCCATACCAAATAATGCATGATTTATCTAATCCTTAGTAGTGGGAGAACAACTTGGATGTTTAGGATTGATGAGAGGAATGGTAGGGATGATGGTGGGATTGCCACTTTTGTTGATAGAAGCATGATATGATGGATGAAGTGGATATGGTCCAAATATTAAAGAGGATGGGCTACCAAGAGGTGAGCCACAGACAAAATATCAAGGGCTAATAAGATGTGGCCCAAGGCGAGAAGAGAATGGGGTACCAGGAGGTGAGTCATATATAGAAGATGAGGAGCTATGAGGGCATGGACCAAGTATATAAGATGATGAGCTACCAAGAGGTGTCCCAAGAATAGAGGATGAAGGGATAGTAGGATGTGGCCCAAGTATAGAAGAAAATGGGCTACTAGGAGGTGACCCAAGTATAAAAGATAATGGGCTACCAGGAGGTGTCCTATAGATGGAAGATGAAGTACTAACCAAAGGTGTCCCATAAATAGAATATGGAGGAAAAATAGAATGTGGCCAAATTATAGAAGATAATGTGCTACTAAGAGGTGACCCAAGTATAGAAGATGAGGGCTACTTGGAGGTGGCCCACACATAGAAGAATATGATGGGATACCAAGAGGTGACCCAAGGAGAGATTGGGATTGAGGAATTACGATATGTAAAGAATGGTTGGGTGATAATAAGATAGACCATGGAATAAAAATAGAACCATAAAATTATCCATGTAATGGGGATGGTGAAAATAGAAGAAAAAGAAGAGGATAAAGTTTGATGATATTAGGATCTTCCTCTGTTTTATGAAAAAGGAATTAACCTCTTCCCCACAATACATGAATGCATTGAGGTCAAAAGATAATCCTTTCTTGTGATCCTCTAGAGGAATTTCATCATGTAGCCCCATGAATTATCTCCGATTGCTTCTTCATTCTGAAAGAAATCAATTGGTATGGGTTGTTTTTGGTTGATGATAGTAGGTTGATTGGAAGAAAGGGGTCCAACAAGTGTTGAAGATTTATTGATAAAATAAGATGACTCAAGAGACAAAGTAGATTTGGATTTAGATGTCTCGCAAGTGGAAGAAGATGGGGATTTGGAATGGTTTGGTATTGGTTTTCCTAGAATATGGAATAGTGTAGGTAGATAAAGAGGATTGCATATAAAATCAATATATTGTGATGTATGGGTCTACTTAGATGATTGATTAGAGGAATTTTGAGTCACACGGATCTTCAATAGAGGAAGATGTCATTAAGGTGACTAATAAATGGGGTCCTACAAAGAAAGGGAGGACCGTGACTCAAGATTTGAATTAGATGTTTGATGGGGAGAATTTTTGGTGACACAAACCCTTGGAGGAGGAAAATGTTGTTTAGAATACTAGTTATTCCTTAGAAGAAATTCGATTGAATGAGGCTCAAGAGACTAAGGGGAATCCAAATAATAGTTTAGATAAAAATAATTAGGATATTAAGAGGAATTAGAAGAATAGTTTGGATTAGAATAATCAAGAGATTGAGAGGAATTAGAAGAATAGTTTGGATTAGAATAATTAGGAGATTGAGAAGAATTAGAAGAATAGTTTGGATTAGAATCATCAGAATCATACCACCGACCATGAGATGAAGGTGGGGAAAGGGGTAACCAAATAGATTCTCTAGTATGAAGAACCAAATGATGTTTAGTCATGATAGGTGTATTTTGATGTGAATGCCTAAACCTAGGTTCCCTATTGTTGTAAGTGTGAGGAACCATGCGATAGTCAGTCATTGTTGGCATCATTGGGTATAAATTCCTAGACCTAGATAGTGTGATTGAAATCCTTCAAATGAAAGGAAGTTACATGTCGATTCGGGAAGCATAATGGAAACCAACTAGACATTTTACAAATATGGGGATGCTCATGTGATTTTCCAAAGAGGATATAAGGAAAAAAACATATTGACGACACAATTTTGACAAACCCATGAGGTTTGGAAAACAAGTTGCTATTGTAAATGTCAAAATGGTTGATCAAAATTTGGTGACATAATGGCTGCAAAGGAAAATTTTCCAATGTTTGGATTGTATCAAAATTTTCTTGATAGGAAATGTTTTTGTTAAGGTTTTAAAAATATGTTCAAAGATAAAAACGAACCTAAGAAAAAACAAGCAACGTAATAGTTTGTGAAGGTTTCGTGAATGTCAAATAATGAACAAAGAATGTCCAATGACAAATACTAAATAAAAAAGGATTAAAGGATCAAGAAGGATTAAAAGTATTATCCTAGGAAAAAAATCTACAAGATTGATGATCACAAGGAATAATCACGCAAGTTTGGAAAACCAATCCAATCTACAAGAAACTACTCCCTATGTAAAATGTGTCTCAATTATAGTTGACGCAAGATGATCAACAAAATGTCAACACTTAAGTAAAGTTTAAAATAAATAAGACGTAAGTATTAACAAGGGGTTGAAGTGACTTCTGATTCAAAGTATACTATAACTAGTCTAGATATAAACAAGGCCTAAATCCCAAAAAGTGGAAGTTACAAATGTGAGTAACGCAACAATACCACTTAGATATGTTAATCAAGCTTTGTGGAAAAGAAATATATTAGTATCGAAATAATATTGATATGATGCGAAAAATGTAGTAACAACACTTTTCAAGGTTAAGGAAATGTTTGGAAGGAAACAAGGTCAAAGTATACCAAGGAGTTGTTAAGGTGCGGGCAGTAATGGTAAAATATTAAAAGAAATATTGTTAAGGAGTTGTTAAGAAATATATTAGTATTGAAATAATATTGATATGATAGGAAAAACGTAGTAAAAACACTTTTCAAGGTAAATTAAATGTTTGGAAGGAAACAAGTTCAAAGTATACCAAGGAGTTGTTAAGGTGCGGGTAGCGTAATGGTAAAATATTGAAAGAAATATTGTTAAGGAGTTGTTAAGAAATATATTAGTATTGAAATAATATTGATATGAGAGGAAAAATGTAGTAACAAAACTTTTCAAGGTAAATGAAATGTTTGGAAGGAAACAAGGTCAAAGTATACCAAGGAGTTGTTAAGGTGCGGGCAGCGTAATGGTAAAATATTGAAACTTAAATCAAGTTTACGAGAAATAAGATATAAGTATCAAAATTTTATTAAAATGATGCAAGAAATGTAACACCTCAAGGGAATATTGATGAGGGTGCAATCTCGAATAAAATGAAATGTCTTGACATGGGTATCAAGACAAGGATACTCAATATTTGAGGACATACCAACACACTTTCAATGCTTACTATCATAGTCGTAATAAGGAAGGATGTAAGCGGGTGTAAAATTGGTGGAAAAAATATTGAGTAACACTTCATATGTATGATTTATTTTTTTCCTAAAAGGAAACATGAAAACAAAGGATTAGACCAAGTGGTGATGAAAAATACTTGGCATAACTTTGGTAGAGTTTCACCTTATCTAAGGACAAGTGAAAAAATAAGACAAAGTAATGCGTCGTAAATTTCATGATGAATAAGACTAAGATCAAACTTTAATGGAATATCTCCTTGTTCGAATAAAAAGGTTTTGAATTTGAAGAAGTTCTTGCTTCATGAGATATTTTTGAAACACATTGGATAAAGGGTAGGTTAGTCTCTATGCAAAATGGTTTCCTAGGATTTTATCCACAACACTTGCCAATTCCTACCTAAGAGAGGTACACACATATAAAATTTATTATAGAAAGGTGGACCATTACGCCACAATTAAATTAATGAACAAGGCCTCATACAAGTATCTTTAGGCTTATCTCACAAGGGTTTTTCACTAGTCAAGTAGGTAAGCGGGGCACTTCTCATTTTTTCCACTAGTTCCCTTAAGGTGTGGACTACTTTGAGGTTCCTGAGGTAATCCTCAAAATGTGTTTTATGTATTATGAAAAGATACTTCCCAAGTTAAATTGGAAGAGCCATAGATCTTATCCAAACCTTCAAATACAATGTTTTGAATAGTGGAGTGTTTTTATCTTTTGTCTTAGTTTGGTTTTGTACATCATTGACAACCTGCAACAAATTATATTAGTATTTTTTCAGATCCAAATTATTTGAAAAGAGAAATAAGGTCTTCTGTCAAAATTTATTAGTTTTCCATAGTATAAAAATATCATGAAAGAGGATTAAATGTTTCTTTTGATTGTCAAGATCATCCTAGGACGCAAGAAAAGAGCACACACAACAACTAACCCAACTATATTGCAAATGGTAAATCTTATAACTCAAATGACTTTTTCATTCCCTTAATAATGTAATGATGAAATGTTATACATGAAAGTGGACTTAGAGTTGTCTCTAACTCCCAAGTTATCCTAAAATGTGTGAGGGAAGAGCATAGGAAACCTTGGCCTATCTTAAAAATGATATAGAGACACAACATTCATTAAAGCATTTAAACATGTTAGAAAATGACTAGTTATATAAAAATAAAAACCCTAATTTTTTTATAATCGTAAACCCCAATTTATATTTCCATTTTGTAGCTCACTTCAATATTTTACAATGCAAAAAAATGGAGTCATTTCAAGTTTAAGAGAAAAATTTATGGCCTCTGAAAGATAGGTTATGCACACAAATTGACACTAGTGCCCAAATTGACACTAGCGCGGGTCTGACATAGAATGAAAGAAAGTAGTGTTATAGTATCATGGCTAGAGAGATGATAGCATGGGTATAACACGAATGACATAAAAAATTGTTACAGTAGCATGAACAGAGAGACGGTAGCATGGGTCTAACACGAGAATGACATAAAACAATGTTATAGTAGCACAACCAGAGAAATGGTAGTGTGGGTCGACATAGAATGACAAAAACAATGTTACAGAGCATTTCTAGAGATACAAAGAGTAGCACGGGTTTGACATAGTATGACAGAAATAAGTGTTATAATAGCATGGCTAGAGAGATGGTAGCGCGGGTCTTTTTCACACTATAGTGAGGAACCTGTATGATGTCATAAACACGTGATTTTGACAAGGAAAATGTCAAAAAGGTAAAAAAATTTCCATCTTGATCCAAATTTGAAAACAACCCATCTTCTTTGTACCTATAATAAAGACTCAACACATGCAAGGTTAACAAAATATGTCAAGAAATTCAAGTTATTTAACATGTGCAAAATAAAGGTTAGCCAAAATTGGAACAAAATAACAAAGCTTGAAATCAAATGCATGGGGTAAGTCCCACCGGGCATTCCATATGTGTACATGTAAAACTAACTATGCTAATTGAAATGAAACTAACACCTAGTAGCTTCAAAGAAAATTTAATCAAACAAGAACATCATGATAAGAGCTTAAGGGAAAATAACTTCTTCAATGCATAAACAACTAAATGCTAAGCCATTCCTACTCTTTATGATTTCTATTTGAAATATGAACCTAATTAGATCACCTAGCAATCAAATTGGTGTTGTTTTCCTAAAAAATGAGGATGAGATCTCACTAATAAATGGATATAAGGCCATCATTGGATCTTCCCATGCTCCTTAATTTGAGAGAATGAATGCAAGATGAAGAATCTATTTCCAACAATGGAGAACGACTCAAATCAAAATGTTTATAGCTTTCACTAATCAAAGTGTGGTGTGTGAAGAAAGGGAAGGAGGAGGTTTCCTTATATAGCTTTCCTATTTGGGTAAGGCTAGCAATTTGTTGTATGTGGGATAAATATTAGAGAGGAAATGTAAATGATATGCATGTTTAATAAAGGATGTGCACTTTATGGGAGTTGAGAGGGGTTTAATTAATCAAATGTGATTAATTAATAAGTAGGGATAAGCTTGTAGAAGATATTTAGAGGGTATTTAGAGGAAAATTAGCATGATTCGAGGGATGTAAGAGGGGATTTTAACCAATAAAAGGGGTTTATTGATTAAAATAGAAGGTATAATTAACTAATAATGTTTAATTAATCACTTAGAAGTGGATTATAACTAATGAAAGGTCGTTAATTGGCATCTAGAATGGGGAAGGGTTAATTAATTAACAAAAGGTTGTTAATTAATGAATAAGAAGGGGAATGTTAGCTAATTAGTGGAAAAGTGCTAATTATTATGAAAATGACGGGAAAGAGGGTAATTAGTGCAATTTTAGTATTAAAGCGTGTAAGTGATTTTGGTGTCTATAAGGAGTTTCATGTTTAGTTATACATCTTAATAAAAATCCTTTAAGATTTTTCCAAGCTAAACCAAGGTCTGTTAGGATGTATTTTTGGGACACTAATTTTAATGTCCTTCTATGATTCTTTTCTAGGCCTGAAGGAAAATTTAGATTTTACAAATAATAAACTATGTCCTTATACTAGATAGATGCACTAACCTTTTCACAAGGATCATTCAAATCCTCATTAACATTATGCACTTTAATAACTTGCAGATTTACTTCTGCCACCAATCTTTCCAAACTAAGGCCTATCACCACCTTGATGGTGTAGATGTCCATGTCATACTCCTAGAGTTTGTTAACCCACGTATACCTTTTCCTCGAGACTTCCATTTGTGTTAGGATGTCCTTAACTATGGTGTGTGCCACATAGACTAACCCTTGAGATCAAAACATAAGGTGTGAATATTTTAATAGATTTTACCAAAGTAAAAGCCTATTTTTTCCATGATTGTATATTTTAGTTCAGATCTGTGTAGGGCCTTGCTGAAGAATGCAATTTGTCTCTCATGTCCTTCATCATCCTTTTGAAACAAAAACAAGGAAATAGTAAATTCATATGTAAATGAGAAAATATGGAATTACTTTAGATAATTTGGACTAGCCAATACATGGGGGTCTTCAATGCATATTTTAATCCATTGAACATGTGTATTGACTCATCTCCCCACTTGATAACATGATCTTTTTCAGCATACTTGTGATAGGTAGAGTGATCTTAGAAAAATTGGATATGAACCTTCTCACAAATTTAATTTTACCAAATAAAGATTATATACCTTTCTTGGACCAAACCCTTTTAGGGTTAATCACAATTCCTTCCTAAGACATAATGTGCCCCAATAATTTTGCCTTTTGGAAACCAAAATGGCATTTTCTCGGGATTTAATGAGATGTCAAGTTCTCTCGCATTGAATCAATTTTTAAGGTGTTACAAGTGGCAACCTCTTCTTTTAGAAAATGCTTTTATTTCATCTTGGTATACCGCAACAAAATCATTTATGAATTAAAAAAAAGAAAAATCCATTTCTCTTTGGAAGGTAGCTTCGACATTCATCACCCAAAAGACATTCTAACATAAACATAAGTTCCCTAAGGAGTAGTAAAAGTAGTCTTGTATTGTTCTAATTCCTTAACCACCACTTGATTGTACCCTAAGAAACCATCTAATGTTGACAACATATCTAACCCTATTACCTTTTTAAAAATATTATCCATGTTTGGAAAAGGGCAAAGTTGTATTTTAGTGAAGCCTTGATCAAATATATAAAGTCTACACACAATCTAATATCCTGATTCTTCTTCCTTACTGGGACTAGATTGGAAGTCCATGAAGAGTACCTAGTAGGCTATATGATGCCTCCATCCTTGAGTTTCATTAGTTATTCTTTACTTTTATTCACAAGGATGGGGTTAATTGGTCTCTACTTTTCTGAAAGGCTTGGTTCAAGGCTTCAAAGGTATTACATGCTGAAATAGATCTTCCCTATAAGAATTCAACTTATAATAAGCCCAAGCCAAACAATATTGATATTTCCTTAATAGGTTAGTATAGGAATGATTTTAATTTGTATTGAATTTTGTACCTAACCAAAATTTTCTTGGATCTTGGAAAGTTCCTAAATTTCATTAAGTGACATCTCTTAGTGTGTAGATGGACTTGTTCATGATTCTGCTAACACCATCAAAATTATATTCAAGGAAGACCAACCCTCTTAGGATTGTATTAGTTTTAAAATGAATCACTTCCTTCCAAAATAGGGTATCTTTTCTATCACACAACTTTATCATAAGATCAATATCAATCAAATGATTGACAAACTCATCTTTTTAACTTAGTATATTCATGACGTGGGAATCATTAACAAACACTTTTTAATGTCGAATATTATCGGTATGGAAGGCATAACAAGAATATAAACTTCATACACGTGGTATGAGGATATAATATCATTATCATATTGTGAGGCTAGTAATCGCTAACCTCTCACCAGCTTCATTGTGAATTCTTTCATGATATTCAACATTGAAATAATTTAAAAATCAATTAAACCCCATGATGCATTCTTATATGGTTTAATATTTGATTCTTGGTCACATATATATTTCTTATTTGTTTGAAAAACAAATCAAATTCACCTTTTGTAATCAAATATTTAATCACATGCCTCCAAGTAATCTTTAAAATAAGTATGAGTGCTTCATATTTGGAAATATTATTTGTGTACTCGAAACATAACTTGAAAGAAAAAATGAAGGATCCTTGGGGGAAGCCAACACTATACATTTTCCATTTTCAAAATTGGATCATGTGCCATGAAATTAAAAATCCCAAGGATCACATAGGTATTTCAACTAAGTTCTAAATTCAAGGTATTTATCATCAAAATCAGCATTACCCACAAATTTACCCAAGTCCACATCTATGTACAACACCTCATATGATGCATTCATTGGGTCTTCAATCAAGTGCAACAACTTGTCTTCCCTGTGTAACTTGAACACCTTTCCCTCCAATGGTATAATAATATATGAAAGTTCCATCTACACACTTCCTCCCACACTTACTCCCCATTTTATTGATAGTATAATTCCTCATTTGGCTAGGTAATCCACAAAACAACATTCATTGTCAATTATTTACCCAGATGAGTTTTTAATTGCACAACTAATAGTCTAACACATCCAACAATAGGAACTTATCTTGAATCCATGGCATAATATCTTCCATACACATAAGTAATCTTTATGCCCAATCCATTCATAACTACCAATGTCATTATGTTTCAAGAAGCACCTAAGTCAAACATACAATTATGTAGGATCCAACCATTTACAATCAGTGTGGTATAAAAAGGATCAACATCCAATTGAATCTCTACCAAGGATGTGCCTAAATAAAATTTAGGGGAGGGATAAATGATCTCTTGAGGTTCTTCAACCTCATTTTCAAAAATAATGGGAGGGGTATATTTATTTGTAATATCATCCTTCTTAAATCCATAATAATCAAATTCCATGTTGATGTGCTCAAGAATCCTAAGTTCTACCAAATGAAAAATGATTTTTAGTTGGCTTAGGATCTAGGCCATGTCACAAACATTGTATTTGGTAAACAATGTATTGTAGGGGAGAGTGATCAATTTTTCAATTGGTATACACTCTTTCAAAATGGAAACAAAAAAGGAATACTTGGGTTTGGATCAACAATAGGGGTTTCACATGGAATGTTCCTCTTGGGAGAACCTTTTGGGACATTGGCCAGGATGGGGTATGTCTGTTTACTTACGTACTCAGATTATACTCCTTTTCCTTGGCCACAACTACATTAATCAATAGTTCCTATCCTATTTGGAAGGTATTTATCCATCGTAATTTTAACCATTATAGCTCTAAGATATTCAAAATCATGATTGTACAAATCAAAAGATTTAGCCATATCAATATCAACATCAACTTCAAAGGGAAGATAGCATACCTTATTTGCACAGCCCAAAAATCATCATCGGTCTTAAAACACAAAATATTAGTAGAGGTTTTACCTTTTTTGAAATGTACATGATGATAAAAAAACATGCATAATCAAAAACTAATTCAACAACATCCCTAGCCAAGGTAGGTTATTCACAAGGAACGTGAGGAAACAAACATTTATCACACCAATCAATGATGTGTTCTTCTTCTATTGCTGTAATTTTTTCCCCCAATTGATCAAAATCTCTACTATATTTGAATACATGTTGCCTATAATTTTGACCCATAGGTATTTTTCCTCTATCATCAGTTATATGATCTCATTTAAGGGCCAAAAGATAACCCTTTCTCAGCTCTCACTAACTTGTGGGAGATTTCATTAAATTCTTTAGACAAGGTCTTGACCACTTCTTCTAAACTGATAGATTTACTTTCTTGTGTTTTTTAGGGTTGAAAATTTTTACCCCTCCCCTTTTAGAAGTTTTACCAAGTAGCCTTGATGTTATTTTCAATTTGTATGGCCATACAAAATGCTTGTCTCAAGATGACGGGGTTCTTGTCTGTCAAGTAAAATGATGCATTTTTATCAAATGCATTAGAATAATTGATTAAACAAGATTAATCATACGGTCTCAAACTATTTGGTAATATTTTCAAGGTCATATTGACCCTTGTGTTGAAATCCTATACACATTCATTAGGATTTTTATTTACGTTTTCAAACTCAGACAGGAGGAACCTAGGATCATTCCTATCACCATATTGGATCCTTAAGGAATTATTCATTTCATACCATGAATTAATTTAATGGAAAGGAAAGTCATTGAACCACTCTCTTAGATCCTCTCGCTAAAGCGTGTACAAACAAAATCAAAAAAACATCCTCATATTCCATTTCATAATCATCCATAATATTTTGGAACAACTTAAGATGTTGATCACCACTAATAACATTATTGCCTTGAAATTAAACCTATTCCTAACCTCATTAGGCACATCATTTTTATATACATACATTCCCTTGAAATTGATAGATCTAAAGGAATTAAACCTGAAAGGAGAACTCAGAGGAGGAGGATCCATATTGTTATGAACTCAATTTTTAGGAGGATGATCAATTGGGTTTTGAATAGGTAAGATATAAACCAATGGAGTATGGTTAGTGTTATGAATTTTTCTCATAGGAACAACCTCAAAACCAAAATATCTATTCTCACTTGTGAACAAATGGGTAGGCTCAAGACAACTTTTAACACATTTAGGTACAAAATCTTGTTGAAACAAGGAATGAAGGTGGTATTCCAGGTTATTTGGTTTAGAACTATCAAAATAAATGGAATAATACTCAATCAAAGGATAACCACCAAAATAAGAAGATTGAATGTCCTTATCTTTTGAAATTTTCCTCTTACTAGATTCCACACTTACTTCCTTCTTCTTTGCAAAGCATTTAACCTAGGAATAATTTTCATAGTAGGGTGTGATATGAATGATCATCGTAATCGTTCTAAATTTATAAATAAAAAATCACCAAAAACATATAATAAACAATATTACAAACACCAAATTTTTGTCACCCTACGTGACCCATCTACACCTCATGAACATTAAATCATTAAACCTATAGTTCTAATCATAACCTAAGTCACTACCCTCACCCCTATAAAATCACATTTTTACCTCCCGTAAACCTTAATTTCCTACCTTAACCTCCCTAAAACCTCATTAACCACCCCTAACCCATATAAACCCATTTTTACCCCCATCACCAAAAATCTTAACATCCCAAAACATCACCTCACATCCCCACCCAAGGAATCCCAATTTGGAGTGGATAAAACCCCTTCCAATTTGCTTTACCCAAATTTTCTGGATCACTAAAAATTCTAATAGATCACCATTGATTATAAATAGAACCTCATAGCTCTGTTTTAGGATCTAGGATAGGTATAATGAAGCTCTATTACGTCAGGAAACTAGAAGACCTTGTTATGTGCATCTAAATATCCTCAAGACCTCTGTCACACCACAAAAAAATCCACAAGCTTGTATAAGAATTTACAACATTATCAATCCATTTTCATGTTTATGGTAAGCAAATATTCATCCCTTTTTGTTTCTACTTTAATTATGCATTAGATACAAAGTGAAATAAGTCATTCTAGTCTATGTTCTCTATCAATTTAACATTCTATCAAAATACTAACATTTCAGTGATGATCGTCATCAATTCCTACAATCACCTATGATCCTAATGATCACCGAAGATTCCTATAGATCATTAACGATCTTTGTCAATATAATAATTTTTATTAGTTATCATATCTTTATCATCTTTTATTAATTTTCCTTTTCATAATATATTTATTTTCAAAATATATTCCTTATAGATGATTGTTCCAGTTCTCTCTCACCCAATTACCATCATATATAATCTCCCGATCATCTAACAACCATTCATGTGGGAAAAATTGACATCCTCCATGAACTCAACATGTGTTCCATTTCATTCACACCAAACATTGAAGATATCAAGGAGTAGATTGAAATTATCAAAGAAGAATGAGAAGCCACCAAATAATTATGGTATGATTACTTCGAGGACTTCGAGCTTGCCACTGCCCTAGTCGAGCCACTTACGAAGCTAAACATGGTGTTATTATCCCTTTTGATTTTAGAATCATTATTATAAAAACAACTTAATTATACCAATGATTTGAAACCCTTCAAGGAGTCCGCTCGGATTCCTAGGATCAATTTTTTTGTGAAACTTGTTATCATATATATCTAATACATTTTTGTCTACATTTCATTTCTTACAGGTCTTCTCACTCAATGAAAGGAGGATCCCTTCACATTATTTTTATTCCATCATCTCAACATTATGATTAATGGCGCAAGTATTAGTAAGCCCTTCTCATTTTGAATTTTTGTATTTATAGCATTAATAACACCTATCCGAAAAAAAAAATTAAACATCCTGGCATGCCCGATGGACCCTTTGGTCCCTTTTTCATTTAGATTTTGTATCTTTCATTTCTTTGTACTCTATTCTATCTAATCTTTCAACTTGGAGTGCATTTTCATCGTTGTTGTTTAAAACTTAAAATTAAAAATTAAAAAGGAAAAGTGATTATAGGTATGCTCTTTTCCTTCATCATTTTCTTTGAGTATCACATTTTGTGTGTTTATCCTCATCAAATTAAAACATTTCCTTTGGTTCTTAAAATGAACACTCATACTTTCTTTATCACATAGATTAATTAGGATTTCAAATAATTTCATTCACATAACTCCCTTCACATATAACTAGTCCACGTGAAATACAACTTACATCGAACATTCCTTCCAAGGAATAACTACTTGGATTTCATAAATTAGAGGATAAGCTGACTCAATGTTCGGAGTACATAAATTTGGTGGGAAGTATATCATCTAAGCACTTGATACCCTTATTGCTACAGAAATGTGAAGTGAGGGGGTAGACCCCAATACCATGCCTCGTATTGACACCAAGACATATTTGGGCCTCACGTACCTTTGGGTATATAGAGGACTCCATCATTTAACATTACTTGAAACCAACCTTAGAATGCCTTCTCTTAGTACCCCTTTTCAGCCCTTTTTCACATTTCACACATCTTTTTCTCATTTAATCAAGATAATAAAAATTATCATATATGACTTGTTTATGTTATTGCAGTCATTTTTATACCCTTAGAACAATAGTCTAATCCCATGCACATCATCCTATCACCCAATGGGTGTTGGGAACTCACCTAAGGCACATGTGGGTGCCGATCCCCTCCTTTATGTGAGTCTTGTGAGAATACATCATCTATGATAGATACTTAAGTGCAAAAGAATGGGAAGGAACCATGTGTTCATTTTGAGAACCTAGGATGAGTTATCATATCAATGCATCCATAAAAGAGAAATAACAAACAACATATAGAACTGATTCATAACACAAAGGAAATGCATTAAACTTATGCTCATGAACACATATATGCTTAGAACAGAACCTTCTATTCATATGTTCAATAACCATATTACATTCATTGAGGCCATAATCAGACCCATTAATAATGTAGAGCAAGGTCATGCATCAGAAACTACACTATGTCCTTCATATTACAAGGATAAACATAGACCCATCCCTCTAAATATGCCATCACTCCTATATTTTCTCTAATCCCAACCCATAGAATCCTCCATGATATTTCTACAGAGCTTCACCTCTCTTCTACCATACAACCACACTAATCATATATATATCTCTCTTCTACTACCCGCGCACCTCAATATATAGCTTTTTTCCTTCACTACCATGCCTTTTGAGGTAACAGATCAGTTTTCAAGTGTCCAAGTGGTCATATAATGGAGCATGCCTCCTTTGATATGAACTCTCCACTATGTGTAATGATGTTATTTTAGAACCTTCCATTGCATAAATGGAATATTCCATTCTTGATCCTACAACTTGTGGGCTTGTACCTTATCCACTCTATATGCTAGATGGGCCACACTTTCCTTGTGTGTTATCTTGAACTTTGAATATGGATAAGTCCCAAAACTATCTTATCTTGCATGCCCGCCATGTGTTCTGTTAAACCCTGCTAGAACCCTTCATTGCATTCCTTCAACATGTGCGCCCTTCTTCAAATAGGATCCGCGTGCCCACATGCCTTCTTGTACTTAGCCAATATTCTGGGGTCCAACATCACCCCACACTATGCCTATTCTTTGTCCTCGAAACATTTCTCTTCAAAGAATAAAGAATGGTGGGCTCCGAATAGGGAAGAAAGAATGAAGGAATGAAGAATTGGGAGAAAGAATGAAAGAATGGGGAGAATGAAGAACAAATTCTTATTTTTGAAGGAGGAGAGGGAAATCCTTCCCTATTTCTGCCTCTAGCTTTTCCCAAGTGTCAACCTCATTCTGCACTTGCTAACAGAGGTCTCCAACTAAGGCACTCACCTCCTCAAAACTTAATTCCTCCCCTTTGGCACTCATGGTCTCAACAATACTTTCCAACTATTTTCCCAAGTCCTCAAGCACATCCATCCTGTGGGTGATCTGGGGGTACAATTCCTTTAACTAGCTTTTGATCGAGCCTCGCAAGGTCTCAATAGATTCTGACTTATTTTCTACCTCAGCTAGGATTTTATCTCTTTCTTCCATGTTCCCCTTATTCTTTTCTTAAAACTCCTTGAGTTTCATTTCATGAGTGGTGACCAAGATGCTTACCACTCTATCTCTATTGGTGCAATTGTCATATGTAGCTTCTACAACTTGCACAAAGGCCTTTAATTTTGCAAGGATTTTAGTATATCTAGCAATAATCTCAACAAATTTTAGATTCTCTTCTTTCTTTTGGCACACCAATGCTTCTTCTGTAGACTCTAAGGAAAGTGGATACCTTTCCATTGTGAGGATGTGGGTCAAATCCTCTAAACACTGCAAGGTTGATTCATATTTCTATTTGGACAGCGCTAAGTCAAGATGCTTTAAAACAATAGCACCCATAATCATTTCAATATTCTTGTACAAATCATGCACCCTTGCCTTATCCTCTTTCAGTTCACACCTTAACTACATGCTAATAAGATCTTCCTACTTTAATTCTTTTCTCTTTTAGCAAGCTCCTTATTCTCCTTTTCTAATCCCTCCTCCAGAATCTCACTCTATCATTCCTTTTGAATATTTCGTCCTCAACCTCAATCTGAAACTTTATGGAGTGCATTGTAGAGACTGCTCATCGATAATTGCATGAGCATTCACCAAGGGATTCACTCCTCTTTTTCTATCACCTTCATCAACACTCTTTGACTTACTTCAAACTCAGGTTCATCTACATGAGACTCAAATGCCCAAGATAGCATCTTCTTAGTTTAGGGATATGTGCCTTCTTCATCAAATGATGACATAGCTAGGAGTTGATCCATTAGTATGATGCTTTGGAAGCATGCGCATAACAAATTTCTAGGTTCATTAATGTATCCCATTACCTACTCTTGTGTCACCACTACACCTTTCCCACATCTTTGCGTATCTTTTGGGAAGCTTATTTCCAAATTGGGATTCCCACCCATGCTACCATATTCTTTCCCAACACTTTCTTCTTCCATCTCCTTCAAAATTTCATCCACACTCTACTCCAACTCTTGTTCCACCAAATCCTTCATGATTCCTACCACTTCTCTCTCCACAACTTTCTCCACTTGCTCCTTGGTGAGGCTTGGGGTTCCTTGATTCTTGGTTCTTACCTCTTTGCACACCCCCTTGCATTAATCCTCAAATTATTTCTCATCATTCTTCTCTTCATCGCCATCCTCCTAAAAATCATGTATATCATACACTGGATGGTCTTCACCTCCTTCAAGCTCATCATCATCCTTTTCGCTAATGTAGGCATCTAAGCTTTCTATCTCCTCCGAGTCTGCCTCTTTTTCCACCTTCTGCTTCTTCTTAACTAGTCATTCTAGTATAGGAGATTCTTCTTTCTCCTTCTCCTTAAAGGGAGACATATTATTTGGTGATTCTTCATGTGTGAAGGGATCTTCATGATCTAACACCTCTTCTTCGGGGTATTTTCCTTTACTAGGGAATTATTTCTATGTGCGTAAGTGCTAGGATTTCATGACTACTTCCAGTGCACCCACCAATTATGTAGTTTGCACACTTGGTGCCTTCTTCTCCTATACTTCTTCTCTTTCCCTCTTCTTCAACACAACCTTTTTCTAACTTGTGGGATCTTTTGGAATGGAGACATCACTCTCAAGATAGGTACCTTTTTCAAACTTTATCCTTATATGCATGATATACCCTAGCTACTGGCCCTTCTAGCAATCGGCAATGTTATTAGCTTCATCATTTGTACTTCATGGGAGACATACTTCTCCATGTATGCACACTTCTTAGGGTACACGAGCTTTCAACGTAGCTTGTAGTGGTCTTGGTTAACCTCACTAAGGTCAAACCTTAGCCTTTTGGGCTCCTTGAACCTATTGACCCCTGCTTGGAAGTATTATGCAGTAAAGGAGAAGGGTAGCTTGCACCATGGGTTCTTAGTCCCATTTTTCAAAGTAAAACTACCAATGTAGAAATGTTGGTAAACTGTAAAATCTACTTCTCCATCCATGAGCGTAGGAAACTACTCTTAGATACTCCACTCTACCCTGAATGCATCACGCATTTATTTATACCACTTCTCCAGACTCACCTTATGAGTGACCGTCATGGTTTCACAAGTGTGCTTCTCAAATATTTTCACGGGTGAAGAGTTATCTTTTGGATAATCCCAAACAAACTTCTTCACCCATCTAGTTCTCCGACCTTCGAGAAGATGATGGTGAGGAGGAATTTTCCAAATAAGATCTTTTCTCCCTCTTGTGTGCTAACTGATGATCTCATACGTGATAAAAGTGGATAAGTTATAGATGGTCCCTTCGATATCTTCTGGCATACATTCAACCATGTCTTATTCACTTGTGTCCATATTTCTTGATCATTGAGCTTAATGACCAAGTTCGTGGCCATCCTCATAACAAGGTTTGGAATGTCTGTGATGTCAAAGTACCATGAACCCTTTTTGTATTCATAAGCTGTTACTATTTCCTTGATAGCCTCCTTATCACTCAAATCATCATATATGGATTCCCCTTCACAATTCGGAGTTAGTGAACTTGGATATCGTTGTGGTGTTATGTTCATCTTGCGGCTCTGCAAAATATAAAAGGTCTTCATGCACATGCGACATCAACCATTGATAAAGCCACTCAAGCTTGCTAAGGAAACTCATACAATTTCAATAGGCATACCTTTTTTAGCTTTATTTTCACCTCATCACTCTAAATTGGCATCCCAGATGGTGTCCTCTTGTTAGCTAGATAAACCATATCTAGTGTCATTTCTTTCTTTGTAGTGCTCATGTGATGGTTATAATTACTCACGGTCATCTATCTCAAGTGTGACACCCACTCGTTTCCTAGCAACACTCCATCTGGGTACTGCATTTCTACATACCATTCCTCATTAGAGCTCATGACGGTAGTGGTTTGTTTTCCTTTTCCCTTGCCCTTTTGTTTATTTGGTGTCATTCTTTTACGCGGTTTAAAATTTAACACTCCTTTCTCTTCTCTACTACTCTACTCAATCCTGAAACCCAAATCCTAGAATAAATAATTCTATCTCCATGCCCTAGTTGCCACAAACCATTGAGCATGTTGAGAAGGGTGAATACCATAGGATATTTTTGAAAAGAGAGTATTAAAATGTGCATCATACTCCTATACACTCTACGCCATTCCTTGTTTGATCTCCTTCAGGGCATTTATGTTCTTCTACTCAAATTCGGGGATATTGAATTATGATAGGAAGGTATTCTTCAATGCACTCGTAGTATACCCTCGGTTGATGGGGGTCATACTTTCGATACCAACTATGCGCGTGCCCTTGCAACATCATTGTAAACTGAATTTCCTTCTGCTCTGGGGTAGTGATCCCTTTTACACACCATAGTAATTCACACTTATGTACATGCTCGCATCATCCACAATACCCCGTAGTCTAGTAAGTGAAAATACATCTAAAAATACTTCTAGAGGTGGTTGAGGCCCTTGTCCTCTTGATCCAAATCCTTAGTTCCCTTTGGGGTTTCCTCCTCCACCAGATCCATTAGATCCACCATGTCCTATTCCTCTCGACCCATTAGATCCTCCAGATCGTTAGGTCCACTGTGTCCTCCAACTCCTACACCACCAGATCCACATCTTGCAACTAGAAAATGGCATGAAGTGGTTGCGCCTAGTGTTCCCAACATCCCACTAAATTACATGTTAATGGTTTGTGATATTGTCCCACTACTAGTTGTGTGTCCCGCACCACTCCTAGATGTGATACCCAAACCTTACGTACTTGCACCTTGTCCAAAATTCCTCCAAATACCAAAATGGTTTGTGCAGCCATGGATGTTTCGAACGAGAAATTATATCTCCTAGGAGTAGATCGGTTACTCCCACCGATACCAAATGGGTTGATAATACTTCTCCCTTGATCTAAAAAATCAAGTGCCAGGGGTTGGTCACCAGGTGGGTTCAGATGTGCATCGACGACTCTCCTTTCTTCATGTGATGAACTCTCATCAAAATCTAAAGGGTCGTCTCTCCTATGTTTTCCAACATGGGGTAACATTGATCGCTTTCGGGTTCCATGTCCTCTACATTAACCTAAACTCCTTCCCACAATGTTGGCCTCGATAGATCCATCACACTTTCAACCTCATGTTTTCTCGGTCATCTCCCTTTCATGAGCTTCACTATACTTGAGTCATCTCTCTTCCCTTTCCTTCTCATCTGCAATTTCCACCATCTTCCTCCACCCTAGCTTCCTCTCCTAGCACTCAGAGAAGCTTAGCCAATCATGGGAAATGCCTCTAAACTTAAGGGAATGACCAAGACCTTCATTTCCAAAGGAATAACATGCAAAAATGGTCCTCTAGGCTCCCTCGAAACTCGAACTCAGTAACTTATGGGTAAGAATACATAGAAATGGTGTATTCTATAGTATAACTAGTCAACACTCCTTTCCACTAGTGATCAACAAGGCGTGTCTAAGTTATATCTACATCCTACAACCTCTGATAATCATCTTGGGTCCATACACATTATCTATAGTACCATCTTGACCTGACCGCATATGTTGAAAGCCATTCATATAGTTCTACTTGAAAACAATAGAATAATGTCTCATACAACCCATGGTATAGAATTTCTTCTACCCATATTTTTGCATCAAACTCAGGTCCAGTGCTGAACCTTTAAGAAAATTCATCCTCCGTGCTCTTGAACCATGTTTCAACACTTTCTAAGGTCATATGTTCCATCATCATGCATCACAGGGACAAAGATGTATGCCATTTCTCACAACAAATTTGAAAAGAGGTCCTGGTAATGAAACCAAGATGTAGTCATTTTAATACCCTTAGAACAATAGTCTAATCCCATGCGCGCCAACCTATCACCCAATGGGCACTAGGAACTCACCCGAGGCATGCGCAGTGTTGAGCCCCTCCTTTATGTGATTCTTACGAGAATACATCATCTATGATAGATACTTAAGTGTAAAATAATGGGAAGGAACCATGCGTTCATTCTGAGAACCTAGGATGAGTTATCATATCAATGCATCCATAAAAGAGAAATAACACCCATCATATGAAATTGATTCATAACACAAAGGAAATACATTAAAATTATGCTCATGAACACGTATATGCTTAGAATAGAACCTTCTATTCATATGTTTGGTAACCATATTACATTCATTGATGCCATAAAAAAGCCATATAATAATGCAGATCAAGGTCATGCATCAGAAACTACACTATGTCCTTCATATTACAAGGATAAACATAGACCCATCCCTCTAAATATGCCATCACTCCTATATTTTCTCTAATCCCAACCCATAGAATCCTCCATGATATTTCTACAAATATTTACCTCTCTTTTACCATATAACCACACTAATCACATATATCTCTCTCTTATACTACCCGTGCACCTCAATATATAGATTTTTTCCTTCACTGCCATGCCTTCTGAGGTAACAGATCAATTTCCAAGTGTAAGTGGTCATCTAATGGAGCATGCCTCCTTTGATATGAGATCTCCACTCTGTGCAATGATGTTCTTCTAGAACCTTCCATTACATGCATGAAATATTCCATTCTTCATCCTACAACTATCGGGTTGGCACCTTATCCACTCCGCATGTTAGACGAGTTATGCTTTCCTTGTGTGTTGTCCGGAACTTTGAATATGGCTAATTCCCAACACCATCTTATCTTAGACGCGTGTGCCATGTGTTCTCGCTAAACCTTGCTAGAACCCTTAGTGTGTACTTTAAAACTGTACACCCTTCTTCAAATAGGTTCCACGCACCCACACGACTTCTTGTACTCAAGGTTCATTTTAAGATACCTCTTGGAAATTGAAGGTGGAAAATACCTGGTGAATATCCCTAGAACCAGTTTCATGGGAAGGTGAATTTTTTGGGGGTTGTATGTAAATTTTTTTCCTCATTTTCAAGTGGTGTGATAGAAGGCTACAGACACACAACAGGATATTTACTGTCGTGTGAAAACAAACTTGTTGTCACATGACATAAAATATTATGTTAAGTGTCTGCATCCTCCACCCTCTCGGTCGAGCGCCAACAAACTCTCGGTGTCACGCATCAACAAAATCTCTGTCATGTGTCTTCTTCCTCTTCACTCCTGTCACGTGTCAAAAAACTCTCCCTATCACACATCAACAAAATCTCTATCGCATATCTACAGCTTCCGCCTCCTATCTCACATCAAAAACTCTATGTCATGCATCTATAGCCTCTACCCTCATGTCTCGTGTTTATTGTACTTGATAATACATATGCCCCTGTGTGATATGAGTGAGCTAGTAGTCTTCTACCGATGAATAATCTAGGATTATATAGGGGATAGTTTCAAGTGTAGGTGAAGCCTACCCCTAAAAAAAATTAAATTGTAATTTTTAGCCAAACAGGTCATTGACTCATGCCAAAAAATTTGCCTTTTCAAAATTTTCAAAAATGGAATATTCACCATATTACAAATATTTGCCACTAAAATAATCCCTATTTGTACTTAGCTAATATTTTGGGGCCCAACAATTATTTTAATCTACCATCTAAATTTTTTATTTTATCTAGTGATTGTTTGTTTAAATCTATAGTTCTAACAAGAAAACAAGCTCATCTAAAAAATACAATAATATGACCCATCTCCAACAATATCTGGATGATATCCAAAATCATCTTCAAGGAATCCAAAGGTGTGATTGATCAATTTTTATCACCTTTAGCTTCCAAGAAAGAATCTCCTCATTATACTCTCGATCAATCATCCATGACAAAAATCCCGAGATCTACCTAGTTCATGCTTCTTCAATAGTGTGTTGAACCCCTGGTCATTGGTGTTTTCATTAATGTCAAGTGTCATTGATATCAAATGTTATTGATGGAAAATGAGTGAGTGGTGAAGGGAGATAGGAGTCTACTATGGGTATGGAAATGGTTGGTATGCTTGTTTTAGATGAACTACATGTCATACATGATGTTTCTAACATGTGAAAGAGAGTTTGGGATGAGTAAATGGTTACATGATGAGAGTCATAGTTGTAATGGCTGATTTAGGCCTAGTTCAAGAGCCTAATGAGGTGTAAGAGCTTAATATAGGTCATGGAAGGACCAGGTAAGTATGGGTGTAGCTTAGGAACATTGTCTAGGGAATTTATGAGCAACAACAAGGTTTATTTTAGCTCCTGGAGGAAAATTTCAAAAGTTCACAAAATTTTACCTTGAGGACTATTCAAACCTATTTCACTTACCTCATCCTATGTTGTCAGTCCTCAAATCTAACTTTGGTGAAATTTTAAATTTTTTCCTCCAGGAGCTAAAATATACCTTTTGCATGCTCATACATGCCCTAAGAAATGTTTCTAGGTTGCACCCATGCTTACCTAGTCTTTCCATGACATGCATTAAGCTTTTATACCTCATTAGGCTCTAGAACTAGGCCTAAATGAGCTAGTTACAACTATGACTCTCATCATGTAACCTATTACTCATTCCAAACTCTCTTGCATATGTTAGAAACATCATGTATGACTTGTAGATCATTTGAAACAAGCATACCAACCATTTCCATACCTGCAGAGAATCCTACCACACTTCACCACTCACTAATTTTCCATCAATGCCACTTGACATCAATGATAACACCAATGACCAGGGTTCAACAATCTCCCCTTTGTCATTTATGGAAACAACTCAATTTTTTTTTATGGAAAATACATACTAGAAGCTTCAAATAACTATTCGTTGTTTCTAACAACACTCTCTTTCCCTTTGACATCTATGACAAAGGTTTCTTGGCCACTTGACATGAAATAATGACAACTAAAGACAATGATGCATGAGAAAACAAACTTACTTGTCCACAAGCTCCCCCAGGCTTGCGTTACATCTTCTCGACTCTAATCAATCAACAAATTTGATCCATTGGACCTGATATGAACCTCAACTAGGATCCCCCTGAGTTAATGCACTCCTTACCCTCATTCATGGGCTTACACCATTTTTTTAGGGCACAATCTTGAATTTTCTCAACCATCTCTTGTTCTACACACTATACTTGGATTGACTTCCCTGAAACAACCTATTAGTGCATTTTATACAACTTTCTCAAGGATATATAAGAATAATCAACTTATCACAGATATCCTAAAGACTTCTTGGACCTAAACCATCCAATACTAGTAGAAAAACACAAAAATAGGCTTCTAACCTTGATATCTTGTCAAGAAACTGACTCACCCACTTTAGGACAACCCTAAATCTCCTTTTTAGTCCATGTAGCCATATTTGGATGTGATATTGCAAGTTTAGATCAAACAAGCTTGCCCTTGAATGAAACAACCAAAACATGCCTTATTATGCCTTTAAAAACATCAATTCCATTATCCTGATACAAATTTCAGTGATATACCTATCTTTCCTTCATAAGATCACAACTTATGATGTACACAATATATTTTCTTTTCTTTTCAGTGAAAATAGTGTACATGAATACGTACATTGTTCATTCATCAAAACTCTAAATGAACTCCCCTTTCTAAAACCCTGGTTTAGATCAATGGTTCATTGTTGAAGCTCAAGAATACACCATTTTTCCCTAAAATATAGAGCCTCCTTCAATAATCTCTTCCATCGACGTGATAAAATCCAAGAATGTCAAATAAAACTTCAATTCAATTGTACATTGTCACGTCAAATGAAGCCTTGAATTCTTCTTACCCACTAAGCTATGATCATATGTTTCAATTTTCACTTAATTTCATCCATAATAGCTATATCTTGGAGAATTTTTCTTCAAACCCTAATCTAGGGTTTCAACTGAGCAAACAAGGTGAATTTTTGATATTAACTTGTTTGAGATTGAGTTTCAAGCCTATTGAGTGATCTCAAAAATATTGCAATGACTTGTTCATTTTCATTAGTTATATTAATATGTCCTTATATTAGAAGTGATTAAAGGATTTACATTATCTTTTTAATGATCTGTTTCTAGATTAAATATCAAGTTATATATATGATATTTCTACCATAACCCTCTCTCTCACTTTCTTCAAGGTGTTTCACTATACTTGATCCTTCATGTGTCTAAATTCTCACAATTGAGTCTAGAAATATCTAAATCCTAATATACCATGAGGAGCACTGACCTCACCTTAATTGTCCACCTTTAGATTTAGTTTTTAATGTCATTTCCCTTCATCTATACATGGCTTATTCTTTCTTAATTTCACTAAAATCATTTTACACATAGTCCTCGGGAAGTCTTTGAGAAATCTAATACCTTTTCTAATAGGTTTGTCTTGATCAACTACCTCTTTAGATCATACAATTGATCTTGAATGATCACATTATGGGACTAGGTGAATTCCTTGATGATAGATATTTATAAACTTCACAAAGGCATGGCTTCAACACTTTTATGATTGATTTCACATGGAACCTCTAGGATTTTGGATTTACTACTTTGATTATGACAAGTCTATAAGATCAATCTTTTTCTAGGCTTGATGAACCCATCTCAACACTTGACTGTATTCATATATTCACTCGTTGTATACTCTTTGAAACTAACTATTGTGAGCATATGAAAAATCAGTCACATATACTGACTTCATGAACTTAGGACATATTCTCTTAGCTCAAATCCTTATGGAATTTGATGACCTTGACATTATAGTTACACATATACCAAGTTACTCATGTTATTTTGTATGACTTCCTTACATAGAATCTTGACTCGATACTCAAATAAAATATATCCTCTTTGAAAACTACCATGACATGTGTAATAACAAGATAATATTCTCATAGTGACTAATGTAGACACCAAATTTGGGTCACACTCCCCTTGGTCCCCTTAATCAATTAATGTAATACATTTAAATAATCATGACCCCTTCATCCCATAATAATATTCATCCTCACATTATTAATTAATTTAATTAAGTTAATTTCACCCTCACACCTCCACTTCATTGTTACACCTCACCTTGGACCCATTCCTAGTGAATTTAACTCAAATGATGATCACTCTGAATCATCACTCTTAGTGATGAGTCACCACTTAACCTAACTAACTAAAAATTCTTCCTAAAACCTAATTGGACTTCTTCTATGACCTTCCTGCCTTCTCTCAAGTGAAATACACTTCCCTAAGAGGACTCAATAAAAATCACACCAAAAATAGTAAAGATTTTCCTATTTTTGGTAAACCTAGACTTTCTCACCTTAACCGACACCAATTACCCCTCAACCAACACCAGTCACCTAACAACCATCGGTTATCTTATATACACTTTCAAAAATATTTACACGGGTTGTTCATTTAGTTATTGGAGCTTGATTACATTCAAGCATGAATCTTCAAGCCCTCCTACATCAAACGATGAACACACACAACCACAATGCAAGACAAGTAGTTGTTTTCCCTTCCAGAGCATTTGAATATTCACGAGAACACTCTTGGAGTATTTCCATGACATGAACACAAAATCTCTTCACAGATCAACTACCATCCTCCTCCACCTCCCAAGATCTGTAAGACATCAAGTAAGTATTGTGATCCTAATCATTTTTCTTATTCCCTTTGTAGATCTTTATTTTCTTTTAGTAGTTTATTTCCTCTATTTCCTGTACATCACCTTCCTCCCATCAACCCACTATTCAACCATCCCAATCATTTTCACCATTCTAAACCTCCTTCTTAGTATCCTTGAGTCTTCTTAGCCATATTATGACCCAAACCATACTACCCTCACTCTTTGTGCAATCACAGAGAGCCTAAAAACATTGTTTAATAATTTACTACCAAATTTCCCCTACTGACGTTGGTCACCTTAACCATCATCGGTCTCCCCTCTCTATCGGCATCGGTCACCATATCGATATTGGTCACTTTTATTTCTAGTAACCTTCACCAAACTACCTCTAACATCACCTAAAATCCACCCATACCTTACCAGATACCTATGTGACCTTACCTAACACCCTTGTGACCTATCCCAACCAAAAACATACCTTACCGATGCTAAATTAGTTTGGATTTTAATAATTTTATTAATCTAGTTTGTTGATAACGTTTTGAGATACCTAAATCAAAGTGTTAGCAATAAGACCTTTATTTCTCATATTTACTTTCATTAATTTGATAAAAACAGAGGATTGACATCCATTTGAGGAAGCATCACGCTTCCTAGATCTAGCATTGCTAGTAAGTCTATGACTCTTTATATTTAATATCATTTTGTGGTCTTGCTTTATATCTACAGGTAGTCCTTCTTAGACAAAAAGGAATTGTCCACAATCAGCTTGGATAAAGTCAATAACGCATGCATTCAACCTTCAACCAACATAATCATAGGTATTCCTCCTTGACCATTACCTTATCTATTTTATCACATAATAATTCGGTGAAAATTTTGGCACGCCCGGTGGGACCCATCAGGGGTTATTTTACATTGTTCATTCCTAGGTGAAATATTGTGTGTCTATTTATTTTTGAAAGAGTTCACATTAAATTTTCTCCTTTGGAACCTTCTCTCTCTTCTATTGGTCTCATTGACACTCGTATTTTGGACTAAAAAGAACAATTCTTTTTATTTTTGTATTGCATTAGTGAAAGACATACTCTTTCCTATTCATCATTTCTCTCATCAAATGTCATTGTGGATTTGGGTCTAAAATATTTGCATATCATTTCTGAGTGTTACATCTATAGCTCATTTTAAAATTGTGGGTAACCTATATGCTAGAATTCATGCCTAGTTGATGGTTGAAAAATTGAATCGTAGTTCACACTTTCTTCTCTACACCAAACTACTACAAATAAAGTACTCATTTTCTTAAAAATATCCTACCCAGAAAAAGCTTTCAATAATCACACAATCAAAGGATTAATAGTGGGCTCAAAACTAGTTTCTCTATCCATTCATTATCTCAAAGAAAGGACCTCCCTCGCCAAAACTTACCTAAAACTATCCTTAGTTGTTGGATTTTTCATAGGGAACCTTTTATCAAACCAAAAACTCTACTCTATTCACAAGTTAGTCCTAAATGGCATAAGTCGGAACATAAAATCCACCACATAGGATTTCATGTTTGTTAGTTTTTGCTTGATCTGTGTTTTGAGGTGTGAGTTCATTTTCTTCATTCTTCACTCCTTTCACACTCCATAATCATAGTTGGTGTATTCGACTCTTTTTGAGTGTGTTAGGGTCAATCATTTCCATACTCAGGTTTCTAGGTTGGTCTTTTATTTGATCTAAATCACAAAATTTACTTTTTCCATATTTTCACAAATTTCACAAAGTGAATAGTGTTGTTCCATTGATCGTCATCGGTTTACTCATTTGATCATCATCATTTTACTAACCATTATTGGTTTCATGTTGTTTTGGTCATTTTAACCAAAGTAGCATTCATCATAGTTCTATTCTTTTTGGGGTTTCCTCAGTTACCTCACCATATCTCTGTGTCTTTGAAATCATTGTCAAAATCTAGATTTGCTTCATTTTCATCATTTATTGCCACATTTACAAATATTTTGATTTTCCATAGTAACTAGGTATCGGTCCTCTAACCATCATCGGTTACCCTTTGTCACCAACACCGGTTACCCAACTCAACCGTTAGTCTCTGTGTTTTAATTTTTCAATTAAAACAATGACCAATTTTCACCTTTATCGGAACTATTTTCATTTTATCCATTCCTTCTATGATTATGTGTCATCTATAGATATCAGATTACTAGGTCTACTATAACTCACATGGTTTTGACTCATAGCCAAGAAAATTCCCTTATATTCCATGCTAGTCTTTAGCCGCTCTCACCTAGCTCATCACATCCTCCCATTCTATCACCTATGGATCTCAGTCAACCTATCATTATTAGTATCCATGATGAGGAGTTTGCAAGACTCCTAGATCAAAACCCCGTTGCTTTATAATATTATTTAGCCCATTCATCCACTTGAGATTCATCAGGGTAGACTTATATATGACATGCATATTTCCATTCCTCTTACCTTCACCCACCCACTTTTGCATCAGCTACTACTAGCTCTGCCTTACCCTCTTCAACATTACCACCTATGGTGTCCTAACTTGATCCTACATCATTGATATCTGCTGCACACCTGGCATCTATCATTCCTTTGAAGTCAGTTTATCCTATGGTGTTAACCATTCCTTTATAAACCACCTTGAGTGTAGGTCTATCTGCACCCACCACCTCTCATATACCTATTACATCTTAGCCACCCATGGTGTTGGAAACCCATACTCCCTTCCAAAACATTGTCCTCTCCATCCCGCAATCACTTCCTCCAATTACTATGAGAGTCGATTACATCCACTCCACCTACCTACACTTATCACCAACAACCCCTTATCTCATCTATCACTTATTCAGGATATTTTCCACCTACATCTATTCCTCCCTCACAATTTTTGTACTCGGCACCACCATATACTAGGATTCCACCCACATCATACCTTCATCATCTACCCCCTTATATTGTAGGGGGTTCCCAATCATCACAACCTACTAACGATCTTATCAAAATGATGATGGACAAGATGCAGACATTGGAAGCATCGGTCTCCAGCTCATGTAACTTCTCGACATACGATAAGATTTGTAATGAGCCCATTCACCCATCCATTTTGATTCATCCATACCCTACGCATTGGGAAATTCCCAAATTCAACTAGTTTAACAAGCAAAGAAGACCCACAACAACACTTGCGGTCTTTTAAACATGGGTGTTATCTGATCATCTCATGATGACACTTTACTCTTACGAACATTCCTAATGTCCTTGACATGACCTGATTTGGATTGGTATAGTTCTCTACCTAGGAATTCCTTTTCATCATTCAACCAAGTAGCTCAATCTTTCCTAGACCAATTTTCTATCAACATTGTCAATAAAGTCACCATGATCAAATTTTAATCAACACGCCAATACAAAGATGAATGTATCACATATTTTGTCGCTCGTTGGAAAAGTGTAATCAACCAACTCATGTTTCAATGGTCTCAAACAAAGTTAATAGATTTGTTCACCATGGATTGTGCTAGGCACATCTTTCCAATTCTCAAAGTTCAAACCTTCTACATGTTCAATGAAGTGTTCACAATGGCCTAAAAACTTGAAATTTGTGTCATTGAAGAGAAGAAGATACAATTGCGTAATAAGAACATTGCATTTAAATCAAATGATACCTCTTCTTCTTCCAAACCAAAAAAATTACTCTAAAAAAAAGGGTCTACCCACACGGTAGTTTTGAAATCCATCCCATCTCACCCATCCAACCAATCAAATCATTATTCAAACATTTCTCTTGTTCAAGCTTTCTAATTCAAGCGAGAGAAAGAAAAATAAACTCTCTCATAGGAGAACCCTACTCTTCAATTTTAGAAAAAATTCTAAAATCCAAAGCAATTAATCTTCCACCCATCAAACCACATATAGGTTTTGACCCCTCTCGTCATATTCCTGCATGGTATAAAGAAAATGATTATTATTGCAACTTCATCATCATGTTAAAGGTCATAGTAACAGTAATTGTATAACTTTCAAAAATATCATCAAAGAAATGTTAGATATAACATCTAATAACCCTAATGCACTGCCTTTAATAAGAATATTCACATCTTCAAGAAACCATTCCCAAACCACACCCCATCATCTAACCAAACCAGCAAACCTTGACCAATGATAGTAACATTCATGAGGTTCATGTTTTTTCCTATCTAGACTCTTCCTCAATTTCCTCCTACTCCATCTAGGAGGTTCTTACATGAGATCCTTTATCCATGGAGGGACTTATTTCATCTACTCCTTTACCCACATAGGAGTCTCCCTTATGTCCCCTTCACCCACCGAGGATTCCACCATATTTGTTGATACAATCTCCCCATGCACTTCTCAAATGATGAACAACCCACAATATTAACTCTCCTACCCATGGGAGAGTCATGCTCACCTTCCTCTTCACTGAAATATGAATTTACCTCATCCTACTTGTCATCTCCCTACCCATAGGGGATCCATTAGTAGTGCCCCTTCCTATTGGTGACAATTCTCCATTGGATTTCAAGGATCCTGTTGATTTGATCTCAACTCTTTTACCCAAAAATTCTAAAGCCAACCATTTCCTTGTCTCATATACATTCTTTATAGGGATTACTACCAAATCAACATCATCCCCCTATAATGGTTTCATTTTCATGTTTGGCTGACCGCTTGGATTATGTCGACAATTCCATGCTTTGGGGATGCCTTTAGCTACCTTTCTCAACTCATATGTAAATGTTGTCTACTAATACTTCCATGATCTATCCAAAGGTGTTTCAAACAACCAAACCAACCATGCCCATGCCAGTTGTAACAACCTCTTCTTCATCACCCTCACCACACTTAAACCTTTACCATCAAATAAATTTTTTCCAATGCCTAAAACCTTACCTACACCTATATCTTCCTCTGCATCCAGACCCATTACCACATTGGGAGTCATGTCAACATCAAGCCTAGTCCATCCCCCTATCAAATTGATTTATCCTCATCCTCAAAAGCCAACAAAAAGATATTCCCTCATTTAAGAGGAAGACCCAACCTCTTAGGCTATATACACTTATTTCATCCACTACCCCTCTTTCACCTTCACTCCTTTCATTTATACTAGGAGCCCACCCATCAACCTTGGCCAAACAGCCTCCTATCCAAGGTAAACTAAAATCATAATAGCCCACCTCCTCATCATGAGCCTCTGTTACACCTAAATTACCTACATAGCTTACGCCTTTTCCATCACCTGCATCCTTTCTACTTCCTATACCTACACCACTTCTAGTATCCTCATCATTACCTATGATATTCCCTTCTCTTCAAACAATACCTTCCACATTTCCTCTTCCCATAGCCTTCACTACACCTCCATTATCACCTTGGATAACTCATCCCCTTCCGCCATCTACCTTCCCTTATAAATCATGCACTTATTCTTCATCTTTACCCAAGAAGGTGTAACCAAATTCCAAAATCCACTACCCTCCAAATAGGTAGTTAAACCTCGCACCTCATTCAACCGCTAGTTCATCTGCTATATCTTTACCCAATAAGGTGTAATCCAAACCTAAAACCATACTACCTACCAAATAGGTGGTCAAACTAAATCAACCTCTAATTCCACCTCCTGTGGTGCCTCTCCCACCAAAATCACCCACACTTCCATCTAGACCCAAACTTACTTCACATTGTGATCCATTGGCAAGGTCTTACACCAACATATTAGCTAACCTTTTGGAAACCTCTATCATCACATTGCCACCACTTAGACCTTACGACCCACTCAAACCTAAACCAGAAGGGTTTGATGATACAAAAATTTGTGCTTACCATCAGTGTTTCAAGGCATGATGTGAAAATTGTAAGGCTCTTAAGACTATTCTTCTCTAATTATGTCCTCCCAAAGAAAACTTTGATGATGATGATATTTTAGATGATGACCCTAGTCCACATACTATCACCACACATCCTCATCCCTTACCTATTCAGCAACCTTCATCTCCCCTCCACAACCCTTTTATCCTCCTCTAACATTTGAGATCAATATGGTCCACATAAGAGAGCTAGCCAAACCTCCACCAAAATTTCAATGCATTGCATTCTTTTCACAAAACTAGTATATGCCCTCACCATATTTTTTCCCATCCTATCGCTACACCTATCACAACTCACTTGCTCCTTTACCACATATTAATATGGTTAACATTACCACTTGAGCCCAAAAAGACAAAGGAAAGGAGAAAACAACCAACCCATCCGCCACTCTTTTACCCAATATCCCATCTACACCTGCACCAAAAATCACCATCTGTGGACCCACATACCCTATTTCTGATGGGGTTTCCCATCATATAATTATTAAACAAATTGCACCAATATCCTCTCAAAATGTCTTTGTATGACCTTTTCCAAACCTTTGAGTCTCATCGATAGGCCCTCATTTAGGTTCTACAATCATTGAGGTTTTACCTAATGAACCTACTCTGTGACATCCATTATCACTCCTCACCATGTGGCCTCTCTCACCACTTCATCCCCTTCATCTTCACCCACTACCACTCATCAAGTAACCACTTCTCGGTTTCTCGATTTGATGAGATTATACCTCTCCAATCGGATGATCATGACCCCACCCTATTTATTTTTGTCTACATTGATAATATACACATTTGACACATTATGATCGATGATGGTGCTAGTATCAACATCATTTATTTCCATGTGTATAACCAAATGTGCATCCCTACCAATTGCATATATAATAACCCAGTTATATTTTGTTCATTCAACGATGCCATGACTTCCATCCTTAGCACCATCATTCTCCACTTTCATGTGGGCCCCGTACCATTCCTAAATTATTTTATGTTTTAGAGGGGGAATTCTAGTATAACATGTTGTTTGGTTGACCTTGGATCCATGCCATGGGTTATGTTCCTTCAACCTTACACCACTATTTAAAATTTGAACATGAAGGTCAAAACTATACCATTCTAGTTGGCCCTTCACCATTCAAGACCTGTAACATTTTGTATCGACCTAATGATGTCCTTATACCAATTAAGGCATCTACCACCACTACCACTTCCCCTTCACCCACAACCCCATCCACCAATGTTTCCACTACCTCTTCCACACCTAACTCCTCTATTCCCCACTTTGCTTCCACGCCTGACCCATCTCGCTAACCCATCTACTTACTCAACCAACCAATACTTCTTCTTCCTAGTTTTCCAATAGTTTATCCATTCCCACTGCCCACATACCAACTACTAATCTCTTAGAAGGTGATTTTCAATGCATCACTCTAGGGAGTACTACGTTTATAACATTGACACATTCCTTACTCCTCAAGATTATGGTAAAATTCATGAACATCCCCGCTATGATCACTACATAGTGAGGTTTACCCTTACGGTCCTACCCACCTTCACACCAAATTAATGTATGGGGGACTTGATGCTTCTACCTACTCACCCAAGCCACCTTCCCAAACTCGACCATTTTCATCCAACCTTCAATCTCTCACCAACCACCACTTCACCCACACTTTCCTCCATTATTGTGCTTAGAAGGGATTCAGATTTTGTTTTTATGAACAAGGTCGCCATATTGTCATCCCATGCACCACTCGTAAGCATAAATACCATAGTGGTATTGGATTTTTCAAACCATCTCCCAAGAAGGCCTGAGTCAAACTCATTGAGGACGATAAACCTTCTCCACCCCATTCACCAACTTCACCACCTTCACCTACAAAGTCTATGGATCCAAAATCCATTCCTCCTAACTATTTTTTTGTGAACACCATTTCCCTGGGACCTCTAACTTATCAACGAGATGGCAAGGCTCCCTCTTCTCTTCCCTTCATGTATCCTAACATGATCGATGACGATACACCTTCTATTAACGTCGTTCAATGTCAGGATGATGAGTCTATTATCACCTACCTTGGTGTAGAAGATTCTTATATTCACCGGTCATTACCTTTTGAGATGCAAACCATGTTAAATGAATCAACCATCAAAATCAATATTCACACTCAGATGACCCGCACATTCTAAAGATAGGTCAATCTTTAAATTTTATGAACATGAATCTTTTACTTCTTTCTCGAGATCATAACAATGCTTTTGCTTGGTCCTATGCTGATATACCCGGTATTGACCCACATATTGTGGTCCAATATCGTAACTATTCCCGATGCCAAACCCATAAAATAGAAGTTACGGAAAATACATCCTCGCATTGCCCTTCTTTTCAAAGAATAAATCCAATGCCTTCTTTTGGTTTCCTTCATCCTACCCATTGATTATCCCCAATGGATCTCTAACATTTTTCCTTTCACAAAAGCGACAGGGGACTCCGCATTTACATGGATTTCCATGACCTTAACTTAGCTTGCCCCAAACATGAATTTCCTTTACCTAGTATTGAACAAGTAGTTGATCTCACCACCGGCCATGAGATGCTATCACTAATGGAAGATTTCTTAGGTTATAACAAAATATTACTTTCCCCATAAGATCAACACAAAACCTCCTTCATCACTCCTTGGGGACCTTCTACTATCATGTCATGCCCTTTGGCCTTAAAAATGTTAGTGCTACATATCAGTGGGCTATGACTTATATCTTTCATGACATTATGCATGACTATTGGAATATTATATTGACAATATTCTTGTAAAATCTAAACATCGGGCCAAACACCTTACAATCCTTAAGGTCATCTTTGACCATCTCATCAAGTACTATGTTTTCCTTCAACCTAAGAAGTGTGTCTTTGTTGTTATCTCTAGCAAGATCCTTGGTTTTATTATTTATTTGCATGGAATTGAAGTTGATCCCACTAAAATAAAGGATATTCTCAAAATGCCTCCACCTACTAACCTTCATCAACTTCATAGTTTGCAAGGAAAGTTGCAATCTATTCATCATTTTATTTTGTAGCTTTCCAACGCTACCATCCATTTCATCATCTCCTCAAAAAGGATGTCTCCTTCAAATGGGATGATGAATTCCAAAAATCCTTTGATGCCTTAAAATAATACCTCCTCCAACCACCTGTTCTCATTCCCCTAAGGATGACCAACCATTTTACCTTTACATTTCTACTACTAATCATTCCTTAGGTGTCATGCTCACTCATCATGATGAGCAACACAGGGAACAAGAGGTTTATTACATTATCCATATGATTTTAGACTATGAAACTATATATACTCACTCCAAAAAAACTCTTCTTAGCCTTAGTTTTTGTCACCACTAAAATTCACCATTGTCTACTCAACCAAAAAACCTTTTTTGTCACTAATATTGACCCCTTACATTACATGTATTCTAAGCCCTATCAACATTAATGTGTTGCACGTTTTCTCATGCTTCTTGCAGAGCTAGATCTTCAATTTACCCATCAAAAAAATTTTCAAAGGATAAATGATTGCAAAACGCACCTCTCTCCGGAAATCAATCCTCTAACTTTGATTTCCTGATGAATCCATTGCTAACCTCTCTTTAGATGATACCATTTACCAGATGTCCTTATTCTTCAATGGTTCCAAAGGTCAGCATGGGGGTGGTGCCAAATTTATCCTCATTCCTCTTAATGGTGAACCTATGCCATTATCTTTCAAACTTGATTTTTATTGTACTAACAATATCATTGAATATGAAGCACTTGTGTTAGGTCTTCAAACCACCATAGCCTTAGTTGTTAAATCATTAATATCTTTGGTGACTCTCAATTGGTTGCGAACAAAGTTAATGGTATATACTAGTTTTGTAATGATATACTTCAAAATTATAAGCATCATGTTGACATAATTTTGACTACCTTTGACCATTATGAACTTCAAACCACCCCACGTTCCACTAATAAATTTTTAGATACCATGGCATGTCTTACTTCTCAAACCCCCACTTTGACCTCGACTCAAAATATTTGTCACAGTAAAAAGGTTACAATCACCCTTTTATCTATTTTGAGATGTCAACCTTGTAGGAACCATTGAAACTAACCCACGTGACCTTTGGTATAAGAAATTTATTACTACTTTTCCTTTCCATTCTACCTCCAGATCTTACTCACAATGGATAACAAGAATTTCTCAAAAGTGTCTCTCACTATGTCATCATGGGTGGTCTTCTTTATAAACATGGTTTTGAAGCTATCCTCTTATGATGCCTTACAATTTCTAAAATTCCATACACCATCCAGGAAGTTAATGATGGGATTTTTGGGGTCAGTCCTTGTTACTAAATCAGACACTCCTCGGATGTTGATCGACCTCTAGTTTGAGCTTTTGGACATCCAGTGTGATTGCACAACATTGAATCCTCTCCCCAAGTGCGGGGCTTGAAAAATGGGAGAGGAATATCCATATTAGAGGTTGGTTCCTCAACTCCCCTGATCAGATATATCACTTACAAGTTACAAAGGTTTAAATTCCTAATTCCCACTCAAAATTCCAAGGGGACAAAGATAGGGAATGCAAGAAAAATGAGGCTAATGCTAATGAGGTGATGCACCAAAGGAGTAGTAGACACCTAATACTGTAATACATACACAATCCACAAGAAAACACGGCACAAAGCATGCACAAATTGCTAAAGATGTGATGAAAGATCAAGAAAATGGTAAATATGAAAGGATTGAGGAATTTTAATCACTGAGCATACATTATCATTTTAGATCCAATACAATGCATCACAGTGACCAAGAGGCAAAAATGGGTGCTTTATTGCATGGAAAGGTAAAATTTCCACAAATCTGCCAAAAGGAAAAAAAGGGAAGTTGCGGAGAGTGAGAAAGTGTCTCCTTTTTAAAAAATGAGCCCATTAGCTTTTACGGTACGGCGACCCTAGGAGAGAGAAACATGGGAAAACATGGGAGAGCTTCAACCACTGACCAAAAATGCAATAAAACAACATGGGCATCCTTACAGGTCCATCCCCTGACATTTTTCACCATGTTGGGAGAGAATGCGAGCCATTCTTCATTAAAAATGGTGGTTGAAACGTCATTTCTATCCATGACCACGTGCCAGAGGTGTTTTTCAATTTTATCCCTCAAAATCCATCAAAATACAAAAATGACCCTATAATCTTGTAGATAATTTCACCAGCTTTCCATTGATATAAAGAACGTGAAAAACCAAGCTCTGGATCGAAAGATATGGCCATTTGAAATTTTAGGGCAAAACAGGGCCAAATCAGATTGGCGGGCAAATTTTTTTAAATTTTTCACTTTTTGCATTTGGGAAAATTTCCCAAAAATCCCCGCACTCCACCATTCTAGGTGCCATGTGGCATGTTTTGATTGGACATGGTCCTTGTATGCTTCATTTTCCTTCGTTTTGGCCATTGGAAAATTTTCCAAAAATCTCACCGGCCGATGAGTTGAGGACACGTGGCAGCAGGTGATTGGGCACGGGCCTTTCCTCCTAAATTTTTGTCACTTTGTTTGACCATTTTCTAACTTGGACATGTGGCAAAACCCCATTAGATGTGGGCTTTTCCCTTTGAATTTTCCTTGCGGGCTTGTCTTGAGTTTTTTGCCGCCACCGGACACGTGGCACAATTCCATTGGCTCGCGTTTGGGGGATGGTTTTTTCTTTTAAAATTCCCTTTGTTTTTCTTTGGGAAAATTTCCAACTTTTCCCCACCTTCCCAAGCTCCGGTGCCACATGGCAGGCTCCCATTGGATGTGGGACCCGGTGAAAACATTTTTTCTTTTGATTTTAGCCTTTGGGAAAAATCCTTTCTTCCCCGAGCTCACGTTCGACCCCGGGGACACGTGGCATGAGGCCATTGGATGTGGGCTTTGTGGGAAGAAATTTGACTTTGCCCTCACGTGAAATATTTTGCCAAAATTTTAACTTAACCTCCACGCTCCGCCGGTCCGAGGCCATAGGACACGTGGCACAATGTGGTTGGGCGCGGGCCTGTCTTGGATATTTTCCATGGCGCCAACACTTAGAAATTTTTCAAAAATTTTCCCCCTTTGGACACGTGGCACAATCTAATTGGACGGCGGGCCTGCGGGGTGAAATATCCCTTTTGAAATTTTGCCAAACACTTGGTAAAAAATCCAAGTTTTCCTCCGACCCCCACCACTTTGAGACACATGGCATGATATTACTGGCTGCGGGCCTTCCAAGGAAAATTTCCCACAAAAACTCCACTGAGTCATAACTTCAAAAATACATGGAGTTAGGAGGAAAACTTTACCTTTCTGGAAAGCTGAGAAAAAGATATATCCAATGGTGCCATTTCCAGAAACCCTTGAGTGCCTGAAAAGAAAAAATTTATGACTGAGGCACAAGAGAGGGAAGAATGAAGGGAGTTAGCCACAAAATGAGCAAGGGGCACATTTTGGATAACAATTTTGGTGACTCAGAGGGGTCATCTACCTGTTGGATGAAGTTACCAGTTTCCTGAAGCAATCCATTGGGCATGGAGTCATTAAAATCTCTGCTTGGTACCCCAACTGACTAGAACACTGCAAGGAGGAAGGTGGAGGGTGAAACATCATCTGATGGAGCAAGGCCTATAAAACACATCTCCAGGAACAGCAAGCTTGTGCCAAAGCACTTAGGGAAAGAAAACTAATCTACAACGAAACAATGTGCACAAGCACTTGGAGGAATGAAAACCTAAGATAATATGTACAAGGTGGAGAATTCCCTTCAGTAGCAATGCTTTAGATGGATTCCATTGACTGGAATCTATAGTTATTTTCCATCTAATGAAGACAATTGGAAAGCATTTCTATCCTTACACTTTGTGACCATGTATGGGCCACTCCAAATGGCATCAAATTTTGAATGTCTTCCCGGTTTTGCTCTTTCTACATCCCATTTTAACACTAGATCTCCAACTTGGAAAGATCTATCCTTGGCCTTTCTATCAAATGTCTTCTTGATCAAAGCTTGATCCTTCTCCATTGCTTGGGATGCTTGATTTTTGATTTCTTGGAGCTCCATCAATTCTACATATCTAACCTCCATGGGCCCAAACTCCAACAACTCCAACTATTTCATGAGTTCTAATGTTGGCAACTCAAGTGACATGGGAAAAATTGCCTCTCTTCCATAAACAAGCTTGAATGGGGAGTTACCTGTAGATCTTTTAGGAGTTATCCTATCAGCCCATAAGGCTGATTTCAACTTAGTATGCCAAGACCTCTGATTTTCATCAAGAGTCTCTCCTAATGATCCTCAACAAGTTCTTGTTTGTAGATTCAGCTTGGCCATTACCCTGAGGGTAATAATTTGATGAAGTGCTTAGGTAGATCCCATTCTTGACAGCCCATTCAGTCACCTTGGACCCAATGAATGCCAATGCATTATCTAATATTATTGTAGTAGGTATGCCAAATTTGGTTGCTATTCCCTCATAGAAATCTAGGATGCTAGATTCATTTGCTTCCTTGAGTGCTACTGCTTCAGTCCACTTGGTGAAGTAATTTGTTCTTTATTAAAATCCATTTGTGCCCTTGGCTTGAATTGGGATTAATGACTCCAATGAAGTCCAAACCCCATTGCATGAATGGCTGGTCAACTAAAATTGGATGCAATGGAAGGGCAGCTAGTCTCTCTTTACCTGTGAAGAATGCACAATTCTTGCACCTCTTGATCCATGCATAACAATCACTGAAAATCTTGGGCCAATAATAGCCAGCCCTCATGATCTTTAGAGCTGTCACTCTTGGTGCAAAATGACCACTAGCTGATCCACCATGGAACTCTTCCAACACCCTATGAATCTGATTTGTACCAATGCATCTCAGCAACACTCCATTCACGTCCCTTTTGAACAAAACACCATCAACAAGGGCATATGGGACAGCCTACAATCTGAAGTGTCTTCTTTTGGTCTTGTTCATCTCTGGAGGGCATAGACCTGTGCTTAGGAAGTGCATTATGTCTTGGGTCAGCAAGGAGTGAGGACACCATCATTCTCCTCTTGAGTGCTTCCTTTCTCATGGCTATCTTGCAACGCCAAAACAACCTCCTTCTCATTGCATGCTTCCTTTTGTTTGCTCAAAATCAGCTACTCACACAATCCTTTTCCTCTGACCAACTTGGTGACTTTGATCTCAATGTCATACTCCATGACACGAGTAATCCAACCTGCTCTCTTTTCATTCAAGTCTTTGTTGAGGAGGAAGTCTTTAACTCCCACATGAGAAACTAGCAATTGAACCTTGTTGTTTGAAACTAGATGCTTGAATTTCTTCAAGCTCCTGATTACTACAAGAACATGCTTCTCAATGAAAGAATATCTCACCTCATAGTCCTCCAGGCTTTGGTTGAAGAAAGCAATTGGCTGCTCATCATTGTTTTTGTTCTATTGTACCAAAATTGCAGAAATAGTATCATCACCCCCAAATGCATAGAGGATGAAATCCTTGGAGAAATCTGGGTTAATGAGAGTTGGGGCTTGAGAGATGGCTTCTTTGATTGCTTCAAAACTTTCCTTTCCTTCTGCTATCCATTTGAAAGCCATGCTTTTCTTTAACATCTTGGTGATAGGCTTGACTAGGGCTGCAAAATTTGGGACAAACCTCGAACAAAATTTATTCTCCCCAAGAAAATTTGTAGGGCCTTCTTGTGGCTTGGAAATGGTAGTGATCTTATGGCTTCAACTCTTTCTGGATCAATTGCTAATCCTTCTTTGGAGAAAATGTGGCCAAGGAGCTTTCCTTCATGGGCTAGAAAAATACACTTTTTAGGATTCAAGGATACTCCAAATCTCTGCACCTTTGGAACACTTGTCTCAAATGAAAGAGATGGTCTGCTGCATTTTTTGAAAAAATAGTGATATCATCAAGATATACTAGGCACCACATTGTTAATCAAATCCTTGAACGCCATGTCCATTACTCTTTGGAAAGTAGCTCCAGCGTTAGACAACCCAAATGGCATTTTCTTGTATGTATAAGTTCCCCATTTGGTTGTAAAGGCTTTCTTGAACTGATCTTCTTCTTTCACCATAATCTAATTATACCCCGAATAGCCATCAAGTAATGAAAACCTCTCAGAGCCAGCAATAACTTGTAAAATATGCTCCATGGAAGGAAGTGGATAATGATCCTTGAGAGATGCTCTATTCAAATCTCTGAAGTCAACACACAATCTGATTTCCCCACTCTTCTTTCTAACTAGAACCAAGTTGGCCACCCAACTAGAATGCTTGATAGGGAATATGATTCTTGACTCTATCAACTTATTCAATTCTTTTCTCATGAGAGGCTCCATGTGTGGATTGACTAGCCTTTGTTTTTGCCTGATGGGTTTAGTACTTGGATCCAATTCAATGGTGTGTTGAGCTAACTTGGGATTGAAACCTTTCAAATCTTCATAGCTCCAAGAAAACACATCAGGGAATTCTTGAAAAATTTGTATGAACTCATACCTTTCTTGCTCAGTTGTCACTTTACCAACTTGGAGTGATTTTCCTTCTTCCACCAAGATGGACACTGAATCTTCTCCCTTGACTTGGATGTTTTCTTTCTCCTTCCTAAACTGATCATTAGGATTGAAAATGGACTCCAAAGTAATAAGTCCCTTTGGTATTTTGTTGGTTCTCAGCTGTACCACTTGGTCACCATACTAGCTGCTCCAACTTTTCCTAATTTTTAGCTGAGAACTCAGCCTCTTCTTGCAAGAAATGGATGATTTATTGATCATTTTCAAACACTTGCCAACTTACATTGTTGTTTCGGGAATGAAGGCCTTACAATCACATGGATGTTTGGTTGTAATTTTTCCTTTTGAATGCTTTCAACAACGTCAAAGGCTGCCCCAACTGCTGCAAGCCTGTCAGCAGCTTGGTTCTCCCTTCTAGGAATGGATTTTATGCCAAAGCCCTCAAAATCTTCAATGAGGTCCCACACCCTATTTTTGTAACACTTGAGCAGATCATTCTTGACAACATGCTGCCCCTTAACTTGGTTGACAATCAACTCACTGTCACCAAAGACTTGCAAGTTATTTATTCCTCTCTTGATTGACCAATGCAATCCTTGTATCAAAGCTTCATATTCAATAGTGTTATTAGAGCATGCAAACTGAAATCTAAAAGCTGAATAATACTTAACTCCTTGAGGTGAAACAAGCATAGCTCCCCCTCCTACACCTTGTCTACTCCTTGATCCATCAAAAAACAACTGCCATACCTCATTGTCATCCTTGTGGTTTGGCTTGGTGATGCTAGGAATAGGCTGATTTTCTTCATGCATGCAATAGACTCCTAGCTCAGATTCTTCTATTTCTTGATAAGGATCAAAAGCATGCACCTTGTTTTCCCATTCATCAAGAGTCAGATCTGGGATGCTTCCAACCTTGGTGTCAGCTTCATCAGTGCTTGGATAATCCTCTTGATCAAACGCTAAACAATTGGTATTGATTTGGCTTGGAGTGTAAGGCTCAATGTGAAAGTTTGCAATAGGCTCAGATCTGATTGTGGCTTTAGTTCCATATCTTGTCCTGAACAACATGTGTGACCAATCAGCGTAGATAAGTAACCTCTAATCTTGGCTGTGAAATCCCTTGACAGACATAGGGAAAAGAGTGGTGGAAGATCTATTACTGAGACATCTTGCAAAACAACAACATTGGGGCATGCATGCAAAGTAAGACTCAAGTTTTTTATCACTCCAACTGTTGTTACTGCTGTCCCATCCAATTGCACTACCCCTTTGGATATGAATTCATATTGAAGCCCTAACTGATCAGCTATTTGCTTGGGCATTACTGAACTACTTGCCCGGAATCAATCATGTAATTGTGTACTAATTGGTTTCCAATGATCAATAAAACATAGAATGGAGGGGGCTTCAACATTTTACCTTGTTGTCCTCCATGATTCCCCTCAGGCTGGGAAGCATTTGTGAGTACCTTCTCTTGCATTTGGACCTGCTGATTTGAAGTTGACCAGTCCTTCATGGCAGCTTGTAGCAAATCTCTTTGGCCTGGGATGGATAGTGATTCCCACATTGATATGTTTACATTTGTCCTTTTCATGTGATCAATGATATTGAATGGAGATGAAGCATCTCTCTGCTGTCCCTTAGCTTGCACATTCATTCCTTGCACATGGGAAGTAGTAACCAACATTTGAGTTGGCCTAGGAGCTGTCTTAGGTAGTCCTTGCGTGTTTGGAACTACATTTTGCTTGCCAATAATTTGTGGAGTGATAGAAGATTGTGGATTACTTGGAGCCAATGGTTGTTCTTCACCCAAATTTCTCCTTTTTGACCTTGTGTTGGCTGCAACACTTTGGGAAACTGTTTGATTCATGCCACAAAAAATCTTCGCCTACCAATTTACAAGTGTGGCATCATTTGGAGCTGATTTCTGCTGGAATGTGTTTGGTTGTTGGTTATTTCCTTGACTACCTTCACCCTCCACACCAGTTAGTTGTCACCATTAATGCTTGATTTAAGGCACCATTGAAACACATAGACTGGTTGTGAGGTTCATTGCATGGGAAACACCAATCATACTCTTGAGCTATGTTGTTTTGTATTGGCACTAATGCCTTAGAGGTAGATATAGCATTGGGATTATAGGGCTGAAATGGTCTATTGGCAGGAGGTCTTGCTTGATTTAAATTTGCAGATGGATTGGGTGGTCTTTGAGGCTGGTATGGCTGCTGTTAGGCTAAGCTTGAGGCTAGAAAGGAGGTCTAAAACCTTGGGCTTGCTATCTCTTGAGTGTGACTAGCTCATTGCCTATATTTTGCAATTTCTTCATGACTTCTTGAAGTTCATTTGAGGCACTAGAAGATGAAGTAGAAGCTTCACTTGAATTCTGATTTCTAGGAGTGGGAATAGGAGCTAAAATAGGTACTTGACTAGTATTTGGGCTCTCTAAACTTGGAAACAATGGCATTGGAGGCCTAGGAGCTAGCTTGCCATCTTGAATCAAACAATTTTCATCCCTAATGGCAATGTTATAAGCAACAGGGATAGTTGTGCCTCCCATGGATTGAATCAACATAGAAATATCAAAATTTAAAGCTTTAAGGTAATATAGAAAATCACCTTCTGCTGCTGGCCTTACTGCCACTAGAATCCTCTCCCAAGTCATTTGAAACTTGAAATTGAAGTCAGTCAGCTGCTCATTGGGAGCTCTCTTGATGGTTGTCAGTTGTTCCAAAAGGGACAAGTTGTCTCCCTTTTCTCCAAACTGCTCATGGAGGGCTATACATAGCTAGTTCCAATTTTGAATAGAACCTAAGGCAAGACTCCTGAACCATTGCAAAGCTTTCCCTTTGAATGAAGATGCCAGTAATTTGACAGCAACTTGCATCTCATTGATCTCATGGATTGCACAAATATTAGCAATATCCTTAACATGATCACCAAGAGTGGTCTGATTCTCTCCAGTAAAGTATGGAATGTTCTTCAATGCTGCAACTGGGATTGGATTTTGTGCATTGAGAGCAAGTGGGCTGCTGCAAGTGAAATTGACATAGGGGTTGTTTTGTGTGCCGATTGGCCTTAGAACCCTTGTTGATTGAATGAAAGGCCTACCAGGTGGAGGAGTTGATAGAGTTCTATTTGGTGGAGATGGAGACCTTTGAATTCTCCTCCCTCTTTGCCTTCTTCTTGGAGATAACTACAGATAATCAAACAACACCTCTTCTTCTCCAACTCTTGACCTTGTGGTGATTCTTCTCATGAGTTTTTAGGTCTACACTGCTAAAACCAACTGATTCTTCTTCCTTGGAGTCGCCAGATGTGCAATTTAGGGCTCTTTTAAGCAAGAAAATTGCAACAAATGCACATTAATTTTGTTGCAATGAAGATGAATACCTCTAAGTCCCATCGGGCATGCCAAAACTATTGTTGCAAATCAGCAGCACCCCTGGATGTTGATCAAACTTCTAGTTTGATCTTTTGGACATCCAGTGTGATTGCACAACATTGAATCCTCTCCCCAAGTGTGGGACTTGAAAAATGGGAGAGGAATCTCCAGATTAGAGGTTGGTTCCTCAACTCCCCTGATCAGATATATCACTTACAAGTTGCAGAGGTTTAAATTCCTAGTTCCTACTCTAAATTCCAAGGGGACAAAGATAGGGAATGCAAGAAAAATGAGACTAATGCTAATGAGGTGATGCACCAAAGGAGTAGCAGACACCTAATACTGCAATACATACACAATCCACAAGAAAACACAGCACAAAGCATGCACAAATTGCTCAAGATGTAATGAAAGATCAGGAAACAATGGTAAATATATGAAAGGATTGAGGGATTTTAATCACAGAGCATACATTATCATTCTAGATCCAATACAATGCATTACAGTGACCAAGAGGAAAAAAGGGGTGTTGTATTGCATGGAAAGGTAAAATTTCCACAAATTCTACCAAAAAAAAAAAGGGAAGTTGCAGAGCTGAAAAAGTGTCTCCTTTTTAAAAAATGAGCCCATTCTGGCTTTTACAGTGCAAGAAGTGACCCCAGGAGAGAGAAACATGGGAAAACATGGGAGAGCTTCAACCACTGACCAAAAACATAATAAAATAGCATGGGCATCCTTATAGGTCCATCCCTTGACATTTTTCACCATGATGGGAGAGAATGCGAGCCATTCTTCATTAAAAACGGTGGTTGAAACGTCATTTCTGTCCATGACCACGTGCGAGAGGTGTTTTTCTATTTTCTCCTCCAAAATCCACCAAAATAAAAAAATGACCCTAGAATCTTGTAGAGAATTTCACCATCTTTTTGTTGATATAAAGAACACGAAAAACCAAGCTCTGGATCGAAAGATATGGCCGTTTGAAATTTTAGGGAAAAACAAGGCCAAATCGGATTGGCAGGTGAAGTTTTTTTAAATTTTTCACTTTTTTGCATTTGGGAAAATTTCCCAAAAAATCCCCACACTCTGTCATTTTGGGTGCCACGTAGCATGTTATGATTGGATGAGGGCCCTATATGCTTCATTTTCCTTCGATTTGGCCATTGGAAAATTTTCCAAAAAATCTCCACCAAGCCAATGAGTTGAGGACATGTGGCAGCAGGTGATTGGGCGCGGGCCTTTCCTCCTAAACTTTTTGTCATTGTTTGACCATTTTCTGACTCAGACATGTGGTGAAACCCCATTTGATGCGGGATTTTCCCTTTGAATTTTCCTTGTGGGCTTATCTTGAGTTTTTTTCCACCACCGGACACGTGGCACAATTCCATTGGCTCACGTTTGGGGGGACGGTTTTTTCTTTTAAAATTCCCTTTGTTTTTCTTTGGGAAAATTTCTAACTTTTCCCCATCTTCCCAAGCTCCAGTGCCATGTGGCATGTTCTGATTAGATGCGAGACCCAGTGCAAACATTTTTTATTTTGATTTTAGCCTTTGGGAAAAAATACCAATCTTCCCCTAAGATTTTCCATTCTGACTCTCGGGGACATGTGGCATGAGGCCATTGGATGTAAGCTTTGTGGGAAGAAATTTGACTTTTTGCACCCTCACGAAATATTTCACCAAAATTTTAACTTAGCCTTCGCACTCAGCTAGTCCGAGGCCATAGGACATGAGGCACAATGTGGTTGGGCGTGGGCCTGTCTCGGAGATTTTCCATGGCACCAACACTTAGTCATTTTTCAAATTTTTCCCCCTTTGGACACATGGCGCAATCCAATTAGATGGTGGGCTGCGGGGTGAAATATCCCTTTTGAAATTTTGCCAAACACTTGGTAAAAAATCCAAGTTTTCCTCTGACCCCTGCCACTTTGAGACACATGGCATGATATTTGAAGGGTGGGCACGGGCCTTCCAGGAAAATTACCCTGAAACTCTGCGAGTCATAACTTCAAAAATACATGGAGTTAGGAGGAAAACTTTACCTTTTCGGAAATCGAGAAAAGATCTATCCAATGGTATCATTTCTAGAAACCTTGAGTGCTCGAAAAGAAAAAATTTATTACTTGAGGCACAAGAGAGGGAAGAATGAAGGGAGCTAACCACAAAATGAGCAAGGGGCACATTTTGGATAATAGACACTTAATGGCTTAGCTATTGGTAAGTGCATCCTATGCAGGCTATTATTGGCCAACCCTAAACCATGATTGTTGTGACTATGTCAAGCATTGTGTCAGATTTCAGCAACATTCTAATATTCATCACACCCCTAGTCATGCCTTAAAGGTCGCATGAGACATTTGGAATTTCTCTCAATGGGGTTTGGATCTTGTCAAATAAATCAAACCTCATTCTTCCCAACATCATCAATGGATTATTACTACTACCGAATATTACACTAAATGGGTGGAATATGTACCTCTTATTTCTACAAAATCTAAGAAAATTTGTGAATTCATCAATCATCACATCATTTTTCGCTTTGGTGTTCCTCACCACCTCATCACTGATAATGGAAAAAAATTCAAAAACAAAAACCTACAGAAAATTTGTGATGCCTTCGGCATTCAACTCAATTTTTCTTCACCTTACTATCCTCAAACAAATGGCCAAGTGGAATCAACCAACAAAACCTTAAAAAAATTCATAATGGAAAATAGTTCAAAAACAAAATCCTACAGAAACTTTGTGATGTTGTTGGCATTCAACTTAGTTTTTCTTCTCCTTACTATCCTAAAAAAATGGCCAAGTGGAATCAACCAACAAAACCTTAAACAAAATTCTTATGAAAGTGGTTGACAATACTAGAAAGGATTGGCACACGCACATTCCTTTTGCCTTATGGTCTTATCGCACTAGTATTCGTACCTCAACTATTGTCACGCCTTTCTCTTTGGTCTATGATACAGAGGTTGTCCTACCTATCGAATTACAAATTCCATCTCTTTATATCTCACTAAAATATATGTTCAATGATGATGATTTTCACTATGATCATTTGGCACAACTCGAGTTATTAGAAAAATGTCTTCTCAATGCTCTTTATCACCTCCAAATATACTAAAAATGTATCAAATGTGCCTATGATAAACGTGTCCAAGAATGAACCTTTCGTGTTAGTGACCTCATCCGAAAGAAAAACAACATGTTTGTGAGAAAAGTAAACGGGGCAAATTTTCTCCTAATTGGATTGGACCCTATATCGTTACTCATACCTATGGATCATGTGCTTTTCATTTATCTTCACTCGAAGGTAAACCCGAACCTGAGCCCCTTAATTCCTTGCATATTCTACCATTATATTTATGAATCAATTCCTAGATCACCTTATGTCTATTAAACACTTGTCCCTTGAGCACCATTCACCTTCCACTTACCTATTTTAAGGATCAATGACTAAACAAGACTCATGTGATTACTTGTCACTTTTTAGCCTTATCTTCAATATGAGTACGACGGCTCTACTCATGTCATGATTCTTATGGATACTTTTTGTCATTTTTCAAGATGGAATCCCATGGTCCTTAATTACTTGAAACCTCTCTTTCATAGATAACCATTGTGTGCTCTGGTTTTGTCTTCATAAAAGAAACCTATACTTATCTATAGTCTTGTTCATGACCTAAATGTAAAGAATACTATACAAATCTAGTCAAATCTAGTCATATTGTACATAGTCTATCACCAAAAGAATACTATTCCTACAAAAATAAATAAAAATATTCTAAAGCTTCCCACATTGATCAGCTTCATGAAGATCTCAAGGAGATATTCTATTACACTATATCAGGTTACACTATACCCACTTCGCTCACCTCACCACCTTTCCTTTCTAACTTTCTACCTACTCAAGGGATGTGGTACAAATGTGATATTTTGTGATCATGTGACCTTCTTCACCCTCGAATGGTCAATCCAAAAACACCTTTAGGGTTTTATGTTCATATGCCATCCTTGGTATGATAGAATCTAATTGGTTCTTACCAATTAGGAAGTTTTTTTGTCTCCTCTTACCATTCACCTCTTTTCTTACTTATTAATTTTCCTACACAGAACTAGACCTTCAACACCTAGATTTTAGGAATTCCTCTTTCACCAAAATCACCCATCCCTCGACCTAAACTCAACCATGCCTAAATGACCTAAACTCAATCATGCCTAAAACCTACCGACCCATTCCTCTACCTCATCATATTATTCCCTAGCTTATGGGAGAACTATATTGGCTCGAGGACCCTTTTATGAGGCTATATAGAAGCACTCCAAGGGTATGTGGCCCTTGGAGGTTAGCTCGCCACTCTTTTCCCTAACCAATTTTACCCTGCTACACCCTTAACCTATTGCTTGTATTAGGATATGAGTAACCGACTTGTGGCTTACCATATCATTTTATTAGATCATGTATACTTTATCATGCTTAATAGGTCGGCCTTGGTGATGGCCATAGCATATCAATAGTATATATAGGGGATTGTAGGTAGTAGTTCATTATCATTTGAGCATTTGAGTCTTATTATATGGTTTGGAGGTTGCCCCTCGAAGTGGCGAAGCTATTATAATTGCATATTGAGATCATTATTATGAAATATTGTGTTATTTGGTGTTATATTTCTGCTCATAATATGAATTATACTAGTAATTTCATTACAAGTGGTATCAGAGCTGCGATTTGGGCCAAAATTAGGGCAAAACCCCTAATTTTTTGTTTCCACAATATATTTAAAAAAAAAGTGAATTGGGAGATATTTAAACAATAGTTGAAAAAAATTTCAAGTAAGGTTCCTTGAAATTTTCAGATTTTTTTGATTTATTTTGCACAAGTTAGTACAAATTTATGGTTTTTCATAAAATCACTCCCTAGGGTGAAAATTGTGGAATTTTTTCAAGTTCTTTACATTTTCAGAAATCTCTCAAAAAAATAGTATTAGTATCTTCTCTGTGTTTTTTCTTGTTCACTGAATTTGTATCGAAACCCTAAACCCTAAGGTTTGATATCATGGCGGGGCCTTCCACAAGAGCAAAAATAATCCAGTTACTCAGGTAAAACCCCAAATAAAGATGGGATAGTGATTGAAGAGATGGAGTCATAAGGGGTAAATACAAATTCCTCAGCACTAGGGTTTACCTCAGTTGATCATAAGGTGATCCAACTTGAGTATGAGCTACGAAATGTACAATCTGAGATGGCCTCTAAAGGAGACATAGCCCAAATCAATCATCGGTTGGATGATATCATGCAACATGTAAAGGGTAAATAGTATGGCCCAAATCTGGCCCATATCAACCAAGGAGGATCTTCAGTTCAAAATCATGGACAAAATAACCATGTTGGATCACTTTTCCAGCCCAATCAGAATCCAACTTATTCGCAACCACGAAACATGATGCCGAAAGTGGATATGCGCAAATTTTATTGTAAAGATCCCTAAATTGGATAAATAAAATGAAGAACTTATTTGAGCTACATCAAACACCACTAGGAAAAAAGGTGACATTGTGATCCCAATATCTTGAACCAGACCAATTCGTTTGGTATCGATGGTTATGTGCTCAGAGGTAGAAGAATGGTCTCGGTGTCACTTGGATAGTTTTTACTGAGGAGTTGCAATTTCACTATAGTTCCAGTGTTTTAGATAACTAATTTAGTCAATTAGCAAAGTTATGACAAATAGGATCAGTCAAAGATTATGTGCATCAATTCCATAACCTATCCTTAAGGGTGGAGAATATACCAGAAGAGAATCTGAATGACCTATTTCTTGGGGGTCTTAAGGACCACATCGAGCATGAGGTACGTATGTTTAATCCACTCAAGCTTTCTAATTCTATTATCATGGCATGTCGAGCAGAGGAAAAAGTTCTTTGTAGTAGGAGGTCACCTTTCATTAACACCAGAGACCGTAGTATCTCTTCCCCTTCATTTTCTAGGCCAATTAGACTGACTCCTCAACAAATGGAAGAAAAGAGAGAAAAAGGATTATGTTTTAACTGTGATAGCAAATATGGACCGGGACAAAAAAATTATAAGAAGTTGTTCTATATTGATGGAGGTAATGAGGATGATGAGGATTGTAATTATAGGAGAGGTGAGGAATTGGTAGAAGATGAAGTAGAGGATCACCAACCTACAATTTCTTGCCATGCATTGTCAGGTATTAGTACTCCTCAAACACTCAAGGTTATTGTCTATCTCAAAAAATAGAAGGTGACAATGTTGATTGACTTGGGGAGTACTCATAACTTCATAAATAGTAAGTTAGCTACCCGCCTCAATTGTTTTATTTACCTAGCTCTAGAAATGCAAGTTATGATTGTGGATGGTGGGATAGTCAAGTGCATAGGAAAGTACCATAGTATCAAGCTTTCTATGGGAGGCTACATGTTAGACTCACCTATGTTTGTTATTTCTATGGGAGGGGCAGATATTGTTTTAGGTGTCCAATGGCTCACAACCTTAGGTACTATAGAGATGAATTTCCAAGAATTGTTCATGTGATTTCATTTATATGGAAGGACAATAAAATTGTAGATGGTAGCTAAGTCTCCATAGATTATTAGCTCTCTTGAGATGGAGAAGGTTCTCGGAAAAGGAGCGAGATGGATTTATAGCAAATTTATTTTCCATCAAAGTACAACATACAAAGTATTCAATGCCACTCAATCTTCGAGAAGATTGTTGATGCTCACTCATATTTTTTTGATGTAATTCCAAAGGGACTAACACTAGTTAAGGATCATGATCATTCCATTCAGTTGATTCTAGGGAGCCAAACACCTAACATCAGACCATACAGATACCCATATTCCTAGAAAAGTGAGATCGAGAAAATGGTTCAGGAAATGTTGAAGGCAGGTATCATCAGGCCTAGCCAGAGTGCATATTCTTCACCAGTGGTCATGGTACGTAAGAAGGATGAAACATGGAGGATGTGTCTAGATTATCGAGAACTCAACAAGTACACCATCAAAGATAAGTTTCCTATTCCAGTAATTGATGATTTACTTGATGAATTGCATGGTGCTATTTATTTCACAAAATTAGATCTTCGTTCGGGGTACCATCAAATTAGAATAAAAGAGGAATATGTTCATAAAATGGCTTTCAGGACTCATGAGGGCCATTATGAGTTTTTGGTAATGCCTTTTGGTCTTACAAATGCACCTTCAACCTTTCAAAGCTTGATGAACACTGTTTTTAGGCCATTTTAAAGGAAATTTGTATTGGTTTTCTTTGATGACATATTGATTTATAGTAAGACATGGGAAAAACACTTACAACATGTAAATAAATTGTTGGAAGTTTTGGAGAAACATACTCTCTATGCAAAGCCATCCAAATATTATTTTGGTGTACAAGAGGTATAGTACTTGGGTCACATTGTATCCCATGAAGGCGTCAAAGTTGATCCTTAGAAGATCAAAGTTATGGTGGAATGGCCAAGGCCTAAAACTCGCAAAAATCTTTGTGGGTTCCTAGGACTAATAGGGTACTACAGAATATTTGTGTGGGGGTATGGTAGAATAGAAAACCCACTCAATGCATTGCTAAAGAAGGATGCCTTCCATTGGAAATACTTAGCCACTAAATCCTTTGAGTAGCTGAAGGAAGCCTTATGCAACACCCCAGTTTTGGCTACTCCCAACTTCTCAAAAACCTTCATTATTGAATGTGATGCTTCAGGATCATGATTGGGAGAAGTTATAATGAAAGAAGGAAGACCAATTGCATTTGAGAGTCACCAATTCAAAGGAAAAGATCTACTCAAACCTGTCTATGAGAAAGAAATGATGGCTATTCTTCATACGGTCAAGCAATGGAGGCCCTATCTCATGGGTAGACACTTCAAGGTAAAAACTGATCATGATAGTCTTAAATACTTTTTGGAGCAAAGGTTATCATCTGAGGAACAACAAAAGTGGGTAACAAAAATTTTGGGTTATGATTTTGCAATCATATACAAAAAGGGTAAAGAAAATGTAGTAGTCAATGTGTTGTCGTAGGAAGGGATACATCTGCAGATGCCTTACTATGTGGAATGTCCATGTTGATGGCTGATTGGGTGGATGAAGCAAGATTGGAATGGGATCAAAACAAGGATACACAATCTCTAATATAGAATATCAAGCAAGGATCTATGACATCTAACAAATTTGAGTGGAAAGGTAATGCCCTATGGTATAAGGACAAGTTATACTTGAGTAAAGATTCTGAGTTGAAGCATAAGATTCTTGCAGAGCTACATGCCTCGTCTGTTGCAGGACACTCTACGTTTTTGAAGAAATATCATAGAATAAAAAGAGAATTATTTTGGGAAGGACTCAAGGGGATGTACAAAATTTTGTATCAGAGTGTTTAGTGTGCCAACAGAACAAGGGGAAATAATTAAGACACCAGGTTTGTTACAACCTTTACCAATTCCTAGCCAGAGATGGGAGGAGGTCTCCATGGATTTCATCACCATATTTCCTTGTTCAGAGGGTAATAATGTTATTTTCGTGATTATGGATAGGCTCACAAAATATGCCATTTTTTTGCCCTATCATATCCATTTGTAGCTAGTAAAGTCGTAGCTATTTTTTTGGAGATAGTTCAAAGGCTATATAGAACCCCAAAGATAATTGTAAGTGATCGTGATCCTATTTTCACAAGTAATTTTTGGAAAAAATTATTTTCATGTTTGGGTACTTAGCTAGCTCACAGTTCATCTTATCATCCTCAAATTGATGGGCAAATTGAAGTGGTCAACAAATCATTAGAGGAGTATCTACGTTGTTTTGTATCGAGATAAGCGAGGCAAGGTGGATTAAATGACTACCACTTGCAGAATGGTGGTATAACACATCTTTTCATACCTCTTCTCAAATGACCCCATTTTTAGCATTATATGGTTACCATCCACCATCTATCACTTCCTCCTTGAGGGTGCAAACTAAGGTCAGAGATGTTGAGGAACACATTCAACATCAACAACAAGTTTTGGCTAGTTTGAAGGAGAATTTAGCATTAACACAAAACAGATGAAACAACAAGCAGATCAACACCGTAGTGAAATACATTTTGAAATTGGTGACTGGGTTTTTGTTCATCTCCATCCTTACAAATAGATGTCCCTAAAGTAATAGAAAAAGGACAACAAACTTGCTCCTAAATATTATGGCCCTTATCAGGTTCTATAGAAAATTGGCAATGTTGCTTATAAACTAGAGTTGCCTCCATCTTCACACATACACCCAGTATTCCATGTTTCATGCCTGAAGAAGGTTATTGGACAGAAATTTGATGCCCAAAAAGATTTACCAAAACTTGAAAAGGAAGGAAGAATCATTTTAGAGCCAGAGAAGATTCTAAAAACACGTACTAAGAGGCTGAGAACCAGAGACATTAAGGAATATCTGATCAAGTGGAAGAATCTAAGCATAGAAGATGCAACCTGGGAGGATGAAGGTTTTCTGCAGCAACATCCAGGATTATTCAACGTTGAGGACAACATTGGTTTGAAGGGGAAGGGCATGCTACGCCCTTAACCTATTGCTTGTATTAGGATATGAGTAGCCGATTTGTGGCTTAACATATCATTTTATTATATCATTTATACTTTATCATGCTTAATAGGCCATCCTTAGTGATGGCCATAGCATATGAATAGTATATATAGGGGATTGTAGGTAGTAGTTCATTATCATTTGAGCATTTGAATCTTATTATATGGTTTGGAGGTTGCCCCCTCGAAGTGGCGAAGCTATTATAATTGCATATTAAGATCATTATTCTGAAATATTGTGTTATTTGGTGTTCTATTTCTGCTCATAATTTGAATTATACTAGTAATTTAATAACATACCCCTTTTATATTCACATTCTACCTTAGTTGGTTTCCATTTTACACAAAATTGGGAAATTAAACAATCATAAAAACATACATACCTACCATTTTATAACATCACCATATCATACATCAATCATTTCACATTTCCATGATATCAAATATTTAGACATTTACACTGCAACATACATATACATCATCATTTATTTTCCAATCAAACACAAAACCATGACCAAATCATGCCTAAATCACCTAGACTCCACCATGCCTATACCTGAATCCATCATGCCTACATGACCTTAATTGCCTAAATCACCTAGACTCCACCATGCCTATACCTGAATCCATCATGCCTACATGACCTCGACTACCTAAATCACCTAGAATCCATCATGCCTAAATGACCTTGACTCCATCATGCCTAAAATGACCTTGAATCCACCATGCCTAAATGACCTAACACTCCATCATGCCTACATGACCTTGACTCAATCATACCTAATTCAACTAGTTTCCATTTTACACAATAACAATGGAAATTAAAAATGAGTACATCATCCATCCAGTCAACATCATCAACTATATAAATGGGAGAGTCTATGTATCAATACATATATACACAGATATATAATAAATATCAAGTATCTCAAAAACTCTCATGTACAATCTCACGTCTTTGCACACAGGACACTATATATATATAATCAAAATAATGGTACCATATAACATATGGATATCAATCATCACCCCACCTGATACCCACCTATCAAGCCTCACTTATCTCCTCCTCTTGGCCCTCTATTGGGTCCAGTCTCTGAGAACTCGTAACCTCATCATGGCCCTGTCTCTGGGGTCAACAAACCCCTATGCTACCAGAACTATGAGTTCTGAATCTCATCCACTCATTGGCTATCTTACGGTCTCGGTACTCAAGATATGAGGGCACATCAATCCATGTCTTTGGCTAGATGATCTTGATAGTAGTGAGCCTTGTTCAATGCATCCCTCGAACTTCAACATTTACATAGTCCGGGGTGGTGCCATCGGCCAATTCTCCTTGAGAACTCTACTCGACCAAAAGTGTCCCCCTGTACTAGTGTAGGTGCTTTTACTAATGGACCATGTCCTTATGCCTACGTTGGTACTTGTGCAGCTACTTGGGTCTGCAATACCATAACTGCACATGTTTCATAGCTAATTGTCCTGTCAAACCTACCACTTGTGCTCTGCAAGGTAGTCACATGTTCCTCTAACCCTGTTAGGTACCCCGCAAACCTATAATATGTTCCTTTAGGGCATCCACCTAACCATGTAATGTATCCTCTACACTATGACAATAGCTAAATCAAGCTACCCTGGCCTCGGCAGTGCCACTCGTAGTTGTGCCAACCACCATTGCATGTATCCATAAGTGACTCCCATGTTGTTAATCTATCTATCTTGTACCTACTCCTCCTACCCCTGTAGGAACACTCGGATGTGATGGATACATGGGTCTCTCTATGTCATATCTAGGGTACTTGTGGGAACGGTGGGGGCACATCATACGATAGTCCAAACTGTTGTCTAACCCTATCCACTAGAGTTATCTCATGTTCCCTGACACACTACCCCTGTATCCATCTCAGTAGATGAAGCTCCCCTAACTCCTCATCCATGCCTATGTATGATGGATAGTCAACATATGGCCTCCACACGATATCAACTGCTGAAAGGCCCTCCAATCACTCCTATAGTATGACACATCATATGTGTCCCTCGCCACCCTCGGTTGTCCACCGAATGGCACCCATCATCTGAAATGAAATCTGAACATGCCACCCCGAACCAATCCTATCATGGTAAACCAACTAGGCACACACACACGATGTGCTTATATGCCCAGTAGTGTAATAAATAGGTACAACACATACCAAATGTCCTCAATCTCCCATAGGCCATAATTCCCTATACAACTAAAATAGGAAGGTTGGTGCTCAAGAAAAGTGTATTTGTTCCTCTATCATGTCTTGCAAAGCACACCCATCAATGTTCATGGAAATATCCCACCCTCGAGAATCTTAAAGAGAAAATCATCCCACCACTACCATCATTAGCATTGATAGCCTAGTCTCCTACGGATAGGCTCCATACATATCTCCATAAGTGAGAATCGCACTATGATACCTCATCTCACCCATCACCTCACAAAATACCACCACTATCAGCTCCACCAATGCCTCTAATGAAATGAAATATACTAGCTCCCCAATAATAGGAAGTCACAGGATCCTATAAACATTCTCTAAGGTGACAATCATCTCACCCATCGGTAAGTGAAAGGTATTGGTCGTGGAGTCCCATATATCAATGAGAGAGACCATCAAGATATGATCCCAAGCTATACACCTATAGCATCGGATCACACTAAGTCTAACATTAGTCATGTGCTCCCACTCCTCCATGGTCATGCTAGGCCACATCTATACCAAAGTAGGGGTGGTACTTTGTCCCTCATCCTCAGTTGATCTCTTGCTTGCATCATCCAACATGACCTTGTCAAGACTTGACCACCTCAAATCACCTATTACCCACCACACAATACCTAACCACATTAATCATGCCTACCCCTTTTACCTAATTCACCTACAAACCTATTGTCCCTTATCATCATTACCCATTATCTTAGTTCATTTCACCTACTTACCTATCCCACATCACCAAAATAACATTTTACCCTCTTCCCTCTACATAAATCTTCACCTACCCCTTCCTTGCCTATTTTACTTTCCTATCTAGCCCTTATTTCACTTATTTACTCTTAATCATGGTGACATCTATTTCCTTGATTGTCATTGGTCCTCTTTGTGACATCGGTCAATAAGACCTTGACCGATGCCATCCAAATACCACCAATGTCGTCTAACCCATTTAATCAAGTTGGTTTCTATTTTTGCTAAAAACCAAAACCATCATCCCCATTATCAAAAAATTCACAAAAAATAATCTAAATACCTACTCCCACCCACCCAACCTTTCCTAGCTTCATTACCAACCCTATTTAAGCTACATTGGACCTCCCCCCTCCCTTATTTCATTCATTTTTAACCACAATTTCACAAATTAACATTATACCCAAATTTTACACAAAATGATTTCAAAAAACTCTCTTTCAATCAAATAATGGATTTACATTGACTCCTACCTCATCTCAGTGCGATCTCCATGGTGGCACGTATGGCCACTATACCGATGGTCCACCCGCTCCCTCTCCCACCTTCCGCATGCCCAAAATCAAGTCCTCACCTAACAACCAATCAAATCAATCAACTCGATATTGTGGACCCACCAATCGAATGCCAATCACCCGCTATGTGGCTCTCTAACTCAGCTCCACACCTTGTACTATCACTTTCCACTCTTACACTTATCCTCTGTCATTTTCTAAAAATGGAAAGGTTAAAATGATTCGTAAAACATGGATTTTTCCTTTTTAACCCCAAATCGACATGACCGACATCGATCATGTCGTGCCCTAGAAAATTGATGTCAATTACACTATAACCGACATCATTCACCTAACATAACCATTTGACCCACCCCATGCCCATTTTGCCTAAAACCATTATTGATCCAACAACTTTTGACCTTACCAACACCTATTACACCTTACCTACAAGCCTACATTACCTGTACATTTCCTTAACTATGTTTAGGGACATGTTATTTACCTATACCTCATATTTACTGTGCCTTAACCTACATACCCTAACCTAAACTGCCTTTTGTGAAATTTGAATTTGTGTACTCGCTTATACCTTGTGATGTTGTTACCCATGTTGTTTAGCCTAATGACCTTACCTTTCCTAATGACGTGATGTTTATCCCGACCATACCTTTGGTGCCATGGAACAAAAACTATTACATGTTCGTCCACCAGACCTCGTTGTGCTTCATGACCATATCCTATACTTTTGATACCTGAATCACTTCAACCTTGTTTGGATAAACCTATCACCCTTTTGACAACGTAGATTTTGTAAGATCTTCTTCCTGGTACCGTATCACAATCTATATGTGTGCATGCATTCAATTCCCATTACCCATTACCCAATATGACCATTACTCATTAACCAAAATTACCATACTCTTACTTACTAACACTCACTTTCATCAATCATCTATTTATTAAACCACTCCCGACTACTTTTCCTACCTTATTGGTTTGTGGTTTGAGGGGATCACCTTCACCCTACTTGGGAAACCTAATCTCAGTTTAAACCTGAAACACTGACTCCCTATTTTTGTTATCATTACTTACCAATACAAGCTACACAAAAAAGGGGAAAATGTAGACACCAAATTTGGGTCACACTCCCCTTGGTCCCCTTCAATCAATTAACGTAATACATTTAAATAATCATGACCCCTTCATCCCATACTAATATTCATCCTCACATTATTAATTTATTTATTTTAATTAAGTTAATTTCACCCTCACACCTCCACCTCATCATTTCATCTCACCCTGGACCCATTCCAGGGGCATTTAACTCATAATGACTGAGTCATCACTCTCGATTTTCATTCATCAATCCAGTCTTTGAGTCACCACTTGACCTAACTAACTAAGAATTCTTCCTAAAACCTAATTAGACTTCTTCTATGACCTTCCTACCTTCTCTCACATGAACTCCACTTCCATACGTGTACTCAATACAAATCACACCAAAACTAGTAAAGATGTACCTATTTTTGGTAAACCTAGACTTTCCCTCCTTAACTGACACCGGTTACCCTCAATCAATGTCGGTCACCCAACTACCATTGGCTACCTTAAATACACTTTCACAACTCTTTACATGGGTTTTCATTTAGTTATTGGATCCCGATTACATTCAATTGTGAACCTTCAATCCCTCCCGCATCCATATGACAAACACAAACAACCACGGTGCAAGAAAAGTAATCTGTTCCTTCCCTTCCAGAGAATTGAAATATTCACGGGAACACTCTTGGAGTATTTCCATGGAACTGAACACAAAATATCTTCATGGATCAACTATCTTCCTCCTCCACCTCCCAAGATTTGCAAGACATCAAGTAAGCATTGTGATCTCGAATCATTTTTCTTCTTCCCTTTGTAGATATTTGTTTTCTTTTAGTAGTTTATTTCCTCTTGTTACATGTACATCACCTTCCTCCCATCAAGCCACTATTAAACCATCCCAAGCCTTTTCACCATTCTAAACCTCATTCTTATTATCCCTAAGTCTTCTCGGACATATCACAACCCAAACCATGTTACCCTCACTCTATTTGCAATCACAGAGAGCTTAAAAGCCTATGTTTAATAATTTACTACCAAATTGCCCCTACCAATGCTAGTCACCTTAACCATCATCGGTCTCCCCTCTCTATTGGCATTAGCCACTAGACCGATATCGGTCACTTGTGTTTTCTATTATCTTTCACCAAAATGCCTCTTACATGGCCTAAACTCCACCCATACCTTACCGATACCTTTTTGACCTTAACTAACACCCCCGTGACTGTCCAACCAGAAACATACCTTACCGATGCTAAATTAGTTTAGATTTTAATACTTTTCTTAATCTAGTTTTTTAATAACGTTTTGAGATACCTAAATCAAAGTGCTAGCAATAGGACCTTTATTTCTTGTATCTAATTTCATTAATTTGATAAAACTAGGGATTAATAGCCATTCGAGGAAGCATCACACTTCCGGATCTAGCCTTCTAGGCAGAGTCCTCGAATCTTACTATTTAATATCATTTGGTGGTCTTGCTTTGTATCTATAAATAGTCATACTCGAAAAAAAAATGAGTTTTCCATGATCATCTTGGATAAAGTCAGGAACAAGTGCATTTAACCTTTGACCAACATAATCATAGGTATTCCTCCTTAATTGATACCTTATATGTTTTATCACACAACAATTCGGTGAAACAACTAAGACTACCACTTTAAGACTCATGCATCCCTAAGACCAAACTCGAGACAGAATTTCCAATGACCATTCATTAAAACACCGTGTAAAATTGAGGACTAAAGAAATAACATGGACCAACATGAATCATTGAACACTTTGTGCAAGATCATCCTCATAAGATATCTTTCACCTTTATGAAAGATATGAGTAAAGACTCAGTTATGACTCAACTTTGACAGCAAAGAATAAGGCAATACAAGCTTTGTAATCAACTATACATACATTCTTTGCAAGAATATCCCAAAATCCCGTGTTCAAGCTCAAACAAGCATAAATATATATTTAGGAAACCTAACAACAAACATTTTAATCCATTAATAACCATTATAGTATTGAGATATTTTTGCATTTGAAAACTTTATACTTGGAATATATGGAGAGTACTATGGGAAATAAAACACTATGATCAAGACGTATTGATAGTAAGCATTATGACAACTTGGATGGATTGTGACAAGATTACTTTTTCTCTTCTTATGATTCAAAGGTTAGACACAATGGCTCAAATATACAGACTTTAGTTCCTTGATTGTGCACAACGTTCACTTATACACTTCATTAAGTAATAACACTTTTCACAAGACATAATCGACTTGCAGAAAACATATAACTCAATATATTCTCTTTCAAATTCTATATTCTCTTAGATCATTTTCTTGCTTGAAAAAACTATTGAAAATATTAAGAAGACAAATATAATTCTTGGGACCTATTGGAAACACTCTCTCTTAATGAATGCACAAGAGGAAACTCAAAAAATCAACAAGTATACCTTTAACTTCAAGCAAGATAGAACATGCCTAGAGATTTACACCTTGGCAACATGGAGACTTGTTGGTTGGATATTTTGTCATGTCAAAATATGAGGTTCAACCATAGTGCATAGGATTAAATCCCTCCTCAAAGACAGGTGAGGCTGCATGTTTATTACTAATCTAAAACACAACAGAAATAATATGTATAGTATTTACACTAATCTAACCATTGGGGTTGGGATAGAATCCCAAAATCCATATCCACACTAGGTAAAGATGTTGTTGTTTTCTGAAATAGAATGGATTAGAAAGGAATACACAATGGAAAGGAAATGATGGGAATGTATTTTCTTTCAAGAAAACACAGATCATGAAATAATCATACGAGTTCTAGATAACAAATGTAATGTAATGTTTGAAACAATTAAAATGATTGAGAATGCTAAAAAAATATATCTTAAGATCCTGAACATAAGAAAAATATATTAAGAGAGATGAATCTCACAACACAAAGTTTGTAAAAATAGCATCGACTTCTATTCCTCAAATGATTAAAAGAAAACAAAAGTTTTTCTTCTTCACAATAGTTCCCAATATTCCAAAAATCTTAACCCTTTGGAATGCATAAGCATCCCTCATTTATAATAAAAGGCGTTGAGAGAAAATAGGATAAATCCTAGAAAACATTCTTTTAAATGAGAGTCCTATTTTTCTTGACTCTCATGCAGGAGACCAAGTCAAAAATTGCTTCCTATGTGATCAAACAAAAATGAAAAAAGACATGTCGATTTCAAGATTGAAATGACATGTTGCATTGTGCTTATTTTATATCATCATCTTTATCTTCCTCCAACAAATCCTGCTTGTTCCAAAATTCTTGGAATTTTTGGATTATACCCTACATCTCATTCTCATCAAGCGTGGTGGAATGATCATTCATAACTTCACATGTTTCCTGAGTATCACTAGCATTGCTGGGAAGCTTTTTCAATCTCTTGTTAAGTTTCCTCAGGGTCTCCAAAGAATGTTCAATTTTCACAAACCTATCAATGATTTCCATGGTGAATCGTAAGTTGGTTCATGTTTAATTGATTCTTTGATCTGTTTGTAAAGGTCATCAATAGGTAGGATACTTGAGCCTTCATTCAACACCTTAGAACAAATTTTGACTAGCTCTTCTTCTAAGTCATTCTTGCCATTGACCAATTGATCTCTTGATTCTCTCAATTTGTTGCAAGCTTCATTGAGAATATTTATTCTAAATCTGATGGCTTTAGTCAGCTAAAAATGTTTATCCCCATGTGGAATGATTCCCTCTTCCACCAAAATGCGGGATGGAACCTGTTTAGTTGTTTAGAGAGCTTCAAAAGTCAACTCTAGGTTCCCAATTTCTGCTGAAACTCATCATCCATTTTCTCTCCATATTTCTTTATATCCTCTAAGGATTGGTAGACTTCCATAATATCTTCGATGACTTCTTTTCCTTTCAGGAGTATCCTTTGGGTCCATTCATCGACCATTCTCCCCTTTTCATTAATCTTCTCAATCATGGGTACCGATGAGAAATCGAACCTGATAGGAGTAGAGGATGATGGTGTTGGCTTAGGAGGAATTGAGAGCTTGAGTAGAACTTATGTTAGTTGTTTTAATTTCTCTTTTAACTCATCTATATTTTCCTTAGTTTCCCTTAGCTTCTGGCACAACACATTCATGGCATCTTGTGTGTCCTATTAGGATCCCTCTGTTGTTACTTTCCCTAGAGCCACCCTTTTGATTTGATAATCTGTGACCATTATGTCATCCATAGTTTTATCAGCTACAAAAGTAGAAATCTCTACAAATTTATGCTTGAGGCATCCACTGAAATCCTTGAGACTGTTTTGGGTTTCTGGCCAACTTAGTGGGAGTCACCTTGAGGGAACTTAAATCAAAGGCTAGTAATGGGACAACTATCTTCCTCTTCCTCAGAGTCTGATCTACCAACCATTGAGGCTTATTGGAAGAAGTTTCTTCCATTACAGGTGTTATGGTCACATCTTCATGGGGGGAGGATTAGCTTATGGAGTGGTAACCACCGTAAGTGTAGCACCCATGGTAGGGAATGAAGGTATAGTAGGGGGATGCATGTCCACGGTTAACTGGGGTCCAGTGGGGAGAGGTGAGAGACTAGAGAAGATATTATCCATGGTTGAGGAACTTGGTGAAGAAATTTGAGGCAAGGAAGGTTGAATGGGAGGAGGCAAGGATTACGGAATTAGAGCTTGAGAAGTGGGAGGAAGACTTACCTCTGATGAACTTTCTACCAAAGGAGGAATGGAAGGTTGAATAATCTCTTCTCTTGAAGAAAGATTCCCTTGTTCTAGTTGTGGAGGTGAATTAAGAACCTCAACTATTTGTGGGAGAGTGGTCACTAGTGTAGTTACTTGATCTTCTCCCTTTCTTACAAACTTAACCTTCATTGGCCTTTTGGAAGGGTTCTTATCCTTTTCCTTTTTTCCTTTTGAGGGTCCCTCTTCCAAAGCATCTAGCTTTGCAAAACTCCCTTCTTTATAACTCATTCCCCAAGAAATGAGCCACGCCTTAGTATGGGCAAGAATTTGAGTAGCTCTTCCCGTGATAGAAGCTTTCTCAGCAATGGACCAATCAATGGCCGGGAATACATATTGATCTTCATTCAACCCATCATACAAGGTGTCAAGGACACTCTCATTGTCTTTAGTGCCTTTTGGGATGTTAGATAAATCTAGCATCTGGATTTCTTCAATTTTCAACCTGCTATTGTCCTTTCTTTGGATGGCAACTTCATCTCGAAGATCAACCCAAATATCTTCTATGTTGGGAACATGTAGATATAAAGTCCCATATGACTTAAGGACTCCTCGAAAATCAAATCCATCTTTGTGCTTCATGTGCTTCTTCAACTTGTCCTAAAGCTCATGCACCACATTCTTAGCTTTAACCATTGTTGAGATTGTGTACCTTCCAATGGAAATGGGGAAGGATACAACAGCCTTTGTATTTGCTTTGTTGTAATTTATGGAAATCCAACAACTGTCTTACCAACTCCATTAGGATCAACTTATCACCTGGGAATCTGGTAAATCTGAAAGGATCACCTGGATACATGACCACCTGAAGGTATGTGAACTTCTTGAACTACAAGAAGATGCATCCCCATTTTGATACATCGGCCCATGCTTCATCAAAGGCTCTTCTTTTCCTTAGATCAGGGTTCATCTTGTAGATATTTTCATAAAAGAAATCATCGTTCACTCTTCTGAATGGATCTTTGGAACCTTTAATTGTCAGCTGAGGGAGGTACCGATATATGTGTTTTGTTGCCCTATCTCCTTTTGCATCAAATCTGGATAATTTCTCATGCCAGCTACTGCATAGGTGACATATGATGACATATAGAATTTTCCCGTAGTCAAGACTGTCTTCATCTAGGAATCAATCTCATCACTTATGAGACTGCTCCAATCGATCCCTTATTCATTCTTCTTCATAATAACCATGAATTGATACATCCATCCTTGGAAGTCCCTTGACTCAGGGAGTCCAAATACTCGACTTAGCAAGGTGATGATGTCACTGATTTCAAGGATGAAATCACTCCTAGGGACAAACTTGGGAAACCTTGAGATGGGTGGCTTGGCCTTGATCAAGAAATTTCTATTCACATGCTCGATGTAATCTTCTTGATCTTTGTCCTAGCCTTTGTGGCTTTGACTTAAGATCTATGTAAACATATTCCGAAAGTTGTGTAATCTTAAGATGTCATCAAAATAACCCCCATCCAACTTCACTATGACTTCTCCTGCTTGATTTTTCACTGAGTGAGATTCTGAGTCATAATGGGAAGCACAAGCCAAAATGAACTCGGGCCATTAAGAAGACATTGGGAATCCTACTGCGCAAGAGGGAGGCCACTATTGATTATTGACTTCATCTAGGGATTTCGAGAAGAATCCTTGGTTCATTCCAAAATCCTCCATGTCAATGTTACCAAGCTCGTATCTCAGATTTTGTAATTGTAATCTATGTAGGAGGGGGATTCCATCTTCTAATACTTGTATTTCATCTTCCCTGACCTTTCTGACTTGTCTTTATATGATCCAAGATCTGACATGAGAAATCCTAAAGAAAGAACGCCTGGACAAGTCCTATCTGAGCAATCAGATTTGGAAGCTTGTTGAGGAACCCCATAGACACTGCCACACTATCTAGATTTTAGGATTTATAAATTACACAGTGATGAAACCCGACACACTTAGAGGAGAGAGTTTGGGACTTAGTAGGTGTTGGACACTCTGTTGGACACCGACACACTATAGGAATCGAGAATATGTTGAGCACCTCGCAAGACCCGACACATTGGAAATCAGATGTTGAATGATGTTGGATGTCTGGCACTTAGAAAATCTGAAACACCTGCAAAACTTGGAGATTGTAAAACACCCTGCAAAACCCAAAATAAGGGATCAGGGTTTTGAGATGTCAAGACATGCAATCTTTCCACCATTTCAATAGTTAGGACTTTGTATTCTTCTCCTTTTCTTTAAAACACAAAAGGTATATTCAAAGGTATAAAATAGGAAAATACCCTAAGGGTAAACTCTTAATCAATAATTTCTATTGGAATACAACCCAAAAAGAAGAAGAAAACCTAAAACCCTAAACCTAGAAGAAAATAAAGAAAGGAAGGATAACGTCACAAAGAACATCACAAAAACATATTCAACAAACCTCACAAGTAGAGGGAAGAGAAAATACCTTCAGAAAATTTGAAAAATAATTGAAAATGAATCATGCAATCGAGCACGAAATCAAATCGGGTTCGAAGGTTGAGAGAGCATGTATGAGAAAATCCACGCAACCAAAAGCACAATAGATAAAAATGACATGTAAATCCAACTATTTATAAAAACCCCTGCATTTATTACACTTCACATGACACATGTGCCAACTACCCAACAACTCGGAGTTAATGCCATGTCATCATGCTTGGAGTGCCTAAAACCCGATACAAAGGATTAGCTATCAATTTGGGTTTGGGTTTTAGGAAATAGATGACATGAAACATGAGATGCTTAGGTGTTCCAAGATTCTGAAAACTTGACACAAAGGAACCTATCGGGTTTCGGGTTCGAAAGTCAAGCGACATGTAGCATGCTTTTTGTAAGTCATGTTCTAATGTCGATGAGTTTCGAAAACCTGAAATACTAACTTGTTTTGGGTTTCAGGAAACAATTTGCATATAGCATGTAAAAAACATGTTTTCATGTTGTTGAAACCCAAAACCTTGAAAATCTCTTTAAAGGGAATTTTAGGAGATTTTTCCAAAAATATCTACGGTTATCTTAATTTTAGATGGAATCACTAAAATGAGATAATAAAGCTGACTCCAATTGGGGATTTCTTGGTGACATAAAAGGAAGAGAACTCAAAATCTCTGGTTTTATCCATTGGGCTACAGAGTCTGAAGAAATAAGAAAACCAAAAACAAACAAACAAACAAAGAAAACAAAAAGCAAACACATGACAAAAAGAAAATTATGTACAATACAAGATAACATCTTGCATTACTGATGGAATAACTTTAGATGTTGACCACTGAAAGGTAGAGGGAGCAACTCTCCATCAAGTTATGATAGAAAGAAGCTATTTTCACCATTCAGCTAATTTATTTTCAAAGGGCCTTTCCATAAAGAATCAAACTTTCCATGCATCCCTTTCTGCTCTCTTCTCTTATCCTAGAGAAGTACTAGATCTCCAATTTGGAGGTCATATTGTTTTGATTTCTTATCAAATATCTTCTTTAATTTACTCTGATGATCTATAATGTGATCGATCACCTTGCTTCATTCCTCTTCCAGCCTAGCTAGATACATAACCCTCTTCTGGATCAAATTTTGAAAAGCTTCATCCTCAATTTCTTTAGCCAACTGTAAGGCTGGTAATTCACATGAGAGATAGGTATCTCATCATTAATCCCATACAAGACCTAGAATAGAGACATCCCAATAGCTCGTTTAGGAGTAATCGATCAGCCCATAATGCATGCTTTGTGCCATGTTCTTTGATTCTCATCAACCAACTTTTCGATTATGGTCATCGGGTTTTGTTGCTCGATTCATCTTGGCTATTGGATTAAGGGTAGTAATTAGATGAATGATCCAACGTGATCCCAAATCCATAACAAAAAAATTTTAACTCATGGGATGAAAAATTGGAGGCATTGTCGGAAACAATCTTGTGAGGCATGCCAAATTTGACAATTATATTTTCTTTGAGGAAGTTGCAGATAGCTTCAAAGGTTGCCTGCTTGATGGGTGCAGCTTCCACCCACTTGGTAAAATAGTCTATGGTAGTGATCATGTAGTTGTGTCTGCATTAGAGGCATGATTCGATACTCCAATGAAATCAATTCCCCAATGGCAAAAAGGTTCTTCAATGACCATAGGCTTCAAGGAAGAGCTGTTAACTTAGGGTGACCAACAAAATGTTGACAAGCTTCACATTTGGACACCCATTTCATTGAGTCTGAAAGAGAGTAGGCCAATAGTACTGGCCCATAGAATCTTATAAGATGTCACGAGAGGAAGAGAAATGTCCTCCACATTCCAGATTATGGAAGGAATATAGCAACCTCACCTTTGTGACATATCAACACGGCGCAGGAATACACCATCAATACCTTTCTTATACATTCCATTATCCCATAGAATGTATCTTGCAGATCTTAACTTAACTATCCTCTTCTCCTTTTGGCTTAAATGTGGGGGAATTTTCCATAAGTCAAAAAGAAAGCAATATCTATGTACCATTCGTCGGTTGTGCTCACAAAAAGCACCATGGGCAATTTCGAAGAGGTATCTTTGGTTTTTTTACATTCTGTCTCAGCATTATTTTCTACAATCAATTAGCACAGGCCCCTTCCTCATACCAACTTGGTAGGTCTAATGTCCAAGTCATACTCTTGGAATTTAGCTTTAGCTATCGATTACCCCATTGACTACCCACTCTTGTTGAGTCAAAATGGATTTAAGCTGTGAGTATTAGGAATGAGAATGAGGGCATGAGAACTCAACACGTAATACCTAAAATGTTTCACTGCTCTCACCACCGCATAAGCATGATTTTCAATTTGTGACATTTTCAATTCATGTTCTTTCAATGGGAAGCTCATGAAAGTGATGGGAGCTTCAATTCCTTCTTCATTTTCCTACATCAAGATGGTTGATACTGTATGAGCGGAAGCATAGTTATACATGATGAAATCTTTTTTGAAGTTTGTACATACTAGAATGGGGGCATGTGTAATTTTCCTTTTGAATTCTTTGAAATCAAGCTTCCCTTTAGTGCTCCATCGAAATGGAGTTTTCCCTTTCATCATCCCAAGGATATCCTTGGTTTTATCAGCAAAATCAAGTACAAATCTTCTTAGGAAATTAACCTTCCCAAAAAGGAGTGCACCCTAGTTTTTCTTGTGGGTAGGGTAAGGATTTGAATGGCCTTCACCCTCTCTAGAGTCGATCTTGGTTCCTTCTCTAGTCACAATATGACCTAGCAATTTTCCTTCTTGTCACTCAAACATGGAATTTTTAGGATTTAATGAAATCCCATTATTGCCTGCACCTTAAGAGTACTGTTCCAGGTGATCATAATGATCACTTCATTTTTTTAGAGAAGACCATCAAGTCATCCAAATACACAACTATGACCTTGCCCATTAAATCCCTGAAAGCTAAGTCCATAGCTCTCTGAAATGTGGCCCTGTCATTGATCAAACTGAAAGGCATCCTTCTGTAAGAAAAGGTTCCCCATGGAGTGGTGAATGCTATTTTATGTTGATCTTCAGCAACTACCTCAACTTGATTATATCCGAAAATACATCAAGCATGGATAAAATTTCTACCCCAGTGACCATCTATAATACCTGATCCATGATGGGCAATGGATAATTGTCCTTCAATGAAGACTGGTTGAGATTCGGAAGTCAACACAAATCCAGATTTCACCATTCTTCTTTCTCACAAGGACAATGTTCACAACCTAGGTGGAATGATGGATCGGAAAGATAATCCTTGCATCTAACATTTTTTGAATTTCTACAAGAATAGTCCCTGAGATCTTGGGGTTGTAATGTCTCTGCTTCTGCCTGTGGGGTTTAACTTCAGGCTTCAAGGGAATGCTATGTTGCACATCCTTGGGCTTGAAAGACTTTAGATCCACGTATGACCATGCTAGGACGTCCATATATCTCTTCAAGAGTGAAGAGAATATTTCTTTTTCCTCTAGTGAATAACATTTACCGATGTTTACCATCTCATTGTTGATCAATGGAACCCAGGTTAATTTGATCTACCTCTAACGAGGAAGCACCTTTAGCTTGCCTTTTACCCTGAATAAACTGGTCATGCTTGTTGAAAAAACCTTCCAAAGAAACCAATCCTTTAGGAATCTTGTTGCCTTTAAGCTGAATGAACTCACCATCAATCTCTTGATATGAACTTGAAATAGATTCGTGGAAAGCTGATTCTGATCCTTCAAAATATAGTTCACTAAAATTGTTAGATTTTTCAAGGAAAGATAGTACCTGTTGATCATCATTGAATACTTGCCAATGTGCTGAATTATCTGGAACACTGGGACGGTACACAATCTTGATGGTGTACGTGTCTTGTTTTAACTATGGATGAGGAAGGAGAAGAGATGTCAGACATGGCCAACGAATCAGCTTTGTTGTTATAATCCCTCAAAATTGCCTTGATAGAAAAAGCATCGAAGCATTCTATGTTGTCCCATACTTTGTTCCTGTAATGCTTTAGGTGATCATTTTTGACTTGATAAACCCCTTTCACTTGATTTACAATGAGCTCCACATCTCCCTAAAATTGAGGTTTTGGATTCCCTTTTTTCTTGCCATTTCTAATCCTAATAACAAAGCCTCATATTCATCTGTGTTATTAGTATTATCAAACTGTAACTTAAAATCAAAGGGAAAGATCTCAAAATCTAGAGATATAAGAACTATCTTTGGCTTTGATTCAAAGTAGTTGAATAGCTCCCATTGAACTTGAGGGTCCAAATACCATTAGGATCTTCTTCCTTAACATTTACAATGGTATCTCGATGTCATGAAATAATTCCCTAAGCCAGCATCTTCGAAAAGAATTTGAGCCTTGGGATCATCAGACTTAGTGACTAAATACTTCACTTGAGGCTCAGGATGGAGAATATGAGGAACTCCATTAGCTAGAATTTTAGCCTTGGTCTAGTCCATATTGATCTCCCCTCCGACATCTTTACAAAAACCTCTTCCTAAGAGAATACCATAAGCAGTTGGGATATCAGCAACCAGAATGGTCATTTTTACTCTCTTCTCCGGGAAGGCAACAAATGCAAATTGTGCATCCTTGATTTGACCAATCAAAGGAACTTGTTTGGTTTTCATGGAATAACACCATCCATATGATTTAGTTAAAGTAAGTCCAAGGGCATGAGCTACTTTTGTAGGCATCACGTTATCGGAAGCTCCTGAGTCAATTATGCAATTGCGTTGAGTTTGAACCCGTTTATGAGTAAAGACAAATAAAATAGTTCGATCTTTCCTGAAGAAGAAATAGAGGTCATATTGGTCTAAGGTGAAGGTTGAGTAGGACTTGAAAAAATGCCTTTTGAAGATGAAGGGACAACAACCTTGCTTCTAATGAATTTGGCAAGCTTTTCAAATTGCTCAGGATTTGACTGAAGATATTCTGCTTCTGACATTTGGATCTTAGTTCTTTTTACATGGTCAATAATGTCAAAAGTAGTATATGAAGGAATGATGGTAGGCTTAGTTTTGGTTATATTGGTTTGAGCTGAGGTACTGGTCTTGGGAGTAGGAGAAGGAGAATAAGAAGAAGTTGTTACCTTTTTAGTTGTCTCCCTTTCAGTTTGTGCTGAGATAGGAGAGCCTCTCTTGGCCATGACCACGGGAGCTTCTTTATTCTTCTCCTTAGAGCCTTCAACTGGTTTTCTAGGATTCTGAGATTGGGATTGAGTAAAGACCACAAATGACTGACCATCATGTTCACATCCGTCTTCCTCATATTCCAAATACCCAATGCTGGAGTCACCAGCTGAATCATCATAGGACTCATCAGCGTATCCCGAAGCTTCAAAAGCTTCATGAGAATCTTGTTCTTCTTGATTCTTCCTCTTCTTTGACTATCTCTACTGTAGCATTAATAGGAGGAGCTTCAATAGCTAGTCTCGGTTGAGCAGCGAGTCAACCGCGGTCTATCTCTTGTGGGAGCACCATTAGTATTATTGAAATTCCGTCTAGGAATATCCCGATATGGAACATTGCTCACCTATTGAGACATTTTATTTTTCAAAGCGATCAAGTCGTTAGCCATCTTCTGAATCATTGGATCAGTAGTACTTTGAGAAGAACTCTGATTTTTAGGCTTGGATGATTATTTTCTGATCTTTCCGGCTAGAATAAGATCGTCTTCTATTTCGGTGGCCGTAGCTTGAGCGGTGGCCAAATCGGGGATAACAGATCTTCTTAACAAGAAGCTCACATCTGGAGGTTGAGCGTTGATGAAGAAAAATTTCTTATTCTTGAGAGTAGGAACAACGCGATCTAGAATCTTGCAAATTAGCTTGTTGAATTTGGCTATGAAGTCCCGCATGGGTTCGTAAGACTCCTTCTTCATGTGGGTAAGCTATGCTAACAAGGCATGAGAATATTCAGTTGGTTTGAACCTTACTTCAAATATAGATCTCATGGTATCCCAGTTGGTAATGCATGCATTTGGGAGATGATAGAACCATTCTACTGCTACGCCATGCAATGTTTCAATGAAGAGTCGAATAGAGACATCTTCGTGAGCAACCCCAAGAACACCGCATGCAACAAATAATGAGGCAATGTGTTCATCAAGATGTTGTTTCCCATCACCATTGAACTTAGGAATATTCTTCCGTGATCCATGAGGTAGGTCATGCAATGGTGGAGTAAGGGAAAGAGGACCAATAGTTACGCCCCAAGGCATAGGTTGTGTTGCCATTCTTCTAAATGAAGTGTGAACAGGAATCTGAATATCTGGCAAGAATAATGCATGACAAGTTGTAGAGACTTCTTGTTCTTGAGGAATCTGATTCCTTCGAATGGGTGAAGAAATTCTTGCCTGGCTAGATGCAACACTATTGGGTGAAAGCCTAAAATTATGTTGTTGAAGTAGATCAAATAATGGATCAATTTCACCCTTGGCTTGGATTAACCGAGTGAAGATATTCCTGGCCAGCTTGAATTGGAAAATGGATCTTCTTGAAAATAAGGAAAATACGGAGTCACCAGACACCAAAAGGATAAGCTTAGTCTTATCAATCTATATTTCCCAGTGGAGTCACCAAAAACTGTTGGTTAGATATTTTGTCACATCAAATATGAGGTTCAACCACAGTGCATAGGATTAAATCCCTCCTCAAAGACATGTGAGGATGCCTATTTATTATTAATCTAAAACACAAAGAAATAATATGTATAGTATTTACACTAATCTAACCATTGGGGTTGGGATAGAATCCCAAAATCCATATCCACTAGGTAAAGAGGTAAATAGAATGGATCATAAAGGAATACACAATGGAAAGGAAATGATGGGAACATATTTTCTTTTGAGAAAACATAGATCATGAAATAATCATACGAGTTCTAGATAACAAATGTAATGTAATGTTTGAAACAATTAAAATGATTGAGAATGCTAAACAAAGAATAGCTTAAGATCCTGAACATAAGAACAATATCTTAAGAGAGATGAATCTCACAACACAAATTTTGCAAAAATATCATCGATTTCTATTCCTCAAATGATTAAAAGAAAACACAAAGTTTTTCTTCTTCACAATAGTTCTCAATATTCCAAAAATCTCAACCCTTTGGAATGCATAAGCATCCCTTATTTATAATAAAAGGCGTTGAGAGAAAATAGGATAAATCCTAGAAAATAGTATTTTAAATGAGAGTCCTATTTTTCTTGACTCTCACATAGGATACCAAGTCAAAATTTTCTTCCTATGTGATGAAACAAAAATGAAAAAGACATGTCAATTTCAAGATTGAAATGACATGTCGCATTGTGTTTATTTTGTATCATCATCTTTATCTTCCTCCAAAAAAGCCTGCTTGTCCTGGAATTTTTGGATTATACCCTACATCTCATTCTCATCAGGTGCGGTGGAATGATCACTCATAACTTCACATGTTTCCTGAGTATCACTAGCGTTTTCATAAAGCTTTTTCAATCTCTTGTTGAGTTTCCTCAGGGTCTTAAAAGAATGTTCAATTTTCAAAACACATCAATGATTTCCATGGCAAATATGTAAGTTGGTTCATGTTGAATTGATTCTTGGATCTATTTGTAAAGATCATCAATAGGTAGGATACCCGAGCCTTCACTCAACACCTTAGCACAGATTTTGACTAGCTCTTCTTCTAAGTCATTCTTGCCATCGACCAATTGATCTCTTGATTCTCTCAATTTGCTGCAAGCTTCATTGAGAATATTTATTCTGAATTTGATGGCTTTAGTTAGCTAAAAATGTTTATCCCCATGTGGAATGATGCCCTCTTCGACCAAGATGTGGGATGGAATCTGTTTCAGCATTTGGAGAGCTTCGAAAGTCAACTCTAGGTTCCCAATTTCTATTGAAAAACTCATCATCCATTTTCTCTCCATCTTTCTTTATATCCTCTAAGGATTGGTAGACTTCCATAGTATCTTTGATGACTTCTTTTCCTTGCAAGAGCAGCCTTTGGGTCCATTCATCGACCTTTTCCCCTTTTCATTAATCTTCTCGATCATGGGTACCGATGAGAAATCAAACCCGATAGAAGTAGAGGATGATGGTGTTGACTTAGGAGGCTTTGAGAGCTTGAGTAGAACTTCTGTTAGCTATTGTACTTTCTCTTTTAACTCATCTATGTTTTCCTTAATTTCCCTCAACTTCTAGCACAACACATTCATGGCATCTTGTGCATCCTATTGTGCTCCCTCCATTGTTACTTTCCCTAGAGCCACCCTTGTGATTTGATAATCTGTGACCATTATGTCATCCTTAGTTTTATCAGTCCTGCGGGAGTAGAAATATTTACAAATTTATGCCCTGAGGCATCCACTAAAATCCTTGAGACTATTTTGGGTTTCTTGGCCGACTTAGTGGGAGTGACCTTGAGGGAACTGAAATCAAAGGTTGGTAATGGGACAACTACCTTCCTCTTCCTCGGAGTCTGATCTACCAACCATTGAGGCGTATTGGAAGAAGTTGCTTCCATTGCAGGCATTATGGTCACATCTTCAGGTGGGGGATGATTATCTTGTGGAGTGGTAACCACCGTAAGTGTAGCCATGTGGTGTGGTAGGGAATGAAGGTGTGGTAGGGGAGGCATGTCCATGATTAACTGGGGTCCAGTGGGGAGAGGTGAGAGACCAGAGAAGATACTAGCCATGGCTGAGGAACTTGGTGAAGAAATCTAAGGCAAGGAAGGTTGAATGGGAGGAGGCAAGGATTCCGGAATTAGAGCTTGAGAAGTGGGAGGAAGACTTACCTCTGATGAATTATCTACCAAAGGAGGAATGGAAGGTTGAATAATCTCTTCTCTTGAAGAAAGATTCCCTTGTTCTAGTTGTGGAGGTGAATCAAGAACCTCAACTATTTTTGGGAGAGTAGCCACTAGTGTAGTTACTTGATCTTCTCCCTTTCTTACAAATTTAACCTTCATTGGCCTTTTAGAAGGGTTCTTATCCTTTTCCTTTTTTCCTTTTGAGGTTCCCTCTTCCAAAGTGTCTAACTTTGCAAAACTCCCTTCTTTATAACTCATTCCCCAAGAAATGAGCCACACCTTAGTACGGGAAAGAATTTGAGTAGCTCTTCCCGTGATAGAAGATTTCTCAGCAATGGACCAATCAATGGCCAAGAATACATATTGATCTTCATTCAACCCATCATACGAGGTGTCAAGGACACTCTCATTGTCTTTAGTGCCTTTTGGGATGTCAGATAAATCCAACATCTAGATTTCTTCAATTGTCAACCTGTTATTGTCCTTTCTTGGATGGAAACTTCATCCCAAAGATCAACCCAAATATATTCTATGTTGGGAACATGTAGATATAAAGTCCCATATGACTTAAGGACTCCTCGGAAATCAAATCCATCTCTATGCTTCATGTGCTTCTTCAACTTTTCCTAAAGCTCGTGCACCACATTCTTAGCTTTGACCACCATTGAGCATGTGTACCTTCCAATGGAAATGGGGAAGGATACAACAGCCTTGTGTTTGATTTGTTGGAATTTGTGGAAATCCAACAAATGTCTTACCAACTCCATTAGGATCAGCTTATCACCTGGGAATTTGGGCAATCTGAAAGGATCACCTAGATACATGACCACCTGAAGGTATGTGAACTTCTTGAACTGTAAGAAGATGCATCCCCATTTTGATACTTCAGCCCATGCTTCATCAGAGACTCTTCTTTTCCTTAGATCAGGGTTCATCCTGTAGATATTTTCATAAAAGAAAGCATCGTTCACTCTTCTGAACTGATCTTCAGAACCTTTCATTGTCAGCTGAGGGAGGTACCGATATATGTGTTCTGTTACCCTATCTCCTTTTGCATCCAATCCTGGATAATTTCTCATGCCTATCTGATGTATAGGTGACATATGATGACATATAATTTAGCCATAGTCAAGACTATCTTCATCTTGGAATCAATCTCATCACTTATGAGACTGCTCTAATCGATCCCTTGTTCATTCTTCTTCATAATAACCATGAATTGATACATCCATCCTTGGAAGTCCCTTGACTCAGGGAGTCCAAATACTTGACTTAGCAAGGTGATGATGTCACTAATTTCAAGGATGAAATCACTCCTGGGGACAAACTTGGGAAACCTTGAGACGGGTGGCTTGGCCTTGATCAATAACTTTCTATTCACATGCCGATGCGTCTTTCTTGATCTTTGTCCTGGATTTTTTGTGCTGACTTAAGATCTATGTCAACATATTCCGAAAGTTGGATAATCTTAATAGGTCATAAAAATAACTCCCCATCCAACTTCACTACTACTTCTCCTTCTTGATTTTTCAATGAGTGAGAGTCGAGTCATAATGGGAAGCACAGGCCAAAATGAACTCGGGGCATTAAGCGAGACATTGGGAATCTTGTTGCAAGAGGGGAGGCCATTGTTGGTTATTGACTTCATCCAGGGACTCGAGAAGAATCCTTGGTTCTTCCAAAATCCTCCATGTTAGTGTTACCAAGCTCCGTATCTCGGATCGTATGTCGGAATTACAATCTATGTAGGAGGGGGATTCCATCTTCTGATACTTGTATTTCATCTTCCCTGACCTGTCTGACTTGTCTTTAAATGATCTAGGATCCGACATGAGAAATCTTGAATAAATAATGCCTAGACAACTCCTATATGAGCAATCAGACTTGGAAGCTTGCTAAGCAACCCCACAAACTTGCTACACTATCCAGATTTTAGGATTTGTAAAGCACCTGATGAAACCCGACACACTGGAGAGAGTGTCAAAACTTAGTAGGTTTTGGACACTCTGCAAGACTCGACACACTACGGGAATTGGAAGATGTTGAGCACCTCATAAGACCTAACACACTATAAATTGGATGTCGGATGATGTTGGATGTTCTAGCACTTAGAAAATCCCAAAACACTGCAGAACTTGGAGATTGTAAAACACCCTGCAAAACCTGAAATAAGGAATCGGCTTTTGAGATGTCAAGACATGCAATCTTTCTACCATTTCAACAGTTAGGACTTTGTATTCTTCTCCTTTTATTTAAAACACAAAAGCTATATTCCAAGGTATAGAATAGGCAAACACCCTAAGGGTGAACTCTTAATCAATAATTTCTATTGGAATACAACCCAAAAAGAAGAAGAAAACTTAAAACCCTAAACCTAGAAGAAAAGCAGGAAAGGAAGGAGAACGTCACAAAGAACATCACAAAAACATATTCAACAAACCTCACAAGTAGAGGGCAGAGAAAATACCTTCAAACAAATTTGAAAAATAATTGAAAATGAATCACGCAATCAAGCACGAAATCAAATTAGGTTCGAAGGTTGAGAGAGCATGTATGAGAAAATCCACACAACCAAAAGCACAATAGATAAAAATGACGTGTAAATCCAACTATTTATAAAAACCCCTACATTTATTACACTTCACATGACACGTGTGCCAACTACCCGACAACTCAGAGTTAATGCCATGTCATCATGCTTGGAGTGCCCGAAAACCGATACAAAGGATTAGCTATCAATTCGGGTTTCGGGTTTCGGGAAACAGATGACATGAAACATGAGATGCTTAGGTGTTCCAAGATTCTCGAAAACCTAACACAAAGGAACCTATCGGGTTTTGGGTTTCAGACGTCAAATGAAATGTAGCATGCTTTTTGCAAGTCATGTTCTGATGTCAATGAGTTCCGAAAACTTGAAATACTAACTTGTTTCGGGTTTCGGGTTTTGGGAAACAATTTGCATATAGCATGTAAAAAAACATGTTTTCATGTTGTTGAAACACGAAACCCTGAAAAATCTCTTGAGAAGGACATTTTAGGAAATTTTTCCAAAAAAATCTACTAGGAAATTTTTTCAAAAATGAATCTACGGTTATCTTAATTTTAGATGGAATCACTAAAATGAGATAAAAAGACTCTAATCAACAAGAACAGTTGGAAAATTTGACTCGAGAATATTCTTTGGATCATTCTCCTAACTTATCATGAAGAGCACTTGGATGGCAGAATAATGACACCCAAACCATGCTTCCTTCAAAGTAGTGTATAATTTCTAGAATCCTAGAGAAGGCATACCATCTTGTCAAGTCACCGAGAACAAGAGAAGGTCATCAAAACAACATGATGACTGAAATCTTTCCTTTTGTCCTTGATATCTTGTCATTATTCTTGTAAGTACTCCTTGGTATGAAAATCTCAGCTCATAATCCTTCACTATCTGATTGAGTATTTAATAAACATATATGTTGTAACTCACACACTTGTTTCAAAACTTTTTAGGAAAAAGTTATTTAGTGTTTTCACTAGAATTTTCTTCCTTCATGCCTTTTTCATCACCTATTGAAGTCTTATTTGTACTATCTTCTCCTGTGACTGTCTTAGATTATTATGTCTCTTCAACATCTACCCATGCTATCTTCTTATCATTCTTTGTTGTCTCAACTTTTGACTTTTCTTCCTTGACCTTGTATATCCATTTTTCTTTCTTCTTTCTAGTATCTCTCTCAACCATAGTTGACTTGGTCTTACTCTTAGAGTTTGTCTTTTCTCTTAATATTCTTTTGTCTTGCCTCTAGAATGCATTCAACTTGTAACTATATCTAGGTGATTCATGAAAATGTTTGGAAAAATTCCTTGCCCATGACAATTGAAGCATACAACATACTTCTTATCCCAAAACTAACTTACGGATATTCTAAACAATACTTGGCTATGTGATATTTTTATTTCCAATTGAAACATATTATGTTTTTCTCATAATCAAACTTGCAATATCTACATGGATGGTCTTCATCTACCTTTCTCCTACAATCTATAGCCATATGTCCAAAGATGTTGCATGCAAGAAAATTTCCATGAAACTTACCCGATAATCTCCTTTCATTTGTCTACTTACTGATCATCTTGTGCTCTTTGTTATCCTTCTTGGAATGAGAACATCCTTGACAAGAATTATGACTTGATTCAGCTCTCAATTCCCTTTTATTTACTTGTTATAGCTCCTCTTTTAGGGTATTTATTTGTGCACTTATTCTTTCACATTCCTCACTCTTGTTTTGGATGGATGCTTGACATAACTCATGACTGGGATCATGCTTTGTTTCAGTATGACTTGCTTTATTTTTGAGTTCTAAACTAGGTTTGTTTTATCAACAACTCATTGATTTTCCTTAAAAACTTATCTAAATCAACCTTCAAAGTATTTATCTCTTCTTCAAGTTTGAGACAAACATTTCCTTTGTCTCTCAAATCCTTTAATACATTTTCAAAATATGAGGACATCTCATTTAGTTCATGGCCATGGTTATCCTCATTGAGTTTAATTTATGTCTTTAACTCATTTATAATATATTGAGCAATTTCATACTTCCTTTTCAACACCTGATTCCACCGATGTACCCATTCTTGTGTCTTCGGGATCACCTCTAAGCTATTAGGCTCAATTCAAGAGGACCAGCTCGATACCAATTGTTGGAAACTAGAACACTAAGAGGGGGGTGAGTTAGTGTCTTATCAAACTTTTATAGACATTTCCATTTATTTATGTTATGATGAATAAAAGAAATAAAACAAAATAAAATAACATGAGAGCATATAAAGACACAAAAATTTTTGTTGAGAAACCCAACTAGGAAAACCCCACGAAACCAAAAACTCTTCTTAGGACAAAATTGTCTTATATTTGTTACATTGATTTCATGGTTGAGCTTCAACTCAACTTGGAGCTACAACTCCAAAATTTGGTTCAACAACAACTAACCTTTAGTGAGCTTCAACTCATAAGGAGGCTTCAACCCCTATAATTTAACCAGCTACAACTGATCTTTTGTAAGACACTACTTACAAGAAGGCTACAACCCTTGTATGTTAAGTCAGTAACTTAGACTTGTTTGCAAAATTTGGTGTTACTTATTTTTCTATCTCACATGGCTGATAATGACCTCTAAATTAGCTCTTCTTTGCTTTTAAATTATGCTCCCGATTACTCTCTTTTCTAATCACCCACCGATGCAATGACATTTTAGTATGTCTTCATGCACTTCTATGTCTAATATGTCTTCAACATGTATCTAGTATCTGAAATTCAAGTATGTTTTCTATCATGATCTCATTTACCCCTATGTTAACTTCATCCACCTTCTTAGATCAATCTTATATCACACCCGTTATTTTTTTCTCATCATTCAACTAAAACTATACCACTCTAACATTCCTCATGTCTTCATCAGAATGATCTTGTTAAGATAGTCTTTCTATGTTCATTTCTAGTTCATACTTTCCACAAAAGAGTCACCGTAACATCCCCATTTTAAGATACTAGAACAAGGGAATTTTTTTTTATATATATACAACGTTCTCTGTTTTGAATTATATAATTCAAACACACGTTCAAGTTTTAATAATTGTTCTCTGTCCAATTAATGCAATTTGGATCACACAATTTCTTTTTAAAACCAATGTTCTCTGTTCGCATATTTGCAATATGGAACACACATTCAATGCCATTCAATCATATAACAGATACCATATGCTGCTGTAAATGACTCAAAGAACTACCGATCTCCCATTTTATGGCTCGGAGTTTCAGTGATCTCTCATTTCATGACTCGGTGACTTACCGATCCTTCATGTTAATCCATGCAATGTATAATAAATATACCGGGTTCTTTTACCATTTCCGGTTATCGAAGTGATCCATTTAAGAAGCCTATCTGAATATCTATTACTGATATTCATCTGACATCCTGCATCTTAAACTAGGTGATTAGGACAATGCAACCAGCACTTGCGATACTTTGGCCAAAGATTTTCACATGCTTTGCATGATCATATTCCTAGATGTGATACACATCAATGGAATACATCCTTCACCTCACTTTGTCTGTTATCTAGAATGGTCTTTCCTGATCTCTGTCAGTCCTTCCATCTAAGGTCAAGCTCTAACCCCAACTAGCAATATGAACGAGTATAGGAAGTTACTCATGGTAACTAAAGGTGCGCAGACATACGGTGTCGTCCCTAGACGACTCCGTGTGTCTAGTTACCTTTAGTCCTCTAGAGTCACTCCGTATACGTGATCACATTCCTATCCCCATCTAAGAACTTAGTATCCAACTTATGTAAACTTGATGATTTGATTCGGGAGGGCGTTGTAACATGTCAGCCACAACATTGTGTCATCATGAAGGCCCCGCCTTCATGAAGACACCATATTGTAGCTGGCGTGTGCCAAGGTCCTACGGAATCCTCTCATCGAGAAGTACACATCCAGCTCGCGCGTGATTTGATTATAATCTTAATATTTAAGATCGACTTTCTGCAGCCCTGCTGATCCTTTAACCTCGTTCTCGTTACAGTTGTATGTAGCTAAGAGAGAGACTTAATTTGTCTTCTAGCTTAATATACATCCCCTTCTTCATACCGAAGGGTTGCATATTCTCTTCTTGGTTCCTTTCTTTACTCTTCGGACTAATCAGTCCATTACAGATAACGTAATAAGTTTAACCTATTAAACTTAACCAAGTTTTACCCACAACTGTAAATAAATTCAGAATTCCATCTTATTAGACATCATTTAAATGAGGTCTAATTCTAAATGAGTTTATTCATTTATTCTCCCTAACCTTACTTCAGTTAAGGTCTGTTAACAATAGATATGTTTTTCCCATATCTATATTTTCTGAATTTAAACATTCGAGGCTATTAACGGAGTCCGAATACAAGGTTCAGTTGCTCCTATGTTATTTGATATTCCTTAGCTTATGAGCTAATCCCGAATACCTTCCAATTAAGAGTTCATATTCACCTAATCCATTTTAATGTCAATTCAAAATTCATCTTAACCCAAGTATGAACTAATTGAACATTCCAACGTAAAAGTTGCATTCAGGTAAAGAATAGATGTTTATTCCTTTTAAATCTATCCACTATCATTTGAATAATTCCAAATCAAGGAATAATATTATATTCTCAATCTTATTCAACAATATCAAATTGATACAGCCATTAAAATATCACACTTTTCCTTGTATTCATCCATAAGTTTTACAATCTATACATTTTCCAGCCCAAACGACTGGACTTTGTTTATATCAAACAACATTACAACTCATAAAGATAGAAGAATGTAATTTCTTCCTCTCTCATTTCCTCATAGAGGAATAATAGCTATCAAATACAATCCATCCTCAGTTAATCAAAAGAAGTATCGAAAACAACCATGTCTTCGTTTATACTCAAGTTCCATCTGCAAAATTACTTGCATGGGTCAGTTCATTGAACTGAGCATATTAAGCACTTGTCATTAAAATGAGGTGCTTCTAATTAACTGTCTCAATAAAAGAACCCTGCTTTTATGAAACGTTAAAATAAACATCATCCAAGAATTAAGTACTGATAAGGGTGAACAACATAACAACCCAATCATCTAATTACCCTCCCAATCAGAAAAGAAAGGATTACTGCCCCCTTTTCCCATTAATTACTACAAGAAGTAATTTCCTTCAGATAGTTCTAGAATTAACATCTGTAAGAACTAAAACACAATTATGCATACTGTTGTTCCAATATAAATGCTGTAATTTCCATTCCCTTACAATAGTTGTAATTTCAAAAGATAGAATTTAACTAAAATTTAAACCGAACTACTTTCCCTTCTTTTCATACAACTCATCTGATTTCAAGCAATCAAACGCTGAAGAGAAAAGTAAACAACAAATAAATGCAGATGCTTAAACCAAAGCAGTACAAAATTCATTCCATAACAATTACAGATTTCCAACTGTATGAGAGAAGAAATGAACATTAATTCAAATTATCCATCCACACTCTCTTTCTTTTCCTCATAGCTGTACTGAGAATTTAATCCAGACGTGATACCAATCAATGGTAACAGTTCAAAGTGAAATAAATAAAATCAATAATCGAATACAAGGAAGAAGGATCATATTACCTCTTTGCACTGTTTAACCAAATAACCACTATTTAGCACAGACATAATCCAACAGTATGATTCATTCCGCATAATATATTTCAATATGCAAAAACTACTATTTACCTTTCCAAAAGTTGACCAGAGTTCATTGCAACTGATCCGTAGGCATCGATACCAAAGGAACTTCTAAACACAATCATTTCCTTTCAAAATAATTCACTCTACAGACATTTACGTCTATATAACATGTAAGAGTGTACAACAACAACAAGTCACACTTTCATCATAATAATGAGAGAATTCACTTTCCAACAGCAAAGTAAGAAATCCATTCATATTCTGCTCTAATGAAAACAATGAAAGGTTCACAATCCTTAAAATATATATATATATATATATCCTTGAGTTCAGCAAGACACAAGTATAATTTGTATGCTCTACTCAGTCTATTATATAGACTGATTTTTCTGTTCCTCATCAGATTAGAACTTCCTTCCAAACAGTCCTATATGAATACCAAGAACCAGCAGGTAGAATACCATATCTAATTAGAACAGCAAAGTAAGATGCTACTATAACCTTACTGTCCCAGGGAACCCGTATTCTATGCAATGAAAAACATCTAGGAATTATAACTCGCATAATAGTTTATCAACATCACCACAAATTTGTTTTTCCCAAACGTTTCCACACACTGAACTCAGAAATACAATATTCACATAACAATACATTTATCAATGCAAACCCGTATAGGGTAATAGATGCGTAAGCAAGATACAGTCAAAAACAATCTCATACAGCAAGCACAATCCCCTTTATTCCACTTATTCGCAAGAAATACCCAAGGCCGTGTTCCTTTTTGTTATGCCAGTTCGAACCAAACATACAGAATCACCATATCCTTACGTTTATACAAGATTGCACAAAACTCAGATTAATACACACATAGCTAATGTATTATTCAAAGCACAAACTCAACTCCTATTGAGTAGAGATCAATTACCCAACATTGCCAAACAACTCACTCATCAAGAGCAGACTTATTTCATTCACCTATTTCACAAAAGAAATTATCCAAGTCATACTCAAAGAAGGAAAATGACTCAGTCCAGAGATCATTCCATTCAAAACAACAACATCATTTAATTAAATCGCCCCTCATAAGAGCAGGGTTGTTTTAATGAGACGATTAAGCAAAAGCAAGCGGTTTAAGGAGAAGGGCTTAACATGCCTGTATTTTTTTTTTTTTTGTGGTTCAAAGAAAACTGCGTCCACTGGAGCTATTTCTCTCCATGATGTCCTTAGCCAGGCTTTCCAAACAGTCACTAACTTTCACAAAGCTCAAAATAGCCTTTACTTCTCCAAAGACAGAAACAATAACCAAAAATACAAAGCAGTTCGATGCGAAACCATGGAAGAACAAAATGCAGAGCAACTAAAATCCAAATGAACACAATAACAAACAATTTCCTCAATCCTCTTTCCAAGGCGAATCTGGTCACTAAGACCAATGTCATTGAATGCATTGAATGCATTACCTTTTTCCTCTTTCCTCACGCCACCGCCGACTCAGGTTGGCAAATTTCCAATTTCAAATTTTGCATGTAATTTCCATTTTAGCTTCATAGCTAGTTGGACGCCTCCAACTTTTCCTTGTTCCCACCAAACTTGGCGCTGCACATGTAAGGACTTCATTTACTGTCCCATTAAATTTCCAACCTTCCCTTCTTATCCATTTCCATTCACATGGGTCCATACGTCCCCTTCCATAGGTTAGGAATAGTTTAGGATTTTTAATAGTCCATATCTAGGTTATTCACCTAGTTCATAGGTTAGTAGAATTTACATCTATTTTCATCCTTATGAAATTTAAAATCCATATAGGGTAGTAGTTAGGGTATAGGATTAAACTTAGTAGTAGGTTAGTGTTTAATCCCATAGTTTTTAATTAATAGTTTCCAATCAAGTCTTTCTGACTGGCATTCATATTCAACACTATGCAGGACGTTTCGTCCTATGTTCCACATACCTGTGCCACTCGCATCCAGGCCCTTATCATCTTACGCTGTCTAGCATTACAACGGTGTGTGGTTCGAGAATCGAACCTTTTTCATTGGCATCTACGTACCAGATATTCATACCTGTAATCAGGTGCTGCAACCTTTATATCAACCTTCAGTCTGGTTTCAGACTTCATTCTGGTTTAGAAGTAAATCGACAAAGTGATCACAAGAAGGCCACAACATACCTTGGATCAATGGAATTGATTCAAGGTGTGTTGTCAATCAGCGAAAAGAGTTCATCAAGCATACGACAAGTCTGTTGTCTCATTAGCAATCACACAAGCAATAATAACTTCTGTCCCAAGTAAACAAATTACAGCAAACAAGGGTCCAGATTAGCAACACATTCCTTTAAGATCAAAAGATGTGTCTTAACATATTTATCTTCATTTCTGCAGTTACAACATCATGAAAAGTGATTACCATGCTAGCTTACAAAAATTCAAGGCGTTACAAAGTGCCTACTTTTCCTTCAAATTATCCTTCTTGTTTTTCATGACACCCACTCGCTCACCCAAGCTTCATCATTCATCTATAAGAACAAAAAATTCTTTTGTAGACTTTAAAACCTGACTTTTCACATTCTATATCCTCTAACTTTCACTAATTTGTTATTTTGTTCATTACATTCCCTTGTTATTTTCTAAATTTTTGTTGTATCACTTCATATATTGTAATATTATATGCCTTTTTCACTAATGCCAACAAAACATAATCTATTAACTTTTCACCTTCTTTCACAAGAGATACCTGTTTGAAGAAGAAACATATTCAACTTTTGGTACTCACTCATTCACATGGTATATCAAACTTCCTCACCCTTTAGGTACAAAGAAAATTTCTTTTTAGATATTAAAAAAACTTTTCACATTCATATTAAAATAATACTCACATAATTTACTTTATTCACTCAAACCAATAAGATGAAAATCCTTCAAAATATACCTTCTTGGTCATACTTGTGTCACCAACAAAAATGTCGATTACATCGTGCCTTGAATAATACTTCAAATTAAGGAATATGACCTTTATATACGTTAAACACACCTTTTGGGATCCTTCATGACTATCCATGTTCTCCTTTACTCATGGAATAATATGAATATTAATTACTTTTTAAACATTTATCATTATGGTTTGTGTGTAGTCGAAGGTAAACTGAAATCCAGTTAAGATTTTTCTTGAAGGACTACAGAGATGAGATCTTCAAATGATTATTCAAATGTGAAATGATTTGATGATTTTACACCATCTTCTTAGTCGAGGAAGTAGGTCATTTCAAGTCTTCAAATAGGATCCCATATTGAAACGCAATACACTCTAACTTACTCATGTGAGTTTCAATCTCATAGTTTTAATAGGCCCCTTACCTTCTCGGCCCGATTCAACTTCAAGGATGTCTTTTAGAAAATATGAAGGCATTGCACACCTTCTTAGATCCATGTTGAGTCCAAGTATATCCTTGAAACCATGTCTTCCTCATTGTGTGCTATGAGGGTTTAGAGTCATAAACCCTAGCTATACGTTTGAGATATTCCAATGTATTTTCCTTCATTATTATGATAATACATTTGAGGAGTGACTTTATCGAGGTTTCATAAACCATCTCGTAGATTTTTTTACTTGACTAATATGCTAAATTCATGAATAGAATTTGAAAGTACTTACCCCTTTCTTATCATTCAAAAAAAAGGTCACATATTTCAAGAAGTGTGTAATGCCCGTTGGGCATCGACTTCGCGTTTCTACCACCTTGCCCCCATTGCTTTTCGTTGAATGTTTATGACTTTGACCTTATCATGCGGAGTTATTTTGGAATAGTTTCTTCCCTTCTTTCGCTTTGTCTCGCCATCTCGTTCTGTCGTAAGTGTGCTTTTGTTTCCGAGGGTCATTTCTAACTTTCGTCTAGTGAGCTTATCATGCTTTTGATCGGTGAAATGCGTAATGACTTTTGTTGTTAAAAGTTCTAATAGAATATTAAAAACCTTTTCAAGGCATTCGGGCATGTTTGTAGTCTTTTCCAGCCTTGGTTTGCTTGGAAGGGGAGAGAGGTTGGGTGGTGGCGCCTTTGAAGGTGAGGACTGCGTAGTTTTTGAATCTATTAATTTGCTTGCACCTACCCTCCACTGCCACCTTGGCCGACCAGGTCCATTCACAGGTCTTGTTTGCACGTGGATGACATTAGTCTCCTCCCAACCACCCAACCTGTAGACTGTAATGGCCATCACATTTTTTTACCTTGCGTGAGGGAGATGGGAGTCGGTGGAGGCCTGTTTTTCTTCACCTGGATCTCTTTTTGATCCTTTCATTCAATGCGTATGGGCGCAGTCTAGTTTGACATGATGGCTAGTGAAGTAGGCATGTGAGAGGCGTTTTCTCCTGGTTGCGTGGGTAGAGAGGCCAGCAAAATCTCTGTCATGGCATTTTTTTCTCCCGGTTCCTCCCTGCGCGCGTGGTTTTGGATGGAGCTTCAAGCTAGTGAAGCAGGCGTGTTACCTCCACCTTCTTGAATGCTGCGAGGTGTGTTCTTGTCAGGGATCCACAGCAGCGACCCGTAACAACAACTAGCCAGGCAGCAGGAAAGATAGTAGAAGATTATGGATTTCAGCTTCTGTCTCTTCTATTCAGGGTTATTGGGTTAAAGAGAGGATTCGACCTGTTTAACTCTCCCTTCAGGAGTGCGTGGGATCAAAACACGGGAAGGACATTCATTGTTCAGGCTCTTCTTCTCCCTCTGTCGCTTCGTTTTCCTCGTGCTTTGTGAATGCAAACACCCCATGGCATGTCACGGCTCCTCCTTTTTGGATGGGTGACACCATTGTAGTCGAGTATGGAAGAAATGTGGCGGCAGGCATGTTGCAGTTTAGTAGAAGCCCTTTTGAGCGCTTCCAACAAGCAGGTTGTCCAACTATGTTGTTATCTATTCAGTATCGAATGCATCCTCAAATTCGAGATTCTCCTTCAAGATATTTTATCAAAATCGATTAAGTGACAATGAGAGTGTTACCAGGAGACATGTACCATGAGTTAAGAGGTGATGGCATGCATTTTAATATGGGCATTGCCTCCATTCATATATGCATATGTGGCTTGTCAAAGCGATGGTGTCTTTTCTCTTTGTGATAAGGAACTGTGGCTTACTGTGGAGTTTTAGGTACTACGCTGGTCATTCCATATGGCGAAGAACACAATCAGGAAGAGTGCATTATTGCATTTTGGGCAACAGACCCAACTCGTTATAATTTGAATAATATGACACTAAAAATAGGTGGGAGAGATACAGATAACTTATGAAAATGGAAACAGCTTTGGCTGAGAGTTTGTTGGAGTGGAAGGTTTTTTCCCAAAGCCCTCAGGGTTCTGGTGTTGGATGAGGACTCTGAGGCAGCTACTCAAACCAAGTCCAAACTAGAAACCTTTGTCTATGTTGGTAAGTAAGACTAAATAATAATAAAACCATTAATAACACCTTGAGTTTTTCAACGCAGGCCAAATTCTCAGCCCGTATGTTTTTAACAATGTCTCTGTACATATTCATTGTTTCTCAGCAACCTGTACAATCATGTCTTTGATCACACCCATAGGCACAGGAGATCTATGCAATGTTGGAGAAAATGTCTTGGGAGATGAAGGTAGCAGGATATTTTTCAGATTCAGAACATGTACTGAGTGAACGGGAAAGTAAAAGTATTCCTCTGCCACCATAGTGAGAAGATGGCAATTGCATTTGGATTGTTAAGCCTTCCCCATGGGACAACTCTCAGAGTTTTCAAGAACCTTAATGTATGTGTTGATCGCCACACCGCACTGTGTTTTGTCCAAGATTGTTGCAAAGCAAATTGTTGTGAGAGATGCAAAGCGGTTCCATCACTTTAAAAAGGAAAATGTTCTTGTAGAGATTATTGGTAATGCCATGTGAAGCAATCTGCAGACATAGTCTGGCACTATAACAAGGCGCACTGTGCCAGGTCTGCAGTGATAAATAAGGGACCAGATTTTATTTCCAGTTTCTTAAAAATATATATTCTAAGCACTTGTAAGATCTAGACATGGTGGCCGCCCTCTCCCTGACTGTACCAGGTGCTGCCATGAAGCTTGCATGAGAGATCTACGTGCTAAGGAAAATGAATGTTTTTGGAATGTGTTGTAGCTGTTGGAGCCTTGGTTCCATGTGGCTGCATTGAGGAAGCCCCAAACAGGCATGATAAGACTAACCCCTCTCTTAATGTTTTATTTCCTTTAGCATTTGGATAAATCAACCTTTGCAATTTTGTTCGATCTTTGTAGATGTGGGTTTCTTTTGGAATGTTGATGTGTTTTTGTTTTACTAAATAATAGCGTTTGGACTCGGATATTATATAACATGCATTTACATATATTGACTCTTTCTTGAAAGAGATGCCGTAAAGAGATGGGTTCCAAATGAATTTTAATCATAATTGCATGAACCGATCTCTCTCCCCTTTACTGTTTATCTTATTTACTATTTGAGTAGAAGAAATCTCTACATCGATTCTTGCCCTACCGATCTTATAATGTTGGTTTATCTTTTTGCCTTGATTATTTCCTTGAATGATGGTTTCGTAGAAAATAGCATGGAGCGTGAATGAGGTTTATAATTTTTCTTGTATTGTTTATATTATGTAGAACATGGCTTGAAAAGGGAATTTCCGATATGACTATGTTTGGATTTTACTGTGGTTTTATAATAATATAAACTCCCATTAGGATTGGGGGCTTCTATTTGGGAAGAGTCATACTAGTTTTAATTGGTCTTTCTAGATAGCTCCATCTGAGTCATTCGATTATCATTTACCTTGGGGATTATTGAAAACCCCTCACCAGGCCCTCTGCTATTATTATTACTATGAGCTTATTATTAGATTGGAACCCTCCCGAAGCATGCGTTGATGGGTTTTTATGACCTTTACGAATATGTTATGCACGCAAGTCATTATCCTGTGTGGATAATTCTATGGCTTAATTTTGAGGCACTACTTGGATCTTTGAATCGGTTATAGTAGTATTGGATACATCGACATTCTTCAAGTTTGATTGATATGTGATGTCCTCATGCTTATGAATTCAGCAATGCTTGAAATATGAAATTATAAATTTATCTTATACTTTGACCTTGAAGCTTGTCGAAAGACTTTTGGTAGGAAAGGAAATCGATGAATAGGGAAGTTAAGATAACTACCCTAAAATGGAGTCATGCATAGCCTTAAGTAAAGGTGATGACAAATTTACCATAATGGGACTGTGCATACCATGTATGACAAGAAGGATATAAGTCCACTGAAATTATTTAACTTCATTTTATAGAACAACAATTAATACCTATAAATTGGGGTATGCAAGTGGAGGTTAAATTATATAACGAGGTACATTATGTTATCGGGTAACCAAGAAGGAAAATATGTTATTTCAATACTTGGTTAATGAGTGGAATATTTTCTGGCATTTACGATGATTATTATGTTAGCTAAAAAAATTGATACTTGCATCTCAATTGGGAGTTGAGATAATGTTGATACTTGTATTTATAGTGGCTTGGACCGCGCTTACTTATCTTAGTTAGTCAAATATATCCTTGACATATTAGCAAAACATGACAATTTTGTTGATCGTAACTCATTCCAATGAGTTGGACCCTTGTACTAATAGAAACATATAAAGACATGGAATAAGCAACCAAAAGGATACCTAAATAATATATGAACTTGTGGATTGGTGGAATATTTGTTAACATAAATATATCCTTAAAATTGTGAGATAAATATCCAAATTACACTTACATATCACTGATTTTCTATGAAGGTTTGATACTTGGGTAATATCGATGAATAATATAAGATTGATACTTGTATTTATTATATAAACTTAATGTCGTTGGTGCTTTTATTTAATTGAAAGATAAGATTGTTGGATACTTATATATGTGTAGTAGGTCGAGGGTATTAGGTGAGCGTTATTATTGTTACTGTAATTTAAGTATGATTTATTGCATGGTTAAGGTTGTATATCTAGTCACTTGGAATTGTGTCCTTATGTAAGCAAATCTTAAAGAAGTGAACATTAATGAGTAGGAAATGTATTGTCATGAGATGTGCAATTAAGTTTTAAATGTATGTTAGAAATTTATCTGATAAGGAGCATTGCAAACTTTCATTTATTTAAATGCTAGATGGCATAAATTATTAGGTGAGGTTTATATCTTATCATGCTCAGTTCTAGTGAACTGACTCTAGTAAATATTTGTGCAGATGGATTATGCGAGTAGATTAAAGGAAAAGAGTGTAAAAGTTTCATCAGTTCAAACTATGAAGTTCTTTGTAAAAATGTTCTATGTGTTGTAAATTGTGTAACATTGCTTGCAAAGAGTTTATTTGACCTCTTGCCTGGAATTGTTCGGAAGATTACGTGAAGAAGTTGTTTTGTCTTTTTGTAATTTGACTAGTAACTTACCTTGGTGAGAAATGATATTCAATCATTACACTGGCATAAGCATTGTAAAACTTTGATCTTGAGAATTAAGTGTTAATTTAAATCTTTCTAAGACTTTGTATTGATGTGTTATATGTAAGTTATAATGGGGTGGCTTTTCCTTACAGAAGTTACCGAAAAGTTTTATTCAAAGAAATATGTTGTGGAGGAGATCCCCCTTGAGAACAAACAATGCCTTAAGTAATCAAGAGTGAGACTATCCTTGCAAAGTGAAATTATAACACGTGATATCCCTAGCTAAACCAGTAAACACTACCCCTTTTGGGTGAACTCTTAAACAAGCTTAAGGGAAAACAATGGTTAGTTTCTGGAAGATAATAAGATTTAGCAAGTAGGAGAAGCCTTTAAGTGAACTACTCTACAGTGTATAAGAAAATAACTCAGTTGGTAAGATGAATTTGTGCGAATCATATATTGAATCTTTCTGAAAACATAAGTCACGAGTTAAAGGGAGTTTTATCAAAATAAATAACCTTCAATCATTTCTTACTGTGGCTTGCCCTAGCTGTGTGAGTGTCATGTGGTTGGACTTCTATGTTGTTCTGTCAAAAGAGAAGTGTATTATCCTTTGAGTGTGAACGTTTCCGTGCTGACCTTGCGGTCATCCTCGTAACAAGTGGTTCCCAGAGTTGGTTGTAACCTTGTGACGACATGTTGTGTCGTGTTATGTGTCAAGCAAGTCAAAAAAATTATCCTGTATTTCACTGTGTTGTTTGTGTGTGAAATTTGTGGGTCGTTACAAAGTGAAAGAGATCACTTGATGCCCCTTTGTCTCAAACTCTAATTCACTATTTCGATAGGTAAACTAGCCTACATCATATTTTCATAATATGTGCAACCATCACTCGAAGGAATTGTTATCACCAAATAATAGCAGCCCTGAATGGCCTAATTTTTGGATGGGGCATTCGATGTAATTTGTGTAACATTGGATCATCTCTCAAGTTGTGGGACTTACGGGCTTGAGATGACCCTCCAGAGAAGGGTGGTTCCTGCTCCTAAACTACCTGCCACAATATACTCCTAATGCGAAGAAAACTAATCCTAATATAACCTTCTAAGGGACCAGAAGAGAGAATGCATGAGTTTAAACCTACACTAAAAGTGGTGATACACCTAGAAAAGGAGGTTGTTAATCACAATCCCAACTTCCTGAAGTGGAGAGAGGTGAGCAATGGAGAGGATGGACAAGATGTATCATAGACCAAGGATGAGTTCACATAGAACACAACTTCAAACCTATTAAACATAGATCCCAAAACATACAATCAACATCAAGAGATATGCAAAGTATACCATGCAATGATGAGAGGCAAGAAGAGATAATAAAATAAGAAAAGAATGGATAAGAAGCATCACCAAATAGATTTTCCTGCTCCATGAATTCAAATAGTACATCATTAGTGGGCAAGAGAATGCAAATACAAAGCAAGGAGATGAGGCTTAAGCTCCACATTCAACCCTAGCAGAGAAGAATGACCAACTCCTTTCAAATGAGCACAAAATTATAATTTATATAATTTGAGAAAGAGAGAGAGAATGCAATCCCGGATTTTTCTTTTCAAACACTTACAAGTTGTCATAAATGACTGAAATTTATGGTATGTTGCTTACAAAATGCTCCCCATGCTTTCCTATGTCCTGCAATGATAAGGAATGATCGCCCATGTCTATTTAATACACTTCAAACCACTTTTCAACAACCAATTAAAGCTGAGCTAATTTTCCTTAAACTTCACCATCAAATTTACATCAATTCCGAAATTTCTTGGCTAATTTTTGTTGGTCTTGGATCCACGGTTCCAACGAGATAAATTTTGCGTGATTCCGTCGATAATTTCTCAAGTTATGATCATTTGAGTGACTGTAGCTAAATTGACTTCACAGGGCTACTTGGCCTCCACAGGACTAGCAATTAAATTTTGGGTTGAAAAGACATTTAAATATTTCTTCTCCTTTTCTAATGTTTTGTGCATGGTTTAAAAATTATTTTTGCATTAAAAATAATGGGGCCCACTATTAGTGATTTACCCTTACTTTGAAATGGGGAAGGTTTTGATGTTTATTTGTGTAGCATTATTGCCAGCTCAACCAACTCGGTTGAGCTGGCTCCTTCCTCTTCCATATACCGAGCATTATTTTGGGTGTCGAGTCCACATCCCCTATCCACGGACGTTGAAAGTTTTCGACCGTTTACTCCTTACCAATTCGGAGTCGGCAGTGGGCACCTCTTACACTCACTCACCCTGTAGTTAGTTACCTTGTGCCACTTGCTCCCGCATGCTATGTCTGTGACATGTGTTTTTGGGCTAATCCCTTCGCGGTGAACCTGGCTCGGCGAGGCTCACACCACTTGGCGGTGCACTCAGAGACTGATTCGCCCGCAACATGGGCTCTCCACACCCCTTCGGCTTCGAAATCATTCCCATGAACCGACTCGATCTACAAGGGTTGCTCACTTGGCCTCTAGCCACACTTGTATTTTGTCAGTGAGGTCGGGCTTCTCGAGCCCACACGTCTTGACTCACTTTGGGCCACTCGAACCACCTTTCTCTGCTCTTTCCATAATGATCTTATGGCCCACGCCTACAATGCACTACATCAGAAATTTCAGATTTTTCAGGCCCGTGTTTCACAAACCTTTTCGGCAGCATGGTCTGGGTAACCCCGCATTTTCCGCACTTTCTGGGATGATTTTCTCTGCATTCTCCGTAAAACTCTTCCTGCGACCAAGTCCCTCGGTCAAGCCACTATTTCTTCTCGTCATGGTTTTGGCTAAGTCCCAGCGAGAACTGCCAGACCCGCACCGATCTCGATTCAATCTCTGCAACGAGATGGCTTGTATGCATTCCTTTAGACGTGATCTGAGTCTGATTATTCCTCCAACATCGTTGCAACCTGGTGACCATGCACTCGAGTCATGATTTGGGAGTTCATTTCAACAATCTCTACTTCCAGTGCATATGTTGACTTTCCTTTTCCATGTGACGAGTTCAGGATCCTCTGTAACTCACGATTATACCCTCAACTTTATCATGAGTTGGTTCGTCTCTCCTCTACACAACTTGGCTTATACTAGGAGCTCGATGCCAGGATATCATTTACCCAGCTCATTAAATTGGCTCATCCTTTTGCCATTTTCTACGGCGACCAATCATTTTGATGCAAAGCTATCTCGCTTCTTATACTAAGATATCGTGGAATCCTACAATAGTGCCCACCTTTTCATTTTGCATCGAACAATCTCCCAGGGAAAACAACTTGGTTGTTAAGCATCTTGGATCCTGAGGAGTAGCTCAGCTTCTCAATGCACAATGATTTGAGCTCGGCATTTCTCTTGAAATTTGTAGAGTCCTTTTTGTATAAGAATCTTTTATCAACCACCATTCTTTTTTACCCCCATCTCTTGTTCTTTTTATCCGCTTAAGCCTAAAATTGACTAAGTATGAAGATGCAAGCGAAAGAAATCCACGTGTCCCTTTGGCGCACTTGGGGCATGAAGTGAAGAAAGGAAGGTCCCAACTAGCTCAATCCCTCCACGTGTTTCCCAGGCACAAATTCAAATTAAGATAAAGAAAGGAAGGCCCCAAACAAGCGCACACCCTCCACGTGGCATAAAAGGAACATAACTAACTCGAGGAGTGCCAGTTGGATGAATTAAAGGTAATCATAAATATCCCAACATGTAGTTGAAATATTGACCCAGAAAGTGAAGATCGTGTAAGAAAATTGAATTTTGTCGGTGGAAGCTCCAGTTCCAGACATTGGAGCAAGAGCCAGGAATATCTATAAAAGAACATTCCGATCTAGGAACAAAAACGGGGAATTGTTTTAGAAGAAAACAAACTAGAGATTTGAAAGGGATTCTAGATTCGATTGTTTGTATTTTCCGGCCTCAAAGTGAGACTTTGTTATAGAAGAAGATTGTAATATGTGCCATATTAGCCTTATGCATCATTTTCTCTATAATTTAAGAATTCACATTATGTGCACTTTGGATTTTCAATATTCTATGTATCTCTTCATTTGTTGTCAGTAGTTTTAGATAGTTGGAAGATCAATCGTGCTTTACACCCTTGGGTTCTTTACATATCTATTGTTTGCACTTGTTATGTTTTATATCTCCTTGAACTCTAATAATCTAGGATACTTCTAAAAATAGTGGATCATGCTAAAATGCTCTTCAAGCTATTCGAGTAGTTTCTCAAGAGGTATCTCTGTGTCTTTTTAGGATCTGTTTCGGTGCATCGCCTTAGTTTTTGAATTTCCTTTTAGCTTTCTTCTAAACCTTATCGCACACCGCAAATAAGAGAAAACTTCTTTAAAATTTGGAGGTTACCTTAGGGCGCATGTTCCACTAACCTAAGGTATCCTACAACTCTGATGGTTCATCTGCAAGAATAATCGTCAATAGTTTTCCTGGCACGCCGGGTGGGACAAACCCCTACACATCTTGATATCTACATATTTTAGCGAGTACTTGGTTGGTCTCGCTCTAGTTTACAAGATGAATATAAACAAGGGAAAGGACAAGGGAGGAAGGTGTGTTTGACTACTTACAGTTATCTCCACCACGCAACAGAGAGGTAGATAGATCTAGAGATCTATGTCTCCTCCAAACCGGACTCTCTCAACACCTTTGCCAAGTAGGCCCTTTGTACAATCAACTAGGACTCTCAGACCTATTTTAATGGCTCACCTTCAAGATCAGCCTCCAAAATAGTTCATTTCATGGAATCAAGGAAGCCTGCTCATCCTACCCACACCTCGACAAGTATGGAATCCTATCCGACCAACACACTAAAGGCGCTGCCCAAATTTAGTGGAGAAGACTTCAAAACTCTAGAGGAACACCTCTAAGATGTAGCAGAAATATGCATGGTACATTATATTAGGGAACAAGACATTTCCTTATGATTGCTAGCTGCTTCCTTTAAAGGAAAGGCTCTAGATTGGTACCGATCCTTGAATCCTAATACTATCGGCACTTGGAACCAGTTGGGGAATGTGTTGGTAGCAAGATTCCATGAAAAAGGGGATAGATCATTGCTCCTACAACAACTTATCAACATCAAGAAGGGCCCACAAGAGCTGATGACTGATTTTAACACCAGGTTCCATAAATTGTGGAAAAAAATTCCGACTCTAGCAAGGCCACCTGCAGGTATGGCTATTAGTTTTTACTTAAAAGCTCTAAATTTGGATATTTCTGTAATGATTCAATCATTAGGAGGAGATTCCTTACCACAAGCATACAATATTGCCATCCAAGCTAAGAATAATTTAATATATGTTGGGAAGCTTCCCCAAAGCCCCTTTTCCCATGTACCTTGAAATAGATCCCCTTCCTTAGCACATGTGTATTGAGCCTTACTCAGCCCCATACATCCCTGTATAACTACACATCTTCTCATCCGGCTCAAACTCCCATTACAAGCGTCATCTTCTTCTTCTCCTGAAATGGAGGAAATGAAAAACATCCTTAGAAACTTCTCTAATGAGATAGTAAATCTTAAAATAAATCAAAGCCGCTTACCCAAGACCAAACTATCAAAGCTATCAGGGTGGTAGGCCTGCCTATTCTCCTCAATATTAGAATACCCGAAACCACCACCCACACAACCATCTAACCAGCTGGTCCCTATTCCATTGCCACTCCAAACTATTCCACCCAATAGTGGAAGAGAAATGGTACTTGGACAAAACCATTTGGAAAAAGATCCTAACACATGGTGTTTCCCATGTAATAATTCCCACATGCCAAGGGATTGTCCCCAAGGGAATCTACAATAGAAGGTAGCCAAACAAAAAGAATGAGGGAAGGCTATAATGTTGACACATCAAGACCTTACCAGGTCGCATGGGAATCCAAAATGTTGCTTTCGTTACTGAAATTCAAGGAAAGTCCCTGGAAGCAGAAGCAGAGATCACACCAAAGAACACACTTTTCTCTTGGATAGAAGGAGAGGAATCTATATTTACAAATGAGATAGTTGTTTATAAGCATGTTTAGTTTAATTACAACACTCGCTTCAAAAAGAGGATAATAGAGACAGACGCTCCTACTTCGGGCACAACTAGCGGGGTGCAAAAAGAGTCTCCAACCCTCATGGTGTCACCACCTATGGTCATGAAAGAAGCTATGAGAACTATTTAGAATAAGGATCCTCCTCATCCTACAGGTGAAGGAATAAAGCACCAATCATCATCCAAAACATCATCACCCGGGCCAATCAACGTAGTTCAACAACTCAAGAAAGTGTCACCAACGCATCCTTGTGGGATCTTCTTGAGCATTCTAGAACAAAAGGAGTTTCTTCAAGAAGTGCTTAAATCAAATAATGATCGACCACCTCCGGGAAGGAGAAGGAATAGTTCAAATCCATTTGAGTCTCAATGGAGGCAGTGTTGATAAATCAAAAGGGAGAGTTAAGTAAACCAAGGCCCGATCCCTTTTTCATGACTCTTATCATAGGTAAGAAATTATTACACAATTCCATGATAGACTTTACACAAGCACTACTACAGTCATGCCCAAAGTGATTGTAAACACCTTGAGCATTAAATATGAGCCCTTAAAGAAAGGATTCATGCAACTAGATGGAAAGTCTATCCAAACCATAGGAGCTATCAAAGGACTCCCATTACAACTCTATTCCTGCCCAAACATAATTGTTCCGTAGGATATTATGGTAATAGATGTTCCACCAGTCTTCGAACTGTGTCTCTCCCATGATTTCATAGCAAAAATAGGAGATTATATGTCTCTTGATTGGTCTCATTGGATTCTATAGACCAATTACAGGTCTAAGATGAAGATCTTATTAGAACCCATCACTAAGGAGCATATAAGAGACTAAGCGAACTCATGATTTGAGGCTTCTCATGATATGATCACTAGAGAAGAGGAATCATATATGGAGGAAGATGATCTTGAAGAAAAGGTCATTTTAGCCAATCTTCCCCCAGGAGATCCCTTCAAGAACTTTGATTCCACTGGTTTGGGTACTTATGTCACTTCGATGAGGACTTCTTGATCTCGAAGGTGGTGAAAGGAAAGGATAAAAAGGAATGAAGCCCCTCTAAAGATAACTAGATATGGACCCTACATTTGATGGGGCCAAAATCAAAAATGTGCGCAGAGAGTGGAGTGTGCTTATCATCCCTAAGCGGAAGGAATATACTCTAGACATTCTATTTTTAATTCTCTTGCACCATTAATGAAGCAGAGTACAATGCCTTAGTACATGGCTTGACCACAGCCTGAAAAGAGGGAATCAAATAGTTGAGAGTCTTTGACTCAAAATTGGTAGTAATATAGGTAAGGAACATTGCTGCCAAAAAAAAATATGAGGATGAGGTCCTATTGACATCAGGTGTGGGACCTCATCGATGAATTTGAAGCCTTTTATCGGGTTATTTGTCGAGATTAAAATACATAAGCTAATAGGATGGATTTTATTGGGTTGCAATTCAACCCAATACAAGATTTGATAGCAAATGAGAATACAATAAAGTTGACCATCCACCCTTCTATCCATGGCAACATCGATCATTGAAAAGTCTTTAATAGTAATCGATAGATTATACACTTCTTCCAATAATCGACCAGTTTTCTAACCAACTCCAACCCAATATCTAGGAATCATATGGAGATCAGATTATCCACTTAAAGGCAAAAAAATTCGAAAAGGGTGATAACCCTAAAAATTATTTTTGACTCAAACAATGCTAGTTCAGATTGAAGGAAGTTTTTAGTAATAAAGGAGGATTATTTCAAGTGGAAGTGACTAGAGAGGGAAAGCTGAAGGTGGAAGACTAGTCACTAAAAAGGAAAGAGAAAGGCTTGTGTCTCTATGTCATAAGTATGATAATTTTATGTCTTAGATGTACTGATGATCTCGCATGGTTACAAGAAGGACATCATTCAACACACCATCGATATCGAATAAGGGACTAACCCGTGCGCGAAAAAGAGAGGCCCATAAATCCAAAAATAGAACTCCTCATGGTGGAGGAACGAGAAAACTACTAGAGGCCAACATAATCTTTCTTATCAAGCATACAACGTGGGTCTCTAACCTAGTTCCAGTGAGGAATAAAAATGGAAAAATCAGACTTTGCATAGATTTTAGAGACCTAAATAGGGCTTCCCTAAAGTACCATTACCCTTTTCACTCTATGGAGAAAATATTATAGACGGTCAGAGGCTCAGAAATTTTTTCTTTGTTGGATTGTTTTTCAGGCTATAACTAGATATGACTTACAAAAAGGGACCAACATAATACTACGTTCATGACAAAATGGGGAACTTTTGCATACCTAAAAATGCCATTTTGACTCACGAACATTGGAGATACATTTCAAAGGGCCATGGAATTTGCATTTGGATCACTGATCAATAAGGTGATTCTTATATACCTTGATGATCTCACAGTGTTTACCAAAACAATAGAGGAACACTTCGATGCCTTGGAATTTATGTTTGAAAAATGCCAAGAGTTCAGAATCTCTTTGAACCCAAAGAAATGTGTCTTCAGAGTCCCCTAAGGAAAACTCCTGGGACATATTGTGTTAAAGGATGGGATCTCTATTGACCCCAAAAGGGTTAAATCTATCCTGGAGCTACCTCTTCTGGTCAATAAGAAAGCAATTCAATCCTTCTTGGGGAAGATCAACTTCATCAACAAGTTCATTTCAGATAATACAGGGACAATCCACCCAATTACTCTTATGCTTAGAAAGGACCTTAATTCCAAGTGGACCACTTGAAGGTCGTCAGGCCTTCGAGGTGATAAAAGAGGTTATTGTATCTTCCCCAATGTTATGCAACCCTAACTTCTCAAAGGAATTCATAATGTATGTATACGAGCATAAGTATAGCGTAACATTTGTACTAACGTAGAAATGAGAGTCACATGGAGAAGAACATCCGATCACCTTCTTTTCAAAAACCCTCCACGACTATGAAACAAGGTACAACTTTGTAGAGAGACATGCTTATGCCATAGTTAAAGGTATGAAGAAATTTAGACACCTTGTCACTCATAATAGAATCTAGGTTATGGTGGCTCACTCTAGCATCAAGGAATATATAACGGAGGGTGAGATAACTGATAAAACAACCAACTAGATCACTAATATCCTTGTGTATGACATTGAGGTAAAACCTATGAATCTTGTACAGGGTAAGGGCCTATGTCAATACCTAATGCAAGACTCCATACCCCTAATTAATGACAAACCCAAAGAAATACTTTACATCCAAGAAAGTGACTAGGTAGTTGCAGGTCTCGATAGGATCCATTTCATGTTGTTGGGAAATACATGAGCCTTCTCCCCTTGAAAAAGAGGAGATACTATCGGCAACAAGGATCCAATTTCACCATCATTGGAAATTTCCTTTTTAAGAGGAATTTTAATGGAATCCTACTCAGGTGGCTGGAAAATGAGGAGGCTAAAAGAGTCTTACATAACTACGCCATAGGAGCTCGGGAGATCATTTTTTGGCCTAAAATACAACCATAAAAATCTTGCAAGTAGGATAGTTTTGGCTAAATCTATTTGGTGATAGTCAAGTAGAGACAAACAAATTCAAGGTATGCCAAGTTTAGACAGGTTTTTGGAGGAACACAACATTACCTCTCAACCCCATCCTGATTGAGGATCCATTTGTGTAATGGGGTTTGGACTTCATCGGAATGGTCAACCAAACTTCGAGCATTGGTCACCAATGTATCCTCACATAAATGGATTGCTTCACTCAATGGGTGGAGGAAGTCCTACTTAAAGAGGGCCACGAGAATATGATCCTAGGAATCCTATAGGATATAACTACCCATTTCAGACCCCCCCCCCCTCCCCCGCACTATTATATCGGATAATGCTAAGGCCTTTTTGGGGGCCAAAGTATCCAACTTTACGTAAAAGCATGGGATATACTGAAGACGTCATCCCTCATGGAAATGATCACGGAAGATTCTACTAATAAAAACTTGATCAAAATCATAAAGAGAATAGGGCATGAACTTAAAATATTATGGCATGACCACATCAAAACAACCTTATGGGCTGATCGGATCACCCCAAAGAAGATCTTGAAAACTTTGTTGTATGAAATATTTTATGGGAAAAGCGTTATAATACCAATTTCCCTAGAAATCCCTACGTTACAACTATTGAAACATAATGAGATAGAAGAAAATGGGGTGATGCAAGTAAGACTCACCAAGCTAGTAGAGCTCCAAGAGAAGAGGGAGTCTACTCATGAAGCCATGATCAGCCGCCAACAGGTGGTCAAAACTTAGTTTCATCAAAAGACATCAGAACCAAAATTCTAGGTTGGAACTATGGTTCTAAAATGGGATGCAAGGTCTTCCAAGCTGGGGAATCATGGAAAGTTTGATCCATTATAGACGTGACCTTTTAGAATCAATGCATGCAATCATCAAAATGTGTTTGAGCTCGAAATTATGGAAGGTGATTCCGTTGCAATTATGGTAAACGTAGTTCATTTAAAACCTTTCTGTGAGTCCCTTCATGGAAGATTTTATCATATGTATATTTTTTTTTCTTTGTTCTTTTGCTTCATCTTTTTCCCCTTTTAATAAGTTTCTAGACACGTGTCCTTCGTGGATTCCCCTTTCCCCCTTTTTGAATTCTTGGAGGGAGTGTACCTTCCTAATTTTCCCCAAAATTAATGATCTAACAACTTCTAAATGTACACTTCGAGAGGAAAATATTTAGAATTAATACAAGATCTCTCAAAAATTACAGAATTCGACACTTTGGGTCATCAATTAGAAAGGGGCCATTATGTGAAATGATTCTAAATACGCATGATCCATTACTCTCCAAGTTGAGGTGGTTATTTAAGATACCTAGGTGTGTTCGATAGGCCCATTTCAAATGCAAAAGAGTCTCCTAAATCAATCATCAAGTGCAAAAGTGAAAGAACCAGAGCCTCCTTGAAAATTTGAAAAATTCCATGGCATTTTCCATCTCTGTGCCACTAGTAAAGTCTTATGTAGGACAACTTGTACCCCCATGCCCTCTTCAACCAAATTTGAGATTCTCTAACAAGGTGTCTCGATATAATGACCCTACTATAGTTTTATAATTTTTCGATGACATATTTGACCCCATCCTCAACAAGAAGCTGAAATACCTTAGAGAGGAAGCCTATGCCAGGTTTATTAACCTGGTAAATTCTGAAACTTTTAGCTTAAAGATATGGATTAGAAAACTCACCCAATATATGGTGCCTCTTGTGCACCCATGCCCCGAGCTCATCCATATGTGTGCGGGTTGTTTCGATTCAGGGACCCATACCATCTAGGAAGGAAATTAATGGTGGTGATTACACCACAAGCTATCATGGAAATGTTGGCTCTAAACCATGACTCAACGGCCATTCTACAATATGGCCAAAATCCAAAATGTCCGGGGCCCAAAGTGTCGAAGTAAATCTTCATTCCTTAATAGGGAGTTGAGGTAGGAATATTCATGTGGTTCAAGAAATGTGACCTTCCCCATTCCATTAAAGTCACTAATGGCAGATTATTAGGATGTCTATTCCATCCCGATGTTCATCTTCGGAAAGTAATTAGATAGGAACGTCGAGGATTGGCAAATGGAGGCCCTGTTTAGAATGAGGTCTATTAGAAAAGAGTAGGCATACCACTTCAACTTTTCGGAGGTCATTGCGAATTATATTTGTGAACAACTTATACAACTTTTGGTAACCTCCACTTTCAAGTATTCCTCATATATGTTCGACTGATTTTGTATCGAATGCCTAATATTTTGATCATTTCATGACTATGACCCCGTGGAACATAGATATTGATCCCCAAAAGGTCATTCCAGTGTCCACATGGACCCATGTACTATCTCATTCATCCAATGTATATTAATTCTTTAATTCTTTTATAGAGCCCCTCCTTGAGATTGATCTTGAAGGGATCAACAATAGAATGAATGATTCTATGTAATCCATCCTCTCAAATCCCTTACACCCCTATGATTATTTCTTAACTAGAGTACATTCCATGATTCATTTACACTATTTCAGAGATGAGTCCTTTATGCTCCCAAGGGTCCTCACGGCTCGTGTGGTGGGTCTCAAGGTAGCCAGGAAACTAGTACTCGTGGACATTGAGTTTGGATCAAGCTGAAAGAAGAAGGTGCTTTATGATCTCCCCTTGACTAAGGGGGAATCATAGTACTTGAGAGAAAGGAGGATTACCATCTCTCATAGAAGTTGTATTCCTACGGCTTTGCCATGATTCAAGAATCATGGAGATATGACCTAGATGAGACAATGACTACAACCCTAATTTTTAAAAGGTCTCAAACTCCTACAAGCACGAGTCGAGGGAATTTTTTTGAAGCAAGGCGGAGCCCCGGGTAGAGTCACCCGACATATTCGTTGAGCTTAGCGACACACCAACCTCATACTAGGAAGCATTCCACCCAGTAAAGCACATGTATGATCCCACCCTCACCATGACAAAGGGACTTAAGGAAGCCCTAAAAAAAAAGGATTGAAGTACAAATAATATTGAAGCCTATTAGAAATATAGGTAGGAGATCGCTGACAGACCATTCTAAATTTTGAGGAAGTCTCAAGTGATGAGAAATGGGAGGAGTTTTGGGATACCAATCATAGATCTGAGGAAAAAATCAAAGATACGGTGACAATCATCTTAGAGTATCTGTGGGAGTGACAATATAGTATTCTTCGGTACCTCCTAGCAACAATTACTAGTTTTGCCTCACCTTTCATTCCTTAGCGGGAACTTCCCATCCATACCCCTATGTTGGAACCCACAACCATTCCCCCAAGTGAGAATCCTGGGGAGGAATCAATGACTAGCCCACCACGCAAGAAGCTAAATAAGGTCGCGGATATTGTCTCTCCTCCCCCTCTTCCACCTCTAGAGGCCCCATTTCAGTCTCCTCCTCCACCTCCATTTTCCCTTTCTAGAAGTGTCGCCCCATCCGCACTCATGAGACTCTTCTTCCCTGAGCCCCTCTCATGCCTCAACCTCCCTCCACCATTCCAACCTTCTCCCCCGTGTGGTGACATCCCATTTTTGGCCCTAGTAACTTCAATGCCTCAAACATAAGTTACAATTCCTTATATTTGGTCACCCAAGTTCCCTTTCGCATGTGGGATTATACCTTCTCCCTTTGAATTTTTAGTTAGACAGAGACCTCCAGGCCACAGAGACAAGTATAAGGGGAAAATAGAAGAAGAAATAAATGATGGTACCAATAGTGAAGTAGATGTGGTCATTGTATGACCATCAGCAAAGCTCCTTAACTATCACTTGACTCATCCCCCAAGTATCCAAACCCACGGAACAAATGCAGCCTGATGACTACTCTATCAGCATTGTCATGCTCAACCTTTTTGAGTTCTGACCTCATGAGAAGGTCGAATTAATGAATGAGACTACGGTAGTAGTCACTATAGACTACCTGAAGCTCGTGTAATCAGTAGAATAAGCCATAATCTAGCCTTAGCAGGTGGAGGCCACTGTGGCCAAACATCAAGCCGAGATAAAGAGCTAGGGAAAAGAAATAAATCAGCTCCACAAAGAGTGAAAGGAGGATTCATCACAAAAATTCCTTGTATCTTCTACGATGGAAATTAAAAATATAGTGGCCAAACTTACTACATCTGAGGCCTCTACCCATTTTCTCACACAAGAGAAAGTAATAATCCAATAGGAGGCCGACTCAAGAAAGGCGAAAGTAGCTACGATCTAAGCCAAGTTACACGTTGTCGAGGTAGAAAGGGGAATCCTCTAAACAAAACTAAAATCATCTTAGGATGAAGTCAAGGACTTGACCTAGAAGATATGATAACAAACATAGAAAGGGGGAATTGTAACATTAGTGTAGGAACTATATGATTCCTACTGTGACATAATTTCCACTACGACAATGGATCTATCCCCCACACTTGGATTCATATCTAACACATAGGGAATGTGCTCAAATGTTTAGGTTGGATCCTCCACCACCATCATTGTAGTTCAGAAACTTTATGATGCTTCAGAATCTTCCCTTCAAGCGGAAGGGATCACTAACTAGTGACTAATTTTTGTGAAAATCAACGAGATTCTGAGCTGCAATAAGGCCTCCATCAAGTGCCAGAATCTCTTGGCTCAGCTCCACCAGGGAATCAGAGAGAGGAAGCAGAGCATCAATGAACTAGTCCAATTAGGCTTCCCTTCCCCCTTCCCCGATGACTCTACAGTCCTCTCAAAGGACCAAATTCAAAAACTCTTGATCGCCAAATGCCAGGACAAGACTGTCTTTCAGTCTTTAAAAGAGAGCTCCAGTGTTACCAAGGTGGAGGCTATTTTGAACCCCATCGTACAATTGGATTTCTTCTTGCACGTAGTAGTAAAGAACCTTAAAAACTTCTCACATAAGGAGATAATAAAGCTAGATCGAGATTTCCAAGCCTTGCAAAGAAGGACCTATCCAATAGAGGAGGAATGGCATAGATATCGGTTGCTTTATGGAAGCTCGAGTGGCATTTTTGAGCCACATTTTTATTTTTAAGGTTTGGATATTTTGGATCCTTCCATGACTAGCACAGAGTCCCTTGGTGAGTCACCATAACTATAGATTCCTTTTTGAAAAAGATTATTTTATCAACCACCATTCTTTTGTTCCCTCTCGGCTCTTATTTTTTTTGTCTTATTAAGCCTAAAATTGACTAAGTATGAAGATGTAAGTGGAAGGCATCCACATGTCCCTTTGGCACACTTGGGGCATGAAGCAAAGAAAGGAAGGTCCCAACTAGCGTAGTCCCTCCATGTGTCCCAAGCCCAAGAAAGTTGGCTCGACGGGTAAAAATTCAGAAATATAACAAATGTGAAGGCCCTCCATGTGTCGCCTAGACACAAATTCAAATTAAGAGAAAGAAAGGAAGGCCCTAAACAAGTGCACACCCTCCACGTGGTAGAAAAGGAACATCACCAACTCAAGGAGTGCCAGTTGGATGAATTAAAGGCAATCACAAATATCCCAATAGGTAGTTGAGATATTGACCCAGAAAGAGAAGATCATGTAAGAAAATTGAATGCTATCGGTGGAAGCTTGGTTCCAGACATTGGAGCAAGAGCCAAGAATATCTATAAAATAACATTTCAATCTAGGAACAAAAAGAGGGGAAAATTTTAGAATAAAATTGACTAGAGTTGTGAAAGGGATTCTGGATTCAATTGTTTGTATTTGCTAGCTTTAGCAAGACTTTGTTATAGAAGAAGATTGTAATCATGTGCCATATCAGCCTTGTGCATTATTTTCTCTATAATTTAAGAATTCTTGTTTTGTGCACTTTGTCTTTTCAATATTTTGTGTCTCTCTTCATTTGTTGTCAGTAGTTCTAGATAGTTGGAAGATCAATCATGCTTTACACCCTTGGGTTTTCTTTACATATCTATTATCTGCACTTGTTATGTTTTATATCTCCTCGGACTCTAATAATCTAGGATACTTTTGAAAATAGTGGATCATGCTAAAACGCTCTTCAAACTATTCTAAGTAGTTTCTCAAGAGGTATCTTTGTCTCTTTTTAGGATCTGTTTTGACACATCACCTTAGTTATTTTTGCATTTCCTTTGATTTATTCTAAACCTTATCTCGCACGCACAGAGAAGATCCAACTTCTTTAAAATCTAGAGGTTACCTTAGGGCACACATTCCACTAACCTAAGGTATCCTACAACTCTGATGGTTCATCCGTGAAGATAATCGTTAAAAAAACAAAAGTGTGGCTTGGCATTGACATCAAATCAGCTCAATGGCCATTTTACACATGTCATCCCATTTTATCACCCATGTATCTCGATGGGCATTCTTGAAATATCTCGGTCATGTTAATTAGCTTGCCAAAATTTACACTAACTCGGCCCCCTCAAAAGTATCTTGGATAAACTCACCCAAGTTAATGTATCTCATACAAGAGCTCTAGAATCAAATACGGTGGATAGTTTTAAGATCTTAGTTATAGGACTTTAAGATCCCGGATCGATGGGTAATTCAAATAGCTTGAGATCTTAATTGATTTCAATTCACCGAGCTAGTGGAACCAGCTCGGTGAGCTCCTTTCGTGGGTTAATTCTACCCTTCAAACTCCTAATTCCTATATACATTTCATGTAACCTTTTGGATATTTAGTTCTCTCTGGGCCTACAAGAAGATGCCCAAGATGTTCATGAAGAAATACACTGGTATTTTTCCATTTTCTGATTTGAACCTACCCGTTATTACTTCTTCACTTAACAAATTTGAATCTTGTGAGGACTACAAAGCATCTATGATCTTCGAATGGCTATGTGAACTGTCAGTTGTTTAATTTCACCTGGGGGTGAAATTGGATAACAATTTGGCGACTAGCAAGGCCATTTTTCTACTAAATTGAGTATGATCATTTGCATGTACCAATCCATTGGGGCATGGATTTTTCATGATCAATTCTTTGAAATGTCATTTCTTGCACTTGGAACCACTTGCTTGCACTCTCCAACTCTCATAAGAGAATCTTAAAAACAAAATTGTGAGAGTAGAAAGTTATTTTAAAACTTGAATTTCACATTTTCCCAAAGAACTACAATCCATGAGGATGAATGATAAAAACTAAGAGACACTTGCATATTTGTTTCCTCGAGGTCGAAGGTAAAGTAAAGCTGTGGGTTTGGAATGAAATACTGTCAATTTGGAAATCATGGAAATCTATTAAGATCTGATTTTATTTCTTCCTCTCGAATGTCCAATGGTTTGATTGGATCTGATTTCTAACTTTGGTTGTCAATTGATAATTGATTGTTTGCATGAGCATGGAGGTTTTTTGTTGTTGTTCTTAGAGAGGATCAACAAAATTTCCTCTTTAACTGATTTTAGTTGATTTGCATTTGTTTTGATTTTGATTTTGTAACTTTTACATGCAACTAGGAGTTTCCTACTGTAATAATTGAAGAGGATGATGCACTACACTAGCTAGATCAATGCGAACAAAATCTATATACAAAGAAAAAAATCATACATGCCTCAAGTAAGACATGCTACTTGCAATGAGAAGTAGATGCCCTTCCTTACAATTAGCAGCCATGCAAATGATTTAGCATTGAGTATAGATGAGATTAGGAGTGAGAGATTATTTGTAAATTAAATTCCCACTCCTTTATACATCAAGGCATCAATAAGAAACAAGACATATACCTCTTCCGATTGCTGCTCATTTAGTCCCAAGAGGCATAGTGGTTGATCATTGTTGCATTATGGCTCTTCATTATGCTTAGAGGAAAGCATGACTAGTTTTGGATTTTCCTTTGATCTAATGAATCCAAGTACCTGATTGGGAAAGGTCTATTCCTTCAAATGTTCCCACTACTTTGAAAATTAACTCCAAAAATAGAGTCTTCCTATAGACCTTCTTGATGAAGGATCTTGTTTGCTGACTTGATCATTTTATTTTTACACATCTACATAAAACTAATGTCCCTCTTGAGTGAATGGTATGGGAGAGATGAAAGATTCATACATTTTCCCTTCCTCTCGCATCTATTGTGGATTTTATAATATCAACTCTTCCAACTTCGATCAAGAGGCATGTTGCAAATTACAGTTGTTCTTACACGTTCTCCTCTATGGCAGCAAGTTCTTGTGGTTGAAGGATGAATGATGACGCAGTGAAAGTTGTAATTTCTTTGGGCTCCTCCCCATCAAGGCATTCCTCCAAGTCTAATAGGAAATAAAAATATTCATTTTCCTATTGCAACAAGGTCTCTCCCTCTTGCATGATGACCTTCAAATCTGCATTATTTTCATCATATGAAGCTTCATCTTCAAACATGAAGCTAGTGAGTTCAAACTCCAAAAATCATATTTTTGGAAATATTGAGTGGGATAGAAGTATGCAACTTCCTATGCAACCTACTCATGATTCAGTGCTTCTAAATTCATCTTGTTCACCTTTTTGTTCTCCTCTTCAACTAGACTTGGAGCTAGTTTTTCTTCCTCTTCTTGGACTGATTGTGCAGCTTGAATTGGATCAACATTATCTTCAAATAAAATTCCAACATGGATAGTGCATTTAGAGAAAATTGATTTTTGATCATCTCCTTGTTCTACTACTACAAAAAAATCAATCTTAGCCACCACCGGCTTATCAACTCTGACCCCCTCTTTTGGTTTGACCAACAAGGGAATTTTCTCAATTCCAAACTCGAGAGCCATATTTTCAATTCCCCTATCATTTCTTGTTTATTAGGCTCTTCTTCTTATTTCCCTTCATTGGTTTTTTGACTATTTCCTTCCCAAGATGAACTTGGCAAGGCGGGGAGGAGGGATGGGTTGGGTTATAACTGGTTTTTCAATTGTTTGTGGTGGTGGGAGGGATGGAACTTCTTGTTTCTTTGAAGGTGGTGGATTTTTGGAAGAGAAAAGGGAAAAATAATTGAGAAGAGATGGAAGACTAGAAGGTGGAGAAGTGAATTCCATAATTGGAGTAGCATACAATGGGCTTCAACCTTAACACTTTGTTGAAATGATAAAGCTTGGGATGGAGAAAATTAAGGACAAGGATTTGGTGATTTACTTACCCATTAACAAGGTTGTCTCACACTTTTATCATATGCTTCAATATCCTCGGTCCACTTTGAAATTTGGGGCAGCATTTCAACCATGAAATCAAGCTTTTGTTGCGAGCTATAGTGTCTTGGAAAATGGCCTTCCCATGGACAAGGTGCCCTGTAACTAATCTTGAATGATTTCATCTGCAATATAGCCCTTGAATGAACCATGTCATCCTCCATTCTTTGAATCTTTCAGCAAATCAACATTATCCACATATTTTTTATCATCATATGTGTACCCTTGCTCTTGATAAGCTCCATAACCAAACTAGTTTTGGAATTTTTCATATGGGTAAGCATGGTGGTTCTGAATCTGATCATAATGCTGATCTGGAGGATTTTTGAAGTTCATAAGAGGTTGATTGCATTTCTGTAAATGTGGATTCCAGTTTGGGAATGAAGCCATGATTACACAACTTCATAAAATGGGGGAAAATGAAATATGTGCAAAGAAAGATGAATAAAATGGAAGGAAATGGATGGAAGAAAGGTCTACAAATTTAGAGAATGGTTTTTTTGGACCAAAATTGTTTTTACAAATGCTTCCAAAAGTGAAATTTTAATAGGAACAAACTAACTTTGTTGAAATGGAGTCTACTACGAATGATTGAGCGACACACCTGTAAATGATATTTAATTCAACTCTGTGAAAGTAGAACACCCCTAAAAGATGAAACTTTACTTACGTGATGTCCCATCAGGTGTGCAAGAACTTTTATCATTGAATTACAACACCCTAAATGGATTGATTTGTAGATGGGGAATTGGTGTAATTTGTGTAACATTGGATCATCTCTCAAGTTTGTGAGACTTGTGGGCCTTAGATGACCCTCCAAAGAAGGTTGGTTCCTACTCCTAAACTACATGTCATAATCTACTCCTAATGAAAGTAAGGAAACTAATCCTAAGGTAACCTTCCAAGGGACTAGGAGAGAGAATGCATGAAAGTAAACCCACACTAAAAGCGGTGATATACCAAAATAGGAGGTTGTTAATCACAATCCAAACTTCCTAAAGTGAAGAGAGGTGAGCAATGGAGAGGATAGATAAGATCAATCATAGACCAAGGATGAGTTCACAAAAAAACCACTTCAAACAAATTAAATACATATCACATAACCTATAATAGACATCAAGAGATATGCATAGTATACCCTACAATGATGAGAGATAAGAAGAGACAATAAAATAACCAAAGGATGGACAAGAAGCATCACAAAACAAATTTTATCATTCCATGAATTCACACAGTACATCATTAGTGGGAAAGAGGAAAGAGAATTCCATTACAAAGCAAAGAGAGGAGGCTTAAGCTCCACATTCAACCCTAGTAGGGAAGAAAGAGAGGAGGGGTAGGAGAGAAAATGACCAACTCCTTCCAAATGAGCCCAAGATTACAATTTATAGAATTTGAGAAAGAGAGAGAGAATGCAATCCTGTATTTGTATTTTCAACCACTTGAAAGTGATCATAAGTGAGTGAAATTGATGGTATGTTTCTTGAAAATAGATCCCCATGTTGTCCCATGACCTGCAACAGAGAAGGAATGACTGCCCATGTCTATTTAATGCACTTCCAACCACTTTTCAACAACCAATTAAACTCGAGCTCATTTTACTTAACATTCACCATCAAATATGTATCAATTCACAAATTTATTGGTTGTTTTGCATTGAGATTAGAGCCACGGTTCCAAAGAGACTAATTTTTCATGATTCCATCAAGAATTCCTCAAGTTATGATCATTTGAGTTATTGTAGCTAAATTGACTTCACATGTGTACTTGACCTCCACAAGACCGATAATTAAATTTTGGGTTGAAAAGACTTTTAAATATTTCTTCTCCTTCTTTCTAATTTTTTGTGCTCGGTTTAAAAGAATTTTATTAAAAAATAGTGGAGCCCTCTATCACTGATTTACCCTTGCTTTGAAATGGGGGAAGGTTTTGATGTTTATTTGTGTAGCATTATTTCCGGCTCAAACGAAGTGGCTCCTTCCTCTTTGTCACCATCGGGCTCTCTACCATATGCCAAAAATTATTTTGGGCATCAATTCCACATCCCCTATCACAATTGAGCACTTAAGCCTTGGAAGCTGAGCTTTTAATTCCATGTTTCAGATTTTGCATGGGAAGGACTTTTATACTGCTGATTGTTTACTCTGGCCAACTCAAAGACCACTTACACTAACTCATCCTATAGTTTCCTTGTGCCACATGATTAACACCAATCCACATGTTAATTTTATAAGTTCCTCACTTTTTTGGCCTAATCCTTGTGTGGTGAACCTGGTTCGGTAAGGCCTCGACCACTTGTGTGCTAAGAGATTGATTTGCCCACAACATGCGCTCTCCACACCCCTTTAGCTTTGCAATAACTCCCATGAACTGACTTGGACCCGATGCTTCCACTCAATCCATAGGGGGCGACTTGACAACCTCCAACCACACTACTATTCCATCGCAAGGTTGGGCTTCTCTAGAAAACACGCCCCGACTCGCTTTGGGCCACTTAGGCCACCTTTCTCCACTTTTTTGCATTGATCCTATGGCTTGCCATTGACCTTCCATGACCGTTGACCAAGCCCATGCCCGCAATGCATTAGATTAGAAATTTCATATTTTTTGGGCCCATGTGTCCCAAACCTTCACAGATTCTTGGGTCGGAGTAACCCCACCTTTTCCACACTTGGTGTTCTTGAAAGTTTGAGCTTCACCGATCCACATTTTCTATGACCATATGGGTCAATTTTCTCTACATTCTTCACAAAAATATTCCCGTGGAAAATTCCCTTGGCTAATCCACTATTTCTTATTGTAATGGTTTTGGCTAAGTACCTGCAAGCACTACCATACCCACACCAAGCTTGATTTGATCTCGAAATGAGCCAAATTGTATGCATTCCTTCGGATGTGATCCAAGTTTGATTATTCCTCCATCATCATTGCAACCCGATGACCATACACTCGAGTCAACCTTGTATATAGATCTCAATTTGGGACTTCACTTACCATTTCAACAATATCTTCTTCCATTATATATATTGACTCACCTTTTCCATGTGACGAGTTTAGGATCCTTTGTAACTCGCTATTATACCCTTAGCTTGATCATGAGATGGTTCGACTCTCCTCTACATGACTTGGCCTATACGAAGAGCTTGATGCCAGCATATAATTTACCCATCTCATTTAATTGGCTTATCTTTTTCCATTTTCTACAATGACCAATCATGTTGATGCAGAGCTAGCTCACTTCTTCTACTAAGATCTCGTGGAATCCTATAATAATACCTGCCTTTACAGCCTACATGGAACAACCTTCCGAGGGAAAACAAATTGGTTGCTAAGAACTTAGATCCTAAGGAGTAGCTCATCTTCTCGGTGCACAATGATTTGAGCTCGACATTTCTCTTAAAAATAAAAGCGCATCTAGGTATTGACATCAAATCATCTCGGTGGCCATTTTTCACAAAGTTATCCCATTTCATCACTCATGTATCTTGATGGGCATTCTTGAAATAGCTTGGTTATGATAATTAGCTTGCCCAAACTTTCAGTAACTCCCCCTCAAAATTATCTTGGTCTCTTAGATGAACTCACTAAAGTCAATGCATCTCAACCAAAAGCTTCGGTCTCAATTCGGTAGGTAGTTTTAAGAGCTTAGTTATATGCCTTCAAGATCCCACTCAATGGGTAATTAAAAGATCTCGGGAGCTCGATTGATTTCAAGTCACCAAGATATTGGAACCATCTCGGTGAGCTCCTTTTAGGGCTAAGGATACTGTATGTACCCAAAATTGTAGGGCCTTTATGCAGTCGTCGAACAATGTTACACATGCCCCAATGATGATACAAGTCACCTCATAAGGTGTTCAGATCTAGAGAAGCTCACGAAGTATATGTTAGCATCCCAAATGCTTTATCCATGTTCCTTGTGCTTTGTTTTATTCCTCTACCTTTCTTTTCTTAGCGTTTTTACCTTTAGTGTGAAACCGCCGCCTTGCTCGGGCGGAGGTCCTTCACGCTTTTTCCAAAGCATGTTCTTGATCACGACTTGTGTAATTTTCAACTTTTACCAGCTTTTCTCCACCGCCTTGGCTCGTATTAATGTTTTGTGTCCCCTAGAATAGTGTTTCTCCATTGTTTAATGGTAAAAGAGTTCCATTCCAAGTTACCCTTTGGTGAATGGGAATTCTATAAATAGCTGGCTTGTTTTCAAACAAATGGCCCCTCAACTTCTCATTTTTCATTATTTAAGTCTATCAATTTCTTGTTAGAAGCTCATTTTGTTTTCATATTTGCATCCATGCTAGTTTTCCTTGCTGTTGGAAGCCATTTGATCTTCTTGCTTCAGTCTTGTTCATTGTTGTCCATACAAATTAGTCTAGAGTAGAGTAGTGTCAGTTTTAGATTGAATTCATTAGAGTTGCAAGTTGTGTTCTTCACAGAAGGTAGATTCTAGAATCTCTCAGTACCCTTGTGTTTTATTCCCGCAATAACATATGCCAAGCTCTGTCACTTGCACTATCCCTCTCCTACTTGCATTGTATTCGGTCTATATCCAAAGTTGCCATTGTTCAAATACCTTCTTCTGTTGATGCTAGCATATACATGCTCTTTTGGATTCATGTGAACATAAAAGAATGAGGAGATCATTCTGAGGGGACAAAGTCATACACTACTGGATTCGCCACTGTTTTGCAAATTCCAGGTTTTATCTGTCAAAGTTCTAGTTAAAATATATCAAATAGAGTAGTGAAATATTTCATTTTAGTTAAATTTCATTCTCAATATTGCCAGGGAAGCTGTGGGGATTGATAGTTTCTGAGAAGCTATGATTCATTCCTCACTTCTGAGGTAGGATCAAGAATCTTTCAATTAAGTTAATCAGCTATCTAGTTATTTAGGATAAAACGCACAACCGCTGCCACAAAAAGTAGCTACACCGGGCTAACTTGTTTGTTTTAAAAAAAATTATTAGATTAGTTGTCATTTTCTAAATATATTAGATTAAGTTTCTCTTTCATTTCCATTCAAAATCTTATCAAAAATACAAAAATAGAGGAATATATATATGTTGTAGATATATCTTGCATAGTTAGTTTATTTCATTTCAGTTAGGCTTATATTGATCTTGTATGACAATCACGGGACCTAGGGAGCCTAGGGAAAACATTTTTGAGACAATCATGCCTCAACCAAATATTTTTGCAGTAATAACCGACATAGATCAATATATCATAATTCATGTCTTTCGAGCAACAACGAGACCTACCAGACATCATCACACAACTATCATTATTAAACATAACAGCTAATCAAGCTAAAGATTTCTGCACTAGACCAGAGAATCGTCCATAAAATACCAAAAGATCCACTACATATTTAGCCATTCCATTTTCATGACCTTATCGGGAGACATATACGAAGCACCCACAGGTTATATTCCACGTATTCTGCAACCCATAGATCAGATCACGACAGAGCTCGATATTGACTGGAGCCTTCAAGAAGATATCCTTGCCAAATGATCTATCACTTTGGTCTGAGTTAAGAGGCCTTCTTTGGCTTAGATTCGTAGATCCCGCTATTGTGTGTTGAAGACATAAGATTACCTAACTAGCTTATCTACATCCTGTGTGTATTCCATCCCCACCGGTTGTCTCGGCACGACCTCGGGAGGTCGGGTGCGAGGAAGAGTTACTTGTAGATTCCCATGCTAGAATGTCACTTTTCCATCATACAGATACCCTTCAAACTCGTCATTCCCATATACATTTCATGTAACCTCCTGGATCTTTAGTGCTCTCGGGCCTACAAGAAGATGCCCAAGATGTTCATGAAGTAATGCACTGGTATTTTACCATTTTTATATTCAAACCTACATGTTATTGCTTCTTCACTTAACAAATTTAAACCTTTTGAGGACTACAAAGCATCCGTGAGCTCTAAATGGCTATATTAACCTATCTAATTTCTCAATTTTACAGGGGGTGAAATTGGATAACATGAATATAGATATGAAACTTTTTCATTTGTAGGTTTATTTTCTTTGTTCCAATGATGAACAACATACCAATTCAAATTAAAATTTTCTTTCCATCTATTCTACACCTTACATGGTCCTCTTGTGGGAGAATAGCTTCAGACTAAACATATGCATCACCTTTATTGTCTTAAATGCGGGGTTGCGAAAAAGACATTGATTAGCCAACTCGAGTTCATACATTTTGATAATCCTACATAGGTAAGTTAAGAAGAAATATAAACAATAACATCACATTTCTTAGCCAAGACACTTTGAAGAATCAACACAATATAGGACCTATAGAAATAGTTTAAGGTCATTTCTTAGCACAAGAGCATGCTCACACACAAATCCCTTCTTCAAACACTGACACAAGTTCATCTTGAGATGATCTTCAATGGTAGAGGGGTAAGATTGAGTGAATTTAAACTGAAACAACATTGATCATGCTAAAATATATTCATGATATCAAATACCAATTTAAATACATCATGGACTATTTAGAATACCATAAACTTCTTCATGAAATACTCAACATACATCTATAACTGAAAATATGTCGAGGATAGCCCTTTTTTGTTCCGTATAGTCCTACCTATACCTACACACTTAAATTTTATGGATCCATAAGGAGTCCTTTATATGTGCAAAGTACAAGATAGGATTTTCAAACTCATTTTATGGCAATAAATTCAAAATTTCTTCTATCGCTCAAAATAGGGTTGAGGATGACTGGAACTACCTTAGAAAAATATATAGAACCTTTTAACCACATAGACAATTTCTCTCAAAAAAATTTCAATTGATTTATATCCTATTCTATGCAAAATATTATTCTATGATTTATTCGAAGAACGATCGATAATTTTTTTGGATGTTAAGAAGTCAGGGGGCTCAATTTGCCTTCCCTAACAAACTAGTTTTAGAAAAACATGCATAACATCCACACACCTCTTCAAAAATTGATGAAATTTGAAATGAAGAACCAAAACACACCTCTCTACATGATCCATGAGTTTATTTTTCATAAATATTCCTATACTATTCAAACCTATCTCACTTACCTCAGCCTACATTGTTAATCCTCAAAGCCAACTTTGGTGAACTTATGAATTTAGCCTCTAGGAGCTAAAATAAACCTTTTAAATGCTCATACATGCCATATGAATTTTTATAGTTTGTACCCATACTTAGTTGGTCTTTTCATGACCTTCATTAAGCTCTTATACCTCATTGGGCTCTATAAATAGGCTGAATGAGCCAATTACAATCGTGACTCTCATTATGTAACATGTTACTCATTAAAAACTCTCTTGCACATGTTAGAAACATCATGTATGACCTTTAGATCATCTAAAACAATGATACAAACCATTTCCATGCCTGCAATAGACTCCTACCTCACTTCAACACTCATTCCTTTGCCATCAATTCCACTTGACATCAATGACAACACCAATGACCATCATTCGACAACAACCGATCTTTAGTGAGATTCAACTCACTAAGATCTTGAGAAATTTCATAATTCCTTTTCAACATTGATTCTACAGATGTACCCATGCTTATGTCTTTAGGATCACCTCCAAGATGTTAGGCTCAATTCGGGAGGACCAGGCTCGATACTAATTGTTGGAAACTAGAACACTAAGAGGGGGTGAATTAATGTCTTATTATAAAGGTGATACAATATTTACAAAAATTATATATTCAAACCCCATGACTCTTAACACCTATCTTGATTTTCGAGGTTTTTCCTCCAAAATCCCACACCTGAATAACAAATTCCAGTCACCTTTGACACTTCCCGGCTCATTGAACCTAATCATGAGCTAGTCATCCAACAACTTCACCTCTATTCCATAGTTGGTGGGTCGAAACATTAGTTCTGCCTCGTCATTTCCAATCATCACCTTCAATATTAACGTTATATCATCAAAAGACACCAATTAATAACCATCTTGCTCATCATATCCTTCGCCAGTTCATCATCTTCACAAAACAATACTAGCACATTATTTCCCATATATGGTATTGTAGCTTCTAGTGTCTCTCCTACACGTTCTGTAAGATTGGTAACCATCCCAATTAGTGTATCTCAACCCATCCTTGACAACAACCAATGTCCTATATTTATAATGTGGTCATGTCCATCCCAACATCAATACCCCTTATCAATACAAGTTATATTACTAGTACTCATCCCTCTTCATAACATATGTCAACCACTCTTGTCTCACAAATTAATTCTCAAGACATCCCACAACCATCACAATAGCTCATCAACACTTCTATCTCATCTCAAAGTATATTCTTCAACCATCTCAACCACTTATCAATAAATATATTTCAATCCCTATTTGTATATCAAACCATCAAAACATTTGGTTTCATAACCTATCTATAATATTCCCATGAGCACTCCCCTTCAACACAATATCCCTTTACCCAATTATCTCTTTCAATGACCAAACCCATATGTTTGCAACCAAACCGGCCTTTGTTAGTGTAGGTTATTATTCATCCTTTTATTTTATTAGGATAATTATTACACTTGTGTTAGATCTACACTTATTGTGTTATCTTGATTAGGTGTACCAATTGTGTTCAATTAACTTACTGGTTGTGTGGAGTCAACTCTACTTCTAGTATCAATTAGTGAGAGTTATTCACCATTAATATAGGTGGTAGTTGTACTTTCTTCCTCCTATATGTACACCACTTTTATCATTCTAATATAGAGCTTAGAGTTTATCTTTTCTACACTTTCATGGTTGTGGTAATGTTTATTCTCTTTGGAGTGATCTTGGCATGAGAAGCATTGTCTTCTTCGACATGGTATCAAAGCATGCTTAAAAACAATTACTCAATTTTGTAAAAGTAAATTATAGGGTTCTATTGGATTGTTACGTCATTATTTTTACAAGAGTTTTATTTTAGTTTTGATATTCCCAAGCTTATCTTTGGATTGAGATTATAAACTCAACTTGTGCACTATTCATCCATTCACAACCTTTCTTTCTCAAAGCATTGATACGATATTTAGGTGATTGATCGATTAATTGAGATTTTTCCTCACCTTGGTGCCTCCATTGTTTGATATATCTACCCTTTCCTTGGGCATTTATCCTCTGCCTATATTTATTTTGACTCATCCTATTAACCAACCCAAATTAGATCTATTACTCTTGTGTAACATGAAGACCACTAATCAGATCCTTTTATTCTTTTTCAATTCATTCATACCACTCAACTTAGCCACATTGGTGTCAAATTAAGGAGAAGGATCATGTGTTTCTTTGTATCTATGCTGGTGGAACTATTCTCTTGACTCACATCAGATCAATATTAGCTTAATCTTTAATTGGATGAGATCCACTTTATCATGGATAAACTCTCTTTTGATGCAACAACAAAAACTCTACAAACTTAATATGGCCATGGTTTAACCCTAGATAGATTGGATGTCTATACGCATCTACCTCATAGCTCACTTGTACATTTCCTAATGGATTTCTCTACTCCTTGCTCATTTCCCCTTATCTCCTTAACTCAACTCTAGATCAACAAAAATACATAGTGGATCAAGTGTGTTTTATTGTGGGAAAATTCATTGTATTTTCTATTGATTTAGTGATGAATCGATGGTAACTCGGCTTGAAGTAAGGCCTTTATAACATTTCCTTTGTTTTCCTCTCTCGAACTATGGTTATCTTTGGTTGTTTCTTTCTTGGTTTGTGGAAGCTTAGTTCCTTATCTCCACTTGGTTGTTGGATATACATTGGCACATTTTCTTTAGGATGATTAGGGTTAAAACACTAATATGAGTCTCAAATTTTTATTTTTACTTGTTGTGAAGTAAAAATATAAAAAAACTCATATTTTAAATATATGATTGTGTGTAAAGGGTGGCGTGGTGGTAAGACTGGTGTTGCGAAGTTCAAGGACATAGGTTCAATTCACTATTTTTCAACTTGAATATGGACCAACTCATTGTTGGATTGACTAATCCCTCACTCAAATCCCTCACGACCAAGCCCTTACCCAACTTCTTTCCATATCTCGATGAGCTAGGAAATAAACAATGTATTGGAGGTAAAACTTGTTTTAGTAAAAAAATTAAAATGAGAATTTTAATTGTAAAGGGAAATTTATTATGTAGAAGCAATATTTTTTCTAAAATGTGGGCACATATTGTAATTAAACTACATAATTATAATTAGTTTGGGGGTTTATTTTGTGGATAAAAATTAATTTTTCAGGCCATTTTAAGAGTCATTTAAAGGAATAATTTGTGTTTGTCTTTAGGGGAACTACCCTCCTAGTATTACAACCGAGAGTGCATAAGGGTGTTTCCTTTGACCCTGACCCACTGGGATGCCACCCCAGTAACCCTCACTATCTGGTCTCACTGCATGCAGATATTCTGGTTTTCTTTTGTTCTCGAGTGTTGAATACTAAAGGGTGAGGCCCGGTTTGACAGGTTGTCAAACACACTCACAAGAAAATATTTTTCTTCTTTCTTGACCACATACTATTGGTCGAAGCTAGAGAGGACTCCATAGTGTTTTGGATGCATTTTTGACAGAGCTCAACATCCTATATTTTTTTACTATGTTTTTGCATTTACCATAGATTCATGCTTTGACATATTTTCTTTACAATCTAACAATGAAATTTTTTCCACTAAAGTTTGTTCCATTCGAGACGAACCTAGTAAAATTTATGGAAGAAAATAGATCACTAAAAAAATGCAATTATCTTCTACAATCCCTCATTCATAACAAAGATGATCTCATACACTCCCTACGATAAAAATTGCTAGCCTACTACATCACCATCATATTCTTGACTCTTATATCACCGCTCCTTTTCCATTTACAGTTGCTTCTCCTACACCCACCGATGACATTGATATATCAATTTCTAAGTCAACTCACGTGCCTAATGCTCCTAAGCCTATTAGGCTTATTACTGCATGTTCTTCCACACATGAGCATCTTACAAGTAACACATTTTGTTTATCCCACACCATATCCTACTACTTACCTACTTGGCTCTTTTGATAAGAATATAAGCTGCAATTAGTTCTTGTGTGCTCGGATTCTATGGGTTTTTTGGTGGAGGTATTGGAAGACATTCACAGGGTATTACTTCCCCTATTCCACTTGTTAAGTGGAGTTCTCACCATGGCATTGGTTTTTAAGAAGGTACTTCATTGGGATCACACTTTGATAGTGCTCCTATTTTTGTTTTCTCAACTCTTTTAGAGGATCATGTGCTACACACAACTTCTACACCTTCACTTAGGCCACGAGAAGTAATATATTTCATCTATTAGACATGATCAGCCCGACACATATTCTCAAGCTCCTTTGCATGACCCCATTTTTTCACACCGAATTATATGCAGGAATATTCTTCATCCATCCGTGTTGATTTGGCATGGATTTCTGATCACTCGTGGCATCTACATACACATTCATTGAGAAGACTCTATAGGCATGGCTCCTCCACCATTCGAACTATTAATCCAATTTATATAACTTTTGCATTGTAATCCTTCTGTTTTGAGCATTTTTATTCACTAGGCACATGATATTTCTCTTGTTTGTTGGGAGATTTTGTATTTGTATTTTTGACACTTTTAGGCATGTTGACAATATCTCTTGTGGGGGAGCTATTATTCGGGAACCCAGTGTTATTTTTTCAATGTTCGAGTAGTTGTTTTGATAACTCATACAGATTGTAGCAACACTCCTCCCATTCAATAGTATGGGAGGGTGTCGTGTGGATATTTATTCTTTAGGTTTTGTGTCCTTTTCTTGTTACCTTTCCTTTTCTTACATCATGGTAGTCCTATTTCTTTGGAACTTGTGTCCTTTCCTTGTTTCCTTGGTTATTATTCTTGGATTGTAGCACACCTATTTGTAGTAGTTGATCAAATTATGTTTTGTGTTTTTTACACTTTTACATCACTCTAGTGACACTCTTCTTGTATGGAGATATTCTAGTAAATCCCAGTGTTAGTTGTTAAATGTATCAGTGGATTCATACCATAGTGCACACTAAAATTATTTAGCATCGTACAAGTTTTTTTGATCCAAACTTCTTGGGATGCCCCGTAGTGGGTTTTTCTATCTCTACTTTGTTGTTACTAGTTTTGGGTACCTTTCGGTGTCCATTTTTCCAAGCTATTGTATGTGGGTACCTCATTAGGAATTTTTCTCGGGACCCACCTAATCTACACTTACAAGGGTTGTTAGTGTAGGTTATTATTTATCCTTTTATTTGTTTATTAGGATAATTATTGCACTTGTGTTAGCTCTAAACTTGTTATGTTAGTTTTCTTAGGTGTACCAATTGTGTTGAGTTATCCTTCTAGTTGTGTTGAGTTAACTTATTAGTTATGTGGAGTTATATCTACTTCTAGTATTAGTTAGTGAGAGTTATTCACCACTGATCTAGGTGGTAGTTTTATTTTCCTCCTTTAATATGTACACCACTTTCCTCTTTCTAATATAGAGATTAAAGTTCATATTCTCGTGCAATTTCATGGTTGTGGTAATGTTTATTCTATTGGAGTGATCCTAGGATGAGAAGCATTGGCTTCTCGACACCTTCATCATTTAATCCTAAAAATCCTCACAATATGATCCTTTAAAAGAATTAACGAATAGGATCTCAATCCTTAAAGATACCTCCACAGCCGTAAGAAAAATTTATCATATGAACAGATCTATAGTGAACTTATTCATCCATTTGTAACCTATAAATTATATCCTTTGCATTAGGAGATCCCTTACTTTATTAAATTATACAAGAAGGAGTAACATCAACAACACATCTCGAGATTTTATCTATGCGTGCTACCTCATCACATATAATCAAGACCTTCTTGTTAAGGATGATTCACATGTCCTTAACAAGGCCCATTTGGATTGGTATAATACTATCCCTCAATATTCCCTCTTTTCCTTCACATGACTTGCACAACTATTCTTAGAACAATTTTCCATCAATATAACCCATAAAATTTCTACTACAAAACTTTACACTATTAAACAATTTGAAGACAAATTTGTTGCATACTTTGTCACTAGCTAGTGTGGGATCATCAATCGATTATCCTTCTCACTTCCACAAAATAAAATTGATTTAGTTAATAACTTGATTGTGTGCTAATCATATATCATCTACACTTAAAATTCAATATTTCTAAACATTTGATGAAGCTTTTACCATGGCCCATAAGTTAGAACTCCATGCCCTTGAGGATGGTAAAGTCAAGCTCTAATTAAAAAAAAAAACAAATCCTAAGTCCTCATTCAAACCATATTCCAAGTAACAACAAGTTTAAAGGCTCAACAAACATGGTTGTCATAAAATTTACATTCAAATTTTGTTTATATTCTGAATGTACCCACACTCAATGCAACTATACACCCATCAGGGAGTCCTATAGCATGGTCTTTGACAAGCTCCTAGCCACGTGTACAATCGTTATTCCTCCTATCTATCCCATAGACACATCTATTTCAAAACCCTCTTAGTATCGCGCAAAATGACTATTGTAAATACCATCGGGTTCAATTCCATGACATCGAAAGGTGTCACTCATTTAGAAACATCCTCCAAGATCTTATCGACAAAGGTGACTTATAACTTGATAATATGAATGCACCTCCAAATCAAAATTTGAACATATTTTAAAACCCTTTACAATAAAACTCCATCAACCACTCAACCCCAATCAAATATTGTCCACTCTAATCATACCATCAACACTATAAAAGACCTCCCACCTATGCCTCCAACACATTGTGTTTCTACTACGAAGCACCAATTGAATCATTTAACTCATCTAGTCTTGTTGTCCACACTACCATGAACCCTTCAACATCTACCACATCTAATTCAACATTGTCTTTGGCCTCTAAAAAGCCTCGAGAAAATAAAACCATCATTAAAATCATCAAGAGATCATCCGATGACCATGTAACCCAACGTCACTTGAAAAATATCAAAAATCCTTGTACCACATAAAAATCACCCATCTAGAAAAAAATTGTATCAAAAACTAGTCAAACCACCTCATCACAACATATAAATCCATTTCCTTCTATACTAGGGCCTTACCCCTTATCTAAATTTACAATCACTGTCACAAAATATAAGGTGATTCCTCAACCAAAACCTAAATGTGTCACACATAAAATAATCTCATCCTCCCCACTTTATAACTCATCGGATGAAACACAAGTCCCTTCAACCTCGGATTCAACAAGGTACTATGCAAGAACCCTTGAAAGGCTCATCAAAATATCTATCATAACATTACCTCCTCCTCTCAAGCCATTTAGGACTTGAGGGTGGAAGTCCTCTTGGTATAATTTTGAATCATTCTATAAGTCATCGTACTTGGGACATTCCACCAAGGATTGTAAATCCATCCATGTAATGGTTTTGGTCTTGATAATAAAGGACTTTTACCTACATATCTATAATATCCAAATTAACACAAAAAATCCCATTTGACCCACAAATATGTGTTCTCTAAACCACCGTCCAACATCACACCCACATCTAACAAAAGTGATGTATCTTCTAGTAAGAACTCATTCCACCAAATTGATGGCATTTGTATAACTACCAAATCCTACACACAAGACACTAAAGCTTGAGATCAAAATAGGCCTAAGTTCTATATCCCTCTTACACTTGAATCACCTAATCCTTCACCTTCTTCCAAGGAAAATATATATATCCTTACCAATCCACACACACAATCTACCTCCTCTATATAAATTATCATCATCAAACAACTTTGTCAAGATCCCGTGAAAATTCCCTTTACAAACTCATCCAAACCTCACCACAACATCGAAAAGTGAGTATTTAAGCACTTCAATCTATATCAATACCATATGATGATCCAAAATCACTTGCAAACCTATTCATAACCCTTAAAATGTCTATCGCTATCACTTTCAATGATTCTAAGATACCGTCTTTGCAAATTGAAGATCATTATATCCCCTTATTTGTCACCTATTAAATCGATGATAGTCTTGTAAAGAGAGTTATGATAGATAACGGTGCTAACATTAACATCATGTCATTATATGCTTAAACCATCTTCAACTACCTAATATTATTGTCGCTCAGTTTCCTACGTATTGTAAACCTTTAACAACAATGTTTCCCCTACGTTAGGCACAATTACATTACATATTAAAGTAGTTGTTCAATGTATTCATGAAATATTCTATCTTATGGAGGGGGAGTTTCAATATAATGTGCTCTTAGGATGACCTTGGATATGCACTATGTGATGTATCCCATCCACTCTAAACCATTATCTGAAGTATTAACATGAAGGGAATATATTTACTATTCCAACTAACTCGAATACTTTCAAAGCATGTCATATGAATTTTCAGCCAAATGACATACTCATTCCTAAGACAAACTCAAGTTCCTCTAATCAAGCCTCTACTAGTTCTTCCATCCCTCGCATCTATGTTACCATACAACACCTACTTTGAGGATGTTACGTAACGAATCTTGTTGGGGAGTATTGTCTCCTCAATCTTAATTAATTCCATACACCAAAATCATATGGGAGGCCACGATGAACAACCAATATATGAACCTAACGTTGGATACATCACCTCCTTCAACCCTCCTCATCTTAAAAATAATCTTTTCTATGGAAGAATCAATCTTCCTTCCCACATCATTAAAATCAACACCACGGTAAACCATTCACATCGAATTTTTCTCTCTTATACAATCAAAATTTCACATAATGTATCTCCATTGTTGTGCCTAGAAAGGTTTCAACTTAGGATGTTATGAAAAAGGAATACATGACTTGGTTTTTGACAAGTCTCACAATCCCTATGAAAAGTGTGGATTAGTATTTGAAAAACCATTTGTAGTTACCTTCGTAAACACCAAATCTGGACCCCTAACGTAACTAGATTCACCCCTTCATCAGATTACCCTATCAACATGGATGATATTGTTTTCATTGCATATGAATTTTTCTAGTCAATACAATCACCTTAGGATGCTTACTTATTAAACTAATAATTGAAACTAAGACAATTCCACTTATATTACCTAAAATAGTAGAGGAATATTCCCCTACCATCAACATTCTTCAATGCCAAGATGACCAAACCATATTTATCTGTATGGGGAAGAGGATCATTACCTTAAAAATACTCTACCACTAGACACATTGACACTCCTTAATGAATCTACAATCAATATCAACAAATGGACTTCCCAAGACCCTCACATAGTTAAAGTTTTCCAATCCTTATATTCAAAAGAATTAAAGGACTTTACTGCTTTCCTTTCTAAACACAATCAATACTTCACATGGTCATATAGTGACATGTTAGGTATTGACCCTAACATCATCATTCACAACATCATCATGGTCCCTAATGATAAACACCTCGTTAAACAAAAACTACTTAGGATGTACCCTTGCATAGCCCTATTCATCAAAGAAGAATTACAATGTCTTATTTTTCTAACTTCATATTACCCATTGACTATCCACAATGGGTCTCTAATATCTTACCAATAACCAAATCCTCTCGATAAGTTACTCATTTCAAAAACTTTTGAGATCTCAATATTTCATGTTCTAAAGATAATTTCCCACTTCGCAACATCGATTAGCTTGTTGACCTCACAACTAGCCATGAAATGACATCTCTTATGGATGGATTGTCTAGGTACAATCAAATCATTATAAAAATGATGAACAACATAGAACGTCCTTCATTACTCCTTAGGGTACTTTTTTCTACTATGTCATCCCTTTCGGACTAAAAATACGGGGCCATATATCAACACATAATGGCATAAATCTTCTATGATATTATTTTTTGGGGTAGTAATGTCAAGTGGGATATATACCATTATTGTACACCCCACATTATCTTAAATTTTATGTATTAAAATTTATTATGATGGTATTCCACATTTACGAGTAGAACAAAGTGATGACTAGTAGAGTTCTTGACTCACGAAATATATCTTGGGATTTATAATAAACCAAATAATACATTGGTATTGAATGTATATTAATCAGTTAGTAACAAGGATTGGAACTTCTTTACATAGAAAGATATTACTCTATAATTTGAGGGAGTAAAAAGACCAAGGATTGAAGTGGAAGTGTTGGGTAAAATTTGTATTCAAGATTCTTAATACGATACGGTGATTTATTACGGTGGCATTTTTTTCTTCAAGTTTCCCCACTTAAAACCGGTGTCTTGTCTCTTTTATTTTGTGCTATTTGCTTCAACAAATGATATTACATTCTATAATCAGTATACTCTAATCTATAATCTTTGGAAACTTATATTATGGATTTATAATCATTCTATTACTCATTCCTTATAAATCTTGACATGGTATCAAAGTTGGTGATTATGCATGTGTAGTATCGATTTGAGATATTTTGATTTGAAGAGGTGAAGAAGCTTGAATTCTATTCACATATCTACAAAACCCTAAAATTTTCACTCTTATCTTCGAGCTAACCAGGTTTAAATTTCCAATTCTTGACTAAATATTTTGTGAAAATATTAGCTAAATGGTTGTTTAAATTGTGTTTGATCTATTGCAAGCTTAGATACTTGTTTTTGTTTCTATTTACTATCATTTATAGATTATATTTTTCATCTACGAGCTTATTCTAAGTTTTTCACGTCGTTTATAGCCATTAGTGTTATTTTTAATTATATATCTGAAAGATCTCTTTAGATATAATTAGTTTGGAGCATTTAAATACACCCCAACTTTATGAATTTAACATTTTTACTAGATTTGTTTTTTCAAAGCCCGATCCATTCATTTTACACCATTTGGCTTTGCTTTGTAATTTTTTATTTATATCCTATCAGTTTTGTGAAGCTTGGACCAATAAAATTGCTCCAAATAGATTTATTGTCCTTTTTCATGTTTGCAGAGCCAAATCCAATCATGGATTTCCAAGTGGCTTCATTGTGTCTACTTTTATAAGCTTTTTCATTTTCTATGAAGTTCTATCTTTGTAAATCTTGGACCAATGATTTTATGCCATCTAGCTTTGAATTTTTAGTCTTTTGATATTTCTATCATTTTCAAAGTACGAACCAATAAGGTTGTTCCACACACTTCGCAAATTCATTTTTATTGTTTATTTAGTTGTCAGTTGTAAAACACAAGCCAATAAGGTCTTTTTGCTTGTCTTCCCATTATAAGAATTGGTTTTGCTTTCCTCCTGTCATTTACGAAATTTGATCCAATTAGGAAGCTCCAAGTCACTTTATATTTCACATTGTCATCCCCTTATTATTTGTCTCTGACATTTGCAAAATTTGAGACAATAATATTTCTCCATATTTCACTTTTGGTCGTATGGTAGCTTTTTCATTTCTTACAAAATACAAACCAATATATTTGCTCCAAGTATTTCATGTTTTCAAACCTTTGTTTTCTTATTTTTGACATATGAAAAGGTTAAGCCAATAATTTTACTTTATGTGTCTTTATATTTTGCAATTGTCGGTGTTTGTCGGACTTGTGAAGAGTGAGTCGAGTTAAAAGGCTCCACGTATATTTAGCTTTATCTTATTCATTTTGGTAAGCACTTTGCATAAGTGCGAACCAATTACTTTTTGACACGTATATTTAATCTTCTATTGTGTCAGTCTTCGCAAGTGTCGGGGTCTCAAGTATTTTCTTTTTCTTATCCATTAAGGTTGTGACACATGTCTTCTATCCTTTATACCCAAACTTTATTTTAAATTTTGTCTTATTAGTTGACTAAGACTTTATGGTTTCATTATGTCAGAGTGCAAAGAAGTGATCTAATTAATTAACGATACATGTATATGGTTCTGCTATCTTTTTCTATTAATTAGTCTTCTAACTTGTTTTATTGTGAAAGTGAGAGCTAATTAAAAAGCTACACGTGTATTTGACTCTTCATGGTGTCGTATTTTATTTCCTTAGTCTTGCAGATTTCAATTTTCCTTTGTTTCATGGATTTTTGAATTTTCTTTAGTATGTGGATTTTCAAGTCTGTGTTCTGCGGGATCTCTAAGTGTCTTTATCGGTGGATCTAAAATTTGGAAATCTTAAACCTTATCTCTACGGTCTTCCATGGATTATCTGTTTGCATTCGTTTAGCTATTAAAAATATCTATAGCTTGTTTTTTACCTTTGTTTGGCTTCCTTGATTCATTTTTGGCATTAAAATGGCTAGTTCTGCTAGTTTTTGATGGATAAGTCTCAAATTTTAAATGGAACTAATTATAGTATTTGGAGAGTTCATTTAAAATCTTGTTTTATGGCTAAGAAGTTATGGGATCTTGTGACTGGTGTGGATACACAACCCACTGGTAGATAAGCAACCCCTGAAAACCTTATCTCCTTCTCTTAAAGATCTCGGGATGCTTTATCCATCCTTTTATGAAGTATAAAAGATGAATTTCTAATGCATATAGGTCATATGGACTACTTTGTAGATGCATGGAAATGATTAAAGATGATGATGAGTTGTTTTATTTATTGTTTTAAATGCCTCATATGTGCATTTTATTTATTCATGTGTACTCCCCTGAAATTGTCATTTCCATATCTTCTGCTAAACATAACTATTATATCATGAACTCATGGCACTTAATTAATATAACTATTACTAAGTTACTTTATTTCTATGGATTTTGAATGTGCATGTTAATATCTTTTATAAAATTAAATGATTAATGGTGTTTTGTCTAAATGTCATACTTGTTTGTAAGAAGTTATTATATGTTTCACTAACATGCAGCCAAAGAACTATATCACAATGTAAAAGGACTCGTCTGCAGCAACTGACATGCAACAATTGGGAATCGTCTACGAGAAAGCACCTATAACCAAATAAGAACACACACATATACAAGACCGTGATTTTGGGAAGCTTGATCAACATGGATACTTCACCTGAGTTCATGCATGCCAATAAAGAAACAATTATGATAACAAGAAGAAGATCTCATGCCAATACATGATTATGCTTTACAACTACAATTATGGAACTAGTTGATTTAATTTGATAACTGATTGTTAGAATAAATAGTTAGTTATGTTGTTGTATTAGAACACCTTTTCTCAGTTATGTTGCATGCATAAGAATCTATGGATTTCTTGGTAATGATATTTTACTTAATCAAAATGTAAATGTTAGTTTGAACGATTATTTTCACATCTCTATTGAGTATAAAGAGAATTTCAAGACTGTAGAAGAAATTGATCCATAATTAAGGAATTTTTGTAAGTTTCATTCGATAATCTTCAATGATGATAAATAAAATCTGAGTTCTATCATTTTTTTCTACATAATACTTAGGAAGGTTTAACACCCAAGCAGCGGGGCTAACTTGTGGTTTTCTAAATCCCCTTTCCTTTTTGTTTGTTATTTCCATTTCCTTGCACTAATAGATTACAATTGCAGCAGTTCATTCTTTTACTTGTGTTATAGTTTTACCTATTTTATTAATTATCGTAGCATTTAGTTTCATCTGCAACTTACTTTATTTCCAGCATTGTATTTTCCAATTGTTGTGACATCAATATTATTAAGCACCTATAACTATGTATACAGCACTGGCAAAGTTGAAAGTTTACGTCCCTAGGTTTGATGAATAAATGATTGTGGATTAGTGAACAACATACTAATTGTTGCTAATTAATTTACACTATTTTTTTTTCGTTATCGGGGACTTTGCCAAGTTATTAGGTTTTTCTAAGGGTTTTCATCTCTTAGGAGTAGTATAGGTTTTAGGAATTCATCTCAAACTAGACCCCTCCACTAATTATCATTGAATGAGTTGAGTAGTTGATGCATACACCATCTAAGGGATGCCCATGGTATATTTTTACCTAATCCACAAGTAGCACAAATATCTTCATTTACCTCTAAAGATTCTGAAGAATAAACCTCCATACTAGGTTTGCTTTTTGAAGACAATCCCCAAGTGATAGTTTTGTAGTTTCTCCTAAACTATGGATGAAAGAATAAGTAGAATAGAATGCTCGAAATGGGGAAATCACCTATGATTTTCCTATCACTAATAACATTTCCTTTGCTGGTATGAAGAATATTTCTCCATCAACCTTTCCAAATTTCCATGGAGCTATGTCAGAAGATCCAGACACCTTTCTCTTTGAGTTTGATGTTTTTCAGGAGCTATGATTATACCACTGATGCACATAAGTTGAAATTATTTCCTGCAACACTCAAAGATGCAGCCTTAAGGTGGTTCATGGGATTGGGAAGGAATTTTGTTACCACATGGGAATAAATGAAGGAGAATTTCCTCAATAAGTACCAATACTATTGCAGACCAAGCAGCAGAGGAGGTGATGAAATCTATAGAATGATAGAAAAGGAGGATGAACCATTAGAAGACTATTTGGAAAGGTTCTTGTTGTTTGTTCGAAGTCAAGACCCATCATCGATATACCACATGAATCCCTCAAATTACTCTTTTTAAAGGGACTCAGTGATGAATACATGGATGCTCTGGATCTGATAGGAGTAGGAGATATTTCAAAGGATAGTTTTGAAGACATCGTGACTTTTGTAAAAATTACTCCAGAGATACTATGAAGAGAGTAAGGAATGTAAGATCAAGAGGTGGATTATCTACCAAAACCATGGGGGACATCTCTAAGTCAAATATTTTTAGCATGTTCAAAAACATGAAGTAGGATATTATCAATGATATGGCCAATAAACTAGATGCACTACATAGAAAAAGAAGAAAGAATATATGCAGACACAACACTCATAAGTCTTGTCATGCATGGAGAAGGAATAAATCAGGCTATAGATGTAGAAAATTAGCTATTATTGCTCAAGAAAGGGATGATTCACCTGATTTCAATATATTGGAGATAAAATATGGGAAATTTTTCTATGTTTCTTAAAGGAAACCATGGCCACCTTTGAGGCAAGGAGGTATGACAAAAGACCCGTGCATTCATTTCAACATTGGTTTAATAATTCATATATGTAGCCCCCACCTTTGGCTAACCCTCAAGGATGGGCCCCATATCCTAACCAATACCAAAAACAAGTGGAAACCTTAATACCAAGGCCAACCAAACTAACAATGGAAATAGCCTCCCCAATAATGGAAACATCCCTAGAGGAGACATCAGTGGAATAACCCACCTCCTAATTACCAACAAGCTTATCAACATCCTCCTTATTAGTAGCAGCATTAAGCTATGATGCCTAATCCCCAATTAGTATCCCAACCAAAAGCTACATAAATTCCTACTCAAACAATGCATAATCGTAAAAATAAATATTCTCAGCTAGCCTATTCCACTGAACCAGCTAAATACCCTACCTATTTTGTTGATATCAACAATATCCATCTTCACTCAGGAAGAGAAATTTTCCTCCACCAACTAGACCTATCATTACTGAAATTATAAAATAACCATAATTACTGCATGATGACCCACAACTAGGACAGAATATGTTGCAGGCTGATGTGCAACAACTTTTGTGTAGAGTTCTAGCAAGGATAAAATGCAAGTGTAATGAGCCACCATTTCCTATAAGGTTACAAGAAAAGAATATTGACCTCATATCAGAATTTTATTCTGACTTTTTCAATCATCTCAAATACATTTGTGTCAAAATACCATTGATCCAAGCTATTAAGGATGTGCCCATCTACAATAAACTAGTTAAGTACCTATGCATTAAGAAGTCAGGGAAGAAAGAGGAAATACCCATCTACTATACATGTCATTGGACAACTAGCTGATATTATACTTGGGAACTCAGTTCTGCCCAAGTATATTGATCCATGAATCCCTTTAGTAAATGTTACAATCAATGACACAATAGTAATAAAAACACTGATTGACTTGGGGAAACAATAAATGTAATGACAAAACAAATCATGGATGATTTGAAATTATAAGGATTAATACCAATAGCCATAGTATTGCAGCTTGCTAGACATATCAACAGTTAATCCTGAAGGAGTTTTGGAGGATGTGGTAGTAGTGGTAGACTCCGAGACTACCCTACTAACTACATTATTCTCCAGCTATAAGTAATCTTAGGAGGATATCATATCATCCTAAGAATACCATGGTTAGAAATATTTGATGTATTCATATGATACATATCCGATACCATGATCATTTACAATAGAAGTGGAACTAACAAGCTTATTCTTTACCCTCCTACACAACCATTCAATTGAGAAGACCAAAGCGTTTGGGTTGAAGAACCAAAAGAAAACCAAAGCTCAATTCAATAGCTCATGATTATTGAGAAGTAATGCATAATAGAAGGACAAGAGGAGGATATTTTTCTTTCTAATGTTCTACAGAATAATTATGGTAAGAATGAAGAAGAAGATGGTAAATTTCAATGCATAAGTTTTCCTAAAAATCAAATATTATCATAGCATATTACTATGAATGTTCCAGGTAAGAACTGTATCCTACACCAGCTTCTTCCACATGATTTTATCTTGAATTATGTAAGTACTATTATATGCTTCATGATTGATCTTTCTAAGCAAGTAGAAATTACACAGAGCAAGCCACTCAATGTGAATAAAAATTAAGCATACATCAAGAGTAGTTGATAATTTCTCTTCTCAAGAAGCATAGGAAAATATTTTCATGGTCTATAGAGACATGTATGGAATCCATCCTAAACTCTATACTCATAAGATATACATCAAAGACAGTTGCAAGCCAATAAGACAACCCTAGAGGAGAATGAAACCAATAGTGAGGAAATAGTGAAAGAAGAATTAAAGAAATTATTGGATGATGGATTCATATATCCAATTTCATACATTCAATGGGTGTCACCCCTTGTTATTGTACCTAAAAAATGGTAAATGGAGGATCTGCGTGGACTATAGGGAGTTAAATGCGGTAACAAAAATGATCATTTCCGCTTCCTTTCATTGATTAGGTACTTGAAACTCTTGCTAGAAAAAGTATTTTTCTTTTCTAGATGGTTACAATGGCTATAACCAAATTCAAATTGCACCAGAGGATCAAGACAAGACCAAATTCACATTCCCATGGGGAAAATTTGCATACTCTGTTCTTCCCTTTGGTCTATGTAGTGCACCTATCATATTTCAAAGAGCGAGTTCTTAGCATCTTATCAGATGTAACCAATGATTGCATGGATATATACATGGATGATTTTATAGTCCATGACAACACTTTTGATGAAGCAATAAACAACTTAGATAAGAATAAACTATCTTTAAGCAATAAAAATTCTACATGATGATGTCTGAGGGGATAGTTTTAGGTCATTATTTATCATCTGTTGGAATTCGGATAGATCCACTAAAAGCATATTCTTGGGTCATGTTGGGTATTATAAACCTGCCAACACCTAAAAAGCATAGATATGTAAGGATATTCTTGGGTCATGTTGGGTATTATAGGATATTTATTCAATATTTCAGTAGAATTGTAGCACCATTATTTTTTTTGTTGGGAAAGGATGTTGCATTTGTATGGATAGAGAAATGTGAAGCTACATTCCAAACTTTGAAGCAAATGCTAACTTTTGTGCTTGTTTTAAGAGGACCAGATTAGAGTTTTCCATTTCATATACACACTGATGCCTCAAATCACGCCATTGGATTTGTTTTAGGACAAAAATATGGGATACTCAATTATGCAATCTATTATGTTAGTAAGAACCTGCAACATGCTGAGCTTAACTATACAATCACTGAGAAAGAGTTTTTAGCAGTTGTTTATGCCATCAACAAATTTAGGCACTACATCACGGGCTACCCAGTGTTTATTCACACTGATCATGTTTTCATTAAATATCTTATCAACAAACTAGTTGTAAGTAGTAGGATAATCAAATGGTTATTTCTCTTACAAGAGTTTGATGTAACAATTTTGGATAAGCCTGGGAAAGACAATGTTTTAGAATATTTTCTCTCAAGAATTGAGAATAATAATGAGGAAGCAGTAGTGGATGACTCGTTTCAAGATGATCAATTGTTTATCATTTCCACCTAGGCACGCCCTGGTATGTTAATATACCCAACTATTTTGTTTCAAATAAGACTCCTCCACACTATCTATATTTTGAAAAGAAATATATTGTTGAGAAAAGTGTGAATTTTTCTTGGATAGTTGGTTTCCTATTCCACACAAGGTAGGATAATGTTATGAGAAGATGTATAGATGATGATGAAATTTATGATGTCCTAAAATCCTTCCATAGTGAGCCATGTGGAGGAAACTTTTCTACAAAAAGAACAACGCATAAAGTATTAAAGAGGGTATTATTGGCCTACACTACACAAGGATGCATCATTGTATGCAAGAATATGTAATAAGTACTAAAGAATGGGAAATCCTACCAAATTAGATGAAATGCCATTGCAGCCTCAACTAGTATTGCATCCATTTGAAAAATGGGGATTGGACTTTATTGGTCCCATAGATCCTAAGTCTCAGCAAAAAGAGTACATTCTAGTGTGCACAAACTACCTCACCAAATGGATAGAAGTGAAATCATTACCAAATCAGAAGATTGAAAAATTTATGAAATTCCTATATGGACACATCTTTACAAGGTATGGAGTGCCAAGAGAGATTATCATGATTAAGGTACCCACTTCACTACTAAATTTATTGTTGATTTAGCTACAAAATATGAAATCAGGCATATGAATTCTACACCTTATCATCCACAATCCAATGGCCAAGATGAAGTAACAAACAGAGAAATTAAATCCATTTTGATAAAGACCATTGTGTTGCATAGAAGGGATTGGTTAGAAATACTTAAATAAGTATTTTGGGAATTCAATACCATATGGAAGACAACAATTGGATTCACACCTTTTGAGATATTGTATGGTAAGACTGTTGTTCTCCCTATTGAGTTTGAGCACAAGACATTAAGAATTGCATTAGAATTAGGTATAGATTTTTCTAAAGCTCAGAGGAAAAGGATTCTTCAACTCAATGAGTTAGATGAAATGAGGAGGCAGGTTATTCATAATACAGAGGTGGTACAAAAATAAAGGATCAAGTGGCATGACAGGTTCATCAAAACAAGGAAATTTCAAGAAGGTGATTGGGCTCTTCTCTTTGACTCCAAATACAAGGACCATATGGGAAAACTCAGGACAAGGTGGCTAGGTCCATATGAGATTGAGAAGATATTTTCTAATGGAGTTATGAAACTCACCACCATTGATCCTATGAGATTCAAAATACTGGTAAATGGTCATAGATTGAGGTTGTACAAAAATCCAACTGATAAGAACACCTTCATCTAATATTTCAAGGAGGACAAAGCAAGATGGAAATGAGAACATCAGAATTGAGGTTAGAAGTTGAACTTGTTGGTTCATCTTCTAAAGTTTTAGAGGAATGAGATATTTAGTGGCCTTGGTATATCTAGATTCTTTGGATACCCTAAGGAGGAATAAAAGTGATGTGATCAGCCTTCATGGTGATCAACACCACCCACTAACATGTTTTATTTTATTATCATTTCTATTTTGCAGGATTTGGTGTATTTGTAGCAAGGAGTGCATAATCTCTGATGAAAGGAGGTGGTGAAAATACTAGAACATCCACTTGTAGAAGCATGTAGCCAAATCCTTGTTTTGATTTCCTTTTAGTAGAACTTGAGATTGTATGAAGACTCAGAACTAGTTGTATGAAAAAAAAAAAGATGAAGATAGCACCGAGAAAATTAAATATGCCCTCGCCTGTAGGAATTAATTGAATTCATTATGGAGCTTATTCTATACAACAACACCTGCAGAAACACTACTTGCAGCCACACATTACCTCAACATGCATCATCATGAATGCATCCAAGTGATAAAACTCCAACAAGGCACATGTCGCAATCATTCGTTGTACATATTGAGTTAAGTGCACTTAATTTCCTTTAATAAATTAGCGCTAGAATAATTATATGTATTTAATATATGTGTTGAGTCATCAATAAACTTTATTACCCATAATTTTCCACCACCTTCTATAATGTGACATGTCTCCCACGTCATCCCATGTTATCACAAAACCTCACTTCACATGGGGATATCCTTCAATTCAAATTAATGCTCATTATTTTGAGCTACGTGCAAAATCAATCGCAAATTTTGAAAAGGAAAACACTTGAGTTCTTCCATTCATTCAAATTTTGCATAATCAATTAAAATTAAAAGAACTCTTGCTTCACAAAGCTAAAGGAAGTTGCATAAATTAACAATGGGGAGACTTGATTAGAAACAAACCTACATACCACTCAGAGCTCTGAAATCAACCACACATTTTGTTAGAATTTTAGGATTCTAATAAATACAGATTTAATCAACTTACATATTATATAATGTTACGATAAATATTTAAATAAACATTACATCATAACATAAGTAAATAAATAAATACTTACATGAATTAGATAACATAAGTGATACAATAGTTATAGTGGAAAAACCCAATAGGGTAAAAACCACTTTGAAAATAACATTTCACTTTAGAGAACTTATTTTACATCTAGTAGGATCACCTCCTCCTTAAAACCATATTTACGAAGGGTAAAACCAAATCACTTTATTTGGACACCTTTTATATATTACCTCAATATATCAAATGAGGACCTAAATTCCTTTTTATATAAGGTGGTGGGTATGTCTCGACCAGCCTTTTCAACCTAAAAGGTGACACATACACCTAAGTTTATAATATTTAATATTAGAAATTTACTATTTCATGATATTAAATATTTAACCTAAAGTATATACCTAGGTTAGCATATTTAATACTAGAAATATAATATTTCATATTATTAAATATTAACTTATATATTAGTGGTTGTTGGGGTTAGCACCTTTGGTTATGCAGACAATATATCGAGATCTAGGCATACATGCAAATAAAAGTAGATATTCTACCGGAAGAAATATACAATACAAGAGACATAAATCAACACCGGATTTAATGTGGTTCACCCAAAGTGTGGTCTACGTCCACCAAGAAACAAGCCAATCTATTATCTAAATCTTTGACAAGATATCAATGAAGATTTACAATCTTCCACACGTCTCATATGTACATTAATTTCTTTCTCTCAAGATTTTTCTTCATCGCCAAGAATTTTCTCTCACCAACTTTAGCAAGTTCTTTCTAGTTCTTGTTAATCATTATTCTCTTCTAAACCCTATATTTTGTTCTTATATATTCATTTATAGACTTAGGGAACTTAGCCATGTAATTACAATCAATATAAATACTTAAATGATAAAATAGATCTAATTCCCGTGAGTTAATTAAAACATCCTCGCATAGGTAACCGACGCTGGTTATACCTAAGCGTTGTTGATTCCTCCTTTGCTTGTGACATTGATCATAGCTAAGCGATGGCGGTCATGGGTGATCGATGCTTAGTTCCCCCAACCGATAACAGTTACTATATTTTCTAGCAAGTTTCATCGCATGCTAAAGCTAAATCTGAAGTAATTAAGCTCCTGACAACTCAACAATATCCCACTTAGAGATTAATTACTACACCATACCTGTACAACGTCATTCTTGGATCCTTCCTTATCTTTGTTTCATTCTCTTCAAGTCTCAAACTTGAAGATAAATAGAACTGGAGTGTAGCTCCAGCTTCTCCTTTGATAATGGCTTCATTAGCATATCTCATAGGGGTTCTTTCTCGTATGAATCTTTTCTAGATTCAATTTCCCATCCTCTAATACCTTCTGTATGAAATGATACCTCAACTAAATGTGTTTAGTTCTCGAATGAAATGTTGAGTTCTTTGTAAAATTAATTGAACTCTGACTGTCACTGAACAGTTTACAATCACTTTGTTCCTTTCCCAAATCTTCCATGAACCTACTTATCCATGTCATATCCTTGCTAGCCTTTGTAGCTGCAACATACTCTACCTCTGTAGTAGAAAAGCCACAACCTTTTGCAATCTTGAAATCCAGCTAATTGCTATCCCACCTACTATGAAAATATATCCAGTAGTGCTCCTCCTACCATCCAGATCTCCAGCCATATCCGAATCAACATATCCACATAATGAAATATCCGAACCTCCATAGTATAAATGCATGCTAGATGTCCCTTTTAAATACCTGAGTATCCATTGGATTGCTTTCCAATGCTCTTTACCTAGATTAGCCATATATCTACTCACAACTCCCACTTACTGTGTAATGTCTAGTTTGGTATAAACCATAGCATACATAAGACTTCCAATTGCTGAAGAATATGGTAATCTTGTCATGTATTTCACCTCCTTGTGTGATGAAGGACACTAATCTTTTCTCAATTTGAAGTGTCCAGCCATATGTGTACTAATAGTTTTATCATGTTGCATGTTGAACCTTTCTAACACATTGTAGATATATTCCTCCTAATACAAATACATTTTCTTGTTTTTCCTATCTCTATGTATTTACATGCCAAGGATTCTTTTTGCAGCTCCTAAATCCTTCATAGTAAATGTGTGAGCTAGCTTTACCTTAAGCTCACCAATGTCACATAGTAGATCCTTCAATAAGCATATCATCCACATACGGTTACAAAATAATATAGCTCCCATTTTCAAGCTTCTTGAAATAAATATAATGGTCGATTCACAACTCAAGTAACCATGCTCATCCATAAAACTATCAAATCTCATGTACCATTACCTTGGATCTCTCTTGAGCCCATATAGGCTTGTTTTCAACCTGCACACTAATTTATCCTTACCCTTGACTTCATACCCAAATGGCTACTACATATAAATCTCTTCATCCAAATCACCATGAAGGAAATTTGTCTTCACATCTACTCTAAATGTAAATCTTTCTACTGACTAAACTCAATACAGTATGAATAGAAGTCATCTTAACAACAAGAGATAAAATTTCACCAAAGTTAATACATGTTTTTACGTGTAAATGCCTTTACTACAAGCCTTTCCTTATACCTTTTCTGTCCACCCTCTTCTTCCTTAATCCTATAAACCCACTTGTTCTACAATTTTCTCTTACCTGCTAGAAACTTAACCAATTCCCAAGTCTGGTTTTGTTCCAAGGAGTCCATCTCCTCATCCATGCCATGTTCCCATCCTACATTGCTTCTTTAAAGCTCTCTCGGTTCACCATTATCAATCAATAATAAATAAAATAGAGAAGGTATAAATATTTCTAGAAATTGACTTACCTTTTGTGACCTTCTCGGTGGATTTTGGGGTACCGGAGGCTCAATCTGGACCTCTAGACATTCCTATCCAAATCTGATAGTAACCAATGTCGGTCACCTCTAACCGATTTCGGTTCTGCTAACCAATGTTGGGTTTGATCATCTATAATCAATACCAATTTTCACGATCGATGTCGGTCAGGGGTCAACCGACACCGGTTCTTGTGTAACCCTTTCGGTAATTATTTTAAATCCAAGATTTCATTTTCATTCACAAACTTTTCAATCTTTTCATCCTTCGGTACCAACATTTGATCCCTTTACATTCTCTTTTCATTCCATTCAACATCACAACTCCTAATAATTTTAGAATTTTCTAAATCCCAAAAATGGAAGCGAAATCACTATATCCATAACAATGAAAGTGCACCTCTTAGATTTTCCATCCAACTTCTTTCTATTTTCCCTATCAACATGGACAAAATATTCTAAACCAAAAACTTTAAGAAAAGAAAGATATACCTCTTTTCTGGTCCAAGATTCCTCTAGTATTCCTCCATCTAGTGAACTTGAAGGCCCACGGTTAATCAAATAAAATGTTGTATCGATTTTTTCTACCCAAAACTACAAGGAAATCTTGAATGTATCCTCATACTTCTTATACGTTCCATGATTGTCTGTTCATTCTTTCGTAACACCATTATCTTGTGGTTTTCTTAGAACCATTCTTTTTATACGTATCTCATTCACTAAACAATAATCATTGAAAGCCTTGCTACCGTATTCATCACCATTATTATATCTAAGGTACTTTAACTTAGAATTTGATTCATTCTCAATAAGGGATTTCCATATTTTAAAAGTCTCAAAAACATCATATTTATGTTTAATACAGCAAACTCATACCTTTCTTATAGCATCATCAATGAAAGTAACATAATATTGGGATCCTCCATGAGAAACTACCTGAGTTGGTCCACACACATCGAGTTTACAAGCTCCAATTTTTCTCCTTCTTAGTTTCCCCAACTTTGATAAATCTCACTCTCTTTTTCTTTCAAAGCTGATGCTCACGAGAAATCAAGATCTAAATCTTTCAAATCTGATAACTTACCCTTAGCCTTTAAGATATGCAATCCTTTTTTACTCATATGACCAAACTGATTATGCCACATGCATGCATCTAAAACTGAAGTAGATAATGCAGAAAAGGAATCGATGTCTGGTAATACAGGTAGATAAATATAACGTTCCTACCTTCTTACCTCTTACCACAACAAAAACACCCTTGGTGACTTTCTAAGAGTCTCATGTAAAAGTAACCGTGCGGCCAACTGCATTCACCTAGTTGCACTATAGAAATAAGATTCTTCTTGAGGCTTGGCACATGCCTCACATCTTTCAATACCCATGTATTTACATTCTGCAATTTTAGATGAAATTCCCCTTTACCAGTAATACTATAAGGTTCATCATCACCCAAATAAACATGCCCAAAATTGTCCTAGACATAATTTCTGAAATAACCCTTATTAGGGGTTACATGGAAAGAAGCTCTGAATCTAAAACCCATGATTCAATTCTACTATCTAAAGAAATAATAAAAGCATCTTGTATTACCTCTGATGCAGCAAAAATTTCTTATTTACCTTTGTCTGGTTGTTGGTTCTCTTTATCCTTTGACCAATAATCTTTCTTTGCATGTCCTTTCTTTCCACATTTCCAACATGTAATTCCCTTACTTCCGGATTTAGATATGCTATCTCTTGACTTTGATTTCTCATTACTATTACTCTTGGATCTCTCCTTCTGCCTGCCCCTACTTTCTACATTCAAATCATTTCCAGATGATGATTCCTTTGTACTCTTCCTACGAATTTATTCATTCAAGATTATACTAACCACATCATCAAAATTCAAAATATTATTAGTAGATGTTGTATTACTAACAACCATTACCAATTTATCCCAACTATCAGGCAAAGAACATAAGAATAAAAGTGCTTTTACTTCATCATCAAATTGTATAACAACCGATTTTAATTGATTTACAATAGATCAAAAATCATTCAAATGACTAGATGTAGATCCACCTTCATGCATCTTAGAACTAAAAAGTTTCTTCATTAAATAAACTTTATTTGAAGCACTAGGTTTTTCATATAAATTAGTAAGAAATTTCATTAAGTCTATTGTAGAAGCCGCAACTTGTAATATTGGAAACCATAGATCTTTGTCAGGCTCAATCTTATAAATCCCAAAGTCTTTCTATCAATAATCTTCCATTCTTCATCAATCATCTTCATAAGTCTAGACTTCTCATCCAATGGTAAATAAAAATCACTTTGATATAGATAATCCTCAATCTGCATCTTCCATAATTGATAATTTTAGCTGTCAAATTTCTCTACCTTGTATTTGTTTTCTTCTGCGATTATTGTAGTTCTCACTCAATCGAAAACTCTCTATGAGTAAATTTTTCAACACACAAAACCCTCAAATAAATCTACGATACCAGTTTTTGGGTTTAGCACACCGGTTGTATAGACAATATATCATATCTAAGAATGCATGCAAATAAAAGTGGATATTCTACCGGAAGAAATATACAAGATAGGAGACATAAATCAACACCAGATTTAACATGGTTCACCAAGTATGGGTTATGTCCACCAAGAAACAAGCCAATCTATTATCCAAATATTTGACAAGATATATAATGAATATTTTCAATCTTCCACACCTCTCATATGTACAATACTTTTTTCTCTCAAGATTTTGTTTCATCACCAAGAATTCTCTCTCACCAACTTTAGCAAGTTCTTTATAATTCTTGTTAATCATTATTCTCTTCTAAACCCTAGCTTTTATGTTTATATAGTCATTTATAGACTTAGAACACTTAGCCATGTAATTACAATCAATAGAAATACTTTAATGCTAAAAATAGATCTAATTACTGAGAGTTAATTAAAACATCCTTGCATAGGTAATTAACACTAGTTAGACCTAACCATTATCGGTTCCTCCCTTGCACGACTCGATGCCAGTCCTAGGTGAGTGATGCTAGTTCCCCCTAACCAATGAGGGTTATTGTATTTTCCAACAAGTTTCCATTGCATGCTAAACTGAAGTAATTGAGCTCCATAACTCAACAAAGTTGATGGACCCATATACATTAAGGTTTGGTCATACCACTTAATAATTATTTTCCAACCCTCCCCTTAATGTTAAGTGGGATAAAATAACATATGCCAATAGATTACCTACTCATGAAAATCTTGTCATCACCAATCCGGCACTATGATAATTCTTCAGGAACTCCTCGTCTTTATGATTATTTATTAATGCACATCCTTTAGTTTGGTGGATGTAATCTGGAAACAAAACAACAACATAACACAAGAATACCATCGACTATGATAAGACGGAATGATGACAAATCTAAAATATCAAAGTAAATTATAATATTAACATAAAATTGTTACAATCTCACCCATGAGGTACTTCAACAAGACTATGGGAGAAACTTTACAATTACACCTCTTGATGGCTTCTTCAACACACCTTTAACTGATGGCTTCCTTTGCACACTTCCTACAATATTTCTCACTACTTCTTTCTATGCTAAATGAGGGGGGTGGCCTCTCTATTTATAGAACTTCCAGGCTTATCCATCTTATCTCTAAGATAGGATAAGAAATCCACTCTGACGAATCATATTCCATACCTTAACTCTTATCTGTACATGTAAGCTTATCTGTTAAGATAAGATAAACCTTATCATTTTACATGGGTTCCACATTTTTAGACTTTTTACAAATAAAATACACAAAATATTTATGACCTCACTCCTTGTCTTTATTACCAATATAATATTTCTAATTCCTAATCATGTAGACCCTACTTCTCTAATTACCCAAACTTTGACATTTTAACATTACCGGACCACTTACGACAAATATTTACTTTTTACAACATTCCTATTGTACTTTGACTGTTACCGTACTCCACATTATTGGTGACACCGTACTGATGACACCATTATCTTCTATCAGACGCTACTACTAATTATACTTAACAACATCCTATTCCTAATACATACATTAATGAAATAGAAATTATGGAGGAAAATTTTAGTGTCGGCATCTTCCCCCTTCCTAGCTTCTACTCCGTCCTCAAAGTAGACTATTCTAGTGCTTGGAAAATCTTCAACTTGTCGTGGTTGACCCATTTCGTAATGGGAGTGCCATCCAATTCCTCCGGTCAGTACGTACCATTTTTTCATGCACTGCTTCTTGATTTTGTAGGGCCCCATCCATTTTGGAAGAAATTTTCTCTGTCTTCTTTTTTTTGTATACGGAATCATATACTAGAACCAAGTCATTCACATGAAATGGAGACCATAGGATATTTTGATCAAAGTATTCCTTCGCTTCATTTTCTTCTTATGGCTTGTATCCTTTGTTATTTCTCTTATTTCCTCCAGCAAATGAAGATGTACCAACCTTTCTTTTCTTGAATCATTTTCATCCATCCTTTCATTTTTCATAATTCTCACGGTGGGAATATCAAACTCAATAGGAAGAAATGGATCAATGCCATAGGCCAATTTGAAATGGGGAGTATCCTGTTGTTGACTTTGATGTTGCCCTATATGCCCACAATCTTTGCATGAATCCTTTTATCCCATTTATGTACTGCAAAGCTGCATCTTTTGCTAGAATTTGACACAACACAAAATTTGTTCGTTCCACTGTCCATTTGTGCTTGGCTTGTATGTTTTTGCCTTCCTGTGCTTAATAGAAAACTTATTGACTAGGGCTTCTACCACCTCATTAATGAAGTGGCTTCCTTGATCTGTTACAATTTCTAATGGACAACCAAATCTGGTGACAATGCGTTCATATATGAACCTTGCCACTTCATCCATGGAAGTTATTTTTAATGGCCCGGCTTCAACCCACTTGGTTAAATAATCTGTGGCAGCTATAATATACTTATTTTGGCGTGATGTAGTTGGAAGTGGACCTACAATGTCTATTCCCCACTTTTCAAAGGGACCAAGTGGAAGAATAGGACATAATGGAGCTGATGAAGTCTTACGGTTACCATGTGTTTGACAAATATCACATGTCTTACAATAATTATAACAATCTTTAAAAAGAGTGGGCTAGTGATAACCTGCATCCAAGATCCTTCTTTTTGTAAGTTGTCCAGAGAAGTGCCCTCCACATGTACCATTGTGGAATTCTTCTAGCAACTCCTTTCCTTGATCACGTCCAATTGCCCTCTTGTACTGTCCATCAGGTCCTATTCGAAATAATGCTCCATACTGAGAATAGAATATGGACGACTAGCTTGAGTAATCTTTCTCTTAGTCTTTGCATTGGCACCATCAGAAACTTGAATTCATTTAGATAATTCCAAATATCTATGTATTCACTAGGGATTGTGTCAAGGAGAACAATCTTTGCATCGGTAAAATCATCATCATCACAAGATGATCCTAAACCATCATAGGCTCGAGAGAGTGCATCTGCATTGACATGCTTCTTTCCTGGCCTATCTATAATATCAAATTCAAATTCTTGTAGCAAAATTATCCATCTTGCTATCCTCCCTGATGGGTTAGGCTTATTGACAATATATTTTGAGCGATGATGCATTACAACTATAAATTTCTACCCTAGCAAGTAATTTCTAAACTTCTTTACAGCAAAAATGATAGCCAAAGCCTCTTTTTCAGTTATAGTATAGTTTACCTCAGCACTGCTCATTTGTCTGCTCCCAAAGTAAATTGGATGTTCATTCCCATTTTCATCCTTTTGGCTCAAAGTACTTCCTAGTGCTGCATCTGAGGCATCAGTGTACACAATGAATGGCTTGCTCCAATCTGGATTCTTCAAAAGCAGGTGAAGACGCGGGGCTTCCTTGATTGTCAAAAGCTTCATGCGCCTTATTTCTGGTTCATAAGTAACATCCTTCTTTAAGAAGCTGGATTAGTGGTCATGCAATATTTGAGAAATTCTTGATGAACCTTCTATAGTAACCCACATGGCCTAAAAATGATCTCAACTTACTTCTATTCATAGGAAATGGTAAATCTTTGATTTTTGAAACTTTATCAGGATCAGTACCAATACCATCTCTGGATACAACATGCCCTAACAAAACACCTTTAGAACATCCAAATACACACTTTGTAGGGTTTAGTGAGGCTTGTGCTTCATCTAACCTTTGAAATGTTGTCTCTATCTGGTGTAGGTGGTCCAACTTGCTCCCATAGATGCAAAAATCATCCAGAAATACTATGATGAAGGTCCCAATGTAGGGTTCGAACACCCTATTCATCAAATGCTGGAATGTTGCTGGAGCATTACACAACCCAAAAGGCATAACTCTATAAGAAAAGCGTTCCCCAAGGAGTGGTGAGCGTGGTCTTGACTGATCTTTCTCTGCTATACGAACTTGTTGTAGCCGCTATATCCATCAAAGAAACTATAGCACTCTGCCAGCCTACTTCATCCAAGATCTGATTTGAAAATGGAAGAGGGTAATGATCCTTCTTTGTTGCCTTATTGAGCTTCTGTAGTCAAGACAAATGCGTAGCTTCAATTTATTTTTATTGAGATCACAATGGGAGAAACCCATTACGAATTCTCCACAAGAAATATGAATCTGCATCAAGCAACTTATCTATTTCTTCTTTTACAGTCTTGGAAAAATTAGGATTCATTCTATATGGCATTTGCTTTATGGGCTTAGCACCATCTACCAGCTCAATACAATGTTCTACCCAACTTACTTGACGGAGTTCCTTGTAATCAAAAGTGAATAGGTGTATGTACCTTCGAAAGAGCTGGAGGTAGGATTCCTTCTCACTCTCCATCACAGCATCACCAATCTTTATTTGTTGGAGACGATCATCAACTTCTTCTTCAGATAATTTTATGGGGTCATGAGTTGGTGTGAGTGGAAGGATATCCATGATTGAAACATCCACCTCACTTTCTTCATCTTCAGTGTCCACTTCACTGGTACTAGAGTAATCAGAGGATGTCCAATCATTAGTTTCATCACTTGAATCCACAGGTTCTACTTTATGATGTCGAGGGATCACATTTATCTTCACCCTCTCTCTACCACGTCCAAGTGTCATGAAACCTTCATTCCAGTAGTTTCTTGCATGAACTCTCCTTAGCCATGGTCTTCCTAGCAGCATTGGAGTGCTTGCAGTACCATTTTCATCACTGAAAGTCTACCACACATACAACACCCATGCAGAGATATTGCCGCATTTGAAACTACACCTTGGTTTAGTTTTCCCTTATTTAATGACCTTAACATAAGTGTTGAAGGGCGATCAATTTTAAACCCAACATATTCATTCTGAGACTCGGTCATTACATTAAGCGTAGCACCTCCATCAACTAAGACATCATGAATTGAAATGCCATTACATAATACCTCGGCTTGTGGAGCATAGGGATCCGCCTCTGCCTCCAAAGCAGGGGACCTCAACCTCCTTCCTTCTTCGAGCATTGAGTCCACCTCGCAACTCCGCCTCTTCTCAGAAGACATAGCCAAGAGTTGACCATATGTAATATTTGCAGGCCTTTTGGACAAATCTTCCAAGATGGAGTATGGTCCTTGCCCCTGTGAAATCAGAAAATCCTGCACACCTAACTTTCTTCTCCTATGTTTCTTACTAGTTTCTTCTTTCATCTTCTTAGGATCATTTCCATCTTGATTATCTTTTTCTTTCTTTCTTTTTGTTACAAACACATCTACTTCATTATTTCTGCTCTTATCTACTACATCAAAAGAATTCACAGGTGATTTTCCTTTATCATTATCTCCTTTACCAGATGTAGAAGCTCTATCTGGACAATTATACTTATAATGACCCTTTTTATAACAACCATAACAAACAACTTGAAATATTTCTTTTTGGACCTCTATCTCCTCCACGAGAACTAAATTCCTTTCCTTGAAGAAGATTAATAGTTAAGCGACCCATCTTTTTGAGCGAGATCTTCATACTTAGTAGATGTACTAGGAGAAATATTTGTGCTCACCGGAGTGGTTGTGGATTACGGACCAAAGGTCTTTGGTGTAGGCTCTACTTTAGCAACAATTTCTTTGGGCTCCTCTTCCATGCTTTCTTCTTGCCTTCTTGCAATCTCCTTTGCTTGTTCAATGGTAGTTGGGCGGTCATACTTCACTCGTTGTCTGATCTCTGGCTTCATCCCAAGAATGAAGTGCTTATAGAGGAGATTATCCACGCCATTCATCAACCCATCCGCTAGTCCTTCCTTTCGGATCTAGGCATCGAGCTTCCTCCTTAGCTCTAGAACACGAGCATGATAATCCCTTATCTTCTCCTTCTCTCCTTGGGATAGCTTTGTGATCTCGATCATGAGATCTGCATATTTTTGTTGTTCACCAAATTCTTCAAGAAAACTTTCGGTTAATAAATCCCATGAATTTTTCACATTATCACCTAGTGTTTCAAACCACCTAAGTGTTGAACCATCCAAAAAGGTAGGAAAAAATTCAGTCCATTGTTCCCTTCTTATGAGGCCATTACAAATACAAGATCGTTTAAACTCTTGAATGAAAGAAGAAACATCTTCATTAGATTGAGCTGAAAAAACAGAAATCTTTCCCATTTTCAAAAGTAACCACCGTGAAATACTAACCCACAAGTACAATCAACAAGACTTATGTGCACAAATAATTGGAATCACTATACTAGAAAGTGACTTTACACCTTTCTACAGTAAAATAGAAATGACCACGGTAAACTATGGTAAAACTTGACTTACTGCGGTGGCGATTTTTCTTGTGGTAAACACTATTCACGTAAAAGTGAAGTTCTTGCGGTAAATACTATTCACAAAAAAGTGACTTTACTGCGGTAAATACTATTCCAAGCAAAAATGACTTTACCATGGTAACTACTATTCATGGCAAAAATGACTTTACCATGGTAACTACTATTCATGGCAAAAATGACTTTACCATGGTAACTACTATGCACAGTAAAAACAAGGTTACCCTCTAATTGATTTTTGACTAAGTGGGAATATCTCTCCAGAAAATCCACCAACGAGGAATGGTCAAAGAATGAACTAAAATGTCATAACCAATCCAAGCACTATGATAATTCTTCACCGGGAACTCCTCGTGCTATGATTATTTACTAATGCATGACCTTTAGTTTGGTGGATGTAATGCGGAAACAAAAAACAACAACCGAACACAAGAATACCATCGACTATGATAAGACGGAATGATGACAAATCTAAAATATCAAAGTAAATTATAATATTAACATAAAATTGTTACAATCTCACCCATGAGGTACTTCAACAAGACTATGGGAGAAACTTTACAATTACACCTCTTGATGGCTTCTTCAACACACCTTTAAGCGATGGCTTCCTTTGCACACTTCCTACAATATTTCTCACTACTTCTTTCTATGCTAAATGAGGAGGGTGGCCTCTCTATTTATAGAACTTCAGGCTTATCCATCTTATCTCTAAGATAGGATAAGAAATCCTCTGACGAATCATATTCCATACCTTAACTCTTATACGTACATGTAAGCTTATACATTAAGATAAGATAAACCTTATCATTTTACATGGGTTCCACATTTTTAGACTTTTTACAAATAAAATACACAAAATATTTATGACCTCACTCCTTGTCTTTATTACCAATATAATATTTCTAATTCCTAATCATGTAGACCCTACTTCTCTAATTACCCAAACTTTGACATTTTAACATTACCGGACCACTTACGACAAATATTTACTTTTTACAACATTCCTATTGTACTTTGACTGTTACCGTACTCCACATTATTGGCGACACCGTACTAACGGCACCGTTATCTTCTATCAGACGCTACTACTAATTATACTTAACAACATCCTATTCCTAATACATACATTAATGAAATAGAAATTATGGAGGAAAATTTTAGTGTCGACAGTACACTATAGAATTTACAATCCTTAAACCATAAAGGTTTTATGCTAGCATATTGGTTGAAGAAATTATAACACCTTCATCATACTCAATTTACCTTTTAGTACAAAAGGATTTGGAATCCCAAAGATAATCACATGATCTTTGGTTAAGTATGATTTGTGAGTTTTACATGTTCTCACCGGTTCTCATAAAAGGTTATTGAACCTAAGCATGTAGGAGCCTTTTACAACCGGGGACCTCCTTAACAATATGCTTGTACTAGATGTTTACCAATAAACTCAATAGCACTAAATATTTTCTTGAATACCACCTTTAAGATATTTCTACACTCCTTTCTACGAAAGAAGGTGAGGAGTTATACATGCACTGAAGGTCTTTTACAAAAACCAAGTTCCATTAGGAGGTGACATTATTATTCACTCTCCCTCAATGGAAACGTTGACAATCCAATATTTTCACGAAAGAAACAAAACTTTGCAGCACTCAAGGAATTTTTAAGATGTCATTAACCTACTCTTGATCAACACAAACTTGATATTCATCTCATCACTTAGCACCTTCTCACAGGGTGTGAAGCGTATATGTATCTCAATGTGCTTCTTCCTCTGATGTTGAACTGGATTCTTAATCAAGAGTAATACAAATCTGACCACCACATAGAAGAGGAATACTTCATTTAACTTCCATGTGTATCTCTACCAACATCCGTTGTATCCACATGACTTATTTACTTCTTCCATTATACTTCTTTTCCTCAGTAGAAGAAATGGAGACTGATTGATTACATTTTTTCCAAGTAATGGTTCTTACACCAAAAAAACTTGAACACATATCCAATATATTTTATAATACAACATCAGTATGGTTAGAATCACAAAATCCATATAAGCTAGCATTTTCATTCTTAGTATAATGGAACCCATAATTGATTGTTACTTTAATATATCTAAAAATTATTTTTGCAAGATTCCAGGTGATCTCTAAAAAATTTTCCTTCATAAACCTTGAAGTAATTCCTACTTTGTATAGGAAATATCTGATCTAGTTATAGTTAGATAAATCAAACTATCAACTAACAACGTATATAAAATGGGATCAACCTTTTTCATATGCAGATTTAGTATCAATATTTATTCCAACTTCCATTGAAGTAGAAAATGGTTTACAATAAATCATAAGAAACTTTTTCAATATAATGGTTGCATATTGTGTTTTGAAAAATAACAATAGAATGAAATACAGTCATACAAATAATATGATGTGAGATACCTAACTCATTCATTTTAAATTACTTCTTCAATTTCTCTTTAATCCTATTAATTAAATCATAATTTTCACCAATCATAAGAAAATAATCAACATATATACATATAATGATAATGTGCGAGCCTTATTTCTTAATGAATATATCATTGTTAGAATAAAAATTAACAAAACCTAACAGTTTAAAGAAGGACACAATTTTCACATACCAAGCTCTAGGAGCTTGCTTTAAACCATACAAGGATTTCTCAACTTACAAACATAGTTTTATTTACTAATTTCTTTAAATCCTTTAGGTTGAAACATGGAAAGTTCTTCTTTTAAATCACAATTCAAAAAAATTCTTATCCATTTGGTGGATTTCCCACCCAAAAAATGAGCAGTAATAGCAAACAAGGCCCTAACAGTACTCATCTTAGCTATAATAGCAAAAGGTCTCAACATAATCTATCCTAGGTTTCTGAGCTAGGGAGATAGGAGATTCAGAAACAGCCATAACATTAACACAAGAAACATCATCATGATATTTTACCATATTTTCATTATCTTATTCTAAGCCTTTAAGTCATGTGTTATTTTAACATATTTTATTCAATATAGAGTAAAATATCTCTATTTAATCATTTAGAAAATATACTATAATTTAATTTAATTTCATAATATATAATAAAGTCACCAAAAGTAACACATCTATAAAGGAGTATATTAATCAAGCAGACCAAACATTCCATGGGTAACCAAGTTACACGGTAAGGATTGAGTTACCAACCGATCTCTCCACAATTACTGCCAACCAACTATGCCTTGGTGGACAAGCCAATTCATCAAGCGGGCCATGAAAGATAAAGACCACGTGGAATACAACTCCATTGAATCACATGACGGATGAGTGTAATTTAATATATAAAAAATTTAAGATCCAACTCGCAATACATGGTGAGCGGTCTACACAATACTTATGGCCAACCCACCAAGTGTTAAGAGATTAAATAGGGAGGGCACGAGAAATTCGAGCTCCTCATAAGACTATGCTCATGATTCCCACATTTTATTTGGTTAAGATACATTGAATTTGTATTTCATTGCATAGGCCAGCTAGTCTATCCCCCTAAGTGGCTCGGTGTGCATATTACAGTGTTTGACCTATGGTATGGTGAGTTGATTATTATACGTGGTATTTAAAATTACCTCTCCATGTTTTATATTCCACCGCCCATATATTTATTTTCTCGGCCCACATGTACCTTCCAATAGCTCAAGGCGGTGAGAAAAATCTATAGTGATTGGTGTGGCCATGCCACACAACCCTCAACACAATGCACCGCCTAAGATTATGTGTGGGTTTTGTAACAACCACCCCACGTGGAAATGGAGGAGATAAGGTGTGGCCCATGCCACTTGGAAATCAAAGAGAAGGGTAGGATGTAAGGAGGCCACACCCCATAACAAATGTGAGCCATAGTTTAAAATAAGCCACATTAAACCAAAGGATAGACATAAATTTTTAAAAATATAGCTTAACCTTGTGTTTTTTTTTATTAATTTCAAACCTTAGCTTATATGCTATAAGGAAGGGGGATAGAAAGGATCCATGCCCTTAAAAAGATTAATATAGTTTAAAACTCTATATTAGAAAAAAAAATAGTTTTATATAAACTATAATACACATTTTATATATTTTTATTTTTATATAAACCATAGCTTGTTTAAAGTTTATATAATAACTTAGATCAACGAACTAAATAATTTATAGTTTGTAAACATATAAACTATAGTTCTTAACTACTTATTTCAAATTGTAAATAATTTTAAACAAAGGGTACATGAAGGAGACATGCCCAATTATATTCAAAAAAACTAAAAATATAGAATTTTACCAGGTGAAACAACATAACCCAATAGAAAAAAATCATTTCCTATTCTTACCTGGTCTTGTAAAAAAATTTCAAGCACCGGTAAGAATAAAATCTCTTGTGCACACACCAATCTTTAAAAAAATTAACTTTTCAAAGGTTAGAGAAAAGGAAATATTCCATATAATTTCCAAATGTAAATGAAAGTAAGAATCATATCATATTACATCTCCCCCGAAAAAAATTAGGGATTTAAAATTGAAAACCCCTAAAAATTTACCAACGTCCACCACAATCTCTTATTTTCCTATAAATTATACTTCTTCAAAAAACACACAAAAATTTAGATTGCACAAATGTAGTGGAAAAAATAAATTGGGGAGGGGGGGCTTGATCATTTTAAATACCCTTTCGGGTTGGTTGAAAAAACCAGTAAAAATTAAATAGATTAAATACAAAACATTTGATCTTAATTTATTTAATTTACCTTGCTCTGTTACCATGTTAGAATTTGAGGATTCTAATAAATACGGATTTAATCAACTTACATATTATATAATGTTACAATAAATTTTTAAATAAACATTGCATCATAACATAAGTAAATAAAGAAATACTTACAAGAAATAAATAATGTAGGTGACACAATATTTATAGTGGAAAACCCTAATAGGGTAAAAACCACTTTGAAAATAACCTTTCACTTCACGAACTTATTTTACATCTAATAAGATCACCTCCTCCTTTAAAACCCTATTTACCAAGGGTAAAACCAAATCACTTGATTTCCACACATTTGATATATTTCCCGAATATATCAAATGAGGATCTAAATTCCTTTTTATATAAGGTGATCGGGTATGTCTCCCAACCAACCTTTTCAACCTAAAAGGTTGACACATACACCTAGGTTTATAATATTTAATATTATAAATATAATCATTTCATGATATTAAATATTTAACCTAAATTATATACCTAGGTTAACATATTTAATAATACAAATATAAATATTTCATATTATTAAATATTAACCTATATATTAGTGATGGACCCATATACATTAAGGGTTGGAAAAACTACTTAATCATTATGTTCCAACAAATTCTATAGTACTTTCATGATAGTGGTTGGATGGATTACATCAATAAATTCCAAGGTTTCAATGAGTTGATGGTCATATAATTTTCTGCCACCTTCAAGGATGGGAAAGCAATAGTAAAGGGTTTGAAATTTAAAGTTGATGATGAAATATTGGCTGTAGTCACTGGACTACCGATGGAAGGTGAGATGTTTCCTACAAAATAAAATCTAGACAAGGTTCGTGCAAAGTTTGGAGATGAGGATGAAAACTTTGTGACAAATAGAAAAGGTACTCTATGAAATTATTTAAAACCCTTTTGGGTAGATGTGTCAAACTATATCATAAAATATTTTACCTGTGAGGGTTGGTATTCACGGTTAAATATTGTCCATTTTAAACTACTCAATCATTTAAAGAATGGAAGACATGTGAATGTTCCTAATTTCTTGCATGAGATTTTGAAGAAGATGAGTAAGGAATCACAAAGGGGAAGGTCTGTCTTGTCTCACCATTGTCTTGTCACTTTAATTGTGAAACATGCATTGGCAATTAAACATCCTACAATAAATTGGGGAGAATTTTCTAGAGAAAAACATATTAATGATTTATTGCGAAGGGGAAGAAGAAACAGAGGAGCTCAACTAGTTCTTCCGCACCTCCTCCACCTGAAACCATAGTTGCTACCTCTATTCACAAAGAAACCTATGTTCCCTCAGAAACCCCTACTCATGTAGAAACCTCCATTCCTTCATAAGCTTCCATACCTTCAGAAGCACTGTCCATGAAGAACCTCCATCTCCAAAACAAGGCCCTAGGCCCATCTCTCTGACAGGGTTCTTGTTTGTTGAAGCATTACTAAATATATCAACACTAGATTCCTCTCTCTCTAAAGGAAAATGGAAAGAATCTAGCAAATTCTTTGAGTCATCTAGGAGGTCAAACAAGATTAATACTAAAAATACCAAAACCTCAAGGCCTAGTAGAAACATTCAAATCTTTCTAGAAAATGATGAAGAAGGGATAGAAAAGGAGGAACAAATTCCAATGGATGTTAAACAAAGAGATCATGGACACGCGTATGAAGATATAGTCATGGAATATGCTAATAAGGAATTGGAAGAGAATGGATGAAGAATTAAATGAACAACCTTCTCATGATATCCCTGCTTTGAACAAATTGAGTTTCAAATAGAGGTTGTTCATGTTGGGGAAACCCACATGCAGCATGAAGGAGAAGTGTCAGTTGAAGAAATTAGAAATTTAACCCATGTTCATAAGAGCCCTGTTGAAACAAAGGTTGTTCATGCACATCATGAAGAAGATGCAATGACCAAGGAAAGTGAGGAACTAATAAGCTGTGGTTGTAAATAATAAAGAAGAACTTGAGGAAGTGACGGTGGAACTAGTACATGAAACACAGACCAATTTCATGGATACTGTAGAATTTTGCCACTTTATATTGAAGAAACAATTGAAAACATTGTCTAAACCTTTGAGCTAGAACTTGTTCAGGAATCTATTGATCTAATGCACATAGACAATCCTCCAATTTCCCCAAATATAGCTCATAAAATCTCAGAACATGTGTCTCCACCAATGCCACCACAATATGTAGCCACAGGTTGTCATAAAAGAAGTTTCTAAAGAGCCTCTTAGCCTAGTATGCAGAAACATGGCAACCCAAACCACTTTGCTAGACTATTGGGTGTAACAATTTGAGAGTTATGTTAACAAAATGCAAAGGAAATGGGACAGGGAAAAGGAAGAGTTACTCTTCCAACATCAACAGGATCTGGAGGAAAAGATAGATATCTAAGGGCCAAGGACAATGAAATTGCAAGGCTAAAAAGAAACAAGAAGCTACAGTTCAGGTGATAAATGAAATATTCAAATGTAGACCACTGTCAAACATTTATGTTGTCTTTTTAAAGGAACAAATGTTTTAATTGAAATACACTTGTATTAACAATGATATCCCATTTGATATTAGTGGAGCCAAGCCTTTCTTTAGAATATATCGAAAAATTTCCCATAAGATCTAGTTACTTCTCTATGTATTATATATTTATAATTATGCTTTAAAATATGGCAAATATTGGATCCCTATTCTCTACATTAGGGATGTAAAAATTCAGGAACTATGTTCTTACTTCAACAATGAGTTATATAGGGAGAAACAAATGGTGGATTATAGACAATTGTGCAAATAAAAACCACTAATGATTAGAAAAGAAGAAGACAATACTAAGGAAATGATTGAGGAGTATGGTAAGTTTATGGAAGAGTAGAGAATAAAACAAAGGGTATACAAGATGAGACAAGAAGCCCACAATAAGGAAAGAAACTACATTAGGTTTAATAACATGGAAATAATGCATGTCTGCAGTGCAAGATGGGAAGAAATTTCATTAGAAATGAAAAGGAAAAAAAAGTGCATTCATATCCTAATATCATTCAAAATTTTAGAAGGATAAATTCCTATATTGAAGTCTCTAAGGGGTGTGGAAAATCTTGGTTTCCCATTGCTTATTATCCACCAATTTTTCATTTTCCTATCCTCCACTAGTCTGGAAACAAAGATCTAGATGAGGAATTGTAGGAAAGGGTAATGGAAAAGTTTAGAAGGAATGCAGGTTATTTCTTCAGTGAACCAAAAGGAACCTCAACACCAATGGAATTCAAGAGGATCTCGTAGCATTATTCAGGCCGACCCTAAGAAATCATAGAAATAATGCAAGAATTATTGAATGAGTACATTCAAGAAGCTCAGTCTGGGGGTGTGATGAGCCAGTTTAGTTACTATTTTAAAGGCATCATCTGTGTATTTTTATCCATGTGTACTCCCATGAACTTGTCATTTCCATATACTATTAAACATAACTACTATATCATGAACTTATGGAACTTATATTAATTAATATAACTATTACTAAGTTACTCTATTTGTGTGGATTTTGAATGTGCATATTAATATATTTGATACAATGAAATGATTAATGGTGTTTTTTCTGAATTCCATACTTGTTTGCAAGAAGATGTTATATGTTACCACTAACATGTAGAAAAAGAAGTCATCACAATGTAAAGGGACTCAAATCAGTAGAAATTGACATGCATCAATTGGGAATGGTCCACAAAGAAAGTACACGTAGCTAAACAAGAACACGCATATACAATAATTTTATTTTTGGAAGCTTGATCAACATGGATACTTCACTTGATTTCACACATTCCAATAAATAAATAGTTATGACAATAAGAAGTAGATCTCACGCCAATACCTGATTATTCTCTGCAAATACAATTGTGGAACTAGTTGATTTAATTTGATAATTGATTATTAGATGAACAGTTAGTTATGTTGTTGTATTAGAACACATTTTCTCAGTTCTATTGCATGCATAAGAATCTACGGATTTCTTGGTAATGATCTTGTACTTAATCAAAATGTAACTGTTAGTTTGAATCAATCTCTTCACGTCTCTGCTAAATATAAAGAGAATTTCAAGACTGTAGAGTAAATAGATCCATAATTAGGGAATTTATGTAAGTTTCATTTTGTAATCTTCATGTTGATAAATAAAATATGAGTTCTATTAATTTTTGTAGACATAATCCTTAGGAAGGGTTAACACCCAAGGCAAGGCCCACTTGTGGTTTGCTAAATCCCCCTTTCCTTTTTGTTTGTTGTTTTAGTTCCTTGCATGAATAGATTAGAATTGCAGCAGTTCATTCCTTTACTTGTGTTATGATTTTACCTATTTTATTGATTAGTTGTAGCATCTACTTTCATCTATAACTTATTTTATTTCCAACATTGTATTTTCCAATTGTTGTGATAGCAATATTTTAGTTTATACCTCTTAAGCACATGTAACTGTGTATACAACACTGGCAGAGTTGAAATTTTACGTCCCTAGGTCTGATGAATAAATGATTGTGGATTAGTGAACAACATACTAATTGTTGCGAGTTAATTTGCACCACCGCAGACAATGCATGAAGGTAGTCATTTGTCTAAGATAATTAAGCTAATTATGGAATTATTTACAACTCCCATGAAGGGGGTGAGAAAATTGTGAACTATTTAGCTAAAATTAAGAACATTAAAGCTCAATTAGATGGCTACAACTGTGAATTATTTCAAGATAAGCTTTTGTACTTTATAATTTAGATTAACATTCATGAAAAGTTTAGAAACTACATCTCTATTCTTAATTCTAAATATCAGAATGAGACTAATTTTCTTGATATGGAAACTTTTCTTCTCTGCTAATTCAAGAAGAGTGAGTGATGGAAAATTTTGATTCGAAAGAGACTACTTCTCAAGATCTATTCTCTCATAATCATAAGGTGGCTAAAAACAAGTTTAATATCAATCGTTATCGAAATCTAATATCCGATCTAGATTTCAAGAGAATCTAAGCCTTTTTAATGGTGACTTAAAGAAGAAATCTACATGATAAAACCTCAAGGTTTTTAAGAACCTAGTGAATAAATTTTTGTTTATAAGCTGAAAAAGTCTTTGTATGGTCTTAAACAAGATCCTAGATCTTGGTATGCTAAAATTAACATTTTCTTTCAAGATCTTGGCTTCTCTAAGTGTTGTTCTGATAATGACTTGTTTGTTAAATTTGAAAATAATCATATTATAATTATTTTTATTTATGTTGATGATATTTTGATTACTATCAGTGACAAAAACTTACTTGTTAAGATCAAAGAAAATTCAAAGCAGTTTTTTGAAATGACTGATTTAGATTTATTAAATCACTTTCTTGGCATGGTTATATTTCAAGCTCACAAGTCTATTGTCGCATCTCAATCTCAGTATGTTGTGAATTTTCTTAGAATATTTAACATGATTAACCATATGCTTGTTTCCATTCATATATTGAATTTTGTGTCAATTTAGATCCTAAACCGAGTTTCGCTAAAGTTGATCATACTTTGTATAAACAGCTAATTGGTATTCTAATCTATTTGACTATTCTGGAACTAATATTTCTTATGTAATAGGATTAGTTTAAAATTTTATGCAAGAACTGTTATTACCGAATCACAACATCCTTTGACTTTTTAGCATGTGAGTTTGTTAAGAAAAGTAGTGTGAGTGGGTGACATGGAGTTAATCCAATGTGTGGGACCTTGCAGTTGAAACAACTCTCCAAAGAAGGTCGGGTCCTCTTCCTAAACTAGTGCAATAACTAACTCTAATGGAATAAAATCAACTAACTACTCCTAATATATATCATCCAAGGGATTAGGGAGAGAGAAAGAGCATAAAAATGAAATAAATATACACTAAAAGAGGTGATGCACCAAGAGAAGGGTGTGGAAAATCTCTCCAATGTGTGAAAATGAAAGAAAATACAGAGTAGAGAGGGTGGAAACAATCACCACAGTCCAACAACAACACTCATACCACCATTTCCAAAGAAACACAATAATAATAGACCATGCAAAGTGATTAAAAGAGACACAATACACATGCAAATGGAATGAAGAGGCAACGAGATGTAAACACAAGCAAGGGAAGAAGAAATATCCACAAAATCCAATTTATTTCTCCTTTAATATGCATAGTTCATTTCATTACAAGATAAAGTCTTGGATCATCATGTAAGAAGTCCAAAATGAAGTCCTGCAACACATTGGTGTTCTAATAAATTTTGGCATAGTTTTGTTACAAGAGCATTCCCCCTCTCAAATGAGAGGTCACTAAAATTTATAGAAAATGAGAGAGAGATGAGTTACAAATATCAAAATTCCCCTTCCACCTACTTGTAAAGTACCATAAATGGGTGAAAATCATGATGGGAAACCTATAAAAGCCATCCCATGTTGTCTTATAACTTATAGTAGAAGAAAAATGGCTGCCCATGCTCATTAAATGCCCTTTCAACCACCTGGAAAAGTCATCATTTTAAATTGGGCTCATTTTCTACATTTTTCACCACCATAATTCCATCAAATATTCACTTTATTGATTTATGATTGTAGAGGATGGAGCCAAGATTCCAACGGGTCCAATGTTGCATAATTTGGATGAGAAGTGAAGAATTTTTGGCCATTTGAGTGTAGAAAACTTCTCATACATTCCCAAGCTTATCCACCATTTCAAGGGACTGAGCATTAAATTTGGGTAGCTAGAAATGATTTTTTTATTTTCCTCTTTATTCATAAAATATCCATGTTTTAAATAGTCCTAGGTCTTTTAAAATATTTGGTAGGACCCACCATCTTAAATATTTTAATGGGGAGGGAGGTTAAATGTTTAAATGTTTAGATTAGGACCAGCTCACCAAACTTGCACAAATTGGCTAGCCAAGTTCACACCCATCTTCATCTCCCTAAGCTCCCAAGTGACTTAGCACATGCCTCCTCTATAGTTCCTTGATCTCCTCGTGTCACCCCACTTGAGTTTCTCACCTTCCATTCCTCCACATCGATGCTAACTCGTTGGGCTCCCCACTTGTAATATGGGGTTCCTTGTATTACAAGGAACTTTCCCTGAGCCAGTCCATTAATCTCATGCTTCCCGAAGCTGATCTATCTACATTGGACCCACTCAACCCTTGGGGCGTGTTCTTCATTTCTTCCTTGGGTGTGTAAACTCAGCTTCATTCACAACACATTCCGTCAACTTTTCGTGCATCCCACGAATGATGTATGTTCTCAGGCCGCGTCAAGCCCGTACCAATGTTCCCACCTAAGTTCATGTGAATTTCCTCATGGACAAATTAAAAGGTCCCTTGCATATTGTAGTGAAAGTGGTCCATTCGATAAATCTATGCCCAAGTTACATTAGGGCACCCGAGCCTTGATTTTGACTCGACCACAACATGTCACCGATGAACTCACTCCCTTTTACACTAATTCTTTGTGTTGATTAATTAGTTGACCCTTCCACTAACTTGACTTGTCCCTTCCCAAAACCTTGGCCCACAAAATGTCTATACCCCACACTTCATGGTTGACTTGCTTTGTTTTGTGGGGAAAGTGGCTTGTCAAAGAACCCAAGCCCCACCAACCCATGTTACATACGGCTTTGACGACACCACATTTCCACACCACTCAATTTGTGAAGGCCTTTGAACTTTTCACCTCATCGAGCCAAGTACACCGACCAACTCGTAGATTACCCAACCTTACCACATAGAGCTCGACCCTTAAATCTTGTAACTCACCCTCCTAACCACCTCGGTGAGCTAGAAAGTAGCTCGGTGAGCTGTTTAAGGGACTTAGATAAATTTTTACATTTTCTCCCTTTTCCTTGGATTTTTGGATTTTCCCGATCTTCTCAAGACTAGTAGGCCATGAGGAGGAGGCGAGGTTGTCAAGCTGAATTCCTTACTCTTCCTCATTTTTTATCACTTTTGATCAATTTTTTACTATCTCCTACATCTGAGGTCAAGAGGGTAAGGGCTTGCTGTTGTTACCAATTTTCAATTTTCTTATTCTTACTTAATTTTCTCAAATCAAGGGATGCTTAGGATGACTGAGTAAATTTACTCAAGATCTCATTTCACTTGTTTACCTCATTTTTCTTCAAATTTGACCAAGGAGTTAAAACCCAAAAGAGGAAAAATTTCTTGATTGACTCCCAACTTCCCAAAACCACTTGCAATGCTCCCAAAACTTGAAGACTCACCTATATCATTGTGGATTACTTCATGAAATTCTATCTAGTTCTCAATACCATCTTCCCAATTTGGGTATTTTAACAAAGGCTTAAAAATAGATAACAATTTGGTGACCTCTTTCGGACATCTACCTACTAGATGTGAATGACTAGCTACTGAATGTATCCCTTGGGCATGGGGTCTCCTATAATGGCCCAAAGCTAATTTGAATTTGAAAAATTACATCCTTGAATCACCAAATATTTCTTGAAATTGAAGTTGACTATCGTTTCTCATGTTTCCCAAACCTTTGTAAGAAAATATTTAAATTAAGATGAGTGGAAAATTGTATTGATCCTAAAAATTCTTTTCACAACTCATTCCTCTACAAATATGATCTGTTTGGAGTGCATGATAACACTTTAACTTTCTCCAATATCTTATGCCTTGCTAAGAATTGAAGGTAAAATTATTGATGAATTCTTGATAAGGGTAAGTCACTAAAAATTGGAGGTATAGGTTGTTCTTTAAAGGGAAATATGGGTTGTTATAAACTGATTTTCATCTTCTGCAGCTGCCCAAAACATTATTGAAAGGATGGAGCAGTTGGAAACATGCAAGGCCTTGAGACTTATCACAAAAATATTCCCTAAAGAATGATTTTATGATTTTGGGATGGGCATGAGAAACTCGATTCTTGATCTATAGGAACAAGGGAGTGAAGATACTGAAATTTTTCCCCAAATCTGATTTTATTTGCTCTGCATTTGAATTTTCTTGAGGATAGCAATTTTTTCCTACAAATCTAAGCTTCTTACTATAATAATCTTCCTAAAGACATGGTTAATTGTGCAAGGAGGAATCTAGAATCAATATAACATGTTCCCAAGGAACTTAGTAAAATTGAAACCTAATCTAACAATAAGACAATGTGCACCAACACTTGGAGGAATTGAAAATCCTAAACTAATATACACAAGGGTGATATTTTAATTTTAGTAACAACATTTGAGATAGATTCCATTAAGCTGGAATCTGCAGTTCTTCACCATCCAAATTATCTAGTCAAAAACCATTAATACTCTTTCACTCCGTGATCATGTAGGGACCACTCCATATTGCATCAAATTTGGAATTCTTTCCCGGTTTTGTCTCGATTTGTATCCCACTCTAACACCAAATCTCCTTCTTGGAATGTCCTCATTTTTACCTTCTTGTAAAATTACCTCTTGATCAATGCCTAATCCTTCTCCATGGTTTATATTTCATGCTCTCTTTTCTACTCCAATTCTATGAGTTTTGCATACCTTGCTTCAATAGGATCAAATTTGGACAAGCTAATCTAGTTGCTTCAACTCTAGCTGGTAATAGAGGTGATCTGCTACATTTTGGAGAATACATTAATATCATCAAGATAAACAAGCAAGATCTTGATAATCATCCCTTTGAATGTCATATTCATTACTCTCATGAAGGTATCTCCAACATTTGATAACCCAAATGACATCTTCATATAAGCATATGTTCTCCACTTACTTGGTGAAGCTTGTCTTGAATTAGTCTGCCTCCTTCACCATAATCGATTGTATCCTGAGTAACCATCTAGCAGTGAGAATCTCTCTTAACCAACTACTACTTGCAAGATTTTTTTCATGGAAGGGAGTGGATAATGGTCTTTGAGTGAAGTTCTATTCAAGTCCCATAAATCCACACACAATCTAATTTCTCCATTTCTCTTTCACACTAGCACCGAATTTACTAATCAACTTGAGTGTTTGATAAGAAATATGATGTTGGCCTCTATGATTTTTTTCAGTTCCTTCCTCATGAGAGGCTCAACATGAGGATTTATCGACCTTTGCTTTTGTTTGATAAGCTTGGATTCTAGATTTAATTCAATGGTATGTTGTGCCAATCTTGGATCAAATCCTCTCAAATATTTATAATTCCAGGAAAAGATATCTGGAAAAAATTGGCAAAGTTGGATGAAATCATATTTCTCTTGTTGATTACTCACCTTGCTAATTTGCAGCATCTTACCTTCTCTAGTTACAATTTATTTTGAATCTTCACCCTTGACCTAAATGTTTTCTTTCTCTTTTAGAACTGTTTTTGGGTTTGAATATTGACTCCAAAGTCACTAAGCCTTTTGGGAGTTTTTCTATTCTCAGCTAAACCACTTGATCACCATATTGTTGCTCCAATTTTTCATGATATCTAGCAGAGAATTCATCTTCCTCTTGGAATAAATTTATGGTTTGTTGATTGTGTTTTCAAACACTTTCCGGCTAATGTTGTTTTTACGGAACAGTGGCCTAACAACCACTTTGATATGAGGTTGAGTTTGATCCTTCTTGATATCCTCAACAATGTCGAATGCTGCCCTAATTTTTATAAGCTTTTCCGCAACATCAATTTTCTTTTTTGGATGGAATTGATGTTAAATTCCTCAAAATATTCAATGATATCCCATACCTGGTTCTTATAGCTCCTTAGAATATCATTCTTGTCGAATTGAGTCACCTAAACTTGTTTACAACTAGCTCATTATCTCCAAAACTTGTAGGTTCTTGACACCTTTATTTCTTGACCGATGCAATCCATGGATCAATGCTTTGTATTCAACCGTGTTGTTAAAAGAATTGAATTGAAAGAGGAAAGTTGAGCAATACTTTATACCTTGAGGTGACACAAGAATTTCTCCTCGTTAAGCACCTTACCTACTCCTTGAGCCATCAAATAATAGCTTCCAAACTTTATTATCATCTTTTCCATTTGGTTTGGTGATTTTAGGGAGAGGTGGGTTTTCTTCATGCAAGCAATAAATTCCCAACTCATCTTCTTCCATCTCCTTGTATGGATTGTAGCCATGTATTTTCTTTCCCCATTCATCAAGAGTCAAGTATGGAATGCCTTCAACCTTATTCTTTGTCTCTAGAGTGCTTGGACATTCTTCTTAATCAAAATTCAAGCAATTTTCATTGATTGGGCTTGGTACATGAGGCTCAATGTGTAATTTTTCAATAGGTTTAGAGCTGATTGTATCCTTAGATCTCGTATCTTGTTCGAAGAGCATATGTGACCAATCAGTAGATAAGTAGCCTCCAATATTAGATATGAAGTCTCAAGAAAAGCACAAAGAAAAGAGTGGTGGTAAGTCAATTATGGATATATCCTATAAGACTGTGACATTGGGGCATGCATGCAATGTAAGGATCAATCCTTTGATTACTCCAACTATTCCCACTATTGTCCCATCAAGTTACACTACTCCTTTTGACACAGACTCATACTTAAGGCCCAGTTGATCAACTATTTGTTTGGGCATCATAGAACTACTTGCTCCTAAATCAATCATGTAATTGTGTACAAGATTGCTCCTAATAATTAGAGATATATAGAATGGAGGAGGCTTCATATTTTTACCTTTTTAACCTCCTTCTTGCTAAGTTGTATTGGTGAGCACCTTCTCTTGATCTTTGGATAACTCATTTAATGCAGACCAATTTTCCATGGTTGCTTATAACAAATTGCGTTGGCATGGGATCGCTAATGAATCCCACATTGAGATGTTTACATTTGTTTTCTTCATTTTCTCTATGATAGTGAAAGGCGATGAGGTGTCATTTTATTTCCCTTTTCTTGGAATAAATTTTTCGGCACATGATCTAGTATAATTGGTACATGAGCTGCTTTAGAAGGTGGTTTGGGATGATTTTTACATTTTAAGTTGCACTTGGATTACTAACTCCTTGTGGTGTGACAGGAGGTTGAGAAGCACTTAGATTGGATGAATGTCCTTCCTCTATATTCCTCTTATTAGACCTTTTGTTATCTGCCACACCTTGAGAAGGGGACTAGTTCATACCATAAAAATATTTAGCTTGTCGGTTACAAGTGTAGTTTCACTTGGAGGTGTTTCTGCATAGCTTCTTGCTTGTTGATTTTCTTCTTGGTTTGTTTCTTGAGACACACCAACTATTTGCACCATCAATTCTTGATTTAGAGCACCATTAAAACATGTTGCTTGATTGTGAGGTTATGCACAAGGTAAACACCATTTATAATCTTGTGCCATGTTATTTTGGGCTGGAATAAATTCCCTAGATGAAGATGCTACATTGGGATTGTAAGGCTAGAATGGCCTAGTAGTAGGGATTTTCCCTTTGTTTTTATTAGCATTTTGAGCAGGGGGTTTTCTAGGCTAATATGGGGGCCTATTGGGTTGGTATTGAGGTTGATTTGGTCTAAAATTTTGAGCTTGTTACCTCTTGAGAGTCACCAACTCATTTCTTAAGTTCTATAATTATTTCATAACTTCTTGGAGTTCATTGGAGGTACTAGAAGAAGAAGTAGAAGATTCATTGCAATTTTGATTTTTCAGAGTTCAGATAGGAGCTACTATAGGTGCTTGAATAGAACTTGGATTCCCCATCTCTGGATAAAGAGGTATAGGTGGCCTAGGTGTACGTTTTTCAGCTTGAATCAAGAAATTATCAACTCTAATAGATATGTTATAAGTTGCGAGTAATTTTATTCCCCCATAAATTGTATCATCATGGCTATATCAGAATTAAGAGCTTTAAGGAAATAGAGAAAATCATCGTCGAGTTTTTGGTCTTATGAAAATTGGAAACATGTCTAGTGTTATTTGGAATTTGATGTTGAAATCAAACATTTTTTTGTTTAGTGCTCGATTGTAGTTAATTGCTCCAATAGAGATAATTTGTCCGCCTTTTCTCCAAACTGGCCACAAAGAGTTATGCATAATTGATCCCAATTATGAATTGATCTTGCCCCTAGGATTATGAACCATTGTAAAGCTTTTCATTTTAAATAAAAATCTATTAGTTTTAATGCCACATCCATCTCATCATCCTCATGTATAGCACATACATTTGTAATGTCTTGAATGTGGTCAATGGGAGTTGTTTGATTTTCACCAGTGAAGCATGGGATGTTCTTAAATGTTGTCATGGGAATTAGGTTTTGATAATTGAGAGCATGTGGGTGTTACTAGTAAAATTAATAAAAGGATTTGGAGGTGGTTGATGAGCCATTATGATTGGTCTAATAATATTGGTTGATTAGATAAATGGCCTACCAGTGGTGTTGACTATTTTCTTTTTGGTGGAAATGGAGATCTCTCGAGATCCTCTTCCTCTTCTTCCTCTTCTTGGGGATAGCTACAAATACTCAAAAATACCTTTTTCTCTTGATCTTGACCAGTTTTGAACTCTTCTCATGAACTTGAACCACTAGCACTCTGAAACCACTAAATTTTTTTCCCTTGGAGTCACCAAATGTCCCAAAACTGTAAACACCTACAAAAATGAATTCTTTTGGGTCCCACTGGGTGTGCTAAAACTATTATCACCGAATCATAACACCCTCTAATTTCTTAGCATGTGATTTTTTAAGGCAAGTAGTGTGACTTGGTAACATAAATTTTCTCCAAGGTGTGGGACCTTGTAGTTGAAAAAAATCTCTAGAGAAGGTTGGTTCCTCTACCTAAAATAGTGCAATAACTAACTCTAATGGAATAAAATATACTAACTACTCCTAATATATGGCTTCTAAGTGACCAGGGATAGATAAACAACATAAAAATGAAATAATTCTAAACTAAAAGAGGTAATGCACCAAGAAAAGTGTGTGAAAAATATCTCCAATGTGTGAAAATGAAAGAAAATGCAGAGTAGAGAGGATAGAAAAAATCACCACAGTCCAACAACACTCATACCACCATTTCCAAAGAGAAACAATGATAATAGACGTTGAAAAGTGAGTAAGAGAGACACAATACACTTGAAAATGGAATGAAAAGGCAAGGAGATGCAAGAAATACAAGAAAGGGAAGAAGAACTATCTATAAACTCCAGTTTATTTCTCCTTTAATATGCACATTTCATTTCATTACAAGAGAAAGGCCTAGATCATCATGCAAGAAGTCCAAAATGAAGGCCTATAGCACATTGGTGTTCCAAAACAATTTTGGTAGAGTTTTGTTACAAAATCATTCCCCCTCTTAAATGAGAGGTCACTACAATTTATAGAAAATGAGGGAGAGAGGAGTTGAAAATCTCGAAATTACCCTTCCACCTACTTGCAAAGTACCATAAATGGGTGTAAATCATAATGGGAAACTTGTAAAATCCATCCCTTGTTGTCTTGTAACTTGCAGTAGAAGAAAAATGGTTGCCCATGTTCATTAAATTCCCTTTTAACCACCTAGAAAATTGTCATTTTAAAATGGGCTCATTTTCTACATTTTTCACCACAAAAACTTCATCAAATCTTCAATTTAATGATTTATGAGCTTAGAGTATGGAGCCACAATTCCAAAGAGTCCAATTTTGCACAATTTGTCTTGAAAATGAAGAGTTTATGGTCATTTAAGTGCGGGAAGCTTCTCATACATTTCCAAGATTATCCACCATTTCATGGGATTGAGCATTAAATTTGGGTAGCTAGAAATGATTTTTTTCTTTTCCCTTTTTATTCATTAAAATTTCCATGTTTTAAATAGTTTGGAGTATTTAAAAATATTTAATAGGGCCCACCATCTTAAATATTTAAATGGGGAGGAGAAGTTAAATGTTTAAATGTTTGGATTGGGGTCGATTCGTTAGTTGGCTCTTGAGCTAGCACCCTTCTTCATCTCCCCAAGATCCTAGAAACTCAACACATAGCTCCTTTTTAGTTCCATGAGCTCCTCATGTCACCTCACTCAAGTTGCTATCCTCCCATTCCTCCATGTCGGCATTGACTCAACGGGCTCCCCACTTGTAATGTGGGGCTCCTTACATAGTGGAGAACTTTCCCCGATCTGGTCCGTTCCTCTCGCACTTTCAACGGATGATGTGGCCACATCAGGCTTGCTTAACCCTTGGGGCCCATTCTTCATTTCTTCTTCGGGCATGTAAACTCGGCTTCGCTTGCAACACATTTCATCGACTCATTGTACATACCATAGTCGATGTATGTTCTTCAAGCCTGCGTCATACCCACACCAATTTTCCTTCCTAAGGTTACGTGAAGCTCCCCACATCTACGTTACAAGTTCCCTCATATATTGTGGCAAAATCCAGCAATTCGAGAACTCAAATCCTAAGTTCCATCGGGCCACCTGGGCCCTGATTTGCTGACTCGGCTGCAATGTGTCACCGATGAACTCACTCCCTTTTGTGCTAAGTCTTTGTGTTGATTAATTCATTGAACTCACTACTAAATCAATTCATCCCTACCCAAAACCTTGGGCCCATTAAATTTCTCCACCCCGCACTTCATGGTTGACTTTCTTTGCTTTGTAGGGAAATTGTGTTGTTAGGGAACCCAATCCCCACTGACTCATTTTCCATATGGCTTTAGAACACCACATTTCCGCACTAGTAAATTTGTGAATGCCTTTGAACTCATCACCTCTTTGAGCTGAGTACATTGATTAACGTTGTGATGACCTTGCCTTACCACATGGGGTTTGACCCTTCAACCATGCAACTTGCCCTCCTAACCAGCTTGGAAAGTTGGAAAGTAGCTCAACGAGCTGTTTAGGGACTTAGATAATTTTTGCATTTTCTCCCTTTTCCTTGGAATTTTTAGATTTTTCCCAGATCTTCTCGAGACCAAGAGGCCATGAGGAGGCACGAGGTGGTCTGAAGTTGAATTCCTTACTCTTCCTCATTTTCACTTTATTTTGATCAATTTTTGCTATCTCCTATATTTGAGGCCAAGAGGGTAAGGGCTTGTAGTTGTTCCCAATTTTTGTTTTCTCGATCCTTACTTGATTTTCTTAAATCAAGGGATGCTATGATGACTAAGTTAATTTCCTCAAGACCCCATTTCATTGTTTACCTCATTTTTATTCAAATTTGACCAAGGATTGAAAACCCAGAAGAGGAAAAAATTCTTCAATTGACTCCCAACTTCCCAAAACCACTTGCAATGATCCCACTACTTGAAGACTCGCATGTATCACTTTGGATTACTTCATGAAATTATTTCAGTGCTCAAAACCATCTTCCCAAGTTGGCTATTTTTACCAGTGGGTAAAAATAGATAACAAAACCTTATGAGGATCATTGGAAAATGGCTAAAATAATTTTAAAATATATTAAAAGAACAATCAATTATGGTCTGTTTTATTCTTCTTCTAATGATGTAAAATTATTTGGCTATTGTGACTCTGATCATGTTGGTGATGTTACAGATAGAAAGTATACTTCTGAATATGTTTTCAAGTTGGGTGTAGGTGTCATCACTTGGAGTAGCAAGAAGCAACCAATAATTTTAATCTCTTATACTAAAGTAGAGTATAGAAGTGCTATGGAATCCATGCAAAGGAATATATGTGGCTTAAAAGACTATTGGATGATATGCATATGGGCATCAAAGGGAGTAATACTATTCTATGTGACAACCAAAGTTACATTTCTCTTGTTAAGAACCCATTTCAGCATCAAAGGACCAAGCATATTGAAGTTCACATGCACTTTATTAGAGAGAAAGTCATGAATGATGACATTAATCTCAAGTTATATTCTCTGAATATAAAATTGAAGATATATTTGCAAATTCATTATGTTCTATTAAGTTATGTTAATTTTGTGCCTTTTTGGGCCTATCAAAGTTTCCATTGAGGGGGAGTGTACATGACAATGCCACCTCTTAACGATTGTTGTAAACTTACAATTCTTTCAATTTTTGTAATAAGTAAATACGTCACGCTATGTGTGTGAAGTTACTTGTAAATCCTAGCAAAGCTTTATTTATGGGTATGCCTTAGTTTATAAAAGGATCAATAATCTGATATAAGTCTTCATATATAAAGAATTGGTCTTAAGAATTTTTTTAAGGGAATATATTTATGATTTCCTTTGCTCATATTTTCCTTTATATTGCAATTTTTATGGAATCCACTGGACCACTATTTTGAGACACGGAAAAATAGTGTCTCATGGTCTTGCTAAAATTCCCAATGTGGTAAGGAGAAAAATGGAGTGTGAGGCTTCTCTACTTCTAGTGGCTGAAAATTTGAATTTCGTCCACTATGGCATTTCTCTGGTGTCATCTAAGAGCCCTCGCATGGCTGCAAATCCACCTAAAATCCCGGTGGTGATAGAAATTCCTGATGCACCTTTATTTGAGGGAACCATGGAGAAAAACATCACAGTTTCCACATTTGATGAGGCTACCCAAAGTAGAATCTGTGGTCTCTCCACTAAAAATTATGGGTCTAACTAGATTGGGAACAAATATTAAAAATAATCAGACATATTGTCCCCATATAGACCAGACCATGCACATGGTTAGGAATCTTCAAAAAGGACTTGGGATAGAATGTGGACCCCAATACATTGGGAGCCCCCTGGCCCCCTCTATTTTCTCATGCTCTAAAGATGATAAAGGCATACACCACATCAATATCCTAGAAATCTACCTAAATAGAGCAATCCAAAAGAATCAAATGGCACTAACGGGTAAGTTTTTGGGTCCTAGACCTAACATTTATGTTGTTAGAAGATGGGATATAAGGAAATGGCGCCCTCTCAGGGATGTAATTGTTTCTTCTATGTCAAATGGTTTTTCTTTTTCTTATTCACTGCTCAAGAAGACATAGATGTTGATTTATTGGGATGCCCTTAGTTCCTGCGAAACATGGGTTTTTTCATCAAATAGTGGTACCTGGGTTTTTATCCTCAAAAATAAAACATTAATATTATCTCTCTCTAGTGCTGACTACCTTTCCTCCCTCTACAGTTCTGGGATGATGAGATATAGTTAAATATTACAAGATTGATTGGTTCTCCCATCACGTCGGATAGCTCAACTAGAAATAGATCACGATGAAATATGCCAGATTTTGTGTCTCTACAAATTTCGAACAAGATCTCCCATATCATATTGTTCTCCAGACGAAATATGGTCCTTGGACACAAACCATGATCTATGAATCTTTTTAAATGAGGTGTAGAAAATTTCATAAACTAGGACATTTCACAAGAAATTTCCTAATAAAAAAGTCTTCAATGAAAATAATAAGAACAATAAGAAGTCTGAAAATATGACACCAAAGAAAGGCCAAGAAAAGGAAATGGCCTTCAAAATGCCCACTAAGAAGAAACCAACTCGAAGATCTCTCTGGGTCCCCAAGACTCCACTCAAAAATTTGATCTGCAAGAAGAATCTTTGGATTCTAAGGTTGGGGGAAATTTTGGTTGCTCTTAGCCTTCAAGCCGAGGAGGTTTCAAAAATGTCAAGGTCCTTCTACAACCTTGGGATGGTGGACACATTAAAGATATTGGTTTATCTCCTATTCAAGAGGAAATACCATTTTCAAAGGCCCCCTTTCAAACTGAGTCTCAAACTCAGAAAGGTAGCCCATCTACAACTCCTAAACAACTTATACCTAAAGATGAGTTGATGACTCCAAAGGGAAACCCTAGTACAGATATGGAGAAATCTAGCTAGATCCTTGTCAAATATATTCTCAACATGTAATGCAGCCAAATCCTATATCCTGTAGGCACCGATAGGGGAGAAAGTAAGTGCACACGAGTCAAAGAATGTTCCAGCAGTTTGGCTGACTCTCATCCCACTATGTAGGTATTTGAAGGGTTGTTGAAGTCCCCTAGTCCTGATAAGGAGGATGGGGAACTTACCCCAGATTTGAGTCCTATTCTAGAAGGACAACACAAACTCTCTTGAGTTTACCCTAGTTTACAAAAAAAAGAAAAAATCTAAAGGGTACAAAATATACCCAACACCCTATTTTTTTATAAGAAGAAGTCTCCTAGTAATTGGGCCACTTCCACTTCAAGGGTAACCAGGTCCACTATCAGACAATAAAATACATGTGCTAATACTACAAATGGTAGACCTTCTAAAAATGATTAGAGAAAAAAGGAGATCAACAAAGCTCTGGTTGATGGCACTCATTCTTCCCTGGACCATCTGGTCCACTCCTCTCCTTGCATTTTTTAATGAATATTGTTTCTTAGAACATTAGGGACATTAATGGAAGTGGAAAAAATGTATGCTCAAATATTTGAGAAGAAGTTATAACCCTTCTATTATGGTCATTCAAGAAACTAAAATGAGTTCTGAGAACTTAAAAGTTTGTTGTAAGAAAATTTGGAAAAAGGTTGAATGGGTTACGGTTGATTCAAGAGGTGCTTCAGAGGTATGGTGGTCTTCTAGGATCCTACCAAGGTTATTGGTAAGCTCATCCTTTCCTCTCACTCCCATCTGGCCCTCTCCTTTCACACTACTGATAACAAAAGTCACTAGATTTTTTCGGTTATCTATGCGCCCAACACACTCCATGGTAGAAGGAATCTTTGGAAGGATTTTTTAACTTTTCAAAACTCTTGCTTTGGGTGGATTTGGCTGCTCATATGAGAATTCAACTCCCCTTTCTCCATTTCTAATAAATTAGGGGGACCTCAGGATTACACTATTGGAATGGATGATCTTGTAGATTTTATTGATCAAAGGCTAAACTATTAGATCTTGAACTCAATGGAAATCCCTTCACCTGGTCCAACAAGAGACTTGGTAATAATCTCATTTAGGTGTGGCTTGATAGAGAACTCATATCCACTAATTGGCTCCTTAGTCAAGACTTTCATCTCTCATCTCTTCCCAAAATCACCTCAGACCACAATCCCATTGTCTTAATATGGTAACTAATGAGAGACCTTCCCAGTCCTCATTTAAATTTCAAAAAATGTGGTTCGACCACCCATATCTTCTTGATAAAATTAAAGAGTGGTGGGGATTCAAGTGGAAGGAACATCTCAATACAAAATTTCCTTAGAAATCAAAAATTTCAAAAGAAAAGTAAGGGTCTGGAACAAAGAATTTTTTGGCAATATCTTCAACTAAAAAAAAGATCAAAGAGGACATTGAAGAATTGGAAAATAAAGTGGCTTCCTTTGGCATGAGTCAAGAAGATTTCACTCATGAAAAACTCTTTTATCAAATTTCCATACCATCTATGCAAGGGAAGAATCCTATTGGAGGCTTAAATCCAAAGAAATCTGGCTCAAAGATGGAGATAAGAATACAAATTTCTTTCATATGACAACTTTAAAACATAGGGCACACAATAAAATCTCTGAAGTTACAAATCAATCTAGAGAAATGACGTCAAATCCTAACTCCATCAAAGAAGAAGCTATTAATTTCTACAAAAATCTATTGAATGATAGTCCTCCATTGTCTCAAGAAGTTGTTAACAAGTTGCTTGACTCTATTCCGAGGAACTTAGCTAGACTCGAAAATTTTGGTGCTTTTACTAAACCAACTACCTTAGAAGATCTCAAAAATCATTATTCTCCATGGAAGGGTAAAATCCTCAGTGCCTGGAGACGGTTTCTCTATTTTCTTTTATCAAAAATATTGGGAGTCTGTGCGGATGACCTTCTCAAAGTTGTAAATGAATTCTTCAGGACAGGTAAAATCCTCAAGGAAATAAATAACACTTTTATCATCCTAATCCCTAAAAATGTTGGGGTGAAGGAATTCAAGCATTTTAGACCCATAAGTCTCTCCAATGTGCTCTATAAAATATTCACCAAAATCCTCACCTCCAGGATCCATCCGTTTCTTTTGAATATAATCTCAAGCTAACAAGGAGGATTTGTAAAAGGAATACTTATCCAAGATGGAGTAATTATGGTTCATGAAACCATACACTCAATGGAGAAAAAAAAATGTAGGTATGGTGTTAAAAATTGACATGAACAAATCTTTTATAAAAGTTTCCTGGTCTTTTCTAGACCAAGTTCGAAAATTTTTTTGGATTTGATGATCGGTTTAGAAAGATCATATGGACTTGTATTTCTTCACCCAGATTCTTGGTGATTGTTAATGGCATCCAAGTGGGTTTCTTCCCAAGTATTCATGGTATCCGTCAAGGTGACCCTATCTCTCCCATTCTTTTCATTGTCATGGCAGATAGTCTCAGTCATATAATCAATAGAGTTGTTTCTTTGGGCTACCTCAAAGGCTTTAGAACCTCTTCTTTTGACATCATGGTTTCCCATTAGCAATTCACTAATGACAATATCCTACTCCTTCTTTCTATCCAAATTATGAAGCAATTCAAAACTATGAAGAATATTTGAGAAACAAATCAATTTTGATAAAAGCTCTTTATACTTCTTCAATACTCCTCCTACAAGATAGAGGAAAATTACACAAATCATGGGTTGTGAGATTAAATCTTTACCTACTACCTACCTTGGTCTTCCTCTCGGCACCAACAAGATCCAAATGAGCATGTGGAATACCTTGTTGGATAGGTTTTAGAGAAATCTTGTTGGTTGGAAGGGCTCTATCCTTTCAAGTGTTGGGAAATGCCTTCTTATTAAAATCACACTTCAAAATTTTTTGATTTACATCATGTCCTTATTCTTTATCCAGTGGTTGTGGAAAAATTGAAAGAATCTAAAAAAATTTATCTAGACATAAACTAAAGATAAGAATAGGATGCACTTGGTGGCTTGGGACAAGGCATGTAACAACAAAAAAGTTGGAGGTGTTGGCATAAAAAAATCCATACTATGAATTTTGCTCTTGTCTCTAAAATGGGATGGTGACTTGTGAAGGAAGAACAACCATGGACCAATCTCATTAAAGATAAATATCTAAATCAAGGAAGTACTATGGACTACCTTAATAATGTTAGTCACCCATTGGGATCTGTTTTTGGAACAATATTGTCAATATAGGAAAGAGCTTGTTGCATGGTGCAAATGGACACTAGGCACGAGTGATAGCATAAGTTTATGGAAAGATAGCTAGGCTAACTTTAGCACACTTTCAAATAATGAACACTAGGAACAAGCTCAAAGACAACCTTACTACAAAGCATTGGGATAGTAGGTTTGACTACATTCAAAACACTAATGGAAAACTACATTGGAAAAACCTTGAGTCCTTTACCCCAATTCACAAGGAGCTTCTTGGGGAACTTCAAACCACTCTGAACCTCATACCCATTAGTCAAACCCAAAATCAAGATGAATTTAACTAGGTTTCTTCTTTTGATGGTAACTATTCGGTGAGATTAGGGTATCAAATTGTATGCCAATGAACCTATCAGTAACTTCCCTTGGAACAAGATTTGGTTCAAAGAGCTTACCCCAAAAATTAATCAATTCCTTTGGTTCGTGCTCAATAAAGGCATACTCACCATAGAAAATCTCATCAAAAGAGGGTCCACCATGCTGAACATATGTTATCACTGTAAGATGGATAATGAAACTATCCAACATCTTCTTCTTCATTGTCCAGTTGTTAGTTCTCTCTAGAAGCTTATCTTTAACAGGTTTGAAGTCAAATGGTATTTTCCAAAGAAGATATCATACAAGCCTAGCTACAATGGAAACCTCCTTTTAAGCATGCTCTTCTTCGCAGGATGTGGAAAATTATTTTCCCTCACACCATCTAGAGAATCTGGAAAGCCCGCAACTTGATCATTTTTAGAGATACTAATAGGACCATTAAAAGTATCCTCAATGAAATCACAATGGCTACAAAAGAAAACATCTTGAAATTTAAACCTCCCAAAAAATCCATATATCCACAGGAGGAGGTAGATATCTTAAGGCATGGAATATTGATATATAATAGTGTATTTCCCCCATTCAAAGCATTGACAGGTCTCTTATACAATGGATTCCCCCTTCTGAAGGATGGTATAAGATGAATTTGATGGTGCCTCCAAAGGAAACCCTAGTCTAGCTAGAGGAGGTGGTCTAATCAGAAATCACAAGGGTCATCTTATTGCAGCATATGTTGGTCCCATGGGTAAGAAAACTAACCACTACTCTGAGGCTCTAGCTACTCTCTGGGGAATCAAACTTGCTAGGAATATCAACATGGGAAACATCATTATCGAAGGTGACTCAATGAACATTTTCAATATTCTCTCTAAGTCCCTAACTCCTAGTTGGACCATTAGAGAATTCATTAATGAAGCTCATAATTTATGCAAAGGTCTAAGTATCATTTTCAAGCATGTGTATAGAGAAGGAAACAAATATATGGATTCTCTTGCAAATATAGGAGTTTGTATTAATGATTATAAGGAATGGCATGACTTCAATGACACTCCCACCAAAGTTAGAAATATCATTTCAAATGAAACAAACACTCTCATCAGTACTTCTTATTCGGTGGTGCCAACACGTGTGTAATCCTACAAAGCAAGATCTCCATGGCAATTCGGGCATGCCCGAATTTATTCTTCCATGCTTTCAAAAACTGAGTGCTTTTTTCATACTGAGCATTTTAGGGAGAAGGAAGCGGATTTTATCCCTGCAACACACAGGCATACAAATAATGAACAGGTTGTTAGTATTGTTTGCATCTTTTAGTTCAGCCCATTGAAATCTCAGAGGGTTTTAATAATGGGTGGTGCCCCTTTCTGAGTAGAACCCATCTTTGACCCAGAATGGTAGGATCAAATTGAGCTCTGGGAGACCATAAATATGGAGGGCTTCACTGATTTCATCCTACGTATAAAATGGCATGACTACTATAGTTCTTTACAATTCATGGAAAATTGGAAAGACCGTAACATATATTTCAGAGATAGGGACTTTCAAATCACTAAATAATTCATCTCGTTTATCACTGGGCTAAGCATGGAGGGGAATAAATTCTTTAGGAAAAAAATTGATAAGGAAGAAAAAGAAAATCTCTTTCTAGATTATGGAGAAAATATCAACATCAAAAAAAGAAGGCACTCAAGTTTCTTCTATATCACATCCATATGATGAGGTGCCATGTATGATGGTGTGTTATGTCACACTAGAGGGAATATTCTCCACCATTATGTAGCATCATTTGGTCCCGCTTAACCACTTTAGGCACGAGGTGAAGGTGAGTCTCTCCTACTCCATTTTGCAATCAATGGAAAAGTATATTAAAGAAAGTTTAGGGTCATAAGAGGATTGTTCCTCTTCACCAGGGAGTCATTTATCTCATTGATCAATACATGTCTAATGTTTTCGCCAATGACCCCTGCCATGTTGTGGTTTCTCCCCTTCCCAAACAAACTCGCATTCACTCCAAAAACTCCATGTACCATTTATCTGTCTCGGAACCACCTTCTAAAAGGATTCTTTGTAGTAGTAGGAAAGGAAAGGAAATTGTGGGCACTGGCCAGAAAGACAAAGAAATATTGGTGGAAGATAGCCCTCCCACTATTCTTCCTACCATGGAAGAAGGCTCTAGTTTGGAAAATAAATTCAACATGCAAGTTGATATTGTTAAAACCCTTGAGGAAAATGTAGACTTTCTACTTAAGTCTACTATTAAGGAACAAGATTCGAGACCCCAACACCAGCCTCAAAGAGGAAATTATCACCCTGGAATCTAAGATTAAATCTCTAGAGGAAAAACACAGCACTACTTGGCTATGCATAGTGCTATTCTAGATCTTATGCAAGTCCACATCCACCAAATTTGTGACTCCAATAGCATCCTAGACTCGGCATGGAAGAATGAAAAGATTACAAGAAATTTTAAGGCTACAAATTGGGACCCCACTATCACCATATCCCTGAAACTCTACTAAGCTTTCAGGGTTGCTTTAAATTTTTTTAACAAATCTATTAGTTAGTGTTGTTGTCTCTTTATTCATGGTGCATCTATGTTTGTGTTGTTTCTGGTTGCAATTTTTTTATTGTTGGTTTGATGTTGGGCTCTATGTAGTCGATGGCCCCTGCCTTTGTTTTCTCCTATTTTTTCTCTTTTGGCTGGGGTGTGGACCCCATAGATAAAAAAACACACTGTTATACTTTGTTAATCTTGGTTGTTGAGCCTCTGGTTGTAACCTTGGGTAAGGTCCCTCCAAAACCTTTTACCAATAATAAAAAAATTGCAATGCGGTTTTCATGAGTTATATAAATCCACGGGATAGTGGATTGTGGAGTTAAAAACCCCATTAAACTCATTGAGAGCACTTTGGAATGGAAAACCCATGGAACAATTTTCCATGACTTGTATAAGTCGTGAGACACTACAGTAGTGTATTGTGGAATTGAAAACCCTTTGGAACTCTACTTTTGTACACCATGGAACTACAAACCCATAAAATAAGCTTTTTGATTTCCAACCTAAATCATGAAGTTGATTTATGGATTGTAATTGGCATAAGGAACTATTGTTAACATGTTTTTTTCATGTTCTTCCCCACTTAACATTAAGGGGGTGCTGCAGTAATAATGTCAAGTGGGATATCTACCACTATTGTACGCCCCACATTATCTTAAAGTTTATGTATTAAAATTTATTATGATGGTCTTCCACATTTAAGAGTGGAACAGAGTAACTGACTAATAGAGCTACCGACTCATGGAAACCTCTCTCGGGATTTCTAATAAACCAATGAATACATTGGTATTGAATGTAGATCAGTCAGTTGGTAACAAGGATTAGAACTGCTTTACATAGAAAGATATCACTCTATAATTTGGGGGTAGTAAAAAAAGACCAAGGGTTAAAGTGGAAGTGTTGGGTAAAATTTGTATTCAAGATTCTTAATACAGATAGTGATTTATTACAGTGGGGTTTTTTCCTTTGGGTTTCCCCACTTAAATCTAGTGTCTTCTATCTCTTTTATTTCTGTTATTTTCTTCAGCTCATGATATTACATTATGTAATCTACATACTATAATCTATAATATTTGGTAAAAAAAAAAAAGGATTTATAATCATTCTATTATTCTTTCCTTATAAATCGACATTATCCATAAGAATTTGGAAGGCTACGTTGATGACCTCTACAAAATAAGCCCCCTGCTTATTTTGGCTAACTTGTCTTCATTCTTTCCTTCCTTGTGCCCTCAATCATATTTTTACACATTTTAGGAACTCAAAATTTGATGGGTATTGCTTCATCTAATAGATAATTTTCTCCCCTTTCCTGAAAGGTAAATAAGTCCTCCTAACTCCTTGTATTTTGCAAGTTATGGCTCAACGGAGTTTGGAGGGGAATTTTTCCCAAGGCGGGCCTACGGGAAAAATTTGGCACTTAGCCTTTTGGGGTCAAAGGGGAAAAGGAAAATTTTGGCCTGAAATCATACAATAAGATAATAGGGTGCCACGTGGCAGGTCAGAGTGGCAGGGTGGAAGGACTTTGAGTTTTTTTGGTGTTGGGGTCAAAGGGTCAAAGGGGAAAATCCAAGCGAAAGCCTGCCGAGCAATGAGAAGACGCCACGTGTCCTATTATCAGCGAAGGTCAGGGCGGCGGAAGGACTTTGGAAATTTTTCCAAAGTGGCTAGTAGCTCAAAGGTAAAAGTGGAGTGCATCCCGCCAAGCAACTAGATGGTGACACGTGTCCTAGAGTGGCGGAGGCGCGGAGTAATTTTGGAAAATTTTCCAAATCTTCAAAGGGGAAGAATGATTGTTTGAACCTATGGATCAATGAGATGGTGCCACGTGGTAGTGTAGGTTGGGCTGGTGGAGAATTTTTGGGAATTTTTCCCAATTCAAAAAGGAGGGAAAAATTTTTGAATCTCGGCCCGCGAACCCTAATTTTTCCCTAAATCTTCAGAGGGCCATATCTTTTGATCCAGAGCTCGGATTTTTGCATTTTTATATCATTGGAAATATGTTGAAATTATCCACATGATGGACTATTCAATTTTGTTTTTGGTGGATTTTGGTGGGAGAAAAATAGAAAAACATCCCTGGCATGTAAAAAATACAGAACTGACATTCAACCACCAAAATTAATGAAGTATGGGTCATTTTTGGATCTATAGAGCAATGTACTTTGGCATATGGGTTTTTCCATGAAGCCCATCACTTTTTAGGTGAAATTGAAGGGATTTGATTGGTGGTTGAGCTCATAAATCAATTTTCCCATTTTTTTGCTTTTCCTTTGTTCTGCTTCACCATTAAAAGCCAATTTTGGCTCATTTGTAAAGGGTTGGATGTTTTTGTTCTTGTAGACTCCCCTCTTCCCCTTGGCACATGAATTTGAGGAGTTTCAGACCTTCCATGGAGATTGTGACATTTTTTCCTTTCTGCCATTGTAATGCATTGTATTAAACTTGGGAATGGTAATGCATGTTTTGTGAATGATCTTCCAATCCTCTCATGTGTTTATCATTGTCTTCTGATCTTTCATTATATTCTAGAAATCTGTGCATGCTTTGGTGTTACATCTCTATGATCTGTGTTTATTTGCAAGACAAAATTTCATCACTCCTTTGGTGTATCACTATTTTAGCTTAGTTTTGTTTCCTTTTCCATGCTTCTCTCAACCCTGTCTCCTTGGTAATTTTAGAGTAGGAGTTTTGAATCAGAACCTCTAAAAATTCATGCATACACCTAAACAGAGGGGTAAGAACCAGATTTATTTGGATATTTTTCTCACCTTGCAAGGTCCCACACCTTGGAGAAAACTCAATGTTGTGCAATCACACTAAATGACCCAATTCTGGACTGCAGATCTGAAGGTCATTTAGGGGTGCTGTAGATTTGCACTAATAGTTTTGGCACACCTGGTGGGACCTTAGAGGTCTTCATCTTTATTACAACAAAGTTGATGTGTAATTGTTGTAAGTTTCTTGCTTGAAAGAGCCTTGATTTGCACATCTGGTGACTCCAAAAGGATAAAATCAACTGGTTTTAGTCAGTCCAAGCTTGAAGATTCATGAGAAGAATCCAAAAAAGGTCAAGGACTAGAGAGGAGGGATTGTTTAACTATCTGCAATTATCCCCGAAAGAGGAGAAAGAGGAAGAAGGATTCAAAGGTCTCCATCTCCACCAAACAGAACTCTATCAACTCCTCCACCTGGTAGACCTTTCATCCAATCAACAAGGGTTCTCAGGCCAATCAGAATGGCACAACCTAATCCTTATGTCAACTTTACTGGCAATATCCCACTTTCTCTCAATGCACAAAACCTAGTTCCAATTACAGCATTGAAGAACATTCCCATACTTTACTGGAGAAAATCAGACCACCCCTAGTGATCATGTCAAAGACATTGCTAATGTTTGTGCAATCCATGAGATTGTTGAGATGCAAATTGTTGTCAAATTGTTGGCATCTTCATTCAAAGGGAAATCCTTGTAATGGTTCAGGATCCTTGAGGTAGGCTCTATTCAAAATTGGAACCAGTTGTGCACAACCCTCCATAACCAATTTGGAGAGAAAGGGGACAACTTGTCTCTATTGGAGAAACTGACAACTATCAAGAGAGCTCCCAATGAGTAGCTAACAGACTTCAATTTCAGATTTCAAAGAACGTGGGATAGAATCCCATTGGCAGTGAGGCCAACAACTCAAGGTGCTTTCTTATACTTTCTCAAGGCTTTAAATTCTAACATTTCTATGTTGATCCAATCCATGGGAGGTGCAACTATACCTGCAGCTTACAACATCACCATTAGGGCTGAGAATTGTTTGATCCAAGCTAGTAAACTTGCACCTAGGCCTCCTATGCCCTTATATCCAGAGTTGGAAAGCCCAAGTACTAGTCAAGCACCTACTTTAGCTCCTATTCCCACTCCTAGAAATTAGAGTTCAAATGAAACTTCTACTTCATCCTCTAGTGCCTCAAATGAGCTTCAAGAAATTATGAAACAATTGCAAAATTTGGGCAATGAGATGGTTACGCTCAAGAGGCAACAAGCTCAAAGTTTTAGGCCTTCTTATCAACCTCAAACTCAGCCTAATAGACAACCATATCAGCCTAATAGGCCACCCAACCTCAATTTGCAAATCAAAATCAAGTAAGGCCTCCTGCCAATAGACCATTTCAGCCCTATAACCCCAATGTTGCATCTACCTCTAAAGCCTTAGTGCCAGTGCAAAATAATATAGCTCAAGAGTATGATTGGTGTTTCCCATGCAATGAACCTCATAACCAATCTATGTGCTTCAATGGTGCTTTGAACCAAGATTTGATGGTGACAAAAACTGGTGTAGAGAGTGAGGTGAGTCAAGAAACAAACCAACAACAAGGAACATCTCAACAAAATACAACTCCAAATGAGACTACACTTGTGAATTGGCAAGCTGAAGATTTTTGTGGTATGAATCAAACACCTTCTCAGAGTGTAGCAGCTAACACATGGTCAAAGAAGAGGAATATTGGTGAAGGGAAGTCATTAGATCCAAGTGATTCACAACCTTCCATCACTCCACAAGGTGTTGGCAAGCAAAATGTAGTTCCAAATGTGCAAGGACAGCCCAAGCCACCTTCTAGACCAGCTCAAATACCAACTGTTGTAGCCCATGTACAAGAAAATAATGTGTAGACTAAAGGGTAGAAAAAGAGATGGTTCATCCCCATTTAACATCATTGAACAAATGAAGAAGACCAATGTGAACATATCTATGTGGGAGTCACTATCCATCCTAGGCCAAAGGGATCTATTACAAGTTGCCATGAAGAATTGGTCAACCTCAAATCAGCAAGCTCATATGCAAGAGAAGGTACTCACAAATGCTACTCAGCTTGAGGGAAAGCTTGGAGGACAGCAAGGTAAAATTTTGAAGCCCCCTCCATTCTATGTTTCATTGATCATTGGGGATAAACTAGTACATAATTATATGATTGATTCTGGGGCAAGTAGTTCCGTGATGCCCAAGAAAATAGTTGATTAGTTGGGCCTTCAATATGAAGTCATATCCAAGGGGTAGTGTAATTAGATGGGACAACAGTAACAATAGTTGGGGTAATTAAATATTTGAGCCTTACTTTGCATGCATGCCCCAATGTCACTATTTTGCAAGATGTGTCGGTGATAGATTTGCCACCACTCTTTTGCCATATGTTTGTCAAGGGATTTCATAGCTAGAATTGGAGGCTACCTATCTGCTGATTGGTCACACATGTTGTTTAGGACAAGGTATGGAGCCAAGGCCACAATCAGGTCTGAACCTATTGCAAACTTTCACATTGAGCCTCATACTCCAAGCCCAATCAATGCCAACTGTTCAACGTTTGATCAAGAGGATTATCCAAGCACACAGGAAGCTGACACCAAAGTTGGAAGCATTCCAGATTTGACTCTTGATGAATGGGAAAGCAAGGTACATGCTTTTTATCCCTACAAGGAAATAGAGGAATCTGAACTAGGAGTCTATTACATGCATGAAGAAAATCAGCCTCTTCCTAGCATCACCAAGCCAGACCATAAAGATGACAATGAGGTATGGCAGTTGTTCTTTGATGGATCAAGAAGTAGACAAGTGAAGAGGAGGGGATCTATGCTTGTTTCACCTCAAGGCATTAAGTATTATTCAACTTTTAGATTTTAGTTTGCATGTTCTAACAACACTGTTGAATATGAGGCTTTGATACATGGATTACATTGGTCAAGGAAGAGAGGCATCAAAAACTTACAAGTCTTTGGTGATAGTGAGCTGATTGTTAATCAAGTTAAAGGACAACATGCTACCAAGAATGACCTGACTCAAGAGTTATAAGAATAGAGTGTGGGACCTCATTGAGGATTTTGAGGGCTTTGGCATCAACTCCATTCCTAGGAAAGAAAACCAAGCTGCTGATAGGCTTGCAGCAGTTGGAGCAACCTTTGATGTTGTGGAAAGTATCAAAAGAGATAAAATGCAGCCAAACATCCATGTGATTGTGAGGCCATTAGTGCCAAACAATAATGCAAGTTGGCAAGTGTTTGAGAGTGACCAACAAATCATCAATTTCTTACAAGAGGAAGCTGAGTTCTCAGCCAAAAATCAGGAAAAGTTAGAACAACAGTATGGTGATCAAGTGGTACAATTGAGAACCAACAAACTACAAAGGGACTTGTGACTTTAGAGTCTATTTTCAATCCTAATGATCAATTTAGAAAGGAGAAATAAAACATCCAAGTCGAGGAGAAGATTCAGAGCCCATCTCGGTTGGAGAAGAAAAGTCACTTCAAATTGGTAAAGTGGCAACCGAGCAAGAAAGGTATGAGTTCATGCAAACTTTTCCAAGAGTTCCCAGATGTATTTTCTTGGAGCTATGAAGACTTGAGGGTTTCAATCCCAAGCTAGCTCAACACACAATTGAACTAGATCCAAGTGCTAAGCCCATCAGGCAAAAACAGAGACCGGTCAATCCTCACATTGAGCCTCTCATGAAGAAGGAATTGAATAAGTTAATAGAGGCAAGTATCATATTCCCCATCAAGCATTCAAGTTGGGTTGAAAATTTGGTTCAGTTAGAAAGAAGAGTGGAGAAATCAGGTTGTGTGTAGACTTTAGAGATTTGAATAGAGCATCCCTCAAGGATCACTACCCACTTCCTTCTATGGAGTAGATTTTGCAAGTTGTTTGTTGGCTTTGAGAGGTTTTCATTGCTAGATGGTTATTCAGGGTATAATTAGATCATGGTAAAGGAAGAGGATCAGTTCAAAACAGCCTTCACCACCAAATGGGGAACCTATGCATATAGAAAAATGCCATTTGGGTTGTCTAACGCTGGAGCTACTTTCCAAAGGGAAATGGATATGGCGTTCAAGGGATTGATCAAAAAATAGTGTTGATATACCTAGATGATATTACTATATTTTCTAAAAGTGTAGCTAGATCATCTCTTTCATTTGAGACAAGTGTTCCAAAGATGTAGAAGATTTGGGGTATCCTTGAATCCCAAAAATGCATTTTCCTAGCTCATGAAGGAAAGCTCCTAGGCCACATTGTTTCCAAAGAAGGGTTAGCAATTGATCCAGAGAGGGTTGAAGCAATAAGAGCACTACCATTTCCAAGACATAAGAAGGCTCTTCAAAGTTTCTTGGGAAGAATCAATTTTGTTTGAAGGTTTGTTCCAAACTTTAGCAGCCCTTGTCAAGCCAATAACTATGATGTTGAAGAAAAGTGTGGCATTCAAATGGATAGATGAAGGTAAGGAAAGTTTTGAGGAAATCAAAGAAGCTATCTCATAGGCTCTAAACTCTCATTAACCTAGATTTCTCCAAAGACTTCATCCTTTATGCATTTGGTGGTGATGATACAATTTCTGCAATTTTAGTATAGTAGAACAAAGAAAATGCGTAGAGTAGCCAATTGCCTTCTTTAGCCAAAGCTTGGAGGACTATGAAGTAAGGTATTCCTTCATTGAGAAGCATGTTCTTGCAGTGATTAGGAGCTTGAAGAAATTTAAGCATCTAGTTTCAAACAACAAGGTTCAACTATTGGTTTCTCATGTGGGAGTTAAAGACTTCCTCCTCAACAAAGATCTAAATGAAAAATGTGCAGGGTGGATTACTCATGTCATGGAGTATGAAATTGAGATCAAAGTCACCAAGCTGGTATGAGGAAAGGGATTGTGTGAGAAATTGGCCTTGAGTCAATCAATTGAAACAAGAAAAGAGAAGAATGTTGTTTTGGTGCTTGCAAGACAGCCAAGAACAAAGAGATATTCAAGAAGAAAATGGTGGCATGTTCACTCCTTGCTGGACCCAAGACATAATGCACTTCTTACAAATAGGCCTATGCCCTCTAGAGATGAACAAAGCCAAAAGAAGACACTTCATATTGCAAGCTATTCTGTATGCACTTGTTGATGGTGTCTTGTTCAAAAAGGATATCAATGGAGTGTTGCTGAGATGCATTGGGACAAATCAGATTGAGAAAATGTTAGAAGAGTTCCATGGTGGATCAGTTAGGGGTCATTTTTCTCCAAGAGTGATAGCTCTCAAGATCATGAAGGCTGGTTATTATTGGCCCAAAATGTTTAGTGATTGTTATGCATGGATCAAGAGGTGCAAGAATTGTGCATTCTTCACAGGAAAAGAGAGGTTAGCAGCACTTCCATTGCACCCAATCTTAGTGGACCAGCCATTCATGCAATGGGGTTTGGACTTCATTGGAGTCATTAATCCAAACTCAAGCCAAGGGCACAAATGGATTCTAACAACAACAAACTACTTCACCAAATGGACTGAGGTGGTGGCACTCAAAGAGGCAAATGAATCTAGCATTCTAGACTTCTATGAGGGGATACAACAGATTTGGTACACCTACCACTATAATATAGATAATGCATTGGAATTCATAGGATCAAAGGTAACTGAATGGGCTGTTAGAAATGGGATCTATTTGAGCACTTCATCAAATTATTACCCTCAAGGTAATGGCCAAGATGAGTCCACAAACAAGAATCTATTAAGGATCATCAAGAGGATCTTGATGAAAATCAGAGGACTTGGCACACTAAGCTCAAATCAGCTCTATGGGCTGATAGGATAACTCCCAAGAGATCCACATGTAACTCTCCATTCAGACTTGTTTATGGGAGAGAGGCAATCTTGCCTATGTCACTTGAGTTGCCAACATTGGAACTCATGAAGCAATTGGAATTGTTAGAGTTTGAGCCCATGGAGGTTAGATATGCATAATTGATGGAACTCTAAGAAATCAGAGAGCATGCAGCCCAAACAATGGAGAAGGACCAAGCTTTGATCAAGAGAAGATTTGATAAGAAAGCTAAGGCTAGAACTTTCCAAGTTGGAGATTTAGTGTTGAAATGGGATGTAGACCGAGAAAAGCCAGGAAGGCATTCAAAATTTGATGCCATTTGGAGTGGCCCCTACATGGTCACAAAATGCAAAAACAACAATGCCTTCCAATTGTCTACATTGGATGGTGAGGAACTGCAGATTCCAGTTAATGGAATCCATCTAAAGCATTGCTACTAGAAGGGAAACTTCTCACCTTGTACATATTAGCTTAGATTTTTTTTCTTTCCTCCAAGTGCTTATGCACATTGTTTTGTTGTAGCTTAGATTTACATTTCCCTAAGTGCTTTGGCACAAGTTTTGTTGCCCCAAAGATGCATCTTTTGCAGGCCATGTTCCAGATCAAAGTAATTTTCTACTCTCACAATCTTCATCTTAGATATTTTCTAATGGATTGAGAGTAGCAAGTAGTTAAGTTCATGACTCCATTTCCCAATGGATTACTTTAGGAAGCTGGTCACTTCATCCAGCAAGTAGATGACCCCCTACGAGTCACCAAAATTGTTATCCAAAATAAGCCCCCTGCTTATTTTGGCTAACTTGTCTTCATTCTTTCCTTCCTTGTGCCTCAGTCAAATTTTTACACATTTTAGGCACTCAAAATTTTCTAGGTATTGCTTCATCAGATAGAGAATTTTCTCCCCTTTCCATAAAGGTAAATAAGTCCTCCTAACTCCTTGTATTTTTCAAGTTATGGCTCGACGGAGTTGGAGGGGAAATTTTCCCAAGGTGGGCCCGTGGGAAAAATTTTGGCACTTAGCCTTTTGGGGTCAAAGGGGCAAAGGGAAAATTTTGGCCTGAAAGCCCACAAGGAGATAAGAGGGTGCCATGTGGTAGGTCGGAGTAGCAGGGTGGAAGGACTTGAGTTTTTCGGCGTTGGGGTCAAAGGGTCAAAGGGGAAAATCCAAGCGAAAGCCCACCGAGCAATGAGAAGACGCCATGTGTCCTGTTAGCGGTGGAGGTTGGGGTGGCGGAAGGACTTTGGAATTTTTCCAAAGTGGCTAGTAGCTCAAAGGTAAAAGTGGATGCACATCCCCGCCAAGCAACCAGATGGTGACACGTGTCCCGGAGTGGCGGAGGCGCGGAGTAATTTTGGAAAATTTCCAAATCTTAAAAGGGGTAGAATGATCATTTAAACCCATGGATCAAATAGATGGCGCCATGTGGGCAGCAAGTCAGGTCGAGGTGAGAGAATTTTTGGGAAATTTTCCAATTCAAAAAGGAGGGAAAATTTTCAAATTTCGGCCCACGAACCCTAATTTTTCCCTAAATCTTCAAAGGGCCATATCTTTTGATCCAGAGCTCAGATTTTTGTTTTTTTATATCATTGGAAATCTGTTGAAATTATCCACATGATGGACTATTCAATTTTGTTTTTTTGGTGGAGTTTGGTGGGAGAAAAATGAGAAAACATCCGACATGTAAAAATACATAGAACTGACATTCAACCACCAAAATTAATGAAGTATGGGTTGTTTTTGGATCTGCAGAGCAATGTACTTTGGCGTATGGGTTTTTCCATGAATCCCATCACTTTGCAGGTGAAATTGAAGGGATTTGATTGGTGGTTGAGCTCATAAATCAAATTTTCCCATGTTTTTACTTTTCCTTCATTCTGCTTTGCCATTAAAAGCTAGTTTTGGCTCATTTGTAAAGGGTTGGACGTTTTTGTTCTTACAGACTCCCCTCTTCCCCTTAGCACGTGAATTTAAGATTTTCAACCTTCCATGGAGCCTATGACACATTTTTTTCCTTTCTACCATTGTAATGCATTGTATTAAACTTGGGAATGGTAATGCATGTTTTGTGAATGATCCCAATCCTCTCATGCGTTTATCATTGTCTTCTGATCTTTCATTATATTCTAGAAATTTGTGCATGCTTTGGTGTTACATATCTATGATCTATGTTTATTTGCAAGAAAAAATTTCATCACTCCTTTGGTGTATCACCGTTTTAGCTTAGTTTTGTTTCTTTTCCATGCTTCTCTCAACCCTATCTCCTTGGTAATTTTAGAGTAGGAGTTTTAAATCAGAACCTCTACAACATTCAAAATTCATAAGCATACACCTAAACTTGGAGAAAACTCAATGGTAAGAACTAAATGACTCAATTCTCTCATATCGGAGGTCTTTTAGGGGATGTTTTTTCTCTAACAACATCCTCATTGGAAATATTTTAGGTTCATTGTTTATATCAAAGGAATTAAAGTAGAGAAAACTCAATGTTCTTCCTTCCAACCTTAAAAACAATGTAGTCAAATCCTCACTATATTATTTAAGGACATAAAAAAATACCATAAAAATTTATCACCTCTCATGCTCACACCTCCACATGAGGGGAGTTGTTTAATCTATACATATCTACTACCAACCATGCCCTAGGGGCTATGTTAGAACATCAAGATTAATAGGAAGAGAAAAATATGTCTACTACATAAGCCACACACTCCATGACTACAAAACTCATTACATCAAAGTAGAAAATTTTTGTTTTACCTTGTACTTCAAAACTTCCAAACTTCACCACTATCTACTTAATCATAAAACTTATTTTATCGCTAGCTTCAATCCCCTCAAATCCATGCATTATAAACCATATCACAATGACTATATCACTCAGTGGCCCATGCTCATGACTGAATTTGATCTATAATTTAGATCACAAAAATACATCAAGGGGAAATTCATCGTTGACTAGTTGGCAGAATCTCCTCTTCCCGAAAACCAATTACCCCGTGAACAATTTTGTGACAAGTCCATCAACACCATTTTTCATGACTGATTTTGATCTAGAATTCAACATCAAATTAAGTTTTTCATCACCTTATTATCCACAAGCAAATGGTCAAGAAAAATATTCTAACAAAACATTCAACAAAATTCTCATGAAGACTATTGATCAAGTAGGCACCAATTGGCATCTCCAAATACCATTTTCTCTATGGTATTATCGAACTAGCATCTATACTCATACAAGTACTATGACCTTATCTTTAGTCTATGGATTCGAGGTGGTACTACCCCTTGAAGTTAGAACTCCATCTCTCTATGTATCCCTCGGATATTTTATCTCCGATGAGGATTATCATCAAGAACAACTAGACAACTAGAATGTTAGATGAATCTCACCTAACATCCCTTGAACATAATCATGTATATCAATAATGTATCAAACATGCATATAAAAACATGTTGAAAAAACATGAATTTAACATTAGTGATCTTATCATAAAATAAAATCAAAATGTCACTACTTTGGAAAGGAGTAAACATGGAAATTTTTACCTAACTAGATCGGTCCATATGTCATAACTCACAAGTATGATTCGAGAGCATATCACTTAGCCTCCATTGATGGTACACCTGAAAAGGAGCCTTTAAATTTTTTTGCACTTATGGCCTTTTTATTATTAACACATATAATTTCATGATATTAGTCATATCAAAGATCTCATTCCACCACCAACCTATCATTTACTATCATAATGATTAGGAAGCATGTGGTCCACCATCGTGCCATAAAACCAAGACCTTAAAGATGAGAACCATGACCCTCTTCATCGATATTTCACATGGAAACATTCCTCCTTAGCAGGAACCCCAAAAGCATTACTCTTATATTTCCCTTGTCTACTAACTGAAAACATGCTAAGGGGTACATAGGTGTGGTTTATACACACATATTTTTCCCTCCTCAAAATGGTCTAATAAGATTTCCCTCAACTTAAAAATTAAAATTAAAAATATATATGGATGCACACTGTCAAATAAAATATAAACTCATCCTTGTAGGACAACTATTAATCATATTATCAAACACAGATCGATCTATCAAAGGATGGATTCAGATTAAATATAGATTAATCCCTCAAAGAATGAATATCTATCAAAAATAAAAATCGTAGACCACTCCCTTAAAGTATGGATATCCATGTCATTATAAAAAGGCTTCATGCATCGATCAACCTTAAAAAAAAAAAAAAAAATCAAAAAGCATCCTAGGAAAGCTTCCCACATCGATCAGCTTTCCCATAAAAATCAAACTTCCTACATTGATATATTTGCGTTAATGAAAAATAGTGGGGCATGAGCATACAAATCCATAAAAAGGAGAACCTACTCTCCGTATAAACTACATCTCAACCCTTATCCTATTGTAAGAAGGTACATAAGCACATTTTACATCTACATCCATGATCCTACATGCGACTAATTATTGTTAGTTATATGTTAACTTTTGTCGAAGGCCTCAAGCACATTTCCATTATTATACATATTTACCATCAGATTACATATGTATCAAATATAATCCAAAATAAAACATTTCACATTTATTCTCAACCACAATCACAATACATTTTGAATGACATATTAAGAGCACTAGACCTATAGTCACATCATATCAAAATAAAAATATCATATCAATATTTATACATTTGGACATCACATCTACATTTATGCATCAAACATCATATCAAATACATCTAAAATATTCAATATATCAACATCTCATCACACACTCATATATAAAATCACCTCAATATTAATCAACATCACATGAATCAAAATCATAATCATATATATGGACATATCAAAAATAAATATACATCATCATGGGTCTCAAAACCTCATGTATCAAAAATATACATCAACATAGGATTCAAGAGATCCTCATAAAGATCACACATATATATCTATTGAGTGAACTATATGTCCATCAGATGGAAACTCCCTCAGAACAACTCCCCTAATCACCACCAAACTCTCTATTTGGTCCTCTTTCTAGAACTCTCAAAGCATTTGACCAACACTCATAGCACTACACGAAGTTTTCATCTACCTCTACGCCGAGATACACCACATAATGAGGATCATAGGGTAAATTTTGTCATACTACATCCTCATCGTACCTAAGATACTCACATACCAACTAGTAGTTATCCAAACTCACACTACTTGAGTGGCCCCATTTGACCATATCATAAGCTCTCACCGCCCGGAGGTCATCTCTAGAAATAGAAGTACTTATCACTCTATAAGCCTTTCCCAAGACCTCTCACTACTTTAAATATTAATCATAGTCGAGTTATAGCCTAAGCTCTACTGTACAATGGTAAGGTGTTTATCCAGCCCAACTCTCTCAACTACTAATGTGGCCTTCTTTTACACCAAACAATCTACGATAGCCTCTAACACTACTACCCTATCCTCTCCATCTTTTCCCTCAAGACCACCACCACCCTCCCGAGGTGTCACATCAATACGAGCTTGTACCAATCTATCAAAACCACCTAGATACCCCTATCACCACACAACTTAGGCCACTTTCAACCCCACATCCTATCACCACTCCTCAAGCATCCACAAAAACAAAAACTCCCTCCTCATACGATATGTCCACTTCCTCCCTAACAAATGATAGTGCTATATCTATCTCGACATAATCTCTCCAATATGCCATTGTTTCCTTTGACTTAGCCTACACTAGAAAAAAAAAAATCTAACATGTCCAAATTAGATCCACTCCCACTCACACTCCCTCCACCCCAACATCCACCTATCCTATTTAATATCCACCAACTCCCTCATTATATCCATCCATACTAGGAAACTTGTATATGGCCACCAAATCACACTACCTTCCCGTAGGCCATCCAAGATATGCTTATAGTAATCCTCATACCTAACCAACTATGTAACCCCATGATCTAATCTATATCTTGAAAATTGACTGGATAATCTAAATAAACCCACCTCACCCATGGTAGTCCTCTCTACCAGCCCACCGCAATATTCTTGTAAGACCAACACTCTAACAAAAGTGATACAACACCACCAAATCTATGTTTGGTCCTCTAGGACCACAAATCTCTATAAACCTACACAAAAAAAGTAGGGAACCAAGAAAAAAATTCCTATGCTCCAACACATCCCCTACCACACCCGTCAACATCCATTAAAATCACCCTCCAACTAAATCCGGTAAGGTGTAACAACTAATACCTAACTTCATCATCATCACTAGAGCCCAACCCTCATCATCATCATAATATGATAACCTATACAAGAATTATCTATCATAAAACATAACCTCCAAACTATCACCTCCATATAATCATTACATCTCAAAGCATCCCTTCCTCCATCAATAGTATAAATTGACCCACCCTGTACTAACAAGCATATAATTTGGTGCACATCCTCCAACATCAATGTCATCTCCTTATCGAAAAACCAAAAAGTGCATGTAATAGGGTCACACCTCTCAAAAAAATCCAATAATAATATAATATCCCTATGGATACATCAGTAATTATGCATCCCACACATCCCCACTACCTCTAAATACTCCCACTCCTCATCTGATAACTTCTCACGAACCTCATCAAGGATCTTCAAGACCTTGTCCCATGTAGTAAATTGGTCTCTATCCTACATCCACAAAAATGAAAAAAACATCAGACATAACAACCACTTAAAATAACTTAATAAAATATAACATTTATCTAAATATCTGTCACAAAAATTAACCAAATCATTAGCAATCCCATTTAATCATTGGTGATCACTACCAACGCCATTGATCCTATATATAATAGATAATCTTATAACCAAGATCTAAAAAATAAATATAAAAATACAAAAAGAAAAAATATTAAGCACATCACCTACCTCAACATGCATAGGTCTCGACATCTCTTTCTAGATCCATCCACCTCCATCACGCTCAATTAAACTCAAAGTCACACAAACAATGCTCTAATAATTTTAATATCACAAAAACAAAATGGTTCAAATGAATCTCCCGCATGCCTTATATATTCAATTTTTTCCCTCCGCCCAATTGCGTAATATTTGTAATTGCATATGATTTTACTTCAATCGTTAGTGATCTAGGTAATCAATAGATATTTAATCCCCATCCTTGTGTGACCCCCGTACCTTTATCCAATTCTTATTTTTATCAATCAATGCAAAGAATGCCCTTATCAAAATCCATCTTGGATCTTGCAACCTTATCATTAAGAAGTCATATGTATATAGGACATGAACCCATTGGTTCCCCTATCACTTGACTTCCTAGCTTTAGAATCCTGCCTTTGTGGCAATGCCATTTATCAAAATATATGTCTCTCGATACATCGTGGATAACATATCCATCCAAGATCATTTCCTCGTTGCTTCCCATGATTCATACGTTTATATGTTATAAACCCTTTGGTTCTCCTATCATTTGACTCTATGGTAGCATAATTACACCTTTCTCGACAATCTTGTTTGCATCCCTAGTCTTAGGAAACTCAAATCAAAATGATTAATCAAATATGGAAATAAATGCATAAATATGATTGTAATGTACTAGTAAATAAATAAGCAAATAATTACAAAATAGACCCAAGAAAATTAAGCTAGAAAGTATGAAACCCTAGTTGCAAAGAAGGGATAGAATGACTTAGTTGATTCACAACCAAATCTAAACTATCCCAAAGTGCTAAATAGGTGAATAGAGAGGGATAAGTGTCGCATAGAGCCTCAGAAAAATGTGTAATTTTATGATCTTCCTAGACCTGGGGCACTTTGAAATGGGAAAGAGCACCTACGAACACCCTGGACCTGCTCTAGGTGTCTATGACTACTAAAAACCTCCTTCGTAGGGTCACAATATCTTCATTTTCCTTCACCTTTGGTCATTAGTATATCACACAATGATCTATGATGTTGATGATAACTTGCAATGAAAGATTGAACTATAAACACCTCAAGAGTGCATCAAATCCCAAAAGAAAAGAAATCATATGAGGGTTCAGAATATCCTTAGTTGTAAAATGAGTGAACTTACAACTAAGTGTTACACTACATTTCAGACCCAATGTAGTTATAGGGGGTGTGTGTGTGTGTGCAGAATTGTGCCCAAAAAGGCTCTTGTGCGTGTCACACTTGATAGCGAGAAAGTATATAGATGTAAATAAATATAATATATGTATGCAAGTAATAGAAGTATATGCAAAAAAATGTAGTCCCTTACCCTTTAATGGAAGCTAGAATGCTCTTGAATAGCCTTTGGATGTAATATAAGGTAGTGATAGATAATGCTTAGTGTTTGGTCCTTTATTATGGTCACATAACTTTATAGTTATATGATTCCCTTTCTTGAATTTTGTAATTAACCCCGAAAAGGCTGACTACCAAAAATATAAGATACTTAAATAGTTATAAAGGACCCCAAAGATGTGAACAAAGTAAAAATAGGTCAAGGGCGCCCAAAGGGGATGGGGCACTGGAGTTGGAGTCTTGGTTGGGTGCTTTTGTCTAGGATGATAAATGTCTTGGTGTGAAAATACATACTAAGCTAAAGAGAGTGTAAGACCAAATTTTCAATAGAATAAATATGGCCAAGGACATGGGTTAATTCTCACTTATGAATCATATGAATAATAGTATGCAATCAGGACTAAATAAGTAACCAAAGTGTGTGATTTTGTGTCTACATTTTCCCCACTTTATGTTGTTGAGAAAAATATTGATAACATAAAGTAGATAAGATATGTGTACCTGATAACCATGTAGATCGATGGTGAAAGCATGCCAAAAGACAAGGAAAAACATGGAGTGATAAAAATGTGAAGCATGGAAACTAGAGAGGAGAAAGTGCAAAAAGTGATGATGATGATGACCCTAGGGCGGGAACGCATGTGTAGATGTTGCCTTTGTACATGTTGTTTATGTCGATGCTGATGTGATTGATGTTGTTGATGTAGGATGATGTTGACTACTACTTCCCATAAGGACAAACCTACAAAAGAGAAGAATGAACAAGTAGTCAAATACATGTGTATATGAGTAAAATGTGTAAAAATTATGTAAAATGTGAAAAAGGAACATGTGCACTTGATCCGTGATGAGAAAAGAGTGTAGAAAGGATCCTGAAGATGATGTAGAAGAACAAGTTTTGGGGTGATCTCATGCCGCAGTTGTGCAACTATGAGTTTTTCTAACAATCTCATGGAAAGAACTGGAAGAAGTGTAGGGGAAAATGTCTGGTGTCATCCTCCAACCTTTAACTACTTCTTGAAATGTAGAACACCACAACAAATGGTGTGTAAAAATGATCGATTTGAACAATTTGATCCAACACAAAAGTAGAAAAATGTTGTGTAGTGTATATATGTCGAGTGTTAAGGATTGTGTTCCCTGTAAAAGTCATTGTGTGAAGTTTTGTAGAATGTGCTAAATTGAAAAATTATGTGTAAGCTCCCTTTGGTCACATGCACATAGGAAGGGTCGGGGCCCCAGTGCCACTATCTTCATTTGAGAGCTAGTGTTTGTGTTGTGCTAAGGACCCAAGTCTAATTTTGATCCTTTTCTAAGGCCAATGACTATGTTATACCAGTCTTGTGTTGTGTTGAAATGTGTCCGTATAATGATGTATGGGGTGACTAATTCAACCAAATTATTCCCTCCTCATTTTGGGTGTATGTGATGTCGTTGAGGAGTATGCATCCCAAAGGAGGACAAACCATTGTGTTGAAATGAATGCCTTGCAGGGGGAGGGAGTGTACTTGGTAGAAACCAATGGACATGCAAAAAAGTGGCTAGGAAACAAGTGTTAGTGTAATAAAATACAAACACGCATGTAAGAAGACAAGATGTACACTACCAAGAAAGAAGACAATGTGTAAGCTAAGACGCAAGAAGATAATGTAGACCATGAAAATTGGGTTACAAACATGGGACATCACTCACAATGTCGTAAGTCAAGGTCATAGTGGCGCAAGCAGGGAAAGGTGTACACAAGATAAAGGGAAAAGTCTGAAAATAGTGGAAAACAATGAAAAGAAATGTAATAGACAACCATGGAAGCAAATAGACCTATAAGATAAATGTTACACATTAAGCACCCATTATCATGTTATAAATATAAAAATCATGTCAAGGCATGTATAATCCGATAAAGTAATGTGCTGTGAAAAATGAAACAATAGCACTAGTAGTGTATAAAAGTGGATGCCCCCAAGAGCCACTATGTGACTTGTAATAGGTAGTGTGCCAAGCATCCATGTTGCATGTGTGGATCTTTAGAATATGTGATCACAACTAGAAATAAATTGAATTTGCATGTGTGCATGATAAATATAATGACATAAAAGATATGCATCTAACATGTGTAATGAAGTGTAAAAGTAAAAGCATAAGAAAGCAAGAGTAAATGCAACCAAGATATGCAGTATGCTATGGATGAGGTGGAATGGAATACAGAGTGAATGATAAGATTTTAACCCCCGAGTGGATGTGTATACATGAGATGAGGTTCATTTATACATGCCCCCATAGCATTTGAAAATGTACTTGTAAAAAGAGTGCGTCATCGGGAAATGGTTTGAATTTTGCACTATAAATATGTGATCAATAAAGAGTTGAGTGTGTTGAGTGAGTGAATTAACGTGTGAGTGTGGTGAGGTAAATTTTATATGTAGACCCTTGGAATTCAAGGATGGATTGTGGAACTAGATTTCATCATAGGGTAATGACTGCAACATGTAGAAGTAAATGTAGCATGAATGTGTATATCGATTAATGAACCTAGCGTGTGATAGAAGTTACGAGAGGAATATTTCCTACGTGTATAACACATGCTAAAGGATTTTTAGGACACTCATAAGAATTGTTTCCTACATATTTATTACACTTAAAACACTTACCCAAAAATCTACCTCTTCCTCTCTGGAAAGGTCTCCTTCCTCTTAATGAGAAACCTCCTCTTGGTGAGAAACCTCCTCTTGGTGAGAAGTCTCCTCCGGTGCTTTGAGAACTTCTACCTTCTCTATGTATGGTATTCAGTTGTCTTCTCCCACTTGATTTCCCAAATCTGCCTCTGAATACTCTACCTCTTCCTCTTGAAAATGAGCTACTCTTTTCTGGAAATCTTCTCCTCAACTTTGAGTGCTAGTTGATAAGCTTCATCAACTGTTCTTGGAGATAAAATATTGATTTCATCCAAGATTGCAAACTTCAATCCATTCAAATATCTAGCTACCTTCTCCAAATCATCCTCTACTTGACCTGCTCTTATGGTCAACTTGTAGAACTCCTTTGTGTAATCTTTCATAGACATGTCTTTTTGTCTCAAGTTCTTGAGTGACCTGAGAAAACTTGTTTGATAGTCTTTGGGAATGAATTTTGCCTTAAATTTTGCCACCATTTTGTCCTAGTCTTTGATCTTTTCCTTATTATTAAATCTCTCCTTCTACACTCCATCCCACCAAATGGAGGCATGACTCTTCAACCTAGTTACTACAAATTTCACTTTTTTATCATTATCCACCTCCTCATATTCAAAATATTTTTCTAGAGCATCAATCCAATCAATGAGCTCTTCAGGTTTTAGGCTTCCTTCATACATTGGGACCTCCATCTTTGGTCTAGAACTAGCTCCCAAAATTTCCTTGATTAATCTATCTTCTATTTCCTCTAGAGGAGGTACATCCATAGTCAATTCTCCTTCTTTTTCTTCTTCACTATCTTCTTCATATGCAATGCCTCTTTTCTGAGACAATTCCACTTCTTGTAGCCTTGCTCTTAGGCTTCTAACCTCTTCTATCAACTGATTTTTTCCTTATTTCTTCAAATAATTGGGCCTCGAGTCACTCTCCCTGCTCCTCCTTCATCTTCCATTCTTCAATTTTTTATCAATACTCTCCTTTAACACTTCAAATTTTCTCTCCACATCCCAATTCTCTGCTCTGATACCATTAAATGGTGTGCTCATGTATTACCAATTAATTTTCTTTTGGAGAATTATTTTCTATATAATTCAGATGTAAAACTTCCCTTTTTATCCACTATTTTGATGAAATTCCAACTTCATAGATAGAAATATATTAATGCATAATTGAATACTATAAAAAAACCCACGCTCCTCCTGGAAGATTTCAAACCTTTTAAAATTTATTAATTTTGGTCAACCCTAAAAAAATGTTATTCCCTGGCATTTGGAAAACTTCACAAATTTCTCGTAATTTCATTCTCTCTTCACACAATACCAATCACTCTAATTATTTTTTGCAGAAGAATGATGACCTCTAGGCAGATATCTCAAGCTAAATTATTGGAAATTTTGGTTGGTTAATTTTCAATTTTGATCAAAAAATTAAATTTGTGCCTTAGCTTGTTCTAAGGCAACTCAAAGCAATAACAATTAATTATTAATTTTTATTTTCCTGATCCAGCAATCAAATATAGGATATGATCTATAATAGGTCACCCTTTTTTATTAATCTTGCAAGCAAGCAAAATCCCCCATTCAATTTTCTCTGCAAAATTCCTTTTTCATGTGAATATACAACAAAAATGAAGAAGAAATCAAATTTTCTTTCTTTATTTCTCCAAGAAATAAAAACATTACAATAATTTCTTTCTCCCAACTCATACATATTACAAATTAAAATTAAACATTATATTATTCTCAAGTCAACCCAAAATATCTTATTCAACACCCACTCCTACATAGACTCCACAAAATCTCCAACTTCTCCTAAAAAGACTCAACTAAACTCTGGAGAAGGAAAGATGAGATAATCTCTTCCCTTATAACTCATACATGCCTGATTATCATTAAATTTATTCCTTATTTAATATAAAAATCAATTACTTCTCTTAAAACTCCTAAATACTCTTTTAAAATTTAATTATGCAATCTATAAAAGTTTGCATACGAATTTAACTCTGACAACCCTTTTATAAATTGACTCTAATATCCACTAAAATAACTATTTTCCAACCTCACAATGATGATCCTGCATCACCTCCTCATGGTACATGTGTTAGATTATTTCATACTCATTCTAGACTTTGTTGGTAACTAACCTGATCATAACACTCGCATGGGATAAAGTTGAAAATGGACTAAAAAGGAAAATTTCAAGGTAAATCAGGCCTTGAACATGGTGGGAATGAATTTAGTGGGTCCTTTGGAGTTAAAAAATAATATGATTTTCACCATACAAACTCCATGTATTTATCTTATGCCTAATAATTTACTCCTTAGTTTATTTTCATGTTGATAATGATGACATCAAGTGTCCGAGAAGATTTGACGGGGTTTTAGATGCCTGATGTCCATTTTTTCCTTTATCCCAATGTAAAGGGGATATGGGGGACATCAAAGTTTTATCTCCTATGAAGGATTTGTTTTCGTCAGTTAAGGCATCACTTGAGGAGTTAAAAACATGTTTTCAACACATGGTAACTCATTTTAAGCACTTTTTCAAGATGAATGAACCCATGGTGGCATTTTAGGGGTCTAATTTACCCTTTTCCCTTGGTCCCAATATAAATAAAACATGGGTGACATATAAATGTTCTCCCCCTTTGAAGGATAATTTTTGTCACTCAAAAATACAAACTGGGGTGTTATGAAGGTGTTTTCAACTCATGAAATTTGACCTCATCATCATGAGATCCTCACCCCGATAACTAACAATATATTTATGATAGTACCCATTATGAGAGGTACTTATAAACATTTGAAAATATCCACCTATCACTATGTGGTGACCATCTCTCTGGAGCTTTCCTCATAGGAATGGTAAGGAAAATTCATGCTTATAGAGGATTGGCAATTGAATTATGACTCAGGAAGAAGGGAATCCCCGTATTTCTCAATTTTGTTTCAAAGTGCATTTTATTCTCAATGTGTTTCTCATCTCATCAGATGGGTTGATTAAAATACACAAGCATTCTTCATTCAATATCCTACCTTCACCCATCTCATGGTCGAGAAGGTTTTCGGTCTCACATTTCATTAGTCATTGTGTTTCCCAGGTGGAAGGATCATCATGGTTGCATTGTGTGGGAAATTGTTTCAAGTTATCATCAAGTGCAATAGGGTTAGAAAGGCATGAGTATGTTACATAGATTGGAAGGATTGGTTCAATTGAAAGATGGAATTATTTATTGATCTCAATGGTCCATTCATCAAGTTCTTCTCACTTCTTCTCTTATTATACCTTATAATGATACCTAAACCCATCATTCTAGGAGGATTCTCATAGTGTAGAAGAGGTAAAGGATTAGAATTTCATCACTACACTGGATAATTTCATCGGTTCATCATAGGAGTAGATCTTCTTCATGATTAGAGATTCTTCATCCTTCTTCATCGAACCTAGATCTTCTCTTCTCTCTCTCTCTTTATTCTTTCTCCATTCTCTCTCTTATTTTCTCTCTCCAATTTCTAAATATCCATTCTAAATGTACTTTATGAAAAAAATTCCTATTCACTTAAGTTCAACTATATAATATTTGCATTGTAAAAGTTCCCTTTCCATTAATAAGAAAGTGACTTATTTTTCACTCCTAGTGGAATGTGAATAGTCACAAGTGATAAGACTTTTGAAAGGTCATGTGGGGTAGATGAAGAGTCTCATTATGAGAGATATAAATTGGAATGGCTTCTCCATTCCAAAGGGTTATATTTTCTTGGTTGATATCTCATTGTCTTACTACAAACAAGAAACTACAATTATTCTATCTCTTTGTCTTATTTTTTCCTCTCCATCTCAACTTTACTCCATGAGCATGGTTACTTTTGCAATATCATACAAATGAAATTTGATTTACTTCATATAATTATGTAGTTAGAGTCCATAAAACCCAAAAAAACATAATATAATAACATTTTATTTATTTTACATGATGTTATTAAGACAAATTAATCCCTAAATATCATCATATCATCGTAATTAAGACCATATAACTCAAATAGGGTAAACTACATCTCTCCTTGATCCAATGTGGGGATGATGTTTAGGAATTTTGAAGCATGTATACATTAATTTAGAATACTCCAAGACTCTTATTTTTTGATAAAACCCTATTATGGATATTTGTTCTACTTGTTGGCAAGAAAATTTGTTAGGTGGAAAAATTTGTGGGTTTCTCCCAATGCTCTAAGAATCTAGGTTCCTCTACTTGAATGGTGCAGCTCCATTTATTATGTGTGAATGAAAATGAAATATGTTGGTCTCTTAGAGGTCTGGGATCCAATAGGAAAAGTCCACTTTGAACCTGTGGTAAAACTTATAATTTCTTACAAGATTGGAATTTGTTGAGAAGGTGGGAAAAGGGAGTGGGAAAATGGATGGGTATTAATATTTCAGGTAGAAAATAATATGCCTATAATCATTAGTCGAACATATCATCACATAAATTTAGAAAGAAAACAAATTTTTTATTAACACCAAGATAAGGTATAATTATGAACACAAAGTTTCAACAAAACTCTCATCAAGAAAAGAGAGAAAATCCTTTCTTCTTCATTGATATTTTGGAAAATTTGTACATAGTGAGGAATGGAAGAACATATGAGAGGGAGAATAGAGGAAATTTTCTATCTCATTTGATTTTACTCCAAGTAGTAATCTCTCCTTGACAATAAAAAATTGGTAAACCCTAATAATGGGGTAGTCACTACTATTTATAGAGTTTGGAAAGACTCTTCACCTACCCGCTACATGAGCTTTCATTTGTTCTACAACATATGAATTTTCAAATCCTTAGGAATGAAATTAAGTCCCCTTTTATTAATTAAGGGTGACTTATTAAAATGTCAACTATAGTCATATTTAAATGAATAATACAAGTGTCATGATTACTCACAACAAAGAATTAGAAAGGGGGAGAGAAAAGGAGAAAGAGTGAGAGAGGAGAAGAAAGAATAAATACTTCCAAAGCGTGGATGAAGATGTTTTTTCCTTTGATGAAGCTCCATAATGAAGAATTTTAAGATGGAAATTTGCCTTTGATGACCTTCTATAACATTTCTTACTAACTACAAAGCTCTAATGAAGTTCAATTTGAACACTTTTTCCTTGTTGATGATGATCATAATTTACCCCTTGTGTGATGCACGGGTGCTTCGTCTTTGCTAAATGACTGTTTAAAAACATTGGTTAGATTCTCTGGTGTGAATTTGGGATGACTTGTGGACACTACTTAATATGGTACCTTAATTATCAGTTGATCAAACCCCCTTAACTCACTAAGCTCATTAGGCTTTCTTGACCTAGCTCACTGAGTTCATTTAGTCGGGCTTACTTTGGACAACCAACCGAGCTCTCTCAACTTTATCTCTCGAGGGAGAGAAGATGATTGAACCTTTTTGCATACTTTATTAGACTTCTCAATGCCTCAGTATTTTTTCTACCATGCACCTTTGTGATGTTCTGTTTCATATCTATACACTACCATAATCAAATTGATGTCTTCGGTCCTTTATAAATGATGAATTACCTCTCTCAAGAAATACCATCACTTAGGAACCCTATAAAGATATCATAAAGAGGAAATATGGATGAAAATTCAGTCAACTACCACTTTCTATACTTGGAATGAGAATTTACTATTTTTAGTAAATTTCTATTTTCACTTTTTTACATTCGAACACCTCATTTTTTTCCCTGGTTGTTCCCAGTGCACGCTACCTTGGAGAAATTTTCCCACTATGAGAATTTACTATTTATAATAAGTGTTCATGTAGATAGTTACTATATTTGGAAAGTGATTTTCCCAACCTCAAATTTTTATCGAATCAACTTTTTTGTGGTGTGTTTTTCTCTTTATCATGCATACAAAATTTCATCTCAAATTGATCACTAAAACAAAAAAATTACAAAATGAGGGCATGGCGGGGTCTTCTTACCGTAATAAATTTGGTTTGTGCATGTAAGTGCTATCACTTAGGTTTTCAAGGAACCTATAAATGGTGAAGAACATAAAAACCTTCACTTCAATCTATGCAACGGTTTGTAAAATATGAATATTTCTTTTTCATGGATTACGAAGTCAATCTAGCAAAAAAAATTGGGCTTGGAGCTTTTAAAATTTACACTTTTTTATAAATATGTTTATGTGATCATGGATGGGTAAACGGATGAATTAAAGAGATAAAATGGATGGAAAGGATTTTGGAAAAAAAAATCTAGAGTTTCGGGTGAAAATGGAGCAAAAGTGGGGGTGGAGAAAAAAATGGATAACTCGAGTTTTAATGCTTTGAGAGAGAGAGAGAGAGGGAAGGGGGTACTTTTTTGTCCCCATTTTCCCCTTGGAAAGGGACTAAGGTAAACAAAAAAATTTCCTTATCCCCTAGGTGAAACGTGGTGCGCATGCATAGGTGGGGGCTAGAAAATGAGCAAAAACAACTTACGGAGACTTCTCAAGGTCATGTGGTAGGTCGGGATCTCCAAGGTGGGGAAAAATTTATTTTCCCCATTTCCCCTGGAAAGGGACAAAAGGACACAAAAATTGTGCCTTAGCACCATTGTAATAAGTGGCACTTGAAAAATATTCTAAGCTCACGAGAATGTTCTTGAGAGAGAACTTGAAAACTAAGTTGTCTAAGCACTCATGCAGTCTTTTTGGGCACTTATTTATATGATTTTGACTAAAAACATCATTTGGATAAGAATGAGATGGGTCTCGGGTCTATTTCTTCCTGTAACCCCTTCAAAAATGACCATATTCCTTGGAATCATATAGTGTATCCACCAAAAATGAGATCCCCGAGAAGCATGAAGAGATTTTTGAAACATTTAATTTTCCAAATTGTAAATGATTCTCTTAGATTTAAAATGGTGATATTTTTCCTCCTAACTCCTTATGGATATCCTACAATCATCCGTTGAAGATGAGGTACCTATTTTGACTAGTTTCTCCTCTTAGGAGTTTGAAATTGGGCCATCTCGAAACACCATGTGGAAGAAAGGGGGAGGTCACTTTTTTTTATCCCCCTTGTCCCCTTATAAAATGACAATGGGGACACAAAATTTTTCATCCATCCCTGGGTAACAAGTGTCAAACATGTGTGCGATAGAAAGGGGGCTAGAAAAATGAAAAAAGGTGTTTATCGAAGCCTCCCAGGGTCATATGTTGGGTCTATGAGGCTTAAGGTGGGGAGAGAATTTGTATGCCCCCCTTATCCCATTGGAAATAGATAGAGGGAAACCAAAAGTAGATATTATCCTCATGGTGAAATGTGTCACTGAAAATTTTGGCTAAGTATGGAGCTTGTACCTTGGAGGGGAGCTTGAAAATGACATTACCGGAGCTCCTAGATGAATTTTTGGGAAGTTATTTATATTATTTTGACTAGAAAATAATTTTGATAAGGATGGGATGGGTATCAAGGTTTTTTCAGCTTTTAACCTTCTAAAACGGTCTTTTTTACTGGGACCACCAATTATACCTGTGAAGAATGAGTTATGGAAAGAAATGCATGGGTGTTGTGAAAAATATAAGATTAAAACCATGTGAGAAATTGAATCAAATTTCTATTTATATTTTATTTGACCTCCAATTTATTTTGGAGCTCCCAAAATCATCTCCCGAAGCTCGGGTGTTATTTCGTAGTGTAAGCTACTTTGGCCTCAAAAACTTGCTTTCGCTGAACTTGCTCCTAACCTAAATCTCATAAATCACTTTCACAAAGTGACATTGGCTCATGAATTAATTTATTGGTGAATTTAGGGATTGAAATAAACTTTGGATAGTGTTGTCTTTTGTTATTGCATGGCTATAATTGACCTGAAAACAGGACAACCATATTATGGTGTTGAAAATTTTCAATGTGACACCTTTGTAGACACCACCAAGTCAACCTATCCCTTGTGTCAAGTCCAATATTTTCCTTCAGTGGTCCAAAATTTATTTTCATCCATCCCCTATGTTATTTAGGAAGCAAAAATTATTCAAATAACTTCTTAAGGTAAGCATTCAAAAATGGAGTTTTGAGAAATATTGGGAAGGGCTATCATCAACCTTCTTAAGACTAGTGCACCATGTATAGAATAGATAAAAAGGATAAAATTCATCATAGAGGAGTATTAAATACATAAAAATATCATGTAACTGATTTTGGAATATTTTGGAAAGCTTCTAAGGTTATGGAGCGATTCACCAAAAGCGGGTTTTGGGCCTAAAGGAGCTTGCACTGCGAAAAGGAACCCGAGATTCAAATATCGATTCTAGGATATATATATTGAGTTAAAATCCCAAAAATATACCATTATAAATCATTTTTAACCCTCTACATGTTGGAAAAAATAGATCAACTTCAAACCTTAGGAATTTTTCTAGGTAACTCATTATTTCCATGCACCATAGGCAATCCGAGAAAAATGAGCTATTTTAGGATGTTTCACTCTGAATAAAGCCATGTTACCCCCAAAATTATTATAAAAAGGTATTTTTCATGAAAAATCATATAAATAATCACCTAAAAACTCATCGGGAGCTCAAGTTATGACCTTCCCAAGCCGACTCTCAAGGTGCGCTCTTCGGTACTTAGCCAATTTTCCAAAGGGACACGTGGCATCACCGGAGTTGAGGAAAATTTTCATGTTCCCATTGCACCTTACCAAAGGGAAAATATGTACAAAAATTTCTCCCTCCCCCTTTTATCACCATGGAAACTCATATGATTCGACAACTCACGTTACGCCCCTTTAACTAGTTTGACCTACTCCTCCACCAACCCCCACATGCATGCCACTTATTCTGTTCCGTCAGGATAGGGCATTTTTGTGCACCTTTTTCCCTTTAAAAGGATAAAATAGGGGAAAAAATATCCCCACCCCCTTTTGGCTTCATGGTTCCTCATACGACCCTTCTAATGCCTCCGGGTGCTTATTTCAGCCCCCTCCTCCATTCCTCTCACTGAACACATGTGTGAGAAAGTATAGACATAGGGCTAAGGAGAATTTTTTTGTACCTATTATCCCTTTCCAAAGGGTAAATGGGGATAAAAATTTACCCCACCTCCTCCTCTTGGCCCTTCACACTATATATTTAGCACTTGTCATTTTTTCTTCATTTCCCCATATCTCTCCATTTACACCGAAACTCGGTGATTTTTTTCTAGATTTCCTTCATAATTTTTCTCATTCTCCTTCATCCCACCATCTCCCTTGGATATTAGAACCACTAGTTTACAATAAAAACTAGAAAATCCATGCTCAAAACTCCATTTTGTCTAGAATAAAGAGGTACACATAACAATGAAAAAATGCAATATCTAAAAAACTAGTATACCAATTGAAATGAAACTTATATTCTTCTCCATTATCAGAGTCCAAAAAAAACCATGTGCCAAATTTTTAAATCAATATCAAATATTTATTTTCATGATCAAACCCCAGTTTCCTTGAATAAATACTTTGAAAATTAATATCTCTTGTTCCTGAAACGAGATTGATTTGAATCTTTAGAGGTCTAATAAGAAATAAAAACCCATATCAGAAAAACCACTTTCATCGAAATCCAACACCTAGAAACCCAATGTTTAAAAATATTAAGCCTCCTACACATGAACTTGCTATTTTTAGTAAGGTCTCATAAGTAGTTCCAACAAGTAAAAATAATAAATTTCCTACACGGAAATTGATATTATTAGCAAGTCATATCAAAGAGCATTCTAGGTGGAAGTAGTGTACACATGGGTAATCCAAAAGCTAATTTCACATGTTGGAGCTGAAAAGGGTGGAAATTTTCACTTACTAAAAATAGGAATCCCTTTTTCCAAGTATGGTAAGGTGTATCTAGGAGCCATATATATTCATCATTGTTCTTTGATGTGTATGGGTGAGTGCATAATTTTGAAGGAAATTATTTCAATAGATCGCAGCCATGTCACAAAGGACTATCACAAACATTTCCCACAGGTCATCTAGAATCCACCTCAGAAAATATCAATAGTGTCTTTTAACACTCACTTGATGTTCAGGTTTTCCATGAATTGTGTGCAAGGAGTATTTTGTGATCATCATCATCAGATTTTCCATGGTGTGCTTCATTGTAATTTTCAAGTCAGCATAATAGTATTGCAAAGATTCATGGTAGGATCATTTTCAAGCTTCTATCTCTTCATAGGGGATCTTCATGAGTGGCACTCGTGGTCACCAATGTAATAACTCAACAATTTTTCTAAAAAATTAGTTCATGGTGTCTATGGGTCATCTAAAGGAGGTTTCTCATGGTGTAAAACATTCAAGGATCATCTGGAAAGGATTGGTGAACTTCATCAAAGTCAGCTTCTTCATCAGCTTTCATTCTTAGTTCTCTCTCTCTCTTCTCTTCCCCACTTTCTCTCTCCTCCATTGTTCTAATTCTTCATTGAGGTTGCAATTTTTCATAATGCCTTTATTTAATAATGTAATAAGTCACCCTTTTTTATAAAATGGGACTTAATATTTTCCTAAGAATGTAAAAATTCTTAAGTTGTTAAAAGGCCCATGAAAATTCATTGGGAGGTAGGCGAAGAGACTTTTGAAATTTTATAAATTATAAAGGCATCCCCTTTCCAAAGGGTTGTCATTTTGTGAATTCATGAGAGAGTATTCCTTGTGAAGAACAAAGAGATATCATTTCTTCCACTTCTCATATCCACATTCTTCCCACTCTTTCCATGTACAATTTTTCTCAAACATCAATAAAAGAAGGAGTTTCTACCTTTTTTGACTAGGGGATTTGTTGATACTTTGTGCTCACAAATATTAACTAGTCTTGTTGTCATTTGCTTAATTGTTTCTTCTAAAATTATGTGTGTTAGAATTTTTGATTAATGGTTATAGGACTCTAATTTTATACCTAAAAATTAATCCCTCTCCCATTTTCTCACTCCCTTTCCAGTTCTTTAAGCAAGGTCCTCTCTAGCAAAAAATTTCTATATTTTTCCGTAGGGTTAGTGGAGTACCCCTTTTGGATCCCTAACCCCAAGGCCACCACAGAAACCAATTTTCACACACATGTAAACATGGAGATGCACCCTTCAAGTAGAGGGACTTAGATTCCCATATCATTGGAAAGAACTCCACCAATTTTTCTACTCACCAACAGTTTTTGGCACCCAACGTGTGGAAGACTTGGCAACATCCGCACCAAAAATATGACCTAAAGAAAATTCAAAAAAATTGAAACCCCAAAAAAAAAAAAAGATGATTGAAATCCATTATTAAAAGACACATTATCAACTCTTATGTGTAACCTTTCACATTCTCTAATGTCCTTTCATATTCTCAATGCAAATTTCTGAAAAACTAGTTAAAAACATATATACCAAAGTTGAATAGGTTGAGAGGAATTGTTGATCCTATTTTCGAGGCTTTGCAAAATCCACAAAATCAAATCAAAGATAATCCATACTACTTTTCTCAAGCCTTATCCCCATCTGATTCATCAAGTGGTACTCTTGGTAATCTCATGCAAACTCCTATTGATATTCCCCTAAAAATTCTCTCATCTTTCAACCATCGTTAAGCATTGAGTTCTGGAGTGAAGAAGAATGAGAACTAGAAGAAGGATTGGAAGAATAATTTTTTGAATCAAGAGAAAAATCTAAATCCAAAACTGAAGCAACAATGGAAGACGAAGAAGAAAGACCTAAACCAATTTTCCTTGGGGAATAAATACAGAGTCCACTCACTCTCACACCCCCTCCCCAAAATCTACCAACAAGTTCCCGTAAGAAATTTTCATAGTTCAAAGGAAACAATACATAAATCCTGAAGAACACATCATTGCATTCACCAAATCATGCAAGATTCTTGGAGTCAAACATGAAGACATTGTTGTAAGGTTGTTTTTGGAATTTCTCTAGAAAAAGCAACATAATGGTTCTACCTCCTTCCTACCAAATAAATCTATTGTTGGGAGGACATCAAAACCAAGTTCGAAGAAATATTCAAATCTAATGAGGATTATCAAGATCTCCTCATTCAAGTGGTACAAATAAGGAAAGAATCAACTAAAAATATGAGAGAATTTTGGGCCCATTTGAACCATTTGCTCACGAAGGATACAAGAAGATGATTCACCATCTAAAAATAATATTAAAAAATTCTTCATTAATGCTTAACCACCGGATGTAGGATTCTTCCTATGAAGGGTTCAAGAAAGGAATCTTACACAAGGACAAAATATGGCCATTGAATTTAATGATGATCTAATCCTATCTGGAAAGATAAAAAACCCAAAGGGTAAATGTCAAAGCATCAAAAGATGAGAAAAAGATCCATTCTTTGTATAAATTGGCAAATGAAATGACATCGTTTAAGAGGTAAATTTTCAAATGAGCATATCCTCAAAGAAAAAATAGAAATCAGATTGTAGGAGAACCCCGGATGATTTCCTTGGAGGCTCCACCCGTTAATGAAAATTTTAGAACTCAAGAATATGAAGAGGAACTTGAATAAGAAAGCAAAGGTGGTGATTTCCTAAATATTTAAGAAGTAGATAATGAGACAAAAATCAGATTTAATGAGAAATCTGGAGGTGATGAAGATGAAGACACAGATACACCCATTTTATCATGTGTTGTGTTTACTCACTCTCGATCTCAAAATGGAACCTCTTCCTTTGTTGTTTCTACAGAGAAAAAGAGAAAATATCCTCCTTTGGTGACTCCACAAAATTAAATAATCATTCAAGGATCTCCACTCCCACCTTGCATGGAATATTAATTAGATAAACTGGTCTGCGATAATCGGAGGTCACTGTTATCCTAAGTGATTCTTCTAATTTTAAATCCGCTTCCATAAAATCTAGTGCTTTAAAATTTCCTAGTGTACCTTTCAAAATACCCTCTATTCCCCAAACATCTCCCCATGTTTCCAAGCCTATCCCAACTCCAAAAATTTTCCATTCATCCCCCTTATCTACATTTTCCCCATTTTATTACATCGAACATGCAAACAAAATGAAAGTGTTGATTTTTAAAATCAAATATTTGCGGACTCATTCTAAGCAATTCAAGAGATTTATCTAGCATATCACAAGTGGTAGTTCAAACCCCAATACTTTGATTCCTATTTCTAAGGTAATATTACAAAACCCACCTATTCCCCCATCATAGAACATGTTTTCTTTGAGTGCATCTAAATTTGATAAGGTCTACCCTTTCTATGTCTCCCTTCTTGTTTGAGAATATGTAGTGGATAATTGCATAATATATTCTTTTACCTCGACAATGTGATTCCCTGTGAAGGTTTCAAGGCTCTTAAACTCACCATGACTCAACATTGTCTTGTTACTCCATGGAGTATAAATAATTCCCACTTGTCGGAAAGGTCAAAGATGCACAGGTGGCCCTCGCCAAATTTCTAGACAAGAAGGTTTCAATGATGATCTTGGTAGCAGATATTCCAGATTCATTTGAAATGTTGATGAGTGGGAGTTTCTGTTAAGCTGGTGGGAGGGAAAATCTAGATGAATTGGTCTTCCACAACCATTCCAGTTAAGGGAGACATGGAAAAATTGCTTCCAAAAAAATATGAGGGTAAAGTGCAAAAATAGGAACCCAAAAGCCAACATTTTGTACCAAAATAGTAAGAGGATGAATCATTTTGTGACAACCGAGGAAGATGAGATCCCCATTTTGATAGGACCAAACATCCCTTTCGAGGGGGTATGGATCTTAAAGAAGCTTTGATAAACTTGGAAATATAAGAAGATAGCTCTGAATTTCCAAATGATGCGGGCCTTGAAGAATATGAAGTGGTTCTTAGTGAATTTCAAATGGATAAATCAACTTGTATGCTTTCCCATGAAGAAAATATACTCTCATTTCCATTTGAAGATGAATGTGACCTTGATCATGCCATCCATGAAGAGACAAATCTAGCTTTTGATGAGCCCTTGAATGGTTTAAAATAAAAATCCATGTAAGAACTCTTGATAGCTGCAAAAGGAACCGAAGACCTTGAACTAAGTCTAGAACTCAATATGCAAACTATGGATGTGCAAAACAAACATGAACCTGATTCTATTTTCTCAATTGAGGAAAAGGATTTTTATAACTAAATAAATCAAGGTGAAGAACCCCATGATCCTCCTAAGCCAATGGATGATGAATGTGGTGATAAAATTGAAGTCTTTTCTTTCCTATTTGAAGAGTCTTTCTCTTATGAAGAAGTTGAAGAAAATATTTTGAAGCCTTCAAATTTGAGATTCCTCAAGATGAAGAAGTGATGGAATATAATGATCCTCAAGATATCAAAGCAGTGCCTCCAGATGGCTACCTTGAATTTCTGAATGAATATTTTTCAAATAAGGGTGAAGATGAACTTCTGGAAGTACCAAAGAAGGATTCAATACAAGAGATCTTGGAAGCAATAAAGGGAAAAAATATCTCGAGCTAAGTCTCAACCTCTTGGCTCAAGCCATGGCCCATGCAAGATGGATATGAGGTCATTTTTTATCCTCCGTTTGACATTCAAACACCTCATATTGATATGAGTCAAAAAGATGAATTCAATGCTTCTTGTGGAAAATATGTCTAGGAACGTGAATGTGGAAAATAAGGGAACTCAAGAAGTTCAAGGAATTTAAACAAAAACCAGCCTCGAGGCATTGGTGAGATGCTCAATGAGAGATCAGCAATGTGGGTAAGCACAGAAGGTAATTAGCACTATGAAACTAATTTCAAACAGAATGAAGGTGATGGAATTTTTAAGCAAATGTTTGATCATCAAGAAAATCATGTAGGATCACTCCTAAAAATACACAAACAATCATGAAATCATCTAGATTTTATAAGCAGTTGAGGAGAGGAGGCTACTTTCTAGAACCCTTCAATGGCTTCATATAACATCATCACTTAGTGTTTCCCACTTAGGGGTAACCTCTGCGATGAGAAGAGAAATTCAGAAAAAGAGGGTTGTCCCCTACATCTATACCATAGGTGATTTTTAGTTTTTTGTTTCCCTTTTCGTTTGTTCTTTCCTTTCCACGTGTCATGTGTTTTTATTTTGTGTGTGTACTCCTAGTTATTTGTTTGAGTAACTCTATGTATCCCAATGGATAAGGAACTGGACAAATCTAATAGTTGAGATTCTAGAAATTCACATGTCATGTCCTCATTGTGCTCAATTGATGGTGTGTCCAAAATATAGAGGCGGTTGTTGTCTTTTGTTTTTGCATGGGAAAAATTCACCCGAAAATAGGACAACCATACCATAATGTCAAAAACATTAATGTGACACCTTTCTAGACACCCCCAAGTCAACCTATCCCTTTTTCAAGTCTAATATTTTCCTTTAGTTGTCCATAAGTGATTTTCATCTATTGCCCTAGGTGATTTGGGAATCAAAAATCATTCAAAGAAATTTACGAAGGAAAATATTCAAAAGTGGAGTTTTGAGCATTATTGGGAAGGACTATCATCGAACTTCATAAGACTATTGCAACATCTCTAGAGTGGATTAAAAGGCTATAATTCATCATATATGAGTATTCAAGAGCTAAAAACATCATGGAACTGATTTTGAAAAGCTTTGGAGGAATTGGAGCCGAGTTCACTAAAATTGGGTTTTTGGGATTGAAGGAGCTTGACTTTGTAAAAAGGGACATGAGCTTCAAAGAGTGGTTTGAGGAGCTATAGGGTGAGTTACAATCCCAAAATATATCATTGGACACAATTTTCAACCCTATACATGGTGGAAAAAACATATCAACTTCAAACCTCAAGACTTTTTCCATGTAACTCATTCTTTCCATGCACCACATGTGTGATACCAAGAAAAAAGGAGATTTTTAGGGTGTTTCAGTTAGAATAAATCCATGGGACTCCCACCATTCTTCTCAAAATTTATTTTTCATAAAAAATAATATAAATAATATCTTGAAAACTCATCCAAGAGCTCATGTTACGACCTTCCCAAGTTGACTCTCAAGGTGTGTTCTTCGATACTTAGCCGATTTTCCAAAGGGGCACATGGCATCACCAAACTAAGGCATATTTCCATGTCCCCATTTCATCTTACCAAGGGGAAAATAGGTGTAAAAAAATTTTCCTCCCCCTTTTAGCACCACAGAAACTCATATGACCTTGGTGACTTAAGTTAGGCCCCTTTGACCGGTTTGACCCGCCCTCCACTAACCCCCGCATGCATACCACTTGTCATTTTAATGCTAGGGCATTTTTTTACACCTTTTTTCCCTTTAAAATGGGATAATTAGGATAAAAATGTGCCCTACTACCTTTTGGCTTCATGGTTCCTCATATGACCCTTCTAATGCCTTCAAGTGCTTATTTTCAGCCCCCTCCTCCATTCCTCTCACCGAACGCATGCATGAAATATGTCAAAGCATAGGTATAAGGAAAAAAATTGCACCTTTTAGTGAGGAAATTTTTGGGTGGAAAAACTTTTAGATTCCTTTCCAACGCTCTAGGAATCTAAGTCCCTCTACTTAAGGTGCAAGAATCGCCGTATATGCATGGGCGTGAAAAGTTGGATTTCTGTGGTGGCCTTTTAGCAGGGGGATCCAACAAGTCACTCCACTGACCTTGGGAAAATCTTGCAAATACTTTTAAGAGAGAAATTTTTCTGAAAATGGTAAAAGGAGTAAGAAAAGAGGTAGGAGAACTTAGAAAATTTATCACATGCATTCATGAGAAGAAACAACCCTACAAATGGCAACAAGACGAGATAAGATTGCAAACTCAAAGTTTCTGAAATATCCTCATCAAAGAGGCTACAAAATCCTTCTTCTTGTATTGTTGCTTAAACAAAAATTGTACATAGTGGAGAAATGGAGGAATTTGAGAAGAAGGGGGAAATAGAAGAAAATGGTTATCTCCTTTGTTCTCTCAAAGTACAATATACTCTTGAGTTTCCAACATCAATTTCCAACCCTATACAATGGTGTGAAGAACACATTAAATATCTCCGAAGAAACAGTTGCAACTTCTTCTTTGTTAGCAAGAATGGATACAACTTCTTCTTTGTTAGTAAGAAATGGTTTATAATCTTTTCAGTCACTCGCGTTCGTTAAGGTTCTTGATTCGCGAAGAAACGCCAATGGAAAAAAAAACCAAAATTTTCATAATGCAACCATTACACTCATTTTGTACTTTGAATTTGAACCATTCATCTTGCCTTTGAAACTTTAAACCAGAGTCATCCACGTGGGAGAAATTTACTGGAGTGGGCGTGGAGGATGCCTTTTGCATTTTGTGACTTTATAGAGATTTGGCATTTTTTACATTTTTGGTCCACCCTTCCACTTTTGATATGATCTTGACATGTGGCTTCACTTGAGTGGAGACAGAGTCGTGGGTCACTTTTATAATTTTACCTTTTTTAAATGGGCTCAAAAACACAAATTGCTCCACTGGCTCACCTCCCTGCTTTGATTCTTTTGATGTGAGCTCAACATTTGACTTTTTCCTCTAAGCCTAATCAGGCTTACAAGCCACTTTTAAGCCTTTTAGCCCTTTTTTACAAAGAGGCTCAAACCTCAAGTTCTCCCGAGCCCGCTCCCTACTTTGACTTTCCAATGGCGAGCTCAAGATTTGACGTTTTCCTTTGTGTTTGGTGGGCTCATGGGTCACTTTTTAACTTTAAGCCCTTTAATGAAAAAGGCTCAAATTCTCAAATATCCCCAACAATTCACCTCCCACTTTGACTCTTTTGATGTGGGCTCAACATTTGACTTTTTCCCTCTTAGCATGATCGGGGTTGCGGGTCACTTTATGACTTTTAGCCCTTTTTACAAAAAGGCTCAAAACCTCAAATTGCTCCACCGACCCACTTCCAATTAGATATGTCCACGTACCATGGATAATGGGGCAAAATTTGATGGGGAAGAAAACACCCATCATTCACGACTGTGGAAAAATGCAGAGAAGAAGAAAACTCCACCATTTCGCACCCAATTTTCAAATTTCTTTCGCAAACCAAGGAATTGAGAACAATACAAGATTCGACGATCCATGACCATAGAAAATATGGGAAATTTCATTCAAATGGAGGTTGCAATAGAATTTTCATGCGTCCAGACAGGGAAATGGAAAATTTATCAAACCACGCAGACAAGAGAGTTTAAACAACTTCAAAGCATGAATTTCTCTATCTTGTTAGAATTCCAACTTTACTTGAACACCTCTGGAGGGTGTGAGCTAAAAAAATTTGAATTTGACTTTAAAAATGAGGGGGGGATTTTGAGGGCAACAATAACTAGCTCTATCTTGGGGACATGACATAGACTGAGCATAGTGAAGACATGACATGGGAATCTAGAATCTCAATCTTAGACCATATAATTTTTTGACCAGTGCCTTATCCATTGGGCCTTGCAGAGTCATGTACAACCTATAACAAGGGAGAAATAATAAGGAAACACACACACACATGAAAAGGATGAAAAGGAAACACACAGACACACAACAGGAAGGGAAACACAACTATCAATCACCTATGGTACAAGGCGGGGGACAACCTACTTTCACTGAAGCACTTTCCATTTCTCAAAAGTTACCCATGAGTGGGAAACAATGAGTGATGATGTTCTACAAATTGTTGATGGGTTATAGAAAGTACCCTCCCCTCCTCAATTATTTATAGAAGCCAGGTGCTTCCATGATTATACTTTTACTTTGTAGGAGTGATTCCATGTGAGCTTCTTGATGCTCAAGTCCTTGCTTGGAAATTCCACTACCTTCATGCCCTTTAAAATCAGTTTCATCATGCCAATTTCCTTCCATGTTCATCCATATAGCTGATTCTCCATCAAACATCTCTTGTTGCTTCCCTGGGCTTATTTTCATTCAAATTCCTTGTATATTCTGAGTTACTTTTGTTTCGGGTCTATGCTCATTGACATCTTCTCCATGAGAAACATTTGATTCATCCTTTATCTCTACTTCACTATGAGGCATTTGAGTACTGACGGGAGGATCAGAGGGAAAATAATATTTGTCTTGTATGTCCATGGCACTAGTGAAGAGATCAAGAATCAGCTCAGATCTTCCACAACTTCTACTGCATCCAATATTTTTTGCACGGAGTTATGCTTCGTTGTTTCCTGCAGCTCCTCTTTGTACGCCTTTGAAGGATATTTATTTTCAGCTCAAGGAAACTATCTAGAGGGATTACCTCATCATCTTGGGAATCGCTGCATTTTATCACTCCTTTGTCTAGAGGAGCTTCAAATTCAAAGGCCTCAAAACTTCTTGCTTTAGTTTGTTCATCATGGAAACATTCTTCCTCTTCAAATGGGAAAGAAAATACCTCCATTTCGTTATTACATCCATCAATCATTAGCTCAAAAGTGGCATCATACTTTTCAATATGGCCAACCTTCACATTGGTTAAGGCTTCCAAATCAGCTTCACACTTGTCTTGCAGATTTGTGGCTTGCATCAGGAGATCAAGACTAATCTCAGGGTCTTCTATTTCTTCCACGGCTCTTAGCAGTCCTTGTATGGAGATTTCTTTCAAGCCTTTCAAAGGCTCATCACAAGCTGATTTTTCTCTCCATAGATGGCCTGACTGAGATCATCTTCATCCCCAAATGGGAATGAGAATAACTCCTCATCTTGGAAAATCATATAGGCTGATTTTTCTTCTTGAAAATCATCGATAACCATCTCCTCTTCCTCGTGGTCTACATCATCTAGCGATTCGGCTGCCCTCTTGTAACTCAAATCTCCTCAATGCTTCTTCAAAATCCAAATCTCTCCGAGAAGGAATATCTAGCCCTATCAAGATGGGAACATCTTCTTCCTCCTCAGTTGTCACCAAGTGATTCATCTACCTGCTATCTTGATACAAGATGTTAGCTTCGGGCTTCCAGAATTTCATACTATGTACCTCATCTTCTTCTCAGGAAGAAATTTCTCCATGTCTCCCTTCACTGGTATGGTTGTCAGAAGACCAATTCATCTAAATTTTCCTCCCAATTCTTGGCAAAAATTTCTACTCAACAACATTCGAATGAGGCTGGGATGTCTACTACCAAAATCATCGCTGAAACTTTCTTGTTTGGAAATTTGGTGAGAGCCACCTATGCATCTTTGACCTTCCCTACAAGTGGGACCTCTTTTGACTCCAAAGAGTAACAAGAGCCACTAGGTGGATTCATGGTAAGTTTGAGAGCTTTGGCAACCTTCAAAGGCATCACATTGTCTGAGGCACTAGAATCTATTATGTAATTTTTCAGTACATATTCTCCAACAAGAAGGGAGACGTAGAAAGGTTCAACTTTATCAGTCTATTTGATGCACTCAGAGAAAGCATGTTCTGTGAGGGAGGTGTAGGTGAGTTTGTAGCATGCCTTTGGAACTAGATGTTACAACATTGGGTGTTAGACTACCACTCTTGATATATCGGACGAACCTCTCAAATTGTTTAGGATGAGTCCGCAAATATTTAGTTTGGTAATCTACACTTTGGCTTTGTTTTGCATATTCTATGAAGTCAAAGGGAGCAGATGTGGACAAGGGGGTGAAGGGATTGATTTTTGAGTTTGGATAGGCTTGGGAGAAGGATTTGATTTTTGAGGAATGGATGATATTTTGAATGGTACACTAGGAGCTTTCAAGGTATTAGATTTTACAAGAGAAGATTTAGATTTAGACTTGGAAGAGACATCGGAAGACTTACTTGGGATTGTGGGCATCTTCTTACTTGCTACAGGGTTAGGCTCCAATAATGCAGACTTCATGGAAGATGGAAGTGGGGATCCTTGACTGATTATTTTATTTTGTGGAGTCGCCACAGGAGGATCATCAGTCTTATTTTTCTTTAAAGTAATGGAAGGAGATGCTCTTTTCTCGGATTGAGAATGAGTGAATACCACACATGAGAACCTAGGTGCATCCTCTTCATCTTCTTCATCACATCTAGAATACTCACAGAATCTGATTTGTGTATCATTCTCAAACTCATCATTTTCTAGGAAATCATCACCTTCACTTTCTTGTTCAAGCTCTTCTTCGCTTTCTTGAAATATGCCATTTATGTTCATGGGTAGGGCCTCCAAGGTGAGCCTTTGGGGTGCTCCTGCAATCTGATTTTTGTTGCTTCTTTGGGAAGAAATGCATTCAAATATTTCCCTCTTCAAAGATGCTATCTCATTGCCAAACTTTTTCAGCAGCAATGGATTGGTTCTCTCATCTTCAGGATGTTGGGTCTTCCCTTTGATGGATTCTTGATCTTTCCAGAGAGGATGAGATCATCATCCAGTTCAATGGCCCTCCTTTGTGCTTCTACAATGTTCCTTGGTTGAATCTTCATAGGAGAAATCCTACCTCCGGTGATTGAGCATTTATGAAGAATCTTTTGATATTGTTTTGAGAGGGTGAATCTTCTTCTAGTATCCTATGAAGCAACCATTCAAAATGAGCCATGAAGTCTCTCATCATTTCACTTTCTCCTTTCCTCATTTGAGCCAACTGCACCAAGAGGTCTTGACAATATTTAGTTGATTTAAATATTTCCTCAAAGGTAGTCTTGATGTCATCCCAACCAGTGATGGATCGAGAAGGAAGGAGGTAGAACCATTCTACTACTTTTTCTTGGAGGGACTCCATGAACAATCTCACAAGCAACATCTTCATGTTGGACACCAAGAATTCCACATGATGTCATGAAAGTAGTGATGTGTTCTTCCAGATGTTGTGTTTTGTCACCATTGAACTTTGGCAAGTTCTTGCGGGAACTTGTTGGTAGATCGTGGAGAGGTGGTTCAAGAGCAAGCGGGCCCATATTCCTTCCCCATGGAACAATGGGTTGAGGTATTTCTTCTTCGTCTGCCATTTTCATTTCTTCTTCTGCTCTTGCTTCTACGAATTCTTCTTCAAATTCTTCTTCTTTCTGGGAGCTCAATGCTCAATGGTGGTTGAAAAATGGGAGAATTTGAAGGGGAGTATCCATAGGAGTTTTGATAGGATTTCTTGGTGAACTTTGTGAAGAGCCAGATGGAGAGGAGGCTTGAGAGAAGAAGTATGGATTATCTCTAATTCATTCTTTCTGATTTTGTGAAGCCTCAAAATTGAAATCATCAACACCTCTCGACCTGCTCAACCTGGTGTGTCTTCCTTCAGCTAGCTTTTTGAAATTCTTGAAGTGGGAATATGAAAAGACATGTGCAAAAATCAGCAGTGTATCTTTTAGCAATGGCTTTCATGAACTCTTTCTTTTTATTTTTCAATATTTGATTTTTTTTTTTGAATTTTCAGACCTTGGTCATATATTGGGTGTAGATGTTGCTAAATCTACCCACGGTGGGTGCTAAAAACTATTGGAGGAAATTTGTCAGGTGGACAAACTTGTGGATTCCTTGCCATGCTGCTCGGGAATCTAAGTCCCTCTACTTAACCGTGTAGCGGTTTCCGTATATGCATGCAGCGTGAAAAGGTGGATTTTTGTGGTGGCCTTTTAGCCGGGGATCCAACAGGGCACTCCACTAACGACCCTATGGAAAATCTTGTAGATATCTTGTAAGAGAGAAATTTTTTGAAAGTGGGAAAGGAGTGAGAAAAGAGGTAGGAGAACTAATGTTGCAGGTAGGAAATCAGATTCTTACACACACTAGTTAGAAAATTTGTCACATGCATTCATGAGAAGAAACAACCCTAAAAATGGCAACAAGACAAATAAGATTGTGAAATCAAAGTTTTTGAAATCTCCTCATCAAAGAGGCTACAAAATATTTCTTCTTGTATTGCTGCTTAAATAGAAATTGTACATAGTGGAGAAATGGATGAATTTGAGAAGAAGGGGGGGAAATAGAAGAAAATGGCTATCTCCTTTGTTCTCTCAAAGTACAATATACTCTTGAGTTTACAAGATCAATTGCCAACCCTGTACAATGGCATGAAGAAGCCATTAAATATCTTACAAGAAATGGTTACAACTTCTTCTTTGTTAGCAAGAAATGGTTTACAATCTTTTCAATCATTCACGTCTATTCAGATTCTTGATTCGTAAAGAAACACCAATGGTGAAAAAAACCATACTTTTCATAATGCAATCGTTACACTCATTTTGTAACTTTGAATTTGAACCATTCATCTTGCCTTTGAAACTTTAAACTAGAGCCATCCACGTGGGAGAAATTTACTGAGAGCGGGCGTGGAGGATGCCTTTTGCATTTTGTGACTTTATAGAGATTTGGCATTTTTTAAATTTTTGGTCCACCCTTCTACTTTTGATATAAGCCTAACATGTGGCTTCACTTGAGTGGAGATAGAGTCATGGGTCACTTTTATAATTTTACCTTTTTTTCAATGGGCTCAAAAACACAAATTTCTCCACAAGCTCGTCTCCCCGCTTTGACTCTTTTGATGCGGGCTCAAAATTTGACTTTTTCCTTTAAGCATGATCAGGGCTACGGGTCACTTTATGCATTTTATCCCTTTTTGAAAAAGAGGCTCAAAATCTCGAAGTTCTCCACAGGCCCGCTTCCTCACTTTGACTTTCCAACGGCGGGCTCAAGATTTGACTTTTTCCTTTGTGTTTGGTAGGGCTGCATGTCACTTTTTAACTTTAAGTCCCTTTAATGAAAAAGGATCAAATTCTTAAATCTCCTGATGATAATCTACCTCCCCACTTTTACTCTTTTGATGCGGGCTCAACATTTGAATTTTTCCCTCTTAGCATGATGGGGCTATGGGTCACTTTATGACTTTTAGCCCTTTTTACAAAAAGGCTCAAAACCTCAAATTACTCCACCGGCTGCCTTCCAATTAGATATTTCCATGTACCCATGGATAATGGGGCCAAAATTTGACAGGGAAGAAAACACCTATCATTCACGACTATGGAAAAATGCAGAGAAGAAGAAAACTCCACCATTTTGGGCCCAATTTTCAAATTTCTTTCACAAACCAAGGAATTGAGAACAATACAAGATTTGATGATCCATGACCATAGAAAATATGGGAAATTTCATTCAAATGGATTTTGTAATATAATTTTCACGTGTCTAGACAGGGAAACAAAAAATTTATCAAACCAACTAGAGAGTTTAAACAACTTCAAAGCATGAATTTCTCTATCTTTCGGACTTCAACTTTACTTGAACACCTCTCTAGAGGGCATGAGCTCAACAATTTTGAATTTGACTTAAAAAGAGTTTAAACAACTTCAAATTGGGGACAGTGTTTTAAAATTGAGGTGGGGATTTTGAGGAGGGTGCCCAAAAATACACCATTAGAAATCATTCTGGAAAAAATAAATCAACTTCAAACCTTAATTTTCTAGGTAATATTCTTTTCATCAGAAATTCCAAGAAAATATGAGTGAGGGTGTTTCATTTAAATTCTATGTTACCCCAATATTCTTCTCAAAATGTATTTTTCATGCAAAATCATATAAAGAAGCACCTGTAAACTCATTCAGGAGCTCAAGTTACAACCTTCCCAAGTGACTCTCAAAGCACGCTCTTTGGTACTTAGCCAATTTTCCAAATGGACACATGACATCACCAGGCTGATGTAAATTTTCATGTCCCCATTGCACCTTACCAAAGGGAAAATATCTACAAAAAATTGTTTCCTCCCACCTCTTAGCACTATGGACATTCATATGATCTTGACAACTCATGGTAGGCCCCTTTGATTGGTTTGACCTTCTCCTCCACAAACCCCGCATGCATGCCACTTATCAATGTGAGGATAGGGCCCATTTTTTTGTGCCTTTTGTCCCTTTCAAAGGAGAAAATGGTGACAAAAAATGCACCCCATGGCCTTTTAGCTTCGTGGTTCCTCATACAACTCTTCTAATGCCTTCATATGCTTATTTTCAACCCCCTCGTCCATTCCTCTCACTGAACGCATGTGTGACAAGTGTAGGCATAAGGCTAAGGTGCATTTTTGTGCACATATTTTCCATTTCCAAATGGAAAATGGGGACAAAAAAATGTGCCCCACCTCCTCTGTTTGGCCCTTCACACTATATATTTAGCACTTGTCATTTTTTCTTCATTTCCCCGACATCTCTCCATTTGCACCTAGAACTTTGGCAAAAAATTTCCAAATTTTCTTCACCATTTTTCTCATTCTCCTTCATCCCACCATCTCCCTTAGATCTCATCACCACTATTTTACAAGAAAACCTAGAAAAACCCATGCTCAAAACTCCATTTTCATCCAGAATGAAGAGGTGCACATGAGAATGAAAAAATGCAATATCTAAAAAACTAGTGCTGATCGAAATGAAACTTGTTGCATTATTATCCATTATCAGAGGTAGATAAAACCCATGTGCCAAATTTTTCATGCAAGATAAAATATTTCTTTTCATGATCAAACCCCATCTTCCCCTGGATAAAAATGTAAAAATTAATAGCTCTTGTTCTTCAAAACCAGATTGATTTGAAACTTCAAGGGGTGTAATAATAAATAAAACCTTGTATCGGGAAAACCACTTTCATCAAAATCGACACCCGAAACCTAGTTTCTAAAAATAGTAAGCCTCTTACATGTGCACTTGCTATTTTTAGTAATGTTTCATAAGAAGCATTTCCACCAAAGGTGGTGTGCACAAGGATCAACTAGAAGGAGAAAAAGAGTGACCAAATCTGAAAAGGGTGAAAATTGTCACTTACTAAAAATAGTAAGTTTCCTACATAGGAACTTTTTATTATTAGCAAGTCATATCAAAGAGAATTATAGGTGGAATAAGTGTACACATGGGTAATCCATAAAACTAATTTCACTAGTTGAAGATGAAAAGGGTGGAAATTTCCTCTTACTAAAATAGTAATCCCCCTTTTCCAAATGTAGTAAGGTGTATCCAAAAGCCATTTATATTCATCAATGTTCATTGATGTGTACAGTGAGTGCATAATTCCAAGGGAAATTTTGTCAATATAACATGGCCATGTCACAAAGGACCATCACAAACATTTCCCACAGGTCATTTTTAATCCACCTCAAGAAATCTCAATAGTGTCTTTCGACACTCATTAGATGGTACAGGTTGTCTATGAATCATGTGCAAGGAGGAGTTTACGATGATCATCATCATATTGTCCATGGTGTGCTTCATTGGAATTTTCTAGTCAAGTATAACACTATTGCAAAGATTCATGGCGGGATCATTTTCAGGCTTCTATCTCTTCAAAGGGGATCTTCATGAGTGGTGCTTATGGTCACCAATGGAATCACTCAACAATGTTTCTAAACACTTAGTCCATAGTGTTTGTGGGTCATCCAAAGGAGGTTTCTCATGGTGTAAATAATTCAAGGATCATCTGGCAAGGATCAGTGAACTTCATCAGAGGCATATTCTTCATCGGATTTTATTCTCAATTCTCTCTCTCTTCTCTTCCCCCACTTTTTCTCACCTCCATTATTCTAATTCTTCATTAAGGTTACAATTTTTTCATAATGTCTTTATTTAATAATGTAATAAGTCACCCTTGTTTTATAAAAGGGGACTTAATCTTTTCCTAAGAATGTAAAAAGTCTTAAGTTGTGCAAAGGCATATGAAAATTCATTGGGGGTAGGAAAAGAGATTTCCGAAATTCTATAAATTATAAAGGCACCCCCTTTCCAAAGGGTGGTCATTTTTGTGAGTTCGTGAGAGAGTATTCCTTGGGAAGAACAAAGACATAAAATTTATTCCACTTCTCATCTCCACATTCTTTCCTCTCTTGCCATGTATAATTTTTCTCAAACATCAATAAAAGAAGAATGAGTTTCTTCTATTTTGACTAGAGGATTTGTTGATACCTTGTGCTCATAAATCTTAACTAATCTTGTTGTCATTTGCTTAATTTTTTCTTCTAAAATTACGTGTGTTGGAATTTTCTGATTAATGGTTGTAGGACTCGATTTTCTACCTACAAAAATAATCCCTCTCCCATTTTCTCACTCTCTTTCCCGCTCTCTAAGCAATTTCCTCTCTAGCAAGAAATTTCTAGCTTTTTCTGCAGGGTCGGTGGAGTGCCCCTCTTGGATCCCCGACCAAAATACCATCACCGAAACCACTTTTCACACTTGCATGTAAACACATATCTTCACTATTCAATTAGAGGGACTTATATTCCTAGAGCATTGGAAATAATTCCACAAATTTGTCTACCCAACAATTTTTTTGGCCAATGGAGAGTATGCACTAGCCCTATAAAGGCTAAAAATATCCATTCCTAAGCCTACCGAAAGATCCGACTTGAAATACATTATCTCCAAAGAATCCTTTGAACTTGTTTTCCTCTTTTCAACACATGCGTGAGTTTGGGACCATATACATGAACATTACATGGATGGAGATAGGCATATCACATGGGATATACTAACCAAGAGGGGTGTCGGGAAGGTTTGTGATTAATTTTTGACACTAGGGTATAGTTGTCTTGTTTTCAAGTTGAATTTTTCCCTTATAAAAACACATGAAAACACTACCATAAGGCTTATCCATATAAATTTATTGTGATAAGTTTTGGTTTTCCGATGTAGAAAGGTATTTTTACGATGAGAATGATTTTTAAACCTTTAGTAGAGAGGAACAAAGAAACTAAAGTTTTTATGTGAGTAAAAGTCTCCTTATAGGACATCTCTAACATCCTGCATAAATCGTGTCAAAGACTCTATTTGGCTTGAATTGAGTGAAATCACTATTATTTGGGATTATACAAGTATCCCATCATAAAAATCATTTGATTAGTGTGTATTCACTAGATTGAGTGAAATCACTATTACTATGGGATTATTCACGATCATAAGTCCAATATCCTATTTTACAATTCATAACTAAGTTTTTCTTATTTTCTTATATAGGAAAAGTTCCCAAGAGTCTTAGTTTTTAATCTTCTTGAAACTGATGATGATAATTTTTTTGGAAGCACAATGAACTCGAGAAGGGGTGAATCAGTCCTTACAAACTTGATTTCAATTTGAGATTACTCACTTAAACCCTTTATCAATTAAACATCCATTAATGTGTGCAAAACATCATATATCATGCATTCAATCAACCATGAACAAGAGAAGCAACATAATAACACAATATATAAGTGGGAAACCCTCAAGGGGAAGAAAACACACTGAAACTTATGATTATATTACTCACATATAAATTGTTTAGTGAAGAACAAATTACACAAGGATCACCAACCCCTAGTTTAATAGACCCTCAACCCTACAAGGACCACCAACCCCTAGTTTTGTGAAGAACCAACTCCACAAGGAAGCTGAAACACCCTAATATGATCAAACACCCACTTAACCACCTTTTAAGAAGATATTGTATTTCTTATTTCTGCCACAACTAATTGAGATCACAAAATCAGCTCACAACCTTCAACCCTTCCACACATAGCTTAGTTTTTATATTTCCTATTCACTTTTCTTGGTTTCAAACTCTTGCATGCACCATTACAAACATTATTCAGCCTATCATACACTCTCTAATATCTCAAAACATTCCTTAGTACCTATAAAACACTCTCACATAGGTCACACTTTTTCCCTCTTTCTCAACTAGTGCAAATTTGAATTCAAACATGCACTTTATACCCTTCTCTTGATTCAAACACACACCAATTCAGTTTCCCTCCTTTGGTTCAACCATAGAAACTCGAAAAATCAAAATTGAATCATTAAAACATTCACATATGACCCATATAGGTCAGTCATGCCCAAAACCACTCATCTTGCACCAAACAAGCTCAAAACCCCATCACTAGGATGAGCTAAAACCATGATTATTAAAGCTCCAAAATTCATCAAAAATGTTTAATATGACATATAAGCATCATCCATGGTGAAATTTTTCTTGGACCAATCAAATAAATCATAACATAAGCTAAAAGGCTCATATCCTTCATCAAACAGATGTCTTTGATGCAATCTAGAATTTTTAGTAAATGGACTAGGCTAGCACATTACTTATCCGAGTTGAGCACTCACCCAAAGTGTGCAAAGGCATTAGGTCCCTCTTTAGATTTTCTTATACAGAATGTTAGCATGATGATGTATAAACATATTCATATTTATGATCAGTAATAAACAACCCATAGTGCATAAACCAGATCTAGATCTTAGATTATATGAAAGATGAACTAGTAATGACTATAACAAGATTTACCATATAATAACCAGATTCAGTCATGTTCAATACCATTATCCATCCAATATTATCCATTTCATTAATATTGTAAAAACACAGAGGCTTCATACACTGTAAAATATCTCCATAAGTCATGTGCTCAACAAAACTAGTAGCATAATTCTACAATAGTTTCACACACTAACCCGTGTAAATCAATCCATATATATAGGGGTGGGGACTTTCCCTTCAACACCCATGCACTTATAAAAATAGGTCACATGCTAATAATAGCCATGTGCCTTTACAAAGGGATGTACAACATGCAAGTGCTCTAACAATATACTCCATATAGTTAACTATAAGTAGAAATCCTATTATTAGCCTAAACTATGCATAGCACTCATCTGATGTTTGTTCCCAAAATACCATTGTGTGGAGTGCAAGTCTTCATCTTTTTGTTCACTCATCATGCTATCTCCAAAATATCCCTTATCCACAAAATGGCTAAGTCTTGATCTTGGGCACTTCAACCATATCATAGCGTCACGTGCTCTTCCATCACCCTACACTCATGCACCCATTACTTAAGCCATTTTTGTCCATTCAAAGCATTACCCCACACTAGAGTACATTGTTGCCTCATAAATGGGTAATCACCTTATCACTCCAAAGAATAAAGGATAAATGAATGAAATAATAAGGAATAAATAATATGGTGAGTCATTTTATTGTGTACCCTTTTCATCTTCTAGCAGAATGAATTATGGATATTCACTTTGTATTTCTCCCTCAGTCTCATACCAGTCCTTAAGCATTGTCTTTGATCCATATGTTGTTTCTTTTCAACATCCAATTTTTGTGCTTTGTTTTCGCCAAGGTAACTTGTTCTTTGTGCCCAAGTGTTTCATCCTTTGCTGCCTATAGAACTTCATTCACCTCTGCCTTTGTCATTAACTATATTAAGCTATTAGGCATTATGCACATAATTAACATTGTATCTACTTTCTTCATTTGATCCTTCAAGGCTTTTAAAACTACCTCGTACTGTATATATTTCTTGTAATTGAAGCCTTTTCCATTGATGCTTCTTCCACAACATATTTTTTTCTTGGGAGGCATGTTGTTCCTTCCTCCAAAATTATGTGAACTATCATACGTAGATAGTGTAATTCAAACTTGAATTCCCGAGCCTTCTCCTAAAAATTGGGTTTCTTCAGTAAAATTTCATCGAGATCCGATCCTCCCTCTTTAAACATTATGGGCCTCAACTACTACATTATCTCACTCCTAAGTGAGGAGCTTGATCTCTGTGTATTTTTCCTTCTTATCATCTAACAAAGACTTGTATTTTTCTTCCTTATCAATATTTTAGCATGCTACTTCTGTTAACACTTTGACCAATACATTACCCACATGTTCATCTAAAAATTTTGTTGGCTTAATATTCATATGGCATGTGTGAGGCACCTTCCTCATCTTCTAAAAATTTCACACCTCCTCATAGACATCAAAAACAGGCTCATCCATATGAGTCTACATACTCCATGATATTTTTTGCGGTGCGTGTGTCCGCCATTTCCAATTCCATCCAATCCCACCCATATAATTGCTTATTGGGCAGATTACTTTGAAAGTGGGCGTGAGTAATTTTTGAAGGGTCATCCATATAACCTAATTTCTGAGTACATGTTACCTCTTCCACATCATGCCCACTTGCATGCTCTCCAACATCCTCATGAAGCAGACGCACTTTCTTCTTGTTGTATTTCCATGTCTCCGCATCTTCATGTACACTTCATGTGATATCTTTATTCACTTCTCATTCATCCTCTCCTTTCTTTCGCATGGGGCGTACTGTGACTTTTGTGTCTCCACCTACACTACTCTCTCCTTCACCATAGTAGTGTTCAATAATACTTACGCTTGGGTCTATAGTCTCATAGAATCTTTCCAATATCTTCATCTTCCTACATTTCCACACTAGGGGTGGCCTCTACTCTATGCCCACCCATACTTGGATTTTCCTCCTCTTCTCGAGCACTTGGTAGTGGGTACTCCTCACTATCTTTAACAGAATATATCTCATGTGCTTTCACCTTTCTTCCTCCTCATCCTTTATAGGAGTTATGCATGGTGATCACCTTACTAGATGCGAAGTCCCTGCATTGGTGTCTCTTGATGTGTGCCTTCTCCACGAAATCTCCTAGTATTCACAAGTTTGGTGTTGTCTTCGGTTCTTCCTACTCTATGAAATTTTTTTGTCCTATAGGCACTTTGGATCCTCTTGAGAAGGGGGCACAGGTGCAACATGCCTTGAAGTCCCTACTGTCTGCCCCTTCTTTAGAGATCCTAGAAATGCCATATCTTCTCCCTTCACCACTTTTCCATCCTTAAAACTTGTCCTCATATAAATATATATACACGTGCTAGTTTCATCTACCCCATGGCAAAACTCTTGGTGTGAAGTCCACATTATCGACTCCATAGTTTCTTCATAGGCCTCTTTACCTGGCCATACATATGTTTTGCGTAGAATGTGAATATCTACGTCCACCTTGTCTGAGTCAAACTAGAGTTATTGCATGTCATGGAATCTATTTATATAATCTTTAAATTATCTTATGGTAAACACAGAGGGAAACTTACACCATAGTATATTGTCTCCAATTCATATGGAATCTCCCCAAGTTGAAATGTTGGTAAACCACAAATTCAGCTTCTCTGTCTAACACCTTTGGCACCCGCATGCAATGCACCACTCTCCCTAGAATTCCCTATTCATTCTCCTAAACCACTTGTTTAGGTGATCCTTGTATGTATTGGAAATATTCCCATGCTTTGTGTACTTGGCATATTTCTTTCTTTACTCTGGGACTTATTCTCCAACTAAGCAACTCCCGTGATATTCTCCCTAGGTCTGCCGAGTACTCTAATTTCATGAAATACAATAAATAATAGAATTACACCATGGGTAATCTTCTCACCTTTATCTCCTTGGACATGTGCCTCATTTACCAAGCTTTCTGTGATGTACCCGGTGATGTTGTAGTATGTCTTGTTGACCATTTTTTGCGTTGTATGCAACCAGCAAATATTCACCTCCGCCATCACTCGGTGACACCCAACTTGCTCCCCACTAAGCACATTGTAACTTTTGTGGCCATGTATGTAATATTGGTGACTTTGAAAGCTCACCCCCTTCTTATACAGATGTAGGAATGTTGTGGCACCAATGCCCTCATCATCTGATAGGTCTCCAGTGATCTTTGAGCCCAATTTTTTCATCCTGTCACCTTCCCAATCAACTTGGTAGTGATCCTCATTCTCCTACCCGTGAAGTAGAAAAAGTCTTCATGGATATGTGACATTAGCCATTGATACAACTGCTCGGGCTTCCCAAAGTAGGGAAACTCCAAAATATTCATGATGCCCATGCTCTCAAGTAATTTCTTCATAGATTCGTCCAAGACCCTAGTGTCATCCACCAATGGCAGTTGGTCTTCCGTAAACTTTTGTTGCGACATCCTTCAGACATTTTTAGTGCAGTGGTTGATCTCTGAAACCCTACATTGTGTAATTTTTGTTTTCCAAGGCTACCCCTCAATAAATTCTTCTAGATATAACATCTCGACTAGCCACTCCTTTGTCACAGTCATCAACCTCCTCTATGGTAGGATCCTCTATACCGCCATTGCTCCTTTCGATTATGTGATTCCAAAATGAAAACCCTAGCTATCAAACCTAATTCACCATCCTTTCATGCACATGCACCACTATTTCAATCTCACTTTTTTCCTAAATTCTTAACACCATGCTTTAAAATGTGACAGTTTACTCGCTCTACAGAGTGCTCTAAGTCTCCATCTCTTCTTCGTACTTCTCAATTTTCTATGAATTCGGAAGGTAACAAACGACATTGAAAATACCGACTTTAAACCAACTTTCAAAAATTCCATTCATTAATTTCCCCATGCACCACCATACATGGAATTAACTCCTATTCGTAATGTTTCGCACCTCCTTATCCTCGCACCGCAATCTCTCGTGCCTCAAAATTTTATGCCTCATTCATAATTTTTCGGCATGTCACTACTTATCTGTCACAGATCTCGTCTACTCACGCTTCCTTATGCCAAAGTAGTTTATCCAATGTGACCAAATCATATGTAGTCTCTATTGTTGCACACTCTTTGATTCATACCGAGAACTCAATGCCTTATGCATGGTCTTAAAATCTAAGAAATTCTCATGAATTTCTCGTTAATTTTGAAATCATGTTCCTTTTATGGTCACCCGTGAATTTATTTATTTTCCGTACGTCTTTATCCACCCCACACTAAGGGGATGTAAAATCATCTCGCGCATATAAATAATTATGTAACATTATTAAATAAAATGTAATATTATTAATAATGAATTTAATTAACTCGTATTAATAATATAGTTGTAATAGTTTTATTATTGGTGAGTTGTGAGAACAACTCATGTAACTATTTTAGTGTGAGAGATATCTTAGGGATAAGTTTGAGAGATTGTAGGGATTAGAGAGAGATATGTGGGTTGTTGAGGATTGATGTTGACTCCTTTTATTAAGTAGAACATCCTCTTATATAATGTAAACTACATCTATGTAAATCCATCTAAATGATTTTAGTTTCAATTTTATAATATTCGATGATTTATTATTGTGGAGTTTTTATCGGTGGAAGGAAAAATCAATAAACCACATGACATAGATGGAGTAGAAAAATGGGACAACATGGATCAAAAATAAATGGTGATTATTGTCCTAGGTTTATCTGATGCCTACCTGCATCACATAAATCTAACAAAGACATCACATTTTATCTGGATGACATTGAGCAAACTATTTGGGTCACAAGCAGAGAGCACAATAGTGGCACTCAAGAAAAATTTGTTCAGACTCAAAATGGAGGAAGGAGAAAGTATGGTGGAACATATCAGTAAGTTTTGTTCTATTTCAAATCAATTAGTTGGAATCAAATTTGATGTGCTTGATGATGATGCAAAAGTAGTATTACTTAATAACATGCCTCCTAGCTATTCTAATATGGTATTCACTTTGAGAAAAATAAATCTGAGTCTAGAGGATTTAATTTCTTCTCTGATAGAAGAAGAAAATAGAACCAAGAATATTGATCTAGAAGAAACTGCAATGTATGGTAGAAACAAATCATATGCTAAAGGAAGATTCAAGCCTTCTTTTAAACAAAAATCAACCTCCCAAGATCCACAAAAATTTCTTTGTCACTATTGTAATGCTCCTAGACATGGTATTATGTATTGTAAGAAAAGAGCACAAGATTTACTTGATGGTAAATTGAAGGATAAAGCCTTCATTTCTGAAAATAGAGATGAATAAAGTGATTAGGATATGATTTCTACCCACTCTGATAATGAGGAAAGAAATCCTCAGCAAAGTGTTGAAGAGTAAAGAGTGAATTATCTGGAGGATGGAGGAAACGGAGGTTGGAGGTCAATCAATGACTTCTCGTCAGTCACCAATGATGGGGCCACACGAAGTTATGGTGGCAGTGTGTATGTATGTGTGTTTTCACTTATTTTAGATTTGCATTATGATTTCAGAGTTCCTGTTTGAATAAGTGAAATGTTCACATTGAAGGGGGGAACTGGAACATGGTCTCAATGTTCAATTTTCCCTCTATTCAGTTTATATTTAGTAAACAGTGGTTCCTACATGATTCCTTAAAGGAAATACATAGTGGACAGACAAAAGCACTAGGAAAAGTAGTATCATTGTATTGAGGTTGTTGGTTGTCCTATAAAACCATCCTTTGTTGAGGTTGTAGGTTTTCATGTAAAACAATCCTTGTTGAGGTTGTTGGTTGCCTTGAAAAACCATCTAGATCATGAGCACACATGGCTGACAAGCTACAGAAGGAAGTGTGATTATGTTTCTATAATGTCAACATTAGGGGAGTGTATATTGGGAATTAATAATGTTAACAATAGGGGAGTGAATGTTACCAAAATATTGTGTAACATTATTAAATAAAATGTAATATTATTAATAATGAGTTTATATAACTCATATTAATAATATAGTTGTAATAGTTTTATTATTGGTGAGTTGTGAGAACAACTCACGTAACTATTTTAGTGTGAGAGATATCTTAGGGATAAGTTTGAGAGATTATAGGGATTGGAGAGAGATATGTGGGTTATTGAGGATTGATGTTGACTCCTTGTATTAAGGAGAACATCCTCCTATATAAAGTAAAATCCATTTGTGTAAATCCATCTGAATGAATTCAATTTCAATTTTATAATATTCAATGTTTTAATATTTTGTAGTTTTTATCATATTGCAATCAGCTTCTAGCATGCAAGTGTGCTTATTACACAAAACACGAACTAAATTGACAAAGCATTGTGAAAAATAAGGAAACACATTAAAGGAAATATAGTAACATAAATCTAATCTAAATGGTAATATTGTCTTATTACAAACACCAAAACAGCTTATTTATAGTAGGGTTTCATCCTACTCCCATTTAATTAACTAGGTAATCGTGTTCCATCAAGCACCTCTAACCGGAAAGTTCCGATTCAAGTATATGAGTGCTAACATACGATCCCAACCAATGCACCTTAAACTTTCTGGGTGGTGTAGAAACTTTGAATCATAAAGAAGTACTATTTTCCCATTTCAAGCTTCTTGTCCGTGATGTGCCTATCTTGTCATGCCTTCTACCTGGATTTTTCTTACTTCTGACTCCTACGTGTTATGGCATACCTCTCATCCAATTGTATCAACTTTTCAATTCTTTCTTCCAATTCTTTCTCATCAGCTAGATCTCTCACACACGCAATACACAAAGAAGGTGATATGAATTCCATGGGAATAACTACTTCTACACCAAACACCAACTGAAAGGGTGTGGCCTTATTAAAACTTTTATAGGTTGTTCTATATGCCCAAAGTATAGAAGAAACTTAATCATCCCAATATTTCCTTCCAACATCACAATTTTTGTCAAGGTATGTGAATATATTTTTGAAGGCTTCAAAAAGTCCTATTTTCTTAAGGGTGATAGGGTGTTGTCTTATGGTGCACAACCATAAATTCATCCAAAAATATCCTAATTGTCTCATTTAGGAAATGATTGCCCTTATCACTTGTCAAAATCAAAGGACATCCATACCTAGTTAGAATATTTTCCCATGCAAGAACCTTACTACTATAGTTGTAAAATTCTTTGTATGTGCCGCATCTTCCCACCTTGTAAGATAATTTATATAAGTGATGATGTATCGTGATTCATTTCTATACCTGAATGGGGAAATAGGACACCAAAATTCTATTGCCCACTTTTAAAAAGGTTCTTCACTAGCAATAGGCTTTAAAGGCATTTCATCTCTCTACCTAGTTTTTCCAAGGCACTCGATACGGTGATCACACGTTTTACAATATTCTTTTGCAATATTTGTATAGGGTCTCCCACTATAAATTAGCTAGAAGAATATTATGTATGGGGTCATTCCCCGTATATTATCCACCTAGAATACCAACATGATCCTCCTCCATTATTGTTCTATGCTCATGTTCCAAAGACACACGGTGTAATACTTCATCTTGGCCTAGTTTGTATAAGTCACCACTGATCAACATGAAAGGTGCGGCATGAATTGTGAGTTGTTTCTTTTCCAAGGCTTTCATTCCTTCTAGCATCATACCTATGCATAAAAAGATAGCAATATCCTCTAATTTTGAGGGCACACGGTTTAACTCAGTAAAACTATGCATCCGGCATGGTATCTTTAATACTCTATGTGTCCTCTCCTTATTGAATCCTTGATAAATGATTTGGGCCAAAATTAATTTTACCTGGCTTTACTACAATTGTGAAGTCAAACTCCTAGAATAATAGAACCCAATGACATATGTGCCCCTATAAAATAGGATTGTTCACCAAGTATTTTAATTCCATGTGATCTGTATAAAACACAAAATGTGTTGCTAGACGTACTTTCTAAACTATACGGCGCATAAATCATTGACAAAGCCTTGCACTCTGTAGTTGTATAATTATATTCTACATGAGTCAACTTTCTACTAGCAAATAAAATAGGATGATCTACAATATCTTCTCCATGTTGAGTTATAGTTGCACCAATGGCCATGTAGAGGAATCCACATGTACATGAAAAGTTATATTCTATGAAGAAAAGTGTAGAGTAAGCACCATAGTAAGCCTCTTTTAGTGCTTCAAATGCACGTTGGCATGGAAATCTTAGCATATATTTTGATTAAAAAAATTGTAATATCTTGTATGCCCCAATAATCTACACACCTCACTCGACTAGTAGGCTCCTTCAAGCCTAAGATGACTGCAACCTTAGCTAGATATACTAACAAATCCTCCTTGCAAATGACATGCCCTAGTAGAGTTCCAAAAGGTATAGCAAATACACACTTCTTGATATTTAAAGAGATGTTTAAATATTTGCACCTCTTAATCATTAACGTAAAATTATCTCAATGATCCTTGACAATCCCATATACGGTCCAATCATCTAACTAAACTTGTAAGAATTTGAGAATAAAATATTGGAATTCTTGAACAACAATTCTCGAGAATACTTGTTAGTGTGTTCTTTAATCCAAAGGAATCACCATGTATGCAAAACTTCCCCAGTCAATGGTGAAATTTGCCTTATCTTGATATTATTTAGTAATTCTTACTTGATGATACCTAGAAAACCCATTTGTAAAAGAGTAAACTTCTGCAACACCTTATAATATTTCCTCAAAAATGGTGTAGGAAAAGGATCAATCACACATGCAGCATTCAGCTCCATGTAGTCCACAAAAATCTTGATTCTTCCATCTTTATGTTGATTACCATAGGGCTAACCCACTATGATTCTTCTATGGGCTCAATGATGCTAGATTTCAACATCTTGTTGATTTCTTCTTTAAATTTTATGTGCAAGTTAGGGTTCATCCTGTAAGGTCTCTTCCTAATTGGGCGTGCACCTTCCTTTAACTTAATTTTCATCATGGTAGCCCCTAGGAAACAAGTCCTAGAAATCATGTAACAACTCAATTATATTAGCCACTTCAAAGTCAGACCAATAATCTCCAATGATGGCCTCCTTAGGTTCAACATATGTTCCAATGTTCACCTTCTTGGTCCTCATAGGTTCATGGTAGGTGTCTTCCTTCTCATCCACATTGTCTAATACCTCACACATACCCTCTACATGACTGATGTCTAAATTTTCAACTTCTTCATCATCCATAATGTATGCCATCTTTCTTTTATCCTTCTCTAAGCAAGCACGCTCAAGAATTTCTGCCTTTGTCTCTTCCATTTCTTCAAAGTGTGCTTCTAGGTATGACTCACCAAGTAACTCTTGAATGAGTTATTTAGATTTTTCACTATCTCCCATAGTCAAGCGCTTCATACCCTATAATGCCTCATTCACTGGGGGTTTAGTGGAGAAGTAGTCAAAATTTTGGATCATACCTATAGTCAAGTCTTTCCAATTTCCATTCTCTCTATTCAACTCTGCATAAACATATCATGTGCACGCACAACCTCATAAGGTGAAATACATCTTATGCACCCATAATGAGGTAACGAGGTACTCAGTACTTCCATGGATTGTAGGAATACCTTAGGGTTTCCTTCGCCAATGTAACGAGGTACAGTTTTATTTCCTAACCGCCTAACATAGTGTGTATTAATTACGTGTGTAGTTGTTCTTCTTACCTCATTCCTAACCATCTCATAAGTGTCATGCACCCAATTATCATAGGAAATACTTGTAGTATCATTGATGGATTGTGCATCATCCCACTAGAGGACTCCTTCCTTAGATGGCACAAGCATTTTTGGATCTCGAATGGTGTGCACATACATTATGTTTAGGCCTTCCTAACTTAAAGGCTCAACATAAGGTTCATACTTATCGTCTGTCAAAGGGATAATAACTTGCTCATTCTTGTTCTCAAAAATTATATATCTCTTATTGAACCATAGATCAACATTATTTGTATAGCACCGGGGGTGCTAAAGTAGAGTTGGGAAGTTGTCCACTTCTACAAGTGCTAAGACCTCAAATTCCCAGTGAACTTGGCCCCCGTGATATAGTAATGGATGCATCCTTCAATACTCCAATTGGTGTAGCTTTAGTCTGGTTTTTCATAAATAATACATTAGAAGATGGTTGTAATGGAGGTCTACCCATCTGAACCCATGCATCTAAAGTAAGCACATTCACTTTTGCACTTGTGTCAATCAAGATATTTCTCAAAAGCCATCCATCCACAATAGCATTCAAATTGATCAATTTATCATAATCCAAGTTATGAGGAGGGAGATTAGCATGCAAGATCTTTTTCCATTCTCAATACCAATGTGGAGAGTGTTTCCCTTTAACAAACTCCCTAGTAATGAAATAATATTCTCCTAGCACAACATCTTACATGCCTATTTTAGATCATCAATATCTCACTAGAAATTCTCAGTTGCCTTCTTATGTTCCAACTTCCGTGATGGCTCCTTTAAACATTGTATTTCACCTTGCATATTTCTAAGCACCTCCATGGTTTCCTAATAAACCTCCTTCTGATGTGTAGGTTCTAGATATATTACATTTAAAACATCCTCCTTAGTAATGGTAGGCTTATGTTGCAACGTTTCTCCGACACGAGCAGCCTCAACATGTATAGTAATCTTCACAGGTATTATCTCGGGATCTGGCACTAACTTTGGCATCCATTGGTTTTCCATGGTGTGTTGTATTCTAACCATCCCTGTGCCCTTGTTCTCTTGTTTGTGCTTCTTGCTTAGATGTTCATATAAGTCCGGAAACTCTTCATAGTTATGATTCTTTTTGCAAAAAGAACAAGTAATATTTTGAGTACATTCGTGCCTGTAATGGTCAAGTGATCCAAACGTATAACATGTTCTCTCGAGGTAACTCACTTAATCCACCACCATGGCCTTGGCCTCTAAATCTACCACGTTATCCTTTACCTCTACCACAACCTCCTAAAAGCACCCCTCATTTTGATCATGGTGCCCTTATGTGTGATCATGAACATGTTGCTCATTTTTATCCTTAGATTTATTCAAAACTCCCGTCTGTCATACACCAATATCAATGGCATCATGGATTTGATCAATCAACCTACAATCTTCAATATTATGAGTTGTGGAACAAAAATCTTACAAAGTAGCAAGACACATTCTTCCCGATCGTGCATTGTAATAATGGGAAATGGCTCACATTATGATAAAAATGACATATCTCACAATCTAGAAACAAGGGACTCACCGATATGCGAGGATAACTATCCTTAGTATAACCCTCCACTTCACAATCTGTGCACTAAATTCAAGTGCATATCTCATGTTCTAAATTGGCTGATATTTTCTCAAACTGCTTTGACATAGATGCAATCTGAGCTTCTAGGAATGGGCTCACTCCGGTGTCTATACTCTTGACTTCCTCGGTGTGCAAATCTACTTCAAGTCCTTCACGTGGGTCCATATATGTCTTATGTGAGAGCGCCTCCTAAAAGGTGCAATCAGGCCTCTCAAAACCACCGTGCATGTCTTTGGCTTGCATGGATATCATAATAAAGTTTAGACAAAAGTGTTTTAAAATGAGCATCATATTCTCAAACACTCTCAGTAGTTCCTTGTTTGATATCCTTGAGCGCTTATACTTTTCTTATCAAACTCGGGGATATAAAAATTCTTAATGAAAGCATCACGTAACATTGTATAATCCACACAATTCGATCAGTGGTCAAACTGTGTATGTACCAATTATGTGTGTGTCCCTATAATGTAGTTGCAAACTGACTTGCCTAGTGCTCAGAAGCCATAATTCCTTTCACATGCCATAGTATCTCATACATATGCACATGCTCGGAAGCATATTCTATTCCCCTATAATCCAAAAGATGAAGTGACATCTATATGTAAATATTTTGGGGTTGGCAAGGACCCTTCCCACCAGATCTAGAACCTCATATGCTACCTCCTCCTTCAGACCCACCAGATCCACCAAATCCTAAGCCACATGTTCCTCCTAATCCTCCACTTGTAATATGAATTGAACCATAGGATGCACTTCCTATGTCCCAATAGTGGTGCTAAATTGAACTCCTATAGTCTGTGAAGTTGTGCTACTCCCAGATGTGAGTCCAAAGTTCTACACACTTTTGTTTTGTGCCCATGACGCCTTTGAAAAGATTCCTCCTCCACTGGTTCTCCAAATAACAAGGAATATGTCTACCTAGCCATAAATTTACTTGCTATTGGATTCACTCTTGAACTTTTTAATAATTCAACTCTACCTCTTACTACTCTACTCCCCAAACTAGCTTGTTGACTACTGGTTGTACTAGAAATGGGAAAACCAATTACAATGGATAGGTCACCAAGTAGATTCATATATGTACCCGTGGCCCATATTGTCTCTATTGGCATGTTATCATAAGATGTCGATGAGGGTTCCATGTCATGCTTTCCCAAATGGGGGAGTTCTAGATGCTTTGGCTCCACATCCTATGCGTGATCTCTAAATCATTCACAAGTCATCTCTCTCCTCATTGCCATCCTTTTTGTAATCTCACACTACTTCTCTAAATCCCTCTTGCACACCTCATTAAACTTAAGTTTCCTTTATTCTCTTTTCCTCTCTGCTGCTAGGTCCTCCATCCTTCACCAAACTCCTGCTCCTTCCCCGTGTATGGTGGGGTTTAGCTAGCCATCGGCTTCTCTTCCAAATTTAAGGTTACCATCAAGATCTTGATCACCAATGGAATTCCTTACATATATGTTCCCCTAAAAATAACGTAAAACCTAAAACTCAGCTACCTCCGAGCAAGAATAAGTAGAAATTTAGTACTCCAAAATATAGTTATTCAAAACACCATGAAACCAAGTATTCACAGCATGCGTCTAAATCAGATCAACATCATAAAGGGCTTGAAATTCTTCTTATGTCCAGACAAGTGTGTGAAACCTCCATTTCCTTTTAGACACATAAGAAACCAACCACTCGTATAGCTCTATCGAAAAGATAGCCAAGAAGATCTCATATAAGCAAGTCATACAGTTCTTCTCCACCCACATGCGTGCATCAAACTCAGATCTGGTGCATCGAACTCAGATCTATGAGCGTATTCTTATTCTAGATCCATTATCTACTCCTCAACACTTTCTAAGGTCAACTAGTACATATTCATCACGTAACATCCTAACAATGCTAAAAAGAGGTCTCGGCAATGAAACCAATGATGCAGTCTAGAATTTGTAGTAAATGGCCCAGGTGCATTAGCACATCACTCAACCAGAGCTGAGCACTCACCCAAAGCCCACAAAGGTTCCAATTCCTTTTTAGAGTCACTTGTATATAATTTTAGCATGATGATGTATAAACATATTCATAATTATGATCACTAATAAACAACCCACAATACATAAACTAGATCTAGCTCTTAGATTATATGAAAGATGAACTAACAATGACTATAACAAGATTTACCATATAATAACTAGATTCATTCATGTTCAATATCATTATCCAACAAATATTATCCATTTCATTAATACTATAACAACACAGAGGCTTCATACATACACGTAAAATATCTCCATAAGTCATGTGCTCAACATAACTAGCAACATAACTCTCTACAAGTAATTTCACACACTAACCCGTGTAAATCAATACATATATAGGGGTGGGGACTTTCCCTTCACCACCCATGCACTTCTCAAAATAGGTCACATGCTAATAATAGCCATGTTCCTTTACAAAGGGATGCACAACATGCAAGTTCTCTAACAATAGACTCCTATAGTTAACTCGAGTAAAAATCATATTGTTATCCTAAACTTTGCATGGCGCTCATATGTCACTTGTTCCCAAAATACCATTGTTTGGATCATAATTCTTCATCTCTTTGTGTGCTCAACATGTTATCTCCAAAAATAGCCCTTATCCACAAAACGGCTAAGTCTTGATCCTGGGCACTTCAACCTTTTCATAGTCTCGTGCACTCTTCCAATTGCCCTACATTTGCGTGCCCAATATTTAGGCCTTTTTGTCCATTCAACAGTCTCCAGCACCCTATCTTAACCTTTGGACCTCAAAACCACCCAAGAACACCTAAAATATGGAATTTAACCACTCAATAGAATCCTCAGGACCTTTAAATCACATACATGCATGTTAGAGCTTGTGACACATCCATCTATTCAAACCACAACTACTTTCCTCTTCTCTAAATCATGTTGCCAAGAAACCAATTTTGAAAACTCAACTATTTTACACACTTGATTCCACTTTAAAAACTCTAAAGGCCTTAAATAGTAACCATATTCATCACTCTTCACTCTCCATGTGATATCAAGCTTTAACGAATCCATTTCATGCTTCATTCACTTCATTATTTTAACATATGTAGTCCTATCCTGAAAACTAAGAAACCTTCTTCCTCACAAACTAACCTGGATAAATCATCATATCATCATCATGAGAAAAATAATATACCAATGGAAATATATCTTTATCATATTTTCAAAAATAGTGGAAATCATTCCAACTCCAAGTGTAAGGACTTTAACCTATCCAATCTCTCGCAAACTGCCTAAAACTACCCCAAAACTGCCCTTTGACTAGTCTTCACAAATAGGGAACACTTTTCCATTTAGAAACATCCTAATGACCTGAAAACCACCATGGATATCACAAAAAAATATCATCATAAAAATAATTTCCATTTATTTTGTAACTCATTTTGAAAACCTTGTCCCAAATTGAACTTTTCGAAACATGCATGTTTGGGTAGGGTCCACTAATCACCACATGTTCTACCCTAGCTTTTTGTAAATATGGATAAGTTCTCTACATCATCCAATAATCATACTTGAAATATCAATCCATTTTGGGAACTTATGGTAATTATCTCTTCTACCAATTTTGAGATAGGGTTTTAAACACATAAAAAGTTGTTTACATTCATAACACTAGTTCATAAAAATGTGACGATGAAATGACCTAATTATTTTTTTGAAACCTTATATAATAAATATATAAACCTCCTTAAAATCTGCAAGGTACCATAAAAGCATACAATTCATTGTGAGCATCATAACGTGCAACTCGATCTCGAAATGACTTTCTTCTTGACCCTATTTCATTTAAACTAATATATATTACAAAATTCACATCGTGGCATCCTAAAAATTTTCAAAAACATCATGAAAGTTCCTACTAACATATCCAATAATCACCATGTCACAAATAGGTCTCCATATCTCCATTCACTAAGACTTGCATGACTAGCCCTTGGGGTTTTGCATGGTTTAGGATAGGGTCAACTCAAATGTCACTATAAATCATCATGAAAAAACTCCAAAAGTTCATAACATCCTTATTACATCATTAAAAACCTTCCTATATTCATCCATGATCTCACATATCTCTAGAACTCAACCTCATACCTCCAAGCACCTAAAACTAGTCTAAATGCACCTAAAAATTGGTCTTAAACCTTTATATACAACCTTAAACTCATGTCAGTTCCTAAAAACTCCTGAAACACACTCTTCATGATTTTACCATACTACTCAAGCCACCAAGAATCTCTAACCATCATGCACCATCACCTAGGCTAGCTAGGCCAACTATTTAGGCTTGATCAGAATAATCCAATCTCACTAAATCAACTCATACCACCAAGAACAAACCTAAAAATCCATATCACCATCATAATTAGCATCCTCAGACTCTAATCCACCATCATAATTTTCATTAAAGGAATTTTACATCAATGACAACAACTAAAACACAACATGCCAATAATCCCCCTTTTTCATTGATGGAAAACCTTCGAACGGCTTCCCTTTTACATTAATGAAAAAGCATACCTATATTTTCATGATCTTCATATTTCTAAGATTTATAGGATCATATTTTGGTTAGAAACATAAACCAAAGTCTTCATTCTATCTCACGGACTTGAAATTTCTCACAAAATCTGATTTTACCTCTTTCAAACCATTCATGATTGCACTCCCCCTAGTAAAGAGCATACATAGGACCCAAATGCACCAATAATAATAAAAGGAACATAATTTTAACTTCTCTTTGTGTGAGATAATAATCAAACCACCATACAAGAATGCAAAAATTGACATTTCATACCCAAAGCTATGTTTTTCTTCTTACAAAGCATAAGAACATTGAAGCAGACCTAAATATGAAGCATGCACCTTGTGAACATACCAACAATAATACAATATGAGCTAAAATTGTCTCCTTACCTTCATACTTGATCTATCTAAACTTTTCAAGGTTTAAAAATTGACTTGTCTCTACCATTTTTTCTCTCATACCTTCTCAAATATTGAGATCCTTGTTCTAACTCTTCAATGTAAATTAAACAATCTTTGATATCCCCTAGAATCCCACACACACAATTACCTTGCATATCACAGCTACCCCTGAACTTATACCATCGAATTCTAGTATAGATACATAAAATTTGGATGTTTACCTTACTTGCAAGTCATGGAAGCAACTAAGACACTTTGACCCAGTCTTGAAGAACTATCTCGAGTGTTTTTAACCATATTTGAGTGAGGTTATGCATATTTGATTCATACCTTGCTTTACATTCAAGAAAAAAATCATGTCATACCTCACATACCTTGTAGTCATATGTAATACTTTCTAGAGAATAAAATCATGCTCCCCTTTCCTTATATACCTCTTACAGAGTCTGTAGGATACCAATTTTCTCTTCTTACAATCTTGACACAATCATCTTGGTCAACTAACCAATTTCCAAACCACCATACTTGAGGTCATGTTTTACCTTTCCATTCAATGCTTCCCATACACCTTGAACACCCAATACAAGGACCAAAACATGATTCATCTATTTTATAAGCCTTTTATAGTCTTGTGACACCATATTTGTGTTCTTCATATAAGCATAATATTAGTTCTATCAAGTATTTGATATATCAATTTGACTCAAGCAAGTCTAATAAGCTTAGTCTATCACTTCTTCAATGACATACTAACTCATTCACCCTTTATTATCAGTAAAAACACCTTTTAACCCTCAAGAAGGACTCAAACTAGCTTGAACATCACCTATAGACTGTAGAATGCAATTTTAGAGCAAGATGTTCATCTACAAGTCATAGAATAGTCATACTTTCCTCTCTTAAAAATCATAACAAATTATTTATTACTCATGTAGCATATTATTCTTAATATGGAGGCCATTCAATCATCTTTTACTTACTTACCTTCATATTCCTTCATTTACTTACTGAGACAAAGCATCTAAACTATGATAACAAAAGCAATTTCAACCAATAAACTCATACAGTGGATGATTTCTTGCAAAAATCATTTACATACTTACCTTCATAGTATTCAAAGTACCTAGAAACTATGGTAGACACCCCATATACTTGATCAATGAACCAATATGCTTTCCTTATCTTAGTATACCACTTCACACATGTGAAGCTCATACCAAACTCGAGTTCATTGTGCCCTTATTCTCACGATCCTTAAGCAATGTTTTACAAGACCCAATCACTTTGCCACACCTATGGCCTCCTTTTGAGAAGAATTACACCTTCTAGATAAACTAAAACTTTTCATAATATCCTTAAGACTCGTTAGTAAATTTTTCATACATGTAGCATTCTCTTTCTTTGTGTCTCAGTCATGATGTTCATCATACTTAGTTCATAAACCACACTCTAGACTTTATATGAAATCCATATTATACACCAACATGTCAATCCCTTTCAACTTCTAAAACCACCGATAGGAGACCAAGAATGACTCCCTTAACTAATAATGTCCATATAGTCATATAGGATCAAATTTTCATTTACAAAATCTACAAGCCTTTCATCATGGATAATTCACACATAGGTTCTAATGCATTCACTCACACAAGGAAAACATAGCTTTTTTAGTACCCTTTTGGCTCTTTAGACACCTCCGTAAACCTTGAAGCATATAACTTTGGGATATTTGGCCAGCTTGTAGTATTACCTTTGATTATTAGGTCTTCTAACACTCTTTACTATCAAATCTGGGAACTTTCATGAATTCTAAATAACTCGAAAACTTATATGTTTAAAACCACTTAATTCTCAAAGAATTCATTGTTAAGATGATTTTTTCAAAGTTTTGGTTTTGAATTCTAGTATTTACACCTTCAAGCACATAATTTTCTTCATACTACTTCTTATAGTCTCCTAAGACCCAGCTTAAGGTAATGACAACTCAAAAATGCAAAAAAATGATTCCAAGGTCTCAAATTTTTCTATCAACACTTTATCAACATATTCTAATGTCATGAGTACTCTTTCTTTTATTAAGAACCATAAACACCACTTACTTGCTTGAAACCTACTTAGCTTATCTTCAATATCCCTTTAGGAAATCTGTAATAAACCATCTTGAGATGATGGTTTTATCAAGTCATCATATTTGATTAATCATCTCAACTTCAATCCTCCTTTTAGAAGCATAAACACCCTTTGATCCATTTGACACATGACACAATGATATGTAAACCAATGCAGAATTAGAAAACTCTTGATGACAAAAATAAATTTCCTAATCAACATGCATGCTCTATGATACTGGATCATTTTCATCAACCTTTTGATGAAATCGCATATATTCACATGCTTTATACACTCTTGAACATAATTGATATAGACAATATAGTTTATGACAAAACCATGACACTTCATTTGTGACTTAGAATAAACAACATGAGGAAACAATGACCTTTCTATCTTCCATAAACTCTTACCACCGAATCATACTAAGAGAAGACGCTTTACGTGAATTTCATGACTCAACATACCTCTTTTGAGACACCAACACAAACATTTATACAAACTAATTTATTCCAAACTGATAACACATTATGATAGGGCATTCACAGACTTGAGAAAAAAATCATACATCCTTCGATACCTCTAGACAAATACATTACCATTTTTACAATTTGACCAACCATGGAGAACCTTAAAACATGTTTAGAATTTAAAATAGCATACCTTGACACCTTAGAGGATTCAAACACAAACTTAGACAGCTCCCCCTCACACCAATGCTTCATATGTGTTAATATACCTCTAAGAATCCTAGTAGATGCATATGATGCCTTGTAGGATCTAGAAGAATGACTTGAAGACATCCAAATACCTCTTATATACCTTAAATTAACCTTCACCTCCTTTCTTCTAATTTGTACTCTAAGAAACACTTTTTCTAACACTCACATAAGCTCTTTGTGGACCAATTTTGTTCCTTCTGGGCTCCCAAATACTACCATGATTGTTATCATGTAATATAGACCTTCATTTTTGTTAATATACCTCTAATAAGCCTAGTGGAAGCATATGATACCATGGAGGATCTAAAATAATGACTTGAAGAGGTCCCAAGCTCTCTTAGACATTTGAAAGTCACCTTCACCTCTTTGCTTCAGAAAAATGAATTGAATACCAAGTATGGAGGCTTATGCATAGGAACATGTGCATGTAGAGGAAAAGGGATAACGTGTAAGAGGGAACATGTAGGTCATATACATGGAAGAACGCAGGACTATACACATAGGAAACAATTCAAGACTTTGTTGATTTTTTTAGGACGGGATAAAAATATACTTGAGTACCGATCATGCAAGCACAAAAAGCTCCTATAGATCATGTATGGAGGAATCTAATAATAATATTAAAGATATTATTATTTATAGGATTAATCTATTATTAGCAGGAGTTATAAAATCATGAAAGTTTTTACGCATGGATATTTTTGGAAATAAAACATCCAACCTATTTTGAGGGCATGCCTATGATTGGGGTGCATGGGTGGTGAAGGGCAAGTCCCCACCCCTATACATACCTATTGTATAGAATTGTTTTAGTATCCCTCTTATGTCCTAAAGCAAGGTTATGTTGCTATCTATGGTGTGATTCTTGCACGCCTGGTTGCATACAACATTATAGTGCCGGTTTGGTATTGAGTTCCTTGTTATGTAATTAATTCCTTTGTAATGGATAATAGGTGTTTAGATACTTCGATTGTTAATGGATCTAAGGATGGTAACATAACAATACAATTGGTATTGATCATGGTTTATGTTGACTGAGTGTTATGAGTTTCCAAGATGATATGTGTAATGATTTTATACTTGAATGAATACCTGGTTAGTTATTGTGAAATTTATGCATGATAACATCTTGAAAAGTAAACAAAAAGGAGGGACTTGGTAGTTGTGTGTGCTTTGGGTGAGCATTCAAACTTAACTAGATGAGGTGTCAGTGTGCATAACACTTCATTGAAATTAAGGACTACATTTTGGTTTCGTTTCCTAGACCTATTTTTTAATTTTTCTCGCTAGAATGTTACACGCAAATGGCATATCGACTATCTTTGGAGAGTATTGAAAGTCTGGGTGGAAGACAGACAAGACCAATTTATATAGAGGTATAACATTGGGCCTGGATTTAATGTGCATAAGTGGGTGGAGGAAAATATTTATCATGAACTATATGAGATTTTTTTATCATCTTTCTAGTATAGTTGTACCAGTGGTTGGAAGCTTATGCATTGAAAAAATCTTGGGGTCTTAGGCCAAGGATTTGGACGTGTGAATATTATCAAACTCTCTTTCATGTAGATGAGAAGTGGACTAGAGCTGTAGATTGTTGGTGGGCTAGTGTGTTACACAATTATACATTGGAATATGTTATTTCTATGCATTTATTTCTAGAGGAAGATGAGTTAAATTTTTACACAAGCTCATAGGATCCTATATGCATGTTATCCTTTTAGCTATCAATATCTTGATGGTAGAAATAGTTCGGAGAGATTACCTATGGATAGATAAATCCCCACCGTGTTCAGGGGTAGGATAAGGTGTAGAAAAGGATGGCAAAGCAGCCCTAATAGAAGATAGGTAGAGAGAGGAGAGACGTCTCAAGTATAATGAATCTTGAGAGAGGGAAAGTGAGGTAGCATTGCAATCAAAAATAATTATGGCTCGCAATGGTTTTAAATCTCTCATTGAAGAAGAGGAGTGGCAGCATCAAATCCTCCCGACTTTAGGAAAGTGCAGAGAGAATCTCCATCATTTTTAGATGAGAGTGTGTCAAAGTAAATAATGAGAACCATCGATGCACATTTGAATAAACCTAGATATCTAGCCCTTTCGCTTGATGTTCCAGATTCCAAGAGTAATCGAAGGAAAAATTAGTGGAGGTAACAAGGAAGATACATGTACATATAATTTTGTGTTGAATCCATAAGTGCATCGGACTAGTAACGTGCACATGGTAGCAACAAATGTGTCCGTGTTTTGGATTTTACTTTTGGGATTATTTACAGGTGCATCGGTAGGACAAGGTATTGGTGTAAAAACCATTAGAAAAACCTTATTGGGTGTTGTGATAGTGTAGTTAGTAGGTATCAAGTTCGATACTATGACCGGTACACAAGGAAGTTTATCAACTAGGCTACAACCCATAGAAGGGGCCACAGGAGGTTCATGAGGATTAGGTCAGCCACCACATAGAGGTAATCTTGGTGGAGGTTAAGGGTATAGATTTGGTGAATAGGGACCACAACCACCAGCAAAATAACTGAAAATAAACCAGCCTCATCAAACCCCATCTCAATACCCACTTCATCAGACACCTCAAGACTACTTTGAGATGTCTCTCTACTTGTCATAGTATAGAGGTGTGAAGGATGCAAAGAAAGCACATGCACAAGTGCGAATTACTATGGCATGTGAAAGGAATCATAGCCTTAGATAGAAAGGAAAGTTATTTTTCCACCACACTCAAAGGGTGCTCACATAGTTGGTACATGAAGTATGACGTGCATAATCTGCGGTGGATTATGATTCTATGTGTGCAACATTTTGGCTGAGTTCCACATTTTGTATTTTGAGTAGCATAGCATCAGTACACTCAAATATATCAAGAAGGGTCTATCGAGAAAGTGTGTGACAATAAAATGTGTGAATTAAGACATTGTTGTTAAAATTATCTTAATACATCCATCCAAGTCATCACACACATTGGTTTTTTGGTGGATTTTTGACTCCATTCTAAAGGGTGTTATCTCATAAGACATATATTGATCTCGCATGAGGCATTGGAAGCATCTCGCACGATAAAGCAATTAGAAGTGTAGACACAAAAGTTAGTCCTTTTCTCGTAAGTTTAGATAAAGGATATGGCGAAGCGATTGGAAAATATCTCTACTCGTAAATCAATAATTTCCGCACTTGTTACCTGTCCAAGTTAATGCACCAAAATAAACACAAAAACCTTGAAAAACTCAAATGAAATCGATACCTGATAGATTGGATAAGATTCAAAGACGTAGATGGAGAGAATGCTTTGATGGAGACAAGACGGACGCACACAAACAATCCCGAAAGTAGATCCAAGAAACTCGTGATGGACAAATTCTTGGCCGCAAAAGATGACGTTAGGACGATATATGGGTGAACCGCCAGAAAAGTGTGGGAAGCAATGAGCTTCCTCGATGGATGTCATTTCATGTTCTTAATCATGAATAAAGACATACATGATAAAATATGTAAGCAAATATTTAGGTTTTTTGATTAAAAAACAATGTAGAATGTAAAAGCGTAATAGAAATCGAAAGAAAATAGGAAAGCGTAAAAACAAAACTGAAATTGTGTTACCTAAATTTCGTACTTTTCAGTAGACTAGTTGGCGTTGATCGGGCGGTGATCGGTGTCAATTGTTTGGGTCGAAGTCGATCGATAGTGATCAGCATCAATCGAGATAGTGATTGATGTCAATTTTTGGGTTGGAGTCGATCAGATAGTGATCGGCGTCAATTAGACACGTGCAGTAGACGAAGGCCATAGAGTAAAAGAAGAAAGCAAGCTAAGCTAAAATGGATTAAACGTAAGACTAGATTACTAAAGATTGATCAGAAAGTAGAGATTGAAGACAGAAAAAGGGGATTTGAGGTAGAAATTGATGGATTCTAACCCAGAAACTAAAGAAATACATGATTAGTGCCGATTTGGATAAATCAAGGCGTCGAAGACTAATCAGATTGACCGGACTAGGTCGGCATTGATCGAAAGGAAATTAAATAAATCTACAATGGGGAATACCGAAAAATTTTCTTGATCAATGATTGATGATGACCAGTGAACTGTGGAGACCAAGAAGAGCTATAGACATGCGAGACATAGTAACAAAGACACTTCTCGTGGATTAAACTACACAAAACTCACTCTCTTTCTCTGATAATCTCTTTAATTTCTTAGACAAATTAATCTCTAGGTAACCAGCTCTTCTGAATCTAACCAGAGAGGATCTCAGGTCATAAATTTATAATCGTGTCTTTGCCGAGATAAAATTGGCACCGTTTCAAGAATCGGCATCACCGGAATAAAATCGGTGTCGTTAGAATAATTGGTGTCAACCGACAATCGATCGGTGCCGATCGTAACAACTTCCCAAAGTGGCAAAGAAATGAGTTGTGGGGATAATAAACGTATCCCTCCCACTCAAATATGGGAAGAATCCTTGCCGCAGTTCCAAGAGAGGAGAAATAGGTGGGATAGATGGATAATAATAGCACGGGAGGTTGGGAAGTGATATGGGGTGAATAAGTAGAAGTAGAATAAATGTAGAAGATAGAATTACATGGTTAATGTTTAATTAACCATGGGTGAAATATAATGGGTGGAGAAAACTTAGGATAGGCCTTTAAATTAAATATTTAATTAATACCCTAAGGGAGAAGTGGTGATATAAAGGTGCCCCGGGTTACCCGAGAGGATAAACAAACCCAGGGGACACTAAATTGGGTAACCAATTTTAGGTGTCTACATTTGCCCCTTTTATCGAGTAACTTGCGATAAGCAATGCCATGAGAGAAAAACAAGGAGTCGGAAGAAGAGGAAGAACATTGATGATGTGCTCCCCCTCAAACTAGGGATGGGGTGGCCCCAGAAAAAGCTAACGGATCCCGAGTTTGAACAAGGTGTTAGTGCAAAATCACAACACCCCTGGATGCAGATCAGGCTTCTAGGTTGATCACTCGGGCATCCAAAGTGTGATTGCCTGCACAACATGGAAACCTCTCTCCAAGCATGGGACTTGTGAAACCGAGAGAGGAATCTCCAGAGAAGGCTAGTTCTCGCTACTAAACTACCTGCCACAAGCTATTCTAGTGTAGGCAAGCTAATCTAATCCTAATCTAACAATGCCAAGGAGACAGAGAGAGAGAGAAGGGAAAAATAGCAAAAGCCTACACTAAAACGGTGATACACCAGAGAAGGAGAATGTTGAACCTCTATCAAAGCGCCATGGGACAAAGAGAGGTGAGCAATGGGAAGGATGGAAAGATGCATCACAGGCCCAAGGATAGATTTCACATAGAAAATGTCCCAAAACTCCATGAACACAGCTCCAAAACTGTAATGAACATTCAAACATGCACAAATACCTGCAATGAAGAGAAGCAAGAAGAGAAACAAGTAAAAGCGAGTGAGGATGGACAGATGCATCACAAAACACGTTTTGTTGCTCCAGAAGTTTACACAGAACATCATTTCAATAGTAAAAGGCAAAAAACACCATTACAGAGCAAGGGAGGAGGTTCGAAATCCATTTTCAACCCTAGAGAAGAAAAGAAGGGAGGGAGCAGAAAAGATGAACAACTTGTTTTGTCCCCCTTTTGAAAGAAGCCCTCTCACAATATATAGGAAGAAAGAGAGAGGGAAGAGAGGAAATTTGAAACTACCACAACCACTTCTAGGTCACATTTTAAATCATCTCATTATGGTAGAAGTGGCGGATCCTGGCAAAACGGTGGGCTGTCTGCTGCATTAAAGCTGGTTGTTGAAGCGTCACTTCTGGCATTACCATGCGTCAGAGCCATTTCTTAACTTTCTCTCTCTAGACTACACCAAAATGTAAGATTGATCCGAGAATCATGTAGAGAGTTTCAATAGCTTTCCGTTGATATAAAGAACGTGTAATCGAGCTCTGGATCAAAAGATATGACGATCGAAGATTTAGGCACGAATGACCAAAACGGATTTTGAAATATTTTTCCCGCTTCGCCACTCCTGGACGACACGTGGCACGTATTGATTGGTTGTGTGATTCTCTCTCCTCTGCCTTTCGGTGGGATTTCTTTCAAAATTTCCTTGTGGGCCCTAGCCGGGACACATGGCACTATCCTATTGGTTTGGTGACCCTCAAAACTCGCCCTTTGACTTTTTGACCTTTTCCCTTGTGACACATGTCATGATTTGATTGGTCCGCGGGCCTGCCGGCTCTTTGCGCCCTTCGCGTCTTTTTGTCCCAAATGTCCCAGTGCTATTTGGGACAGAAACCTCTGATCCGCCCAAAATGGGCTTCCTTGTCCCTCATTTGGTCGATGACACGTGGCGTTGTTTGATTGGCTTTCGGCTCCTTCGGCGATCCGCGTCCCACGCGTCCCTTCGTCCCGGATGTCCCAGTACGAACTTTCTCTGTTTCGGCCGAACCAGCCGGTTCACGTCCATTTGTCCCAAATGTCCCAGTGCTTCGTGGGACAAATTCTTCCGGTTCACCCGATCCGGCCGATTCGCATCTTTTTGTCCCACTTGTCCCACATTGTTTCGGACTGAAGTTCTCCATTTCGGCCGATCCACGCCTTGGCATCCCAAATGTCCCACATTGTCCTAGGACAAGGACTTAGCCATTTTTCATGATTTTTTCTGGCCTGAGCCTGTCTTCTGCAACTTTTTTCACATTTTCTCAGAGCTTGCTCTTTCCTTCTTTGGTCAGGGGAGTTAGAAAAAATCTGAGGGAACCCCAGAAACATGATGTTTGCTCTGAATCAATTATCTGCCTGGGACTTGAGAATTCTGATGCATGTTATCAAATTAACCCTGGGGGGTGAATTTTGGATAACAATTTGGCGACTCAGCGGGGTCATCTGCCTACTAGATGAAGTTACCAGTTGCCTGAAGCATCCATTGGGCATGGAGTCCTGAGTTGTAACCTGCAACTGATCTGAACTTTGAAAACTTCCCTTTGAGCCACTTGAAACCCATTGAACCTGGAGTGTTCTCACCAAGATGCTACTGAAACGAACTGTGCAAGAGAAAAACCAGCACAACAAAACTATGTACAGAACTAAAAATCATTAATGCTCCAAAATGAAACATGCAGAGTGTGCACAAGCATTTCTTCATCGAAAGCAAACCTACCTACTCTACTCTAACTGGAAGCAAAAGCAAGCTAAACAAACCCTGCAATTGGTTGTGAGAAATAGCTTCCCTTTCTCAAAATTGGCGGCCATGCAATTGATTTAGAGCTGATCATGGCTGTTAGGATGAGTGGAAAATCAACAAGAAGCTGGTATTCCACCCAAATCATCAAGGTATCAGCTGAAGGCAAATTCAATACCTCTTTTAGTTGCTCTGCATTTGGATTGAAGAGGTATGACAGCTGATCCTTGGTACTTTGTAGCTCACCCTCATGCTCAGAAGCAAGCATGACTGGTTGTGACTTCTCCTTTGGCTCCAATGAAGCCAAATACCTGATTGGGCAAGGTCTGATCCTTTGAGTATGCCCATTTCCCTGATTTTCAACTCCAAGAATGGAGTCTTCTTGCGGACCTTCTTGAATGGATGATGTGGAAGAAATGGCGAAATTCCTCTGCCCTTTCTCTTCCTCCAATGAAGGACATGAAAGATTAAAATCTTCCAATCTTGATTCTGAAGAGCTGTTATCGATGCGGTGCTGCTGCAAATGAATGTTCTCCTTCATGACAATGACTCTTGTGTTTGGAATGTGGATGATGAAAGAGAGAATGGTGGAAACTCAACCGGCTCTTCTCCATCAAAACAGTCCTCCAAATCTGACAGATAAACTGCCTCATGGCTGTCCTGCTGCAAATGTTCAACTTCCTCCATGGTGTCCTCTTGATCTGTAACTTGACCACCATGGTTTCTTTCACTCTCCAATATTGAGTTTGAGAGATCAAACCCCTCTTCAGTACTAGAATTTGGGAGAGGTGAAGTAGAAAGAAGAACTGAAGGTTCTCCTGTAGCCTGGTTTGTGCTCAAAGCTCTTGGATCTGCACTTTTCTCTTCCACAGCTAGATTGTGCTCCTCTTCTTTTGGATTTGGAGCAACTTCTCCTTCCTCTACTGTTTGAAGACAATCTTGCTCTTGATTGAACTCCTCCTCCAGCATGAAGTTTGTCAAGTCAAACTCTTCAATCTGCTGCTCTAGAGGACAAGTTGGGACTGCAAGATCTTCTTCTTCTGCTGCAACAGAATCAGTCCTGACCACCATTTGTTCTCCAACCTTAGCCTCTTCTGTAGGCTTAACCATCAAGGGGATCTTTGTCATCCCAAACTTGGCAGCCCAAACCTTCAAGTCGTCTGTCATTTCTTTTCTGTTGGGCTCCTCTTCTTGCTGTCCTTGATGACTGATTTTTGCAATTTCTTCTTCCCCACATGAAATTGGGAATGCAAGAGGAGGGATAGGTTGAAACTCAATTGATTTGGAAATTTTTGTGGTGGTGAAGGAGATGAAATATCTTGTTTCTTTAGAGGAGGGGGGATTTCATTTAGCTCTTGTGGAGAGGATGACTGTTTGGAAGGAAAAAGGAAAGAAGAATTGAGGTGTGGTGGAAGACTGAGAGGTGGAGACATGGGATCAACATTTGGGACAGCAGATGGAGAGTTTAAAATTTGCAAGTCCAAATGAGATGATGCTGCTTGAGTAATGGGAAGAGAAAAACCAGATGATGGTGTAGAACTTACCCATTGACAAGGTTGTTCAACACCGAATGTATAGGCCTCTATTCCTGCTGTCCATTGTGCAAGTTGGGGCAGCATCTTTATCATGAAGTCCAGCTTTTCTTGAGGGCTGAAGTGTCTTGGAAAAGGGCCTCCCCATGGACAAGGAGTCCTGTAACCGATCCCGAAAGCTCTCATTTGAGCTGTTGCTCTGGACTGCACCATCTTTTCCTCCATCTTTTGGATCTTCTCCAACAGACCAGCATCTTGGATCTGATGGTCTTCATTGTATGCACACCCTTGCTCTTGGAAAGCTTCATAGCCAAACTGACTTTGGCACTGCTGCTCATATGGGTATGCATGCTGATCTTGAATCTTCTCAAAATGTTGATTTGGAGGATTTGTAAAACATGTTGGAGGTGTGATATACTGCTGTTGTTGATGTGAATTCCATGATGGAAATGAAGTCATGATTGCACAACTTCATAGAATGAAAGAAGATGGAAGAGATGGAAGGAAGAATGGATGGAAAATGAATGAAAATGAATGGAAAGGAAGGTCTGCAACTTCAGAGATGGGTTGTTGACCAGATGGAGTCGCCAGATGTGTTTGCAAGTGCCTCCAAAGGCTGAAATCTTCATAGGAACACATCAACCTGCAAAAGATGAAGTGAAAGACCTCTAAGGTCCCACCGGGTGTGCCAAAACTGTTAGTGCAAAATCACAGCACCCCTGGATGTAGATCAGGCTTCTAGGTTGATCACTCAGGCATCCAGTGTGATTGCACAACATGGAAACCTCTCCAAGCGTGGGACTTGTGAAACTGAGAGAGGAATCTCCAGAGAAGTCTAGTTCCTGCTCCTAAACTACCTGCCACAAGCTATTCCAGTGTAGGCAAGCTAATCTAATCCTAATCTAACCATGCCAAGGAGACAGAGAGAGAGAGAGAAGGGAAAAATAGCAAAAGCCTACACTAAAACGGTGATACACCAGAGAAGGAGAATGTTGAACCTCTATCAAAACTGCCATGGGACAAAGAGAGGTGAGCAATGGGAAGGATGGACAGATGCATCACAGGCCCAAGGATAGATTTCACACAGAAAATGTCCCAAAACTCCATGAACACAACTCCAAACCTGCAATGAACATTCAAACATGCACAAATACCTGCAATGAAGAGAGGCAAGAAGAGAAACAAGCAAAAACGAGCAAGGATGGACAGATGCATCACAAAACACGTTTTGTTGCTCCAGAAGTTTGCACAGAACATCATTTCAATAGTAAAAGGAAAAAAATACCATTACAGAGCAAGGGAGGAGGTTCGAACTCCATTTTCAACCCTAGAGAAGAAAAGAAGGGAGGGCAGAGCAGAAAAGATGAACAACCTTTTTGTCCTTTGAAAGAAGCCCCTCTGTACAATATATAGGAAGAAAGAGAGAGGGAAGAGAGGAAATTTGAAACTACCACAACCACTTCTAGGTCACATTTTAAATCATCTCATTATGGTAGAAGCGGCGGATCCTGGCAAAACGGCGGGTTGTCTGCTGCATTAAAGCCAGTTCTTTGAAGCGTCACTACGGCATTACCATGCGTCGAGTTGTTTCTTAAATTTATCTCTCTAGACTACACCAAAATGGAAGATTTATCCCTAAATCATGTAGATAATTTCAACAGCTTTCTGTTGATATAAAGAACGTGCAAATCCGAGCTCTGGATCAAAAGATATGACGATCTGAAGATTTAGGGCACGGAACAGACCAAAACGGATTTTGAAATATTTTCCGCGCTTCGCCACTGGATGACACGTGGCACGTATTGATTGGTTGCATGATTCTCTCTCCTCGCCTTTCGGTGGGCTTTCTTTGAAATTTCCTTGTGGGCCCTAAGCGGACACATGGCACTATCCCATTGGTTCGGACCGACCCCTCAAAACTCGCCCTTTGACTTTTTGACCTTTTCCCTTGTGACACGTGTCATGATTTGATTGGTCCGCGGCCTCTTTGGCTCTTTCGCGCCCTTCGCGTCTTTTTGTCCCAGATGTCCCAGTGCTGTTTGGGACATAAACCTCCGATCCGCCCGAAATGGGCTTCCTTGTCCCTTATCTAGTCGATGACATGTGGCGTTGTTTGATTGGCTTTCGGCTCCTTCGACGATCCGCGCCCCATGCGTCCCCTTCGTCCGGATGTCCCAAAGACGAACTTTCTCTGTTTCAGCCAAACGATCGGTTCACGTCCATTTGTCCCAAATGTCCCAGTGCTTCGTGGGACAAATTCTTCCGGTTCGCCCGATCCGGCCGATTCGCGTCTTTTTGTCCCACTTGTCCCACATTGTTTCGGACTGAAGTTCTCCATTTCGGCCGATCCGTGCCTCAAGCGCCCCAAATGTCCCAGTCTTTGTTCTAGACAAGGACTTAGCCATTTTCATGATTTTTTTCGCCCGAGGCCTGTCTTACGCAACTTTTTCACATTTTCTCAGAGCTTGCTCTTTCCTTCTTTGGTCAGGGGAGTTAGAAAAAATCTGAGGGAACCCCAGAAACATGATGTTTGCTCTGAATCAATTATCTACCTGGGACTTGAGAATTCTGATGCATGTTATCAAATTAACCCTGCGGGGTGAATTTTGGATAACACAAGGTAGATGAAAAATAATAGAAGAGCGGATGCCCCAAAGATGATGTCTAGAGTAACTTTGATCGTTGATGACACGTGTAAAAAAAAAAAAGGCAACAACCTAAGGAACTCGCATTGATAGGGTATACTAGACGGTCTTCATATGAGATGACGTAAGTGGCTATAGACTGGTGAGTTAAAGGTGACTGCAACATAGCAACAACCAAAGAGTGACACATTGGTAGGGACAACTAGACAGTCTTCAAACGAGACGACGTTAGTACCTACAGACCCACTATATTTAGGTTGCAAAAAAACACAAGTTACCCATACGGGAAGAACTCTAAATGGGTGATAACACCGAAAATATATGCCAAAAGGTGAAAATAAGATCTAAACGGTGATCAAATAAACAAGCCAAGCATCAACGCTTAGATAAGAAAGATGAAGCGACGGCCTTGAGAGGAGAACCACCGCGGAAATCAACATATGGCCACTACAGTGGACTTTGTAATAGAACTGCTGCCAGACTAGGCGAACAGGTGTGTTATGGGTGGCACATGCAAAAGATATAATGATGAGATGCCCGGGCAAGGAATAAAAAGCAAAGCCGAGCTACGAGTGACACACACGTGGGGCTATGCAAGGTGACCAGGTACAAGTACCCAAAATAAAGGTGCAATGATGGTGACAATGTGTTACGGGTGACACATGCATAAGACAGGATAACATATGAGGACGAAGCATGTCCTAGTGGGATGAGATGACAAAATATATGTGATTTAGATAGATATAGATAGATTTATGTGATTTAATTTTGATTTATCATGGATGAATAATTGATTAACATGTTATAGATAGATGGATAGATGGATCCACATAATATATACTACTTTGATGTGTTTAGATGAAGTCGATAAGATGAGCATAGATAGATGATATATTTGATTGAGTAAATTAACATGTTAAATGTCAATTTAACTGGATGAACAACAAATAAACATGGGAAATGTCCTCTTGAAAATAAAGTGATGTAATGATATTATCCCTTAGAAAATAAAAACACTACACCTAGATAGGAAAAAGAATGATAAGTTATTCCGCTAACCGACCATAAATAGAGACCTTAATGGTAAATCGAAAGACAATGCACACAAGGCCATAGACGCGGGTAAAATAAACTTGACACTAGTTAGTCGCAAACTAGATCTAGGAGGTAGATAAGGATGAGAGATAAGTATGCATATTGGCAGAACACATGAAGGATTAAATACATGCCCATATGGGGAAAAACAGGTCTCCATATGATCGAAAAGGTCTCATATCACAGCTTCATGATTTTTTTCTTTTGATAGAAAAGTAAACTGATTGATGCGGGAAGTTTGCTAGATATAGAAAGACTGATCGATACAGGAAGTCTTTCAGAGATGCTAAAAAGTGAAAAAACTGGCCAATAGAGGAAGTTTGTTACTGCAAAGGCTGAAAATGCCATAAAAAAAATAGTCGTCCTTCAAGGGAGCAATCTATATTTTGATTTTGATGGTAGCCATCCTTCGAGGAATGGTCTATATTTTTATTTTATTTGATAAGGCATGGATAGCTGTCCTTTGAGGGATCAGTCTATCTTTTGGGACTAGGATAGCATCTCTTTTCTCTTCTTTTTTTTGAGCTTTGGAAGAAGCTGAGTTTAGACCAGATAGATCAGATAGAGGGGAAGAAAATGTATATAAGCACGTACTCATGCCCCAAAGTGGTTTTGATCAAGATGAATACCTAGGGTGGATGAAGTAGTGATCAAGGTATTCCTACTATGAGAAGGAAAAATATGGAAGGAAAATACCATGAGTAGAGCCACGGTACTCATATTTAAGGTATAAAAAAGAAATAACGTGGAGACCCACATAGTTCCGAATCACTATGAAATGCATGACTGGTTGCAGATGGATGAAAGATCTATTGTGCGACTAAGATTGTGTAAGATAGATTTTAACAGTAGAAGGGCCTTAGATGCAAAGAATTAAGAGGCTCCATTTCAGGTATACCATCCATGGAAGACAGCAATAAGCCCTGAGACCCATACTTATGAGTGACAACATACGGTTCCATCTATTTGGGAGCAAACTTACCACGTTGACTTCGTTGTAGAGTAGTGACATTTTGGTTTTCTTTAAGAACAAGATAACCAACTTGGAAGTCATGCTACTACAAATGCTTATTATAAGTGCACTTGACATACTCAAGATATACTTGATGATGTTCAAGAGCATTAAGATGACATTCATCTAACAAATCAAGTCAGTACTAGGCAGTTTTGATGATAGTCCTCATTAGAGACAAACTCTCTAAGAGAGACGCAAAGAGAGGGAATCTGGACTTCCAAAGGAAGGACAACCTCAGACCCATAGATGAGAGAGAAGGGAGTAGCACCGGTAGGGGTACGAATGCTATTTTGATAAGCCCAGAGAGCAAAAGGGATGTGCAAATGCCAATCCCTACCAGCTCAACTAGTTACCTTTGCGAGGATATTATGCAAAGTTTTATTAGAAGCCTCAACTTGGCCATTAGATTATGGATAGTATGGAGAAGAAAAGCTGAGTTTAATATTGAAGGTGTCACAAAGTTTCTATAAATATTTGTTTTTGAAAGACTTGCCATTATGCATCAGAACTTGAGTTTGTGAGGAACACCAAAGCAAAAATGATGTGTTGATAGACAAAATCAACAATAGGTTTGGCTTTGGTCGATGAAAGAGGAATAGCCTCCACCCATTTAGTGAAGTATTATGTGGCAGTAATGATAGAGTGATGTTGCTGCAAAGAGCGTGGATTGATGAGGCCAACGAGATCAAGACCCCATTGTGAAAAAGGCCACAAATCCACTGCAGTTGCAAGGCCTGGCTAGGGATATGTGTGAGATTAGCATGTTGTTGACACTTGACACATTTCTTGACATAGTCACAACAGTCTTGATTAAGAGAAGGCCAATAATAGCCTAAACATAGGATGCACTTAGCCATGGCCAAACCACCAAAGTGTCCACCACAGATACCATCGTGGACCTCCTGAATGGCTTTAGATGATTCAGGGGTTTTGAGGCACCGAAGCAAAATACCATCAAAGCCACATTTGTAAAGGATTCCACCCAGAATAGTATAGCGGTTTGCACATTGGATAAAAGATCTTCTACCATTGGAAGTTAGATCTAGAGGAAGCACTGAATAGGATAGATAATAAAAAATGTGTTGATACCACTCATCTTGAGTGTTAGTTGTGATAGTGTTGATTGAATTCAACTACCTGAGATGAGATGGTTGGTCTAAATGCTAAACAACCACATAAATTCATGAGTCTTCAATGAATGGAGGAATAAGTGAGGCTAAAGAAGCCATCATATCTATAAATCAGTTTACAGTGTGAGGAATAGCCTGGATAGTAAATTTATCGAAAGATTGAAGCTAAAAGAGAACGATATCACAATATTTTTGAAGGATATCATTTTTACATTGATAGACTCAGTGACTTGATTAACGATGAGCTCAGAGTCACTGAAGATTTCGATATGGCGAGCACCGAGATTAATGGCATTTTGAAGACCTAAAATGAGGGCTTCATATTTGGCCATATTATTGGTACATTCAAATTTAAGCTTGTGTGCGATAGGGATAGGTGCACCCCAAGGAGGAATCATGATGAAACCTATGCCTCCCCCTTACTGACACTTGGACCCATCAAAGAAGATTTTTACTTTAAATGGAGACAGACTAAAATCGATTTGTTATATGTACTCATCTGGGAATTGAGTGAGGGGGACTTGAGTTTCTGGAAGAGGAGCGTCAGCTAATTGATCCGCAATGACCTGACCCTTGATAGATTTCTATGAGATGAACTCGAGGTCAAACTCTGTCATGAGCATGAGCCAACGAGTGATACGATCATTTTGATAAGGTTTCACATGCATTGTCTTGAGTGGATTAACACTTGTAACAATGTATGTTTTCTGATTAAGGAGGTAATGATGAAGTTTAGAAGTTGCGAAGAAGAGAGCACAACACAGTTTTTCAGCTTCAAAATAGTGTGTTTCATACTCATGAAGAGTGTGACTAATATAATAGATAGTCTATTCCTTACCATTAGAATCTCGATGCAAGATCATGGCTTCCGAGAGCATGGTCGATCACGAGAAATATAAAGATAGAATGGCTCCCCCGATGTGGAGGTGTAAGCACAAGTGGAGAAATAAGATAAGCTTTAAGATCATCAAAGGATTTTTGGCAACACTCATCCCATTCAAAATGAACATTTTTACAGAGGAGATGATGAAAAGGTTGACAACGGTCTAAAAGTTGTGAGATAAAACAACGCTTTGATTGAAGGCGTACTTAAAGACCATGGAGTTGCTTTAAGTTAGAAGGGGGAGGCATCTTGAGGATGGACTTTATTTTTACGGGATCGACTTCAATGCCCCTAATAGAAATGATAAAGCCTAAGAGTTTACCAGTGAGAACGAAAAACACGCATTTAGATGGATTTAGGTGAAGACAAAAATGAATGAGTCTCTCAAAGAGAGGTGCAAGGATGAGAAGATGATCCTGACGGCATTTGGACTTACGAGGAGGTTTTCAACGTAATCTTCTACAGTTTTGTGTAAGAGGTCATGGAAGATGTAGGTCATTGCACGTTGATAAGTTGCTCCTACATTCTTAAGACCGAAGGGCATGACGCGATAACAAAAATTCCCCAAGGGGTTATGAAGGAAGTATTATGTTGGTCCTCTGGTGTGATGAGAATTTGATTATACCTAGAGAAACCATCCATCAGAGAGAGCATCTCGTGACCTACAGTTAAATCCACAAGTTGGTCGATATTAGGTAGAGGAAAATCATCTTTTAGGCAAGTGAGATTAAGATCCTAAAAGTCATGCAAATTCAAATTTTCCCAGTAGCTTTGGTTATTGGTACTACATTTGAAACCCAAAGTGGATAGTCAATGGGTTGGATGAATTTGGCTGAAAGAAAATGTTGTAACTCTTCTTTGATGAGTAGAGCTACACGAGGATGCATCTTACGTAGTTTTTGTTTAACTAGTTTGATGTCTGGAAGAGTAACGATATTATGGACCACGATATTAGGATCGAGGCTTGGCATATCTTCATATGACCAAGAAAACACTTGGTGATGGTGAGAAAGAAAGGTGGTGAAGTCTCCTAACTACTGTGGGTTAAGAGATTGGCCAACCTTAATGATGTGAGGGTCTTCAGAAGTCCCTATATTAAGGTCGACAGTGGCTTCATTGAGAAGTGTAGATGTTTTAAAAGGAATGGTTTTAGGAATATAAGAATCCTCTACCCCAGATAGGTAAGGACAAAATCATCATCTGCGCAAAGTGGATAGTATTAATAGTGGGAGAGTCGTCTCTGACTATTTAGGGGAAGGGTAATGGTATGGAAGTGGATTTTCCATTAGTCTTATGGGTCAGTGGACGTAAGGAAATGGTATTGACTAAAAAAAGTTAGGTGGGATGGAAATGGTGTCATCCACATCAAGTGATGCTTCGACCTAATGGGAGAAGATGGTTCCTCAATGGAAAGAGGCTCATCGAGAATGGTGACGGTGGCTTTCGAGAGAGGTTTGAACCCTAAACCAAATTTTTGATGTGGTTTAAGAGTTGGAATGGATGTGAGGTCATGCACACCCTGTTCATACTTTCCCAAGCCAAAGCCTTTCCACGCGCATTGATATAGATAAGTTTTTGTGAACGTGGGATTTTGTAGACAATCAAACCCTGCCGAATAGGGTTTGGCTCTAAGAGGAGAATCTGGATGATAGTGAGGTGTATCAAGACCACCGTAAAAAAATAGTCATTGATCGGGAAGACCAATGGTGACAATGCGACCAAGATCTTGTTGATATTCAGGTTGTTTATCTGGCCTACCATACTCGTTAGGTTTGAGATGGGCATTAAAAGAGAGAAGAGGAAGCTCTCCTAGCAAAAAAATGCTGCAATGTTTCTTCTAGATTTTGTAGATCTGGTAGTTTTGTTGTAGGTATGGAAGAGGATGAAGCCTCATCAAGAGAACTAGAATTCTCCTTTGGAGGGGTAGACCTTCTATTCATGTCACATTGTGCGAGATGGAAAACGATCTCTGGATGAGTATATATTTTTCCCTAAATCGATATTTTATACATCAATGGAGGGTTGATCGAACGCTTGAGTGCATTTTACGGATCCAAGAGCAATTGAGGATCATATTGTAGTGGAATTTTACTTCAACAATGTAAAAAATCTTGTGAAGAAGTTTCTTGCCTACCCGAATGGGCAGGACCACAGTTCCTAAAGTAACCGCTAGCTGATCATTAAATGATCGAAGTGAAAAAGGCGGTGGTGAAACTACGTTCTTTGGTAACTTAAGTTGCTCAAATGTGTGGGAGGAAATGACGTTGAGTGCAGCACCACTGTCGATCATAGTGCATTTTAATGTAGTGTTGTTGATTTGAATTGTGATAAAGAGAGGAGCCTTTAAATCCTCGAGAAGAAAGGGGAGGAATTTTAGAATCCTCAAAGGAAATGGTGGTTGATGGTATATTCAATCCAACAACCATCTCAAAAGGTTGGGGCTCATCTGAATTCACTTTGATACTGCGTAGATTATCAATCGAGCACAGCGATCTTGGGAGAGATGATGAATGAGGTCAAAAAGAGACATTTTGACCGGAGCATGGGTAAGTTGTTTCATAACACTCTCCTCAACTGACACGGGAATTTGAGCCTGAGGTGAAGCACGAATAGAGACCCGAGGTCTTGAGGATGATGAGGAAGGAGGAACTCCTTCAAGGGTAGCAGAAATGATGACTTGTGGTCGAGAGGCTGTAGAAGATGATGGATTATCATACCATTGTGTTCTAGTGGCAATACGAATTGTGTTGATTTGAGAAGGTGGAAGATCATCCGGAGTGATATCAATATAATTAGAGGCCTGAGTAGACCATTCAGGCTCAGATGTAGTTGGGATGACAAGAGACACTTGTTCCTCCTCCTTTTACCAGCAGAAGATCACTTTCTTCCAAGAGGCTGTTAACGACAGATTGAAGGGCTTTACATCCCTTAGTGTCATGACCTGGAGTGTGATGGTAAGCAAAAATCAAATAAGAGTTGAACCATGAAGGTTTTACTCCTTTGGGATTATAGGGTTTGATCGAGAGGAAGAGATATAGATGAAGATTGGATAAGTTAGCGAAGGATTTAGTATAGAATCCTGTAGATGAAGATGAGGACAGAGGTGATGAAGGCGCCTCTTTAGCCTTAACAGACTGCCGAGGTAAAAGAACCTGGATATCTTGTTTGATAATATTTTTAGGGAGTGTTTTTCTTTTCTAAACATTCGAAGAAGCAACCTTAGGTGCTTGAGATGGAAGCAAGTGAGGCAAGATTGATTTTAGTGGAGGAGGAGCTCCTAAGATAGATTTTGAAGATGACAAAGACGTGACAAGTGTTTTGGTCTTCGGAGATGAAGAAGGCTGCTTGGCTAAAACAGATGATGATTTAGATAAGACTGATTTAGATGGGGGAGGAGCTCCCAAAATAGATTTGATAGGAGGCAAAAAGGGTGCCTTGGTTTTGGTGACAAAGATGATGGTTTTGATAAAAGAAGTGATGCCTTTCCAGTGAGGTAAATCCACTTTATGAGGCACCGATGAAGATGGTGTTGTAGAAGAAGATGCCTTTTTAGTGGATAAATCCAATATTTTATGAGGTGCGAGAGAGGGATTTTGAGGGAAAGCACCAATATTTTTATTGTCCGTAATATTGGTTTTCCTTTTCGGGAATAGTGACAACTTCGACCACATACGGTGATTGTAACCATTTCAGAGGAAGTAAAGGAGATGATACCAATGATGTAACCCTAGGATTAAACTCCAATTGTTTATGTCTGAGTCTAGGAGTTAGAAGTATAGGTGTTGATGTTATCTCTTTAGATGTTTCCTTAATAGGCAAGGAAGCACTGATGGTGGAAGAGGTAGGTAATGAAGAAGAAACCTTTTGAGGAGGGTACTTTAGATGCAGTAATTATGGGTGTAATTATTATAGTAAAAGAGACAGGAAGAGTCAACATCGAGGACACTTCCGAAGGTGTAGAAGTTGGTATAACTATGGGTATGTTAACCAAAGGCATGGTCGCGGAAAAAATGGGAGCGACAAAAGTAGAAGTATCCGTAGTGGGAATTTGAAGGAATGTAAATGACTCAAGCACCGAAAGAATATCTGATGATGAGACAGATGAAGATGACACTATCTCAGGTATAGGTGGAAGATCGAGATGGCAAGGTAGAGGAGATGACTCTATTTCTAATAAAAGAAGACTCGAAGATGGACAATCGAGGATAGTGGAATCTCGAATTTGAAGGAGTGGAGGAGAGTCCCGATTCATTCGACACGTTTGTGGATGATTCGAGTTAGAAGAAGAATCATTAGTAGAAATGAATTTGATAGTATGAGTGTTTAGTTTTTGAGACCCTAAAGTGTCATTTTGGGGAATGATTTGGAAAAGGCTATTTAAAAACATCAAGCGCTTGATTTGGGGAAGATTTGGGTTATCCGAATGAGCTCGCCTTTATCAATGAATTTTTCGATAAGATTTTGAAGGTCGACATCATTCAACATCATGTCCTTTACTTCTATGATAACGAAAAAAGTCATTTTCATGATACCAAAATGGTCGTCTTGGCTCTCATCAAAATTTCTAATAGGGGAAGTTAGATCATGTGAACTTCCAACATTTTTTATTCCCCAACGAAGTAAAAGACCAAGATGATGGAGGTCCTTTTCAAGAAGATGAAGAGTCTCTTTGAGGTTTTTGATTAGAAGTGTTATCAGCTCGTGATGTCTTTAACATGAAAGCATTTTGGACCCCGATTCTTCTCTTTGTTAGAAGCGGAAGGGTTTGATTTTGTAAACTGAGAAAAATATGGTTTAGAATTAGAATGAAGTTTTAACTTTCCTTGTTCAACGGCATGAGACTCAAGTTTGCGTGCCATCATAAAGGCTTCTTCAAATGTATGAAAGGTTTGAATCCTTAAAGTGGAAGAAATATGATTGGCGCAAGATCGAGTAAACAACTCGATTTGTTGAGATTGAGGGAGGGAGAAAGACAATTGATTTATTATTCCTCTCCAACAAGTGACAAAGTTTGCAATAGACTCATCATCGAATTGACAAATGTTATAAAGATCTGTGATCGAGATCTTATGTGTGATGTTTATTGAGAAGTTTTCAACAAACATCTGAGCTAATTGAGAGAAAGAAAATAGAGAGTGTTGGGGTATGTTATTGTACCAGTCTAAAGTGGGCCCTGCTAAAGACATAGGAAAGGTACAGAGCATAAGCTCCTAGTCTTGGACTATAAGGTAGCAAGCATGTTTAAATGCTTATAGGTGTTGTTGAGGATCCTCCCGACTATGAAATTTTGAGAACTTGGGAAGTTCCCATTGGGGAGGATAAGGCTTAAAAGCCACCGATGGATGAATCGGTTCATATATACTTCTTCAAAAGAGTATGAAGGGCGAGCCCCTTTGGTGGAGGCTTCTAGTGTCTGTGATTTTCTTGAAAATAAGTTGGGACGACGTCGATTGAGGAGGGGAATGTTGGTATGTCCCATATAAGAAGCAAATGGTATGTTTGTTGAGGTGTTCATGGGGATTCATCTGCTGATTAACGGGATGATAAGAGGAATAACCAGTGTTTTGGGTGACGCCTAGCGAGGTATTTGTTGTGAAGGAGCCTGAGTATAAGTAGGTTGTGAGATGAAAAGTGGTAGAGAGAAAGGTGGTTAAATGAAAGATGGAGCTTGTGATTGGTGGGTTCCTACACTTACTAACTGAATCGGAATGGATTGAGGAATGTGGGTATTGATTAAATTTGATATGGTGGGAAACAAACTTTGAATGAGGCTTTTGACTTCCAGGATTGTTATTAGGGGTGCCAACGCCAAAGGATGGGTAAAGGTCACTGTCGCTGGAGCATTAGAAGAAAGACCAGCTGGAGGATGAGAAGGAGGAACCGACTGACTTGTAGGAGGGGGTTGGTTCAGAGAGATACTAACCCTGAGACACAATAGACAACATAGAAGAATTAACAGCAATTTGTGGGAGCATGGACACACTCATCATAGCTGAAGAAGAGGGCCTCTTGAAAGTAGGTTGTGGGGTAGCCGAGGTAGCCACGGCACTAGGGATAGGTAGGGTCATTTGAGAACCAGTCGACATGGTCGGTGGAAGAGAAAAAGGAGGCATAGATGTGCCACCTTCTTTCGTGGTTCGAGGTGAGAAAAAGCATGCTAACTACTCTATAAAATCCTGGGATGGCTCATGAGAATAATCGTAAACTTGTTGGATCGGTGGTCCTTGATCAGATATGTGAGTAGACTTATGCACTAAGTAGTCCATAAGGGCTACCGGGTTGTGGTCAAGGAGTGCCTAAAATTCAGGATCTCCACGAGGAACATACTCTATATCAGAAGCAGATGACACCTCTAAAGGACTGGGGGAAGCTGGTCATGATGGGATCACTTTAGGATGATAGAAAGGATTATATGACCAAGATGGGGAACCAACTAACAACGGTCCTGAAGAAAACTGAGGGGTGCCGAAACATCCACATTAGCGGTGGTCTCGGATGAAGAAGAGGCCAGTTGAGCCATTTTTCTAGATTGTGACCGGGTGATGACCGTCATAAACAAGCAAAAACATAGAAAGAGATTAACCTAACTAATGCACAGACAATTCAAGCAGCGTAGGTGATTATCTCTTTTAAATTTTCATTTTTAAGAAAGAAAATGTTTGGGAAGGATTTTTAGAATGGGGACTACTCAATTGGCCAAACTAAGGATGGTTTAAGGAATGTTTTGGTGAGGATTCCCAAAGGCACTTTAGTAAAAGACGAGTACGTGGCTTGATATAGGGGCTTACCCCACACTTCACACACCACTGCTGCGATAAGGAGTCGGGTGCTTTTCCAATATATATCAGAATTGTCGTGAATTTATAGTGCAGCCCAAGTACCGCGTAGGCTCTTCCTCTTGGATGTCACTTCCAAGTAGGTGAGGCCAGGGAAGGAGTTTTTGTTTAAATTCTTTATACCTAGTGATTTTTGCTTTGTGTGCAAGGGTGAAAAATAAGAAATCAAATAGTGTCACTACTGATTTTGATCAATTTTCCAACCTATTTAGAGAACTAGGTGAAGAACATACAGCAAAAATGAAAAAGAAAATGTTCTTTTTAAGCACTAAAACCGAAGTGTTTGATTTCAATGAAGACAAGTCAAACAAGTTCTTTCCCAATGCGATTAATTATTTTTAAGCACCGAAACTGAAGTGTTTGAGTGTGATAAAAACAAACAAACAAGTTCTTTCTAAGTTCTTAAAAAGAAGAAAACACCGCAAAAGAGAAATACCTATAGATTTAGCTCTCCAAGGTGTGTGGACTTCAAAAAGTGTGTTATTGGACTCTTCCCCTCAAACAATCCCATGAACAAGCAAACCGCTCCATAGAACATGGTTAAGTAGAACACACAACAAATCCAACAAGATGCTAGAAATGAAAGAAGCAAAACCGAAATGATGAAAGGAAGTGCTTAAGAACAAATGATGAAAATCAGTGAAGAAAAAGAACAAAGATCAAACTTGGAAAAGAAATGAACTTACCAATAAGGGACTTTGGTGGGGTCCCATCAAAGGCGTGCAGAATGTAGATCAAGAATTTCCACGCTTACTGTCCAAGTTAATGCACCAAACTAAACACAAAAACCCCGAAAAACTCAAATGAAATCGATACGATAGATTGGATAATATCCGAAGAGCGTAGATATAGAGAATGTCGATGGAGACAAGATGGGCACACATGAACAATCCCACAAAGTAGATCCAAGAAACCTGCGATGCACAAATCCTTGGCTAAAAAGATGATGGTAGACAATATATTGGTGAACTGCCGAAAAGAGGTCCAGAAGCAATGAGCTTCCTCGGAAGATGTCATTTCATGATTTCAATCACGAATAAAGACATACATGATAAAAGATGTAAGAAAATATTTAGGTTTTCTGATTAAAAACAACAGACAAAATGTAAAAACCATAGTAGAAACTAAAAGAAAGTAGGAAATTGTAAAAACAAAACTGAAATTGTGTTACGAGATTACGTACTTTTACGCAAAAGTCGTCAGTCGCATTGATCGAGCGGTGATCAGCGTCAATTTTTAGGTCTGTGTCAATCGGGACGATGATCGGTGTCAATTGGACACATAGGCAGATAGAAGGCAGAGAGTAAAAGAAGAAAGCAAGCTAAGCTAAAACGGATTAAACGTAAGACCAGATTACTGAAGATTGATCAAAAAGTAGAGATTGAAGACAGAAAAAGGGGATCTAAGGTAGAAATTGATGGATTCTAACCTAGAAACCAAAGAAAGACCCGATCAGTGCGATTTGGATAAACCAATGTCGATAGAAGACAAATCGGATTGACCGGATTGGATCGGCATTGACCAAAAGGAAATTACAGAAATCCACAAAGGGGAATACCTGAAAAATGCTTGATTGATGATTGATGATGACCAAGGGAGCTGTGGAGACCTGCAAGAGTTGTAGACATGTGGACAGAGTAACAGTACACCTCTCAGGGATTAAACTGCACAAAACTCACTCTCTTTCTCTGATAATCTCTTTAATCACTCAAACAAAGTAATCTCTAGGCAACCAGCTCTTCTAAATCTAACTAGAGAGGATCTCAGGTTGTAAATTTATAATCAGCACCAACCGAGATAAAATAGGCTCGTTAGAAGAATCAAAGCATCGACCAGGAATAAAATCGGCATTGTTCCAAATAATCAGCGTCGACCAAAAATTAGTTGGCGCTGATTAGGAACAGCTTCCCAAAGAGGCAAAGAAATGTGTGGGGATAATAAACATATCCCTCCCACTTAAATACGGGAAGAATCCCACTGCACAGTTCCAGGAGAGGATAAATAGGTGGGATAGATGGATAATAATAGCATGGGAGGTTGGGAAGTGATATGGGGTGAAAAAGTAGAAGTAGAATGAATGTAGAAGATAGAATTACATGGTTAATGTTTAATTAACCATGGGTGAAATATAATGGGTGGAGAAAACTTAGGATAGGCCTTTAAATTATATATTTAATTAATACCCTAAGGGAGAAGTGGTGATATAAAGGTGCCCCGGGTTACCCGAGAGGATAAACGAACCCAAGGGACACTAAATTAGGTAACCAATTTTAAGTGTCTACACTACCAAAACCATGCATGAGACTAAAATTGGTATATGGTGTGCGATTATGAGGTTGAGGGAAACACGAGGATAGATGCCCTCGTAGGATAGTGTGTGCATTGTTATATTCTTACGAACATTTTCATAAGAATCATGGTGTGTGAAATTTCTCGTTCTTGTAATGCATGATTCAGAAGAACGTGTCCATGTATTATAAGATTTTTTATTCCCATACCCATTATATAAGCGATTGCATATTGATTGACTATATCCACGAATATGTTGACAAAGGGTTGTGTTACACTAGTGTGGAGACTAAGTCAAAGGAACAAGAAGGAAAAAAATTAAGAGTGCAACAATGGGGATAATAGGAATGGAGGATTCCAAGGAGGATATCGAGGTCGAGGTCATGGTGGTGGTAGAGGTAGGTTCATGCATGGAACTTGTTATAATTGCAAGTCACTGATCATTACAGCGTGACTTTCCACATAATATAGTCTACACATGCTATGGGAAGATGCATAAGTTATAAGATTATGCGGACCTATATGAACACATGAGTAAGGCTAAGAAGAAGGATACGGGTGTGAGGATGATCAATGTACAATACGTGAATGTTGATCAGTTGATGCCTAAGAAAATTTGTGGTCCAAAGTTGTAGCCCATGTTTTTACTACAAGAGTGGAAGAAGCACACATGCGAGAGCCTCGAAGGTTAAGCCCCTCATTATGAAATAAGATAGTATACATGTTAAGTATCCAGATGTTACACAACAAAAGGAGGTCTGCCAAGAAACTATGGGAGTGATCGAGAGAGCTATAAGGTCAAATACATTGTTTGAAGGAGAAGGTGCAAGAAAGAGAGCACGCAAATAACATTCATATACCACATAAAGATGAGGATGATGTAAAGGAGGTGCAATATTTTTCAACAAGAGAATGCCATTCCATTGTTGAAGGAATGGTTGCGAGAGAATTTTCATGCACTGCGGAGTTGAGCATAAGTGACAGATAACACATGAAAACATGTCACCACATAAACATAAGAATGATAAAGAAATCACGTTGGATGTAGTAATTGATGGGTGGTTGGTAAGCAACTTATGATAGACATTGGTTCTGAAGTGAATGTGATAACTCTTGATGTATGGAATTAGATGGGGAGACCAACATTACAGCCATCCTCGAGTGTCTTTGTATATGGCGAATAAGACTAAAGTTATGCCTATTGGGGTTTTGAAATATGTTATTATTACAATTTAGGGAGTGAAGTTTATTCGAAACTTTGAAGTAGGCAACTTCCAAGCACTACTTGGGAAACCACAGTGTTACGCAAATCATATAGATTTTTTCTTCAACAAAGGATACATAAGATTCAAGAATAAGGATGATCACATGATTATAACTTTGGATGAGGAAAAAGAGCTACACTATATGTTAATTTTTTGAGTGAAGAAGATTTGAATTAAATTTATGCATGCATAGTACATGACCCCGAGATGGTGGAATCGTCTAAGTAGGGCATGCTTCACCGGAAAGACACACATTGGTCGGTGACACCATAATTTTTTCTTTTGATAAGCTGGACCTTTGACACATATGATATGGTTGCGTGTGATATGAAAGGGAGAGTAATTAGAATGATCAGGACATGCATGGTTAGGTGCATGGGAAGAATTTTGTTACCCGAGATATCTTGGTGAAGAGAATCCCGAATCATTCTTATACGCTATGGAGGAACATTGGAAGAATGAAGGTGATTGAAGAAACATATTGATTTATACCTTGCACAGGATAGCATAGCATCGTTTGGTGGATGACACAAAAAGACAATATTTTGGGTTGGTGAGAAGTGAGAATCACCTTCTCAATAAGGTTCACTCGGAGAAATGCACCTACACTTATCTATGAGTATGATGGGAAGACTCTTTCTTTGGTACACGTTCATAACTGTGATATAAAATGGATGTAAGACACGGAGGATTTACTACCATCTGTATGGGTGCATAAGTTCTATTCCACTCTGTGAGGATGTGCATGTGCATGGTATGTGCATGTTGAGATAAAGTAAAATACCGTAATTTGGGAGATATAAGCTGTAGGAATGGTCCACACATTTGATTATTTTTCTAATAAACCTCAAGTACATTAAGAATTTTAGATAATGAAATGTGTCACATTGGGGGATAGCGCAAAGGTAGAAGAGCTCATGCTTGATTTTTTTAGAGAACCATCTTCTAAGGTGCGCTTGGATAAAGAGGAGACAAAAGAGATACAAATGAGTCGTGCTTGGAAGGAAAAAGAAAAGGAAATCTAGTATACATGATTGATGATGAAGAGGTGTAGAACCTAGATATCATCCGAATAAGGGGTTGTGCATGAGGTCATGGACTCGAGAAGATGAAAATTCTCATGCATTTCATGCACCCATGAAGATAAAGAAAGTTAATATTAGTGCGAAAACACATGTAAGGAGGCCATTATTAGTGATTATTGATATGAGCATGAGGTATCAAGGATCATTATGATTTTTATGAATTCCAGTATTTTTTTTCGTGATATTACCATGAGTTGAAAGGAATAAATCCCTCATTGGGAGAAATGAAGATTAATTTAGAGGAAGGTGCACACCGGGTTTGAAAGAGGCCTTATAGGATGAATTTAAAATTTTATGTATGGGTCAAGGAAGAAATAGATAAAATTATTAATTCAAGGATCATGGAGCCAATTGAAGAATCTAAGTGGGTTAGACCCATGATAATCATTATGAAGAAATATGGGTGGATCAAGATTTTTGTAGACTGTAGAGAACTGAATGCTTCATGTGTTACATATCCTTTTCCGACACCATTTACAGAAGAAATCCTTAAAGGCGTATCATGGTGAAAGATGTATTCTTTTACGTATGGGTTATCGAGGATATCATCAGTGCACATTACATGCAAAGACTAGGAAAATACCACTTTCATCATTTAGTGGGGAATCTTTGCATATATCGTTATGCCATTTGGATTGAAGAATGTGCCCACTATTTTTTTGTGCATTGTTGTGCAAGCATTTCATGACTTCATTCACAAGTTCTTGCAGGTGTATTTAGATGATTGGATTGTTTATGGCTTGGTTAAGGATCATTGTGATAATTTGAGGATGATGTTTGAAAGATGCAGGCAATTGATAATTTCTCTTGATATTAAGAGTGTATTTTTGCTATACCTTTTGGCACTTTTCTTGGTCACATCATTTACAAGGATGGGTTTTTATTAGATCCGAAAAAGATAGCAATAATTTTGGGATTAGAGGAGCCCACCAATCAGATTTAAGTGCAAAGATTTTTGGGGCATACTAGCTATAATAGAAAATTTATTAAGGGGTATGTGAAGATTCTCATGCCCCTGCAAGAGTTTCTCAAGGTGAAAGGTAAATTTCATTCGAGTGACACACAACAACATGCATTTGATACATTGAAGGATAAGCTTACCACTGCACCTATCTTGCACTTTCCTTCTTTGAACAAACCCTTTCATGTACATGTTGATGCTTCGGCATAGATATTAGTGCAGTATTGGTGTAACCTAAATATGGAAATGTGGATCACCCCATATTCTTTGTAAGTTGGAGGTTGACACGGTAGAGAATAATTACACCCCAACCAATTACGAGGCATTTTCTATTATCTATGCACTTCATAAGTTTTGACAATACTTTTTGCCACCCCATTTATCTTTTATACAAATCATATGGCATTGAAATATTTGGTCAACAAGCCTATTTTACAGGGGCACATATACATGTGGATACTTCTCTTTTGGGAATTTTATTTCATATTTATTGTCAAACCATGTAAGAGAAATTTAGGGCCTGATTATCTATCAAGAATCAATTTTGGCAAGGATGTGTAGAGTATAAAAGAGACAATGCCTAATGCATAGTTATTTAAGTTAAACTACATGCCCAAATATTTGGAAGACATAGCAGTGTTCTTATGTAATGGCTTGGCACCAAAGGGGATAAAAACATTGGAGAAAAAATAGCTTATTATACATGTAACACCTTATCAGTTGATTGGTGGATACTTGTAAAATATGGAAAGAGATGAGGTCTTATGTTGTTGTGTTCTAGAGTATGAGCGTGAAGCCATTATGAAGGAGGATCATGGTAGAATAGCAGGAGGACATTATGCAGGTGATATAACTGCACGTAAAATCATTTTAGATATCTTATAGTGGGAAACATTATACAAAGATACCAAGGCATATGTTAAAGCTTGTGACCATTTCCAACACCTTTGAAAACAAGGAAGTAGGGATGAGATGCCCTTGAGACCTATTTTAAGTGTGAAAACTTTTGAAAAGTGGGCTATTTACTTTTAGGACCTATTGCACCACCCGCACGTAGGAATGGAGTGCGCTACATTATTACATGCCCAAATTATTTGACTAGGTGGGCAGAGGCTATGCCTACAAAATATTTCACTGCAGCCACAACAACAAAGTTCCTTTGGGAAAACATCATTAGCAAGTATGACTTTCCATTAAGCTTGACTAGTGATAGAGGCACTCATTTCTTGAATGAGACAATCAGAATTTTGTTGGTAGATTTTATGGTGGAACATCATAAAACTACTCCTTACCACCCTCAAGCTAATGGGCTGCAGTATATTTAAACACAATATTGGGCCAAACTCTTACAAATATTTGTGATTATGGAAGAAAGGATTGGGATGATAAAGTGTTAGTTGTACTTTAGGCTTATAGGACCACTTATAAAATATTTAAAAAGGCCACACCCTTTTAGTTGGTGTTTGGCATAAAGGCAAGTATCTCTACCGGTGGAATTTTTGCTACCATCCCTACATATTGCACATGCGGGTGGATTATATGATGAACAAGTTGTTAAGAATCACATCGATAAACTAATGCAATTAGATGAGTGGAGCACCATTGTGCGGGTGTGTTATAATACTAAGAAGGTGTGATAGAATGGTCCTTCTCATGATAGGAACATTAAGAATAATACATTTGCAGTTGGAAATATGGTCCTTCTCTATGAATCCAAGTTTACGCGCCATCCAGGGAAATTGAAGGTACATTAGTTGGGACCTTTTCTAGTAACCAAGATACTTGAATCAGGCACATGTCAATTGTAGGTTCTTGGATGGCACCATGTTACCCGATTACTTTAATGGGAGTAGGTTGAATCCCTACTATAAATAAGCTTCTTAGTGTTTGTAATAAGGTAGTATTACCATTTAGATTAGGTTTCCCTCTTATGGTTTTTTTTACATTTTGGTTTTTTGTTTTATTTTTTGTTGTAATAAGCATGCTTGCGCACAAGAAGCTGATTATTATCTATTGATATGATGTGTAGAGGATTGCGCATACTATTAGTGTGGGGTGAATCTATTGCAATTATGCAAATAAGTTAAAGTATATGTATATGCGAAAGTGAAAGGTGGGATATTTTTGGAAAGGTGCACGCAACTAAAGGAAAGAGTTGTTATAGGTTTTGAGAATGATGGTGCTCATGAAATTTTCTCGGAGTAAAGACCGTGAGGAAGAGGTTGCACAGTATAACTTGAGGTACATAGTAGTAGGATGGACTACTTGGTATAAAATGTAGAAGAAGGATATGATGTGGCACGAGGAATCGTGTGTAAGGATACCTCGGCTTGGAAGTAGTAACCACGCTAGAAGGTTATGACTACAACATGTAGAAGAAAGTTGAGAAAATAAGGGAAAAAGAAAAATCATAAGTAAAGATGTGGTATGGTGGTAGGTGAAGATAGACTAATGTAATGAAGATTTAGAAACTTATAAAAAGGGCACCAAAGAGAGTTCATTCTTTACCTTTCCTTTTGAATAATTCAATCATTGAGTGCAAATTTGTGTAATTTTTGGGGTGATAATATCAAATTAGATATATACCATTATTATATGCCCCATATTATTTTAAATTTTGTTCATCAAACTTTATTATGATGGTCTTCCACATTTAAGAGTGAAGCGGCTTGACCAATTCACCCACCCTATATTGATCAGGGTAATCCCCCTCGAGATTGTCTATGAGAAACATCTACATTAGTACCATATTGATATCTAGATATATATAAAATTGGTAAGATCATTCATGATCATAATATTGTATTGATTGAGTGTGAGAACTAGCTCTGCAATCATTCAGCGTGAGACCAAGGAGTGGAGTGGAAGTGATAGGTAAAATTTATATCAAAAATTATTAATAACAAACAGTGCTTTATTTAGTGGGTTTTTTTACCTTCGGGTTTTCTCCACTTAAATCCAATGGTCCTGTCTCTTTACTTTATTTTTATCGTCTTCTATCTCATGTTATTACATTATGTAATCTGCATGTTATAATCTATAATCTCTCGGCATTTATTTTGTGGATTTATAATTAATTGATTATGCATTCCTTATAAATCCTAACACGATTATGTACAAAATTTTGATGAAGTGTGAAAAATAAAACAACACGGATTATGATAACACACAACTTGTTTTTAGATCTCCTTCATATGGAAGTTTGGATTTGTAAGATAGGGTTATGAACTATGGTTTGCAGAAGCATGAATTTAAGATAGGGCACCGAGTTCAAGCGAGGGCATGAAGTTGATTGATCCTAAAATGTGTTTGGGAGAAAGGAATGTGAATGAATAGAGTGGTTGGTGCACTTTGATAAGAAAAAGGTTATTAAAAAACCTATGACACATAAATATTTAGGTCAAGAATAAAAATAGATAAGGAATGGCACCCAAGCAAGCATCCAATGCGGCAACAAAGGGGAAAAGTAAGAAGAAAGAACATAAAGTTGGCGTAGAAGAAGCACCGAGAAGAGATGTTTTCAGAGATGTAGTATCCTAGGGAGGTCATTATGGGACATATCTAGGAGTACCATATCGGGAAGTGCAAGGTAAGTGACTATAATAATCACTCTAATGCTAACGAATGCCGGATAGAGAATGAGTTGGTGAAAAATACAAACCAACAGATTGGAAATAATAAACCAATCTATGATGATAAAGACCATCAAATTTTAGAGGGTGCAGGAGTACTTCAAATTTATGAGCTGCCCTACTTTGGTAAACCAGAGCACCTTTATCGGTGGTTGATGTCGTGGGTCCTTAAAGAATTTTTTTAATTTGCATGTAGGAGGGTGGGCATAACCGCTCACGATGATTGGAAGAATTATGGGGTTACGCAGCTCATGTGTAAAACTAGAAACAAAATTGGATGACCAGGTAGGGGTAGAGGCCACTACCATCAAGTTTAACTATAATATAGGTGGCCACGCAATGGACATAATAAATATTTATGACCAAGTCATGAGAATCACTACGCACTTGGTCACAAATTTGGTGGTTGTATATTACGAAGAATATGGTTGGGGGAATGGTGTAAAAAATTGTGGCCTTTATTACAAAAGGGATTATTGAGGAAGAGCATGTGGGTGAGAGGATCACTTAGGGAGTGATCCTTTTGTCCATAGTTTTTTTGGAGATTGGAGTTCCAGACGACTGAATGAAATAATATGGAAGTGCCCACACGAGAACAAGTCTCTAAAGCAAGATATTCATAGATTATACCTACAATGGAATTACTAACACCTACAAGAGGGGGGTAGAAAGGTGGTATAGGTGAATGCTAGAGGAATTAGAGCATGAGTGGCACATTCCTAGTGATTTTCCCATGGTCTTAGACAGGAAGGCTAATTTTTGGTGTACCAACACTTCTACATCAGAAGGTTCTATCTGAAGAATGGTAAGAAGAGCCCTTAGTACAATTTACCTTATGCTTTTACAATGCACTACTTTCATACATTAGTGAACATGTTCTTAGACACGCGCAACATCATATTTGATGTTGATAAGGCACATTATGAGTACCATACTCTGCGTAAGACATATGTATATCTAGGAAAGGAAGCATGCATAGAGACCATGATATCAGATGATATAAACATTAATTCCATGACCTTGGTGATAGGTAATGGGGAGATAGCAAAGGTATACATCTACATGAAGCCCATATTGGTCAATGGAAAGTACATTGAGAATGAGCTCAAGATCTCAGAGACTCTAAAAGGTAGACAAATGGTTGGGACAAGGTAAGTGAGTGATACCACTCAACCAAAGTACACATAAGAATAAAATTATAAGGATGAGGAAGAGGAAGAAGAAGAAAAATAATATACTGATGCACTTGACCACATCACCAGGATTAGGGTGAAGAAAACACGTGGGGAACGGGATAGTGGCGCAAGGACTTTAGAACCTTCAAAGTCACCTGAAGTTAGTTCACCTAAGTAAATCCTAGAAAATCCAAAGAAGAGAATACAAAGTTTGGTGTGCAAAGGTGACACTGATGAGGAATAAATAGCGGAAGAACTCAACCAAGATAAGGATGCAAGTAGCTCCAACCCATGATGTAAAGGAAGAAAAGTACAAATGAAGAGAGGTTTACACACGATGTAGAGTTACATGAAGTCCATGAAGAGCATCCCAAGGGAGTTGAATATCCATCAAGGAGTGAAGGAGGGACAAGTGTGCATACTCGTGAGAAAAAAACATATACCTATAGGATGGCATATAGGTAGAAGGAGAAATAAGGATGAGATCGTGTGCATACCTCGGGTGAGTTATATTGATTATTATTCCATGGTATTTTTTGCTTATGAGTTCTAAAGATCTATGGTGATGGAGAAATTGTATGGCATAGAAGTTAAAAATGTAAAGGGTGCATCCATGCACATAAGGAAAAAAATTTCATGGAGCATGTGGACGCACATATGGTCAAGCGACTTTAAGATCATTGGTGATACATTTGCTATGCACAAACTAAAGAATGCAATGCAAGAAGAAACTTTTGACGGTAATGTCAATAGAGATTACCAATGAGCAAGCCAACAATGCACTAAAAAGATGGCGGCAGAAGTAGCACATAGAAGTATGGACAAAGGGGCATCCATTCGGACATTTCTTGAAAATAAAAATGATAAGGCGTAAGAGGTTGAGCAGCTTATAGAGGCAATGGGAAGGTAGAAAGGTGCACAAATACTATCCTAGACATAACGCAGTTCATATTGCAAATGAGATCACGATAGCGCACCCTACGTTTGAATAAAGATATAAGGATACGTATCCCTTGATACTACACTATTTGCAATATTTAGGTCATATGATGTTATAGGATAAGCCGATTGCATAGGGAGTGACACAAGAGGACAAGGCAATTGAAAAGGAAAATATTTTAAATTTCATAGTGTGTAAAATCATAGAATACAAAGCTATGTGCTAGACAATGAAGGATGCATTGAAGAAGGTGGGATGGGCCTTTTAACATTGTCAAGACATTGACCCCATTTTAAAGGAATATACTCGAGGAGAAAGCAGGGTTGGTGCATGTGCAAGCCATGAAAAAGAGGAAAACTCTGTCAAGATGATATTTTGGTAGATATTATGCAAAAGCGGTATTCCTTAAAGATATTTAGGGATACATATGAAGTAAGGCTTAAGTAGATGGGATCCCTCATCACATAGAAAAATGGATGGATTTGAAGGGTTGATCTTGTGCCTTGTAGGAGTAATAAGGGAACTGAAGTAGAAAGGTGAAGACATGACCCTTAAAAATATGTTGGAGATAAGCTGAGTTGATTCCGGATATGGCTACTAAGGGGATAATAGAATGGGGGAGTTAGTGATAACCCTTAATAAGGAGTTCCCTAAAAAAAAAATTTGATTGAGGAGTAGGGGATCAGTGTGCTCTAGATATTCTTTCATTATTTTTTATATTATTCTTTGTGTACATGCATTCTTTATTGGATATTATTTGACTAAGTGTTTTAGAGTATGGACAACATACCTAGTGTGGGGTAATGTTGGTTTGAAAAATGATTTTAATACCAAGTATGGAGGATTATTTGTAGGAACGCATGCATGTAGAGGCAAAGGGATAACATGTGGGAGGGCACGCATAGGTGATAGACAAGGAAGTGCGGGATTGTGTACACACATGAAACAATTTAGGACTTAGCCAATTTTATGAGGATGAGCTAAAAATAAACTTGGAGTGTCAATCACACAAGAAGAAAAAGGTCATGCAGATCATGCATGGAGGAAGCTAATAATAAGATTAAATCTAGTCTTATTTATATGATTAATCTATTATTATCAGGATTTGTAAAAGCATGCAATCTATTTACATGTGGATATTTTTAGGAAATAAATCTCCCAAATCCTTCCGTGATTGTTATCATGTAATCTAGACCGCTAAAAACTTCCTTCTTGCTTTTAGGACCTTTAAACCTTTGATCTTGTCTTGAGTAGCCATGGTAACATTTTTAGTGACATGACCAACTCTATTATAATTTTAACACGTAACTAAAATTTTTCCTTTAAATCCTTCAACTTGACTAGGTGGATCATACAAACAATATCTAGCAACATGACCTCTCTCATTGCAATTGTAGCATACCACACTCTTATCTTTCTCACTCATACTATCTCTCCATGGATGCTTATCTCTAGAATACCTCATACACTCCTTTTCTATATGATCAAATCCATTACATGTGAAACAATAACCATTAAATGATCTCTCATACCTTGAAGCATTTGGTTTCCTTACTAATTTTGTCTTCACATTTTCTTTGGTGAAGATCTCCTTCTTTTCATCCTTGATACTTGGTTCTCCATCCTTCTTGCTTAGAACATTATCTTCTAGCATCTTCTCCTTACCCTTGAGGTCATCACTAAACCCCAAACCTACTCTATCACCTGTTGATCTCTTTTCTTCTAGAAATTTTATCGACTCATTGATATTTCTTGTTTCAGACCTATGATTTTCTTCTAGAACATGAATCTTATTCCCATAATATTTGACTTGAAATCCCAGCTTCTTGTTCATATTTTAAACATTCCTTAACTCACTTTGGATACATTCAAGGTCATATTTAACATCATCTTCATATTCTTTAGAATAAGCGTAGTAACTGATATAAAATCACCTAATAATGAAGAACCATCACTAGAAGATCTCATGGCATCTTTAGTCATGAACAACACCTCATTACCAACATCTTCATGATTAGATTCAAACTTAGAATCTGAAACACCACTACTAGCATCAGATAAACAATCATCTTCCTTTGTGTAAAAGCTTATTTTTCCTTCTTCTTATAGTTAAACCTCTTAAATTTCTTCTTACCTTTACTGAATTTATGATTTTTCTTGTTATGATCATCCTCATGATCTTCATCATCTTCCTTTTCATTCCTATGAGGAAATTTAATAGAAAAATGACCTACTTCACCACAATTGAAACACTTAAATTTCCAATTTTAATTTCTAATTTTACCTCTATACTTACAATATCCAACATTTAATCTTTTATCCACCATTGCAAAGAGTTATTCATCATAAATTTCAGGAGTATCTTTAACATCTTTGACCTTCTTGCATTTAGTCTTCATTTCAGATTTAAAATAAATCTCTTTCTTGGCTGGTTTGGAATCAACAATCCTCATTTCATATGTAGTCAAATTCCCATGCAACTCATCCATATTCAAGGTAGTCAAATCCTTAGCTTCTTCTATAACATACACTTTGGAATCAAACTTAGGAGTTAGAGATCTAAAAACATTTTGAAAAACAACTTATTCCTTCACATCTTCACCTAACCCTTTCATGGTGTTGACAACCTTGTCAACACTAAGTAAGTATGCAACAATGGACTCATCATCATTCATCTTAATACTCTCAAACTAAGTTTTGAAGGTCTAGAGTTTTGTAATTCTCACCTTAGATTATCCTTCAAATAGGACTTAAATCTTTTCCCACATAGCCCTTGTTGATTTGTAGTACATTACCTTTTCTATCTCAGATTCTCCTAGACCACACATGATATCATTCATATCCCTTTAATTTTCAACACATGCTTTCTTATCCACATTACTAATTAGTGGAGTATTAGGAATAGTATAAATATTTTCCACAGCTTTCCAAATATCAAACCCTAAGGACATGATATCATTCCTCATCCTCAGACTCCAAAAATAAATTTCACTCCATCAAACAATGGTTCCTTTGCAGTAGAGATTCCACTCGATGAATTACCATTATTTTGCTTCAAAGGATCTCCTTTCAAGTGATCAAACTTCTCCAAAAGGATCTAATCTAATACCAATCATTGGAAACATAATGGAATGAGAGGGGGAGGGTGAATCATTCCTTACAAACTTAATTTCAATTTCAGATTACTCACTTAAACCATTAATCAATTAACCATCCATTAATGTGTGCACAACATCATATAACATGCATTTAATCAACCATGAACAATAGAAGCAGCATAATAACATAAGATATAAGTGAGAAAACTAAAAGGGAAGAAAACCCACTGAAACTTCTGATTATATTACTCAAATCAAAAGTGTTTATTGAAGCACCAACTTCACAAGAAACACCAACTCATAGTTTAGCATAGTACCAACCCCTAATTTTGTGAAGCACTTGACTCCAAAAGGAGGATAAAAACACCTAATATGATCAAGGACCCACTAAACCACCTTTTAAGAATAAATTTTATGTCTTGTTTCTGCCACAATTGATTGAGATCACAAATTCATCGCACAACCTTCAAACCCTTGCACACCTAGCTCACTTTTTATCTTTCCCTATTCACTTGTCTTGGTCTCAAAATATTTCATGCACCCTTAAAAAAATTATTAAACCTTTCATACACTCTCTCAAATCTCAAAACATGCCTTATTACCTACAAAACACTCTCACATAGGTCACATTTTTTCTCTCTTGCTCAACTAGTAAAAATTTGAATTCAAACATGCACTTTATACCCTTCTCTTAATTCAAACATACACAAAATAATTTTCCCTCTATTGGTTAGAAAAATGAAACTTAAAAACATATAAATTTAATCATTAAAACATTCATATATGACCCATATAGGTAATTCATGCCCAAAACCATTCATCTTGCACCAAACAAGCTAAAACCCCAACTCTCGGATGAGCTAAAACCCCAAATTCTAAAACCATGATTATTAAAGCTCCAAAATTCATCAAAATGTGTAATATAACATATAATAATCATCCATGGTCACAAATTTTCTTGTACCAATCAAATAAATCATAACATAAGCCAAAAGGATCATATCCTTCATCAAATAGTTATTTCCAAAGCACCATGTCTTCACATTTGGGCCTCAAGACCACTCAAGAACACATAAAATATGACATATAACCAATAAATAAAATTCTTAGTACCAGTACATAATATCAATTCATGTTATATCTCATTAAAAATCCATGTGTTTAAACCACAACTACTTTCCTCTTGTCCAAATGATGTCGCCCACAAACCAGCTTTTTTGCAAACTCAACTATTTTGTACACTTTCTTCCACTTTAAATACCTAAAAAGGAATTCAATAGGAAAAAAATCATCTCTATTCACTCTCTAGGTGATATAAAGCTTCAAATAATTCATATCATGTTTCATTCTCTTCATTCTTTATTGAAGCTGATGTCTTGTCACGAAAACCAAGAAACCTTCTTCCTCACAAACCGACCTGGATGACTCATAAAATATCATCATCATGAGACAAAACATATACCATTGGAAATATATCTGAATCCTCTTTTCAGAACATATTATAACTCCTTCCAAATACAAGTGTAAGGCCTTAAACCAAGCCATTCTCGTAAATTATGCGAAACTATCCCAAAATTACCCTTTGATCGGTCTTCACAAATAGGGCACACTTTTCCATTTAGAATAATCCTCATGACCTTAAACTACCATATAAATCAAGAACAACACTCATACTAAATTTGATGTCCATTTTTTTGTAACTCTTTTGGACAACCTTGTCCCAAACTAAATTTCTTCATAAACATGCACGGTTGAGTGGGGTCCACTCATCACCACATACTCTACCATATCTTTCTAGAAACCTGGAGGAGTCTTATACATCATAAAACCATAATACTTACATTATCAATCCATTCTAGGAACTTATGAGCATTATCTCTCCTACCACTTTTGAGTTAATGTTTCAAACTCACAAAAAGTTGTTTACCTTCTTAACATTCAATCATAAACTTGTAACGATGAAATGACCTCATTATTTTTGTGAAAACTTATATAATAAATTTATAAATATCTATGAAATCCTAAATTTCACATGAAAATCACACAATTCATGGTGAGCATCAGAAGGTGTAACTCGAAATTTGGAAGTGACTTTCTTCTTGACCCTATTTCACTCAAACTTACATATCTTGCAAAAGTAACATCATGGCATCCTAAAAATTTTCACATAGGATCATGACACATCACAGTACCATCTCTAATCATCACTATGTCACAAATATATCTCCATATCTATAGTCACTAAGACTTGCATGACTAGCCCTTGGGGTTTTACATGGTTTAGGTTAGGGTCAACTGAAATATCACTATAACTCATCATGAAAACTCTCCAAAATTTCCTAACATCATTATTAAATCATGAAACACATGCCTACATACACCCATGAGCTTATGTGGGTACACAACTCAACCTTATTTCTCTAAGCACCTAAACCTAATCTAGACGAGCACACGAAACTTGGTCTTCAACCTTTATGTGCACCCCAAAACTCACACAAGTACCTAAAAACTCCCCAAACATGATATACATTCATCTACCATGCTAATAAATCCACCAATAAGCTTCAACCATCATGTACCATCACCTAGGCTAGCTAGGCCAACTTACTAGGCTTACTAGATCAAGCTAATCTCCGAGTCAACTCGTAAACCTTGGTAGGAGTATAGGAGGAATAAGAAGATTGATCCATGAATTCAAAGGAAGGGGATATATTTTGATACATTCTTAGAAGGTAGGGTTTTAGAAATTAGGTTCACCAAATGATTTAATTTAATTTAAAAATTAATTGAATTTGGATTTAGAGTAACTATTGTAATGTATCATATTTAAATTCTAAAATACGGTAAAGATACAAGAAAATAAACATGAAAATTATGTAACCCTAAGAAAAAGGATAAGTGAAAGGATTAGACAGATACACTAGAATAATAGTACTAATGTATTATATTTAATCTCCATATATCCCGTAATACATTAGGCTATTATATAGCCCTATTGAAATCTCGGCCATCTCCTAATAAATAGGAACAACAAACACGGTAATAGACACAGGTAACAACAAACCTATGATAATACAATAAAAATATAACAATGTACCCAATGTAAAAACTATTTCCTAACATTCCCCCTTAGTTTTTACATGGTAAAACATATCTCGTTCTTTGATTGTAGTGTGCCACCTTTGTGTGCTCATGATCAACTTCTCAACTATGTAGCATCGGGCATGCACAAAACTCACACATGTGCCAACACACATTTCTTCCTCCACTGATGGTTTTTTTTGGCTTCTACCAATAACCTTACCCAATTGGTTTTGTAGGTGTACCAATAACCTTTCACAATTGGTTTTACAGAGTTCACCAAAAACCTTACACAATTGGTTTTACAAGCTCACCAAAAACCTTACACAATTTTTTTTCTGGTTTACCAATAACCTTCACATCATGATTTCTACAATACATTTTGATTAATATTATACAATGTTTCTAAAAAAGGAGTTACATGAGAAATACACACAAGTGAACAGGAATTTAGATCATTTGTTCTTATATTGCACGCATCATAAAAAATGACATCTACAACAAAAACAAATGTCATCATACCAAAAGTGTGGCCCCATCATTGATGACCTGGCAAGAGATCATTGATTAACCTCCAGCCTCCATTGCCTCCGTCCTCGGGTATAAAATCATCTAATAGAGAAAATCTTCATCACTTTGATTTTTTGTATGAGTTGTATTTCATTCTCTCCTTCTTCATCAAGTAGCCATGGCATTATCTTGCATTTTCCCATCAAGTAAGTCTTGTGATCTTTTCCTGTGATTTGTATATATATGACTGATTTGTTTACAATAGTAGCTAGGTAAGTTGTTTCTTTGTACCTTTGGAAGTTGAACCATATTTGGATTTTTTCTTAACAAATCTTGTTTCTACCATACATTGCAGTTTCCTCTGGTTCAACAATACTAATTATTTTTTCTTCTTCAAGTAAAGAAGAAATGAGATTTTCTCAATTAGGATTGATTTTACTCAATGTAAAAACCATATTAGAATAACTGTCTGGCATGTTATTCAATAAAACAACCTTTGCATCATCATCAGGTACATCTATTTTAATTCCAGCTAACTGATTTGAGATAGATCGAAACTTACTAATGTGCTCTACCATGTTGTCGCTTCTTCCATTTTAAGACCAAACAATCTTTTCTTCAATGCTATCATTGCGCTTCCATCTTGTGAACCAAACAATTTGTTTAATGTTTTCCAAATTGTATGAGAGGATTTAGACAAGTCTATATGATGCAAATAAGCATCAGATAGTCTCAATCCAATGATTTTTGTGGCTTTTTAGTCTTTGCTCTCCCATTTTTCTATTGTGTCTACATCTATTGGTTTCTTTGTTTTTCCATCAATGATATCCCACAAGTATTTATTGATCAAAAATAGTTGTGTTCGAATTTGCCATGTGTGGGAATTGTTTCCATCAAATTTTTGAATATGACTTGATTTATCCATGACAATACAGTTTTTTAAACTTCTCAATCCTAATGCGCTTTGATTAATGGAAACTAAAAAAATTAGGAAAATATGACTTAAATTAAAGATGTAAATAATATAAAGACCAAGATGTAACCTCTTAGTGATCTGATGCCAATACAGGCTCAATCTTTTTCAACATGACAGTCGAGATATTTGAATACAAAATTCGACATGTGGATCTCGGTGAGCAACCAGTTGCATGCAACTTGATATAAAATCCAACGTAAGTTTTAATGAAACCGTAATGTACATGCACTACGGAATCCAATCATATCTAAAAGAGGATTGCATACTTGACCAAGATAGTGGATGAAATCGGATTGTATATAAACTATGACAGTTAGTACGTTTCTGAATGATAAAAACATGAGCATTCTACGTGTGGAAATATAATATCTATCTTACATGCCGAATGCAAGAAAAATGTGGACGTAGAGTGGCAGATCTAAATGGTGATACACCTTAAATGGATGCATGTCTTTTTCTTTGGAATTATGGAACTGTAGCATCCAATGTATACTAGATAGCACAAAAACATTGGGAGAAATACTTGTGTCCATCTCGGAGTGGTTTCACTATGTTAGGTGAGCAACAATGTATTGAGATCTAAATCTGGTTGATATTTTGCCAATATGAAGGTGCCAAATCTTTGACAGATTGCGCAGAGCTATCAAGATATACTTTGGACTATTAATGCCAACGAATCATAGCATCATCAATCAACTAGACGTTGAAGCTTTGTAAAGATCCAAGTTAATAATTGGACTAACGTTTAGACAGACCGCATAAAGATCACTAATCAGTATCCATTGGCTAACAAGGAGGGCACTTTATTATTTTTGATGGCACGTCAAAACCACATATTCATAGAAGAATGAACCCACATTAATGGATCAGAAAGATGGAAACGTCTACTCCTTCCTCATGTGGTTGTTGTTCAAGAGAACCTTCATATTTTTGACATGGACCATATCATCGCTCACATATTATGCTCTAATACCGAATCAGATAGATACACCAGAATAATAGCAATAATTTATTATGTTTATTCTCCATATATCTCGTGCAATACATTAAGCTATTATATAGTCATATTGAAGTCTCAATCATCTCCTAATAAATAAGAACAACAAACCCGGTAATAGACATAGGTAACAACAAACCTATGAGAATACAATAACAATATAATAATATAACCAATGTAAAAACTATTTCTTAACAAAGGACTTAGCTAATTTCCAATGGATATGAAGTGATTTGGGTAGGTGTTGAATAGACTACAAACAGGGTCATCACCGGTCACTTTGTAAATTCTAAAACCCACAAACAAAGTCGTATAGAGGCGCTCATAGGAGGCAGAGGCGCCTAGGCACTAGAGAGGCTGGAACCGAGTCTTTGGTGACTATGAAAATACTCGAAAGGTACTTTCTTTTTGTGTCACTAGGGTTTCACTGAGCTTTTTCTTGTTGATCATTTTATATTCACACTTCACCGCCGGTGATACATGTAACCTACATAAGATAATTTCAACTGCAAAATCCCACAAACTACATCAAACCTAAAAATAAAAATGTAGAACATGGATTCAGCCTTACACTAGAGGTCACCTAAAGATTGAACTTATGACCTATCATTATATTACATCTCATACTTCATGTACTTATTATGTGTGTGTGTATAAATTGTGCCCTAGGATGCCCTTGTTCAAGTTACACAAACTATAATGGGTTGTAGATAGAATGTAGCAATGTCGTAGAATGTGTGGATGGAATAGAATTAACTTTCCCTCCTATGTAGTGTATGCAGATGTGATGTATACATTGTCCCTTGTATGGATGTTAGATAGATGCCTATTGAGTGCTTTAGTGCCTTTGGATGCAAGCTTACGTGATGATAGTAATGCTTCATGTTTGGTTCCTCATTTTGAAATCATAACTATGTATTTTTATGATTCCTTGATTTGAATTTTTTAATTGACAATTTGAAAGCTCAACCCAAGGTAGTAAAATGTAATTGAGAAGTGAAAGGGACCCAAAAAGGGTAGGAAAAATATAAAGAGGAGCAGGAGCACCCAAGAGGACAAGAGCGCGGGAAATACTATCTTAAATGGGTGCTAGTGTATGAAACCATAGAAAGGTAAAACATTCAAATACTGGCAAGAGTAATAGATGTATGAAGCCAATAAAATTGTCAAACACAAACAAAGCGGGATAAGGGGTTGTCAATTAGTAGTTTTCTTTCTTAGGAACCATGTAAATGATGACATTCTTTTAGAACATATAAATGTACCCAAGTGCATGGTTTTTGTCTACATCGGGAGGCTCTGGTCCTCCCCAAGTGGAGGAAGCTATGGTGGAGGTTCAGGTTCAAGATATGGTCCTTCCCAAGTAGAAGTAATCCATTACAAGGAAGTAACATACTACCACAACAAACTCCTCATATATTCTTTGAGATTCACTCCATTTACCAGAGTATCAAGGTGTGGAAGATGTAGTAGAGCACATGCATAAGTGTGAAATTTTATGGAGGGCCAAAGGAATAATACCCTCAAAAATATGACTATTTTAGTTCATGGTGACGTTATAAGGGTGCGGGAATAGCCGGTACATGAAGTATGACCCACATCAAAAGGCGTAGACTATGATGCATTGTGTGCCACCTTTTAGCTAAGTTTCACATACTTGAGTTTGAGAAGAAGATTATCAATGCACTTAAGGGCAATAAGCAAGGCTTGAATGAAAGTTTCAAGGAATATAACACACGTTTTAAAACCTTGTTGTCTAAAATTTCATATGACGTCCACCACTTTGTCAACTTGCGTAGTGGTTTGTGGGTGGATTGTTGAAACCATTTAGAAGGGCATTATCAAATGAAACATTCACATACCCACAATGCTTTGAAGGAATCACTACACACGAGAGGTGGATGGAAGTATAGACCCTAGAGAAATCATGTTTCTTGAAGCTCGGAGTTGCAGCCATGACTACCCACCTAGAGAATTTAACTTCTAACTCAACACACGACACTGCCGTATACATTGGTGTACAAATTACAATGTAAAGGGCCACATGAAGCATAGTTTCCCATACATGAGTGTGCAAGCATACTCTCATCTTGCGAGATTTTTACAAGAACCATGATGCTCAAGATTGCCCACTTTTGTAGCATGCCACATAGAAGAAGATGTCGATGTATTGCAAGATTTATGATGCCCACACCCATGATGTAGCTAATTGAACATATTTATTAAGCTTATGAGATGGGGTTGCATCGAGGATAGCATAGAAAGTAGCTCTCGGGGATGTGAACCAGAGAGTGAGAATAATATTGGATAGAATAATGGTACAAGAAACAATGGTAGTTGAGTATACCAAGGAGGGTATCATGGCAGAGGTTGAGGGTCGCGTAGGTACATTCATCCAAGGAACATGTTACACATGTAGGTTATCAAACCACTATCAAGCCACGAGTTTCGAAGAACTATTCTTTCACGTACTATGGAAAGGGGCAAAAAGTGGAGGATTACGGACTTATACGTACATATGTGTAAAATAATAAGGGGTTCCATAATTATATAGTTTGAGCACTCTAAGAAGGGAAAGTGGAATCCTAAGACTCTATTTTTGGTAGAGCAAAGTAACCATTATTTGTTAGTACATGCACGAAACATCGAGCGTGTGTGAATAGGGAAGAACATAGCCACTCATCAAACGGAATGATAATATGTGGTCAGCTAAATATTTGGATGCAGGGGAATAAAAAATATTTTTTCCAAGAAACTATGGGAATGATTAGAGAGTTGCAGTAGGAGAGATACAATTCTGAAGGAACAAGTGTACGGACAGAGAGTGTGCCAATAATATTGAGGCACTTGATAAGGATGTGGATGACCTCAAGGAAGTATGCAAAATTCTTAGACAATAGAATATAATGCCCATATTGGGAGAATGGTTATAGGAGAAAGCGTCACACATAGTAATAGAAAGGGATAGATAAATCTTACATGCTAACTTTCCACCCCATGACCATGAATACAAAAAGGAAATTATCTTGGATATATTTATAGATGGTTGGTTGGTACATAACATTTTGATTAATAAATGCACAAAATTCAATGTCCTTACACTTGTTTCATAGAACCGAATGGAAAGGCCGTCATTACAACCATCATCAAGTGTAATGTACATGGACAAAAAAAAAAGGAAAATCCCATTGAAGTCTTAAAGAATGCAAGTATCACAATTAAGGGGGAAATTTTTGGAGGATACTTCAAGATACTAGAATTAGCAGAGGCTAAAAATTTCCTACACTACTTGGTCACCCTTAGTGTTATGCAAACAATGTATACTTGTGTTTGATCAAGTGGTATATCAGCTTTGAGAATGAGAAATAATGTTTGGTAATCTCAATGGATGGTACCAGATGTGCACACTACACCAAACATATCAATGAATAGGACCTCAATTAGATATACACGCAGCAAAGTACATGGTTCGAGAAAATGTTGAGCCAAGAAAGGAGGGAGTAATTCTTTGGGGAGATGCACATTCTATCAATGGCATTACCAGAATTACTGCGTGATAATTGGGATCATGGAACTTATGAAATTATTGGTCCCAGGTGTCATGGAAGAGTAACTCATGTGATCAAGCCATGCAGTCAAGCGGGTGGGTAGAATGGCGCTACCAAGATATACTGGGGAGGAAAAATTTGAGTCTCTTTTATGCACAATGGAGGTGCAGTTGAATAATGAAGGAGATAGGAGAAACATGTTAGTTTACACCTTAAAGGGAACAAAAGCACTCGGGTGGGCTCCACATAGGGATAATCTACTTGGATGGCATGAAATATGCGTTACCTGCTTGACAAGGTTATCCAAGAATAACCTTCCTTCTCGAGATATTGTTTTACGATGGGAAGATGACCCCTCGAGACTCACATACGAGATCTATGAGAATATTTGGCTACAAGGTTTTGACATGTTACCCATCCTTGTGGGTTCATAAGTTCTATTCTACACTACAAGGATGTGTGTGCGCATGGTATATACATGTGGAGTTAAAGTAAGAGACAACAATTTAGCATGACTTAACCTCAAGCATTGTACACACCTTCGATTAATTTTCTACTAAATTGCATGTTCATGAAGCATTGCGAGTTAATGAAGTGCATCATGTTAGGAAATAGTGTAAATTCGAGGAACTCTTGACATAGTTGTATGGTGAAGTGACCCCGAAGTGTATGCAAGTGATCACATAGGGTTAGACACTAATGAAATTCTTATTGAGAGTGCCTAGAAAGAAAAGGAAAAAGAGAAATTCATCTATCTCATTGAAAATGAAGAGGTTGAGGATCTTAACATAGAACTTACAAAATATGAACTTGAAGTATTGGATACGATCGATGAACAAGTATGTGCATATCATTTTTCACTAAATACAAAGAAAGTGAACATTATATCGACGACACATTAAAGGAATCAATGAATGGTCATTATTGGTCTAAGATAGAAGTTACAAAAATAGTGGAATTATTATGTAACTTCCAAGATAGGTTTCCAACGGGGTACCATGAGTTAGAGGGTGTCTATCCAGCAATTGGGGAGATGAAGATAAAATTTAAGGATGTTATGCAACTAATTTAGAAATGACCTTATAGAATGAACCCCAACCTGTGCATGAAAATAAAAGATAAGATTGACACGATGATGAAAGAAGGTGTTATTTAACCTATAGAATAATATAAATGGATCAACCCTATTGTAATTAATATCAAGAAGGATGGAAGAGGATCAGGATATGTGTTGATTATAGAGTTCTAAATTCTTCATGTGTGATTGATCCTTTTTGGCACTATTCATAGAAGAAATACTTGATGGTATTGCAGGTGTGAGATCTATGCCTTTATTGATGGTTTTTCGGGCTATCATCAGTCAAGATTGTGCATGAAGATCAAGAAAAGACAACATTTTTAATATAGTTGGGTTGTTTTACATAAATAGTCATGCACTTTGGATTAGAAATGCACTAGTGGTGTTCTCGCGCATTGTAGTACACGGTGTTCCAAGATTTTATTCACCATTTTCTATAAGTATACCTAGATATCTGGACAATATATGGGCTGGTTAAGGATCATTGTGATTATCTAGGGATGATGTTTGAAAGGTGTATGTGGCTTAGTATTCCCTAAACATTAAGAAATATATTTTTGTGACACCTTTCAGAACTTTCTTGGTGTACATCATTTGTAAGGAAGGACTATTGGTTGATCCGAGAAAAAGTAGCATCCATCTTGGGGTTGGAGGATCCACCAATCAAAGTGAGGTGCATGGATTCCTTAGGCATATAGGATACTAATAGAAAATGATTAATTGGTATGCTAAGATTGCCACACTACTAAAGGAGATACTAAAGGAAAAGGAAAATTTCTATTGGAAGGATACGTAATAGTAGGAATTTAAGACATTAAAGGAGAGAATATAGCAACCGCACCCATTATATGCTTCCTTCTTGGAATTTACCATTTCATGTCCATGTGGATGCTTCGGAACAGAAATTGGAGTGATATTGGCTCATCTAGGGAATGTAATACAAATCATCCTATCTATTTTACATGCAAAAACCCGACATTACCGGTGAGAAGAATTATACAACCACAAAGCGTGAGGCATTGTCTATTGTGTATGTGTTTCACAAGTTTAGGAAATACTTATTGGCCACACCATTTGTATTCTACACTGATAACATGGCACTTAAGTGTCTAGTAAATAAGACAGTATTGCAAGGGTGCATTTTTCATTGGATTCTTTTATTCCAAGATTTTTAATTTGTGGTGATCGTCAAGCCTGGTAGAAGTAATTTGGGACCAAACCACTTGTCGTAGATCAACTCTGGTGAGGATGTGTAGAGCATAGAGGACACTATGCCAGATGCCTATTTATTCATATTACAATGCACACCAATGGATAAATAGGATATTGCAGTATTCTTGTGCATAGGTATGGCATCCGAGGGAGTGAAAACACTAGAAAAGAAGCAATTATCTATTTTTTTTTGTTGCTTATCAGTTGGTAAAAGGTGACTTATATAAAATAGGAAAAGATGAAGTATTGCATAGATGTGTCTTGTATCATGGACACTAAGTAATTATGGAGGAAGTGCATGGTAGAATAACATGAGGAAATTATGCAAGAGAGGATATGGCACGTAAGATACTTTTGGGAGGACTTTGGTGGAGACATGGTACAAGGATAACAAGGGATTTGGCATAACTTATGATCACTTTGTTAGAGGATAGGAAAACCATGGTAACGTGAAGAGATGTCGTTGTGACCTATAGCAAGCACAGAACCCTTTGAAAAATGGGAAATTGATTTTGTTGGACCAATAACACTAGTTGCATGAAGGACACACGTGCGGTATAGCATCACTTATACTAATTATCTAACAAGATGGGTAGAAGTTACACCCACAAGGGATCGTAATGTAGCTATAACAACAATATTTTTATGGGAGAATATTATTAGTAGGTATGGCTTCCCATTGAGCCTTACCAATGATAGGGGAACTCATTTCTTGAATGAAATAATTAGGATATTGTTAGTTGATTTTATGGTATCTCATCACAATACTACCCCTTATCACCCATAAGCCAATGGTACTGCAAAATCCTTCAACAAGATCTTGGAACACACATTGACAAAAAATATGTGATGTAGGAAGAAAATATTGGGATGATAAAGTATCACTTATAATATGGTCATAAAAGACCACTTACAAAAGCTTTAATAAGGCAACACCATTTCAATTAGTTTTTGGGAAAAGGTAGTCTTACCAGTTGAATTCATGTTATCTTCTCTATGTATTGTGTTCGCAAGAGGATTTACACATGATCAAGTAGTAGTTGAGCACATTCACATATTAATGCAATTGGATGAAAGATGTGACATTGTGTGATGGAGCTATAAAATAGAAAAAGCACGACAAAAGGTTTGGCATAACAAGCATATTAAGAATGAGTCTTTTGTAGTTAGTGGGATGGTTCTCCTATATGACTCTAAGTTTGTGTGTCACCCAAGAAAACTTAAAGTACACTAGTTAGGACCATTTAAAGTAACAAAGATATTGGATTCAAGCGCATGTCGATTCTGGTGTTTTATGGAACCATGTTGTTTGGTTACTTTAATGGGATTAGGTTAAATCCCTACTATAAATAAGTTTGTTTAATTATGTTTGGAATAAGGAAATATTTCCATTTATATTAGATTTCAATTTATGCATTGTTTTTGTTGTAATAAGCATGTTCGTGCACATGAGCTGATGATATTTGTTCTAGATTGATATGCATAGGACCACACATACTTTTAGTATGGGGTAATCAAGAAAAAAGAGGCACAAAGGGAAAAATGTAAAGATGTGTGAGGAAAGTTCTCTTATGATTGGCTTGGTAAGGCACAATTGTGTTTGGATTGGATGATTTCTCGATATGGAAACTTAATGAATGGAGTAATCGCGCAATATAATGTAAGGGGGCAACGCAATAAGATAAACTACTTGGCAAGTGGCGTGGATGAAGAATGTGAGTGGAATAGGAGAATGTGCGCAAAAGGGTATGTAACTTGGGAAGTAATAGTGTTCCAAAAGGTTATGGACTATCGCACGCTTGAGAATAAGTTTATGGAGAAAGGTGAGAAAATGCAAGAAAAAAAAAAAAAGTAGAAAAATATATATTAAATCTAAAAATTGGTGATATGTAAGTGTATTTAATGCGATAAAAAAATATTCAATTTTACCTTGCGATTTGAGAATTGTTACGTGAAATATCTCTTGTGAATCGAGAACAAGTGTAAACAAGTGCAAACTAGAGAAAACCAAAATTGTGATGAAGGAGATCAAGCATATAACCCCAAAATAGAACTAGAGATTCTCGTGTGAATTTGAAGCTATTATAAGTGGAAATGATTGGATAAGTTTTTCTCAAGCTAGGGTTGTGAAGTTCGGTGTAGACACCAAAATTTTGTATCGCTACCCTTGTCACCTCGTGTTCGCTTCTTTTCACCATGGTCACCTATCTAGACCCCTTTTTATTTTAATTCATATTTTAATATTCCCATCTTTTCCATCTATTATCCTATCCATTTTAATTTATTGCTAATTCTCATCAATTATCCCCTAATCCTCATCTCATTATCTAATTAATCCTAATCAACCCCAATTTCTCTTCTCTAGGTTGTTTATCATCCCTAAACTCCCTAGTTTCTCATCCCTAGGCTCCCCTTAGCCTTTATTTACTCCATTTCATCCCTCACCTACCCATTTCACTTCCCTATGCAGCTGAACCTACCTAATTCTTTCAAAACCCTAATCTCGCTTTTAATGGGCTTGATGCCTTGAGCTAGGCATCCTCCCACCGCCCAAATGGACAGATTTCCTACGATTGGCGGTGACCCACCCCAGTCTTTGTCAACCCAATAAATCCACATTTCACCCCCATCTAAAGGATGCATCATTATATATTTCGTGTGATTTATGATATTTCCTTCATCCTTGAGCTTCTTTACTGGTTGTTTCAGTCTTCTTAGAGTCCCTTTGAGCTTTCTTGCATCATTTGTGGATACTTTAGGGAGTTCATCTTTCCCTTGTGTTGATTTATTCCATTGTTGCATCATTTTTATTGCTATTATCAATTACTAACATTTTACAGGTCCAACTACCATCAAAGCCTCAGATCTAGCCTTTCATTCATCCATTTTTTATGCATGTTATCAATCCAACCCATTCACTTTTCATTTCATTCATTCATTTTGTATGCATGTTATCAATCCAACCCATTCACTTTCATCATTTCCTATATTAACCTAGGTCGTCGTTGACCTGCCTCCGTTGTGCTTATTCTTTCATTCGAGATCTATAACAATATGTTATTTTGTTTACGCCACCATATACGAGTTCCCAAATCCATCATTACGCCACCCCTGTTAGTCCAGATCCATTATGTCGGTCTTAGGTCGCGCCAACTCGGTTCGATCACCGTTGACCCTAGCCCTATTTCCATCCTACCCATCCAAATCATTGTTTTCTTGCATCCTATTTGTTTCTCATGTTTTAGATATTTTCTATAGGTTACTATCAACCTGCGCAGCCTTCAACATCTTTTGATACGCATACTGAGAGATTTTTATATCTTCATTTTAGTTACTATTTTGATCCACCCGCCCGGCCATTGTCAATTTGGACCTTTGAAGTATGGGTCATCGTTGACCCACTAGGTATATTTCATTTTGTGTTGATCTAGATCAGATTTGCACCTTCCTTTTAATTTTTTAATTTCAGATTCTGCATGTTATTCAGTCCTTTATCATTTATTTTATCCTCTTTTATCAAATATAGGGGTTGACATCCGCATAAGGAAGTTCACACTTCTTGGAACTGAATTCATCGAGCAACCCCTCATCTACCATATAATTGATTTTCCTTCTAGTTACCATTGTTTTGTAGATCCATCAAGCTTGTAGCAAGGAATCTACTTTGCGCTCATTCACTTGTCGCCATCATATTTCCAAGGTACCTTAAACCCTTGCATGTTTTGAATTGTTTGGTTTTCTTTAGTATATAGTTCAATAATCGAGTAGGAAAGAGAAAAAATTGTCCAACACTCGGGTACACTCGATGGGACAACCCTTTTAGGTGAGTCTCTTACATTTCGTTTTATTTTCATATTTATTTTATCTTCCACTAACATTCTATGTAGAAGATTTGGTTTTGCTTGTTCGTGTTGGGCTTCTAGATTACTTGGCTCTTGTTTTTTTCTTGATTTATTTTGAATATCAGATAAAAAGGAAAAGCAAAAACAGGTATTCCCCTTTTGTCTTAGTTTCTCCTTTTTGCATCATATTTTCCATTCCTTGTGTGGTTGTTCTCATCAAATTTCCATATTTGGTTTTGGGTTTAAAATGAACCTCTTTCATTCTTGCTTACAAATCTAGTGTAATTAGGGGTTTAATTGGTTGTATTTCACACTTATTCACACACTAACCAATTCACACATCGAAACAATCCCTTACTAGGTGGACCTAATTGGGATTTCATCACCCAATAGGAAAGTTGTTGTGGTGTTATGGCTGCATTATAAATCATATACAGACTTGGGCCTCACGTACCTTCGGGTATATCGAAAACTCCCCATCCACAACTACTAGAAACTAGCCTTAGAATTCCATTTCTTGGGCACCCTCATTATCCATTCCCATTTTTATTTTTATATTTTATAAATTAATAAAGATAAAGAAAACATTACATGTTTTACTTGTTTGTCTTAATTAGTACAGTTATTTTTTTCTTTTTTTGTTTCATGCCTGTTATCACACACTCTTAAGCTAGGAAAATGGAACAAATTCTTGCATCAAATAATTCCATTGCTTCATCCAAACAAACTTTTGTTATGGCTATTATCTCATCCATGCCTATGGTTACCTCTTCTATGGTCACCCAACCTTTGATCATCAATATGCTTCATCAAGAATCTATTGTTCAAACCACCACCCATGACAATACCAATCCTTTCCTATGTCATCAATCCATCCCATCTAGGCCAACCATGCCTCAATTTGTTATAGCGATTAAAGCTTTTGGACCTCCCATTATCCCCCGTGGTAGTGTGGAGTTCCAAGATCTCCTCAATGCTAATCACGTAGCCCTCCATGATTACCTTCTTATGAATTTAACCCAACTTCCTATCAATGGGCCCTCTCTCCAAAAAACCTATGGTTATCATTCCAACCATGAAACAACCCAAGTTCTTTCTTCACAACTTGTGGTGTTTTTCCCTAGATCCATGAATGAGCTCGATGTTGGCCCAACATGAGCTTGATCCATCTTCTTCTACCAATCCTCAACCTCATCAAACCACCCAACTAGTCACACCCATTCCTCCTAATATACCTCCCATCAACACAACTATCACTACTTCCATTCCTATCACTTCTTCGTCCACTATCATCACTAGTGTCCCCATCCAATCCTTTCAACAAACCCAAACATTTCCTCCCATATCCGAATAGCATAATCAATCCTTACCCCTCACATCACACATTCATGCAAACTTCATCACTTCCTAACTTCCTCTTATGAGTGTTTGTCATTACATGGTGTCTAATCCACCTCCCCAACAATCTCAACCTATCATCACTCATATCCCCACTCATCATATACCTCAAAAAACCAACCCAATCTCAAAAATCACATCACATCCCTATTTCTCAACATCAACCATTGCAACAACCCCTTCAATCTCAACCAATGACCTACATTCATCCTCATCAAAAAATTCCTCAAACACCCACTCATTCACAAGCCTACCAACAACCTTATCAAGACACTTCTCATGTCATGTAACCACATCCATTCAGCTCTCATCCAACCACTTCAAATGATCCCATTCATGCCTTGATGCATATGGTGTGTGAAATTCGAACAATCGATCCAACGTGAAAGTAAAAAATGTTATGTAGTGCATGCATGTCAAGTGCTAAGGATTGTGTGCCCTGTAAAATCCATTGTGTAGAGTTATTTAGAATGTGTTGAACTTCCAAATACTATGTACCTTTCCCCTGGTCACAGGCATCCAAAAAGGTTCATGGGTTCCTAGGCACTATTGTCTTGGTTTGGGTGTTGGTGTTTATGTTGTGCTAAGGACCTGAGTCTAATTTTGAGCCTTTTTAACACCGACTAATTTGTTTTACCGGCATTTTGTTGTGTTACGTGATGAATGTATAATGTTATATGGGGTGACTGATTCACCCAAATGATTCCACCTCATTTAAGGTGAATACGGTATCGTTGAAGGAGTATGTGGCCTAAAGGAGGACCGACCGTTGTGCTAAAATTGTTCCCTATAGGGGGAAGGGAATGTGGTTGGTATAAACTAGGGCACGTGTAAACAAAGTGGCTAGGAGACAATTATTAGTACAAGAAAATAGAAACACGCATGTAGAAGACAAGTGCAGACAATATGTAAGCTAAGACATAAGAAGATAATGTAAACATGCAAGAAGATAATGTAGACCGTGAAAAGGGTTACAAACATGGGACACCACTCATGGTATCACAAGAAAATCAAGGTTGATGAAGCCTAAAAGAAAAAGCAGTGTGCACACAAGACAAAGGGAAAATCGAGCAAACAAGAGCATACAAAGAGCAAATGGTGACAAACAATGTAATCAGACAACCATGGAATTAAATAGTCCTACATAACAAATGTTGCACATGAAGCACCCATTAGCATGTTATAAAGATAGAATGTATGTCAAAGCATTTATAATCTAATAAAGTAAAGTGCTATGAAAAATGAAACAATAGCACCTATAGTGTATGAAAGTGGATTCCCCCATGAGCCATTGTGGGACTTGGTAATAGGTATCTGCGCCAAGCATCCATGTTGCGTGTAATAGATCTGTAGAATCTACGATCATAACTAGAAAGGAAAGTGAACGTGAATGTGTGTATGATAAATATGATGACATAAAATATATCTATCTAGCATTTGTAATAAAGTGTACATGTGAAATCATAAGTAAGTAAGAGTAAAATGTAACCAAGATATGCGGTATGTCTTGGATAAGACGAGAATGGAATGTAGCGTGAATGATTGGAGCCACGTGCCCCTGAGTGTATGTGTATGTATGCAATGAGGTTCATTTTTATACGTCCCCTCAAAGTGATCAAGAATGAACCATAAAAAAGAGTACGTCATCAAGAAATGGTTTGAATTGTGTTTATTAGAAAGATGTGGTTGTTAAAGCACAAAGTGTAGAGTGTAAGTGTGTGAGTGAATAAATGAATAAATGTGTGAGTGTGGTGAGTTCCATTTGATATGTAAACCCTCACGAGTTGAGTATGGACCATGGAACTATAGTGCATCATAGGGTAGTGTGTTCAGCACGTAGAAGTAGATGAGTAAGATTCATAGCGCACGTAGTGTGTAGTGGATGTTGTGGTGAAAAATGCCATAGATGTATAATGCATAATGAAGTATGTATTGTGTAATGTCAATTTTATGATGTGTAGTGTGTGAGGTTCATGTATGTAATATGCCCTTAATAATCAAGTGCGAACAAAGCACGAGAGTGTGTCATCGGGTAATGACAATACAAGTGTGTATCAAGATGTGTGTGAAATTCTAGATGTGAAGTGATGAGAAAATAAGACACGTGTGATTCATAGAAGGGTGGAATAAGTGTGATGCCCCCAAGTGTTTGATAAGGAATAGTCTATCCGATGAAATTAAAATATGAGGGTCATCTACCCAATTCTTATAGAGATTAAAGCATGTGATCATTCTCTCGAGAGTGGTGGTATATGATATAGATGATGCGCAGTGAATGAATCCTATATGCATGCGACCAATGAGTATAATGTGGGGTATGTGTAAAATAATGTGGAGGTGATGGACACGATGTACAATGTAATATAAAGATGGTGGACACCTATGTGTAGGAGAGCGGGGAGGTGATGAACACCGATGTGTGACTGAATGCGGAGGTGATGGATGTGTATGCGTAGAAGAACAAGGTGGTGAAGTATATTGATGTGAAGGAGTGGTGTGAGTAGTGGGGTTAGATTGATGTGACAGACTAGCAAACCGATGAGATCATGTAGGTGAGTGTGTATAGGTGAGCTAGGAGAAAGTTGTGCTTTAGGTTCAAGAGGCCGCGGAGACCTAGGTGTTCAAGAGAATATAATGGCAACCTCGAGGGAAGGTTGCGGCCACGGTGTAGATGGTGGAACACCATTGATATAAATGCCTTATTTGTTGTAAATGAAATTTAGACATAAATTATTCATGGAGAATAAAGCCCGAGTTTTGCATGGAGCCACGAAATACCTAAGAGCATGTCATGCCCTTCGATTGATGGTTCTACAAGAAAAGGCACAAGAATGGTGAGAGGACCGATAGTGACAGGAAGCTGGACAACACCATATGAGTTGTGAATAGGATATGAAATTTATGATAGTGGATAGCCAATAGCAACAAGGAGTGCAATGGAACATGCATTGATGGGCTAGGATGGATCAACGCAAGTGTTATTGATATAAATTGAGCCAATAGAAGCACTACTTTTTAAGTCATGAAAAGAAAATGTAGCGTGATAATCATAGTTTGAAAAATTAATGAGTGGTGGGGATGTGTCAACATAAGTAACTAGAAAATTGAGAGCCCCCGATGCGAAGGAGGCCTTGCACAATATGTATGATTTTCCAAGGATTCATCCATTTTTTTAATGTTTTGGAAGAGGGTTGTTGAAGATTTTGAGCTTGTGATTTTCATTGACAGGTGCAAAGGCCGTAGGCTCTGGAAGCTCGAGTTTTTTATCATCGATAAGATCTTGGATGATGGTGCAAAGTTTGGAACATCTATCTATAGAATGTCTAACACGTTGATGGTATTCGCATCAAAAAAATCATTTTAATTTTAACCTTTAGGATGAGATGGATCCAAGTTGAGTGGAGGAGGAAGCGTAATAAGGTTTCTCTTAGGAATTTGTTCTAATATAATATGTGGAGCGATAGTCAAATTTGTATATGTACACTTAGGTAGTTTCCATTGGATTTATTTGGTGTTAGAGACGGAATTAACAATGACCTTAGTTGCAATAGGTTTCATGAGTTGATTTATTTTGAAAGCATGTAGAGGATGAAACTTGTTCGTGATATTTAAGCTTTCCTATAGATAAGAGCTTATTTTCACATAGCTTGAGAGTGTGGAACAGTTGATCAAATGATGGAGATGTTTCAAATAGAACACTTTCCTAAAGAGGTGGAAATAAACTTTGAATGAATAATTCTTGAAGTTTAGAGTCTGCAAGCACATTAGACATCTTAGCAAGGTTGTTTTTATATCGTAAGATATAATCCGTTAGATGTTCATTAGATCCTTGTTTAAGTTGTGCAAGTTGGGCATATGAAATCTTAGAGCCGATATTGATAGAAAAATGAGTAATAAAAACATCGGCTAGATGCGTGAAATATGTTACCAAGTGGACAGGTAGGTCATAGAACCAACGCATCACATAATCGTGAAGACTATGAGGAAAGATATTACCTAGAAGAATGTGATCATCCGCAAAATCTAGACAAGCTACATGGAATTCTCAGAGATGCTCTTGTGGGTCACCATGCCCATTGAAAATAGGAAGCTTAGGGGTGATGAAATTAGGAGGAAGCGAGTAAGCGGAAATGGCGAGTGTGAATGGAGTGTGTAGTAATAAAGTGGAATCCAAATATGGATACACACAAGAAGTAGCCTATTGTAATTGACGAATTTTCGATATAAGGTCCTGATAAAGGGAGGCTAAATTTGAGTGTCAGTAGAAGAAACTTGTCGCATGTGAGAAACAAGAGGTAGAGTAAAGTGGTTGGTGGGAGTAGGAACGGAAACAGGGATGGTAGAAATGGGTGGAAGAGTGAAATAAAGTGGTTGAGTTACAATGGAGGTGGGAATAGCGATGGAAGCATTAAGCTCTGCAAGGTTGGTGGATTCCTCATGAGAAGCGAGTAAAATCAAGTCTAGTTCATGGATGCTCTCAAGAATATGATCATTAATGTCTTTAAGCGGGGATTTAGTGAATTCGACGTAACATTGAGCCATTGTGATAAGAGGATAAGATCCCTAAAGAGAAGGTGGATTTGAAGGTTGGGTTCACCAAAATTATTAAGATAAATATGGAAATATATGCTTAATCTTATTTTTATTAAAGTAAATGAATAAATAATTAAGTATAGAAATTAACCCAAGCAAGCTAAGATAGAAAATATGAAACCCTAAGTGCAAAGAAAGAGTAAGATAAGTTGGTTGTTCGCAACAAAATCTAGAAGTGTCGAAGTTATGACCGGATGAATAGAGAGGGAGGAGCATCGCACAAAGCCTCAGAAAATTGTGTGATCTAACAATCATGTCGGATTGGGGCTCTTGGAGAGGGACGAGGGGGCACTGTGGGTGCCCTAGACCTATTTCTGGGCACTGGGTATACGGAAATTCTCATAAAACCCCTTTTAATTGGTTGTAAGGTATTCATTGTTGTTCTCCTTTGGTTGCTATGAGGTCACACAATGATCGCTGAAGTCATTGGAAACCTGCAATGAAACAATGACCTGTAAAACCCTCAAAGAGACATCAAATCCTAAAAAAGAAAGATGTAAAATGAGGGTTCTGGACAAATCCTCAACTGTCACAATGGTGATCTTACAATTGAGTGTTGCACTACATCTCAAACCCAATGTAGTTCTATGTGTGTATATATAATTATGCCCTAGGTGGCTTGTGTGTGTGTCACACTTTATAGCAAATAAGTAACTAGATGTAAAGAAATGTAATAATTATGTGCATAGAATAGAATAAACTTCCCTTCTATGAAGTGTATGCAGAATGACCAGCCCTTGTGTTCCTTGGATGGTGCTAGATGGATGCAATGGAGCTCTTAGATGGATGTAACCTTAGGTGGTGATAGCTAATGCTTAGTGCTTAGTGCTTAGTCCTTTATTATGATCACATAACTTTATATTTATATGATTCTTTTTCTTGAATTTTGTAATTAACCCTGAAAAGGCTGACTACCAAAAAGATAAGATGCTCAAATGGATAGAAATAACCCAAAATATGTGAACAAAGTATAAAGAGGTCAGGGGCACCCAAAGGGGACAAGGGCACTGGCGTTAGTGTCCTAGTTGGGGCTCTGGTGTCCAGGATGATGAATGCCAAGGTGTAAAAATGCAGATCGAGCAAGTAAGGGTGCAAGACCAAAAGTAAAAACAAAAAGAAAATAAATGTGGCCAAAGACATGGGTTGATTAAAACTTTTCTTACTTAGGAATCATATTAGTAGTAGTATGTAATCAGGACTAAATATATACCCAAAGTCCGTGATTTTGTGTCTACATAGGACTTAGGGTTTTTCCTAGTTCAAGCCATAACCAAGTGAACTACCACCAAATAAATTCATGACACCAATTTTGAATGCATTTACATACTTAAAATAATGTGACTCACCTTTCTCCATGCTTTTATAAGATCATCTTCCTTTGCAAGTGATCATCATGCCTTATTAGGCCTCCATGCTCAAGAACTAGGTCTAGGTTAGACCCACAAATCATGCTCACGTCTTGTACTTGCACTCGAGACTCATATGAGTATAACAACACTCTACAAACATGTTCTTCATGCCTTGAATGTGTTCATCTAGCTGCCTCATCCCTCAATTCCATCATAGCAATCTATCTTGTTAATTAGGCCTCTCATCGGGCCATCTAGACCAAGTAAGTTACATTAATGCTACTTATGCACACTTGGGCACATCATGCTGAATATATCACATCAATTCACACTTTCTCAATCATCTAGGACATCATCATGACACCATATCACATCACCACCATGCCTCTACAAGCCACTAGCTACTCAAGAAGTCATGCCTCACCAAGTGATCTCATTCATGACACTCTTGCACTCTGTCACATCTTGTTTTTCCATGCCATCATCACTACAAACTTCCTCTTGCACTCTTTCATCCACCTTTTTCATTAATACACCTTTTACATCAATGAAATCACTAACACACACATGCCAACAGGACTTGGGGAAGACCAAGGCATGGGTGAGGAGATGGGTCACGCACATCGAGGATATTTCACAAGAGACACCATGCAGAACCGCATAGGAGGAATAATGCCAAGGCAACCTCCACATGTAACCCGAGATGTTTCATACAAAGATGATAAAACCAAACTCCTCAAGGCTATATTAAATATCTTAGTGACCATCGACCAACTATTTTTTGGGACATGTTTAATAAGGCCAAGGGCCACCTACACACATGTAAGATGTTCTCTTAGGTGATGCAGATGCACATGGAGGAACAAAAGTTTGAGGTGAAGAAAGAGTCAATTTTTGATCTAAAGTGGAAAAGACAACTAAAAATGATTTTCCCAATAGTGTACTCTACTCGAATCTCGGATGAGAAAGAAAGCAATGCTCTGGAAAAAATGTTGATAAAAGTGTTGCATTACGTAGCGTGCAAAGGGATAAGGAGAGAGGAAAACAAAATATTATGGATCTATCTAAGGAGCTAAATGATACAAAGAAAAGAATGGCAGATGTATATAATAAATTAGCCAACGTAGTCAATTATATGCACGTGCATGCCTAGATATTGTGCAAACCAAACCGGACCAAAGCACGGAAATGGAGTACTTGGAAGAACCGATACAACTACTAGTGGTAAAGGTAAATAATGGGAAGGGGCCTATGGCAAAAGAGATGGAAAGTGAAAATAAGGCCAAGATGAACCAAAGGTTGGAAGATTATATAGTGTTGGGCATAGAACTAAAGGAAGCCATAAAAGGGTGAAAAGTTTTTGCAAACTTTCAAGATAATTTGATGATCATAAATGCACACATTACGTAAGATGAGGTGAAATTGAAAAGATTACAAGCCACATTGCTAACAAATAGGGCTGAGTGCAAGAAATATTTGCAAGAAGTTAGTGAAAAGAAAGATGTAATAAAGGCTAAGCATGACAGAATCGAAGAGAGGCTTGGAAAATTCCAAATATTGGTAATGCGTAGGGTAGATGTTTTGAAGGGCATCGCAACCGAGTGGGATGTCATATTGAAGGATTTTTTGAGTTAGCACCAGAAATGATCTACATTTGGCTTGAAAAATGGAAGTAGCTGGAGAAGAGCATCAACATAAAGTTCCTAGAACTCCTACCATTGCCATATCCATAATTTTTGACGCGCACAAAGTAGTAACATTATTTATTCTTTGATATTCATTAGGGTATTGCCCATATTTTTAATTTTTTTATTGCAAAGGACATACATTATCCCTATTGTGGGGTAATGTTGGACTAAGAAAGTGGCTAAGACTTAAGTCCAAGCCACACGAGGAGGATGAATACTACGCATAGGATGGCACACATAAACCATAAGAAGTATTAATGACATAGGAAGATGCATGCGGAGGCATGCGCAAAAACAGGGAAATGATACAAATATAGAGCAAGGCGCAAAGATGCACAAAAGGTTGAAAAGGTAACAAAGTGCGAAGGTCCACGCAAAGAGACAAAGTACAGGAGTTATCTCGAATTTTGAATGGCCTAAAAATAGAGAAAAGCATAGATGGTGTGTTCGAAAAGACAAGTCCATAAATGGACTCAGTAAAGATAAATCACCGTCAGAGGATAAAGCACATGCAAGATGAACATGGATTGTACATGGACGGATCTAAATATAGGATGCATGCATGAATAAAATCGGGCTATTTATAGCACAAGGATCTAGCCGCTTAAGGATAGACACATATTGGAGGCCAAAGTGTGAGTTAAAGCAGCATGTAGTCTATGTTTAGGGATTATATATTGTTAGAACTAAAGCATGTAGCAGTGAAGGACAAGTTCCCACCACTTATATATGCATCGCATTCCTTGTAGAGAGTAATAGTACGTGGTGCGCGTAATGTAAGTATGTGTATTTTTGTTGAGTATAAGTTTGTAATGTTATGTTAGAATTGTTTGTGTGTTTGTAATGGATAACTTAGTATGGATTGTCAAGGCTAGTAAGGATGCATGTGGTGTAATTGGTGTTCAAATTTTGTTGCTAATTGTTTACATTAATGAATGAATGATCAAACTCGTCATATTTTGTCCCAATATTGTCTTATATTTGCATTATATCTTCTACCTTATGTTATGAATGGTTAAGTGTATGATCCACATTTTGACAAGTCAAAACGAGAAGGGACCTGCTAGGTTGCGCATGCTTTGAGTGAGCACTTGGACATCAATTTGAGTGATGCGTCGGCGCGCTTGACTAAGTGGTGTTAATTTTTAAGACAACATCCCCTCTTTCCACATTTATATATATGGTTTCTTTTATAGTCATAGGGGCTAGTACATATAGCTTTAATGCTTCCAATCTTCCCAAATTACACCTATTGCTTACCAATGTTCCACATATTATAGTTTCTTATAATGACCACACTCTTATTGTTTATGTCATTACACTTACTACTCATGTAGTTGGGATCTTAGAATCCATAGGATTCTCCCCTCACCATGTTGACAATGTTCATTGGTAGCTCTTGTGTTATCCTCACTACCCGATGTTGCACTCTTGTTCTAGGTTCAAACACGATTGTTGAGGCTTCAATTACCTACAAGAACCTCACTTTGTACACATACATTGGGGAAACCTTGTTCCCCTCCCCTAGTCATAGTATTTCATATTCTCATTAAATTCAAAGCATTCAAATATTGGTAAAAATACAAAAACATTAGCCTAGATCTTGGTTGGATGTATCCTTGCTTTGCTTCTACTATTCTATGTAGCATTTTACCTACCATGTTACTTTGAGTCATAGTATGATCTATCCTTTTAGAATGCATGTGCGTGTTCATATGGTGCTTTGTGGTGAATGCAGGCTATCTACAAGTTATCACACAATGCATGATGCTTAAAATTGTTCTCTACCAGTCCCACTGAGGCTCCTGGGGGCATCTACCTTCCCTACTTTTCCATATTTAAGTGTTATCATTGCAATATCTACTATGTTCACTCCAATTTTCAGGTGTATACATTGTCACATACTATCATTTTTCTAACATGATAATAGGTGCTTCATGTGTAGCATTTGTCTTACAAGCTGCTCCCAACCATGGTTATATGATTTGATTGTCAACTTGTTGTCTATTTCCTTAGTGTAGATTGTAGGGTCGACAAACACCATGTAAACCTAGAATTGATAAGAAAGATTTTTGGTAATGTTTTTATATATTTTTTTCATTAAAAATAAATAAACTCGACTTTTGAGCCCTATATTGGCTCATCATCAAGGAGAATCATATGTTTGAGAGTAGATTAGCAAGACCAAACAAGTTTAGATAAATTTAAAAAAATAATAGCAAGATGTCAAAGCAAAGGAGCAAGAAATCAGTCAATTAATTTTGAAATGAGAAGCAAAGCAACTAATTAATAATTCACTATATCATTGACTAATTACGTGTATATCTATTTACGTATTATATTGATTGATCAATAGTGTAGTCAATTAAATCGTTACATAACTAATTAATCTAATTGATAGCCAAATAAATTCAAAACCATAGGCTTAATAACAGAAATTTGTTTGATTTTGAAATGAAAAATAAAGCCATCCATTAATTAATTTATTATTTTAATTGATTAATTATGTGTATATTAGATTAAATAATATATTAATTAATCAAATATATAGTGAATTAATACATTGAATACCAAATTAATTAATTAATGCCCTGATAATTTCAAAACCATAGGTTTAGTAATAAAATGAGGAGGATTAGTGTCATGTAATTAATTGATATAAAAAAGGTTTCTATGTGCGACTTAGTTTCTAGCCCTCATCGCAATTAAGATTATTTGGGTTCTTCTTATTCTCAATAGATTCATGATTTTTCTATTGGTATGGTGGCCTTCCATTACAAGTAATTTGGTGTTGTTGATGTAAATGGAGTGTTTCATATTTTCTTCATGTTCCACAAGGGCCCACATATATACCTTGGCATGTTCCAAGTTCATGCGGTGTTCTTTTAATATGATTTAGAGTGAGCACCATGTTTCACCAATATATGGTTCTCCACAAGCGCAAGGTATAGAATAAACACCTTTCCTATTTATTAACAAGTAGTGTCCTTAAAAGTATTCAAACTTGTTTTTATGGTGTCCATTGGTTTGTGTTAGTGTAGGATATTTATTTTCCTTATATTTGTTTATTTACTTGGAGCTTTCCTACACTCATGGGATATGCTTGCTTAGGTGTACCAGTTATGTTCAGTTAGTTTACCAGTTTTGTTGAGTTAGCTTACTAGTTGTGTGGAGTCAACTCTACTTATAGTATCAGTTAGTGAGAGTTATTCCCCACTGATCTAGGAGGAGGTTACACATTCACCTCCTATATGTACATGACTTGCATCAGTCTATCCTATGGAATATGGAATATGGATCTTATGGAGCATATTGAGTTGATTTGGAACTATTCTTGCCTTGTGAGTTTTGATCATATTGCATCTTATCGTTAGTTATTTCGACTTCTGCAATTGCTCGTGCATTGGTTTTTCATCAGAGATCCTCCCGGAAACTCTAATAGTTTGCAACATGTCTTATTGCCTTTTCTTCTTAGAACTCTAGGAATTTTGTCTTATGTCCCTTTAATAAATGGAAGTAAAGCCTTCTTATCTTGTTCCTTTTTAACTTTGTTCTTGGGGTATCTTTTTGCTCTACGAGCAGCAAAATTAATTTGCCAATTATTGTATCCATTCCTTTTCAAAACCTTGGATGTTTTTCTTCTAATCCAAAATGTTCCCTATCCGGGTTTCCCAAAGCTATTATAAAAAGAGTGTTGAGTACTCCTACCTTCCGGGATGGATGGTGGTGTGAATATGCTTTTATGTATGAGTTTTCTTTCTATAGACCTGGCACGAAGGAGAACCATCACTATTTCTTCAACCAGCATTGTAAATGTTGTATGCTTAGATTGTGTATTGAGGTGAAGCAAAACAGATTCCAAGTTATCATTCCCATGTTGCCAATTAACATTTGCGTCATCCATGTTATCTAACTCACCATTATGGCTTTAGGGAGATGTTCTCAATACTTTATCCTCACTTTTTTCCATGTACAAATTAGCCACGATTGGGAAAGCGGAGAACCCTTTGCAACACCCTCATTATGGAAATATTTAGATATGAGACAAAACTCTGCCAAGTCCATTGTTTCCTTGTCCATGATTCATTTATAATTTTGATAGCCTAATTTAGGGAAATCTTTGTGTATAGTGAGACCACATCAAACCTGACAAGAAGATCATGTTCTCCCACGTGCTACCCTTCCAGCATGTGTACAAATTCCCACAAAAGATGATAACCTTATTTGGCTAGAGCGTAAGTAGAAGAGTCCACGGTGTCTAAATGCTAGGTATAATTATTAATGATTAATGATTTTAACCTAAACTCAACGATATATTATTAATGATTTTATGACATCCTCGTTGATTTTATTAAGAGGATTCTTATTTACGTGTTTGCAGCTCCAACATCGAAGGTGCTTTCTCATCTTATTAATGTAATCTATTTTGTCCATAATCATTATTGCATTCCCTTTGTCGGCCTTGAGTACACAAATATTCTCATTGTTATTTAACCTTTTAAGAGCGAGATGTTCCTCCTTGGATATGTTGTTCTTGGGAGGTTTGGCTTTTGTTAAGATTATATAGCAATCTTGTCTTACTTCCTCTACATTCTATAAGGGGAGGTTCTTTATGCCATTTTTCACATCCACAATTTTTTAAGGGGCGATAGCGAATCCCAAACCCTTGTTAAAATTTTTGAGGGATGGTCAAGGTGGTTTGTGACAATATAATTCCAACCGATCATATTAAATGACAACGAAGGTTGTAAGATATCCACCATATTATTGCTCTCCTTATCAAGAATTATACGGGTGGGATGAAAACATATCAATTCAATGGCGAGACATATTGCTCACGAGACTTGGTAATTGATGTGTGTGTGAGTGTCTTGAGACAACTAGATAGAGAACCAGTGCATGGGCATTATTAATGTCATTAGGGTCGTCATTAATATTTATTGTGTTTTAGGCACTTGTCATCCGCTCATAACTATCCAAATTTTCACCCCTCACCACTATCTCCTATCACATTATTCTCATAAGAAACAGCTTCATATTTTCATACCAAGCTTGAGGAGCATGTTTCAAGTCGTACAAGAACTTTTTCAATCAACACACATAATTGGAGTTCATATTGTCTTAATACTTGTTTTTTCTAGATTAATCTATGTACGCTTGAATTTCAATTTTCTTTATAGTCGTATATCATCAAGGTTAACATAAGCAAGGTTTGCAACCTCCATAGTGAAGATGACAAATTCAATATGCATTCACTTTCTCATTAAGGTAATCAAGATAAGTTTTTTTCATTATGTTCATCTTCTTGATTATTTTCATTTTAGTCATTTCTTTTAATCGATTATTTTTCATTTCTTAAAGCACCATCTCATGTTACACTATTGTAACACTTGATGAGCTTCGATTGGGGACTATGTAAACACATTATATTCACTAATTAATTATAGAAAACACACTTATACTGAGAGGGGGTGAATCAGTATAATCCAATTTTTACAATTTAAACTTTAACATTCATAAACAACGGTAGATATACAATATAAACTACGCAACGCAAATATTTATGTGGAAACCCTTTTGGGAGAAAAACCACAGAGAAAATACTGCTTGGAGCTACTATCCAAATCCAACCACAAAAATTAATTGTTTTACAAATATTTGTAGGCACCAACCTACTAGAGACACCAATCCCCAATGCTAAGAACCAACTTAGCTATATTTGTGAGCACCAACTCATTGAAGACACCAATCCCCAAGGCCGAGCACCAACTTAGCAATATTTGTGAGCACCAACTCACTAGAGACACCAATCCCCTAGCCCAAGCACCAACTCAACAATATTTGTGAGCACCAACTCATTGGAGACACCAATCCCCAAGGTCGAGTACCAACTCAACAATCAAGAAGATCCACCCATTGTAGTTGTTTCTTCAACCTGATGATGGCATATAGATAACTCTACACTATCTTACTCTGTTCCTATAAACCACGCTCTGTTCTTGCTTATGAACTTATCGCTCCACAATCTTCTTCGACAACTTGACCTTTTTAATTTGCTTGAGTTTTCTCTTTCTCCTTCTTCTCTAATCCTCTTGATAAGTTTTCATTAACCGCTCCTTTCTTGTCGCTCTCTTCCTTCTCTTTTCAAAATGGCATCGAACACTTTGTGAGAGCACACATGAATTAGCAATTGAATTCATTTATATATTATGTTTAATTCATGAATAGATATGACTTTCCATGAGTCGGCATCCTTTAGAATAATCATCATGAGTCGACTTTAACATATTTGAATATTTGAATTTCCAACGACTCTCATGACCACCCCTATTTTTCTTTGTCTCGCGACATCTCATGACCATCACGGACAACTCTAAACATTATGGAGTAAATTCTTTGTTGTGTGGCTCTCCTCCTTTATATGTCACCACACATACCGACTTTTTCAAAGCATTTTCTTCAATAATGGCATATTATACCTTTATTGGCATTTCCTTGCCCATCCTTTCATAATGCACTTCATGACTTCCGCGGCCCTTTCTTCAACACCCGCAAATCACTATTAACACACGCGAACCATTATCATTACTTGTGGAGCACAAACACTACCGTGTAACACTATCACTACTCACGAAACACTTATCACCTCCTGTGGATTATTATTACCATTTGTGAGATATTATCAACGTCTGTGGAGCATTATCACAATCCACATAACACTACTAAAGCCCACGAAGCACTATCGACACGTGTGTAGCTCTACTACCACCCACAAAACACTACTCGAAATCTGCGGAACACTACAACTTAGTTTCCTTCAACACGAGGCATGCATAATTCAAACTGACTCACAATATGACATTCATGACAATATTTCCAACACTAACGATTTCTTCTATAAGAATTATCAGCACATTAATCTCTATGACTATGCGTCATAAGGAGTGCAATCGAGATTGGGGTGGGTCGATCTGTAACACGTTATGATAGATCATTGTGTCATTTCCATTCCATACCACCACCTTACACCACAAAGTGCCACCACCTTTTACCACCCTCATATATCATTTTCATTTGTTGTAATTGTCCCTCAATAGCTTCCTCTTCCTCCTTGTATTTGCAATATGTATATAACGGACACAATCGGCCCTATTAATGACATCTTACAAAACCCATTTTAAGCGACTTCATTGTCCCAATCGATGACCTTAGCTAAAGATTGAGTCATGACTCCTACGATATAAGCATGTATTTATAGGGTTCTTATAACTCACTTCTCAAGATATCACACATCAATCCACTCTACTTTCACTCACAAATCTACCTTTGTATGTTGGTTTGATTGATATATGGAGTATCATGTATTAGACTAGGATGGTGTAGCATATCCTTATCTTTGACATTATAATTTATTTATAGCACATGCTTCCAAAGCAAATGACATTACAAATTTTACATTAGAATTAATTCTTGCTTATTACCTTTAGGAGTTTAGTTAGCGCATGCATCTATAAGTGTAGATCTCCCTTTAGATCCGCCCACAACCACCATACTAACACCCCTTTAGTTATCTCTTGTGTGTGTTGGCTCTAGTTAGGTCTTCTACTTATATTCTAATTTATAGAGAACGGGTCATTATATTGACCATCTTAGCTTTACATACAATGTCAGGATCACAAATTAAATTTGAACAGAAAATACAAGTCATACGGTAAGACAAACAATTTGTCAAATATCACCTAAACTCGAGGCTCCAGTGGTTGGCCTCTGAGACTTTGTATTAGTGGTTGGAGAACCACTCACCCAAGGGAGGGTGTGGGCCCTTATCTCTATATGGTGTAAAGATAGATGGGGTGTTGACCCCACTCCCCTTCCCTTAGATATATGGAAGACCCCCTTCTATCTATAAGGGTTCTATGGGTGGCCCACCCAACACTTGAGGGCCTACCCAAAAATAAATTACGACGATAGAGGAAAATTTGAAGGACTCGACTAAAAAGCAAATTGCCAAAAGTTTTTGGGGAAGATTATACAAGTAGGGTTCTTGATATCAACTCGATAGTTACAGCTCGTTTAGCACAAGAGTGACAGGGGAGTGTAAAAATATGCAAAATGTGCCATCTGTAAATTTTAAGGTGTCCTAACTGGAGATGCAAACAATCACCATCTTACTGTCACTCACCAAGAATTTGTTCAGTCATTGTCATTCCGCATTTTTCAAGGGCATTCTAATTTAAAAGGTAGTACCAGTCAAATGAAAAGTCAATAGTGTATCCACATTTTCAGTCCACGTACTTTTTCCTAATAATAAAGATATTGACAAAGGGCCTTCTGCCCAAGTGCATTTTTTATCCGTGGGCCTAAATCTAGTATGGGAATTGATTTGCAAGGTATATTTAGTTGAATAAACTCGTTCTACGAACTGTGTTGTCCCCTGTTGGCTATGAACCTAATAAACAAACTATAATGAACAATATAAGAACTAAACAACAGGGTCCTCGAATCTATCAAATAGAAAAAATCATCTTTTATATAGAATGGAATTGACATTCTTTATAGAAATTATGTTCTTAATATTAGTGTATTGTGTGCTCCATTAAGTAAAAAACCATATTTTTCTGTCTTAACTACATATAGTATCTAATAATTTTGCAGCCATATTTTTCAATTATTTGTTAAATGCATTTTTGCAAATATCAAACCATATAGTAAGACGAACTAAACCAAAACATTTACCATTTACAAGATTCAAAACACTCAGCCTAAATAATAAGAACATTAATATACTAAAAACAAAGACCAAATTAATCCTTAGAGAAGAGTGACTGCAAATTTTCAAGCAAGAAAAGTGCATAAACATATAGATGTGCAACTAATTCCACCACCATACTGTAAACTTATGGAGGTCAAAATATATCAATGACGATGCGAGCCCCTCATAAATACAATTTAAGATTGGCTGTGTATGAAATCGACTCTATTTCAATCATATAGGGTTGACCCGCTCCCCACCTCCTGTCTTTTATTTTACAGTTAATTTTTCAAGCCTTATTGAAAAAGTGTCCCTAATATAGAATTTTTCTCCAAAACCTCTTTATATAAAGCCAACTCATCCTTTTATGTGCAAGTGAAGAACAAGAATATGCAATGAAATCAGCATGGGACGCCCACTGCTGAAGAAACCACAATGGCTTCTCTGCTAAACAAGCAGATTGTTACACAAACTGGCATATTATCAAGACCAGTCAATGAATAATATAGTCAATAGAGGAGACCCTGCCAAAACAGTAAAGGAGAACATCAGAACCTTTCCCGAAAGACAATTGGAATTTATAATATCACATAGCACATCCTTTGTCTGTCATTTGGAAGTTCGAAGAATGAATACAACTGACTAATCCAGGTCAAAATCTGTTGATTGTAAAATATTCTTTTCGAAAACTAATCTGCACCCATTTTACACAGTATTTTAATCCAATCTGTCTCAAAGAGAAAAATTTTAATGTGCATTCTCAGTAGGTTGTTTAAGCTCGCTAGTTCTACACAAATACCAGTAGTTGATTTCCTAAAGCATGGCATAAAAGGTAAACATTTTATATATGCACACAGAGCGCAGAACATTAAAAATGAGCAATAAACAATTTGAAAGAAATCAAGAAGTTGGGTATTTATAGGAACTTGAAATTTTCACACTAACAATTATTGGTTTCTCAGAAGACCTAATTTACCGAATCAAACAGTTTAAGATTATTATTATCCATTGATTTCTCAGAGGAATGATTACTGTCTAATTTCCTGAATCAAATAATCCAACAACATTTATCAATTACTACCTCATAAATGCAGGTTTCTAGTCATGAAAGATGTCAACATAAAGGCCTTAAATATGTCCAGATAGTTTTTAACATATTGACCATACATTAAAGGCACCCTATTATAGCAATCCACTCTTTCATAGTTCTGGTAAATCCTTCTGGATTTCTCTAATTGCAAAAATGCATTCCACTGATATATAATGTGGTAATGTAGCATTTTCCATCACCGAGAAAATCATAAAGAAATACATTGCTTCATTTCTCTCAATTAATAAATTATTAAACCTTCGAAACTGTTGTAACAGCCACTCCACTTTGAGCCTACAGTTTGCACATCATAATACCGCCTATACACAAATGGACACTTAACAAGTACTTTCTTAACTTTCTGGTTTTTCTCATTCTTCATTATGTTCTGCATTTTCTTAGTTTAAAATAATATGAATGGAGGACAGATCCTTAGACCATACAAGTAAATTAAATTATCAGAACCTTTGCCATGTAAATGAGAGCCATCACATGGTATACACCCTAATCATTAGCATGCTCAATAAGTATATTATGTTCAAATGCCAATTAGAAACATACAAAGAGGCAAGGCCGATATACAATAACTACAAAACAACTAAAGAGAGGTTTGTTGTTAGTTTGTATAATAACAGTTTCCAACAAATATAGACACGAGGAATTTCTATACTACACGATTTGTGACATGAAACTAAAACCCTCAAAGCTTGGATTGCAGGTTAAAGACTAGTTTTGATGATTTATATCTACAAATCTGAGAAAATATTTAGCAGGAATGGGTGAATCCAAGCCTTCTATGTTTCTCCTCATCTTCGTCTTTTGACCTGTAGTTGGTTGCATTTGGACTTGTTGCTACTGAGATCAATAGGCACAGCATGATTTTTCTTCATACATATTACTAGTACAAATCCTGTTATTCTATTAAGCATTTGCATGCAGGTGCCAACCATGAACATTTCATCACACCAGAGTAGTCAGATACTTTGTATCGCCTACATTGCCAATTCATACATAGCTGTGTTTGCAATTTAATGAATTTTCTTTTTCTTTTCTATGTTTTCTATTTTTACCTTGTCTAGACAGCAATTGATCAATAGGATTTTTATGACATTGTGTAAGAACTGAGAACAGATGGAAATAAGGGTGAACCTCAAGAACCCTCCCTACAACCTGCTCATAAAACCTGGATCAAAGCAATGAATGGCAAACCGTAAAACTGAAACCCTAAGGAAATGAATTCGTATTCGAAGGCTAAAACTGGCATCTAAGAGAATACATAACTGAACTGATAACACAAAAACTGAATCCCACTATTTCTTCTTCTTTCCCATGCTCCGGTCATGGAGATATTACCTGTTCCACATATACAGGCGAGGGAGAATGCTTCCTATTCATAGAGTTTTGGAAACATTCCTGAAATGAATCCTATTGGCCAAATTACATTACCTGTTTTCGGATTGACCTGCTTGCATCCCCTAAAACCCTATTGGACTGCTTATACACCCTATCTTTTCTAATTTCTCTAATTTCTAAATTAGAAAAATACATAGTTTCTAACTTGGGAATATAAGAAACTACCTAAGTAAACTTAAATACATGACTGAACTGATAACACAAAAACTGAATCCCACTCTTTCTTCTTCTTTCCCATGCTCCTGTCATGGAGATATTCCCTGTTCCGCATATACAGGCGAGGGAGAATGCTTCCTATTTATAGATTTTGGAAACATTCCTGAAATGAATCCTATTGGCAATATTACATTACCTGTTTTCACTTTTCAGATTGGCCTGTTTGCATCCCTCTAAAATCCTATTGGACTGCTTATACACCCTATCTTTTCTAATTTCTCTAATTTCTAAATTAGGAAAATGCATAGTTTCTAACTTGGGAATATAAGAAACTACCTAAGTAAACTTAAATACAAAGGTGTATACCTGATTACGCCAACATTAAGAAAAGTTAATATCCAGCTGCAACAACCCCTGCATCTCTTGCCACTGTCAGTGTGGATGCCACATATTTTTGTTGAATTGCCATTATGCAATGCATTCTGAGGCATCTCCGATAGGAAGTAAAGTAACTGCTGTATGTTTATTGGAGAGAAATATTGTGTGGCTCGGACAATTGAAGTCAAGGCAGGAAGAATCAGTCTCCTTTATCTATGAATAATTTCTGTCAGATTTTCGTTTACACATCAACATTAGAAGAGGTTCTTGCTTGCCTGGTAACACAGAACTGTCTTTGTAATCAAACAACAATATATTAGCAACCAATGCATTAAGGGTTTTTCCCAACTAAGAATTGCCCTCTGATTTTCTAAGTACTTTAACAGAACGATAACAAGTGCAACAGATGCTCCATGTAGGACATAGCAACTCTGGAGTCTTCAAGATGAGCTTCTAGGTGTGTAAAGTATTAATTGCAAAGTTTGATGCACATCTATCAGTGTTATAAATCAATCTACTAGTGGCACTGGCACCTGATAAGTTGGTTGAACTTCTAATATCTGACTGGTGAAATAGTGTTAGAATTTATCTCCCTTATTAATCAACAGTTGGTTGGGTAATTATTCTCAATTTTTTCGAGATATGTGCACATTACTTGATTAATGAGATGAGCAGCTGCCTTTATGGAGTCACATATGACATTGCAACATGTATTGTTGATACTTTAATTTTCTATATTTCTATTCCTACATTGGTATCAGAGCAGTTCTAAGTGAGACTGTAACTGCTCCTCCCATCGCCTTTGTGAGGACGAGGTCATGATAGCAAATTTTAAATTTGTGCATGTGAAAAGTGATTGTTATGTGAATATCCATAAGTCTATTTGAAGGAGAATAATGACAAAGGTGACATATGAAAAATCTTTAATTGCCATTGTAATGTCAAAATGTCTCATCCCAATACATGTTTTAACAGATGATCTTGCTAGAAGTACTTGTTTCCTATGTCACAAGGTATGCCAAATTTTACAGAAAATGTTTGAACTTGTTGAACTTTATCCTCGTCAAACATGAACTCGAATTTTAGCCATTATTTTTTTATGGGAAGTTTTTGACATGCTTTTGCACTATTTTATAAATGCGCATGTATGCATATATCAAGTGAAAACGGAGCAGAAATTTCTCTCTATGCCATTCCTTACATATTTATGCTAGGTAGCCGGTACGTGCCCTAGGGACAGCAGGTACCAGTTTGGTACGTTCCGGTACGGGGTATGGGTTCGGTTTGCAGGGGGTACGGGCAGGGTTCTTCCCGCACAGACGCACCCGGTGTACCCGGCCCCGCAGAAGTACCCTGCCCATAACCAGTCGTACCCGCCAAGTTTTGGACGGCTTTTTTTTTTTTTTTTAAATTGTTTTTGGTCAAAAAAGTCAAACCGACTTTTTAAACAATAAATTATTCTTTTAAACCCTAATTTGTGGACATACCCGAGCGTGCCGGCCCCGCAGAAGAACCCGCCTGCACTCCACTGCACCCGCCAAGTTTTGCAGATTGCTTTTTTTTTTTTTTAAATTGTTTTTGGTCAAAAAAAGTCAAACCAACTTTTTAAACAATAAATTATTCTTTTAAACCCTAATTTGTGCCCCCAAACTCTATAACAAGTCATTTACCTCACATTTGCATTCTTGCCTCTTATTTGCATACTTGACTCTCACCTTCAATTTTTCCACTATTTTCAATTGCTTAGGGTTGATTTCAAGTGCCATATAGTTGAAGGAGCTTGCAATAAGTGCCAAGGAGTTCAAGGAGCTTGCATTATTGGTGTTGGGTGTATTGAGGTAAGTATTTTGTGATTTTTTTAAAGTGTTTTAGTTTGTATTTAATATTTTATTATTTTTTAGTTGTTTTTTTGTTTTTTTTTTTGTTATTGTTTTAAGCTTCATTTTTCTACATTTGATTTCATTTAAATTTTAATTTTAAAGTTTCAACATTTTCTCAAGACTAAATTTGTTTTCTTTTTTTTTTAAATGCATTGTGCAGTTAAAAACTTAAAATGGCTGCGAGTTCTAGTTTTGTGGGTCAAGGTAGTAAAGGTGTCCTTAACAAAAGTGATCCATCCTCCCCCCTTTGGAGCCATGTCAAACAACTAGAACAATTACCAGGTGGAGGGGGCTTTATTTGGGTTTGCTCACAATGTAATATGCAATTTAAGAGCTCCTACAGTCGGGTGAAAGCCCATTTGTGTGGGGCTATTGGCCACGGAATTAGAACATGTGGAGGGTTGGATGGAAAGGGGTTGCCACGTGCAAAGACCCTTGCATACATCAAAGAGCAGGAGGAAGCAGATGCAGCAATTGCATTAAAATCCAATCATCCTATGGCAAGAAAAGGAAGATCACATAGCATTAGCAAGCCACATGTTTCTCCTTTTGTTGATGTTGTGGCCCCAGATCACCCATTTTTGTCTACACCTATTGCAACTGGAGGGGAAGAGGATTCACCTCTTTCTCACAAAAGAACAAAAGATGTAGGCCCATTGGAAAGGGCATTCCAGAATGAAAGCAAGGACATAGCTAACCAAAGTGTTGGACGCTTTATTTATGCATGTGGTGTCCCATTTAATGTTGTTAGATCACCATACTGGCAAGATATGGTGAGATGTATTAATGAAGCCCCTAAAGGGTACATTAGCCCAGGGTATGAAAAGATGTGCACCACTTTATTGTCAAAAGAGAGAAAAAGTTGAAGACTCGTTGTTACCCATCAAGAATCAATGGCTCGAAACAGGAGTGTCCATCGTTTCTAACAATGGAAAGATACAAAGCAAATAGGCCATTGATCAATGTGGTTGCCGTGTGTCCTAAAGGGGCAATGTTTCTCAGGGCTATTGATTGTGAGGGGCAAGTGAAGGATGCCCAATTCATTGCCAACATCCTCATAGAATCTATTGAGGCGGTGGGGCCTCAAAATGTTGTCCAAGTTATAACGGACAATGCAAAAAATTGTAGATATGCAGGTTTATTGGTTGAGGCACGGTATGGACACATATTTTGGACACCTTGTGCGGTTCATTCCCTCAACTTAATGTTACAAAAATTGGGCACAAAAATTGCTTGGATCAAACAAGTATATGAGGAGGCAAGTGAGATTCAAATGTTCATCAGCAACCACCACATGTCCCAAGCCATCTTTCGTAAATTCTCGACATTGCAGCTATTGAAGGTAACCCGTAACATTCTTTTTAATTTTTTAAAATAATTATTAGTTTTTAAAATTCATTAAATTAATTTTATAAGTTTGTAATTTGTAGAATTTCGAATGTTTTAAATTTACTTGTCTTAATTTTATTTCTTTTGATTTCTTATTAGGTTGTTGAGACTCGATTTGCCTCGCACATGCTCGTCTTGAGACGGCTTGTGAAGGTGCGAGAGGCATTGAGTGGCATGGTTATCAGTGACCTTTGAAGTATATGGAAGCAAGCAAATAGTGAGAGGGCTAGAAATGTGAAATTGTTGATCCTGGATGAAGCATGGTGGGATCGTGTGGATTACTTGCTTAGTTTTACCGAGCCCATCGTGAGTATGTTGAGATTTGTTGATATGGATCATCCATGCATGGGTGAGATTTATGATGGAATTGAGTCAATTAAGACCATCATAAATGCCAAAGAGCAAGATCCTACAGAGACCTTCTTCAAAGAAGTGCAATCACATCTCAATGAAAGGTGGAACAAAATGACTACTCCATTGCATCTTCTTGCTTTTTCTTTGACTCCAAAATACTATAATAGCAGAGATCCTTTCTTTGCCTAGGAGGGTCCCACCATATAGGGGTATAAGGCGGCATTTGCTAGAATCTTCCCAGATCCAGAAGTAGAAGACATGGTTAGAGGTGAGTTTGTGAATTTCATATCCTCCAGGGATCACTCCATTAGCGCTCTTCGTGACAAATACAGGATGGATGCTTATTCGTGGTGGTACCTCCATGGACAAGCATACACCTACCTCATGCCACTTGCAATAAAAGTTTTATCACAAGTAAGATTTTAATTTTTTTAATTTCTTAACTCTTTCTTTTTACTTTTATAAATTTAAAATTTTAATTTTGCATTGACTTTGCAGCTTGCCTCAATAGGTTGTGAGTTCTTCTTCAACTGAGAGGAATTGGGGTACATATTCATTTATCCACTCGGTTAACCGCAACAAGTTGGGAGCAAAAAAGGCGGAGGATTTGGTCTTTGTGCATTCTAACTTGCGCCTTCTATCACATAAGAAGGATGAGTACAGGAAAGGGCCAACAAAGTGTTGGGATATAGACCCAGAGACTCCAAACTTGGATGTTCCCATTGCCCAACTTTCATTGCTAGACCCGGACCTAGATAGTACTTTGCATGAGCTGCAAAGTGGGGCTAGCGGGAGTGGCATTGCTGATAGTTCTGGTTGTACTCCTGATGCTTGTGGTTCTAATGAACCACGTGATGGTAGTGATGCTCTCGTTGAAGACATTGGAGAAGATGCAGAGCCATTAGACTATTACTAATTAGAATGTTGATGTATCTTCATTTTTGTGTTTACAATGTTACATAATACATTGTAACATTTTGATTTGAACAATGTACTGCTTTATAAGTTCGAACAATGAATTATCAATATGTTTTAACTTTTGTCACTATTTCACCTATGTATATTTCAAATTTGTTTAATCTATGCATGTGTAAGGCTGGAATTTTGCTTATCTTGTTACTTTTCAAAATATTTTTAATATTTTATATGTATATTGTACTGCCGTATCTGGGCCCCCAAAAAAATTGTCGTACCAGCGTACCGGATCCCCGTACCCACATATCGGCTACCTAGTATTTATGCATTTTTTTTTTTAAATGATAGAAAAAAGCTTTTGTTCAAACTTAACGACATTTTTTCCCAAACTTAATCCATTGGCAAACTTGAACCAAATTTTATCCTCATCGAAAATGAACTCGAACTCAAACCTTATGTCTTAGCTTGTTTCTGATTCCCAGAACATGTTTTATCAAGGCATGTCATTCACAATTTGTAACATTCTGCTGCAAAATATTGAGGAAGAAGAAATGGAAGTGCCCAAAATGGTTACTTAAGATGGGGTCAAAGGTATTTATAGAGAAAGTACACTATCACGGAATAATAATTAGAGAATATTAAATGCGTACCACATTACAGCATTGCAGAATATGAGAGTAGTCAATGCTTTATTCATAGGTAGAGCTCATTATAAGTTGTTCAGTTACAAGGAGGACCTGGTACTCGGCACCATTTCCCCAACATCCATCATTCTATTTATAGGACAACTAGACCCAATGGGTTGTCTATTAACATCTGAACATACTAATAAGAGTCTTTACAACCGAACACACTAATAAGAATCATTACAACTGAACATACTAGTAAGAGTCATCACAAAACTACCTTAAAATACCTAAGGCCAACAATACAATCATTAGCCATATAAAATGTCAACTAACAAACGAAGTAATTACGTTGATAACCATGACAATAATAATGTGATCATCTACATTATCCCCCTCTTTAAACAAGTTTAAGTCCCTTTCGACACAATTCATAGACAGCATGATAAAAATCAGAATGAGGATGGAAGACAGAAGACAATCCAGATGGAGCTGCTGCTGATGTACAGATTGTTGCAGATGGAAATGTTTGATGTTTTCAACATTTTGCATAATTTACACTCTTCAAGATTTACATGAGCAGCAATGGCAGATCCTGGTGGTCATATGAAGGTCATATAACAGATGGTTGTGGTCATACCATCATACGAATGATGATGGTGGTCATACGGCAACGGAAGAAACATGGTTTTGTTACAGATTGTTTTGCTTCAGTATGTTGTGTCGTAAACGGATGGCGTTGATGACATAAAAATGGTGGAAAGCGAGGATTGATCGCATGGGAAGGGAAACAACAGGAGTTGGTTGTACGGCAGCAAGTCATATGCAGATAGTGGTGGTGAGTCAGTTGTACGACAGCAAGTCATACAAAGACGGTGGTTCATATGGCGGTTGGTTCCATACCAGCAATTTGTACAGTTGGCCTTGCAGTAAATTGTATGTCTATTGGTTGATTCTGTAGCAGCAGGCCATAAGGCTAATCATACGGATAGAGAAGGTTGTGATCATACGCCTTTATGCTCAGATCAAGTTTTTCTTGCCCTCGGTCATACGGCTTTAATCATTAAACTTCCCAAGTGTGGTTGTTCAGGTTTACTAGTTTCTCTTTGTTTTGGTCATACGGTTTCTTCACATTTAGCTTGGCTTCTTGTTTGCTTTTTCCTGCTCCTATTTTTCTGTTGGTGAGTCCAGGGTTAATTTCTTGTCTATCGTTATGTCTTAAGACCAGAGCTCCTACTCTGAAGTTCTTCCGACGGAGGTGTATATCATGCCACTATTATCTTTTCCCTAAGACTTCAATTGCCCATTGTGCCATAACCTCACATTTATCTAGTTCAAGCCTATGTGTTGTATCCGACTATGCTTCAAAAATAGGCCATACATCAAGAGGTCGTACTTTACCTTTTATCAAAAATTTACACTTAGACCCCACATTCACACTGATTGGATTTGGCTCTTTAGACTTCATGTTAGCTACCATTCCAATTGGCGGGCCAACCATTCATTGAATTTTGCACCCCTAAAGTTGTATTCTTTGAACTCCGGTGGGTAAGACAACCGTTATATTGATGGTTTATAAGAACTTGGAATCATGGACTCATGGACATCTGCTTCTAATCATCTTGCTACAAGCCTTTCCCTTCTTCGATCTCCATAATCCCAACTCTTTACGAAATGGCCCCACTCATTGCACTCCCAACATTATACAATTGGCCATCGGCCATCCTTGGGAGTAAATAGAAGCCAAATCCTGCCACCACTATTATTTTGATGTTGGTAATTTCTTGGCAAAGTGGTGGGTGGTGTCAATTGCTCTCTTTATGTGAACAATACTCTTATTCCACAAATTATATGGGTGATCCTTGATTGCATGCCCTATAACTTAAAAAAATATCACAAAGCATTTTCTTTGGGTAATTCACCTTGGAGTGACCTATCTTACAATCAAGACACCAAAGATTCTTGTCTTCATTCTTAGTGTCTCACTTAAGTGAGTTCATCATTCACAACATTTCTTTCCCCAACGCTTGCACTAATCTAGGTTCATTATCATCGTTAGAATTAGAGTTGTCTTTTACTTGGGCATGAGGATGTCTTATTGTCACCTTCAATATTTGTGGCTTAGTTGTATACATCTTTGTAAGGCAAGGGGGCCACCTTCATTTTTCTTCATAATGAAGGTACCAACACTTCAATGAACCTTCACTTCTTCAAGTTGTCAACAAGTTCAAGTCCCAAACATTTTTTGAGTCTTATGTTATAGGCTCGAACATTCACACGTTTACCATGTCAGGCACTATAGATTTCTGCAACAATCTCGTTGCCATCTCTAAGGAGCTTAAATTCATTCTTGAATGCTTTCCTCTTTCTCCCATGTAACCTCATCAATGTTTGGTGCATCGTGTACTAAACAATAGCCACTCCTCGAAGTGTGGTTGGAAAGAATCGCAGAAGGCATTCATTTTTGTGCCCATTGGCAGTCTAAATTGTAATACATGTCCTGTAATGCCGTATGGGATCCTCCAACTCATCACCAATGAACTTTGGCAGGTTGCTCCCGACATGGCTCTTTGGATACAATTCACCTCCTTCAGAAGATTTGCGCTAAATGTTCCTATGATCTCTCAGCACAAACACATCCCCATGCTCAAACCTTCCTTCCGAAAGAATTTGTACACTATCTTGCTCGCCATCATGTCCCTTTTTGTGCTACTCCTTCCAACTTGTCGTTTGGGATGCCCAGGACCTTCACATGATTCTTTTGCAACACCCTCCAACCCAACTTGGTCAGCAAGGTCCACCTCTACCCACTCCTTACTTGTGAGTGGCATTAGGGTCCACAAGTTCCCATTGAACCCTTTCAGCTCTAGCTCTGCCTCTGACTTTTACTTCTGCTTTGGCCTTGGTTTTCGTTTCTACTCCATATTTCACATGATGGACTAATAAAGTTTTCTTTATTTCTGTTGTCTTTTTTGTTGATCCACCAATCGAGTAGACCGTATAACTTCTTGGTCCCCTCCCCGACCATGTTGTCTTCTTCTCGCACCTTTGTTCGGGGTCAAGCATTAATTATATCTCATACGGCGTTGGTTTTCTTGTTAAACACTTTTTACCATTGTAATTTCTTTTGTCTGTGTTTCTGTGTTTCACAATTACATTCAGCGCAAAGATGTAATCAGATACTGTAGTGCCTTCTCGACAATAAGTATTATCTATCAACATTGATTTTGAACTAACTTTAAATTTGACCGGACATTCTTCAAAGGCACAGCACCAGAATGTTTATAGAGAAACTTTACCTTAGAATATAACTTGCTGAATACTAAATGCAAATCACTTTACAACACAACAGAATATGAGAGTAGTCGATGCTTTATTCATAGGTGGTACTCATTACAAGTTGTTCAGTACAAGGAACTGGTACTCAGCTCTGTTTTCTCAACATACATCATTCTATTTATATAAAAAGATGACTCAATGGGTTTTCAGGTAACACAACCATCAAGAACCTAACATATTAACAAAATTCATTACCCACATAAATGGAGGCTACTAGAAGATGTAATTACGCTGATAGCAATGACAATAGTAATGTGACAGTTTACATAATCTTCTACCACAAAATCTGTTGTTTGACAGAAAAGCTAACCAATTATGCATGTGCACCTAGAATCCAGAGGAAGAAATGCTTATTTGGAATATACAGTGCTTTTCATGGAACCCACAAAAGATAAATCTGCAAACACCATGAGCAGAACATCATTCCCATGAAAGTGAATGTAGAAAAGTTCACAAAAACAGTCATGAAATTTGCAGTTTTTATATCAGATATTTCAGCTTAATTTGTTGCTGGATTTTTATAATTACTGCCTCTCCTAATCCATTTGAGTAGTAGAACTTGCAGGAGTTGGGCTCTAATCTAAAATGGCCAATGCAGGGTAGGTTTCAATCCTGAGAGTACTGGTGCTGACCTCTAATTCCTTATCATGCATTTTGCCTAAGTTTAAATAAGTTGTGCTGCGATTTAGATCAGCTCATGACCTCCTTACATAGTTCGTAAATTGTGTTTTATTCTTCCATTTGTTTGCACATGAATATGTGCACTAATAACTGCATTGAATATAACACGTGAACACATCAACACCAGAACACTACAAGACAATACGAAAAACAATAACAAGCAGATTGCAAACCATAAGCAGTTTCCTTTTAAGTTCAAAAAAAAGAAGAATAGAATAACAATGTATTCGACCTATTGAATTGATTATTGGGTGTAATTTTTTCATTGTTTTTTTCTGAAATGTTTCCTGATCTTATATTTTTGCAGGCAGCCCCTGCTAAGGGTAAGTGTAGAAAGAAATAGCAGAATACAAAATACATCATGACTAATTGTCATTCTTTGACGTATAGACCTAGATAGAAATATTGAAGCAGGAGCATCCAGGTTCGCAAGCAATCTTACATTGCCCGAAAACACTTGAACCTGAAATAAGTTGTTTGCATAGCCCTTCGGTACCAACAGCCATTGTGGTAGAATAAATTACCTGTTTGAGTACAATCATGCGCAAAGGTTTGGAAGCTTTCACAGCGAAGTGTTGGAGTCTTGCAAGAATATCTTCCACAATGATTGTTGGAGAGCTCTATGCACTCTGCACAGATGGGTTTGAAGTCATGCACAGCAGGTAGCCTTTTGCAGCCGGATCTTCCTGCACACCTCTGCACACCATGTGATGGTCTGTGCGACAAGTGCAGTCTCTTGGTAGAAGATTCTGGCACACATGTTGTCTGCACACCCCTGTGAGGTGGTTGACAAACGCATGACACGTGTCAAGTCTGGTCTGTGTTCAATAAATGATGTCACATGTCAATGCACAATGAAATTGGTAACGACTCTGACAGTTGCAAACAGTTAACTGATGGGAGATGAAGAGTGCCATGTATGCAGTTGTCTGACAAGGTAGGTGATTGGTTTCAACTTCCGAAACAGTTTTCCTTGTGCCTATAAATATGTTGGTGGAGTTCATTGATGGCAGCCAAAGTATGCATATATAGAGATGAGTCTGAAAGAAGAGATTGCGAGGAGCTGAGACTTGTGAGAAGGAAAGAACCCCTGGTTCATGCAGAGATTTGTGAAGCCTACAAGTCTAGTTAGGAGTGTGTTTTTAAGGACGTCCCAGTTGGCATTATTGTTATTTCTGAGATTTCGAGCCTGGTGTCACTCAGATTTCACCCTGAAATCTGTGACTACCCAATCCGAAAATTTTTCATACTTTTAAAATAGTGGGTCGTTTGTTGTTTTTATTGCCTGAAAGTTCCTGTATTGCGTCAAAATAATCCTAAAGTGCCATATTAGCCTTTTTCGCCAAATACCCAGATGCCCAAAATTGTTTTATTCTGTCGTCGGGATTTGTCTGCGGGAAATTTGTATTTAATTATTTTGAGCCCCGTATGAGGCTATTTGCGCTCTGTTTTAACTCCATTATAAGCGAATATGTTATTATTCCTATGTACCAGAAGGATTTTAACTTATTTTAAGTTTTGGGCTTTATTTGTAACTTTTGGCAATTTTTCGTGTTTTTGTGGTGTCCCGTTCTGTTTTCTGTAAAATTTCTCTGGAACAACTCCTTTGCCGGGTAAGCCCGATTTTTGGCCTGGAGCGGCTAGAAAACATATACGCACATTGTGCCCGGAGGAAGTCGCCATCGGAGGTCTGGATCACTGGGAAAAAGCGAAGTCGTGCACAGAAAAGCCCCTGCGGGGATGGGCGCATTTTTGGAAAACAAAGGATTTAAGCTGCGATGGGGAAAATATAAGCCGCAGGCAGGATGGGAATTTATTGCCTGCCTTGCAGGGTACTTTTTCCCGTGATATAAAATTCACTTAAGCTGCAGTGGGAAAGTTAGAGGCTGCAGGCAGGCGGGAATTTATTGCCTGCCTTGCAGGGTAAAAATTCCCATGGTGAAATAAAAGAAAAGTGACTTAAGTGAAATCACGGGATTTTATTGCCTGCCTTGCAAGGTAAAAAATCTCATTGTCAGAATTCTATTATGCAAAAAAGTGCGACCCACCTTGGGTGAATAATAATGCATTAAATAAATATTTGTTAATATTTATTCACCCAATTTTGGCACCTAGGCTTGTGGAAAAGTCAACAAAAGCAAAAGGGAATAAATCAATTGGAAATAGAATTCCAAAATTAAATAAATTTAATTTATTTAATGCAGCCCCTTTTGAGAAGGAATTAATACTTTTTAAAGTATTAAAAGATTATATTAAATTCTATTTTCAGTGGCTATGGTCAAAGCACACTGTGGAGCTTGAGTGAAGTGCTGTGTGAAGGATTAAATTGGATTAATTTAATTTATTGGATGGCTGTCCTTAAACATGCTATTTTTAAAAGAGAAAAGCATGATTTTTAATTAATTAATTGCCTTTAATTGTTAGGGCAATTATTAATTATAGAATTGTGAAGGTTATATAAGCATGGGCAGCCATATGGGTGAATAATTTAATTCACAGGTAAAGAATTGCAGCCAGGAGGAAAAGTGCGCCCCCATTAGAGGAAGGATTTTGTTCAGACAAAGTGCTAACAAGGCTAAAAGCTTCCAGATTTGGCGCATGCTTTGAAGGAGGTTGATCTTTGTCTGCATAATTGTTTACACAGGTGTTACAGGAGCTCATGTGTTGTTGAAAGGATTCATGCTCTCTTTATGTGCAAATTAAACACCATTTTTTTGGGGCAGCAGGCTTGAAAAGTGCAGATTTTTACAATTAAAATTCACTATTCATGCTCCGGTGGCCATTTTTGTCTGAATAAATTGCAGGAATTCATTACAGGTGCTTTACAAAAGAAAAGGAGCTTTTATCAATGTCCAATACATTGCATATATCCTCCGAATCTGAAGAATTGTCCAGATCTGCACCAATTTTGAAGAATTCCAGTTAAATAAGAAGAAAAAGAATTATTCAGACAAAGATAGACAAAGCTATGGCGAAGAAAGATGAAGAAGAAAGCACAACGGAGTCATGCATCACTTCTAAATTTACAGATACTGGAGACACAGATCTAGGCTCGAAACCTCTTGCTGAATTGATAGACAAATCCAGAGCAGGAGAAACTTCACTCATGCGTGCAGATTAAAAGCAGTGGAATTATTCGAGTTGCAGCTTTTCCATCCATAGCCCAGTTGCCAGAATTTGTTATGCAGGTGCAGATCCATATCTAGATGCAGATGCAGATGCAAATCCATATGCAGATCCAGATCCAGATCTTATAGTTGCAAAAGCTTCTGGCACAAAGGCTTCATCCTCTTGTTTCGAATGCAGCCCATGAAGAAGACAGTGTGGGAAAATTCCTTCCAAGATCTTGTGCATGTGCTCTCATCTTCCAGTTGAAGCCTTCATTGAATTTTCATTCACCCTGAGTGCTTTCCAGAATTTTTAATTGCTCATATGCAATTAAAAATAAGGATGATGAGTTATCTACGGCCAACCTTGCACTGATGCATGTACAACAGAAGAACTGCAAAAGCTTCAAGGATAAAAGAGAAGACAATGCGGAGGCAAAATTCCAGCTTGTTTCCAGATCCAGCCGCTTCAAAGATCCAACTAATTCCAGCTTGTTTCCAGATCCAGTTTGAATCGATTTGCATGCAGACATGAGAAAGGATAAAGTCAGCTTTCCTCTTCCTTCTTCTTTCATCCGATAAAGTCAGCTTTCCTCTTCCTTCTTTCCTTCGACAAAGTAATTGAGCGATCAATTCAATTATACAACTTAAGTGATTGGTTTAAAAGCCATTACTTGAAGAAGTCAATTACTTGGAGATAGGTGGCAGGCGTACAAAATAGAAGGTTTTATTTTCAGTTGCAAATCATACATGTCATGCAAAGAGGAATTCCAGGAAGGAGATTGCCAGCTGTTTCTTTTTCGACTTCCACATGTGCCAGTTCAACTAAAGCTTCCAGCTTGTAATTGCCCCTCTACATTCTATAAGTAGAGGAAGAACCTTCGGGTTAATCATCGATCAGAATTTGTAAGAAGCAATCTTGTGTTCTAGACTTTGTGCTGAACCCCTGAGAGCCACTTGTTGCAGAGGAATACAAAGAAGCAGGTTTCCGGAGAACTTTGTGTCACGGCGTACTGTGTTTCTTGCTTTTAAATCTTAGATCTTTAAAGTAAACTTTGTGTTATTTTAGATCTGGATCTAGAACTGCCTTTGCTTTATCTAGCATGCAATTAGCTCTGCTATCTACTAATTGGGATGCACATCTTCCTTACTTCTTCTCTGTAATACCTTTACTTTCTTCTTCTATAATTTTCCTTTCTTAAACAGCTGCTTACTTGCTGCAGAACTTCTTAGTTATGGTTCATGAACTAAGTGGTTAAAGTAAAACCCCTGATAGATAAAAACACATTTATATTGACAAATCTGACACGGGAGCCTCACCGGTTAAATGAGGGAGATTTATCTCATGACTGCCTAGGTTTGATGCTATGCAGAAAATCTAGCCAACAGAGCCTGTAATAAATTGTCATTTTGTGTGCATAACTGTAATTCCTCCATTGAAATTAATGTACTAATAAAGCTTGGTTTTTCATGTTGCACATGGACCGTTCCTTGTGTGTTCATTGTTGTTGTTTGCATGAGTACTTGGGCTGCATGGTATAAGACGATCCTTCATTGGATCCTCTAATCGTGATTGCATCATTTGGTATTAGAGAATGCATCTTGCAAGTGAGTCTATTTTACACATTTGTGAGTGTGCATAGAAAGCGGTGAACGCATCTTCCAACGTAGAGCGTGTTGGGTAGAGGGTGTGGTGGTTGTGGCATCGTAGATGTTGCAGTTTTGCAAGGAATAAAAATGGTGCACAAAGGAATCCCCCTTGGAGAGAGAGGAGAAGGAAATAGACCACAAGAGGGGCAGAATTAGCTTGATGAGCAGCCTCAAGATAGGTTGGAAGCAATGGAGACTACTTAGAGAAGAGCAAATTCAAAGCCCAGTGATGATGAGAAGCCTATTCAAAGGTTAATATGAAAGAGTTTGAAGAAAAGCCTAAAGATATATATTTGAAGGCTAGTTCTAAATTTGGCGTGAAGCCATGCATGGAAATTCCAAACTACTCGGGAGTTTGTGTCCAAAGGATTTAATAGATTGGATTGCAGAATTGTTGTATGCATGCTAAACTTTAAACTAAGCTAATTGAAAGAACCTAACACCAAGTAGATCCTAACTTAGTTAAATTCAAGCTAATACATCATGATAAAGCATGAAAGGAAAGCTAATTAACTTGCATAAAACATGAATCTAACATTAAATGCAAACCTCCTTTTGATATTTTTGATGTGCTTTGGATGTAAATACTTCCTTAGTGAGCCAAACGTAAACCACACACAATCAAGGATTTCTCAAGCAAAGAGGAAGAGATCTCATCAAGTATGGCTTAATTGCCATTTTGATTCTTCTCTTACTACTCTTTAGCAAGTAGAAAAGGAGGAGAGATTTAACAAGTCTTCCAATAACATGAAATGCTCTTCTCAAGTATAATGTCTATCAAGGACATGGTGTAAGTTTGGATAAGGTGTAGTAGGTTTCTTATATAGTTTTTCATTTTGGGAGATGCTTTGTAACCTAGTGAATGTGGAATAAAATGAATGTAAGATTAGAAAGAGATAAGTATGACTAGAAGAGATTAATTAGAGATTAACTCATGGGAGTTTGGGAAGGTTTAATTAAACTAGGATTAATTAATATTCCAAGTTGCTTATAGAAGCCATTTGGAGATGATTTAGAGGGAGATACTAATAATGGTTGATTAATTAATTAAAAGAGGATTATAACTAACAAAGTGTCATTAATTGGCATCCAGGATGGGGGACGAGACTAGTTAATTAACAAAGTGTCGTTAATTGACCTAGATGAAGGGGAATGTTAGCTAATTAGCGGAAAATAACTAATTATAACAAAATGATGGTAAAGAAAACAAATTAGTGCAATTTTAGTATTAAAATTGCGCGGTTGAATTTAGGTGTCTACATTTGCCCCTCTTTGATGTGGTGTAGCATGAGCTACACCATTTCAAAGATAATAGACAATTGTATTTTGTATGGGTAGAAGAAAAATTAGTAGGATGGATGATTCCCCCTCGAGTGTCGATGGGGTGATAGAAGAGGTTGATTGATGCTCGAAAAGAAGAGGATGACCACGGTGGCAGAAAAGCTCATCGCGGCGGCAGGGATGCGAACTTGGCTTGGTTGGTCATTGTTCAATTTGATTGATTTGGTTGGAGCCCTTGCACTAAGCGGGTTATACAAGGGAGGGGGGGAAAAGAAACATGTCATTGTGAGAACTATGTTTCAGCAAGTTAGAAGAAATAGAAAAGATTAGTGAGAAGGAATGTTAATTAGAATGGGAAATTAGTTAGGGTGGGAGAAAACGATTAAGTGTGAAAGGAAGATCATAGTGTAGCATACGCACCATCCTGGCTCGGAAGTACCTTTTTATTTGATGTAAGCATACGACAAAGGGTAAAATGACATGAAAGCCATAATATTGTTTTTTGTGCAATGCTAAAGAACTGACTCAAAGCAAAATACATAAGCAATGCAATACGAGAAAGTAAACAAACAAGCAAACAAACAAACAAACAAGCACAATCAAATAAACTTAAACAAGCAATGCTTAAGACAATTGTACCAATGTTTTTGTTATCCACTTCAGTACCCAAATGTTTGAGTTATACGACAAGGGTTAAAATGGTGCCCCAAGCAAGGATACATGCAAGGATTGGATGGAGGACATAGAAGTCCCATGAAAAGCAAACGTGTACTATGAAACTACTCGAGCAACAATATATGACGGAAAAAAGCAGACATAAAGCAAGCAAACAAGCTTTGTGGGTGAAAGAAGATCACAAGATGATCCACATGTCATGCGCTAGAACAAGCAAGCACTAAAGTAAGATGTTTTGTAGTATAGTTTCCAATGTTTAGTGTTTTTGAGTTTTTCACATGTTTTTGGGTTTTTGAGATTTTTTTAATGTTTTGAATTTTCTAGATTTTACCAATGTTTTTGGATTTTTGAGGTTTTTCAAAACTATGTACAGGAAGACTTGAGTGCCGAGATGCCCCCAACGAGAGATGAGAATATACAAGGGCAAAATTCCGAGAATATATACAAGAATAGGATAAGCTAGATCAAGGCCAAGAGGGATAGGTTCAACAAGATGATGAACCCAAGCCAATGAAGAGCTAGGAAGGAGCGAGCATGCCCCCAGTGCAAGTTGGCCAAGAAACAGATGATAGAAGAAGTACAAGATTGTTTATTGAAATGGGGACAAAGTTTCCCTCAGACATAGTAAAAAGCCAATTTATGCACATGGATTACTGAACCAAAAGAGAAAAAATGTGAACGTTATGGATGGATATGGAGAATGTAGCTAGAAGATTGGCGATGAAAAAGTGATGAGCTAAAAGGCACAAATCGTGAGACAAAATATGGAGTAAAACAAGATTTTGAACAAGGTCCAAACAACACCTAGTAACATACTAGTCCTATTTTCTCTTCGAGATCCAATGTGTGCACGCAAAAATTAATTGCCTCTCAAAGTGAAGATTTAATAGGCGGTAAGTAAAGACACATTAACCAAAGGTGTGTAGGAATGATTGATTTTGATAGTTTATTGGTGAATGGAGGGTGGAAGGAGAGTCGTACATTGCTCCATTTGCCAACAAGGCGTCCATAGCCCCGATAGAGATATATTTGATTCTAGTCGCAACATTGCTCTATCATCAGCTAAATGTCCATAGCCCCGATAGAGATACTGGAAATACACCCAGAGAGAGTTTTATTACTTTGTTTTTTATTTTTGATTGAATTTTTTTATTTTTGAAAAGTATTTCAACTCTCTCAATTGTTTTGATAAGGGGTTAAGAACCATTGATGGCTTGATGGAAGGATGTGGAAGTGATTGTGATGACAACATTGGCTAGTGTCAATAGATATGCCTAAAGGTCTTCACAACAAATTTATTAAATGTATGATAGTGACAGGATCTCTAAGAGATCACTTATTTAATTTACCAAGGTAATGAAGGGTCAAGGTCAAACGGATACAATAGAGATAAATGCCACACAATGAGTGCAAATAGACTAACCAAAAGATCATCAAAGGGATGAAAATGATGGGTGATTTGCAAAGGAATAAAAAGAAAGGAAAGAACATCCATGTGTATGCAATACCTTATTGCAATGTCGATGTTTGTACCTTTGATTTTTTGTGAAGGGAAAACCTTAAAGGGAGACAATGAAAATGGATGAAATAGGGACAGATAGGAGGAAAAAGATCCATGATAGGGTACGAAGTATAGGATAGGATGGAATAGAAGGTTGGGACCAATAATGTCACTCCATGTGATAGGATCCAATAGCAATGTTCGCGATTTATTTGATGAGGAAGAATAGGAGTTTTTACTTATCAAGAGTGATATTATCTCCAATCTCAATGATCGTGGGGACATCATTCTCGATAAGTGATTGTGACTTATCTTGCACCATGGATTTTGTATGTGGTAACTTGAGTTCCTATCCATCATAGTTACCATATTCGTATGAATATGGTCAAAGTTCGATGCGGACCGAATTTTTAGACAAAACCAAACTTATTTAGTTTGTTCACTGCAGCTTTTATTAGCAAAAACGATTTGACAAATAAATTAAAAAAAAAACAAATTTAACGTAAATATTCAACCCTAAAGTGTTGAAAGGTAAATAAAAGTAAAAATCATTAAAAGAAACTTTAAAATAATAAAACCCTAATCAGCCAAACGAAGACAAAGTAGCCAAAAGTCATAGCGATGGAAGGAAGACACGCAGCCAAATAGGAATGAAAAACTCCAGCAGCGCGCAGCCAAATGCGAGAGAAGGTGAATCAAACGTCACTTACAGCCAGACATCACTTGCCACCTCCCGAGCCACCTCCACAAGCCAAACGTCACTTGCAGCGAAACGCCATTGAGTATTTTGCAGCCAAATGCCATTGATTTTTTTGGTCAAGCTCAGTTGTGCCGCTGTCGTCAGGTATGCCTCTGCCTCTACTACCGGGTATCATTTTATGGTTAATGTTCAATATTTTAGTTTTATCATTTTAGGTTTAACGGTTTATTAATGGTCAACTTCAATAAAACTTAAGTTTTGTTTTATTTTAGGTTTCAGTTTAAGTTTTTAACTATGTTTTAGTTTTAGATTAAATTTAATAATTAAAATTTTCTACAAAATTGTTAAATACGATTTAAGTTATTAAAATATTTAACAATTAACATTACAAATTTCTTTGTATTTATTTAGGTTTACTATTTAGTTTTTTATTATTTTAAATTTTAATTTCAATTTTAAATGATAAAAAATTAAGTTGTATTTAGTATTTAATATTTATTATAATTCATATAATAGGTTTTTTATAATTTAAGTTGTGAATTATATAATAGGTTTTATTTTATTTTTAGAATTAATATTATAAATTATTGTTTATTTATTTGTTTGTATGTAAAAAATATTAAGTAAACCGTAATATTTATTTATTAATTAAACTGTAATTGTTATTTATTAATTTGTTAGTAAGTAAAAAATTTAAAAAATGTTGTCCTAATATTTGAATTTTGTAGGTTCAGAGGGTAGTTGGAAGGTAAAGGGAAAGACAAGTGGGTCAAGATGTCTAGCAGCAATCGTTCCTTGGAGATGAAATACATCGTCCAAAGAGATGATAATAAACTACATATGAGATGCACCTTGTGCAATGGGAATATTACAGGTAGTGTAACTAGAGTTTGGTACCATTACTTGGGAGGATCCAAAGATGTCAAGCAGTGTCCAATAGCAAATGTGAATTCAGAGGAAGGTGAATACAAAGATTTCATACATCGAGTTCAAGCTAAATTTAATGTGAGTCGTGTTGGATCATTAGCTTCAGAAGCAAAGAAGGCTAAAATCCAACACTCTATCTCACAAATGGGCTCCTTCGACAGCTCAAATCACTCTCCATCACCATTTTCAAAAGGAAGTGGAAGTGCAAGCAAAGTGGAAAAGTCACAAGGTTCATTGAAGTCCATGTGGAGGCCACAACACAAACATGAGGTAGACAAGTTGGCAGCTAGATTGTTTTATGTAGAGGCCATCCCTTTCAATGTAATTCGTTCCCCACATTTCAAGTCTTTCATAGATGCAACAATTGAGTTTGGGAAGGGTTACACATTGCCTTGTTATGAAAGACTAAGAACTAGTCTTCTTGAAGAGGAGGTGTCATCCATATCCAATGAGCTAGATGAAATGAAAAAAGTTGGAAAAGAATAGGTTGCACAATAGTAAGTGATGGATGGTCAGATTCAAGGCAAAGGCCGCTCCTAAATCTTTTGGCAATATCTCCTCAAGGTGCAATGTTTATAAAATCTATTGATACAAATAATGAGCAAAAAACTTCTCTTTTCATTTCCAAATGCATTAAATCAGCCACTTTTGAGATAAGAGAAGATAATGTTGTTCAAATTATTACGGATAATGCAAAGCCAATTGCAAAGGAGCGGGATAGATTCTCATGGATAGATTTCCTCGTATCTTTTGGACATGTGTTGGATCTTTTGCTTGAAGATCTATCAAAAATAGAATGGGTAAGTAATATTATTTATCGAAGGAAAACAAATCTCTAAGATTATCCTCAATCACCGGTTGACATTGAACTTGTATCGTTCTTTTGCAAAACGTGAGCTTCTTTCCCCTGCCGAAACAAGATTTGCCACCAACTTCATTACTTTGCAAAGGGAGGTAGAGGAGAGGACAACATTAAGAAAAGTGGTGGTTACTGATGAATGGACAGAGTCAAAGCTTTCAAGGAAACCCATTCAAAAGAAATTGAAAAAATTATCTTAGGGGACACATTTTGGGAGGGTGCTAAGAAGGTTGTAAATGTGTTTGAGCCACTTGTTCGAATTTTGAGAATGGTTGATGGTAATCAACCATGCATGGGTTTTGTATATGAGGGCATGGATAGAGCAAAGGAAGAAATCCAAAAGATACTAGTAGATGATGTTGAAGAAGTCAAGCGTATTTGGGAAATCGTGGACAAACGATGGTTCATGCTACACCGTCCTCTACATATAGCAAAGCATGTTATTTAGATCCTAAATTAGTAGAGGTAGATCATGATGCAGATGAGGAGATAAAGAGAGGTATACTTGCAACCATAAACAGGTTGGTACATGATGAGGATGGGAAGGAAAAAGCAAGAGAACAACTTACTATTTTCAAGAACCAACTCAAAATGTTTGGTGAAAAAGAAGCAAGAGCAAGTAGGATGACGTGGGAACAATCTAAATGGTGGCAGACTTATGGGTTTTCTACTCCACATTTGTAGAAGCTTGTCGTGCGAATTTTCAGCCAATGTTCTAGTGCTTCTGCTTGTGAAAGAAATTGGAGTACACATGATTTAATCCACACAAACAAGAGGAATCGATTAGGGGCTCAAAAACTCTTTGATCTTGTTTTTGTGCATAGCAATTTACGATTGCTTACTCACTCTCTTGCAAATGAAGATGACAACTCTCACCTGGGAGAAGCATGTTTTGGAGATGAAGAAAATGTTGATGATGATAACCCTACTGTTGCAGTATTAGATGAAGATGCTAGTGATACTTTTGATGTAGAAGCAAGATTTGATGTTGCGAATGTTTAAAATTGCATTTCAATTCTTGGTTAATGCTCAAAACTTTGAAGTTTGAGCAATGGATAATTCTCATCGCTATATATTATATCAATATGTATGAAGTATGAAATATGAATTTTCATTGTCTGTCATAAATATAACTTGTAAGTTTTAAGTTTACCATGCATTGTTTTAAAACTTTAGTATACTTGTATGTTTATTTATTTGTATGTGTGATTGATTTTTTTGAAACAAGTATGGATAATTATTTAGTTTTATATTTTTTGAAAATTTATATTTTTTTAACCATACCGAAACCAAACCGAATTTTTGCAAAATTCCGAATTTCCAAACTTTTTTCCATGTCCGACCAACCCGAACTTTTCGAACATGGTAACTATGCTATCCATACATTTTTGCACTTTTTGCCATACTTGTCATTTGCATTTGTTTTGATTTTTGAATCGCTTTTGCATTTCGGATTTGTGTTTGTTGGATTTATTTTGAGCTTTAGAGCCCCTTTGATTTTTATTTTAGCTTGATGAAGATATTGTTTGTGCTTCATACAAGCAAATGCATGATTTTGTTGATCCCAGAAGTGAGAGAAGAAAGTGGATGTTTAAGATTGATGATAGGAGTGTTAGGGATGATGGTGGGCTTGCCACAGTTGTTAATAGAGGGAGGATATGATGGACGAATAGGATATGGTCCAAGGATTGATGGTAATGGGATAGTAGGAGGTGGCCCAAGGATAGAAGGTAACATCTAGGAGGTGGCCCAAGAATTGATGGTAATGGGCTAGTAGGAGGTGGCCCAAGGATTGATTGTGATGGGCTTGTAGGAGGAGATAGCAGATGGATAGAAGATGATGGGCTAGAAGGCTGAAGGAAGCAACCCATGGAAAGAGGATGATTTGCTAGAAGGAAGTAGCCCATGGATTGATTGTGATTGAGAGGATGTGATATGTAAGGGAGGATTGGGTGATGAGAAGATAGGAGAGGGATCAAGGACAGAAACCTGTCATTTTGCCATGTAATGGGAAATGAGAAGATGGGAGGATAAGAGGAGGTCCTTGTTCAATGATAGAAGGTTGATTTGAAGGAAGAAGTCCAACAAGTGTTTGGGATTTAGAAGTTGTGTTATGATGGAGATGATGGGATTGGGTGGTTTTGACCTTATTGTTTCCACCAAGGAAATTGTTAGTGCGTTGAAAAGATATTTTGGCACATCATTCGATGTAGACGCAAACATCAGTTTTCGAAGATTGGTGAGGATAGAATAAGGCATGGTTGAAATGGCCTGAGGGCTAAAGAGAGATTGGATTTGGATTGGTAGATTAGGATGACTGAAGAGACAAAGTAAATTTAGATTGGGATGTATTGAGAGTTGAATTAGATATGGATTTAGGATAGGTTGGTATTGGCTTGCTTAGAAGATTGCATAGTGTAGATAGAAGGGGGTCTTGTGGCAAGAGAGTGGATCGAGATGAGGGGGTCAACTTGGATGTTTGATTAGAGGAGTTTGGATCGACATGGATCTTTAATGGAGGAAGACATCGGTTAGGTGATTGATTATTCCATAGAAGAAAGTCGAGTGAATGAGACTCAGGAGTCTGAGGAGAATTGGTTTGTAGATAAAATTGATTAGGAGATGAAGGTTGGGAAGTGAAAGGTAGAACGGGTTCCCTATTGTCAGCAGCGTGAGGAACCATCAGATATCTAGTCATGGTTGGCATCGTTTGATTTGAATGCCTAGACCTAGATTGTTTGATTGAACTCCATATTAAAGGAAGTTCCATGTTGATTCAAGTAGCGTAACGGCTGCAAACTAAACATTTTACATAGATGTGGATGCTTATGTGAGTTTCCAAAGGGAACCTAAGGAAAACAGACATCATAACGACACAATTTTGACAATCAAGCAAGTTTGGAAAACAAGTGTCAAGTGTGAGTGTCAAAATGGTTAACGCAATTTTGGCAAAGTTTTGGATTGTTCTCTTTTGATAAATGAAGCCAAAATAGCGAGAGAAGTATGATTTGTGATGGAAAAGTACAGTAGCAACTTGGACAAACTTTCACCTTTTTTTTAAAACAAGGTTTTAACTTGGACAAACTTTGGTTTTGTAAAGTTTTGGTATACACAAACAATATACAATATAGTGGAGCCCGATTCGAAAAATTTCCTCGGTATATTAGACTTTCACTCATCAATATTTGTCTGAACAAGTATGCATACCAAAATAAATCATGAATACAAACTATGCTCGCAATCTATATGAATGGGGCTGTCACCACAGACAATATTTGGCATTCCTCATGGGTAATACTAGTCAAGTAGGAAATGGGGCGCTACCCATTTTGTTGGTCGGTTCCCTCAATGTGCCAACTACTTTGGGGTTCCTATGGTACTCCTCACAATGAGTTTTAGGGCTTAAGCCCAAGCACTTCCCACAGTTAAAGCGGATGGGTTTTACCCTTATCCAAACCTGCAATGACAATGTGTTTTGTTCATTTTATCTGATTTTAGCAAAGTGTGATTTGTTTTTGACCAAGGAACTGTATGCAAAATGTTAGTAATTTGTTTGTTTGACCTTTGGTAAGATATTCCCCCAATTTTGCAATGGTCCTACACACAAATGATTAGTAATTTTCCATACAACCACAATGTTAGAAAAACACCAATGATCGCGGTCGTTTCTGATTCTCAAGGTTGCTCAAGAGCGCAAGAGAAGAGCATACATGGGTTTGACCAAATCAACCAAATGGATATTTTAACAAAGATTTCAAATCTTAGCACTATTTTGAGCAATTTTGTCTTTAGCAAGTGAATATGGAAACCTACGCACAAGATTTAGTAGTTTGGAGCAAAAAAATGAATCTAACATGCAAAGAAAATGACAAGTTTTAGGAGAAAGGAAAACCGAATTTTTTTAAAGTGAAATCCCAAATTTATATGTTCATTGCATAGTTCATCTTGAGACCTTTCCATCGCAAAAAAATGGAGTTGTTTCGAGTTCGGGATCAAAAGTTATGGCCTCTGGAAGATAGGTTATGCAAACACACCTACACTCATGGAAACGCACATACAAATCACGGAAATGCACCTACAAATCACGAAACGCACCTACAATCACGGAAACACTCCTATAATCACGGAAACATACCTACGATACGAAAACGCACTTAACCTATACCTCTACAAAAATGTCAAAAAAATGACCAAAAAGCTCGGATTTTTCCCATCAAGATTCAATTTTGACAACACTTCACCTCCTTTATACTTGCAAAGAAGACTCAACACTACCAAACACTAACATACATGCTCAAAAATAAAGAAATTTCAACAAATTGAAAGAACTTACATGTAAAATGGAAAAATGAAGCTTTAAACTAAGAAAATAAATGAATGTACATGAGACAAAGGAGTGTCCCACGGACGTGCCATATGTATGCATGCTAAACTTTAAACTAAGCTAATTGAAAGAACCTAACACCAAGTAGATCCTAACTTAGTTAAATTCAAGCTAATACATCATGATAAAGTATGAAAGGAAAGTTAATTAACTTTTAAAACATGAATCTAAAATTAAATGCAAACCTCCTTTTGATATTTTGATGTGCTTTGGATGTAGATACTTCCTTAGTGAGCCAAACGTAGACCACGCACGATCAAGGATTTCTCAAGCAAAGAGGAAGAGATCTCATCAAGTATGGCTTAATTGCCATTTTGATTCTTCTCTTATGACTCTTTAGCAAATAGAAAAAGGGGGAGATTTAACAAGCATTCCAATAACATGAAATGCTCTTCTCAAGTATAATGTATGTCAAGGACATGGTGTAAGTTCGAACAAGGTGTACATTTGGACAAGGTGTAAGTTTGGACATGGTGTTAGGTTTCTTATATAGCTTTTCATTTTAAGAGAAGCTTGCAACCTAGTGAATGTGGTATAAAGTGAATGTAGGATTAGAAAGGGATAAGTATGATTAGAAGAGATTAATTAGAGATTAACTCATGGGAGTTTGGGAAGGTTTAATTAATAGGCCAAGTTAAGCTTATAGAAGCCATTTGGAGATGATTTAGGGGGAGATTAGTAGAATTTGAAGGGTTTGAAGGGGGATTTAACCAATAAGAAGGTTTATTGATTAAATATGAGATTTGAAAGGTTAATTAATTAATAATGGTTAATTAATTAATTAAAAGAGGATTATAACTAACGAAGTGTCATTAATTGGCATCCAAGATGGGGGACGAGACTAGTTAATTAACAAAGTGTCGTTAATTGACCAAGACGAAGGGAATGTTAGCTAATTAGTAGAAAATCACTAATTATAATGAAATGACGGTAAAGAAGACAAATTAGTGCAATTTTAGTATTAAAATTGCACGGTTGAATTTAGGTGTCTACAATTGCAAAAATACTTTTGAGTACAAATCCATAGAGCACCCTATGAAGGTTTGTTTTGCGTGTACAAAGTTGAAAGGACATGCATCCTTATGGTGGGATCATGAGTAGACCAATAGAAAAATAAAGGGCAAAGATAAAATTAAAAGCTTGGAAAGAATGATTGTCAAGTTGAAGGCAAAGTTTTTGCCCATAAATTACCAAATTGAACCTTCTCAAGAAGTTCTAGAACTTGAGACAAAAGAAGATGAGCATGATGGACTATACAAAAGAGTTCTACAGATTGACCATTCAAGCGGGTCACATGGAAAATGGCACAAAGAAAGTCTCAAGGTATTTAAAGGGAATTCATCTTACTATTCAAGATGAATTTGGTATGATCGTCCCAAAATCAGCAGAGCAAGAATATCAAAGTGTGTTGAAGATTGAGGAGTATTTGTCTCAAAGACAACAAGACACAACACTAGGGAAGAACAAGTTTGCGTGAGGGAGAGGATCAATGCACAAAGTGATAGAATGGAGTTCGTGCATGAAGGAGAAACAAGTCACTTGCACATAGTCAAGATCGTGTGCAAAGAGAAAGAGGATCTTCTTCACAACGAAGTGGATATGGTGGAAGTGTAAGGGGTAGAGGATTCAATGTAACATGGTTTCAATGTGTAGAAATGGGGCACTTGAGCATTTGAATCATAGTTCGTATACTCACATTCAGCAAATACTCAACAAACCCAAAATAAATTGAATTGGCAAAAACTCAGCAAGACTCGACAAATATTCAACAACTTAAAAATACACAAATTTCTTTTAAGAACATAAATTTAATGCAAAAAAAAAAAAATTTAAGTCTCCAAAAACTCGTGAGTATTTGTTGGATCTCGCAAATATTTGCCAAAAACTCGGCTCTGCAAGTTCATGCGAATACTCAGCCAGGGAAAAAAATGGTGAGTACTTGCCTAGCATGCATATTATGATTTAAATGCCTGCATGCGCAACAGAACAATAGTGGTAAAGGAAATGAGGTTGGAAACCATGTTGCGCAACTCGATGTGAGCATAGCGGCAGTCAATCAAGTAGAGCAGCCAAAGTGCAGAGAAGCTAACATGACAAAAAGTGTCATTGAAACTAGCAAAGGAAGAATATGCAAATGTGCAAAGAAAGAATCTATTCAGGATCATTTGCAATTCCAGGGTAAGTGTGTAATAAAGTGATAATAGATAGTGGTAGTATTGATAATCTTTTTCCTAATGAGATGGTTGAGAAACATTGGTTTGAAGAGGATTGCGCACCTAGATCCATACAAGGTGTCTTGGTTTTTGAAAGGACATCAATTGTTAGCAAATGAACAATGTTTGGTTAGTTTCTAGGTTTGTGCATGCAAGGATGACGTTCAATGTGATGTGATTTGAATGGATGTATGCCATGTGTTGCTAGGTTGACCTTGGCAATTTGACAAGAATGCTCTACATGATAGAAAAGCAAACTTCGCGGTGCATGTCTAGGCTTGTGAAATTTCCATTTTGCATAGTTATATGTTCTTCTATGATGGTCTCGCAGTTCTGTGATGCTTAAAATCCTGCAATGTGCCTTCTGCAATAGCCCTTACAGTTTTGGAGTGCTCTTTTTCCCCATTACGTGGTGCCCTTGCTTCCTGTTTTGCAGTGCTCTTGATATTTGAAGTCTGCATTTTTAAAGAAAGAAAAGACCAAATCCACTCACAAAAGTAATATGAACCCAAGATTAGAGGTGAATGAAGGGGTACACTGGCTTAACACAAGACTTGAAACACACACCCTATTAAGGCCCAAAATCATAGAATGATGGAGAAATGGAAACCGAAAGAGGGAGCACTGCAGAGAATTTAGAATTCATACAAGAGGAAAACATGGTAAGATATCACTCAATGTAATTTACAGATTTAGCACTATTTGAACCACTTGAACAAGGTGGCCCCAAATTTTGAAAATTTGGGCATGTTGGAAACACCATGTGGATGAAGCATATCAACATGCTTTAAAGATGGAAAAAAAATGAAATCAAGGGTAAGGTAAGGGACTTCAAAGACGTGGCAATATCTCTTCAATAGGAAGAGATAGCTCTTCATAATCTACCAAGAGTAAAGCTAATGAGGAAGAAAATGATGGAATGTTTGAGTTTGATACAAGGGGAGGTTCAGTATTGATCAAGTTCCAACAATAACTTCATTTGATCCAAATGACGGGGAAAATCTTATGTTAAGAAGAATCTTGTTTAAGGCAAAAGATGACAAAGAAGGGCACAAGTTAAAGTATTTTTCAAACAAGAGCAAGGTAGGTAGAAGGCGTTACAAGTTAATAATTGATGGGGTAGGACATTCAACATATTCTCCACCAAAACGGTGGAAAGATTTAACTTAAAATGTTCAAGACATCCTCAACAGTACAAGGTGTCTTGACTTCGGGAGGGTCATTGTATTACAATGAATGAGCAATGCAAAGTTCATTCAGTATTGAAGACTATGAAGATGAGGAGATGTGTGATTGCATACCTTTGGATGCATGCCATTTGCTTTTAGGTATGCCACAACATTATGATAGAGAAGTAATTCATAATGGGAAGCAGGATAACTATACATTTTACAAGGGAGTAAGGCAATTACAATTGCTTCATATGGAGTAGGAAGGGATAAACAGTCAAATATTATTCCCCTCCGCTAAGAGTCGTCCCATGACATTAAGAAATTAAATGAATATTATGCATTGATTTGCAGAGGGCAAAAAAATGTATTAAGGAGTGTCACCAAAATTTAAGGCCTTAATTGATGAGCATAAGAAAAGAATTTTAGATGGCTTACCAACTGAATTTCCTCTCGACAAAGATCACCCATAAATCATCCCAAAAGCACGCTCACCAGAAAATATTACAAATTGGCACATAGTAATGGGGAGTGCACTTCAAATGATTACAGGTATACAAGTGTCCCGGTGTTGCTTCTAATGGGAAGTTCAGAAGTGTAGAGGAAGAAACGCACAAGCAAATCAATGGAACATGGACTGATACACTTATACAAGAAAATATGGATGCACATGATTCTCATATCATAACTTTGGCTTCTCAAGCATTTGAAGAAGGCACTCATATCGATACAATAATGGAAATTGTTAGGGCACAAAAGTAGCACCCTAGGATTTGATCATGGAAGATCAATACTTTTGGCTAACATGGGATTGTCTCCAAGTGTGGGACCTTGCATCTTGAGACAAACCTCCAGAGAAGGTTGGTTCCTCTACCTATTTCCTAATGCTAACACTAAAACTACCTCTAAGCTAAGCCTATTCTAACACATCCAAGTAACCAGGGAGAGAGAAAGGGAGAAGAGAAAGCATAAGCAAACTAAGCTAAAATAGAGGTGATAGCACCAAGAAAAGGGGGAAGACACTCTACATGAAGGAAAAATGAGAAGAAAATGGAGAAGGAGAGTGCAAACATGTGCCCATGAGACCAAAATCGTGTTTAACCCTCCATTTTCACACAAAACACAACAAAAAGGAAAGTTGCAAATGGAAAACACATACACAACATATCACAACAAATAAAGAGGCAAGAATGCAATAAACATCAAACTAGGGCAAAGAAAGAGCCACAAAATAAGATTTTATTGCTAAAAGAGTATGCACATACCATTTTTACATAGTGATAGAAGGTAGAAAATGCATCTACAAAGACCAAATGAGGGCTGTAACTCACAAACACTTGGAAAACCATTTTGGCATGGTGCCTTTGCATTATGAGGTGTCCAACTCTTACAAATGAGATGATTTTGCAAATATATAGAACAAGGAGAGAGAGAAGGGGGAAAGAGAGGAAATACGCCATTTTCAAACTCAACCACCAACCAAGGACCACATGTCATCATTTTTGCGAGTCCAAGCATGGGCATCATTTTCTTCCTATTGTACACACCATCAAATATTGCAAGTAGAATCATGGGTGACATTAAGCATTAAAATATGGTTGGTAGTGGTTGAAGTGCCTGGTGTTGTTTAAACTGCACCTTTTCCCTCCATAACCCGTGTTTGCCTTTTTACCCTTAGAACTCCATCATTTTCTGCATTTCTTGATGTCAAAATGAAGCCCTCATTGAGACGGTTCAAACGCCATCAATTTTGTGCAATTTGGAGCTCTGAGTCAAAAGTTATGGCCAAAAACCAAGTCCCAATTAGCCTCGGTGGAATTTCAAAGCACCTTGGAGGAAGCGTGGAAGCGTTCCATTTGGGCCTTAAAAAGTCGCTCTAATTGATTTTGCCCTTAGATCGGTGAATCGGACGATCGAGGAACGAAGGAAGCTGTTCCATTGATGCTTGGCGGAGCCAATTTACCCAATTGGTCTTGGTGCGGAGAGTGGTCTTGTTCAAGGGTATTGTTCCGAGTGTGTCGGGCGAGGCTAACATGTCCGAGGGGTCGGAGTGTGGCAGGTGGGCAGAGAACCGAGGAACGTGGGAATAATTCCCATTGTTCCCACGGTCCCCGATTTAACCGATGTGCCTTGCCCCTTTTCCTGTCTCCCCGTCGACTTTTGCAGAGGTTCGGGGAACCTTGGGAACATCAAACTATTCCATTAGTCCTGTAAAGATCGACATTATCAATTGTTGTGCCCATTTGACTCTCTTGGTCGGTGATTTGAAGTTGTGGCTAAGTGATAGAACCACGGAATTGTTTTGATTGTGTCGTTAGTGCACGACTTATCGCTTCTCGGTGTCATGTCCCCTACTTGTCGGCGTTTTCAAGCGATCAATGAATGCGAGGAACACGAATTGTTCCGTGAGTGCCCTATAACCCCGATTTTGCCAATTTGACTCCTTATTACACGAGCGGCGTGTGCGGGGAACAGGAGGAACAAAGGAACAATTCTTCTTATTCCTCCAAAGGTTGATTTGCCTTGTTTTGCCCTGTTTTGCCGATATTAGGCTAAGTGTTTAGAGTCTAAGGCCTAGAAGTGGGGAAGAAATGCCGGAACACGAGACTTGCACCAAAACATGATTTTTGCCCATAACTATAAAATTTGAAGTTTCCTTGATCCAAAACAACACCACCTAAGTCCAAAAATGAATCGGTAAGTTGTCAAAATAGCATGCGGGGTTATTTTGGACGACAGTTTGGTGACTCAACGGGGCTATTTACGAGATATAGAAGATCAATGGCCTTAAAGCATCCAATGGGTATGGAGTTAAGCACGGAAAACTTGAAAAACTGATCTGAAAACTTGGAAATCTTAACCCTGGATCTGCATGGACTTAGAGCTGACCTGGAGCTACTTGAAGGTCGATCTTTTGGAGCTTTGAATAAAGCTTGAAAACTGCCCCAAAACCTTCTGATTTTTGCCAAGGAACATGGAAAACTCTTATTTGCGGTTGATCTTGGGGTTGAATGGATGCACCATGAAGCTATCCCAAAACATCTTGTTTCCACCATGAAACCTACTCTGAATTGGATTGTGCAACAACAACAAAGGCCACAAAAACTATGTACAAACATGGAAAATCATACATGTTCCAAGTGGAAGCATGCGAGTGTGCACAAGCACTTGTTTTGCAATAAACAAACCTAATCTACTCCTACTCTAACCAAAGGCAAAGGAAGCTAAACAAATCCAGCAATTGGTTGGGAGAAATAGCTTCCCTTCCTTACAAAATTGGACCATGTGATCAATTTTGCAACAAACATGGTCTTTAATGAGAGTGGAAAAGCTGTCTAGAAGTTGTTTTCCCTTCGGTGGTGCCCCTCTTTGTAGAACCGAACAACGAGCTTGTTTCGATGGTCGTTCGTTTTGCAATGGATTGGTTTTAGACGTTATTTTGTGTAGACTCCATGGTAGTGGTTCATATGAGCAAGAGGGTTATATTTTATCTTGGTATTGAAAAATAATTAAATAAAAGATCGTTTGTGTATGTGTGTGTGTGTGTTTATAAAATAAAATGGAATATGTATATATATATATATATGTTGGTATATTTTTTATTAAGGATAAATAGTTTTTTGAAAGGGACTATACCCTTATACAAGAAGGCTCAATAAGCCAGATGTGAACAAATAAGGCCCAACGAAAAAGAACAAGAACAAAAGCAGGAAACAACCTGCACAGAATAAAACCCAATACCAACAGCAAATCAGCATAAAAACAACTGATTTACAGCGACCAAACAATTGCTGCCCAACAAAGAAAGTGAAGCATTAATGAGCAGCCGAGCAGCACTGGGAAACTAGCAAGGCGGAGAAGCGGTATTCTTGGAGAACAGTTTTTATTTTTACGCACCGTTATCCAGCCTGTAGAAGCCTCTGCAATTAGAGGATTGAATAAAGGAGGCGTATTTTCCTTATCCTCCATAGATCCAACTGGGACAGCGGATTCATTATCTTCTTTTGTATCTTCCTTTCTGTCACCAACTGAATGAGATTCTTTGGCGCATTCAACAACTGGAATTTCCGAAAGAGGGGTTTCGAGACAAAATCATCTTCAGTATCTGTATTTGACTCCTCTTTGGCTTCGAAAATCAGGTGTTCTGGGAGGGCATTTTTCCACCAGTTGTTTTTTCCATTTTTTCTCTTTTCCATTCCGCAAACATCAGCAGTGTGTCCGGTAGCAAAACACTTTCTACACCTAAAGGGCAAGCCTTCATAATCTAATGATTGTGTCCAAGTTCTATTTTGGACTATAAGCTCTATATTAGCAGGGAGATTTTTGGATGTGTCAAGCTCAACAAGGATTCTAGCGAAGGTTGTGTGCGTGAAATCAGTGGTTTGGGGGTCAATGAAAAGGGTATGACCCAAAGTATTTCCAATAGCGGTTAGACAAGTACGGTCCCAGAATTGGAGCGGTAGATGGGGCAGTCTAATCCAGACTGGTTTGCAGGCAAAGGATTTAGTGAGTGGGTTAAAAGATGGGAACCAGGGTTTCAAAACCAGGTAGTGGGATTGAAAAGCCCAGAGTTTTTTAGCTATGACTTCCTTATCCCTAATTGAGGAAAAAGCAACAATAAACATACCTTTCGCACATGGATAAAGATCTAACTTACCAGATAGAATCGGGATCCAGTGCTTTGTAATCCAGTCATGAAGGGTAGCTAGGTTTGGCCAGAGCCCGCTGAATCTCCCGATCAGGGCATGCTCTTGGTAGAAACGTTCTGAATCGAGGACTTCATCCCCAAATGAAACGCTAGGGTTAGTAACCGCAGGGGTCAAAGGTGTGATGGGACTCATCCCCTGCGCGAGACTCCTGCCCTGTAAAATATCCTTAAATGTAGTCGATCTGTTTGAGTTATTATTCAGGACATGATTCACATCAACCCTGGTATCAGGAAAGCCTGTCGTAGTGAGCTTCGGGTGCAAATCCACTGAAGAAGAGCGGTTCTTAGGTTGCAGAGGAGATCCGCCACCTACAGTTCTACCACTATTGCAATCACCATTAGAAGAACCTTTCTATAAAGGTGTCGGATGAGATCCGTCCCCATGAGAGGAACTAGCAGGGTTAGGAGCCGAAGAGGCCGCCTTAGCGCCACAAAAATCCTGATCAATCCACGAAAGGACTTGTTTTGTCTGTGCGCCACGAAAGGATTGATTGAGGGTTCGCGATTGTTCTGCCTCGTCCGCCTCCGCCTTGACATTGTCTCCGCTGCTTTTTCTTACATCCATGGCCACCTTGTCTTCGCTTAACCATTTAGGGTTCGCAGAGTGTTCTGTAAAGTTTTATTATGTTGGTATATGTTGGTATATTAAAAAAGAGGGAGATAAGATAAAATATATTTATATATACAAATATATAATAGTTTAAACTAAAAAAAAATGTAAAGCCCATATAGGGTTGGGCAAGTTAGGGTAGAAGTGTATTTCTTTGTTTAGGTTTTCTTGCTCTTTCTTTTTGGGAATGGCAGCGCCAAGCCATTTTCGACAACATTTTTCAGCATATTTCACCCCGCACAAGATTATAAGTTGCCTCCCAGCCCTAAGCAAAAATAAGAGTTTTGGAACAGGCATGGACCGCCATTAAAGCAAGATGGAGAGTGGATTAGTTTGATGTTATGTTGAAGCATCCTATTGGGCAGCCACCATGGGAGCAACAGATCAAGGTATGATCGTTTCAAAGCATCCCGACCTTGTAAACTCCTTTGTTTTATAAGGCGCGTAAGGCACGTGGCTCTGACTTTAGAAGAATGGAGTGGTTATTATAACAGCGTCTGGTGCCCTTCAAAGCAGCCAAATATACATTCTAAAAAAAAATACCATTATTTTCTTCTTGTGTTTTGACCATTGTGGTTGCGATTTGTTTGTTGGATGCTTGACCCCCTACGGTGGCTGCGTGGAAGGCGTCGTTGGCATGCACCAGCTATCTTGAAGAAACTCTAAACTTTATTTTTATTATGCCAGTTCAGACTTGTGGCGGTTAGGTAGATTAATTGTTTGATGCATGGGTTGCGGGGACTTCAGCAATTGTAGTCTTAAGTGCTTGATAGACTAGTATGCAAAATGTGGAAGCATAGAAAAGACACATGAAATGTTTGTGAAAGCCTCAAAGAAAGGTTTTCTCGTGGTCAGCTATAATTGCAGGTTATGCTCAAAATGGATTTGTTGTAAGGATTTAATATATATATTTTTATAGAAATAACAACGGGCGAGATGTTGCCAATGGGGTTTGGGTGGATCGGTTAAGACGGATGGTTGTGTCCAGGATCCACCTAGGTTCAAATCCCGCTGGGCACGATCCCTTCGGGGTGGTTTACCGGTGGTGGCGGATGTTGCATCACCGGTAGGTTGTGGCTGTTCGGTTGCAGCTCGTGGCTTCGGTTGGTGGTTCTCGACGGTGGCGAAATTGCATCATTGGCATTGGTGGTGGCTGGTGGCTCTAAAAATGGCGGTGGCGGAAAAATTGCATCGTCGGTGCGGGCTCAATGGTTGCAGTGGTTTGTGTTGGTCTTAATTGTAATATCCTGTCTGAGGACATTGTTGTAGGGTGGGGCCCCACCAACCCTCCGGTTCATAGCTCCGGTCAAAAGCGTTTAACGATCAAAAAACAAAATACACAACGGGCAAATGTTAAGCTAAATGCCATAACCTTTGTTTGTGATTTTTGTGCATGCAGCCATATAGATTTAGTGGATGGGGTTGCACACCTTTCATTGATCATTATGAGTGCATGGTTGATCTTCTTGTGTTCGTTATCTTGAGGACACCCTAAACTTTAATATTAAGATGCCAGTTAAACCTGTGGTGGTTATGTGGAAGTGTTTCCTTGATACCTATGGATCACAAATGAATACAAGCTCATGAATATGCACTGCAGCAATGTGTTTTGTTTTGGTTCCAAAAAGAAGGGGGATGAAACGTATCTTCATCTCTCAAACATCTTTGTAGAAGTGGGTAGGTGAGGTGAGGTTCAAATGAAGTGGAGAACGAATGGAAATAAAAACAAATTCCACACCCTTTGTAAGCATCCTAACCGCTTGTGCCAAAATGGGAACTTTGGAGAAAGGTATGGACCTTCAAACAACAAAGGAAGTGGATAGTTATCTGGTGTACAAAATGTGGAAGCACTTGTAATGCACGTGAACTGGTTGACATATGGTCATGTGGTGGACTTGTTGTCTACGCATGTTCAAACTCTCTTAGGAGACATCGTACATTGCATCATCGATTAACAAGCATAGTTTTCTCGTTACTTCTAGCACGTTTTTGCTTTGACAGTTTTTCATTTTCTCTTTGGTTGGAAATTAATACAAAGAAATATATATATATATATAGCTTTGGTATAAAATTTGGAAATGTGTTGTAGCTCAAAAACATTAAATTTACCTTATGGTTGCGCATTTGAAGAATTACTTTGAGTGTTAGTATTGCTTGGAATCACTCCCTATAACTACTTAAAACGTGGATGATGGGTTACGATAACGAAAACCTCCCAAACGACAAAATTAAACTTGAGACTTCATGATATTTTTATGCTTGTACTCTTACAAAATTTAATAAAACACAAATTTTCTTAGACGCACAAAACACCCCTCCAAATCTCATGGCAGGAAATGATGCCTTGAATATGTTAACTAGTGATGTGGGATGCCACATCAACCCCTAGAATGATTGTAGAGATAGTCATTTGACAAATTTTCATCATGTGTCTAGGAGCGCGTTGGTCGATATCGTAGCGTTGGACAACTGCCACGAGTTAAGAAATCTATTTGGTTTTGGCTCACGGTTTTGGCACCGCATCAAGAAACGAAGTTTCGTCACCTCATACCTCTAGTATTTCTTGAGGACAATCATAGTTAAACTTTAGTTTTGATAAAATCACATTAAAAGCTTGTTTTTAAGGGGTTTTGTTGGCCTGGGTCGTTCGGACGACAAGTGAACTAGCACAATCACGACAAGTAGCTCCGTTTAAGTGGTTGCCATTTGAACCCTGGTCGCCAAATCCTAGTTCCGTCAACTTCTTGGGCCTCCCTGTAGATAAGAGAATAGAGGAAACTTTACTCATGGTGTGTTTGAGTTCGGAAAATAGTTTTTCGAACCCAGTTTCTAGGCCATTTGGGCTAAATTGGATGTTCCTTTAAACTTGCTGCAATATTAGAAAATTGTCGTGAAACCTTCTCCTAGCCAAATAACTATTGGAAAGTCTATTAACACTATTACATGACCCCTAGAAATCCTTTATGTTTCTTGTTTGGTCAAAATAGCTTGTGGGTAATATGGTGTTTCTCTCTTTTTCTCCCTTTTTTCTCTCTAGTTTGATAACGAAAGGAAACTGCATCTGTGATTTTTACTCTCTTTTGTTTTGTACAAGTGTTTGAATTTCTTGGTAAACGGAAAATCATATATATGTGAAAAATGTTAATTGTAGGGGAAAGCCATGTCAGCGTCTTTTCGCTAACTATGTTTACACTAACTTGACAAGTTGCAGGTAGCATAAGTAGGATTAGAATGGATGATGGAAATCTAAGTTTAATGTTTATTATTGAAAATGTGTAATCAAGATGGGAATGGAAATGTATCTTATTTTGAACAATAGTACTTGTTGTATTATTAAAGAAAAAAATCCTTTCATTGTGCACGTGTGTTAAATAAAGAAATGGTGAAATTTCATTTTGTAACCTTGCAATTCAACTACATTGTAGAATAGTTTAATTAGTCAATTGTGGTAAATTCTTGTAATTTTGTATGTTTGTATGGAAGTGAGCTAAAACTTGAAAAGTATTAGTGTCATAAGCTGTAAAGAAAAAGGTTTTTGTTGATAGCGTGACTTGTGTCAATCCCTTAACAACCTTTTTACACCTTTATCATCTTGTTAAAGAAATCATGTGATTCCAGGATATTGTAGTTAGTCCACTTATCTTCTTGCTTATCATTCGTAATAGTAATTTGTAAACGGAAGGTGAATACTTAATTGATAGGTGTTGTTATTGCCACTCAATTTATAGTTGATCATGGTCACCTTATATTGCACTCAAATAGTTTTTCCTTGTTATAATAGCCTTGACAAACCTTCGCTTAACTACATTGTCTCAAGTATGGAGTAAAGACATCGGGAATCTCATCCTATATGTGATCTTTAGTGGTCTCATCTTTTCGTGTCTCTTCTTAGATGTCGAACTTTTAAGAACTCACGGGTAGTCTTAAAATCGAGATAATCGACCAACTCAAGGACTTGGTAGATTATAGACGATAGTTGTAAAAGAGGTGTCAACATGATTATAAGAGAATAACATGTTAATTTTGGGTAACGGAAAGAAAAAGGACATTATATGGTAGTGAAGGAATAATGTTATATGATTTAACGATATGTGTAAGGATGATATACCTTTAAATAAAAGGAAATTGTAAGTTCGAAACTAAGATTTGTCTTGATCATGGTTAAGTCACGTGTTAACGTGTATCTATAAACATTGTAGATAATGTATAATGCGGTGATGAATACTTGCTCAATTGAGAAATAAATTTTAGCAACTCTTATGAACATAGTGACATAAGGCCTTCTAAATTATGAAGTGTGCATCACCTTAGGGGAAGAATGTTGTTTATAAAGATGTGTAAATGGAACCCCCGAGGAAATAGAATTTAGGAGGAAATCAATTAATCAAAAGAAACCCAAGTAAGCAGACGACACAAATATTGCATTTCTTGTTAAATGATCCAAATATATGTCGTGATAATCTTATAAAACCCCCTTATCTCTTGGTTAGTTACCATAATATGTTTTTGTGGGATTTTAAGTTCAATTAACGAGATAACTATGGGATATTGGTCTCATTTAATAACAATTTAGGTGTAGTTAAAGGGATGGAATTTAATGTTTTTCATGATGAAATATGTTAGTAACTTGCTATAATGGCACTATCGTGGATTGGTCTTAGAAGCAAGTGGAAGTAGGGTGGAACCCTTCCGTCGTGTTGAATAAAAAGGCCATTCTTTTGGATCCAGGTTTAACCCAAGTGTAGGATTTGGAAGGAATTGATAATTGTGTGTATAGTGCATGGTAACCGAGGTAAGTTCTTTCAAGACCTATTCATCACCACTGGTAGGAAATGACCATACAATGTTAGTCTTATAATGTTGTAACTTCTCCTTAAAGATAATGCCTCTATAGGACATAAGGGAAAGTACTTCCATGATTTTAAGAAATGAGTTAGTCACCCTTGTCAGTGGATTATGTGGTAAGCTTCCTATAATTATCTTGAGGATGGTGTAGTCATACCCATCAAGCAAATGAAATCATGTTCATATGTTAATACTTGAGGTTTGATTTCCTTATTGTGCCATTAGAGGGCCTAGAGTTATGTGTGAAGAGATATTTGGGCCAAGCTTAGCTTTTATAATGGGAGGAAATTTCATAGGAATTGGAGTAGTCCGGTAAGTACCTTCTCAATGTTTTGTTCCTAGTGGTAAATTTTGATTTGAAATAGCACCTTATAAAGAGAATGGATTTTGGTCATAGTGATAAGGGAAACTTTGTGATGTTTCTTGGTCACACTCATGCGTTAGTCAAGCATCTCCATGTTACCAAATTAAGAGGACAAATGGTGTCAACCCTACTATTTGTACCTACGAAACACCTTGATGAGAAGTTCATGGGCCTCGTGAAAGGCGTTCCGAGTTAAACTCGTCCCACTTTGCATTGTTTAGATTGCATGTAAGCTAGAATTGGTAAAAGAGTGATGGTTTGGGAGACCGTCCATGGGTTAAGCAACTTATTCTTGCATACCTCACTTCATGTGTGATGGCTAGAGTTTGTAGCGATTCTCGCCAAGTGCGTACTCTTGGATCTAACGTTTTTGTGTTTAAGAATGGAAGGTGACATGTATGTTCGGATATAGGTAGAGCGGGCAAAATTATAAATTCTAACACTGGAATGGATCCTAGAATGAGACGTAACTAACCCGCATTGTAACATTTTGAGGCATAACTACTTTAATTGTACTTTCGTAAAGGTAACACATACGAAATAATAAAATGTAATGCTTGCACATGTGACATTGTAAATTTTGGTATGTTGGTTTATTGTAAGGTAAGTGTTGGGGTAAAGTGTCTTTTGATTAGTGCAATGGTTCTTCAGTGTTGCATCATATAATTTCGCAACCAAAAAAATTTGCCAGTTTTTCGGTTTCATTTTGTGTGGGCATGACACCTTCCCATTGCTCAAAATGCTAGCTAAAAAGAGAATGAATACCTCCTCAAGTTGTTTTGCATTTGGTTTTGGAGGTGTTTGAGCTGATCTTTGGCCCTTTGAAACTCTTCCTCATGCTCTAAAGTGAGCATGACAGGTGGCAACTCTAATTTTTACTTCAAACCAGCCATATACCCGATTGGGAAAGCCTTCCTCGAATTGTTAGGCTGATTTGCATGGTTTGCCCATCTTCACACTTAGCTCCAAGACTAGAGCTGGTAGAGACACTTTCCTCATCATCTTGGATGCTTTTAAACTAATTGGAACTTTGATTTGCTTGTTCTTGCACAAACATCCTTCCTTCCACACTTGCACTCTCATCTTCTTCTTCAAACAAAAAGTGTGAAAGTTCAAACTCACCATCGACCTCATCAAGATGTATGTTTGAAATCTGATATGGTTTTTGTCTTGATTCTTCAAACAACTCAGCTTCCTCCTTGATGATTTCTGATTTGGCAATGAGTTTCTCATTCTCCTCCTCATCAAGCAAAAAGTTTGATAACTCAAACTTATCCTCCTTTCCACCATAAAGCTCCCTTTGATTGGCTGCAACATCTAAGGATGATCTTGGCACACTACTGCAATCTTCCAAAAGTGCAACAAGCTCCAAACATGCAAAACAATGAGGATCATTGCAATCAATCAAAGCATCTTGTTGACATGGAATCTCCTCTTCTTCCACATGAAGGTCCGACTAATCTTCATTTCTGATTTCATCCTCTATTTGCTCCTTGGGGTTTCCTCTTTTGCAGATTGCTCAATGAAAACAGCAGGAGATTCTTCAAACGTTTGGGGAAGTTCTTCAATTATGCTATCAGAATCAGTCCATTCCTCAACAGATATATCATGATTAACAGCAATGGAACTCACCTCAACTAATTTTGATGCATTTGCAAGGGAGTGACTGATAGCTTCTTGATGATGAACCTCCTTGGCTTCAAACCCTTGGCTCCAGTTCTTGAAACTCTGAATTTGTTTTGCTCTATTTGGTTCCTTCCCAACCTGCCCCTCTAGGCATGCATGTGCATATTCCTATCCAGAAGGATGAAGAATAACCCCTTTTGCCATGAAAGGTTCATCATCTTGTTTGTGGAGGAATGGGCAATTAGGAAACCAAGTGGTTGGGCACTCAGTTTGTTGGTTAATCTGCAGTGCTTCATGGTTTAAAATTGGTTCATCATGAGACTCAGGCACATATAAATTTGATATTGTGAAGTGAGGGGGATTAAATCCTTAGCTGAGTTTGCAAAGGTTCAAATGATGGAGGAGATGCAAGATTTGTTTGTGGAAAGAATGATCAGCAGGCGAAGCTTTGAGGAAACTACGGACATGGAACTTAGGCTGAGGTTGTGTAGGTTGGAAAGAAGGAATGGGAGGGCTATGTGATGGTAGTGAGGATTGCCCCATTGACAGGGTTCCCTACAACTAGATTGGTGAGCCTCCATTAACTCAACCCACATTGATATTTGAGGAGACAACTTAGTCATAAAATCTAGCTTCTGTTGAGGGCTGAACCAGTTTGGCATAGGGCCAGTCCATGGATAGGGATGCCTAAAACCAATTTGAACCACCTTCGCCTCGACAAGTAGCCCTAATCTGCACTATGCTTGCCTCCATCGTTTGAATGTTGACCTGCAAATCATCTTCAGTCATGAAATTGCCCCCATAATCAGTATACCTCTATTTTTGTGTAACATTATGGTTAAATGGATAACCATATGGATCAGTGGGAGTTGGGTCATATGCAGATTCATCATGATAAGGCTCATAAAACTAATTTGGAAGGTAGTTTTGGAAAGAAGGAGATGGAGGAGAACTGATATTGCTCTTGAAACTGAGGGTTCCAATGAGGGAATGAAGTCATGATTGCACAACTTCATGGAAAAGAGGACTGAATGGGTGGAAAGTAGATTGTTGATTGAGAAAATGGGTTTGTTGGACCGGTGGAGTCACCGAATGTGTTGAGAACTGCCACACATCAATCTTGCTAGTATGAAGTTGTAAAGCTCTTAAATATTAGTCCCACTAGGCATGCCATAATTGTTAAAGCACAAAAGTAGCACCCTACGATTTGATCATGGAAGATCAATACTTTTGGCTAACATGGGATTGTCTCCAAGTGTGGGGACCTTGCATCTTGAGAAAAACCTCCAAAAAGGTTGTTTCCTCTACCCAGCTCCTAATGCTAACACTAAAACTACATGTAAGTTAATCCTATACTAATAGATCCAAGTAACCAAGGACGAGAGAAATGGAGAAGAGAAACCATAAGCAAAACTAAGCTAAAACAGAGGTGATAGCACCAAGAAAAGGGGGATAGACACTCTCCATGAGGGAAAAATGAGAAGGAAATGGAGAAGGAGAGGGCAAACACATGTGCCACATACCAAAACTGCATTTAACCCTCCATTTCTCACACAAAACACAAAAAAATGGAAACTTGCAAATGGGAAACACATACACAACATATCACAGCAAATAGAGAGGCAAGAATGCAATAAACATCAAACTAGGGCAGAGAAAGAGCCACAAAATAAGATTTTATTACTTAAAGAGTATGCACAGACCATTTTTACAATGATAGAAGGTAGAAAATGCATTTGCAAAGACCAAATGAAGGCCTGTAACTCACAAACAATTGGGAAATCATTTTGGCATGGTGCCTTTGCATTTAGAGGTGTCCAACTCTTACAAATGAGATGATTTTGCAAATATATAGAACAAGGGAGGGAGAGAACGGAAAAGAGAGGGAAATGTGCCATTTTCAAACTCAACCACCCACCAAGGACCCAACGTCGTCATTTTTGCAAGTCCAAGCATGGGCATCATTTTCTTCCTCCTGTACACACCATCAATTATTACAAGTAGAAGCATGGGCGCCATTAAGCATTAAAATCTGGTTATTCGAGTGGTTAAAGTGCCTAGAGTTTAAACTACACCTTTTCCCTCCAGAACCCGTGTTTGTTTTTTTCACCCTCAAAACTCCATTTTTACATTTTTTAATGCCAAAATGAAGCCCTGGACAAGACGGTTCCAACGCCGCCGATTTTGTGCCATTTGGAGCTCTAAGTCAAAAGTTATGGCCAAAAATCCAAGTCCCAATCTGCCCAAGCAGAATTTTGGTGCACTTTGGAGGAAGCGTGGAACGTTCCATTTGGGTCTTAAAAGTCGTTTTGAATTGATTTTGCCCTTGGATCAGTGTTAGGACAAAGGGGGGAATGAAGGAACTAGGGAACTATTTCGTTGGTGCTTGGCGAAGCCGATTTACCTTATTGGTCTCGGTGCGGAGATGGCGGAGTTTTGGGAATGACCGGAACGAGGGTATTGTTTCGAGTGTTCCGTGCGGCACAATGATATGTCCGAGGGGTCGGGTATAGAGGGTAACCAGGGAACGTGGGAACAGTTCCCACTGTTCCCACAATGCCCGATTTAACCGATGTGCCTTGCCCATTTTCTTGTTTCCACTGTCGACTTTTGCGGAGGTTTAGGGAACCTTGGGAACAACTGAATTGTTTCATTAATGCCTGTAAAGCCCAACATAACCGATTGTTGTACCCATTTGACCCTCCTCGTTGGCGATTTCAAAGTTATGGGGAAGTGATAAAACCGCGGAACTATTTTGCTTGTGTCATTAGTGCCCAACTTATCCACTTCTTCTTAGTGCCATGTCCCCCCATCACAAGCATTTTCGCCAATGGGTGAACACGAGGAATGCCCAAATTGTTTTGTGAGTGCCCTATAACCCTGATTTTGTCGATTTGACTCCTTATTGCATGCCCAAGCTGTAATACGAGGAACAGGAGGAACAAAGAAACAATTCCTCTTGTTCCTCCAAAGGTCGATTTGCCTTGTTTTGCCCTATTTTGCCAAGATTTGGCTGAGTGTTTGGACTGTGAGGTATAGCAAGACGGAAAGTAATACGGAACATCGAGACTTGCCCCAAAACATGATTTTTGCCCATAACTGTAAATTTTGAAGTTTCCTAATCCAGAGCAACACCTAAGTCCAAAAATGAGTCAGTATGGTGTCAAAATAGCCTCGGGTTATTTTGGACAACATAAAGTTCGCATGAAAAAACTATCTTGGGCAAGAAGGCTCAGATATTAGAAATTTAAGTGGGGCATCTCCACTAAGAGTAGAACGGATTTTGAATAATGGTCTTGAGATGATTGATACTCTTGAGGCTGAGTATCAATAATTACACCCAGCAATTAGGATGGAACGGAGATCAAGTTCCTATCAGTCACGGATGAAGATAAGTAGTCAATGGATGGCACAGACCCTCTGATTACTAATACTGTCAACCCCATAGACCATCAAATCCATATAGACACTATAATTAACAATAATAATTTGATTACTGATACATATGTGAGATTTACACTAAATAGTAATGTCAAGGAAGATTATTATAGTGGTGTTTTGGTCAATGAAGGCAGACTTGGGTTGAATGATAAAAATTTGGATAATTCAGTTGCATTAAGGGAGATTGTCACTAGCAAATTAACAATACAGCTGAAGTTATAAATTATAATGGCATTGATTGGAATGGTGCAGACAATACAATCAACCTTCATTCATGTTGCTTGATGCTCCGACATTAGGCTTACTCCATAGAGACCTTGGACTTTCCATTTCCCACAATACATTCCATTTGAAAACTTATGACTAGCATTAAAAATGCAATAGAATGATTTCTAACCACTTTGCAGAAGAAATCAAACAAAAATGTTTTGTTATGTTACGCAAAGCTAAACCACCAAGAAGCAACATCTCCAAAGAACAATGCCGCACTCTTAAGAAACTAAATGAAAACAAGAACATAATTATACTGAAAGCAAATAAGGGTAATGCAACAGTGATTTTAAATACAGAGGTTTACATGGAGGAGATGAGGGACCGATTAGATCACAGTGGCAGTTATAGACATGTTCACAGGGATCCACTGAAGAAGGTTATAAGATAAGTGACACGTCTGATAAATAAATTCTCTCTGAGTAGGGAAGTGAAACACAAGCTAACTCTCCATGCCTCGGATTTATTGGGCACTCAAGACACACAAGCCCGGGGTCCCCTTCAAACTGATTGTGGACACAATGGACTCACCTACCTGCAATCTTGCCAGCAACCTAGCGGGAAGTTAAATCCATTTGTGGGAAACACCTCCTCCTTCATCAAAGACCACTACATTTGTCAATACCCTTACCAAACAGAAGCTAGATGACAACGACTTAATGGTCAGCTTTAACATAGTTTCTTTGCTCGCAAGAATTCGTCTCGACGAGGTATTAAAGTGATTAAAAATCATAGACAAGGAGATTACTAAGCTTGTATAGTTTTGCCTAAGATATAGGTATTTCAGCTTCACAGGAGATATATATGAGCAATTAAAAGGAGTAGCCATGGGTTCTCCTCTGTATACAATAGTCACAGACCAATTTATGGATTATGGTACTTCAGAACCCAGAGCACTTAGGTCCTCCAATAAGAATGGGCACTAAGACTGTGGAACCGTGTTAGGGTACTTCAGAATGCACTTCAGCAGGGCGTGTGTGTACAGTCATAGAGAACAGCAATCCTAATCTTGGCTGTCCCATACTATTCTTGGTTGTCCAGATTTAGCAGTTGCTTTATGTAATTTGTTTTCCAGTTTCAGAAAAGTTGTTCTTTATTTAGCAATTTGCTTTTGTAAAGTTTGATTGTCTATTGATGGATCCAGTTTTAGGATCCAGGCTATTTTAGGGTCTCTTCTTCAGCTATAAAAGAAGCCTAGGGTAGGTGTTTTATTCATTCATTTTTCATTCAGTGTGTGTTTTTCTAGAGTGTGTTCCAAAGCATTGTAGCTTGTTTTCTGATTAATAAAACAAAGTGATGTGATTTGGAGCAGATCTGAGTATTTTTCAGTTAGTGTTTCTCTATTGTATGTGATTGTAGATTCTAGCATTTAAAGTTCAGCAAGTTTTGATTGGCTTTCAGTTTTGAGCTATCTAGTTGAGGGTTCTTTAAGATCAAAGTCTGCTTACCATGGTGTAGAGGAATTTTCAACATGGTATTAGAGCACAAGTTTCTGAAATCTTCAGATTCCATGTATGGAGAGGCTAGTTGTCTAGAGTAGAGAGTTGTAGAGGATTTCAGTGGGCAGTATGTCCAGCTTTCAGTGATTGAAGCAAAATTGTGTCAGTAATCAGCACATGGACCTGTGAAGGGTTGTGGGGTGTGAAACCCTAGTTGATCCAGTGATCGTAGATTGAAGCTTGTTTGAACAGTTGCAGCAATGGCAACTCCCAGTATGAGAGAGTCACTTGTTGGAGGGATCCTCTAACTATGTGCCATGGAAGTTAAGATTGCAAAATATCCTGGAAGAAACAAAATTATGGTACCTTGTGGAGAAGAAGGTTACGCCTCCCACAAATCCCAAAGATCTGGCAAAGTACAACAAGAAGGCAGTGAAGGAAAAGTGAATCTTGTTGGATTCAGTGAAGGACCATCTGATCCCTCATATGCCACCAAGAAGACTGCCAAGGAGATGTACGATGCCTTGGGAACCTTGTACCAAAGTGTGAATGTATCCAGGTGATGCTTTGAGGAACAAGCTCAACACTACCTGCATGAGCAAGACAATATACAGTGGCAAGCTATTTGATGAAGCTAGCAGAGCTTAGAGATCAGATTGGTGCAGTTGGTGATGAAGTCAAAGATAATGAGCTAGTCTGGATTGCTCTAAATGGCTTCAGTCCACCATGGCACAACTTTGTTCAGGTTATCTGTGGTCGGGAGAAGTTACCTGACTTGAGCAGTTGTGGGATGCTTTCATTGGAGAAGAGATGAGACTACAACAAGTCTCAAACAATTTTAAGGATGATGTTCCAGACCAAGCCCTCATCAAGAAGGTGAGGAAGGGAGGAAAGAAAGGATTTGGGAATGGTCAGAAGAAGAAAGAAGACTCAAGGTCTTCTAATCACCAAAAGAAGGATCTGAGTCATATCAAGTGCTTCAATTGCAATAAGCATGGCCACTATGCTTCTCAGTGTCCAAAGAAGAAGAAAGGAAGGGAAGCAAGCAACAACAGAAACAGTTTGCAAGAAGTGTGGAAGCTTCAGGAGTAGACGAGTTGACTGCCAAGGCTTGACACAACCTTTGCCATGGTGTTGTGCCTTTCCACCAACACAGTCTCAGGTGTTGGGTGGTATGTTGACAGTGGAGCCTCAGAGACATATGACTTTGAACAAGGAAGCCTTCTTCAGATTGAAGGAACAACATACCAGCATGCAGGTGGAGCTTGGTGATGATGCCAAGTACTCAGTGACTGGGATAGGGTCTATCTCATTCCACATGCCAGTAGGAGAAGTTTTGGAGCTGCATGAGGTATTGTATGTTCCTGGTATGACTAAGAATCTCCTTTCAGTTTCTTGTCTAACAGATTTGAAGTGTAGGGTTGAGTTTGATGATCAACAAGTAATCATCAAGAAACATAGCCCCAAGCCTAGTCAAGTCTTGGCCAAGGGAGTTGAGAGGGTGGCCTTTACAAGTTGTTGGCAGATCCAGTGAAGCAAAGAGCTTTGTTGACCAGCAGTGACAATTTGTGTGAGCTTTGGCACAAAAGATTTGGGCACTTGAACTATGGATTGTTGCCTCTTTTGAAGGACATGGTGGTTGGATCCTGACTTCAAGGTGGAGAAGAGAGGGGTGTGCAAGGGATGTGCACTTGGCAAGCATGCCAAGGCCTCTTTTCCAAGTGGTGAGCACAGGTCAAGGGGGATTCTAGATCTGATTCATTCAGACATTTGTGGACCTATGTCATCAGCCTCATTGACAAGTAATTTGTACTATGTTACTTTCATTGATGATTCTTCTAAAAAGACCTGGATTTATTTTATGAAGACCAAGGATGAGGTCTTCAAGCAGGTTCAAGGAGTTCAAAGCCCTTATTGAGAACCAGACAGGAAAGGAAGATCAAGGTACTGAGATCAGACAATGGAGGGGAGTATGCCTCCAATGACTTTGATTCCTTTTTGCAAAGAAGCAGGGATCAAGAGGGAGTTTATAGTACTGTACAACCCACAACAAAATGGGGTTGCAGAGAGAAAGAACAGGTCCATAGTAGAGACTGCTAAGTCTATGGTTCATGACTTAGATCTGCATATGTTTCTTTGGGCAGAAAGCTTGTAGTGTTGCAGTCTACATACTGAACAAGGTGTCCTCACATAAGTGTTGAAGGACAAGACTCCAAGAGGAAGCTTTTATAGGGGAGAAACCAGATGTTTCTCATTTCAGAGTGTTTGGGAGTCCAGTTTTCATTCATGTTCCAGAGGAGAAGAGGATGAAGCTTGAACCTCCAAGTTTGAAGGGTATTCTAGTTGGCTACAGTGAGACCTCTAAGGCTTACAAGATCTATGTTCCATCTCAAAGGAAGATAGTAGTGAGTCAGGATGTGAAGGTGGATGAGGATGCATGGTCTTCCAGATCCCAGGAGCTTCAGCAGCAGTTGAGAGGAGACAACACTTGCTGCCCAAGTGTTGATCCACAAGTTTCAGGGAGTACAGTTCAAGATCAGGCAGGTTCCAGTACAGGTACAAGAGACAACTTTACCCCCAACACAGCCAGGAAGCCTAAATGGCTTCAACAGACATTGCAGGAGGCAGAGGAGCAAGTTGGTGCTCCAAAGACTTTTCAGGTAAGTCATCCTCCTAAGAAGTTTCCCAAGTTATGTTGCACTGATGTCTTCCATCATTGATGCAGAGCCTTCCAATTATGAGGAGGCAGCAGGTCAGCAGGTATGGCAGGATGCCATGGTGGAGTACAACTCCATCATGAAGAATGATGTGGGAGATAGTGTTGAGACCAATGGGGAAATCAGTGGTGGATTCCAAGTGGTTGTACAAGGTGAAGCATGCAACTGATGGCAACATAGAGAAGTACAAGGCTGGTTTGTAGCTAGAGGATTCTCTCAAAGAGGAGTTGACTATGAGGAAACCTTTGCTTCTAGTTGCCAGGTATACTTCTATCAGGACCATTATGTCTTTAGCAGCTATTTTTGGTTGGCAGTTACATCAGATGGATGTTAAGACAACTTTTTGAATGGTCTTGATTGAGGAAGAAGTGTACATTAATCAGCCGAGAGGATTTGAGGTGCATGGGAGAGACCCATGTGTGCAGGTTGAAGAAATCTCTTTACAGGCTGAAAGCAGGCACCTGTGCTTGGTACTCCAGGATTGATGAGTACCTGTTAGGTTTGGGCTTCACCAAAACAACTGCAGATCCCAATCTGTATTATTTATTTGATGGATCTGATTTGTTGGTTTTGGTCTTGTATGTAGATGACTGATACTTACAAGGAGTTCAAAGAAGCTCATTGCAAGGTGCAAGGAAGTTGGCAGAGAATTTGACATGAAGGACATTGGACTGATGCACTATTTCTTGGGTCTAGAGTGTGGCAGAGGACAAGTGAGGTTTTCCTTGGGCAGGAAAATACACAGTTGATATTCTGAAGAGGTTTTAGATGATGGATTGCAAACCCATTGCCACTCCTATGATACTGAATCTGAAGTTACATGCTGACTTGGATTCAGATTTGGTAGATCTTTGGTGTACAGGCAGTTGATTGGGTCCTTGATGTATCTGGTTAATACCAGACCAGATATATGTTTTGCAATGAACACTTTGAGCCAGTTCATGGTTGAGCCTGAGGCAGATTCACTGGGTTGCTGCAAAGCATGTGCTCTGATACTTGAAGGGCACAGTACATTTTGGTCTGAGATATGCAAGGGATGATGAGTTGATGTTGCATGGATTCATTGATTCTGACTGGGCAGGAGATGCAGGTGACAGGAAGAGTACTTTCAGGATGTTGCTTCAGTTTGGGTTCAAGAGTCATATCCTAGTTCATAGGAAGCAGACTTCAGTGGCATTGAGTTCAGCAGAGGCAGAGTACATGGCAGCAACACTGCTAGTTGTGAAGCCATCTGGCTTTGCAAGTTGATTGCAGAGCTGACAGGTGAGAAAATGGAGCCTACAATCATTTACTATGACAATTAGAGTTGTATCAAACTCTCTAAGAATCCAGTATTTCATGACCTGCTCCAAGCACATTGACATCAGACATCACTTTCTCAGAGACAGAGTTTAGAAGGGAGCAGTTGCTCTAGACTATGTTCTAACAGATCAGCAGGTTGCAGACATTCTGACAAAAGCCTCTAGCTAAGGGAAGTTTGAGATGTTCTGGGAGAGACTGGGATTGGTGGAGAACACATTCCTCAGTAAGAGGAGTGTTAGATTATGGTACTTCAGAATGCATCCTCCAGCAGAAGGCACATGTGGAACCTGGGCACACTTCAGCAGAGCATGTATCATAGAGAACAGCAGTCCTAATCTTGGCTGTCCTATTCTTGGCTGTCCAAATTTAGTAGTTGCTTTTATGTAGTTTGTTTTCCAGTTTTAGAAAGCAGTTCTTTATTTAGCAGTTTGCTTTTGTAAAGTTTGACTTTGTCTATTTAAGGGTGCAGATCCTAGGATAAAATTAGGTCAAGGGTTGATTTAATTTTGGGATGGATCCAATTTTAGGATCCAGGCTATTTTTAGGTCTCTTCTTCAGCTATAAAAGAAAGTGTTTTTCTAGAGTGTGTTCCAAAGCATTGTAGCTTCTGTTTTCTGATTAATAAAACAATGATGTGATTTGGAGAATGCAAAGTTCTTGTCATTGTATCGTCACTAGAAAAACTAGAAGAAAAATAGAAACAATTGAAAAGTGTCCTCACAATCTCACTAGAGATGATGGGTGGCAACACAATCAACCCTAAAAACCACTTATATGCAAACTTTATCATTCTCATTCTCATCAATTATCCTAAGTATGCTAAGAATGATTGTGACTCATCTAGATGCCAACGAATTAATTAACGAAGCATTTCGTTGAATGGATTATAATTTAATAGTTTAAAGTTTAAACTATTAGTTTATAAAGTCATTTAGTTCATTGATTACTTTAATTTGATTTATTTCATTTCTCTATCTTAAAATGAGTAGTTGATTATCTCTCCCAGCCAACATTGCTCCCATCTTCTACATTTGTCCTCCTTTCCATTAGCATATTTAAGTATATCAAATCCACTCAATTATGCCAAGTATTGGCTTATCCATTCTGTGATGATGGGTCCTACAAAGAGACTTGAAATGTTGGTACAAATATTTACTACATAGTTGATTTCAAAAATCTTCGCAGTGTTACACACTGCAATTTGTCACTCGAAAGCAAAAAACAAAACTGAGCTTAATAGGCAAGTGGAGGATTTGTCATCAAGGGGTTTAATAAGAAAGAGCTCGAGTCCATGTGTTGTACTTGAAATGATTGCCCCAGAGTAGGATGGAGGATGTGCATGAATTCAAGAGCCATCAACAAAATTACCATCTGCTATAGGTTTCCATTAGCAAGAATATATTGTATCATGAATTTTTCAAGTGGGTCTTGTTGTTTTTATAAAATATATTGTAGAAGTGAATATAACCAAATTCATATGGGAGGGTGATGACTGGAAGAAAGCTTCAAAACAAAAGAAGGATGGTATGAATGGCAATGTCATTTGGGTTTACAAATGCTCCAAGTAGTTTAATGGGATTGATAACAAAGATGTTAAGGTATTCCGTATTTGTAAGCAAATTTTTCGATTTTATATCTTGACTATCTTCGGCAAGACAAAAGAAGAGCACTTGCATCATTTGAGGGAAGTGATGCAAAGGTTGAAGGAAGAGAGGCTACATGTAAATTTGAAGAAATGTTCTTTCATGCAAAAACAACTTGTGCACTTGGGATTCATAATTTCCAAGAAATGATTAAAGATGGATCCAGAGAAGGCGAAAGCCATTGCAAAAAGAATTTGTGCACTTGGGATTCATAATTTCCAAGAAATGATTAAAGATGGATCTAGAGAAGGCGAAAGTCATTGCATAGTGGCCAATTCCAAGAAAAATGGCTAAGGGAAGAAGTTTTCATGAACTAGATAGTTTCTATAGAAAGTCCATTAGAAATTTCATTACCATTTTCGCACCACTAATAGATTGCATGAAAAGAAAAGTTTGTAAATTGACAACAGCTGCATAGAGAAGTTTTGAATTTTTTAAGAAGGTGGTGATAGATACCCAGTTCTAGCTCTTCCAGATTTTAACAAAGTGTTCCAGGTAGATTGTGATGCAAGTGGGGTGCAATTGGGGCAGTGTTAAGTCAAGAGAATAAGCCCACGTCCTTAATGAAAAGTTACATGAAGGAAAGATAAAATATTCTATTGTGATCGGGAATTCATTGTGTAACGAAACACAACATTTTTTATATTTATGAGCTATTTCATGTGTAAGCTCATAGTTTTGTGATAATGTTACGCACAAGGCCATTTATTTTAAATAAGGCCTCATACATGTAGCTAGAGTTTATGAGCAATTAGCTAAATAAAAGCCTAATTACCTCATAAAGGTATCAAGGCTACAATTTATGGTTTGTGTCTCTCTTTGTTGTAATAGACTTTTACCCCTCTATGCATCAGTACTATTTTTCATAATAATAGAGTTATATGCAAGATTTTCCAATCTTTTGAAGAAGTATTTCCTCTACATTTTGGGTTCGCAAGAGCAATCCTACATATTTAATTTATTAATTGTGTAATCATGTCTCTTGTGTTTGCAAGTGTGCTACAAGCCGTGTCAGAGCAGTTTGGTTTCTGCATCTACTGCAGTATAGATGCCAATGAGACAATTGCCCAACCACAATACCAGGAAGGAGGTGCATGAAGGCCTTGCAAACCTATAGGAAGATCTGATCCAGAGTTTGAAAATAATATTAATGAGCCAAAAAGAGGATCCTTTTCCCCACCAATTTGAAGAAGAGGAACAAGCCCAGCCCTGGTGTATGGGAGGAATATCCTGAAGAAAAAGTGGTACCGCCAATTTTAGAATGGAATGAAGGTCTGGATGCAAGAGAGTAGAAACAAGATCTTGTGCCAAGAGAAGAAGTATCAAGGGCAAAAAATTACATAACAGTAAAAGAACTTGAGGCAAGAGAAATCCTATACAATATGATTAAAAAAATATAGATGATCTGGTTGTGTCAAAGAATAAGATTTGGATAAAGCCAAAACGGTTGGGCCAGAACCATTGAATTCTTACAAGATATGGCTAGGGTAAACCCTTTATCTACATGCAAGATGTGGTACAAAACAAATCTATATATCATTACAGTTGGGATAATAATCCTTGTTTGGATTCCAAATCTGGTAGAAAAATGTGTGTAATCTGTTTTACAAAGACTTAGCAATAAGATCTATTGGCATCAGTAGAAAACATGGAATGAAAGAGGTGTAAAATGATAGGAAGAGCAATGGTTTCAAGCATTCTGGGTTATCCAAAACAATAGTATGAGCCTGGTATATGGCTAGAAAGGTATTTATAAGAATGGGGAGGAAAAAAATAAAACCACAACATCAAGAAGTTTTCTGAAACTTTTACAGCATAATCTTCAGAAATAAATTGCAGATTTTAAATGCGAAAAAATAACCAATTTCAAACCCAAAAAATGCTCACATCAGAGGCCGGACAGCCAAGACATTGGACGAGGGCTATTCTCCCCACAAAATGCACCACATACATAAAACCAACCATAAAGTGCACCATGGTGACCATCATGCCCATCCGCTGCCATGTGGCGCGCAGTTCAACACTTAGTTTTTTTTTTGCGATTTTGGTTGAAAAACACATTGTGTTTTTCAACACTGTGTACAGACACCTACAGCGATTCGAACCCGCAACCTGCTTTTTATTAGCACACGTTCCTACCAACCCGCCTAGCGCCTGCCACATGCAACCATCTGATTTCAATCGGATATATTCAAAAAACAAGAAACCTATGATTTGACTGCTGACACGCGGGTCCCACCCATGCATGTCTCTATGGTGTGTTTTATGGGTAGTTTTATGTATGGTGGTGCATTCTGTGGGGAGAATAGCCTCCGGCAGACATTGAAGATCAAAGATATGTTATTTTGAATGTATTTCTAGTATGACTGTGGACATAAATTCGAGTTTCTCAGCAGCTTAGCAAAAGAATTTTTCAGGGATGGTTTACGGTTTTACCAGTTGGTAAATTCATCTTTTTAGTTTTCTGTTGATATATAACATGCTTTATTAGGGTTTTTAATGAAGCATTTAAGCATTTTAAGTAGGCCAGGGCATGTTTATGATGTTTAGAGAAGAAACGAGTTTCTATAATACAAAGCACATATAGGAAGAAATGGGTTCTATATTGCAGAGCACGTATCTTTAGACAGGTTTCCCATGTTAAACCCACACCAAAAGAGCATTTCTATGGCTACAATCCAATATAATTTTGTTAAATATTCAGTTCATTAAGTTCATCAAAGAAGCCTGTCCTCAGAGCTCCTATGTATTTGAGTGCATGCATGTGATAATATTCAAGAAAAGGTCAAAGAACAATTGGAAAAAAATACATATAGTCGAGATACTATTTGGTCCTCATGCTTTGAGGACAAAGTTTCCCATGGTGGAGGGCATGTTGTGTGCCTGAACACAACATTTTTGTATATTTATGAGCTATTTTGTATGTAAGCTCATAGCTTTATAATAATGTTATGTACAAATCCATTTATATTAAATAAGGCCTCGTGAATATTATTAGTGTGTTTAGGATTAATTAATTAAATAGAAGTCTAAGTGACCCATAAAGGTAGTTCGGACTACAAGTTAGGATTTAAGACTCTCTTCCGTATTAATAGTGGTTTGCCCCACTACATAACAATTCTATATAAACACAATTATATGGAAGATTTTTACATCTTTTTGAGGAGTATTTCCTCAATATTTTGGGTTTGCAAGTGCAATCCTACATTTTGGTTGCACAGGTTCCACCATTACCTTTATCTACTGTGTAGTTGACATCTTCTGTTACAAAATTTCATGCTATTCTGCAAGCATCAAATCAATGTAAACATTTCTATATTTCAGAGCACACACCTTTTCAGAGACTTCCCATATTAAACCCAAATCAATTCCATTTGAAAGAGCATTTTTATGGCTAGAATTCAACAGAATTCTGTGAACTCTTCAGTTCATTGAGATCATCAACTAAGTATGTCCTCGGAGCTTCTATTTATTTGAGTGCATGCATGTCATAATATTCAAGAAAAGATCAAAGAATCATCAATGGAAGAAAAAGACATATAGTCTGGATAGTATTTCGTCCTCAAGCTTTGGGGACAAAGCTTCCCAAGCTGAGGGGATGCGTGCCTGAACACATCATTTTTGTATATTTATAACTATAAACTATTTTGTCACATTTTCAGAATACTAGTGAACATCCAGGATGCATACCCACATAACATTGCAACAATATCTCAGTTAGCAAAGGAAGAAGCCAAAATACTGGCTTATATATTCCCTTGCCTGTCCCAAACACACTTTATATACTCCCTTGCCTATCCCAAAGGCACTTTTTATACTCCCTTACCTATCCCAAAGGCACTTTTTATACTCCCTTGCCTATCCCAAAGGCACCTTGCGAGGATTTGTCGATGGAATTGATTTTAGGTTTACCTCGCATTCAAAGAGGCAATGACTCTATCTTGTAGTTGTTGATAGATTATCTAAAATGTTCATTTTACGCCATGTATTAAGGCTAATGATGCATCTAAAGTAAGAGTTTTTTTCCAAGGAAATTGTGAGGTTGCATGGATTGCCTAGGACAATCAAATCTCGCAAGGATTCTAAATTTCTAAGCCATTTTTGGAGAAGTCTTTGGAAAAGAATGGAAACACAGTCGTAAAACAATTCTACCTATCATCCCCAGGCAAGTGGGTAAACTGAGGTTGTGAACAGAAGTTTAGGAAATACAATGTCTTGCAGAGAATAACCTTATACAATAGACTTGGTGTTGCCACATGCTGAGTTTGCATTCAACACAGTCAACAGGTCTACAGGGCATTCCCCATTCCATATTGTGTATGGGGAAAGTCCCAAAGGATTAACAGATTTAGTGGATTTGCCTTTGGAGGAGAGGAGAAGTGATGATGTGGTTGCATTATCTGATTCTAAACAAATGTAAAATTTACATGAGCGGGTTTGGGGATGGCCAGAAGCAACTAACCAAAAGTCCAAAGCTAAAGCACGCGAATCCAATGAAAGAAATCATTTGAAGTGAGATGAAGCAATGATCCATTTGAGAAAAGAAAGGTTTCCTGCCAAAACGTATAACAAATTGAAGTACAAGAAGCTAAGGCCCTGCAAAATTATAGGGAAGTTCTCTAATAGTGCTTATCAAGTTGAGCTGGCAAAAGATGTAAGCATCTTGAATACTTTCAATATTACGAAATTATATGCATTTCATGCAGGTGAAGAAGAAGGGGAACAGGTTGAAAACTGGATATCACATCTAGCAGTGAAAGACCAGAAGAAAATGTTCAAGTGTTGGATGAGAGAACTATTGCCACTAAAAGACGCAGTTACAAGTAGCATTTGGTGCAATGGACCAGAAGAAGTAACTTGGATCTCAGAGGCTGACAATCAAAGATTGTGTCCATCGGTCTCCACCTCCTCATGATTGTTTCTTTGAGAAGGGAGGATAATGCATGAGGACCTCATCTTAAAAGAAAAATAAATAAAGGATACATAAAACCTTAGCATACATTGAGAGACTTATTACCAGTGATTTAGTTGTGCATCTTGAATTTAAAAATAGAGTAGCAGTTTTCTTACAGAGCAAGTAAAGTGATTTTATTAGAGCAGGTCAAGTCATTTTATTAGAGAGCAAGTATAGCAATTTTATTTTTAAGTAGAAAATTTTTGAAGTCTCTTTGAAAGCAAATACCTAATAAGTGATTGAAAAGAGGAATGAATAAAATTCAGAATTCTAATCTACATTTTGAATTCAAAAGAAACATATATTTTTCTCTCCTTGTTCTTGGTGAAAATTCTACATTTTGAAATCAAAAGAAATATGGATATGTATTTATTTTATTACCTTGTTTTTGGTGAAAATTGTTTTGCACTTTGAGAAGTCAATTGTTGTTTTAACAACCCTTGACTACACCATCACTAAATCATTTCAACAACTGAAGGATGCCCTTTATTCAACTCCAATGCTTGCTCTTCCTAATTCACACCAGCCCTTGGACATAAAGATAGACCGATTCAATTATGCCAGAAGTGTTGTTTTTAAGCAAGGACGCCACCCCATTATTGATTTGAATTCTTATATTCAGTGATTTCATACTATTATTAAGTGCAGAAGGGAACTGTCAATAAAGTTGTTGATATGTTCAGGAGACCTCCTTCCAAGGGTTTGCATATTCTCATACCATATTTGTTGCATATAAAGATTGGAAGCTACTTTTCTCTTTAGGTGACGCTTTGGCTTAACTCTTGCCTCTGTAAAGCAACTAAAAGTGGTAAATTTAACTCTTCTACATTATACCTTAAGAGGTGGTTTTCTGTACAAATCAAACCTGTGTTGTATTCTGGGTAGTTTGGTTGGGCAACACTCATAAGATGGTACCTTGCATCTTAATGAGATATTTCAAGAATTCCACTGGAACATCCCTGGGAAAAAAATTGTGAGGACAAGCATGAAACATCCCCTTCAAGAGGTGATTGCTGAGATGTCTCTGGCATTTGAAACATACCTAGGGTCGTTTCCCTATTCTGTCCCCTACAGTTATGGACGTGCAGACATCCCCAGCCTATGAGGGGCATCTTGGGGACATCATGCCAAGACAGACCCTGCTGGCTAGGGACATCCCCAAAATTAGGGCATCTACACATCCCCAATTGCAGGGGACATTCCTTTAAGAAAAAGACTTTTGAGTAACGCAAATTAAAAAGTAAAATAGAAATTAAAACCCTAAAAGGGAGCCCTCCAAGACCCACACCCTAGTACAAACCCCCAAATCTTAAATCTTCCATTATTGTATCCATTAAATGATATAAGATAATTATTTATTATGATATTCAACTCTTTTGATTTCCAAAGTTGAATGTCATTCATGATATTTGAATTTCAATTCTCAGTACTTTATAAGTCATGGAATGTTGGATGTTATTTAATTTCGGTTTCTCTTTATTCAGTATGTATTTTGCTTAAATAAGTAAGTGATCAGCAAATTTCCATATAAAAGAGCATATTAGAAATAGCTGATATAAAATTAACAGGTCTCAATTAATGGGTTAAGAAACCTAGATGCAATGTAAAATAATTCACACTTGCAAAGTGGTACACATACTGAACATGAGCTTGAATTCACCCTTCCAGTATGAGGGGGCCCAGCATAGATGATCCTTGACAAATTGTTGTATTTTGACTGTGTCATTGTCCACTACTTGCCATTTTCAAAAAAATTGATTAATAAGTTTCATATATACATACATGCACACATATATTAGTTTTATTCTCCATGCCTCTACTGTCCCCAAAATCCAAGAAATGTTTTGCTGTACTGGAACCCCGTCCCCACACCTTGTTACCCCGTCATGAAAACCCAAAGAAACATGGGATATTTTTATTGATCTTCTATTCAAACACATGTCAAAGATTTTATTAGATGTTCACTATGTATTCAATCTAAACCTTCTAATAGAAAGCTTGCTTTGTATCAACCACTGACATTTCACTCCAAGCATACGGAATAAATATACATGGACTTTATTAGCGGAATCTATCTGCTCTTCAGAAATAAATGGCTCATTGTTTTTGTATACAGGTTTTCCAGGCCATATTCATTCCATCATCCATGCAACAAAACTATAGATGCTTCCAAAGATATCAGTTTTTTTCCAGTATCTATGGTGTGACTTTGGCTTCCCACTCATTATTACTTCTGATAGTGAACCAAAACAAATGCAAAGACCTTTACGATCAAGATCAAGCCCCTCAAAATTTTCTTATTGGTGATAAACCTTGGGAGTACTTGGATAGACAAAGGTTTCAATCACAACATCATCATAAGTTCCAAGCCATTCGGTATGGACCTTATACAATTTGAAGAAGCTTAGAGAAAAGCCTTTTATTTTGGATCTTCCTTCTCAACTTATTATACATGATTTTGTGAATGTAAGTTAACATAAGTTTTATGAGCCACCACACTTAAAGGAAAAGGTTGATATCTATTATTCTAAGAACACCATTTCATATTTTCAGCATGCCCATCCGTGCCCACATCTGCAGTACTAAGTGCTCCCCACTACCACTTGGTCACAAAGGCACGAAACCACTCAAGCTAAGTGGATGTTCCAATAAGTATTTGAAAGGCACTTTCAACATCTATAGCAGAAATTGGGAATAATTTCCTCCAACCACAGAGCAAATTATAAGGCATGGTCACATATGCTATTGCATTTTATTGAATAATGAGAAATCTGAAATACTTAAATGCTTTTGTGTGTGTGTGTGTATACACATATACATATACATGTGCATGTGCAAGTGCATGTGCATGTGTATGTGTATGTGTATGTGTGTGTGTATGTATATATGTATTATGAATGTGCCTATATGTGTATATATCTTTGTATGTGTGTATCGGTGTGTATATGTGTGAATGTATGTACGTGGGTGTGTATGTATGTGTCCGCTAATGTATGTGTGTGTGTGTGTATTGTCACAACCATAAAACAAATAAGGATGAGAAATGAAAGAGCAATGCTTCAACTATTTCGTTATCAAAGTACAATCTAATGTAGATCTCAGTAACAAATGGAAACTGTTTGTCCATTAAAGGCAGACTGACAACAACTGCTAACTGCTGCAGAATATATTTGTTGTTTGTGTGCATTCACGTGTTTCTGCTGGTGCACGAACATGTGCACACGTGTTTGGAGACTTGAAGGAAGTCCTGAAATGTTATTGAATAATATCAAATTTTCATATTAAATGGTTTCATATTCTATTAAATATCAAGGATCAAGAGCCACATCTAGGTTGTTAAATTAACAGGCAGTCAGAACTTTGGATGTAGATGGATTGGCAACGTTGGCTTTATTCTCAAGCTTGGTCATGAAGACTAAACCCAAGGGAGCAAAATTTGAGCATAAGGTAAATGGAATAAATCGCCTTCTGGGCTTCCACAAAGGTGCTCTCATATGCCAATTGGCATCGGCCTTGGCTGTGACCTTAAGTACAACCTTTACCAATTACCATCTATAGACATTTTTGTTCTTTTCATACACCTACAAAAATTCCATAAATCCTTATGAATACTCCTACCATTGTTGTCCCTAACTTAGACATGACTTATGTTAGAACAGTAAAAAGAATGGAGTCTAAAGCTAATTTATAAAGATTCATAAAATTTCTTAGCTTTGGCACCTAAAAGTTTTTTGGAGATGAAATTTGCAAGTTCCAACGAACTATGGGAGCCCAAACGCTTGAGCTTCACATGTCGTTGCCAACTCGTAAAGATGTGAAAGTAAACAAAAGCTTTTTTCATTTAGTTAATCATGCTTGCAATCCAGCCACTAGAAAAATAACCAAATAAGGATTGAATATCAATGAACATTGAAATTTTAGGGTAAAGTAATCATTTATTTTAATTTTTTATCTCACCTAGAAAACCATGCAAGTATCAAGTTTCCAACTTCACAAAACTCCATTCACTTTAACAATTCATATACACTTTGGTATAGAAAAACTACAAATACTGATTTGCAATTCATGATAGCTTAAAAAACATATTCTTTCAATGACTGAACATAGAAAGAATGCAAATTATAGATCATGCTCCTCAAGCAGATTGACAAAAAGCTAAAAATAAGGGCTGTTATTAACATGTTCTTTCTCTTTCGTAAGAATAACACTGTTAGCCTGATCTTAAAAATTTAATCACAATGACCTAAAATCCATCACACCTCATGTCAGATATTTGTACTACACACCTCACTAAGGTTCCTTGTTCATAACACAATTCCCCTTTCCACAAATCATATGCCTCCAAAGACTCCAGTAAAGCAACCACCAAAAGAAGTTAAAAATAAGTGCTGTTATTAATATGTTCTTTATCTTTCATAAGAATAACACTGTTAGCTTGATTTTAAAAAATTGATCACAATGACCTAAATCCATCACACCTCGTGTCAGATATTTGTACTACACACCTCACTACGATTCTTTGTTCATAACACAAATCCCCTTTCCACAAATCATATGCCTCAAAAACTCCAGTAAAGCAACCGCCAAAAGAAGCTCTACACAATTCTGCATGTGTCAATAAGCTATCCATGTGCTTCGTTCAAATAATTTTTATTTTATATTATTTTGCGGAAAAGGTTCAAACCAGGTAGAGTATGTACTTGACATTTTCCAAATTTGGGAATAGCCCAATTCTTTTGAAAGTCAAAAACTCGAGTATATGTGACAAACTACACAAAAAGGAACAGCCATCCGCTCTGATGTCAGGTATCTATTACTAAGTGGAGCTTGCATAATTAAAACGATTGAATGTCCCGGACACCAAAGTAAATTTCCATGAGAAAACAACAGCTATATTTGATATCTCGTTTTGGAGACAATTCTATAAAGAAAGAGAGAAATGTGGGGATAGATAGAGAGGTTTAAAAAGGGGAGAAAATTAAGTTAAGAATACAAAGGATAAGGATAGATATGGTCTTATTCATGGAAGTGCTTTGTTTCAGAAAGCTAACATTGTAAACACCTATATATTATAAGAAGATGTAGATTTCAAAGACAGACAGAGTAGTGTAAGGTTACTTCTTTTTATTGAAAGGATTCAAAGGAAACAGTTTTTCATTTTAAATTCTTGTAAAGAAGTGTAAGTCTTTTCCATGCGGATTATTCTCTGGTTTATTGCGGTTGATCTTCTATAGGCTTCTTCCTCCTACGTCAAGCTCAATCTCATTGTCAGCCACTCCTTGAGAAAGCAAGTGGAATGTTCAAGGGCTCTTTACTTGGGAGCTAATTTTATGCTCCAAGATCCAACAAACAGCACTAACCAAGCAGGTGTTCTTCTCCCACCTAGCGCATATACAAAAACAAATGGCCACGGATTAAGGATGAGTGAAATTTGAGCTTAGTTTTTCCTAGTTTTCTGAACTGGAAGAGTTCCTTGCTCAGGCTGGTCAGGGGCAAGTGTAGTCTTCGGGAATCACCCCTCGACTCCAGATTCTACAAGTCTGATAGCGCACCCAACAATGGGACTCAGTCTATGTCACTCCTTGCAAAAGATACCAAGCAACAAAGACCATCTGTTGTTTACAACTAGCGATACCGACCCCGCCCAAAAAGGGTTAGAGTCTCCAGGGAATGCTCCTGGTGAAAACCATTGTCCTTCCACCCAGCCATAAGGAGGCCTCACGACAAGCTCCCTGTTCCAGAGAACAGGGGCCAAGTGGAAGAGAAACTCTTCCAACAAATGCCTGACAAGAAGGCTTTGCCCTACACGACTGTGCATCGGCTCAATAGTGGTTAGGTATCCCCGATCCCCGAAGGGATGGACTGCGTCATTCCCCCTCGTCCAACCCTGCAAGGCCTTCTAATAGAGAGGTGTTGCACAGCCAAGAAGTTCGCCACAAGCGCAAAGCTTGCAATTCCCCTCCGATGCGAGCGATCGCCTAACCAATACGATAGACAATGTCCACCACACTCCCCACCAAGGAGCATCGAGAGCAAATCCTTCTCACCGGCATCCGTAGGGGCAAGGCAACAAATCTCTCTGTGACGTTTTGAAAACCGGCCTACAATCTAGTTTCTCGTAACTTGATATGCGAGCACTTAACCAGAAGATGTAGGAGAGAGTCCCCTCCAACATCCCTACACAACGGGCAAAAAAGTAACCTAGGGTCGGATCCAAATACCCAATCCTAAAGAAGACAACCACTAAGGACAATCCCTCCCACCCTAGCATTCAGGAGCCAAAGAAACAGCTTCAACCGACACGTTCTCGAACCTCTGAGCCCGCTTGACGAAGCTTTGAGTCTCACCAAACTTACAATCCTTATAGAATCTTAGGGAACCCTGGAGTATGAACTTGTTCTCCCAGGCTTCCCAAGCTTCTTCACGAACCAGCTGACTATTGCCAGCCCTAAGAACATTCTTCCGAAGCCACTTTATAGTCCTATGGATCCAAGTCCATATTTCTCCAACTCTACAAGGCGGATTGTGGTTCACAAGATCCGCAATAACATCTTAAGGCCACTATACTTCTCAAGGGCTCGGGCCCTCTATCCCGCATTAAAGACAGGGGACCGAACAAATGTTGAGTTCACGATGCATGATTGCTTGCCCCACCAAATTAGAAGTGGAGGATTTCCCAAATATCCATTTCATCCCTTCCACCACCACCTTCGCAGAGCATTCTGTTTAGCCACATCAAACATCCCTATCACCTCAACACCAAAAGTGAGAACAAGGAAGACCAATGCCTTAAAGGTGAGGATCTTAGACCATGTGGGGACTCTTCGAGAGGCCAAGAAGTGTCAAATCCCATGAAGGGTTCTACTTCCCGACACAGCTCGCTCCTTAATGATCTTTTCAATGGACAACTACGGTCAGTTTTCAATCCCCAAATACTTATAACTATCACAAACACCAACTTGTTGATCCCCAATTCTAAACAAATGTTGTTGCAGCTCCGATGGGTCCCCAAAAAATTTCATTACCTTACACTTATCTATACCACATTCGATGCCCCACTTATCGCTCCAACTCGAATCCTTTGCAACATTTCTTGCATATCCTCAACTGATTCTGCCATTGCCACAATGTCATTAGCAAACAAAATCCCAGCAATCACTTCGGCAAGACCGGGAACGGTCACACCCAAACCCTCAAGATCATTCATGATGTCATTTATGAAGATGTTGAAAGGGTGGGCAAGATCGGGCATCCCTTTCTTACGCCTCTCTTAACTAGGATAGGAGAGGATAAAGAAGCCTTCATACCTGACTCGAACTGAGGAACCATTGTACAATTCCCGGATGAAGTGAAGGGCCTTCCCCCACTCCCTGTTGCCCGAGCCTCCGAATAATGCTTCGTGCGGGACCATATCATAAGCCTTCTTGAAATCAATGAACACCACATACATAGGCTTCTTGAGTTTAACCATACGCCTTAAAGCAATCTCATGAAGCGCCGCAACCTGACCAACACACTCCTCATCCCTTTTGAACCCGGCTTGGCTTTTTGAGAAGAACTTTCTCTCTTCAAGTTCCTTCTCAATTCTCTTAATGACTACACTTGTGAGGATTTTAAGCATCACATTAATAAGGGATTTTAAGCTTAGTGTTGTCTGTTACGGTCAATCTTGCATCTGCATTGTATGCAACAAAAACGATTTTTTCCTCAATGAACAAGAATACATGGTGTCATATTTATATGCATAAACAGTTTTTTCCTTGATGACTCATTATAATTTATAATTGACCAAAGAATGTCTGTATTAGTCCACATGCAAATGATATTTCTAACAATTCATTTTTAATATTAATGTCAGTGTGATGTTCATATAAGCACATATGATTTATATTGTGATTTTTGACTGTATGCTCATGTTTATCAAACTTATAAATCCTGATTGTGGATGTTTAAAAAACACATGGGGGCTTGGTTTCTTGATTTTTTACTATTCTTTTTACTAATTAATTTGCAATAACAAAAGAGGAACTCCTCAAAGGATATCTTCAGCACCTATACTTGTCTAACTCAAAGTGAGATAACCAGTTATCTCTGTTTGAATTGTATATTATCCCATCACACAGCTACACATAGCCATCTAAAAGTTCATAAATCTATCATATGACTGTGAACTTATCATCACTGGGTCGTGCCAATAGAAAAATTAATGAAAAAGGTAAACAAGAATCTTAGAATTTTAGACACAACCGAATGCAAATATACCTTGAGCATCCCGGATAAGCTTCCATGTTCTGACACTCTGAAAATGATCATTTGAATCTTCATAGCAAGCCGGTACTTAAGAGTTCAGTCGGTCTCTCTTTGCTAAAGGTGTCGCTGTCAAAATCCCCATTGGATATGTGCTCTTGAGATTGAAGTTTTGATCCATGACCCAATGGATTTAGTCCAAGCACCTCCCATCCCATCGGATGACATTCACGCATACTACCAGGAATTGAGTGTATGGATGGAGGAAGCTCTATAAATGGTACCATACCATCTTCCACATTTGATCCATTGAAACATCTAAGAACACGAGGACTAGTCAAAGAACCATTCCTATTGTACACAAGCTCTGCTTTGCCACCAGAATATATCGATAAAGAGTCACCATTATAATCAGGTGAGCAAAAATCAAAACCGAGGCCTGAACCAGAAGCATCCTGATCATCCCCGCAGTGATAAGTACTATCATTACAAGCCGCAAGGTCAGAGTTATCGACATTTTCCTTCTTTTGCCTTTTCCATCTCTTTGTTGAAGACGCCCCATCATCTTCAAAATCTTCTTCACCTCTTTCAGTGTGTAGGTAAACCCACAATTTTCTCTCTCCGTCAAACTGCACACAGGGATCACGCTCATAATGCAGACGATCTAATGCTCCACTAACAACCTGGTTAACTTGTGCATCCGATACATCTTCTACAATATATTGGGAATCCCGAATAAGTGTACAAACATCTGCCCTTGTGCCAATGCTCCCGGGCAATCTAGCAGCTGCATCTCTGACAAGACACAATATTGTCACATGAGGAGGCCTATCAGGTTTGAGCATAAAATGATCCCGAGCCTTTGAGGTAGGCTTGCCACCACATCTTCTCAATGGAGCAACGACTGCTTTCCTCCCATCTGCAGCAGTGTAAGCAAATGCCCTATCTGGAACTGAATATCTAAGAACTTCCTCTCTACGGAAATAGGCTCTCATGTCAGGAGAGCTTGGAGTGATAGTAATTGAACTCTTCTGAGCTCTCAAGTCCCGAAATCTTTCCTTCTCGTCTAGACATGTCAGCATCGATGGTGGTGGTGGAGAAGGCAAAAGGACAATTTGCTGAAGAGTTTCTTGCCCGTTCTTCAGCCAATTTGCAAATGCCTCAACCAGTTTTAGAAGCATCTTCTGAGTAATACCCCATGCTTCGAAAGAAGTTTGGACTTCAAGGAACTCATGTTGTGGTGAGCTAGAATATACAAAACCAATCCACGACCAACTCCTATTAGATTTATCATACATTGCAAGGGGCTTCCAACCTTTAACTCCTTGAGGCGCCGTCTTTGAGGCAAAAATTTTCAAGGCTCCACGAACTAGGTCCTCCAGTGGCTCTTGTATTTCAAGAACACAAGGATCCCTGGATTCATCTGCACCCGCTTCACAATCTCTCGGAAAGGAATAGGATATGGAGTAGCTTGTCTTTCACATTCCAAATGACTCGCAATTGAACCTCCCATGCACTTGTCAGGCCAACCATCAAGAGGGTGGTTTGGAATCACAAAATTTTGTTCCTCGACCTTCCCATCACACAATGTTGTAATCTGCCCCTCCTGGTTTGAGCTCTCTCTCTCCCCATCACTTTTTTCAGAATGATTTACCACTTCTGAAATATCTTCTGCCAAAGGAGAAAGCATAGCTGTTCGAACTGCAGAAAGGAAATGTATGACAGAAAATGAGAAACTAGAAACTACGGGAGGTATAACAAGAGGAGAGGACTTATTTGAGGCCTTAGCATCTGATGTTACTTTAGCAGCTATGCTAACTTGCTTTGAAGACAAGGTCAGTACGGATCCAGTACTATCATCTGTCTTCTTCTTTATTTGTTTTTTTCCAGGTTTGCCTTCATCTGACTGCCGGCACAAACTACGAGAATCATTACACTGCAGTGCATTCGACTCTGCCATCTCATCAAGAGCTTCAGAATCGGCTTTCACTTTCTTAGCTTTTCTATTCATGGCCTTCCATTCATCTGCGTCCAAGTACATTGAGGACTGAGGACTAACGTGAATTCCATTGGACTCGGGCATCACATCAAGGATTTTGGAGTCCTCCGGCTTTTTCTTAGCCCATTTCTTCAAGGACATTGGTCCACCCACTTGCTGGGGTTGACTGAGCTGAGAATTGTGCAGCACATTGGATTCTGTGACCCCGGTAAGGAAGTCAGCATCTTCCTTTGAAGTCCTCTTAATCATGTTCATCAGTTGCTTTTTTTTTCCTGCTTGCTTGCCCAAAGTACACTGAACATCACCATAAGATATATTTGACACTCCAACGTCAAGGACATCGATATCCTCTGTGTTTTTCTTGGTTTTCTTTTGTCGTATTGTAACTTCACCCGATTGGCGGAATAAGCTTGTTAGAGCAACATCGTGCACATTTGAGACAGATTTTGCATCAGTATCACCAAACATGGCCATATCTTCAGCTTCTTCTGTCTGTGTTTGAAAAGTCTCTTCCGTCTCACATTTTTCTGTTCCCTTGATTGCCCATTCAAATTCTTGAGGAGTCTCCATGCCTTCTTTGGGGCTATCCAGACTTGAAGTTTCTTCCTGTGTCTTCTCTAGATCAAAGGTAGTTACATTGTCAATTCTTTTCTTTCTTTCTTTTTTCTTCCCTGCATGAGATTTTTTTGAGTTATCTAGAGACAAAATAATGTCCGCTGCATATTTTCGATTCTCAACAATCTCTGACCGACCTCCATGGCACTCTACTTGATGTTCTAGCTTGTGTTCATCCGCTGGCATCTTTTTTTTTACCGTAAATTTAAGGAAGCCTTTTGCCGATTGGTTGATCTCCAGCTTTTTTTTTTTTCAGTTGCCTCAAGATTTTGTTACATTCATTTTTTCCTTCTTTGTCTTCATATATTTTGGGTTCCTTAATATCTTGCTCTTTGTCATCAGGGATCACTTCATGCCCAAAAGACAATACCCATTGCTCACTTGCACGGCTATCCTGATCACAGGTTTCCTGGTACTGCTTTGTCGGCCTTTTATGATAACCAAAAGGATTTTTTTGTTTTTTGTCTAATTTTTGTCCCTGACCCTCAGCATAAGAAGAAACCTCAAACATTCCTCTCCCTTGAGGATATTTGTTTACATCATTAGAAGATATCATACTTGCCCTTTCCATTGGCATTTCTTGCAGCTGCCCTCTCCAATAGTCTGGTAATATCTTTACCCTTTCTCTGCTTTTTTAGAATTTTCCAGAGTGTAGTTTCCTCCTGCAATATTGCTGCCTTCCTTGTATCGTCCAATGTTTTCACGAAAATTTGAAGCCTCCTGCACAGCCACCCTCTCCGATATTTCTTGCTCCTTTACCATCTCTAAAGTTCCTTTCACTGGATCTGAATTTTTGTTCAAATAAATCCAAGACTGGTGTCGTTTCGTGTTATTGATAGACATTTCTATGCCATTGATACTTGTCCTGCTTCTAGTCTTCCGTATGGTAAACGGTATATCTTCAACAAGATCATCCACTTCCAATGTGTTGATAGGCGGGAGTGCAGATGACGATTTATATTTTGTCTTCAAATTCTGAAATTCTGAAAATGCGGTCTCTTGATCACTTTCAAGGCACATTTCAGTCTGCCCGTTCTTCCTCAAAACACATTTTGGAGCCATTTTCAGAATTCCTTTTGGGGCTCGTTTCCCCATTTTCTCAATCCCCACAAGTCCTAATAAGTGGCTGTGCAATTGACCCTCAGAAGCCAAGTTTCCTGCCAATGAACATTGACCGTCATATTTGGTAGTCATTCCCTTTCCTTTGGGATGAGAAGGATTCACCTCCAACACATGGTCATCCTCGGAAAGATTTGGCCTTTTACTGGACCAGGCTGACGGTTTTCCTGGCCTTCCCTTCTGCAAGGATTCCAGCATTTGCTCTGGATGCCTTTGTGACAAAGACTGTGACTTGGCTTGAGCCGATGACTTTTGCTTCCTCCATGAATTCCGCATGAAAACTCTTTCCTCAACACCTCGGTTTCGGCAATGTTCCCAACTTTCCCTCATCTCCATAAGATTATGAACCATACTGTTCTGATATTTTCTCAGGAAGTGATAATGCTCTTTCCTCTGCAAATATTCCAAACCCTCCCTGTAGCGAGACACCTCTGGCTGACAGAGGCCCCCTCTCAACATGTCAAAAGTTCAAACAGAGGACTTCCAAAATGAAAATTCTCCCCTGACAATAACTGCTTTAATGTATGCATAAAAGTCTGCTGGTCCATATCTGGAAGATAGGCCGAAAGACTGAACCGCTCTTCATCGGTAAGGCAATAATTCCACGCATCCAGAGACAATATAGGCCTCAGGTCTGGTAGGTCAAAAAGCTCTGTACGGTATACTACACTTGTACTCCCCACTCTGCACAACTCACTACCTATCTCTCCAACACCGGAGCCTTCACAAGAATCTGATGAATCTGCATCCTCATCCAATGGATGACTATCCTCGTCGCTGCATGAACTCCTCTCTCTGCTGACCCTCCAAACCCTAGATCCTCTCTTCAATATAGCCATTAAATGAGCATTAAAAAATCTTGCTTCTAGCTACAGAAATAACTCTTTCTACCACGAAATTCGATCAAATTTCAATATCCCGATTCAGAATTTCAGATAATCTTCATAAATATTGCAGCCAGAATTCTCGACAGCGACATTCCGTACGTCTTCATAAAGAATTACAACGTGAAAATGAGGGAAACCCTCTAAGTAGAGTATACAGATTTAGTTCAACTAACTCAATATTTCCAAAACGAAATAAAAGAGGAAAGCCGTTTAAATTCACATACCTTGGAAGATATTTACGCCTATTTCTCCGCCAAAGCCATCTATCCTTTTGCAAAACCCAAATTCCGCTAAAATTCAACACTGCCGAAACAAAATTCCCGCAGAAAAACAGCAAGTAAATAACTCGTATCCCCAAGTGGCGCCTTATACCTTGCCACGCAACTCACGGGCGGAGTCCATTAGTGCAACCCCTATATTATCAGCTGTAGACCAAAACAGGTAACGAAATAAGCAGAAGAAGCCGATTCAAATTGCACGGAAATTGGACGTAAAACGCATGGAAACAGTTCAAAGAGCACGGGAAATAGAAGTCTGAGGAGCGTAAATGCAAAATTAGCATCGAGAAGAAAATGGAAACAGTTGAGGGGGCAAATTCCAATTGCAACTAGTATGGAGGAAGGCGAGCCGAAGCTTAGCATCAAATGTCCCAGACTCTCTCTATCTCTTTAGCACTAAATGTTATCTTACATTGTCTTAAACACCTTCATTCATTGCTCAATCTCTAAATTTTAGTATACAAACACCAATAAATGTCAATTTCAATGCTCTTCTTATCTAAGTATTTGATAAATTAGCAATCTCATGTGGGATGGAATGCGGGATGTGGGATGTGGGATGGAATGCGTCAACAAAGAAAGTGAAACATCGAGGAGGAAGAAGGGCAATGAAGAAGGGGTCATAGGAAGGAGAAGTAAATTGGCGGGGAAAAGATTGGAGGGAACCATTATGCTAAACTCTTCTTTCTTACAACTAGGGACGTATGAACCATGTGCTACTTTTTTCGATCATTTGAAAAAGAAAGGGGGTGTGGTATGCGAGTTGTTGAGGCTACATACTTTGGATAATGAATACTTCCAAAGGAAACTTGCATATGTTTGAACCTCAAACTCTACGAACGTTAGATACGGAAAATGTGCGTTTAAGGTTCTTTATGTCATCAATTTCGTGCACATTTACGATTAGGCTTTATCTTTAGCAATTGAGGTAGCGATCAAAGTTTTCGTCAATAAATATCATGATGATGTCATGTGTCAATGACTATGCACAAAACATCGACCTTTTATTTTCCCTAATGTGTGCAGCACATCCATTGAGATTCCCACCAATGTTTGAATCGTGAACTCTACATATGCTCAATATAAAAAATTACGTTTAAGGTTCTTTATGTTGTTGATTTCATGTACATTTGCGATTAGGGTTTCCCCTTAGCATCAATCTTGGTGATGGCATCGGCCAATGACCACCAAAGACAAATACTCGACCTTCGTTTTCCCCGATGCGTGTCGTGCACATCCACTAAGCCTCCGAGTTTAGAAACGCCTATTGGTGTAAATAATGTTCGGGGCATTGGTAAAGGGGGAAAAATTGTGTGTCTAGGACCTCTTTTGATCCTCTAGCCAACCAAGGTTATAAATAGGGAACATTTCAGTTTGAAGTTTAAAATTTAGTTGACATGTTAATAGAATTTGCTTACATCAGTCTAATTTGGAAAAATGATTATCGGTGTAATGATTCTTAACATAACAATTTCAACAATGGTATCATACAGTATTGTTTGTGGATAATTTGTTGTTGGCCTATCTTTTTTTTGTGTATATAAGTGATGGTGTCTAATTTTACAATATGTGTTTTGTACATAGTTGTTCAAAAAGGGTTACTTATTTTCAACATATTTAGAAGCTATGCAACACTATTTTATATTCTATCCTTTATGGGTTGGGTTGGTTTGGTTTTATTAAAAAAATTACGTTTGAAAGGTGACAAACGTTGAAAAATAATTTGACATATCTCTAGAAGGTTTAACTAAAATATTTTCTAAATCAAGGAGAAAATAAGGAGAGAATCTTTGGGGGCTATGCGCGGATATGATGAAATAAGTACTAAGTACCATGAGTCAACTTACTCAAAAATAGTATAAAGCTTAAGAATATCATTGCACCACGTCTTTTTAGTTATATGGAGGAATCACTCAATCAACGTAGTTAACTTGCTTGTCGGTTCTAGGGTGCCAACAACTTGGTCTTACACATATGAAAGAAACAAAAAAAAATTAGAAAATATGGGTGGGGAATGGGCTTTGTTCATTTTTTCTTTTATTTTTACAATGTCAATATTTTTTATTAATGGAGATTAATTTGTTAGATAAGTCAAAGACGTGAATGGAAAGTTGGAAAGAAAAAGGTGGGAATTAAATACCTGCATGTCCCACACCTATTCCATAACTCAAATTATTCCTACCCAAATAATATTTTTATTTATGCTCCATTTTATAGTCTCGATCTCACTCACATTAATCATGTGATTGTAATTTGTGTTGAAATGGGCCAAAATAAAAAATGGGGAAATCTAATAGGTTCCATGTTAAAACCCAATGTAAATGTTTGTTTATTGTAGGACTTTATAGCCCCTCTTTTTAGTATTAAGCTCGAGTAATTATAGGAAGATAGGAAATGCACGAACCTAGCCCTTATTGCTATGTGGTTTTCTTAGCGATGAGGTTTGGTATAGGGTAGGTGTGGTAATTGCAATGATCCTCTCAAACATAAATGATCTTTCAATACTTACGTGGTTTTTCCCAA